>OY728160.1:1640072454-1641466204 GCA_963277665.1 Viscum album
TATCTGAGTGGCGTCTCTATAGATTTATCAATAACTTTGTAGTACCCATATGACTTCAAATATTTTCTATAGTGCCGAAGTGGGAATTCGTGATAGTGGAATTCTTGTTAGAGGAATGAAATTGAGGTGGACCAAGCAGTGATCATCATGGGGATTATTTTGGTTCAATAACGGTCAATGAAAAGGTTGATTGGTTCGTTTCTCTATTGAAAAACATGAGTTGTTATTATTAAAGGAACATATATCAAAGTATTTCAAATATTGTGATATACATCAAGAGATATTATGAGGAAACCAATTCTAATATCACATTGAATGATTCAATAACATTAAAAAAATAGATGGATGTGGTATTGAGAGACAAAGAAATCAACTTTTTTATCAAATCAAGGGATTACTTTATAACACTGGGTGACCCGAATGCCAATAAATATGATCATAAATCATAATCTAGAATAATAATGGACATAATTTATAAATTATTGATCAGGAAACAAATCTATGTGTCTAATGTGGTAAATTTTGGGAGATTATCTGATCCTTTTATAGAGACCTATTTATTTCATAGATTTGTACCATCTTGGGGGACCTTCTATGTTTTGTTAGGTCACAATTTATGGAGGATATGGAAATATAACAGAATTTGGACATTCATATGGAATAAAGGAAATTCATAAAAAAATAAAAAGATATGATAATTTTAATGCATAATTCTTCAATCATATTTCCATATTGTGGGAATTGAAAATGAAAACCTAATACACGGTATGTGGAAACAATCCATAGTTATTGAAATTTTCAATGAAACTCTTAATGTTATGATCCGAAGAATTGTTGGGATTATTTAAATTACATATTTTAGGTGTGCTATCTATTGTATTGTGGTTTCAAAGATCATATAAATATCATTCCTGATAGTTGAGTAATTTCATTCCTCCAATTATTTCTAACAATCAATGAATTTTTTTCTGATGTGACTCACTTTAAAAAATTATAATATTGTTACTAATATTTTCCACTAAATGATAACTCATTATACCTCTGTGTGTGGGTATTTATATTTGTAATTGGATACACAAAATAGCTTCTCATAAAGTAGAATGATATTTCATTGAAGTGGTGTTGAGGAAATTGTTCTTTGGTCCAAAATGGATGAGGGTGATCCTGTGTTACATAAATTTGGTTTCCTTTAGAATCTATGTCAGTATTTTTGTCGCAAAAAATATCAAAACAACAAGAGTCTTGGGGAAGGGTGACCCTCTTTATCCATACTTATACCTTCTTGTTTACAATTTCATACCTCACCTCTTAAAAAATGTAGCATGTGATTGAATAATTAATGGGGGTAAGACAATACTATATACTATTTCCATTTCACACTTATTTTTTTTGATAATTTATTTCCTTTTGGAAGGGATAATCCCCAAGAAATAATGGTGGTACTTAAAATAATTGATTCTTTTAAAAACGATTCAGCACAACATGTCATCCTTAACAAATTATAGACTTGTTTTAGTTGGAATGTGAATGATAGTAATAGGGACACTACCATTTGTTTGTGGAACAAAAATGTTGTGGAGGAACATTAGAAACATTTGGTCCTCCTGACAGATTTCTAAAATAGAATCCATCTCTTTCATTTGTAATATAGTTCAATGTAAGATTCATGTATGGTCGGGAATGAATTTCTTCTATGATGGGAAATAGGTTTTTTTACAGTTGTTGTTTATGTAGTTCCATTTTATGAGATATTTATTTTCAAAACCCCAGATTTTATTATTGACCAACTATATTCATCGTTTTATAGATATTGATGCTGTCATCCAAATGGAAATAATAATTTATATTGGATCACATGGGAGAATAATTTTTTAACATATTACTATAGTGGTATGATATTCAAGGACAATAATGTTCTTATTAATACCCTCCTGGATAAACAACGTTTGTTTTTATTACCATAATAGACATTGTGTGCAGAAATATTGTGATAGCCAAGTAATTCCCTCAAAGAGATCATTTCCCTCCAATTATGAAAAAATGTCTGAGAATATTATAGATAAGGGTTTATGGCTTTAAGGTTGTCTTTAATCATGGGTAATATTTGAATATTTCTGTTGTAGACATGGTTAATATCTAGTTAGATCTCTGGCAACCTCATTTTAATGTCATGAAACCCGCCTCCTTTCTAAAGCATCGACCATACAATGATTTATTGGGGGGTATTAGTCTCATGACCATAGTAGATAGAAGTTCTAGAATATTGATATTTGGATTAATTAGAATGATTAAACAGATATTTTAGTAGATCGAATGATTCCTAAAGTAGTAGGAGACATGTTATGCTAGAAATCTGAGAGAATGGGATGCTACTCATTAGGCACTGACTTTAGGAATAAAATCAGATATAGAGATTCTATATGGTTTCCAATATAGAATATAATTTTGAATTTAATATATCCATCAAAGAACAAACTATTATGTTGGAGAATGTAAAGAACCATACTTTGTGCTTATTTTTATTTGGCTAAGTAGAACCTATATGTGAATTCTTTATACCATATTTGCAATACTTCTGTAGAAAAAGTTCAATATACAATCTTCCAATTAATATTTGTTTTTGGGTTGTTGGAATATTATGCTATGGGGGATCATGATATGTCAAGGAACCACATGGATGCGATTTTTTTCATGATAGATTGATTCATATCACTGCAAGTATAGTATACAACAGTTATGTAACTCTGTAGATGGAATATCTTGCATCATAAAAATAGCTTACTGATTGATTTAATTTTATAAAATAGACGATTAGGGATTGATCATATAAAATGTGGGATTAATAATTGGACGGATGAAGGGGGTAATTTACCTTTTTCATTTCAGTATCATCCATCTAGATTACTGCTCCCCCTCATTGTGAAATTGAAATTAATACTGATGCATCACTTTCAAGAGATGTTGTTGTTGGATAGATGTTGTTATTAGTGGCCAAACTGGCTCATTAATTGAAGTTCAACATACAATAGTTGTATCTTATTGTGATCCCTTTGTTTCTGATGAAATGCTTATTTGGTACAAGGTGTAGTTTTCTAAATATTGGACGTGAAGGAATAATGGTAAAATCTATTTTCGATGTTATCATCAAAACTATGAAGGGTTGTAAGGGATGCAACTAGAAATGTGGGTTTATTGTTTTTTACTTCAGGTCTCTGGACCCTTTGATATCTTCATAACCTTTTTCATTAATTGGGTGGGAAGGAAATTGTTTGGAGCTCTTCATGGTTGTTGTAAGGGTGTATCATGGATCATGGTGTCGGTTTACTCCCCCCCCCCCCGATTTTGCGTAACATGGAATGTATTGATATTTAATATTAGATTTCACTTTCAATGTAAATAATAATAATATTATTATTATTTATAATTATTGATGTATGTATTGTACTGTATATATATAAATATATGATATACAAATTTAATAACATTTTGAATTTTCAATAATAAATAATAATATTATTATTTAATTAAATTCATAAATATTTAAAAAAGAATACATTACAGGGAATGGTTAAAATGGAGGACTTTTATAATAGAATAAATAATATTAATTGAATAGACATACATATACAATTCATATATACACATATACCCATAACAATAAATAGCCATACACATACACATGTATACACATGTATACACAAGCACAAGAACATACACATACCCATCCACATACACATACATATACAGATACACCTATATATACACATACACATACACATACACATACATACAAGCATATAAACATACAAACACCTACACACAAGTATACACATACACATATATACAATTTCATACAGCAAAATACACATACATATGTAGATTTACACAAACTAAATAAACATAATCATGCTACACGTACTTACACATACAGATAAATATATACATATGTACATGTGTGTACATATACATACACACATACATATACAAATAAAAAAACACATAGACATAGACATAGACATAGACATAGACATACACATACACATACACATAGACATTGAAATACACACACACACACATACAATCATATATGAAGAAACATCCACAGACATACACATACAAAATCAGATACACATACCCATACACCTGCACATACACATACACATACACATACACATACACATACACATACACATACACATACACATACACATACACATACACATACACATACACAGACACATACACATACACATACACATACACATACACATACACATACACATACACATACACATACACATAAACATGCACATACACGTACACATACACATACACATACACATAAACATACACATACAGATACACATACACATACACATACACATACACATAGACATACACATACACGTAGACATACACATACACATACTCATACACATACACCTACGCATAGACATACACCTACACATACACATACACATACACATAAACATACACATACACATACACATACAAATACACATACACATACACATACACATAAACATAGACATACACATACACATAGACATACACATACACATACTCATACGCATACACATACACATAAAAATAAAAAAACCGATATTGATACACATACACCTACAAATACAGAAAACCATACACAAACACAAAAACATACACATACACATACAAATACACATACAAATACACATACAAATACACATACACATACACCTACTCATAAACTTACACATAAAAATACCCATACAATTACAGATACAAACACTCACATACATATGAAAATAATTGTGCACACTTAAATACATTGATAAACACATTAATATACACATACAAAAATAAAAACAAGTATATATATATATATAAACATACACACACAAAACGCATATATACACATACAACACATAAAAGCACACACACACACACATGTAGACGTAAAAGTACATAAACAATAATACACCTACATGCACATATATAAAAATACATGTATATATTTTAAATTATTTAACATGAATATAAATATATAAATTTGAATATAAACTATTTAAATATATAAATATATATATATATATTAATTAGTATAATTATAAATTTTTGGAAATGGAATATTAATATATTATATTTATACAATGATGGATTATGTACATGACAAGCTCGGTCCAAAAAAAATTATTTAAGTATAAAGTGCTATATAAAGGGGTTAAATACATGATATTGTGGTGCATAAGATCCATCAAACATGTTAGGAAGAGTGGCCCAAATAATGAAAATCTCTAATGTCTAACTAATTAAATCACTTATTACTGTGTTGAGTTCCCCTACCTTGAGAAACACCAATATGATGGATGTCGACCTCTCCTCCAATAGGGAGGCTGTTTGGTTTATTGGTTCATCCAAAACTGATACTTCCCATTTCTCACAACATTGTTCTCCAAGATTCTCCAATGATATTGGATATATATCATGATTAACATATAGTTTTTATATACATTATTTGTAATTAATAATTATAAATACAACATTAATTATTTTACTGATTAATATAGTTTTGATATTTTTTATGTTAGATATTTATAAAAAATAAGAATGATTATAATTTTCAATTAATTTATTTTAAATAAATTATATATATATATATTGTATTTCCTTATAATTTCTTATTTTTATATTAATAATATTTAAATAAATAAATAATAAATTATTTATTGAAACCATTATCAATGATTTTCTAATGCAGAAAAAGGTCCAGTTTATCAGAAAATTTATTTATAGCCTATAAACATGTTCGAGTTATTATAACATTTTAATTTACAGATGAAAATGGTATGCACATAATAATAATCAATATTCATGACTAAATATATTTTTATCTAATGTTGGAATGAATCATTTTATTTTAAATATCATTACTCAATGTATATGAACATTAAGAATTGAAAATCATATCCTTCAACCATGATTATACATGAAGTGAATGTACACTATCATTCTATTTCATATTTCCAGAAACAAACTACCTTTTAATTGAAATGATATTTATTTCAATTTATTTAATATTGATATGAAATTTATGTGGTATATAATTTTTATAATATAAATTGATCAAGCGTAATATAGAGTTCACATTGATATACATGTATTTAGAGATGATAAATGACTTACCAACCAATTGATGTTTTCCAAGGTATATATCAGAGAAATTCTATGTTGGATCATAAGTGAATAAGGAATAGACATAGTTAAGTGAAAATAAATATTTATAACATTTTGTGTACATCGTAAATTTTTACTCAGATAAAAAAATTACAATCATACACAAGGTGGAAGGAGGATTCATACCTTCTTTATTAATAGGTATTGAATAGTTTATGAATGTTAAGTATATTTTCAGTGTTTTTATAAAATTATTCTTCAAAAAAATAAATAATATTGAAAAATTGAACTATTATATTAATTCTAGTGGATTATAATTTTTATATGTTGAAAATTTATTATAGTAATCAATATAAAAAACTTTATGAGATTGGTTCATAGGTATGTCACTAATATAACTAGAGTGAATTAAATATTGAATATGTGATAGATAGAAATGGAAAATATAGGGATAAGGGATGATTCAGTACTAGTAAAAGATGGTATTTAAAATTTTCATCCTCTAGTGGCTCAAAATCTCACTTGGAATGAATGATTTTATATTTCAAACATCAAATATGGTGTAATAGTTCAAGAGTGAAATTCTTAAAATACCATCAATATTTTCATAGTGTATGAAATGAAGTTAATGGTTTAAAAATAAAATGTTTTTTTTGAATTTATATAATATTGAATGACTTTGGATAAAATATTTATTTCAATAATAAAATTATGAAAAAATTAACAATATATTATTTTTAAATATATATATTTAAAATATATAGAACTGATGAATTTTAAAATAATATAGATAAATTGATGTCATATTATCTAAATAACAGTTTATCATTCCATAGTCAAAATAAGGACTCAACCATAAATAATACACATTATAGTTATTTTTAACTATAATTCACATAATTAAATTCCAAATAAAATTTTCATATTATAATTATAAAGAATAAGGAATAACTCATACAAAAAAAACCCATAAATTAAACGTTTACATATATACATAGTATCCATGTTTTCATCAACTAAAAGTCTTTAAAAGTAAACATGTTATATCTTCATGAGAAATTATGACAATTTTCCCCTTAATATAATCAATGTTTCTATTCTCCCTTACATTACGTTAGAAATATATTAAAACATGGGATGACCATAAATGACCTATATGAAATGTGGATGAAGTAATATTTTAGTCATGTCAAAACCCATAAATACATTTTATTAACAACATAACTTTTACCAAGAAAAATAAATTATCATAGCAAAAATATCATTATATTTACATTCAATAATCAATAAATTTTCAGGAAAACTCATAAGAATGGATACAATATATTAGCAGTCACCATGGGTCATCATATTATTACATAATTAATATGTATCTATTACAATTACAACATTATGTAACCCACACAGATACCATAAAAAACTCGCATGGTTATACTTGTTTGTAACCATAACAGTTACACTTATAATGAACATCATGGACAATAACGAACATTCCAAATTAATTTGAGAGTTGTAACAGGAACACTCATCTATTTTATATAAAGAAACCACCCATATTCATAAAAAATTCCCATGAACCATAAAATAATCATAAAACATGATAACTCGAATCCTATGAACATTTATTTAGGAAAATAAAAAAATTTAAAATATTACTATGGGCATAAAAAGGAAAAGAAGTATCATGGTGAAATACCTTGTACAATTATAAGGGAAGATTCAAATTATTAAATCATCATAAATGTTATAATATCCATCCATTCCATATATGTTTAAAAAACATTCCATCCATATTTTTTTGAAAAGCCTCAATGAATCTGGTTTAGAAAATGAAAACATATACCATTCAAACCATTTTAAAAAAAACAATAGTAAAACATGATATAAAAATGTATTAAAAATGTTAGGGAAATAATCTCTGAAACCATGGTCATGAAATAAATATATATTTTTATGGGAATCCATTAAAACATTATATTTTAAACAACCTCCCTTATAAAAATTATATCATTGATCTTGGAATTCAAAAAATGAATATACAATTCTTATAATGCATAAATCCATATAATAGTTATTAAAATATAACAATATATAACCAAAAGTCATTTGACACATGAACATAGAACAACTATATAAATGATGTTAAAGGTTAATCTAAAAAATGGAAATTCAGTTAATAATTCCCATATCTCATGTTTGACATCTTAAAATGTTTTTAAACATAATTTATAATTTCATAAAGAATGTTCTTAATTTGTTATAGAACTATATTAATTTTTATAATACCTTATATTATCTTTTAGCAAAAATAGACCCCCAAATTATTAACAATTTTTCATTATTTTCATTATTTCAGATGTGTTCATTTCATGGTTTCATGTTTAGTGCATTTGTAGATAACTATGGAAATTATTTTCAATATGAAATAAAAAAAATAAATGAGTAATTAAAATTTGTTAATTAAATTTTAAAATTATAAAATATACCATTAGTAATGTATTTCATACAACATAATAATTCATTTGATAAGATTTTAATGATAAAAGATTGGTTTATTTGGCGGATTTTCAGAGCATCATGAACTTGTTTCATGTTATTTAATAATATATATATATATTAGATAAAACATATAAAATAAGATATAATAGACAAGTTACAATCATATATAACAATTTTCAGTTTTATGAAAATCCATGATGGTTGTAATGAAAAACATGAAATCATTATCCATGAAGATTCTTAACTAACATAATTTTGAGAATGGTTTAATTTCATTGAATAATACAATCTAATAAATGAAATAGATATACGATATTCTATTATAAATATAAAATTATATAATATTCAAGATATTGGTGTTATAATGGATTAATGTAATAAGTATGTGTGGATAAGATAGAAGAATAAAAGACCTTAGAGGAGGTTGATTGAGAAAATTACATGTTGAATACCACCACATTGATAGATCCCTTACAGATCATGTAATTTGTATTTGGGTGATATTAGAAAAACTTTAATGTGGGTAGAGTGGTGAGGAATAGGGTTTTAGGATATTTTTTGATATATAATACTTGTGAGTATTATTATTTATTCTTGGGTATGTGTAGTTTTATGTAATTAAATAATGATTATTTTAAATTTATATCAAACAACATTTTTGTGGCATTAATTCCACCGAATTATATTGATAATTAATGTTTTAGATGATTTTTATTTTTTATAAACACATCATCCACCCCTAAAAGAAAATTTGAGGTATTTTTTGTCATTTAACTTTTAACATTAACCCATTTAATGTTTTTACATATTATGTAGAAACAAATTTTTTATCATAATACATTTTATATGATGAAAAATTAAAATGTCCTTATATACTAATTTGGACCATATGATTAAAAATATGGATCTATTTTACCAATTTACTTTAAAAAATATTCAAAACAAAAATGAAAACATGTTGGCGTGATGAAATAAATTGTTTTTGGGAATTCTATTTTTCTAGAAATAGATGATTTTATATTAAATTTGTGAGTAATAATAATATTTTCATGAAATAAATTAATATTTAATGAAAAATAATATATTAATTTAAATTAAAACATTCCACATTATGGAATTTTTAATTGATAAAAATTGTGAGAAATTATGTATTTTGAAGTGGTTTTTTGAAAAATCTCGTTTCTAAACGCAAAATATTATTATCCTAAAATCCAATATAAATTTGATTGAAAATATTTTATATGGATTTAATATAATTAAATTTTAAAAAATTGACATTAAATAAATTTCAAAACATAATGGAAATTTGTAATTTTCTTAATTTATTAAATATAAATGATATTCTTTGAAAATTGGTATATTTAATTTTCATTGAAAAATTAATATTTTAGAAAATTATCAAAAATACATCATAACATAATTTTGACATGATAAAAAAATTAAATTAACTACGAAAATATATGATTATTTGTTATGGAAATTAATCTTCTAAATATAACCTCATAAGAATGGCATGGAAGTGAACTTTTTTATTTTTAAAGAATTTATAATAAATTGAACTATTTAATTCATTAATACTTATAAGTATGAAAAAAATATTCTATCAGTAACTAGGTTGGAATATTTTCTGCCACATATTGAAATTTAATCCCTATATTTTTATTCACAATCTAGACAAGATGGAGTGTTTTCCCCTCGTTTCATTTTGAGATCCCCTTATTTCTCACTCAACAATATGGTCTATCCACATAAAATTTACTTGGTTAACTACCTTATTCATTAATACATTCTATCTGTTGTAAAATGTTCGAATAAAAGTATTCTAATTTTAATGGTCTTCTTTCAACAGAGTAGCTTCATGGCTCTAAACAGTAGATGAATCTTAAACATACATCCTTAACATTGAAACATAAAATTGTTATGTAACTGGGACACAAATATAGAAAAATCAACTAGACAGTCAATATATACAAATTTATCTATAATTTAATATGTGCTAATGAATAATGGAATTAAATTTACCTTCTTATATAAATTCATAAGAGTTTTCCATGGAGATATTTTAATAAAAATATGACCAGTTACCACAAATGAATGGTCTTCCATATGGTTATATTCAATTATTTTCTTCTAGCTATGACATGACTTCATGTGTTTCTGAATTATATTAACATTATAACCATTTACACTACCAATTATTGTACAAACTAGCTCAATTATCAAAATTATTCCAAAATAATTTTCATTTGAAATCAATTTCTATATATTGACTCAAAATGTATCATCTATATTTTCAAATTAAAACCATTATAATAAGAAAATACTTCCAATGAATTATGTTGATCCAATATTCGTTGAGAATCCAACAAAAATGATCATATCATATGGCCAAATATTTTAATTTTCACTCATACATTCCATTAGACTGAGGATAAAAATAAATGATGGGATTTAATTAAATTCCAAAAGAATTTTTTTATTTCATGCTAGAAATTAAATATGAATATAATATTGCAATCAAAAAAATTTTGTAAGAGACTCTATGTGTTCTAAATATCACTTTAATATATTCATGATAATTTTTAACAAAATACATAGTATATCAAAAATTAATGAAATGGGTTGATTTATTAAATTGACTAATAATAAACCAAATAACATAATTACATCGATATATTGTTAGAAATCCTTCAAACAAATCAATCGATATAATTTTTCATTTCCACATTGGAACTGGAAATAGATGAAAAATTTGATTTGGTGAAGATAATTCTTTTTTATCCAATGTACAAGTAAAAAAATTCATGGTGATTTTATCAATACATATTATCATTCCAATCTAGATGTAATACTCTAAATGGTCACTATAAATATTTGTGATTCCAAGATGAACACAATATAGGGATGTATGCGATTCATTTAACAACTCCTAATTAGACATGGAATCACATAGAACACATAAATTAATCTTTAATCTAAAATTAATAATTATCATCATTAAATTATGAAAAAATTACCAATTAAAAAAATTATATCTTTTCCTTTAACTCATGGTCTTATATTAGTGCTCTAATAATTATAGATGATGTAGATGATTGTAATTACACAATATAAAACAAAGGATGTTATTATAGCCATAATTTTTAGGCCAAAATTCATCAAATCATTTACCAATGTGTTATGTAATATACATTAAAGGGTTAATATAACATTATATTTGTTACTCAAAGAATCAGAATCATCTATTTGTTGTTAGGGTGGTAATTAATAATACAATTATAGCCATTAATTTTTTTATTCCATCTTCTATAACTTATGTTCATCCCCTTATATATAAATATAAAATGAAAACACTTATTATTAAAATATATTTCGAACTTGGATCCATTTAAATAACGCCTCTAAATTTCATACTCAACCACCACAATAGCTAATTCCAAATCATGCGTAGTAATGTTTTACTAAAGTGGTTTAAGTTTTCATGATGCATAAAAATACATGATGATTATATATTAGATTGATTCCAGGCCTTTTTATTGAAGTATCAATACATATGAATAAGTAATAATTTCATGGTGGATGGAGAAAAATTAGGTTTTTCAATTAACTCACTTTTAATTATTGATAAATATCTTCAAAATCTTTTTTACATATAAATTTATCTACATTACATGTTATCATAGTTAGTGGACCAGATAAAAGAGGAAAATTCTAAACATACCATTTTTAATAGCCTATTAATCAAAGAAAACTACAAAACTCAGTAAAATGTTTTTGTATTCCCCTTTCATCAGGCACATTATTATTTTCTTGATCATATTTTATGATATTTTTATTTATAATTTGATCATGTAATGAAATCTATTGTATCCTAAAATACATTTTTCAAATTATATATAATATTTTATTTCATTTATGGCCTTCAAAAACACTTGTAGAGGTTTTTCATTATCCTTATAACATTATTTACAAACATAAATTTCCTAAAAAACAAAAAAATATCGAAAAATAATGAAAAAAAATATTCATTAAATCCATAAATATAGTAGTGGTAGTTTTGAAACCAAATGTCATAAATACAAACTCAAAATTCCCATATCTAGTTTCAAATACTATTTTCTGTATTTAATCATCTGTCACTATTATGGATAGTACCTAGATCCCAAGTTAGCCCCAAAAAATATTGTGCTACATAGAGTTGAAAAAATAAGTTATAGATATTATGATAAGGATACTTTTTCATAGTAGTTATGTTATTAATATATCTATAATAGATGAAAAGTATTATGGAACCAATACTATTTTTATCAAATAAAATATTATCACCCCATGTTGAATTACCATGACGAATGAACCATGCATCAAGAAACACCAATAACTACTTTTTGTTAAAAAATACATAATATTGTTACTCAATATGGGGGATTTTAAATTGTCTTAACATCATAGACTAATTAAATAATAAATTCAACTTAGGAATTAGTAATAACACTAAGAATCGCATTAGAAAAAAATCTAGGAATTCATTTATCACTAGAATATCATTAATAAAACCATTTACCATATTTTCAACAATATGTGGAAAATAAATTTCATCTCAATATTTTAAAAGTAACTGAGTTTTATTATATTTTATCAAATGGATGGATTTAATCCTGTATAAAAATGAAGATTCATTATAAAAAACAACTTATTTATCATTAAATAATTTGTATAATGGTATATTGAAATCTAATCCATACCCAAAATAACATAAAAAATTAATAAAGGCATGAAAATAATGTTTGAAGATAAATTCATTCAATATACAAAGATAAAATAATTATTATAATTTGGTATTTATTTAATACATCCCCAACTATTTTTACTATAAATTATACCATCATTTATTGAGGATGAGTTTCAAATTTAATGTAAAATTTATTAGAAATCGAAAAATATGTATAATCCAAATAAAAAAGGATATTTTGAATTAATATTAAATTTTACTAACAACACTTCATTGGATGAATCAAAATATAATAAATTTGCAAAATATTTTATTACACCTTTTTGGTTATACTCTAACTACCTCCAATAAATCATTAACCTCTTTCGGAAAGTATATGAAAAATTCCCCATCTAAAATAATTTGATAAACCATACGATCTTCTTGTTAAAATAAATAATACCACTAAAAAGTTCATTTATTTATAATCATGTGTTGTATTTACAGACATAACACATCATAATCAATTTCTTGATATGATAATAAATTACCAAGGGTTATTTTCACAAAAAATTCCACAAACATGGAACATGATCTTATTACCGTTAGATTTCATTGATTGATTCTTACGCATTTATAGCTATCATGGAATTTCCTTCGGATCATTCTCAGAGTAGAAATTATACCCTTAAAACTCCATTTATAAACTTTCATCAAATAGAAAAATTTTCTCATAAATTTTGAATTCATGGGAAGAAAATTCCCATTGATAAATTTTAAAATAAGGACCCTATGTAATATTTAGAGGTCATCCTTATAGGAGTGTGATTTTTTCTTCGTATGAAGCTACTGAATCATCCTTCAACTTTTTTATAATTCTAGGAAAGTATTTTCCACCATAAGTCAAATATCCTTTGTAAAATATTTATCATGGAAAATATTATTAAATTCATCCCATTCCAAGGCATCATTATATAGTTTTACCATAATGATCTTGACCATTAACCACTACTAGTCATCATCACCTTCAAAATGATAAATTTAAATACTGTACTTTTTAATGATCAAAATACAACATGATATATAATATATTTTTCATGGGGTTTAATCAACCCATTATATACCACTGATTCGAAAGATCAACAAATTTTAAGAGGATGTTTCCTTATAAAATCCACCAATATGGTAATGATACTATATGTTAGATCTAAAAATATTTTTCATGTATAGAACCACAATTTATTGCATGGTTCAACTATTCTATTACATGAATAAACTACTTCGTTCCAATTACAACTATTGAGAGTTTTATTAATTGTAATGATATCATCTATTTGGTTCTTTTTAACATTTTCATCCCTAATTCATCTATAGACAAACTATCATAAAAATACATTGTTTATATAAAACCAAATTGTAATATTCCAATGATATAAAATATTTTAAATTAATATTTTTAAGGGTTTTTTAATAAATTTATGATAATTACTTAAAAATTTAAAACATAATATCATACAAACTATAAGGACCCAAACATAATTTGGATATTTTATAGTGATTTCAAAACAGAATTCATATTATTACATTCTTAATAATGTTTTTTTTGGAGTTTTAGGGAATTATGACTATTAATTTCAATATAAAACCATAATTTATTGTGTAAATATATGCAATTTATCCAAATTTTTTCATAAAACAAATTTCATTATTATAAAACATGTACTCTCTTCAGGAAAAATAATCTAACAATTATCCATGATATAATACATATCTCTATTATACCATATATACTATGAAAAATATTAATGAAAATGTGCTGAGAACAAAAGCTCAGTATGGAATGTAAAATAATGGAAACATTTAGTCTACTAAAATCCCTCAAATAATTTTCGTAAAAACATGAATTTTTACCCTCAAATGTAAAATATATTTTCAAAAGAATCATTATATTACCTATTGAAAATAAATATAATTTTTTCGAAAACACAAAAAATGAGTATAAATTATAAAAAATTAAAATGGGAAATCACTTTATAACATAATTAGTACATCACTGGCATGGATACCATAGGAATTAACCCTCATCACAACCATAAAATAAATCTTCCGGTTATTATTGGATGTTACCATAATTGTTACTCTTAGAATAACCATGATTTTAATCATTCAAAATAACGAATGAATTGTATAATTATAATTGTTAAAATAAACCTATTTCTTCATCAAAAACCCCCATCATCATAATAAATTACGGTGAACAATAATATAATTATTAAATATGAAAGATTCCATCATAAAAACATTTCATTAAGAAATAAACTTTTTATTAAAAGATTATAATGCATATAAAAAGAAAAAAAATTCCATTTAAAATAACATTTTTTGTATTAAATTAATATATAAATCCTTATTTATTCCTGAAATCAAGGAGATCCATCCATAACATATATATTATAAAAACAATCATTGCATAGTATAATTAGAAATTCTCAAATAATGTAGTTCGAAAGGCGATAAAATATACCTTTAAACCCTTTTTTTAAAAAGTCAAACATGATTAATAATTATTTTAAATAGACATATTTTTTTGGAAATAAATTTAAAATGTATCATCCTAGATGAGAAAATATATTGTAAGGGAAACGTTGAAGAGAAGATTAAAAAAACACCCTCATAAACATTATATCATTGAAGTTCCCCTTAATAAAATTAATATATTTTCAATGTCCACTATGATCCCACATAAAGAAGTTTTAATAATATATAAGATAAAAAAAATTAGTTTCAAACCATAACATAGTATCATATATTAAATTTTGTAATAGGATATCCCAAATAATGTAAATTATGTAAAGAACTCCCTTAAATTAGGTTTGAAAACCTTAAAGCATGTTCTAATCTACTATATAATGTATTTAATATTTTTATTAAATTATTAAATACCTATATAAATATTTATAATACCATAAATGTTCTTGTAATATAATATTATTACCCATTTACTAAAAATATTTCATTATATTCATTGTTTTGTTTGAGTTAGTTTCCTGGTTTCATGGCCGACTCATTTATGTATAATTTTGTATTTTATATTCAAATTGAAGTAAAACTATAGAAGTGGAATGAACTGGTGTTGATTAAAATAGAATATTATAAATAGTCCCATAAATAAAACTTTCTATTAAATTTGGATGATTAAATTTATAATATGTTAATGATATATGTTTTTTTAATTTAGATGTTTTTAAGACCATAATGAAATATATTCTTTTTTATTAAATATTATGTTCAAATGATAGTTTCATAACATTAAATAGGTTATCATATATATATATAAATATTTTAAAATAATATTTTTAATTAATAATAGTTCTATGATAATCCTTTATATCAGTAAAGATCGAAAAAAATTTAATATCCACAGAGATGGCGAACATCCAGAAATACGAAAATGGTTTCATTTTGATGAATAAGAGGAGGTAAAAAAGCTATGGATAAAATATAATCGAATATTAATATTAAATTAAATTAAATTATATACATTATAATTGAGTTATTTTCCTCCGTGTATTATGGTATTGATAAAAAATTTAAAGTAGAAATGAAATTAAAAAAAGTGGTTTGAGAAAATTACCACTTAAATATCACAACCTTCAAGCATCCCTTGAATATAATTGAATTCGAATTTTTTTGAGAAAAAAAAATGTATGTGGGTAGAGTTCATATATCAGTATTGGTTTTTTTAGATTTTAATTTCTTCATAGACAATGTGGAGAAAAGTGGTCATGAAGTGTGATATTTATTCTTTAGGAGGGGTGATTTTAAGTTATTAAATAATAATAATTTTATATTTAAATCCATCCAAACTTTGGTGGAATTAATTACAAGTAATATTATTAAGAATATTTGTGGTACATTCTTTCTATGGACAATCAAAAAATCACCCACAAATTATATTTTGTATTTTTCAGAATATTAATATTAGTTTCTTTTAACATTAACCTGTTTCATTATTTTACATATACATCAGTAAATATTTATTTTACCATGGTACATATTTAATTAATTCTAATTTAAATTAAATAAATAAATAATATTGACCATATTATATAAAATATAGAATTTATTTTGTGTTATTTAATTAATTTAATTTTAAATAATCAAAATTATAACCACATGTGTGATGAATTTTGTTTTTCAAGATGTGTTTTTTTAATGAAAAAGATGATTTTATAATAACTATATTATTAATAATAATCATATAATTTAAAAAAAGTAATAGTAAATGATAAATATTATAAATATTACCTTTTAAACATTCCCTATTCAGAATTATTTTATTTAATTTATAATGTGAAACATTATGTACTTTTACTTTTTTTGATAAAGTCCCATTTTAAACCAAGAGATATACATATTATAAAACATATTATAATTATGATTAAAACTAATTGAGGTGGTTGAAAAAAAAATACTTATGGTACTTCAAATAAAATTGAAAACAAAATGGTATTTTTTTAACATTATTGAATATAAATGATATTTTAAAAAATTGACACGTCATTATTCCATAAAAAATGGATATTTTCTGAAAAATCTCAATCATTCGTATAAAGATAATTTTTACATAATGAATCCAAAATTTTTATTCGTTTTTTTCAAATGGAAATTTCAAAATATTAAAAATATCCATTTCTATATAACCTTTAAATAATGATTTTAATAAAACTATTTCCTAAATAAAATATTTATAATGAATTTGAAAATATAAATTAAAAAAATTAATATGTAAGAAAAAAAATTACTCTATACATTCCATTGTTATTATATTAATTCATTGATATAATGGGAAAAATGATGGATCACTTTGTGAGAGTGATCTAATTATTTTTTCCTATAAATTAATGATGTATATATCTTATAAAATTGTATATGATTATCTTGAATGGGTATACCAAAACTAAAATCCTTTCAAATGATTTTTTATCGAGATGTTTATTATAAATAATAATTTTAATTTATCATTTAATACTTATCTGATGTGGATTATATTGGGATCCCGAAATGAGTTCATAGATGGTGTCTTGAGCATGAATGAATTTCAAGAAATTATTTCATTACAATTAGCATCAAATATTGTATTTATGATAACCATTATAGTCTATATAATTTTTCACATAATGAGATAATTTTTTAAACTTATTATGATATTCTTAGGAATTTTAAGATAAAAGTGATACCGTTTTATATCAAATATATAAAATCAATGGAAAATATGATAGTTTTGAAAACATATATTTATAGTTATTTTGAAAAATTGTTAATTAAATATTGGAATAGTTTTATTGTTATAATAGGGAAAATATTTAAATGTATTATATTATTGTGGATATCAAAATTATAGCTCAGTGTTATATAAAAAATAAATTTTGACCATATTATAGTTTAAATGAATGGAGTGACTCTTATTATAGGAGTGATGAAAATATATATTATAGTGGGAATAATTCTAAATAATATGAATTTTAATAATACTGGAATCATGAATGAATATGGGAGTTGGATTATATGACATTCGTAATATCAAATTATCATTCAAATAGGTTGATAAATAATTGGAGATAAAATCAGTGAATTTTTTTAAGGTGAATTTCATTCATGCGTAAAATGGATTTTGAATCTAAATATGATTCCAATTACAATGAACAACATAATAATAATCACAGAAATGTGTAATTTTCAATTTTTAAAAAATATACAAAAGGTAAACAAAATAATGAAGGTTTAAAAATTATAATGGTATGACTATATCTAATTTTAATATGGACAAAAGGATTAGTTGTTAGAAGATGTAAATGTTGAGGAAATTTAGTAATGTGAGAAGTTATGGTGAAAAATGTGAGGTTATATAAAATATGTTGTGTCTAAATTTTGACCCTAAGAAATCTATTTTCATTTTTTACAATAGAGGTAATAATCTAATTCATATGATAATTGATAAATATACTTGGAATAATGTTGACGTTTCAATAAATAGAAACCATATTGGAATTTAATATGGTGACATTTTAATATTCACATCAAATTTTATATTAAATTATATAATTAAATATTTATTTGGTTTTTATTTTTCATATTATAGTACATTTATTTTAGATGAATATGAGATTAAAGTAATAAATATATATGTTAACGGTATTAATAGATCCTATTAAATAAAAATTACCATAATAGTTCTTATGGATTTTAAGGGGGATGTCACACCCCATACACCAAATTTATAGTCATATATCATAAACCATGAAAAATGGAATGATTTTGTTTCCCCTCTTGGTGAGGTAGAATTTAAGGTAAATTTTAATAGATTTTAATTTGTTTTACATTACACGTATAAAGTAATTTGACTCTTAAATGTCAATTTCATAATTATTAAATGAATTACAAATAAAAACAATGTTTAAAAAAATAATTATATGACTAACATTATGTAAGGATGGGTAACATTATAATGCTCCATAACTAAAGAAGAACTAATTATGATGGATTTTACGTGAAGTATGATCATATAACTTGTTCTATTTTTTTAGTCTCAATATGAGCATACATTTGTATTGAATTAAAATAGGTGTCTTATGATCTAAATATTAGATAACTTTATTATAATTCTGAAATTATGGAGGAAAAATTAAATAAGAAAATGAAATAATAAGTTATTCCATTTAATGGAGAAATAAGAATAAAAACTATAATATCATTACATAATTCATAGAGCCAAAGCCTCAGTTTTAATGAAATTAATTCCCCTCAAAGACCTATCTTAACTATGGTAGTCTAGTGTCACAAAATATTTTAATAATAAAACAAATATTTATTGATAAATATAATGTATATAAATTAAGTTTAGGGAAATTTTTTGGAGTTTATATCTATCATCACACTATCAAAAACTGGATTAATTTCGTTTATAGTACAATATTAATATCAATAACTTATATATAAAAATATTAAATTGATGACATGAGAGTTGGGATTTAAGTCACTAATGATTGTTGAAGAAGGTAACCTCTCCCCCTACTAGAGAATGAATATATGAGGACCTTTTTTCTAGTAATTTATATAATTTCAATGTAATGGGAAAAACATGTGACATAATATTTTCATTTGTTTGACATGATATGAATTCTACATATTTCTATTAATGTATTTTTATTTTTTTGAACTATATAAATATATGAAAAATAGCTTATTCTTGTAATGGTGTAGATTTTTTTTAAGAATCAATAGAAATCATAAATATAGTTAGAATCATTATAAATATCCAAAAAAGATTTCTTAAAATTAATTATGTAATTATTTTCCTTTTCAATTTACCTTCCTGTTTTTTTCAATAGTCACCGCACCTTATATGATTTATCCTTATCTTATAATATCCATACGTTTCCTTTAAAAATAACTATTACATGTAAAGGTTTCCATTTTCCATATGGAAATTATAATTACATGTTTTAAAATAACTATTTTATATTCATTTAAATCCTTTATCAAGTTGAAGAGAATGGATATTTTTTTGATTTTTCTACCTTGAAATATTAGTTTGAAATTAAATATTCTAACATTATTTTAATTAGATAAAATTATTCAATTAATAATGATATAAAAATTAATCATATACATTTGATTCATTCATAACATTATTTTGTTGAACATAAGTAATATAAAAATTATTAATTACATGATATGAAAAACCACCCACCACAGATTCCATCAACCCAAAGATAGACTACTTCTAAGAAAAAAAATAATTAGGCTTTTTATTTGATTAATTTAAGGGAAACTACATTGAAACATATTTGAATTCATTTAAGAATATAAAGAGACCTACGATATAATAGGGTATTGTGGAAAAAAATGTGATTTTTTCATCCTCCTATGTAGCTTCTATTATACTAAAACGTAATCATTTGAAATGGGTATCTATGAAACTCAATAGGGGTTTGATGAAAAAGATATTATTCAGAAAATTTAAACTCCAATTCAAAGAATGAAATACTAGTATCTCAGATTAAAATTCTTCATAAAAACCCAGAAAATGTTTTGAACCATTAATGAAGATACAGAAAAAATAAACTATCTTTAAAAATTAATAAAACAATTAATTATAATATTTTACATGAATGAAAAATCGTACATAAATTTGAATAATGACATAACATAAATTATTTGATATGTTTTCAGATCTAAATGATTTAATGTTTATATTTATATATATATTGATATCATTTTAGTTCAATAAGCACAATTATAATAGTGTAATCTCATGAAATTATATCAGATTACTAGGAAATAATAATTTATAAATATTTAATTAATTTGTGACATATATGAGAAATTAGAATATCAATCATAGAATTAATTTGACCAGAATTATTGAATGTTAATTTTTAACATATTTAATTGTTTTGAAAATGATCAGAATAATGAAAATGTTATCATACATTATTTAATATCTAGTAAAATGAATATTGATTCATTAATGAATTTTAATTAAAAACATCACAATGTAAACATATGTGTAATTTATTTGGAATTGAACATTTTTTCTCTTTACATTTGAATGTATTTTCACTAGTATAAATATTGTTTCAATGATCATAAATTATTAAACGAACTCAGATTATCAAAGAAAATTCAAAAACTATTGTCAACTAATATATCACTAGTTGGGATAAAAAAACATATTAACATTACATTTGATATCATATTATTGATTCAATATTCTTTTTCAGAATTAAACATCATTTTTTCTGCACTCCATTCAATCAGTCCATGCACATTTTTTATATCTCTACCTGATATTTTTAAGATAGTTTAAATGACATTGTTATATATTTTGAATGTATTCAGTTATCCTTTGTTGACAATATATCATGACTCTTATTGAATATATATTATTAAATACAAAAATTCTATCACATATTATATGACATTAGAATTATAATTATTTTAATTTTCTTATGTACAATTAATAAAATATATTTTTTAATGATAAGTGCATGTTTTATTGGTACACAAATAGGTTATCATTTAAATGTATCTCCTTTGAGTAACAATATTTTTATATTTATATAGTTATTATTGATTTAAAATATTTTATATCATTGTAAATTTTATGATAACTATATTGAAATGATTCAATGTAAGTTTATTTTTTATTAAATAATAATATGGTCATTTAATTTTTAATTTTAAATTGAATATTATGTTTAATTGTTTGTATTTGATTGATCTAATATGCCTCAAAAAACTTTATAATATTATATATTAAAATATATATTATAAAACTATTTTGATAGAGACCTACTATTATCAATACTTACAATACTAGAACATTAAATGTTCTAATACTGGTTATTTGAGTACTAATAAAGTCCCATTTTTGAGTAATTACATGAAATTTATCTCATATAATTTTTGAAATATTTTTATAATAAATGATATTAAATAAAACATTTAATTTTTATATATCATTCATAGATATGTATGGTAACATCATAAAAATCGAGAGATAGAAATGATTAAAATTCAAAAAATATGGGGTTCCATGGAAATAAAATGTGGTCACTATTAATCATTTTAAACGTGGGGACATTAAAAAATCATAACTTGTGTTACCCATTATTAATTATATTATATATATGTTAATAATTTTAAATATTGTTTTTATATCATGTCCTTAAAAAATTAAAACACTGAATCATAATCAATTTTATTTTTTGACGGAAATAAAATTTTAAAATGAAGAACAATACATAAAAAACATTGATTATGTATTTTCAAGTAATAATATTTAAAATATAGTATATAAAATAAAATAATCATATTTTCTAATCATTACTATTTGTTTAATATTCTTAGTCCCTCTTATAATATATTTACTTCTAGATATATATTTGATAATATAACTAATATATAATAAAATTAATGTAAATATATTTAATTGAAAATTTTTTCTTACATTAAAATCAAATAATCTCACCATTCTTTAAACATCTTGGTATGTCAAATTTTTATTATCATTGAAAAATGTCAATAGTTTATTTTATTAATATTATTAACAAAAACTTAAATCCCCACTATTCCATGTCAAATAAAAATACATTGATTTTTTTAGAAACCACTGATAATTTATTTTAAAAATAAATATAATAGACATAAGAGCCATTAATTTACCTCATTAACATTTCTTCCAATCTGCTAATATTGATATACACTTCCTACATGGATGTAAAATAAGTTAATATATATTGAAAAATATCAAGCATAAAATTCATAATAAAAATAAAAAATTATTTATTTATTTATTAAAAAAATATTGTTGAGTATGTTCAATTCATTTATTTATAAACTTCATAATAATGATATATTTTATAAAATATTATCTCATGTCATTTTGAGAGAATTGTTGTTTAATATTCCCAATCCACAATTTACTGTGTTTTGAAGATTAAAAAATAAGATATTTTTTTCTTTATGTGTTTCATATTATTTATTATGAATATAAACAGTTTCATAATTATTATTTCTATTAGAATTATTATGGAATATATATTACAAATTTGGGTATCTTTGGAGGGGATAGACTGTAGAATTATATCCAATGGTAGATTCCAGGTATATTTATATTACTCAATTTAAAAACAAACTAGAATGAAATTTATGATGTCAATCTACCCATTGAGAGGTACTCCATTTTTTCATTGGATAAATATTATTGGGACCTCGTAGGATGGGAAGTCTTTTCTGATGTTTCTATGCTCACAGATCACAATATAGATCCCAATATCGATAATAATTTTCTTATTATCATTGTTTTTTCTACGAATTTCCTACTTTTGTCGATGTTTGAGTAATTTTTTTTCCCAATGGAAACAACTCTACCTTAGAGAAAAATGAAAATATATGAACACAACAATGAAAGAAGAGGACTACTTCTTGGTTCATCATATGAATCTTACTGCTATTGGAGAATTCATCTAAAACCAGCCCTTAAATTCCACAAAACTGAAGAACATGCTAAAAATCTTATGTATAATGGAAGAAGAATTATCTAAATGGGATATCAGATATAAAAATAATGTTTTTGTGTTATTCTTTGAGAATGAAAGTTATAAGGTATTTATCATAAGACATTGATACTTCAATAAACTACTGATTCTATTAGAGGATCGAAAAATAAATAGGATGGGCTGAATGTGAACATATATAAATCACCATTAAGGATGTAGATTTTTGGGATTACTTTTTAGTGAATCTATGAGTGCATCATGAGATATATTAGATCCCATATTCATGTATTTTTTTGGAATATGATCAATATGAAATTATGCTACGGGGCCCTTCCACACATGTAAGTACATCAGTCGATGTTGACAACCTTGACCTTTAGGGAACCATTATATCCATTTAGAACTAAAAAACATATTTCAATTTTGAGAATGAAATGTTTTAGTTTTTCTGTTTCATTTTGTTATATTTCTAACATGAGGAGAAGGATTGCATCTCAAAGAAAAAAAAGGTGAAAACAATGTTGTCACACATTATGGACCCTGGACAGGCACTAAAAAACCCTAGAAAGACATTGTTTTAGTGTCTAAAAAACACATGGAATAATATAAAATCTCAATGTCCATAAAAAATCACACAACCAATGACCAAGATATAATATTTTAAGGGATCCAACACTACTTTTTTAGACTACTATAATATTATGCAACCAAAGTATCCATGAATTACAGAATAAAATGGTGTACCACAAACCTTAGGGAGAACATTATTCATTTTGTATATATGTCCTTTGGATATAAAAATATTTCAGGCATCTCAACCCTGACTAATAGAAAATACACTTGAAACACCACTGATTTTATAACACAGCTGTAATGACCCTACAGACCATGTTCCTCCATAGGTTATAAAACCTCCACGGGTCACCTCATAGGATTAAAATGGATTAAAATTGTTATCATCAACTTTTGGAAAAACATTGGACATAAAAAAGGATAAATAGTGTGTATGTTATAATACACATCACTTGATGTAGAACACTATATGACTAAGTGAAGAATTTATAAACATAATAGTACCAAGGGCCTCCCATATTATATAATCATACATATAATGAATTTTTTTCTAGAATTTATAAGTATTAGGCTGGAATAAAATATACATATCAATCCTAAAGAAAAGATTATATATGAACTGTTAGGGGATTAGAAACCCATGAATAAATTGTATTCTATGATACAGGAGCTCTATAATTGGCCATATTGTGGATTTTTGGTTCAAAAAAATAATCGAAAACAAAAAATTGATTTTTTTCAGAGTTTATTTTGTTGGATGCATCCTATTCACACACCATCACCATTCTAGTGGACTATAACTTCTATGGATAAATGGGGTGGACATCAGAATTAAGAGATTCTTAAAAAAACATATTGATGAATTTCTATATGAGAATGACTTACCTTTTTGGTTCTTTGTTGGTTACTATGGTTGAACATCATGAAATTCAAACCTAAATTCCTAGGAACTCCTAAAATTATTATGAAAGGCCTATAGGTTCCTCCTATCATGGAATCGTGTTTTAAAAAATTATTTCATAATGTTAATAAAGAGGGTGTGTAAGTAGATCCTTAATTCATTTTAGAAACATTATGCAGGATATTAAATGAACGAGGTATACGAATTTATGTTATGTGGGTATTCCCTTCATGTGGTTCCCTTGATACTCAAGGAAATCCCACATCAAGGGGTGACTGAATAGATTCGTTGAATCTTTTGACTATCTCTCCTTCTAAAACCTATTCAATGTCATCTATATCACCCTAGAAATGTTGGAACACCACTTGATTCTCAATAACCGTAATATAAGACACCCTAATCTTACATGAGAGTGGAGTTTTGTTTCTAAAATCAAATTGATTTTGGAAAGGGGCTGTAAAGAAGTTATTAAATCATGATGTACAATGAATGGACCCATTGTTAAATAAACAATTCACCATTTCACGTATAATATCATAAAATGAAGTGGTATTCATCTATTCTTACCAAATATTATGTGTTATAAAATTAATAAACATTCAGTAAGCTCCAATATCTCACACCAGCATCCTTACTAGAATTTCAATTCTAGAGATAGAACGTAGTAAATCCCTCATAGGGAAATAATGGTATTAGTCTATGAATGATTTTCAAATTCACATCAAATTTGGGTACCATAATATACATAATTACCAAAAAAATGATTCTGTAAGGAATATAAAATTATTAATATCATGTCTCGTCTCATTCGATGCAATAGCTACCTCAATAATTTGAGAGATCATTGGAGATATCATACTTTTTTAGGTGCTCTACATGGTGTTTAATCCCTCACCACTACCACGATTGTCTACAAAATTAATACTATTAATAGATATACTATGAACAATGAGGTCACCCATGACATTAGTGAGGAGAAATTCCTTGATTTCCACAAACAATTACACTCAACCAAACCCATATTTTTTTACAGATTCTAAAAAAATATTTAAAAACATATGGCACATCCTGGGGCCTAATTTGTTGAACCTGATAAGATTCCCTTGCTATTGGACGATTAACTTATCCTCCAAAAATGAAACCATAATCACCATCATTCCAAAAATATGTAAACCCTCTCCAGAATACTATTTTATGACCATTAAACCTTACAATGTCAACTATAAAATACTCTCCAAGATTTTGGATAACATCCTATGCACTTGGATCCCATTAATTTTCTCTAAGAACCAAAGGGTCATTGACATCATCAATATTAGATCTAACAACATGATTATCCCCAATGAATAATTTAATTCCATAATGACTGATGTTTTTTATTAATGAATTATCATCACTAGGAATTTGGTCATGGATAATTATTTATACATAGTACAATTACCATTACGAAAAGTTATTTTGTGAAAAAAGGATTCTTGTCAATGAGATTTCATTTCATTATGAAATGTGTTTGCTATATCTTGTTCATGATCATTATTAATGGAGAACATTCACATTACTTTTCCCCATCCTAGGGGATTTTCTTGAGAGACCCCTTATCCCATTCCCATTCACATTACAATCATTTATGGAATGTTTTTATCCCCTATATATTATAAATATCATTCAATAGTAGCATTACTCTGAATAGGAAGTAAAAAATTCAATAAGAACCCAACATAAAAATGATTGAGAATAATAATAAGTTCCATTTTTCTCCTAATAGTCTCTGATCACTCTAAAATATTAGTTTTACCTATAATTGTTTATAGATTGGAAAAAATAGAGCATGGTTAGAGTTACAAAAGATTCTCTGAATCTGGAGAATAAATTCTCATTATATGCTTCACCCAATTTGTTTCCTCCAATATCATGGACGTCATTAAGATCCATAAAATAATAATAGAAAATATACACTCTAGTTTCAAAAAAAATTTTGAGGACTCAATGAGGTGAAATTTAATGGTCAATGTATTACTTTGGATAATAAATATAAACCAACAGACCAAGGGTGAATTAGGTTTAGGGTCAGGATTCTGTTACCATGTGCTTATATACAAACAAGGATGGTGCTTCTTCGAAATCCATAATTCATTCAATATAATGGTTATAGAGGATAAATAATGCATTAATGATAATTTTTTATGTGCTCCATTATGTCCCCAACCCAGCTTTTTCGTGCATTTCTTATACGGATTGTGCAAGGCCCTTCAAAAGGGGCTATACGAGAGAATAGTAAATGGTTAATTTATTACTATAAGTGTTGAACTTTGGTTGGTCAACCAAAATGGGAACAAAAGCACTTACCCATCCCTCTAATGTCTAAATGATGAAAATTTTATCTACATATTTGAATAGTATGGAACTGGGTGGTCTATAGAGAAAATATGCTCCTAGTTCAATGAGAGAGATATTAATCATGTTTTAAATATCCTAACTGCTGAATATATGGTCTCGGTAACATATGGTAGATAAGGGATATAAATGTCACTTATAATGTGTAATATATGTATACTCCCTATATAGTGGAATGGATTTGGAAGTGGATTCCCTTCGGAAATCAATTTGGTGCCTTTTAATCCCCCCTAAAGAACACTATTTTTGGTACCAAGCCTACACCAAGATACTCCATTTTATGGATTTCATTTCCTCTCACCAAAAATCATATAACCAAATATTACCTATTTTTTCCATGTTTGAATATACCATGAACCCTTTTCCACTTCCCTAAATCATAGAACATCTATAACACCTTAAATCCTTGTGATGACCACTTCCTGGACATAGCCCTAGATTTCATGGATCATCATGAAAAATGTTATTATATTCTCATAGTTGTGGACTATCCAACAAAGATCACAATGTCATTGATCATTTGGATGAGATTAAATGAAATTCTTGTTAACTGGGTCTCTAATCCATGATACTACATATTTGAGAACACATACCAAAAGATATCAACATTGATCCAAATTGATAATTTTCATGAGGATCATCTGATCAGGAAAAATGATTTTACATATATCCCCCATCATATGAATAGAAAAAAGAATCATTGACTCATCATAATTTGGAAAAAGGCATCAAAAAATTCAGAATTTTATCTTCTAACACTCATGGGTTGATTGTCACATATTTTCATTCTTCTCTCAGGGCCTCAATATTACCTTGTTCATAGAATAAAAATAAATTATTCATTACATGGATGTGAAATTTTATGAAGTGTGGGGTGTATCACATTGGAATTAGATTTCCTTACTCAAATTCATGTTATTCATTCCATATAAGCTGACCTATTGTCTTTTAGTCATATAGTCATGATTATCAAGACATTCTAGCTCTTCTTCGTGTTTTTCTCCTTATCCTTTACCAATATGGAGTGTAATATAGTGGCTCATAATTTATCTCCTAATTGTATCTCAAATAACTCAAAAATCATTATGGATTTTTTTCCCATTTGGTTTTCCTCTCTAGTTTTACCAAATCATAAATCTCTTAATATATTAATTCCTCCTTTTCATTAATCGTAAATTTTTATTTGAATGTAAATTTTAAATTCACTTTAAGAATTTATGAAATTAATTTCCCAATAAAATTTTACTTTAATTTGATAAATGATTATAAATATAATTTCAATAAAATATTCTTTAAATAAATCATGTTTCTATTTTTAATGAAATTATAATTATTTATAAAAAATATGTTATTTTTTCACTAAAAATTTGAGTATGAAATATCATATTAAAATTTAGTGGGAAATGATGAATATAAATTTTTAATAAATATATATATATTTAAACACAATATTTAATCACCAATGAAATAACCCTCAATTTCTACCAAAATAATAAATAAAAATTAACATTGAATAATTATTGATATCAATGGAAAATCATGCAAAAAATTAAAATAATTATATAATGTTTTATTAATTCATGTAAATTCATAACATAAATTAAAGAATTTGATCAGAATTATATGACATTAAAATTAAATTCATAATCAATATTTGGGATGATAAAATATATTGAAATTTGATAAAATATATTTACTACCAATATACATAAACAAATACATTTTGTAATTTTTATAAATATATATAAACCAATAAATAAACAATGTAATTGTTCAATAATATATTTTAATGAAAATATTTAGTGTAAACATAAATAAAAAAATATCCATAAGAAATTTTGAATATATATATATATAACACTTGAAATTTAAATAAAAAATGAATAATACATAAATAAATGTATATTTCACTAGGAATTTTCATTATAAACTTTTAATATATATTTCCATAAGAGTACATTAGTTAAAATCTCAACATAAATTTCTAATGAAATTTTCTACTAAATTTTTTTTATAACTATACAGAAAATAATATTATAAAAATTATATAATAAATACATGTTAAAATGATTTTTTCAAAATATAGAAATTCATAAATTAATAAATAATCATTCACTAGAAATTTTTATTGAGCATCTAAAAATATTTTTAGTGGAAATTTATAGGTCAAATTTTCCGAGTATGCATAAATTTATTTAGAAGGTATATCATTACATGCATGTCTTCATGCCTATATATATATATATATTCTAATATATTTTTCTTGAATTTTATAATTTTTGTTAATGTAATTTTTTTCAATGAAAATATTATGTATTATAATTTTTTCAATATATGTATAACTATAACTATATATATATTTTTAATTTATTATGAAAAAAACTAGAAACATTGAAATTTTTTCACAATTTTTTAATATATATATATGTATTTATAAAAATTATATTATATTATAAAATTTTAATATTATATAAATATATGCATTAGATACAAAATGATGTTATATTGTTTTAATTAAAATCATTTTTTAAAAAATTGACCATTAATATATCATACTATAGTTATAATTTAAATATTTATAAATACATGAAAATATAAAAATTTTAATAAATGACATTATGTAATGTGGTTTTATAATTAATATATATTTATTATTATTTATATATTTTTATTTTTAACTATTATTAATTTTTTTAATAAAATTTATTTATTAAAAACATTATGTGTAATTTTTTTCTTGAAGAGGTTTACCCTCTAAGAAAGGGGAAAAATGGTCTGACACCTATAAATGAAATAAATTAATTTTTATAAATATGTTAAATTAAAGAAGGGATCTGGTGACATGTGCATTGTTTATAAGATATGAATACATCTAAATGTGAACCAGACTAATGTTCTATTCACAACCTGGGACAAATTTATTCCCTTCCCCACCCCACTCACGTGAACCTACCGCTACAATACCATCTCGTCTAAAATCAAGCCTCCTCACTATTACATCTTCCCAACTAGCTTCTATATCTCCCCTCATCATCATGAATTGATTCGTTGTTGACACTAGATGTTCAACCAACCACTTTGTACTCTAGCTCCCTGTTATTAATCCCTAACCAGAAAACCTATATCTGACCTCGTACCTGGGTCCCTCCAATGTCGATGCCCATGACTGTGACCTGCATTCCTCTTTAGACGAAATGAAATTACAATTTCATTTGTATACTAAACCCATCCCTATATTGGGACTTATTCACACACATTTTACTATATTAAATAAGTGTATATGTGACAAACCTATAAAATTCATGTGTTTTTTGTTTGTATGAGTGCATAATTTACTGTGAGAGACTATTTGGCACAAAACACTACTTTCAAAGCCTCGTTAACATTCATAAGATATTGAAAGGGTTCAATTGAGTTGAAATTTATTTTGATATATTTTTTAATGGAATATATTATATTATTTGGTTGAATGTGTGTCTTCTATGAAGATATATCTTTTATAGTTATTTTATTTTGGAACTAATATATATATTATAATTTTAATACCTAATGTGCAATTTGAATTGATATTTGTTTATATTTATTATTTGAAAATATGATATATGAATGTGATGGATTGATTTTTTTTAAGAAATAATTTTTTACATATTTGATATATTTGAAAAGAGATATTTTGGTTAAATTAAATGGATAATCAGCTAGTGGTGGATCAATCAGTGGAGATTTTGTAGATGTGGTCCAACTAGTGGAGGAAGTGGGAAACCATGTTTGCAGTTGCACTTGGGAACAATTAGAATTGAAATTGAAGCGTTGATGGTGTATATGATGTATCTTAAAACCATCATAATGATAGTATATGTAGAATATAAATTTGTGACAATTCAAATGATACAAAAACATTATGTAATTCAAGAAATTTCATTCAGTTTCATGAATCCATGAGATACAAACATCACGAATCATGAAGGTCGTCAATAAAACTCTTTGGGGCCCTCATTGACATTCATGTGGAATCAATTTTATATTTATTTCAATAGAACATCATTGAAAATGTGTGTTCATCCCTCATCATTTGTAACATGATGTTTGTCAAAGAGGGGTGATGTTTTTTCACATTGAATTTATAATGAAATAAATTATAACTTACGGAGTTGCGTTTTTTCACTAGAAGAAAGTCACAATAGATGTGTATCCATGTCTTATCCTCACATTGGTTTTTTTTAAACTATTATAGAATTTTTTAATTTAAATATATTATTTAGTCACTGATTTTTGATTAAATTATTGGAGTTTCCTTATGATTTTTCAATCCTCCACATCATAGTTATTTTTTCACGATAATAAATCAGGTACAATAATTTTTTATTCTTCATTAAATATAATCCATATTTTATTGGGTATCTTATAAATATTATTAATGAAAAATTTAAATCTGATATAATGAATCTATCTAATAGGAAGGTATCAAAATAGCTATATGAAATACAAGCAGGTTTATCCCACCCAATGTGTGAACCAAAGTTTATAATAACAACTATGACCTCTCAATGATGATGATTTTAATGACTCCATGTACATTGATATTGTAGTATGATGTATCTACCCTACCAACATCCTGAAAAAACATTGTCCACTCTCATATAGATACCTGTGTTTTTCTTAAGTGTGATCCATTTATATCCCCTCTATCTTTATTTTGTGCTAATTGAAATGAGGAACTAGTGATAGAAATATTTGAAAGGAAGAAGTTTTTTATGGCCCAATTGAAGGGAAAAGAGGATATTATTAAAAAATTTGGTACCATGTTTCAAATTTCTAAAAAAAATTATTTATGTGGAATAAAATATAATATTCCTTTCTTATAAAAATGAATTATTTAAATTATATAATTTATGAATATTATTCTATATTTTTATCTTACATTTTTTTAAAAAAATTTGAATTCATATTTTATTTAATGAATTTAAAAAATATAGTAGTATTGTGTCATCTAAACAAAAATATGATTCAATTATACTAGGACATTCATTGAATACATGTAATTTTAGAAGTTAACTAATATTTCTGCCACCATTAATGGGGTTGAGAAAATTAATTTGAATAATAAAATCAACATATAAAAATCTGATGTTCTTGATGTGATGGCTCAATAGGATTTAGATATCACACTAGAGGAAAGTCCTAATGAAATATATGATAGGGATTTGATATGATTCAACAAATAAACAAGTGGCATGATTCGAAATTATTCTAAAAAATACCAAAAATATAGTGTGATGTGAGTGACCTCAATAATAGATTGAGGAATATTAATGGGAAAAAATTCATGGAAAACTGAATTTCAAAGCATTTATTCTATGAAATTTTTTTTGTGGATTTTGGAACATTAAATCTTTGTACATGATTGATAATATAGATTTTAATAAAATATATGTAGATTTATAATGTGTAGAAGTAATGATTAGTGATGATCGACAATCCCTCCTATTTATAAATTATCTACCAGAGTGTTACAATCATCTAACTAATACACAATTTTACAATAAGAATGAGGAAAATATTTGGACATATCAAATGACATGATTAATAACGAGTAAAGGTGATTTAAATTTTTTTGAAAACTAAAAATTTTCATTATATGGTTTTATGGAAACAATAATATCATCATCTAGTATAAAAATATTAGGATTAAAATAGGAAAACATGATAAAAATAATAGGGCAATTCCTCATATAATAATCTGAAAAATGAAATTGTCCATTTATTATTCATAAATGGGTCTTGAAGAAGGATTGTTTAAATTTTTTGAAAAAATAGGTGAATGTTTCATAAAAAATGAAAACAATGAAGATTCATCTTTCCTTATTTCCTTGATGGTTTACCATTCATAAGATTGGATTAATGATTCAGGTATTTCATTCCACATATCAAGGAATTGAGATTTGTTTCCTCCCTCAAGGAGTAAGATATATGTGTGGTGATTATATGAAATTATTATAATTTTCATAAGAATTTTATCCTTAATATATCATTGAGGTTGGATAATTGTACAATTTGTTACATCCACGATATTATATATATGACATAAATGGATATGAAACTCATATCCTTAGAGGTATTGGATAATACTTTTTATATGATAAAGTTAATGTCACGTGATATAACAATCTAAATTCATTATTATGAATCTTATTACGAGTTGTTTTTTTACTGTTTAAATATTGATATAATTTTTAGTGAAGAGGAGATATTAGAGGCAACTGTCCATACACATCCGGATAGTGGTGAGTGGGACTCAATAATACTAAAAAGAACTATTTATAGATTATAGTATTGAAATGTTTTTAAATTCCACTATAACAATAATAATTAAACTATTAAATCATTATGTGATATAAAAAAACCAGAATCAATTTCATCACTATAACTCAACTCTAAACGTGATCAATTGACTACATCCATTTTGTTTTGTAGAAACCATAATTGAATACTTAAAAAATTGGTTATCATTACATTAAAAAATTTATTGACTATTAGTTAATATATTTTATATTATATTCCATGATTTAAAAGGATAATGTTTTACATACCATATTTAAATGGATGAAGATGATTTAATAATAGAATGAATAAAAACCCATGAGACTAAGAGAAGATAAAAGTTGATATGATAATCCAAATCCATTTTATAATGTTTCTATAGATAAAGTTATTGTGTGAAAAGAATAGTTTCTATAAGACTATAATGGAATGGAGTCCCAAAACGTACAAACTATAAACTCATTAAAAAGGTATAGTTACAATTTTCTTATTCTTTTCGAACAAATATTTTTAGGAATAATCATCAATGTATGCAAAACATATTGTTACATGATTACATGCATTTTTGATTGATAATTAATTTATAATTGAGGATAGGTATAGTTGTATTGCTTTTTTATTATATTTCAACTATTTGGTTTACTGTTAATTTTTATGTCACAATCTCTAATTTTGACTAATTTAAGGACACATGGGAATTGATCATTGCTACAGTATGGACTTGTTGAAGTTGAACAAAGAACCACTTATGAAAATCATTTTAATGGTGTAAAATTATAATGAATTCTACCCATTACCTAGTGAATTAAATAAATACGAGTCTAGTGTACACCTCCATAGATCATTCGGGAGGATTCACCCCTGAGAACATTGGCCACAAATGTTGTAATGATTCAAATATGTTCATTATTTTTTTATCTCTCATATATATCATTAGGGGTTTTTCCATGAGTGAATAAATTATAATTGAGGCATAATGATTGATTAAGGTACTCCTATGTTAAAATTTAATCCATTTGGGTCTTTTTCCACTAACATTATTTCTCAAATATCTTCTTTGATTTCACATTCATGAACATTACACTCACTGTGAGAGTGTGATATTTAATTTCAATAATTAGCGAATGATTTACATTATCAAAATTGGGAGGATTATTATCAATACTCAAAAAATTTACTGAGATTCTAATTCATTTAATAACTAATTTTACATGAACATTGTGAAAAGGGGAACATTTTTTATTTTTGTGTCGTATACAGTGACCATTTGATTCAACTTTTATTGGGTAAGACACCTATGCTTGATTTATCATTATTTAATGCCCTTAATAAAGATGAAACAAACGTTTCAATTAACTATAATAATATTATATTTTACGAAAATCCAAATGAACCATCAGATCTTGTTCAAATAGATTATTTTAGGTTTCATTCTTAAAATATTTTAGGAATTTTAATTTAAATTAATTTTTTCTCAAACAATTTCTCTCCAGGATTGACCTTAGTGTTTAATATTATATAATACCCTATAGTTTCGTTATTTTCCATATTAATGTTTTATATTTCTATATTTGTCTATACCATCTAAATTTTATGATGCCCATGGAGATATAAAGCATGGATCATGTGAAGGTGCTCCCCCATTCTTCATGGATTGATACTTCTATGAACCGGAACACCCCAATGGGTAAGCTAAAAAACTAATATTCTATATTATATAATGAAAATGATTATACATATGATACCAATAGATAGAGAATATGTATAGACATGTAGAATGAAGAATAAACCAATGAAAAATTACTTCGGTTTAGGCATGTGGTGCAGTGTTAAGGAGATGGATACGATGAGGAAGAAAATAAAGAGATGGAGGAGAACTACCTAGTCTCATTTTTTTGTGAGTAATATAGGACATATAATTATTATTACAATTATTTATTGAATTAAATGAATATGGGAGGGATTGAAAAATGGTAATTTATAATAAACAAATAAAAATGACCAATACAAATATATATTATTTCAAGAGTACCGAAAAAATGATGTCTAGATAAATGAGTAAGGGTTTTATTAGTAATGATGTATCTAGTTCGAAGGATATGGGTCATATATTGAAATAATGTTGAGATTAAAGAAGACCTAACCATAATGTTTAGGTTAAAACTCATATTATACCTCTTATAAATGAATGTTCAAATGGTATGGAAACAAAAATCTAGGCCACCCTTTAGTAATAGAGATTTTCATTTTTTACCCATAGATACATTGACTATCATATTTGATGGAGTGAAGTTAGGGGATATAGAACATATGCATATTCAATCAGAAAAAAACAGTAACATAATGAAATATTGTTTTAAAAGAATAATAACCTAGATATAATTCTTAACATAAAACATTGAGATTTAATAAAATTGTGATATATTATAGATATATTATTATTTAAATGATATTGTTATAAAAATCTTATTTTATTGGTTGGAATTAATATAATAAATTATATATGTTTTTTATATTTATGATGTTCTTAATCAAAAATAAATCATTGATAAATTCTTATAATATAACTAATTAATTTTTAGTGAATTTATATTATCCATAAAAATATTTTTATTCAAAAAATGTCTCGAAATTATATTAATGAGAAAATATAATGATATTTTTATAAAAAAACTATGAAAATATTGTTTATCAATTGGTAATCATTTCTAAAATCAACACATCAAAATTTACTAATTATGAACTTTTGGGATTTTACTGAAAAATTTATTTCTCAGTGAATAATAAAAATAATTTGGTTTCAAATACTATAATTTTTTATTATTCAATTATTTAATTTAAAATTGTCAGTATATTTAGAATTTGGTATTAATGTGAAATATGATCCATTTTAGTAATGATAAATTAATTATACATATTTGAATTTAAGTCATTCATCATTTTGAAATTTGTTAATTTTTTATCATAAAAACAGATATTTCTAAAAAGAATTATTTTGTTTTATGTATTTAAATAAAATTATCTTTTTCATTTTTTTTATATTTATTTGAAAAAATGGACACTGAATTTGGAATCAATATGTTAAAATGGGTAAAATGGTCCTCTATTATCTTTATCCATTTTGAATAATATCCGTTGTAAATAATTTTATCTGGATAACGGTAAAATAATTAAAATACAGTAAAAAATATGGGAGAGATATCTTAGGGATTTATGGGTTATTAGTTTCCTAAGGTTTCTAAAATTAGCGATTTAGTCCATTAGTGTTGTTGATGCCATATTTTATGGTTTCTGTTTTACCTCAATGGTTTATGTATAATGACATTTTGGTGATCCCTTGCATCATAGTGTTTACTGTTTTCAATGTATTTTCTTCTTATATGGGTTATGGTTCATGTATGTTAGAGAATTGTAGCATCATTGTTGTGGTGAATGGCGATCTTCTATGGTTTCTTTGATTCCTATATGTGATGGAAAATTTCCTTGATATGGGAGTCTATGGGGATTTATATGATGATCCTATTGAAAAATGTATTACTTATAGATAAAGAGATGGGAGAAATTAACACCAATATGGTGGATGACGCATTCTTGGTGGACCATATGTCTATTATATATATTAGAAAAATTATCTTTAGAAGGACCATTAATCTATGTGCACTGAAAAAAACACTCCAAGTATTATGGATCCTGAAAAATGGTATCGCGATAATGGAAATAGGTTTTGGGTATCTAATCATAATTTTTTCATTGATATGGGTAATAAAAAATTCCTTCATGAGAGGTTCAGGTCAATTAACAAAAAACTTATCCTGATGGAATATCATATGGAAGGAGGAAATATCCTAAACAAAATATTTGTTCAAATACCCCTTTTGGGTGAGACTGAAATGTACTCCATTCAATGGTATGACAAATTTTTTCCGTAAGAAAACTGTATCCGTATAGGAAAAATTATGGAATGTGATCAATCTGATCCAATCAAGTCAGGGCCATCTGTGCAGATCAAATATTTGGATGATGAATAATATCCACTTATGTAGGGAATCTTTTGGAAAAAATATTACTTATATTCATGGATATCCATTTTATATGATATGGTACTCGTCTTTTTTATCTTCTATGGTTTCCTTGGCTATGGAGAAAATGAGTGTGCTATAAATACCTCAGATGAAGAATAAAATTTTGTTATGAAGTATAGTCCATGGATTTACACAAGGGATTTAGGAATTTCATCTGATTAGTAATCCTGAAAAATTTTTATAGATAAATGATTTACTTTGACCTCCTTATGAAATCTACCCTAATCCATAATATAGCCATTTTATGGGTTCTCTAGTTCTTCCAGTAGAACATGGTCATCTTGTTCAATCAAATGATGTGGTGAGGCCATCTTCAACTTCTATTATTGACGAAATAGTGAAAAAATATAATAATCAGGTGGGTCTTTGAAAAATAATGGCTATTCCTATGAAAATAATCATTACCCTCTCGACTCTAACCCCATATTTTATCCCTTAACCATATAGGGAGGACCACAACGAATTGTATCTCCAAAAACAAGTCCTTTTTATCACTAGACCTTATGTTTCATCCATAGCTCTGCCCCCATATTTACTCCTCTAAAAAATTCATAGCCACTTCTGATTCCTCCACTCTTTTCCCTAAAAATAATATCGAACAAGGTGCAGAAAAGACATGATTAATTTTGGTATATATCTTCTGGACCAGAATATAATTCACCAAAAGAGTGATGGAAGGTACACAAGATAGTGAAATATTTGGAAAAATGTTGAAATTGATGGAATATGGGGCTCTTCTTCAATTCATTGAGTTGGAGGATATCTTGATACAACCCCATATATCAAAATAATGATACTAAGATAAAACTATTGTGGTCTTGGTAACCCAAGAACAATTTGGATACTCAAACAAAAATTTTCTAAGAGTTTCCCCAAATTTGATTTTCTATCAAGAAAATAAAGGAATAAAAGGAAATGTCTGGTATTTCTATTAATATCGGATTTAATGGATGTCTCCAAGTGGCCCGATAGGGGAACACATTTGTTGTGTGTTTGTTCATTAAAGAAGTGGTGGTAGTCAATGTTGATTTTTTCTTCTCAAACCCCATCAAAGACATAATTCATAAGAATTATAACACACTCCAGGAGTTGATTGGGTTCTTCTCATATCTAACACTCATGAAAAATGAAATCATGGAATCTTATTAAATAATAATGTGAGAAGCTTATGGGACCCCTTATTATTGGTGGAATTTTCTACGAAATCATGTACCATCATATAAAATGATGTTGTGCTTGAGGAAAGAATTCAAAGATGTTTGAGTTAAAAAATATGTCCCTTGGGAATGGCCCATTTTCATGAGGATTATTCTAGTGACCACATCACATCATTTCATTGGAAAATAGAGACAATCCATATAGTTGAGTGGCTGGACTAGTTATTCGGACTATTTGAAAGACCCTCTCACATTAGATTGTTCCATTCTTCCTATATCAATACTAATACATTATTTCACTATATTATTGTATTCCTCGCATAAATTATTTTAAGATCATGAAGAAGATTAATATTCAGGTTTGAAACCTATTTAGATATGGAATGGAGCAGTGAATATAGAGTGAGATCATCCTGGTGGATGGGCGTCCTGATATAGATAGAAAAATCCATCACATTGATTATAACCTGAAATAAAGGATGAAAAATTAATCTTAAAAACATGAAATACTATGTTATTATATCAATAAGAAGAAAAAGGAGATATATTTTATGCCCCATTTAGATGCACTGCTTTACCTAATTTTGACCACCAAAGCTGATATATATGATGAATTATGGGGAACAGAGCATTTTGGGGATACTCAATCTAGTAACACCAATATTAAAAATTGTGATTATAACACTGAATACTTCAACAAGAAATTTTTATTATGTTGGTGATATAATATTATATCATGTATCGACGCCTATGATTGTGGTCTTATCTCTTGTGATAATTTAATTCCTGATAATATTTTTAATTTTCTTTCAGGACGTCTATACAGGTGGGGAGTATATTATTTCGATGTCTGTTTCATCATTCCTGGATCTTTTGATCATGGATACTATGAATTATTGTCTTACTAGTGACATCTTTGATAAGGAAATCATGTAATACCTTAAAAAATTAATTCTTCCAAAGCACCATGTCTTGATATCTCCCATGCCCTATGTGTTAAAAAATATTGGAATATTATGATAAAAAATAGTTCTTGAATGATAAAGGGCATTTCAAATGGAAATTACAACTTATTCTCCATTAATGATACTTTTATTAACCTTATCCTATTTATTGATAAACCCTATATGGTCTCAAACATCAATAATATCTACTTATTTAATTTCACCTATATAATATTCTCCAAAATATTGGTCAACTGTTTGTGTGTGTGTTGACCGTACACCATTTCTGAATACCAAAGTGATTTTGTGCCTTAAATACTCATTTATGATAATTCAATTATTTCTCTTGAAATATCCATGTCCATGAAAATATTTTTGGTCAAAAAAAGTGGAGTTATATCATGGACGATTAATATTTCAAAAGCTTATGATACAATGGAATTGTCATTTATCTCGACTATGATAGGAAAATTTATATTTTCTCTTAGATGGATTAAGATTGTTGTGAATAGTTTCACATTAACTTCCCTATTGATAAATGTTAATTTTTTCTTCATACCGTATTTATCATCCATAAGGGGGCTCCTTAAAGGGAAACCTCTATATCATTTCCTTTTAATTTTGGTGGATGATGTGTTTTTTAATCACATTTCCATAAAAATTCATGACTAATATATTCATGGAACTATGGTATACTAATGGGACCCACATATTTACAATCAATGTTTTGTTGATGGCAGCTTACACTTCCTATGATCCACATTGAAGGTGTATTCCTATTTTTTTTCTATGATCCTTTTTTATGTTATTGGATCTCAGAAGTAAGTTAATATGATGAATATGAAATTTCATTCATCATTGGTATTAATCATATTAAGGGGGACACCCTATGTCTCCCTCAAATGAATGGGTGGTAATAAATCACCAAAAAGTATTTTGGGATACCTATAGTCTTTATCCATAGAAAAAAGATGTGTTTTCAAGAATCCTGTATAGGTTTACAAAAAAGACCCACTGCCAAACCTTGAAATGGATATGGAATGTAGGTAATTAAATTCATACTGAAACTGTAGACATGTTTATCCTGGTTAATGTTTTTAGGTATTTTTTATCGCTAGATTATTCAATAACCAACTTAACTCTTGTAAGGATAATTTATGGTGGTGCATGTTTACATGGAAGAAAAAAATTCTAGATGGATAACGATTAGTTTTCCACCCCATGAAGAGTAGAGGAATGAGGCTCTATATTTTGATTTATTTTAATTGAGACCTCCTTAAAAATTATGTTTGGTGGTTTTTTCCACTTATATGTTCAATGTGTGTAATGATTCTCAATGGTAAATATTTAACACACTTGTATTTTCACCACACCTCCATTATTACCTACCCATGTTTCATGTGGGGTAGTTACTGGTGTGCCCATGAAATTCTATATAGTGGTCTTAATTTGAGGATCAGTTATTGTGATTCTAATATGGTTTGAAAGACCCGAGGTTGGTGGGTAATTGGATTGCTAAAACATGTTCCAGCGCACTCCCTAGAACTGATGATGCTATAGTCTTTTATCTTTTAAATGATGAGGGTAGTGGATGGTATTATAGTAAATAAAAATAATGGCTTTTATTGGCTGATAAGAAGATTATTCTATGCATCCCATGAGTAAGGTATTTGTTCCCAGATAAAATGTATAGATGGTATAAAGCCAATTTTATCTACTCAGTTGAATCTAGAAAAATTATTGACTATAGAATTACTCCTATGGAGAATTGTAACACCCCAGGTAAATAAAGAATATAACATTTTTATATTTATCCCTATTTGTGAAAAAATATTAATTTTACATTAATGGGAACACTATTCTTCATGGCATACCCAATACACGACAATGATTTCCTTTGAAAACTTACGTTGCACTCTAAAAATAAAATAATATTATTCTAAATGGTAGTTAACGCCTAGCCATTGTAATCGCATGAAATAACGGAACTAACAAAAAAATTATTATGTATGTTTGTCAAATATTTTTTATTTTTACAATAAATTCTAGATGATTAAAAATGCAAATGAATCCAATGTTAAGCGTAAACATTCTAATATTATTTAAAAGGTCGATTACCTGTCTTTTGATGGGGAACCTCTTTTAAATCATGTTTTTGAAAATTTTATGTGTTATATTTTAAAAAATAAAATTATTCATTAGAATCGGGACATCAAAATTTACATTGTATAAATTTTTGGTATTTTTCGGATAAAGATCATTTTTTAATGAATAGTGAAAAATGTTGTATTTTAATTTAAAATATCTTTTTAATCTAATTTATTTATATTATTAGATTATATTTTGAATTTGTTTTAAAGTTCAATTAGAATATATTATTACCATTTAATCCAATTGTGGTCATTGGAATTAATTTCACTTTGAAATCGGACTTAAACTAGTGACAATCTTTTGATACTTATTGTTTCATAAAAACACGCTATTTGCTCTGACAGCTGGAATTAATTATTAAATTAATTAACAAAACATATATGATTTGAATTTTGTAAAATAGAATTCATCTTTTAATTGAGAATATAAAATATAGCTTAGGGTGTAGTTTTGGTATTTTACTGAAAAACATCCATTTTTGATGAATAGTGAAACCACTAATTAGTACTTATAAAAACTGATTTTCCGTTTAAATGAAATTTTACCACCTATGTGTTTTGAATTTAAAAAATATGAAATTCATGGTTGTCATTAAGAAGTAAAATTTGGTTCAATGGAATTAAAATAATTTTTTGGTGAATAGTTACTTTTATGTTTTTAATCGCGATTAGAGGTAATTAGTGTAGTTTAAGGTAAAAATAATGTTTTAATAATATGAAATGACCAAGAAACATGTCCTACCCTTATTGTATGTGTGATGGGAGACCAAAAAAATCCATGGGTCAAATTTTGGACCGCATGTGGCCACTTCGGTAGGAAAATGACATAAATAACGTTTTAATTAATGTTAAAAAAAGAATGTCACAAAGATGAGTTGTTTTACTAAAACAATTTTTACATGGGGTTATAGAAGACATATTTTTGACTATAAATAGTAATTGGAAATCTAAAAATATTTACTACATCATGGTATTTGTTTTATAATTTTTAGACATTAAATAAATTAACTAGATTATGACATCTTGATGATGCATCGATTACCTCATTATTTAACGATTTAAATAAAATGAAAAGATAATATAAAATCTAAGACCTACACATGTCAAAAACCTATTATATGGGTTGATTTAGAACCCTTATCACCTTATCCTAGAAATATATCAATTTTGGACCTTTAAAATCCGAAACGCATTTGAAAATAATGTATCTTTTTTGACTTTCCAAGAGTGCCCCTCATCTCCTCTTATAAAAGGCCCCCACCTATACCACTGTACACACACCTCTCAAGTCTTTGGCTCGGCCAAACCCTGCCCATTTTATCTCTCCACATCCCTCTCTTCATCATTCAAGCCTCACTTTTGGCATAATCCTTTCCAAGGAAGCCTTTGAGCTCAAATGAAAGAGAGTTACCTGATTTAAAGTTAGTGTCTTCTCTTGTGTTCTTGTGTTTTGTTTTGCTTCTCCAACCCTCTAAACTCTTTTTATTAATTTCTTTTGTAACAAAACCAGTATCTTTAATATAATAGGATGTTTTTATGTGAATTATTCGATCTACACTTACACACACATTCATCTAATGGTTAAAGAACATATTGTTTTTGTGGATGGAAAATTTTTGCCTCACGAAATGATGATTGTTCAATCTTCTCTTAACACATTTCATGGTGGACATTATGATGTAACTATATTTTATATATGATATATATGGTATTTATGTTTTAAATATGCTTCTGAATTTTATATTTAAAACATGCCTTTATGATTTTCATGTTGTGCAATTGCGAAAATTTCATACGAGGAAGTGTGGACTACTGCCCCCTCAAGTGATGTGACTCGTTCATGCAATACATGGAATGAATAATGAATGAAATTAATGAAAATATGTGACCTATATAACATATATATTATACTGGAATTATAATATATATATCTCTAAATTATTTTTAATTACATTAATATAACAAAGAAATGAAAGTAGCGTTCATGCGTACGTACGGCCTACCGTCTCCATGAACGGTGCATTTCATTTATTTTTATCTCCAAATGTTATAGAATAGTATAAAATGAATATGAACTGGATATATATGATATTTAAAGAATTAATACTATTCTTGTGAATATTTAATAATAACTACATGGAGAATCATTTTCAAACACGTTTATTTTTGACTCATGTACCAAACCTCGACAAAAACATCTGATATGAACTCACATTATTAACCAATTATTATAACATTATAACAGGTGATATGAACTGAATAATAATCATTAAAAGAGTTCCTTAATAAATTATAAATTGATCAATGTTTATTATTTAGGAATATAAATAAACGAACAAGACAAGTTGGACATGAGGTAAGGGATCCTACCCCTCTATTTCTTTTTAAGTACACTCTTTTATGTCATTTCTTTTATGATCATAATTATTATGTTTGGGGATGTTATTTTTTTATCACTAATAGTGTACTTTTTATTTTCATATTATGAGAGACGCTATTTTATCACATAAATCCATTTTTGGATGTTTTAAGTGGCACCGTTAGGCTGCCGGGTTTCCGTAAGGGATTTTCATCTCACTTTTATTCCCGTGACATTTATGCTACGTTTGCCACTATTTCCTTAGAGTGGTTTATATACTGACCATTATTATAAACTTTGTGTAGTATAATTTCATTTATGGGTATTTACATCTTCATTGTATGACCCTTCTTCCATGGGGTGTATGTTTCGAAAGATACCCAACTCGGTAAGGGGACCTTTCACCCTCCTCTTTTTAAAAGATGTCTTTTGTTATATATTTTAATTCACATACTATTATGTTGGGATATGTTCTTATATATCCTTATTAATGTAAATCTTATGTCCAAGAGATGAGATACCATTTTCTCTCTCATCAACTCATTTTCTAAATTTTAATGTGACGCCGTTAGGCTGTCAGATTTCTATAAGGGAACTTCTTAACCCACTTTCAATTCTTTGGGTTATTCTATACTTCTTGATTTTATTATTCCAAGATTATTTGTGGAATATATATTTTTTAATTTCCAAAAACCTTTTAGTGGATATATTATTTCTACAGATAATCATCTCATTGATAAATTCTTACGAACATGTATGGGAAATCATAACTCAACCTCATTTCATTAAGTTAAATATCTATGTCATTGGTTTTGTTTTTCCAAGATTATGTATGAATGACCACTGATTGTTTCACACATAATATCCACATTTATTGGGTGTATTTATATTTCTCACACATAATTATGTGATAGATTTATCCTTAATTTAAGGATACCATCTTTATATTAGATTTCATCTCAATTTACATTTCCATTGAGACTTCATTGTTTTTATGCACCATTTCACTCTTATATTGTGCGTATACTGTCCTTTGACATATTATATCATGAATCCATTTATCATCATGATATTATAAAGATCGGATTACATGTTATTCCGCAATTATTTTTATTCAAGAGTCTATAATTTTGTTAAAAACTCTTTAACAAAAATATCATTTTAAATGTTTTAATGATTCATTATTCTTAATCATTATCTTTAATGTCCATGTTTTCAAAATGGTTTTCATTATTTATTTATATGGACATTATTGTTTTAAAATTATAATTCCATTAAAAACTTCAAAGAGGTATGAGACACATTGATTCAAAAATGTCTTTTAAATGGTTTTTGAAAATGGATTGCTTATTTCAATATCTTGGAATAACTAATTTTGATTGCAAATGAAATGTTGTTCTTGAAATGTTTATATTTTCAATATTTTAAGTGTAATGATGGTACATGGACATTTTACGGGTGGTTATGTGGTAATCCATATGACGGGTGGTTCCGTGAATACCAGGACGGGTGGTTATGTTATAACCTCCAATGCATTGGGTATGGAAGTCAGCCATATGGATATTCCATTTAATTATGTGTAGAAGTCAACCGTATGGTTATTCCATTTAAGTATGTTTATGTCTCAAGTTACCTTTTTATGTTATGTGTTCTTTATATGGGATTTATGGTAATATTTTGGTTACAAAAGGGTATGTAATGATCTTTTATTCATTGAAGTGTTTTTTAATACTTAATAAAGGTGAAAATTATTACATTGATAAAGTATGCATGGTTTACTTGTTGTTTTGAAAAACTAATATTTTTATTTCTTTTTGTATCCTTTACTAAGCTTTTTATGCTCACCCCATGTTTTTTTTGAAACGTTTTTCACAGTACTTAATGTGGAATAGGGTCAAGGATGGGATCAAGGAAAGTCATGCTATCTAAAACATGGAACTAAACATGTTTCTTTTTAAGATTTTTTATTATTCTATGGAAACTTATTAGAAGTGTCTACTTTGTAATATTTTGAGAAGTAATATTTATGTTCTAATTCTCTACAACTCTAAACCATGAAAAGATCCTCAATGTGAATCATTCATTTAATTCAATATTATGTAATGTTTAAGGCTGGGGACTTGGAGTTGGCATCATAGGTCGGTTTAGACAACTTTAGGGATTATGAGTTTTTGTTAGACACAAGGATAGTCCCTATATATATTATTTCAGTTAAATCATTATTTTATAACATTTTTCATGTCATGTAAAGACAGTTACGAATGGAAGGAGAAAGATCTCAAACGACATTCCTATCTCTTCCTGATGACATGCTTGCAATAATTATTGAAAAGTCATGTTCGGATGATTTTGAAACTTTTTATAGCATACAACTCATTTGAAAGCAGTTGTTTGAGATAACAAACTCCTCCACTATACCTCATTATTATCATAGATCTTGGGTTGTATTTAGAAAAATAATATTTTTACAATATTCTCATATTTTCAAGAAAGGAAAATACTATCAAGGTATTTTCAAATATTTTACCTTATCACAAGAATTTAAAGCATATTATGATTTTAAAAATGGTGCTGAGGAAGGAGACCCTTCTGCAACCTACTTATATTTGATTTTAAAATTTATTCTCTCATCACATACCAATGGTATTTTAAAAGGTCCAATAATAGAAAGTTTTAACTCAAATTCTGTCTGACTATTTTATAGAAATTGTGTTTTATCGTATGTTTTGGAATTATATGTCATACATGATTATTTTCCAAAACTATTTTTCTGTGTACACCCATATGACCCATGTTGTACAAGGTGTATTTGGATGGAGGAAGAAAATGATTTTGAAGGATCTCTATATCATTGTTGTAATGCATGGGACGTCTACCTATGTGAATAAGATGACGGTGAAACCGAGTGGACTCCATGATCAATGTATGCTATTATTCATTTTGGGAATCGTTTTATTTTATCTTATGGTGGTGAAATAAGACTTCATGAATTACGATGTTGAGATCGTAATGAATTTCGATGAAAATGACAGGTATAAGGAAACTATTTAGGTTAAAACATGTTAGGGTTATTTTTGGAGTTTTATAAAAAGGACAACACACAGACGGTGTGACAAACAGTCGCGTCGGACAAAGCTGCGGGAATCGAACCCACAACCAATGTTCGACTGGTATTTATTGCCTACCACTTGACTATGTGATGTCTCTGGTTATTTTGACTAATTATTTTTAGTTAAATGATTTTATGAATTAAGAGTATGTTGATTTTGGGTTATCTATTGAAATTATTAACCTATCCTGGAGGATATGTGATTATTTTAATTACTTTTCAATATGAGACATTAATAGCAACTAATGTTATTTATAGATAATTATTATTTTGTACCTTGGAGGAATATGTGATTAAATCTTTCAAATATTTGGGTTTCAGTCTTATTTTGGTTTAATTTGAATAATTTTATGGAAAAATTGTTTATCGAATGGTCTTCGTTGAACATTGGGTTTTTTGGACAATTTTTGGAGATTAAGAATATATTTTGTTTTTATAAAGGGTTATCCTTTTATGGATTATCTGATATTGTACTAACCTTTTTGGATTTGGTTTTGGTTAAAGTCTAAAGACATGGGAAGTATATAGTTCTCTTTTGTGGTTTAGGTGATTCTCTAGAAGTTGATTATAGCTTTATTAATGTAAACAAGTCATCCTAAATATACATCTTTTGGAGAAAATATGAGTCAGTGTATGAAATCTAGTAAAAGTTGAAATTCAACATGACAAGTAAGTATGTATCCTTATGTTTTATGTAAGCTCAAAAATAAATTCCTCAATGAAAAGTACAAAAAATGTCTTTCATTAACTTTTCCAACCGGGAATCCAATAACGTTTAACCCATCACAAGTTTGTGATTTTCTTATGGTTAACAATCTCTGCGACATGTTTTCTATCACTCTCCCTCGGAATATGACCCTTTGTTTTTTCCGCCATATCCATGATTTCTTACATGGAATCCTAGTATAGGTTAACTCAGGTGACCTTTGTAATTCCCTTTATTTCTTTTAAAGTGATATTTTAATTTACTCCTTTTCCGATGTGGGACTTTCAATGCAGTTTCGAAGCCCAATTTTGAAATTGCGAGGACGCAATTACCAAAAGGGGGGAAGGTTGTAACACCCTAGGTAAATAAAGAATATGAAATTTTTATATTTACCTCTTTTTGTGAACAAATATTAATATTACTTTGAAGGGAATTCTATGCTTGATGGAGTACCCAATACGCGACTACGAGTTCCATTGAAATCTTATGTTGCACTCTAATAATAGAATAATATTATTTTAAATGGTAGTTAACACCTGGACATTGTAATGGAGGTAAAGAACTGAACTAACTAAAAAAATGATTATGTATGTTTGTAAAATATTTTTACTTTATACAATAAATGATATAGGATTAAAAATGTGAATGAGTCAAATTTTAAGCATAATCATTCTAATATTCCTTAAAAGGTCAATTAACCGCCTTTTAATGGAGAACCTCTTTTAAATCCACTTTTTGAAAATTTTATGTGTTATATTTGACAAAATAAAATTCTTCTTTAGAATCGGGAAATCAAAATTTACTTTGTGTAAATTTTTGGTATTTTTCCGATAAAGATCATTTTTTAATGAATAGTAAAAAATGTTTTATTTTAACTCAAAACCTATTTTTAATGTAATTTATTTATATTATTATATTATATTTTGAATTGGTTTTAAAGTTAAAATATAATATATTATTACTATTTAATCCAATTGTGGTCATTGGAAGTAATTTCACTTTGAAATCAGACTGAAACTAGTGTCAATCTTTTGATACTTATTGTTTCATAAAATCACGCTATTTGGTCTGACAGCGGGAATTAATTATTAAATTAATTAATGAAAATTATATGTTTTGAATTTTTTAAAATATACACCATTTTTGAATTAGGAATATCAAATAAATCTTAGGGTGAAGTTTTGGTATTTTTCTGAAAACATCAATTTTTGATGAATAGTGAAACCACTAAGTGGTACTTATAAAAACTGATTTTCCGTTTAAATGAAATTTTACCACCTCTATGTTTTGAATTTCAAAAATCCGACATACATGGTTCTCATTAAAAAGTAAAATGTGCATCAATGGAATTAAAATAATTTTTGATGAATAGTAACTTTTAAGTTTTTAATCGCGATTAGAGGTAATTTGTGTAGTTTAAGGTAAAAATAATGTTTTAATAATTTGAAATTAACTAGACACATGTCTTACACTTATTGGATGTGTCACGGAAGACCAAGAAAATCCATGGGTCAACTTGGGGACCCCATGGATCCACGTTGGTAGGAAAAGGGCATAAATAACATTTTATTTAATGTTCAAATAAAAATGTCACAAACATGGGTTGTTTTAATAAAACAATTTTTACATGGGGTTATACAAGTCATATTTTTTACTATAAATAGTCATTGAAATGATAAAAAGATTTCCTACATCATGGTAATTTTTTTATAATTTTTAGACATTAAATAATTTAACTTATTTATGACATCATGATGATGCAACAATAACCTCATTATTTAACGATTTAAATAAAATGAAAAGATAATGTAAAATATAAGACCTTCACATGTCAAAAACCTATTGGATGGGTGGATTACGAACCCTTATCACATATTACTCGAAATATATCAATGTGGGACCTTTAAAATCCGAAACGCATTTGAAAATAATGTAACGTTTCTGAATTTCCAAGAGTGCCCCTCCTCTCCTCTTATAAAAGGCCCCCAACTCTACCACCTTACACACACCTCTAAAGCCTTTATCTCGGCCAACCCCTACCCATGTAATCTCTACATATCCCTATATTAATCATTGAACCCTAACTTTGGGATGAATCCCTTCCAAGGAAGCCTTTGAGGTCAAATCAAAGAGAGATACCCGATTTAATGGTAGTGTCCTCTCTTGTGTTCTTATGTTTTATTTTGCATCTCCAACCCTTTAAACTCTTTTTATTCCTTTATTTTGTAACAAAACCAGTATATTAAATATACTAGGATGTTTTTATGTGATGTATTATAGCTACACTTACACACACCATTGTCTAATGGTTAAAGAACATACTGTTTATGTGGATGGCGAATTTCTGCCTCACGAAATGATGATTGTTCAATCTTCTCATAACACCTTTTATGGTGGCCATTATTATGTCACTATATTTTATATATGATATATATGGTATTTATGTTTTCTATATGCTTCTGAATTTTATATTTAAAACATGACTTTATGCTTTTCATGTTGTTCAAATGCGATAATTTAATACGAGGAAGTGTAAACTACCACCCCCTCAAGTGATGTGACTCGTTCATGCAATACATGGAATGTATAAAGAATGAAATTAATGAAAATATGTGACCTATATAACATATATATTATAATATAATTATAATATATATATCTATCAATTTCTTTTAATTACATTAATATGACAAAGAAATGAAAGTAGCGTTCATGCGTACGTATGGCCTACCGTCTCCATGAACGGTGCATATTATTTCTTTTTATCTCCAAATTTTATGGAGTAGTATAAAATGAATATGTACTGGATATATATGATATTTAAATTATTAATACTATTATAGAGTTTATTTACTTATAACTACATGGACAATCATTTTCAAACAAGTTCATTTTTGACTCATGTACCAAACATCGACAAAAATGTCTGATATGAACTCACATTATTAACCTATTATTATAACATTATAACATGTGATATGAACTGAATAGTAATATGTAAAATTGGTCCTTAAAAAATTATAAATTGATCATAGTTTATTATTCAGGAATATAATGAACCGGACAAGTAAAGTCGAACTTGAGGTAAGGGATCCTACCCCTCTCTTTCTTTTTAAGTACATTATTTTATGTCAATTCATTTAATCTCATCTTTATTATGTTTGGGGATGTTATTTTTTTATTCATCATAATGTAATTTTTATGTTAATATTATTAGAGACCCTATTTGATCTCATAAATCCAGTTTTTGGATGTTTTAAGTGGCGCCGTTAGGCTGCCGAGTTTTCATAAGGGATTTTTCATCTCCCTTTTATTCCCATGACATTTATGCTATGTTTCCCACTGTTTCCATTGAGTGGTGTATGTACTGCCCATTATAATACACTTTGTGTAGTATAATTTCATTTATGGGTATTTACATCTTTATTTTATAACCCTTCATACATGGGGTGTACATTTTGAAAGTTACCCAACTCGGTAAGGGGACCTTTCACCCTCCTCTTTTTAAATGATTTCTTTTGTTATGTCTTTTAATTCACATACTATTATGTTGGGATATATTCTTATATATCCTTATTTATGTAAATTTTATGTCCAAGATATGAGATACCATTTTCTCTCTCATCAACTCATTTTATTAATTTTAAAGTGACACCGTTAGGATGTCAGATTTCTATAAGGGAACTTCTTAACCCACTTTCAATTCATTGGGTTAAACCACTACTTCATGATTTATTATGACAAGATTATGTGTGGAATCTCAATTTTTTAATTTCCACAATCCTTTTTGTGGATATAGTATTTCTACACATAATCATCTCATTGATAAATTCTTACGAACTTGTATGGGAAATCACAACTCAATCTCATTTCATTGAGTTAAATATCTATGTCATTGGTTTTGTTTTTCCATGATTATGTGTGAATGACCTATGATTGTTTCAAAAAAAATATCCACCTATAATGGATTTATTTATATTTCTCACACATCATTATGTGATAGATTTATCCTTAATTTAAGGATACCATCTTTAGAATAGATTTCATCTCAATTTACATTTTCATTGAGACTTCATTGTTGTTATGTACCAATTCTCTCTTATATGGTGTGTATATTGTCTTTTGACATATTATATCATGAATCCATTTATTCTAATTATATTATAAAGCTCAGATTACATGTTATTCCGCAATTATTTGTATTCAAGAGTCTCTCATTTTGTTAAAAACTCTTTAACAAAAATATCATTTTAAATGTTTTAAAGATTCATTATTATAAATATTTATCATTAATGTCCATGTTTTCAAAATGGTTTTCATTATTTATTTATATGGACATTAATGTTTTAAAATTATATTTCCATTGAAAGCATCAATGTGTTATGGGACACATTGATTCAAAAATCTATTTTAAATGGTTTTTGAAAATGGATTGCTTAATTCAATATCTTGGAATTAATTATTGTGATTTCAAATGAAATGTTGTTATTGATATGTTTATATTTTAAATATTTTATGTGTAATGATGGTACTTGGACATTTACGGGTGGTTACATGATAAACCATATGACGGGTGGTGCCGTGAATACCAGGACGGGTGGTTATGTTATAACCTCCAATGCATTGGGTATGGAAGTCGGCCGTATGGCTATTCCATTTAAGTATGTGTGGAAGTCGACCGTATGGTTATTCCATTTATGTATATTTATGTCACAAGTTACCTTTTTATGTTATGTGTTCATTATATGGGTTTTATGGCAATCTTTTGGTTACAAAATGGTATGTAATGATCTTTTATTCATTTAGAAGATTTTTACTACTTCATAAAGGTGAAAATTATTAAATTGATAATGTATGCATGGTTTACTTCTTGTTTTGAAAAACTAATAGTTTTCATTCTTTGTGTATCCCTTAGTGAGCTTTTCATGCTCACCCCATGTTTTTTTTTGAAATTTTTTTCAGAGGACATAATGTGGAACACGGTCAAGGATGTGATCCAGGGAAAGTCATGCTATCTAAAACATGGAACTAAAAATGCTTATTTTTAAGAGTTTTTATTATTCTATGGAAACATAGTAGAAGTGTATACTTTGTAATCTTTTGAGATGTAATAGTTATGTCCTAATTCACGAAAACACTAAAACATGAAAATATACTCAATGTGAATTATTCAATTAATTCAATATTAAGTAAGGATTAAGGCTGGGGCCTTATAAGAATTATGGGCTTTTGAAAAAGTATTTGAATAACAATTTACTACCTATGTTAGGGTTGTTTTGGAATTTTTTCTCCAAAATCCTCCCATCCATGGGATTTCTCATGCATCTCCATGTATTTGATTATCTTACCCAACGCCTTTGTATGGATACCCCAGAGTCATATACAAATGTTCTTTATAGACACACTAGTGATAATGTAGTGTATAAATACAACATTATAAATTCTGTGTCCTTTTAGATTTTGGAAGAATAACCTGTTGCAATTTAATTGATGTGGGTGTACTCCCTTCCAACACCAATGGTAAACTCTTGATGCCCCATTTCTTTGATGATCGGTGTATGATGTAAAAATATCATTTTTAACTATATGAAATTTCAATGAATAATTTTCAATAAACATGAGTGTTCCATCAATGATATTTTGAGATATGATGTAGGAAAATTGGATTCCCTTCTCATTCAGAATTGTCTAGTCTCTTAGAGTCCACACCCAACGTGCCTCCTTAAGATAAATGATGACAATTATCTCTCAGTTAGAAGGGTTTTTTGATGTGGGTAATGTTGTATGATAATATTTGGGAATTTATTTTTCCATATCATCATGCCTCATTCCCCACTTCCTGGACTCCACCAATGGATTAATCACCAGCTATCATTATAGGTTAGGAGTTTTCTAATGAATGTTGACTAGATTGGTTCACAATGGAGTCAGATTTCATAATGGTTGTCTCTTCATTAGAATATGGTCATCGTTCCCCTGGTATACTAATTATGGATATTCTACAACCATTTCATGTTTAAAACGTGATTTTTATCCCTCTAAAAATGATATGGTCATAAATTAGTTCACATATTGGCAACAAGCGAATGGTCGGGTGTTTCACATATCTGATTGGATGCTTTTTCATCCGATCTTTCTACTCTTTTATTTCATGATCTTGTATCACCTAATTTAATTTCCATTCACTTCATAGATAAATTTTGTATTAGGGTTTAACTATCATCATCCAATATTCTATTTTACGGATATTTCATTCCATTATTATTTAATAAATACTTATATATTATATTATGTAATGAAAAATAAAAAATGTCACCTTCCTTTCATTTAAAACATATAATATTATTTCATGTTGATAAAAAGTTATTATGATCCATTCAAAATTATAATTAAATTTAAAGAAATTGTTTTTTATTAAAGTTGTTTAATTTAAATAATAAATGATTGTAAAATATCAGTTAATTCTTATATAATTTTTAAATAGTTCATGAACATGCAGTACATAAATTTCACAAATAATTTTGAAAACATTAAAATAAATAAATTTTGGATGATTTTTTTTATTTCATGAATTCTAGGGGTAATTATAATGTAACAGTGATTTGTAAATGGTCTATATTTGAATGAAAGGTTTATTAATAACATTATTATCAACTTATATTAACAATTCTAAAAGTGAAAAATTATATTTTATTATTTATATTATTTTATTAAATAATTTAAAAATAATAAAAATCATGAAATAATATAAGTGGGATTAGATATGGTTGAAAATATCATAAATTTACAATATTTATGCCAAATTTTACCATAACAATAAAATTAGAACCCTTGATGAATAAAAAATGTTACCTATGTTATAGATAAATATGGTTAAGAAAGGGAAAATATAAATAGATAGGTGTTAAAATGAAGAATAAAGGTGCCAAAATCTTACCAATTTTTTTTATTTCAATCATATACAATAAGAAATTATAATTAATAAAATTGGGACCCAATTCACTTTTAATGCTACTTTTTTATATTTTAATGTTTTGAAAATGTACAGGAATACACTTTACCTCCATTATAAAAGTATGTCACTCATCCATCAACTTTACATCACAATGAACCACATATATTGAAGTACCTCCACCAAATTCACTTTAAAACATTCCAATCCAAGATTTATTGGTCCTTGTTTTCCTAAAATAACTTTCAATTATTTCGTAAAATGGGATATAAAAATGGCCTATCGAATAATTGTTAATCATCTTACACAACCATTTTAACCTTATTTTTTCTTCAAAATAATATAACTATTTGGAATTCATCATTAAATTAAATAATTTTTATCCCTAAAAACCATAATGTTATTATGATTATGCATCCATGATTATTTTCCATCTTTTCCATCAAAAAGAATATCGATTTATCTCTCATGGGAATATCTCAACTATCACCTCCACGTATCGATATAATATATTTTCCAACATAAAAATTCATGGTTAATTATTATCATGGATTTTATATTTATATATTATATTTAATTTATTATTATAAATATTTAATGTTAAATTATTATTATTATTTATTTTTTTATTAGAAAATGAAAAAAATTTCCTGGCATACATATATACTACCATTTCCACTATCAATGTGATTTATTTCACATTATCAACAGTATATTGATGAATATAATTTTTTTATAATGAATATATATGATATTAATGTAATTATTAAGATTATTTTCATTATGTAATCATAATCAATGAATAATGATTGAATCCCATACACCGGAATATTAATGAGAAAAAAATATTTAAATATTTAAAATATTAGTTTTAATAAAGAATGATTAATAAATGGGTATAGAAATTTTATAACTGAATAATATGTAATATGAAATGTATTTAGGTTACTTTTGAATAAAATTATTTGAATTTTTTATTTATTATATATGATTTTAAAGTGCTAATGATACAAGTCAAACATAAGGTAATATTTTCTTATCTCCCTTTATTTTGTGAGACATATGTCATATTCACCACTTGTTTCTTTTAATTGTTTACTATACTACTAATGAAATTATTTTATTATTATTTTCAATAAAATTATGTATATTTTGAAATCCATATCAGGTTCTGTCTTTCATGGGTTCTTGATTTACTGATTATAGAATTTATCAGGATTCATCATATTAATGTTTTTTCATTCAGACAAGTTTAATCTTATGACCCTATTTTCATTTTAGAGGTCTAAATACTTCCCTATTAACATTATATATAATTAATATACTCATTTTAATTATATTTAATGTTTTTTTTCATGTGATTCTTTATTAAGACTATGATTCATAATTTTTCCAAATCTATAAGCATTTTATGTTACAATATCATTTTTACAGAGGTTGTTTATGATTATATATTCATTGATGAAATATATGATAATTTATAAAAAATATAACTATTTTTATTATCATATAGTTATTTTTATAGATTACATATTCTCAATTCCTGTTATAGTTTTTTATGTATTGAAGATAGCAAAAGAAATATTTTAGGACAACCACAACTTATTTCCCTATTTGGAATGGAATCAATTATTCCATGTAAATGATTTAATTACAATGTTACAATGATTATGTTTACTATTATACTATAAATTGTTTATATTTTTTAACCATTTTTTTCTATAAAAAATCAAGGAAATTTTCTTCTTATTTTACAAAAAATTGTAATTTAGACTTTATAATGATTATGTAAAAGGAATATTAGTTTTAATGTAATAATAATTATCATTATTTTCCACCATATTTACCACTCCCTGAATTGAAACATTGATATATATTATTATGGTTATTTTTGAATAAAACCATTTCTTAATATTCAAGAATATTTTATATTGGAAATAAATGATTTCAAAACGGAAAGGGTTTTTTCCACAAAAAATGTATCAAGTGTTATTTTAAATGAATTTTTTATATATTATGAAACATATATTTATTACTTACATTAAATTCAAGATATATTTCCATGATATCATCCTTATTATTTTTATAGATGGTTTATGAAGATAATTATTATATGTATTTATAACATGATTATTTTCTATGTTTTATAATTTCATGATATAGTGATTGGTTTATTATATTGAGGAATACATAGGAATGTATTTAAGAATGTGTGATGGGAAATTAAAGAATTATATATAAATATAGTGAATTTCGGAAATATTAATTTTCTTAAGGTTAAATTGTACACCAGAGCACAATCCATGACTAAAAATTATAAACTGGAGGTTATATCTATCCTGAAAAGGGAAGAAGGGAGGTAATCCAAAGACCAATATAGTGTACATGGGAGGTTATCCCAAAATTTAAATGGGGTACACATGAGGTTATTCTATGAATGAACCTGATGCTTGAGCGTTTTCCCAAAACATAACTTATGATGAATATTATCATGGGAATCCTTGATATATGATTTATATTATTATAATTATAAAAAATTTATGAATATTTTTATGTAATGAACTCATTCCAATGTTATTACCTCATAGATGATGTTGTTTATTTACATTATGTATTATCATCAAAACATAAATGAATTATTTCATGACTCAAGATTTTGATTATTGAATTCCTTGGTATGATTTTCAAAGGTTATGATCATTGTCTCATACACTTATGATCATTTTATACTTAAATAACCACTGATATATCCCTTATATAACTTTATTTAAAATCTTATCTTGGCGTTATTTTTATTATTTTCCCTAAGATAAGAATAATGGTTTTATGTATGATTTGTCTATGAACTGTACTATTTGTTATGAAATAATTCGGAAATGATATATTTATTTTATATACTATTTTTAATGTATATATCATTTCATATATATTAAATAATTATCGTCGATTTCTAGAAAAAAAATTTATGTAGTGAATACTCATATAATAAGGTATTATATTAATGTATGAAAAATATGGATCACAGGTGTTGGAATAAAATCCATGTTTATTTATTTTGGGAAACTAGGATGGGAATTTTTTGATATAACACATATTATAGTCTTATGTGTAGGATACCATCCTAAATATACTATAAATTAAGGAAGGTGGTTTTCCTAGATAATATATCATTGTCTCAATACTGGAATGTAGATGTTACTAAGGTGAAGATTTACCTTGGGGAAATAACATTGAAAGATGAAAACTGGGTTTTCTCATGAAAGACACTAGTTCATGATTATTTTTCCAAGGATTGAAAAAATGGGTAGACACTCCCTATTGATATGCCTCTATTATTCAAATTTTATTTATAAACCATTATTATTAATGAATGATTAGAACCTATGAAAACCTACGATATTAGAATGTGATATGGGATAAACCATTATTATCTTGGGTTCATAAGCCTATATATGATCATTTGTTTTGAGGCATAGATACCACTTTTTAGGATTTATGTTGTCTGTGTTTTGATATTTTTAAGGATTTTATGGGATTAATTTATGTGATTGTGGTGGTGGGAGTTGATAAAGTGGTAGATGATTTCATATAATTAGTGGAGCCAATGAATGAAGAATATATCACCTCCTACATGATAGTGTAATGTTTATGTGCAATGGATTTATCTATCACCATAATTGGATATTAGATTTTTTTTACCATGAATGGATATTTCCTTCCCCTGAAGGAATAATACTTACGGTTATAAAAACGCCAATGTTGAATGTTAAAATCATTCTGGAACTCGACTGAGGTTGCTGAGAATAGTAATACAAAACATCCTTAGTGGTAAGATATATCCCACCTGTATGATTTTGATGAGGATATTATTGAAATATTTAAACATTATAGAGATAATTATCAAGAAACCAATATTGAATTCACCTTTTCTTTTAATTATTTTGCAAGAAAAAGTCTACTGATTATATTTTTTGGAGTTTTTTAATTGGTCATGTGCACTAGTGGAACAAGTAATTCATTCAATATTAAATTCATAAACATAGCCTCCAAGCATTGTTGGGGGAGGATAGGTTATTGTGACATTGGGTGAGTTGAAGGATTTTTCAATGTAGTAATGAATTTATGAGGGGAATAAAGATTTTTTTATTTTGTTTTTGTGGATGAAAGCGGGATTCATGTACTCTAGGATGAAGGAGGATAATAAAGGCATTATTTTAGATTTTAAAGGGAGGATGACATTTCCCTCATCATGGATTTTTTCATTTTGAAATGGATGGTTGTATCTTGAGAACAGATACCTGGAAAAGATAAAAAAATATAAAAAAATAGAGGGAGAAAAGAAATAAATTATGGCCACATGAATCATATTAACACCCAGGATACTTCCAAATTCTACATTTTTAACCATTTTTATATGTATTTTATAAATTTATATCACATTAAAATTTTTTTTGTTATCACTATTAAAACAATAAAAATAGTATAATCTACTGTTTTTAAGTAAATATTCTAGGATTTTCAATATTGATTTCATACCATAATTTATTTAATGTGATTTCAAAACATTAATGGGTATATAAAAAGAGTTCAATGATTCAATTAATATAAAAACAATTGTATATAATGAAGGGAATGAAATTAAAAATTACCACCATTACATCAACCACACTAATTATGTATTTTTGAGGAATAATTTTTGAAAATATATTTGGTAAAATAAAATTAATTTTTTTAAAACTATAACTATGTCTTTCAATATTATTTTTCACTCATATCATAAATTTAAAACACCATATATTTTTTATAATAAAATGTATCTTCATCAGAAGTAATTTTAATATAATGAATTGGGAAATTTATAATTCACTAATTTAAAATAATATTAATGCTACATAATATTTTGGGTAGTTAGGTGTTTATTTCCTTAAAAACCCATAAAAATTTATATTATAAATCTTATCTACAAACTATTAAATAAAAAATATTTTGTTTTCAAATAATAATATATAATGATTATGATTCCTTTTATATATTATTTTCATATGGAATATAATGTTTTTAATAGTAATTAATTTCCCTCAATAGTGTTTTTCAAACCTATGAACTAGAAGGTAACTACTAGCATGGTACTAAAATGATTTATTATATATTTTAAAAAATATTCACAAGAAATATAATAAAAAAATATATTTTGTAATATTAATTATATAAAAAGTTTTTGTTTTGGTTCTATAAATTCATTCAATTAAAAAATATCTAAATAATCAAACATTTAGTTCCCTTTATCTCATGTAATTTTGATATAATTGTTGTGTTCAATTCCAAATCAAAATATCCTATCTATTTATTCTCTCCTAAAAAAATTATTTTAAATCAAATTTGTATTATTATCAATTAAGAATATCAAGAGTTTCTCATGGATTATTTTTATTGGAAATATTAACGAATATCTATACGAATGAGTGTGTATTTAGTGGGAGTAAATAGGAAAATTGCACCAAATAAAATTATATATATATATAACTATCCTTAATAAAACATCCCTTGATATTAATGTAATCTCAATTTGGTGGTTCCAACCTAAGAGTCCAAACCCTATTTATTTTGAGAGAACAATTATATACCTCCTCCAACGTTCCCTTATTATCAATTTTATATATTTTTATGATTCAAAATACTTATCTTATATCTATATTTTTATTAATATATATATAATATGATATTTATTATATGATATTTCTTAAAAATATAAATATGCTAAAATATATATATATACCTATTAAATTTATTATATTTATTTTAAGTTTATAATAACAAATTTATTATATATCTTTATTAATTATTCATATAAAATCATTAGATGATATTATAATTATTAAAGGTTCCAATACTTTTTATTTCATATACATTAGAACACCATAAAGAAATATTATATAATATTTCCAAAAAAAATTTAATTAGATATTTGAAATAAAAATTGATGCTAATACGAATTTCTAAATTTTAATTTACTTTGAAATTTATAATTTCAAATTTCTGTTGAAAAAATATACTCTATAGATTTATTATACACATACATTGGAATCTTCTAGTGCAACAATACCCACACACATTCATGTTTATAAATATATATAATATAAATTTTCATACAAATTAATATTTATAGAGAATTTATAGTTCCAATTTATATTAGATATTTAAAATTAAAATGTTCTAAAAAAAATATAATATGAATATGTTGATTAAAAAATAAAAAGAAAAAATTCATCTTAAAATTTAATTAGATTTTTTTATAAAATTTGTTTATAGAATATTTTACTTCATATATTCACCATAAATTTAGAATAAACATTTAATGACTATAAATATATTTTTATTTTCAAAATTTCATAAATGAATTCAGTTTTATATTTTAATAGTATGTATATTAATTTATATGTAAATAATTTTTTTTTTCACAAAAAAAGCATAATTAGAAATTTCATAGAATATTTTATAGGGAAATTTTTTACTGACATTTTCATTAATCAGTTTATATTAATACACAATATATTATCTCAAATGTAAAAAACCAATACTTCCTATTTAAATTACCAATGAAAATTATTAGTAAAAATTTACACTTATGAATTATTTCTATCAATTTAAAATAATGATTAAATTAAAATAATTAAATATATATTTTTTAACATAAGTATATGAAACCATAAAAACACGGATTATGATTTTATGCTATGATTTTAAAATTTTTAATGGAAATATGCACTCTATATTTTCAATGAGATTTTTGAATAAATATTTGGACAATAAATTTAATTTCCTTAATTATAAAATATAGATAAAGTTAATTTTTTTTAATAAAAATTATATTAATTCATAAATAAACAATAAAATTTTTCAAAAAAAAATTAATTAAGATTTATAATGTAAACATCAAATAGTAGTTTTAAAAATAAATTTAGATTTTAAATTTACATCACATTAACATAAAATTCATATAAAATAATATATAATTAAAAGTTGTATATTTTCACCAGAAAATTTCTTTCAAATATTTTAATATATATTTCCACATGAAAATTTTAGTTCAAATTTAAAAACTATTCTCTAATGAAAAATTCCTAATACATTTTATTATACAAATAAAAAAAATTTTTTTACCAAATATCTAATATAATTGAATGATTAAATATTTTTCAAAATATTTTAATTCATAAATAAAAATTGTAAAATATTAATAAAAATACTCATTAGGAATATAATTTTTTAATGTCAATTTATTGTGTAAATTTTAAGTGATCAAAATAATTTCAATATGAAATAAGTGTATCTATACAAGAAAGCATGCTTTAATGTGCATTTATTTATAATGATTTGATATTATTTCATTATATAACTTATATTAATATAAATTAATTTATTTAAAATATTTTTTATTATATATTTTTTAACAAATATAAACAAGTAAAATTTTTCAAAACAATATTTTAATACATAATATGTTATGAAAATATTATGTATTATAATTTTTTAGAACAATATATAATTTTTTAAACCAGTTTTATAGTTTTTAAAAACAAAAGCAAGTGACTCTTGATCACATATGTGTTTATAGGGATTTAGAAATGATTAATTTTTTCAAGATGAAAGAGGATGTGTCCTTTTTGTATTGAGTTCAACATAAATCTTCTTAATGGACGCCTCTCATTATGTAATTTGTCAAAATTCATATAGATATGATAGTCTATATGTTTTAGAGGGTGTGTTTTGGGTTAATTTTCTATTAAAGAGACGACTAGGTGGTGGAAGATCAATGTTTGGCTATTCAAGATTATTATAGTTCCATGGGGGTAGAGTAATATTTTAGCCTCCATTGGACCTTACATGCTCATTCCAAATATTAGAATACTTTTTGGGTGGATTATGACTAACATGATTTGATTACCACCTAATAAAAGATTTGTGAGGTCTCGTGGCCGTTTTGTCCTTATACTGAGTATGATTAGGTCCATTTATGAAAGCATGTCCTCATATAATATTTACTTCTTCATGGGAGGGTTCAATATGTAAGCTCAACATTTAACAAGTTGTTTGTAGCCTTGGGGTGGCCATTAGATGATTGATTCGTTACAAATTGGATTTATACATCTTGTTTCATTGTAGAGTAATATTTATTCTCATTTCTCAAATATATACATAAATATATTATGTTTATTAAAATTTTTATAAATTTGAAATTATTATATATTTCATATTATTTAACTATGGGAAATAATTATATTTTTATATAAATTGTATATGTGTATTTACTTCTGTATACATATATATACAATAACCCCAATTATATATTATATAAAATTGCATCAAAAATTTATTTTATATATTTCAAATGAAAATTGATAGCAATTTAAATTAAAACATTAATTTTATACTATAAATTTTTATCTCAAATTAATGTTGGAAATTATTATTATAAAATTTCACTATATACATAATTTCAAAACAACTAGTGCAGGAATATATACATACAAAATATTTAAATAGACTATAAATTTGATAACTATTGACAATTTATTGGGTATTATCAGTGCTAATTAATAAGGTGGGGTTTTAATTAAAATTATAATATATAACTATAATACTAATATGATAATAAATAAATATATAATATAAATTTTATTTATAAATTTTCTTTTTAATTATTGTTAAAAATGTTCATCTATAATGTTATACATAAAATTGACATTTCAATTTTAACATAATTTTTACAATGATTATAATGAAAATTGGATGATTTTTTAAAAATAATTTCATGTGAATATTTCATTTTAAAATATTTATCAAAATATAAAAATTGTATATTTTATCAATGAAATATTAAATTGGAGATATAATAGAAGAATTTATATGATTATTATTGATGAAAGTTTACTTTAATCATTGTATATTTATATATGAGAATTAATGTCCAACGTAATGGCCCAACATTCTTATATAAATATACAATGTTTTTTTTAAAAAAAATCATTTTTAAGAATAATTTATTCAATGGAAAACAATGCTCAAAATTAGTATATTTATATTCATATATTTTATAAAATGTATATGAATACATTCAAAGCTAAATTCCAAATTTTTTCTATAATATTTGAATGTTTAATGGAATCATATACTCAATAATTATAATGAAATTTTATACTAGAAACTTAAATAATAAATTTCATTACCATATATATAAAATAATTCCATGATTAAATTTAAAAACAAAATAAAATGATATATAAATTTAAAATCTATTTTCACAATTACAATTTGTCATTAAAATTTCCAATGTAATCATCCAAATAAATTTTCAATAATAAATTTAGATTAGCAATTTCGACTATATAAAATTAAAATTCAAATATAATAACACATTAATAATAAAATGAGTATTTTTACATGAAATTTTCATTAATAAAAATTAAATTATTTATTTTCAAATGAAAAGTCGTGTTGAAATATCAGCAAATTTTTTTAATGAAAAATGTCACTTATTTTTTTTATATTTGTAATAGAAATTAGATAAATAAATTATCAAATTAATGAACATTTAAATTCATAGTATGAGATATATTATGACATTTATTTAAATATTAAAATTTAATTGGATATTTTCATTGAGAATATACAATTTTTTTAGTAGAAATTTATCATGAAAAGTTTTTGGGGGATTTTTTTGAGGTTTATGGAAAAACATTATTTAATTATTGGTCAGATTTTTTTAGAAATTTAAGCATAAAAGGAGGTCAGGTCAAAACCACCATTAATTTAAGAGGAATGGTGGTAAGGCATATTCCATATTTCGGTAGAAATAAAAACATTTATATATATTTATATATATATTTATATTTAAAAATTTAAATGATTGTATATTATGAAATATATTAAATTTTCATTTTTATTGTTTTAGAATTGATTCATTAATATTTGAAACAAATGATGTCATAATTTTATGGAATAAATTTTCTAATATGTTTAATTTCTTTTACTTATTATATATATAATTTTCTTTTTGGTTTATATGATTATTCATTTAGTGAAATATCCCGTAGATTGTAATCATAATTTATATGTTATTTGATTTCAATTTCAACTACAACATACATAATAATGTTATAATTTGGTGGATTTGAATATTTATTAATTATAAAATATAAATTCAATCTAAATTATATTTTATAGACATTCTAAAAACACGATAAAAAATCAAAATAACAAACAATTGTTATAAAAATTGATTTAAATTTACTTTAGATGCACAATATATAGTTGTTTAATACCATTAAAATGGTATTTAAAATCCCCTTGTACATTCCTTTGATTTTTATTTATTTTAATATATTAGTGATATTATTTTAAATTTCATTAACTTTTTTGATGGTTAGGCTATGTTTTATGTTTTATTTGGACAACTTTTTTAGTTTATATTTTTTAATATTAAAATTTTACATATATGAAATATAATAATTTATCATATTTTTCATGTATTCAACATTGAATGATTATATAATATTAATAATTAGTATAATAAAATTTATAATTGAAACATTGGTTAAACATGTAAAAATGATTAATATTAAAAATAATTTCTTAAATTTAATAGAATGGATAGATATACATGAAAGAGTAAAGTAACTCTCAATGTTATGTTCATATCCAACATTATGGAGAAAAATGAGATGCCCATATCGATATCACCAACCACTGTGTTTTGGTGAATAATGATGACCAGGGGAAGGATAGTCCTAGGCTGCTATAACCTCTATTATCATAAACATTACCTATGTTTTAGTGCAGGAGGTGTCAAATATATGTCATCCAACACACTTGATCCATATCCCACTAGGTTATTAGAAAGATCATTCATCATCACATGGGTAATAATATTGGCTATGAAGGATCTTGTATGAATGATTAAGGGATGGGAAATTACCACAGATATAAGATAATTTAATATCCACCAAATAGAAAATTTGGATATCCTTCATATATAGATGGATTCCATGAAACCTGATACACATCCCCAATCAACAAAATTTGGATAGGTAGAGGGAAGAAATATCCCATTGGAATAAGAGGGGCCTTATATGAATCATTCCATGGTCAACATCATCATCATTGTGGCTTCTCAACATTATTATATGATAAAGAAGGTTCCTGACCTATAAAATTCACTCCCTTTGTAGGAAATTCATCTCCATGTGGTGGATGATCGAAGATACTCTTGTCAACAAATAGATATGCTGGTATCAGCTCTTTTGCAGCAGTATAGATCACTTCCATGCTATAAACCTCCTCATCCTCAACATAAGACATGAAAATTATCCCTTTTACTCGATTATTCTATAAATTGATTTATGAAGAATTGAAAAAATACTACAATAAACAACCAGATAGAAAATTTTAAGTTACCATATCTTGAAGCTGTCATCATTGTTGAGAATGATTCAATACATTATTTTGTTTAAAATAAGGATCATACATTTCATTTTGTGATAGATGGAATCAGATCATATATACACCCTCGAAAAGAAGGGCAACTCATCTTCCGTAGAGGTCGAGATACTAATCATGTCGATAGAAGTAGATGACATCATGACTCATGGAATATTCATAGTATGAATCTCATGTAACTATCTGGGAGGAAATGGAATATGATGAACATATAAAATCTGGTGTATGACTCTATTAGGATGGTGACACTTAATTAAATGAATGGGAATGAGTGGAACTACATCCATAGAATCATAAATTCTAGTAGTGCAGTATGTAGGAAACTTTGTCAACAATGTTTATTATGAAATCCTTGAAATGTGAAATGATGTCTGGGATTTTCTAAAAAATGTTCCGTACTAAAAACCCAAAATAGTGATATTTTAAACTTTTATAATAACATAATGTTAGTATATACATACATCATCAGGTAGGAGATTTTACAATATGAGATGGTGTACATCCAAATGGGGTTTCAGATCACCAAAGAAGCAATATGCTTGACACCAACTATATGTTACAACCCCGAAAGTGATAAATAATAATTAATTAAATTCAATAACTCCTTCTTGTATCAGACGCCAAAAAATATGAGTGATCATACCAACATTCATGATGAACATAATGCAGTGCATCTATAGGAAGCTTTTGATCATCAACATATGGAATGGGGGAGGGGATATTCTCCCATGTCCACATTTGAATAAGGATGAAGCATTCCCCAAGAGTCTTTTATTCATTGTGGGATTCCATGAAAAATTCTCTGTAAGTTCAGGTCAAGAACGTAGATCATTAATTGTGTGTCATGGATTTTTGAAAATCCTTCGGTATCCCTAAATAAATCAAGTACACATGATTACCAGGTGATCATGAAAAAATTTCCCTCCAAAATACCTGTAAGATATAGGCATGAGAATGATGAATGACGGTTTTTCTCATCAGAATCATTAGGTAAATGTGGAAAGTGAATCTCAATCTATCTCATAGAAATAGAACCTCTATCTATAACAGAATCATCATAAAAAAATTTCAACTCTATGAGATCTCTATAGTTTCTTAGGACATTGTACACAATTGATTCTAATACCTATATCAACATGAATTAAAATAACTCGTAAGATTTCCAAATCCTTCAGGGTGATGGTCATTTATCCCTCTAGCAGGTGGAATGTGTGTGTCTCTATTTTTCTCTTATCTAGGATGGAAGAAATCTTGTGATGATCATCAAATTTGAAATCAGATACTACAACACCATAAAATCCATCATGGAACAAGTATGATATAATATAACTAGGGTTAGTAGGTGATGATGATGGTGCGCTCGACACACCATGATCTGTCGAACCAAATGAACCCCTCTAATAGAATGGGAAACACATGTTTTCATCATAGTGAGTAGTATTTTATACACCATATATATGTAAAAATGACGTAAATATTTACTATAAAATGTTAATATAATATTAGGGTCAGCATAATGTTACGACTGTTAGAATGTAAGACATGACTTGTTTATTCACATTTTTTTAAAATTTTTTTTTACTAAAAAGAAATGGATTGTATTATTGTGTCTCAAATTATATATCAAAATTGTTTTTGAGATCTATTTTTACCTAGGAATGGTTATTTTATAAGATATCGATATATATATATATATATATATTCATTATTTTATAAATGTTTTTTATAACAAGGCGTTGTTTGGAATATTTGTATGATTTCTCACAAGAGGATATGCTTCATAATTATTTTCTCAAATTCTTTCTCTCCAGTTAAGAAATAGAAAGTATTATTGTTATTTAATGACAAGTCACATGTACTTTTCATATTAATATTAATGTTAATATTAATGGATTATGGTTATATTACTATAAATCTATTTGGAAAATTAAAAAAATTCAACAAAACGAAATATCTTATATTAACCCCTTATAATTATCAATTTTAGAATATCACATTAGAGAAAATCCATAATTGTGGTTGAGTGTGTGAACTCAATACAATACTTTTATGGGATAATTTACGGTTATGGCATTCATAATGACATATATAGAATCTCAAAAATTCCCCTTATTCTTGAGGCCAATCCTCCTCATTTTGCATCTTGATAGACTTCAATATTCATAATTGATGCAACCAGTTGATTCTATATATCAATATTTGCAGATCTTCAAGCATGAAAAAATACCAAAACACCCCATTATGAATCCATAGTGAATCATTACAATAATCAACGGTGTCTCCAAACTACACTGGGTTAACATATTCATTCTAGTATATGTTAAAAAAAGAACAAGATCTGATGGAATGTGATCATGAAAACCCCTAATTGTATGATGATTCCACATTTATATTGCCTCAATTTCATGTAATACAACAATTTTTTTCACAAATACTAATTATTATGGGGATTCATCTATCTAAACCATAATATCAAGAGTCTTCTAAGTGGAAATGTCACAATCAACCCCAAGAACCTCTTCTATATTCTTTTCAATCTCTCATTGGAACATCTATATATACCTTATACCATAATGAATCCCATCCATGGAAGATTTCAGATATCAATATTATACATAATTTAATGATAAAATCTCTCCAAATCTTTGGTATTTATAGGTATATTTTAAGACCTTGAAAACACCATTTATGGATTCCATAATTAGATTTTGTCAAGTGATCATACCTCTTCCCCCATTATATTCCAATATCCATATTTCATTTAGAATATGCATCATATGGTCATACACTACCAGATAATCATAATAGTTTTTTTCGAAACATTGTTCAAATAGTAAGTGATCTAGATCATATAATATATAGAAATAATCATATTGTATAGAAAATTATTTCAGCATTATGTTGAAATTTAAAAATTAACAAAGTCATTACATATGAAACCTCATGAATGACTTCAACATAAGTTATTTATGGAATAAATTATTCGTATTGCGACACATGTGTATGATGTAGTAACAAAAATGTAAATTTGTGGGTTTCCATATATCAGTATACCAATTTATTTCCTCATTGTTTTCTCGATTATGATTAAATATCAAACAAAAACTATGAATAAAAGTGACATATTTATCGATTAATTCCAAAAACCAACGTCGTGATTTTTATTTTTCCACCCCATAATGGAAAATGAATGTAGAGGAGATGAATGTTTTGCATCTTGGGATGCCACAATCAATAGTACACCCTTGTATATTCCATATAGAAATGTTCCTCCAATAAATTTGAATAGTTTGATGAAACAACATGCAGAAATATAGAGAAGTAATTCCTAGAACCTACAATGAAATTGATCAAAAGATCAATTATGTAGATTATCTTGAAACATATATTGATCCATATGAATATGGGAGGAAACATGTTCATTATGGATATAAAATTCATTAAATTATTTTCAAGTCATCTTAATCACCAGGGACCTTCACAATTGCATTTGATTTCACAATTAGGACCTTTTAATATTGAATATAATAAATGATTGTTTTAGGTATCCTCTGTTTCCTAAGGGCTACATGAACATCATGGAAGGTACTAATCATCTCGATGGCAATAGATAACATAAATTAAGAAACCAATGAGATATGATCTTATGCCAGGTTTGGGTAAATGTAAGCATGAGCTACATCAATCTTTAAAATTATTCATTCCATGAATTCAATGCCTATAAGAAACCTCATGTGGAATATACATTCATCACCATAATTTTTATACAGTATGATGTATTCATTATTGATATTTTATTACACAAAATATCGATATTGCCTTTAAATATTAAATATTTTTAATATGTTTTTCAATGAAACCTCACATGGAAAATCCCTTCTAATGTATATTATTTTTTCTAGATCACTAAACCTATCAACTAACACACCATGAAAATTAGATTTAGGTTTTAGAACTCTACTGTTGAATTTAGGAAAAAAACCCATTTCGTCTATCATTGATTAAATGAGTGGTGTGTGATTTATTATTGGATAAGGCTTATTTAAAACTCTTGTAACTATAGATACTTCTTCAACATCTTTTGTTGGTGCCTCATTATCATCCATATAGTATGTTTCAATTGAATCATTAAAAAAACATCATCACAAGTTTGAATTAAATAAATATTCGAGAGATCGTCTATAAATTCTACTTCAACAATACATGGAGGATCATTAATTTCATTGTAGGCATGCCATCATCAACAACTCATGTAAGTATAATACTATTTACTATTCTAAATTTTTGTTTTATAGTAGAAAACACAACATATAACTCCTTCATTGTATCATCAGACCATTGGGAAAATGAGGATATTTCATGGAACCACATCACATCACCAACCAATGGACAATCTGGATACCATAGTATAGATGAGAATTGAAAATATATATATAGCTAATAGGCTTGATTTCATGATCATGTATTGAATTATGAAACCAAAAATTATTGGTTGATGATCACTTATGGTTATAAAATTATATTTCCTCAACATTTTTGTTAGTTTTTTCTATAAGATGGACATTTCTCAGTTAAAATAATGTCCCCATAATAGTAGACAATGGAAAACTTGACACTCTAAAACAAAATTGTTTTTTAATCAAGATTCTCAATTTGTAAATAACATTTACTATGAGGAAGGGTCATATAATCATCATGATAATGAAAATTTTTAATTTATATTTTTATCCAAAAATATGAAAAATAATATTTCATTATTTTAAATTTCAATTGAATATAATTTACGAATGGTTTTGGATGTAGAGGTAAAAAAGAATAGAAAACAAAAAACCAGGTTTTTATACATGATAAAATAAAAATTAGGATAAAAAAATTTATATGAACATAAAAAATCACATTCAATAAAAAATGAATATTTTTTATGAGAAATGTAGTATATTTCAATTTTTAATAAAATAGATTTTGGATGAGATAATCCAGACATCAAATGTGAAGTAAAATCCAGCATATTTTCTAGTGATTGCTTAATAACTTATGCCAAAGCAATGTACACAACTTCTAAATTATCAAAATATTTAATCCTTCTAATGAAAACATCACCTTTTTGGGATGCATATCATTATAAGTGTTAAAGATATGGAAAATTCAGAATATATGTTCATATTTTTGTAAGATGTCATTATGGTACAACATGAAAATATTATCAATATTACTTCTCATCTATAGTCAGAATCATCTCATCTAAACACCATTCTGTAAAGAAATTTCAAGCTATTTATTTTCTATTTTAATGAAATCATATGTTATTTATCGTTTTTTTCTTTTTCTTTTAAAAATATATGATCATAATTTTAATTTTTTCATGGATAAATAAACTAATTTATTGTATTCACTTCATTTTACCATTGTTTCCAAAAAATTTAATTAGTGCTATAGGTAATGATGGTTGACCATATAATATTTATGATACTAATATTTTGAAACCACTTATTATATAATAAAATATTATATTAGTGTTTCGTAGAAAAATTTTTAATATTCCCAAATAATTAGAAATAGTTTTTAATGAAAATATGAATCATCTAATGCATATCCACTGGGAGTGTCAACCCAGTTGTTTAGAAAGGATCATTTTCAATCACTAGTTCCTTATTGAGTCTAGATTTATGTGTTGTTTTCAGTTTTTACCCCATGGTACCATTGTGGTTGATCCAAATCCACAAGTAGTATACAGAATGTGATTTAATTTCATTGATAACCACATAAAACTTCTGCTACCAAGATTTTAGAAAACATTCTTAGATCCTAAAAGATTAAATAAATGTTCTAATGTATAATTTTTAACACTCATAAATGTTTTTCAATGGTTTATGAAGAGAATGTGATTAATCTAAAACGTATCAATTGGAATTATCGATACTTGCATGAAACATTGGATGTATCATCTAAATCATGAGTGTAACAAATAATAAGTGAAGTTATGCCTCTTTCATCTAGTTGGTCATATTTCATCCATGTTTATTCTATGATAATTCAAATCTAGTAATTTTTTAATCAAAAGTTAATTATTGGGTAAAAATTCGTTAATCATTCATTTGTCATTACATAATATATTATAATTATTCTTTAATAATTCTGTAATCATTAGTTAATTATTTGTTATTCATTATTTAATAATTCCTTATTAATTCCATAATCACTTTTTATCATTTGTGAATCACTAGTTAATAATTAGTTAATCATTATATAATCATTTCCTAATAATTATTCAAAAATTCATTATTCATTACATAATCATTAGGAGATCCTTTAATAATCATTAATTAATCATTGTTTAACCATTTTGTAAAAATTATTTAATCATTAAATAATCATTAATTAATAATTAATTGGTAATTATTTAGTCATTACATATTAATTCACTAATAATTGACTAATCCTTAGTTACTAATTATTTAAAAATTCATTAAAAATTAGTTAATCATCAGTAATTCATTTGATAAACATTCATTGATAAATATATAATAATTATTTAATCATTAATTAATTTTATTTAAATACTATTCAATCATGAATTAATAATTACATAGAAATTACATAGAAATTAATTAATCAATAGTTATTCAATAGTTATTCATTCATAAGTCATTACATAATCATTAATTACTTAGAATTCATTAATTAATTAATCAACACGTAATCAATAGTTAATCAATAATTAATCATTATTTTATCATAATATATTCATTATTTAATCATTAGTTAATCATGATTTAATTATTCATGAATAACAACTAAATCATTCATTAATCATAGTTTTTCCATTACATAATAAAAAATTATTCATTATTTACTCATTACATAATAATTAAAAAATCATTCTTTAATCATTATCTAATCATTGTTTAATCATTCATTAATCATTAGTTAATCATTTCTTGATCCCACTTTAATAATTATTTAATAATTCTATAATAATTAATTAATAATTAATTTATCAATCCTAAAATACTAGGTAATACTTTGTTAATAATTACATAATAATTATTTAATCATTAGCTAATCATAGTTTAATCATTAAATGATGATTTGTTAATCATTATAAAATAAATTGATACTCATTAGTTAATGATTATAAAATCATTTAATAATCATTAGTTAATAATTTTTTAAAAATTATTCATTCATTAACAGAACATTTATTAAACAATACTTAATATTTAATTAACTATTCCTTAATAATAATTCAATCAAATGATATTCATTAGTAAATTATGTTTAGCTAATCATTACATGTAATCATTCTTTAATAACATGTCATTCATTAGTAAATCTATATTTAATCAGTAATAAAAATAACTATAATTTCTAAACATTATATAAATAACTAAAAATAAAATAAAAAACTTATTTATAACTAACTAAAAACTAATTAATTATGTAAATTAATAGAATTATATTAAATAGAGTAAACACCTTCAAATGATACTTCATATAAAATTGAACATCTTTTAGGTTCTCAGAACCATAATGCATAATGAATGCATATTTTAGAGAGAGTGAGTGTGGAATGTAGAGAGAGGATGAAAATTTGAAGTGAGGAGGATGGGGATGAGTGCATATTTTTTTTCTTTTACGTTAAGAGAAAGGTGACACCCCGAAGCCTCCTTTCTACTTATTTTTTATGAATGGAGGCCACCACCGACCACCTTACCATGTCATCAATCCAATTAAATGACATGAAAAGGTGGTCGGGGGTGTTCATCCTTTCATGAAATAAATAAGGTGGACCCTCCAAAAATCCAATAATATTTTCGAAACAAACTGACCTCGCTATAATTGAAAAAATTATTTTCCAAAAATAATGAAAAATACACATTGAATCACATTACAAGAACAACATGAGATAAAAACATTCACTTACCCATGCATTATATTCACCCCTACCCTCACCAAAAAATTTCTTTCGAAATATCCCCTCATCACTATCGTATCGTCCATATTACCTACCCCATGTCACTTAATTATTATGGTATGAGTTGTTGTTTGTGTTGGATGTTCCCCCAATCAACGTGTATTCCCTTAATTGAAATTAATCCCTATCTGGTGAACCCATTCTTAATGACATACCCACTACTATCCGTTATCGACACCCATTATTGTGAATCTATCTCCACTTTAACACAACTTGACATTCCATTTTCAGTAGGTTGCTTGTCCCATCCCATATTAATGACTTTTTAGACTCTAATTATACCACCCCATTTTTTTTGAAATCATAGCTTGAACAAATTAGTTTTCAATTTATTATATAGCTACTATAAACCGAACATTACAGTCACTTTTAACCAACTTCGTTTGCGCTACATGAAACACCAACTTCTTGTACCTTACAAACAACATCGAGTTTCCACAAAAAAACATTTTATAATAATAGTTTTCTAAATAAGATGGTTATGACATCTATATTAAATATACGAATATGATTAGTAAAAAATGATATTAAATTATTATTTATATATATTTTATATATTCAATTATTATTGGTAATGAAAATATTAATTAATGGTAAATCCTTTATATCATTTTAAATTTTATATTCTCAAATGATCTAATTTTCAAGTCCTCATTTCAATGATAAAATAAAATAAATATTAAAAACTATTAGAAATTTAATTTTATAAATTTAAAATCGTATTATAATTTTAAATATCAAAATATAGATAGGTCAAATTTTTGAAATTTTTCTGATAAAATTATTTTTCTGATTAATAGTTAAAAATACTGCATTTTATTTGAAAACTACATATTCATCTAATTTATTTTTATAGAATAATTATTTTTTTAATTTGGTTTAATGGGTCAATAGGTAATTTTTATATCATTTAATCCTATTTTAATATTTTTAATCATTTTCACATTTAAATTTGATACATAAAAATTTGTAGCATTGGATAATTTCACTTTAAAATAATATTTTTTCATTATGTGTATAAAATTAATTTTATATATTATTATTAAATTCTATTTATTGAATTATGTAAAATTAATTTTATATTGGAATATTATGGTCCAAATTATTATTTATTTCAAATTAATTTTTAGGAATAAAACATTTACTACGGTAAAAAATTAATTGCTACAGTATAGGCAAATAATGATATAAATTAATATTCAAAATGTTAATGGAATAAAATTCTTATAAAATAAAACATTTAGTGGTTTTTAAGGTGTGTAAAGACCCTATGAAATTTATAATATATTAATTTATATGAAAAGCCATTTAATTTAATTCCCCCTCATAATGATGTGATATAAATAAAAAATGTTAATTATTTGATCAAATAATCTCATATCTCATCAAGTATACATACCACTACACACAACTCTATTTCAACACAAATATCCTTGTAGTTCATGGTGTTTGGAATAAACTCCATATATAAACTAAATTTTTATCATTATCATTTTATAAAAAAATTATTATGTAAGAAATAAACGATATATGGGACATTTTATACTTAGGGATGTACATTAATACTATTTCACTCCACTTATGGTGTTTTAATATAATTTTACAATAACATCTATAATTTTTTAAAAAAATGAATCTATAAATAAAATATGAAAAAATGCACATGAAACAATAAAAATAAAGAAATATAATCAATTAATTGGGAGTCTTCTGTTATGAAATCCTCATATAAGGTAATATAAAATTGGTTAAATTTATATAATGAGTTAATAAACATCATTAAACTATTATAAATGTGTTTTGATCTAGTTTAATGGATATTGAATGTGTGTTTAAAGAATTTAGTCTCATTTTTTTATGTGAGATGCATGCCTTATTGAACACTCATTTTTATGTGAATAAATACAATCCATGATTTTATTTTATGTGTTTTGTAATTTAATTTACTATAATTTCCATATCTATTTTATGATCCCCATTTAATTTTGTTTTATAGATCAAATGATTACAAATGTGTATCGTTGTTTTGTCTCGATTTTCATTTTTTAGACACATGGGTTGTTATACACCTATTATATTTTATGTCTTTACATACATCAATTTGACTTGTAATATCATGGATAAACTTCTTTTCAAGATTTTTAGGATTCATCTAATTTAAGTATTTCATGAGTATTATGATCCAAATGATTCAAAGTATTATGTGACACAGTGAAATTATTTAAACAAATATTTCTCAAGATATGTTTTAAAAAGATATTTTCAACTAATTTTCATGGAGAAGGATTTTAAAGAACTATTTTAGGTTTTAATTGTTTTTTCAAATCATGATTTATAATTTTCTAATGATATTTTCAAAGAAAAATGTTTTAAAAAAGGTTTTATTTTTTTTAAAAAGACAAATGGATATTTTCATTATAATTTGTTTTTGAATAGCTCTCTTATAAGTATTATCCATCAATGATAGTGTTACTTGATGTTACATGTATGTTTCTTGGGATATGTACCCATGATTAAATTTTTATTATTTCTTTTAATTGTATAAATTTATAATTGATTGGAACTTACGAATTTTGATTATTTTTCATGAGTTATGCTATGAGGAAATGCTTTATGATACCCATTTGTTCTAAGGTTATGTGAATGATTCCTGTTCTTGTGGAACACAAATGTTTGATTCCATTATGAGATGGGTGGGTCCTATATCTCATTCCAATGAATTTGTTAAATATTTATATCTCATTAGATATATATAAAGAAAATTCTCAACATTGATAGTCATGGGACTGAATCATGGCATACATGATGGTATGGGATGTGAAACCATACTACAATGATGGCCTTGGAATAGATCAATTGAATATTATTGAAATAATTATCATATGATTATGATTTTCCATTGTTACAACTTTTTTTAAAATTTTAGGATTTTATGCTAATGTTCTTTATTTAAATATGATTCATATCTTATGAAATACAAATATTTATGCCATGATTTTTGTTTATGATCTTTGATAAACAATGTATGATCTTATATTTTCATGATCATGTTCACATACCCTTATACACATAATTATTTTTTCATATCTCTGTTTTTTACATGTACCGAACATCTGAAATAAAAAATATGTATGTTTCCATCCACCATCTTTATGAAGATATGTGTTATTTTATATGTGTATAATAAGGGTGATATTAAAGAAGAACATAGTGGGGAATTATATATCTCAATTATGTTCTATTTTTTTGATTCAATGTTTCCAATGGTACAAAATGATATTATCTTTGAAAATTATTCAATGTAATGTATTATATTTCGTAAAAATGTATTGTAATGATCATGGATGAAAAGTGATGGTCACTATAGATGTTACCAGAGTAAAATATTATTAAACCATTGAAAACTAGGATGATATAAAAATATAGAAACCCCTAAGGACATGTATTAGAATATATTTAAGGATATTAAAAATTATAGAGAAATTTCCAGGAATATTCAGAATAGATATAAAGAGTGGTTTTCTAGAAATATATACATATCTGGATAATACAAGTGGATGTGGATCTGGAATAGATGTACCTGGGGTTAAAACATCTTCAAGGTATATCGAGTGTGACTCGATTATAACCTCTTAAATAAAAATGGGCATTGCATCACATATGGGTTGACACTCTTAGGAGATATGTTTTCATAATTTATGAACTCTTCAGGTAATATTATAAAGGATTTATGTATTAGTAGGAAATGAATAGCCAATGATGAACCTCATATATTATAAAGTAATGAAAATGTCGTAATTTTTACATCATTGTTATTAATTTTTCATGATTATGAGGATCCTCATTATGATAACTATTTCATACTCTATCTTTTTAGTTTTAGCCAATAGATGGAACCCGACGAAACCATGACAATAGTGATTACAATAGATAATGAAACAATTAACATCTAAGGTATCTAAATGTTATGGGACCTAGGATGAAAAGTATTATTGATATTCTCATATATCATTCTCATGTTATGAATCAATATGGACTTCCAAATGGTAAAAGGATGGATCAAAATTCCATTGAGTATTTCAAGAGGCGACATCCACCTTTTTTCAATGGGTCTTTTGATCCACATTTTGTTGAACATAGGATTATTACAACTAAAATTATATACATTATTATCTTCTTTTTAGATCAATAGAATTTAATTGTGGATATTTATCAGTCATAATGTGAGGTGGACTCATGGTCGAACATAATTATGAAAATGAGGAAACAAGATAAAATTTAATCCCTTGATTGTGATGAGTTTAAGAAATTATTTTTTTCAATTAGTAAATTCCTCATATTCTTCATACTAGGAAATTGAATGTTTTCCTTATGTTGAAGCCATGGGATGATGAATCAGTCGGTACCTAATAGGTAGATTTCATGAGACTCCTAAGGCATACTTAAGGATTTATCATCCAACATAAATTATTGTTGATATGTTATTCATTAGATTAAACCCATGTATTTGAATGGAATTTGAAATAATATACTTTAGTAGAAAAAAATATATTGTGCATGGTATAATAAATGTTGAAATAGAAGTTTGAGTCACGTAACGATCTATTTATTTTTCCAGTAAGAGGAAGATGAAATTTAACGGGAAATCTAAAAACCATGAAGAGAAAAAAGTACATTTATTTCATTATATATGAGTAGGTAAAAGCATGGTGGAAATTGTCATAAGGGGTCTAATAAATGTTTTATGTGTTTAATGGAATGTAATCAGAGATCCTATTAACAAAGTGATGTTATGATGTTGTCTAATGATGTTAATTTTGTGAAAGTATCACATTATGCACCTCTCATGCTTCTAGGATACAAGAGTAAGGAGAGTGATAATAATGATAATGAGTTATAAAACCCAAGGACTAGTGATGATTATTGATGATAGAAACCTCTTATGATGAGGGAAATGGGTGAATCAAATTTGATCACTATTTCTAACAAGGGATTCAATAATGATAGTGTGAAATGTATACTTACCGTCCATTATATAATGGTTAATGTATTATTTTATTCAGGATCGAAATACTCTTTGGTAACTATTAAATTTCATAGGGGTGTTCTGATTCAACCCTAACGATTATATATAGAATTAGTAATACAAACCACAAATGTCATGATGCTTTCATATCAAGTCTTTGATTACTATCTAGTTGAGATTTTTGTGAATATGATTCGTACAATTTATTTCATTCTTTCTTTGGTTGATTTCTAATTCAGCATAGGCATGGATTGGTTTTTATATAAATCCTATATAAATCATCATTGAAGGGATGTTATGATAGATGATTCAAAACAAAACGTTATGTTATATAAAAGTGGTTATATTTATGAATACTCAATAGAGATTACATCTAGTGTATGGTTATTATTTCCCAGCCAAAAGTATGATTATAATAAATGAATTCGGGAAAAATTTACATTGTTGATATACCGATTGTTCATGAATTTATGGATGTCTTTCCTGATGATTTTTATAGTCTTCCAAAAAAAATATGAAGTTGAGTGCTTTATAGATATCATACTTAGCTCAACAATAATTTTAGATAATCCTTGTTTAATAGACCCTATTAATTTATATGAATTGTAGAATATGCTCCATGAATTCATTGATATGGAATTAATTTCGTCAAGTGTGACATCTTGGGTAGATCTAGTTCTTTTTCTGAAAAACATCGAATGATCAATTCAAAATTCCATTGATTATTTGGAGTGGAAAGTGATTATAATCACGATAAAGTCTACTACTCCATGTATTGATGACTTGTTTAATCAAATGATCAATGCTCAATACTTTTCAATTGTTTCCCATCATTCTGGATTGCATAAATTAAGGGTAAAAACATTTATTTTTAGGACATATAATCTAATGATAAGGTATAATTTTAGATCCATCTAATTTGAATTAAATTTATTGCTAGCATAGACTAGCCACAGTGAATGAGATATAAAATTTTCTTAGTTTAGTTATATATTATTGAATGTTATTGGAGAAATTATAATGACTATATAAACCTAAAACCATGTAAACTTGGAAAAGGTGGATAATTAATATTGAAACATGAATCTAAGGAAAATTTCGAGGAACTGATGGGAAAGTTAGTTTGGGCATATGTCAATATAATATTCTATAGTGGTGATGTGTTTGTAATCATTATTAATGAATTTGAGAAAGTATTTTGAGGTTTTCTGAATAATAACAACAATTTTATCACTTATGACTTACTATAGTTGATTATTAAAAAGAAAAATTATCCAACTCATGATTTTGATTCAGTTGTAAGATATTTTGTATTAATCATATGAAGAAATTATATTTATAGTGAAATGTGTGATATGCATAAAAATATTAATAGATTGAAATATGTTTTCACAATGATGGAGTTGATAATTTTCTAGAAAAGAAGTTTATATATAATAATGGATTATGACATTTCAATACATTACCAACCTGGAAAATCAAATAACATGTCTGATAAATGTAGTCAAAGGGGTCGTTCTATATATTCTATGATGGGGAATACAAAAGAACGAATATTTATAGATATGAAAAGGATTGTTATATAAATCTCAAATGAAGGGAAAACATTATCTTTATCATTTGAATGATAAACCCTCTAAAATTATGAGGATTAAAGATATATAAAAGGAAGAACTGGAGCTGAAATAGAATGATATAAATGTTATTGAGATTAACAATGATTAGGATAGAATGATCAGGTTCATAAACCATGTATGCAATCCTTACATACTATTTTTTGAAGAATAATCTTCAAGATGAAGCTCTACCTCTTTATTCTCTATTAATCATAGAATTAAAAGGATGTATACGGACTAGAAAGAACAACTCTATTTTAATATAATGAAGAGATATATTGTAGAATTTTTATCTCTGTTAATGTTATACTAGTATGTTATGGATAAAAGACCAAAATATAAGGCTATGTATCATCAATTACCCATATTATAATGTAAATGGGAGAAAATCACAATGACAGTTGGACTCTGCAAAACCTATAAGTGTTTAATGCTTTATGGGTGGTAGCCAACTACCTTACTATGTTATGAAACATCATTATTTTCATGGATGAATTATCCCCTAATTTATATTACATTATGTAAAAAAGTTTGTGGTAAGTTTTTATGGACTACATCATCTTATTGTATCTTATTTGGAGCCGAGGATTAACTCAAAATTCAGGTGATGTCATTAGTGAAAAAAAGATAAATAATTATGTGTCATAACTTCTCATAAATCTCATATGGATGTTTAGTTTTAATGAATAATTCACACCCTAATGGATATGTTGATATATTGTTTTCTAGATTTCAAATGAGGTTGGTATCAACATCTTCTTCTAGTATAGTTTTTTACCACAATATCATTCACTAAAACATTCATTTGGATCTTTATGAAGACATCTATTAGAATAAATATAGATAACCATTTTGTTGGGATGACGTTAAATATATAATGATATTGGGACCTATGATCATTGTAGAGATGAATGAGATGGTTACAACCATTCAATATAATATAATGGTAGCAAAAAGTTGGTAGAAAATTTATACTGATTAAAAACATCATGATATATAACTAGAATTTGTTGAGATGTTTTTTCTATGAATTTATCGATGAAATTAGTGTATGATATTCAGGAATAATGGGAAATTTGGCCCAATATATATATTGATACCTTTTTAATTCTTGATCGTATTAGGACAATATAATACCATTTTTAACATCATCTAAATATCTCTAATGTCTATGATTTGTTCCATGTATCTCTCCTAATAAAGTATATACCCAACCCTTCACACATAATGAAATCACTGTTTATACCATTAGAGCATGATATGTCATACATTTAACAAAAAGTTGAAATTATGAACCATAAAATTAATTTTCTTTGAAACCAGAAATCTCTACATGTCAAATTTTTTTATAGAAATCACCATTTTCAATAAGATACATGGGATATTAAGGATATGATGATTCATAAGTATCCATTTTCGTTTGTATCAGAATAATGACTTTTGAAGGTGAAATTTGTTTTATGGGGGGTAGAATGTTACACCCTTTGTTTTTATGAAGTTTTTCTTCTGATTGAATTAATTTTCATTGATCTATTTAATTTCACTAAATCAAATATTTCTTTCATACATAACTAACATGGCTTGTTCTACACACAAAAATGACATGGCGTATGTTACAAAAAACTTTGTGTTTCCAAAAAACACCATTTTATTGTTATAATGATTTAAATATGATGCTTATTACAAGGAGAATAGACCCTGAAATATGAATAGTGATAAATAATTTTAAAATATTATTAAAATTTATTTCATATAAATCAATCATTTTTAATGAAAAACATAACTTTTTTTAAGTCTCTATAAAATTTAATTTTTTCTCAAATAAACCTCTATTAATGTTTTTCTATGATGAAAAAAATTTAATTGTAGAAACTAATAAAAAATAATTCTTTAAATAAAAATATTCATTAGTTTGGATTTTTAAAATTAACATTGGGTGAATTTTTTATATTTTTCTGAATAATTTTTTTTATGAATAGTGAAAAATACTATATTTTATTTGAAAACCACATATTCATCTAAATTTTTTTATTTAGTTTTAAAATTGTACATAGATAAGGTTTATAAAAATTAATTTTATTTAGTTAGTTGGAATCATTTTCCTTTTTATATTGGATATAAAATATTTCATAAGTTTTTTTCTTTCCCTTTAAATCCCCGTTGTTTTCTGTAGGATTGTTATTAAATATAACTCTTCCAATTTTGTGAATTGAATTAAATAAAATAAATTTTGTATTTCGAATAATATGTTCAATATCTGTTTAATTTTCAATTTCATTTTAATGTATAAAAATTTTAACACGGTAAAAAACATATTTACTGCAATATTGGTAATAAATTAAAGAAGTTAAACATAAAAAGTCTAATGGATTAAAATACATAAAAATACGAAATTTAATCGTTGAATGAGGTGTATAACTACCCTATCAATTCTCCACAATATTAATATACAAACAATATAATTTAATTGATTCGTATCTAGAATAATTGGAATTAAATATAGAGTATTCATTCTTAAATCACTTAGACCCACCTCTCCACAACAATAAATACCACACCATTATACATTAGGGATGAACATGATAGTAGGAAGATAAATGTGATGCATGGGAATTTTGTATCACATTTTATTTTGATGAAATACCAGCATTATTCAACCCTAATTTCATTTTTTGGTGCAGATACTACTGATGAATGTATTTTATGAAATTTAAAATTTAATTTATGGGTATCTACCTATCCATTTTATGATCTCTATTTCATGAGTTTTTACGGATCAAATGATTCAAAATGATAATGGTATTTTTTAAAAAAATTTAAATAGTGAGACTTATGATTTTTAATTAACCTATGTTCTTTTATGATGTCCATATAATTCCATTTTACATGTTATATAAAGGATATCAGTAATTTCATGATATAATTAGCATACTTTAATATAATTATTTCATGGGTATTATCATACAATGGTTTCAAAGTGGTATGGACACATTGAAATATTTGATGAATATTTTCCTCAGGATTTGCTTAAAAGATCAATTATGATCATTTTAAAATAAAAAATTTCTAAATAGATGTTTTATGTTTTTTTATTGTTTTTTAAAATAGTTATTTATATGTTTTCAAATATTTGTTCCATTAGAAATTTTTTCAAACTAGTTTTAATATCTGATAAGCATTTTTAATGAAAAATGGATATCTTCTTCAAGAAATTTTTTCAAGATTTCTACCAAAAAAAATTCCCATATAAGACTATCTTATTTGTTTATACATTGGTTGTACTATGTATATGTACCCAAATAAACATTATTAATATTTCTTTGAAAGGTTTATATTTATGATGTATTTGAAATTATCAATTCTGTTTCTTTTTCAGTATGATACTATGAAGATTTTTTTTATGAATTCCATTTCATTTAATGGGTACGAATGATTAATGTTAATATGGAACAGATATGTAATATTTAATTATGTGATGGTCAGGGGAGTGAATAGTGGCTAAATATATGATATTTGAAGTGAACCCATACTACCATGATGAACATAGAAGTTATTCCATAACTACTATGCTAATAATTATTATATGATTATGAGTTGTTCCCAATTCCTTATGTTATTTATATGTTATTATTTTATAGCTCAAGTTCTATATTTCTTTATGATTCATGTTTTATGAAATACAAATATTTATTTCATGATTTATGTTTACGATATTTGATATATTTGGTATTACATTATATTTCACGATAATGATCTAAAAACCTTATTCTCCTGACTATGTATATATATCACCCTTGTTCACCCATATAGAGTATCTGAGGTCACCCGTTTTTATGTTTCCATCAACAAATATATTAATGATTTTTATTATGATTGATTTTTCTAAAAAATCATAATGTTAAAAAGAACATAGTGAGGGAATATGTAGCTCAATATTGTACTAGTTTTTATGTTTCCATGATTCTAGAGGAACTAGAATAATACAGTCTATTGGCATTTGATTACGTAATTTATTAAATTTATAGAAAATGTAATGAAATTTTATGTTATTTGAACTGGGGTTTCATTACTACTCAACATTTACAATATGTGTATATGTGACAGAACACGAAAATTCATGCTTCTTGTCTTTATTTATGATAATTATTTAGAGTGAGACTATTTTAACCAAAAAATATTTATCAAACCCATATTATTTGACTAATTATGTGATATGGATTGATTTGTGTGAATTTAAAATATAGATGTTTTTTAAGGGGAGATAAGTGTCTTACAAATTCATGTGTGGATTATGATAAGATAAATCACATACATCTATTTGTTACTAGAGATACTAAGAGTTTCTATTTGAAATACACAAATAGTATTTGAAATGATATTTTATATATTTATTTTATAATATGATATTATTTTTATGTGATGGAGGATTTTTTTTATTTTAAATAAATAAATTTTTATATCATATTTTTATTATAAAACTTAGTATTTGATCAATTTTAATATAGAGTCTGGTTGTGGAAGATATATTATGGAATTTTCGGAAGATGTAGAGAACATATAAGATAATATTATTACCAATTTTTCAATAGCATATGTGGACCTTTGATAATGGTGAAAGAAGTTTTTACAATGGATCTGATGTAATGGCATACAACATTTGTGGCATCCTCTATAGTGTTTCATTGAGTAATATTTTGAGATGATATATAGACGTTCTTGTGTAAAATAAATTGCTCTCCATCATGATAATCCAATATGGATAGAAATAAAGGATTTTTAGGGTTATTTCAACACTATGTTGATTAAATCATGTGTTCATATATGATTTTTGAGGTAGTGACATTTTCTATAGAGGTGTGAAATTTTATGATAGTAAATTTTTGAGGTAGTGAAATTTTTCAACGGAGTGTTGTGTTCGCCACTAGGATAGGTAGATCACATAGAAATATTGTGGGGTGAATTTCACATAGATTTTTTTGTACACTTTCATGGAAATTAATTTTACTAAATTCCCATGGATTTTATAATCTATGTTTTATAGTGTAATTTTTTGACATTCACCATGTTTTTTAATAATCCACATATGATAATATACCATCATAAAAATTTATGTACACTTATTTTATTGTTCCCCATTTTAATGATTCCATATTTCATTGGGTTTCTCATAGATATATTTTATGAATATTTTTATTATGACCTCAAGAATCTCTCCAACATGGTAGAATTACAGTAGTTATCTGATGTCCATTTTTGTTCATCCTCACCATCAGTGTGAAACCAATTACCTCTTTTCCAATTAAACCTCTAATTTATGAAACTTACAGTACCTCAAAATCCATCGTATTTTAGTTTAATGTATCATCACTTATTCTATACAAAAAACCAATTGTTTCATATTCATTAAGGTGGCCAAATTTTTATAATGTTTGATCCCTCATTCCCCCACAATTCATACCATTTTTTGAATTATTGAATAAAAATAAGTAATAAATATATGTGAAGTAATGAATCAGTTTATGGAAATTTAAAAGGCAGAATGAAAAGTTTTTTTAAATCATTTTAGTTGTGATTTTCATTTGATAATAAATTTATTTTGTCGTAAGAAAATATGTTATTTATTTCTGGTCCAAATAAAGTATTGCAATTTTATGTTTTATGATTTTTATTATTTTATATTCTTTGTTTTCATCTGATTTTTAAAATTTTATTTTATTAATATAGATAATACCCAAACGCAATGTATTATTGTGCAACCCAAAACAATAGAGGATTTAATTATAGACAGAAATGTTGAAATGGAATGTATGTTCTGAACTAAATTTATAATATCTAACACCGAATTCGAGGTTGTGAAATTTAATGTGAAGAGTAAATTCATCATGTTGAAATGTACATTCATGATGTGGTAATTCAATATGAGTTATATATCACATATGAGGGATATCCTACAAGAATATTTGATTTTCATTAGATAAGAATCAACAACAAAGCATAAGTATGGATTCAACTTTATTAAAGAAAATATCAAATATACATTGCGATGTGAGTGACCTAAAAAAATACCTTGACGATTGTTTTGTGGAATTAATAAATTTCCAAGAAAATTTAAATATGATTGTTCTTAAAAATAAATAACTTCTATTTCATAATAATCAATGCTTTTCTATAATTGATCATTTTTAAATAATTCAGGTGTATATTTGAAATTTCTAGAAGTAGTGATCGAAGTTGATGATTATTTAACTTGTATAATAACAATATATTATAGTGTAACAATCATCAATCCACTAATCTATTGTACTATAAGGATTAAAAAAACATTGAATTATCTAATGACATGATTAAATATTACTATAAGTGGACGGTAAAGTATAAATGTATAGGTTATGCTTCATATGATATGATTATATCTAGAGGAAGATCATCTTGTTGTATTCTAAGAGGATTCAAAAGTAGAAAATCACGATCTAGTTCAAGAGGTGAGTTTACCTATAGGAACCCAAAAATTAAAATTATTTCATTTCATCATAAACAAAATAAGAAGATTGATTTTTCGAATATTTATAAATAATTGGAGAATGTTGTATTGAAAATTGACGATAAAGAAGATTTTAAATATTCGTATTTCCTCAGTGTTAAACCATTTAGAATATTGGAATCATGATTCAGGTAGTTCATTCCATATATACCAAAATTGATATATGTTTTGTTTCTATAAAGAGTATGATGGATTTACGGTTCATATAAAAAGTAATAATCCTTTTCATTATAAATTTATCAGAACTATATGTTTGTGTATTTTTTATTGTTCAATTTGATGCATCATGGATGTGATATGCATGTAATGTTGAAGAACCTCATATCATCAGTAGTATTAGACAGGACATGTTATAGGAAACCCATTAATGTCATGAGACTAACATATCATTATTCTATGAGATGAATCATTCTCATAGCAGTGTTTTGTATTATTTTAATGATCATATTATTAGTGTTGGAGTTGTGATATCAGAGGTTGGTGTTCTATAAACATCCATATGGTGACATATAAGACGAAATTATAATGGAATGAAGTATGTGGAGAACATAGTAATGAAAGTATTTTTAGCATGTTCTAGTAGAAGAATACTCTTCATCTACTGAAATCATGTGATGAGAAAGTATCTAGAATAATTCTCTTTAATACATATCTTTACTATATTTGAACACTTGAATATATCCATATCAATGTTTGGAGACAATAAAGGGATGCTTCAATAAGAGGTAATTAATAATAGTTTTATATTTTTTGATGATTAATCGTGATATGTTTTTTCTATTCCATGATTTACAAGGAATAATTAATAAATATAATCCTGAACTATAAAAAGGTTACTAAAAAATATATAACATGAAAAATAAAGAGACTACTAGAAGATAACATGGGATAATAAACTTCTGATCCATTCCATATATTTTTTTTCAAAATGATGGTATTGTGGAAAAATGAATGTTTCGTGATGACTGCAACATAATATAGGTACATAATGTATGAACTGTATACTACATGATAATGTATATAAAATTTTATCTTATTCTAGTTTAAATTTTTTTTAGTGGGACGAATCCATAATGTATTCAACAAATGTTATGAATTTATTACATTCATCTTATATTTATAATAAATTTATGATTGTGGTTGGGTCTAGTAGAACATTTTTATAATCATAGATTGATATCATTGGATGGAGGGTAACTTTTATGTCATAAAATTAATATTGAGCTAGTTGAAGGACCCATGAGAATTAGGAATGGTCCAATTTTGGAAAACTCATAGGTGACAAGGATAAGGATGAAAAATCGAGATGTAACAACACCCAAAGTGATAGTACCCTGGAAAACATTTTCTTCTAGCATTTCAATAAAATCAAAATAATTCTCACATGGTATGTTCTAGAAAATAGGATTTGTGTGAATGGAAATGAACCTCTGAGTCATTTAGAAAAGAGTCTATGAGGGAGACACTTAAATAATTGAACATAGATCTAGTGAAAGAGCTCCCCATTACCTATAGAATAATAAATCTGTGCATGATCGAATCCTAGTGGATATGATAAAAAATTTATTTTAGATATTATGGGAAGAACATGTGGATATCTATGATATAGACGGTTAAAGAACTGTTAGACATAAATGGGTGTATGAATAAACTGATATAAAAATCACTATAGACAGACCTATGTAATAGTGTTAAGGGGTTAGAGTCCATGAATCTGAAAATGAAGAGAAGGATAAGCACTCTATAGAATAATTTGATTCTGAGGATGATAGTTAGGAAAATTATTATTTCCTTTCTCGAGTGAATATCAAAAATAACAGAGGATATGGTATAATGGAGTAGACTATAAAAACAGAAAATGGACTAGAACGCATAAATACTATTCCACACTTCTCAAACCCATGATGAAAATATCAATGAGTATGTGATTTTGTACCAAGGATGCTTCTCTTAGGAAGTCTATGAGACATCTAGTGAATGAAAGTGGAGTTAAATTAACCACTAGAATTGATAATGATCCAACATCAACTATGTTCCCTCTTACAGATGAATGCTCAACTAGGGGGAAAACTCAAATGGTTACCACCCCCTAGGAGATATATATTTTCAATTTTTATCCATAGTTACCATGAATAATAATGGTGATAAAGGGAAGGAGTAGGATTGAATACTGATGAATATTCCATTAGAAAAATAAATCCAATAACATCATGAAAATTTAGTACAAAAGAAAAATTACCATGATATCTTTTTTATCATAAAAATGTACATTAATAAAATTTATGTGTATTATATAGATATATCAATTCAATATAATGGTTATAATCATGTTTTTTTACTGGAAACTGTGAACGATAATAAGTTAATTTTAAAATATATTTATAATCTTCCTACTAAATGAATATTCATATATGAATTCATAGTAAATAACCAATCAATTCATAGTAATATATTTCAATAAATCCACAATATTTATTCTTTAAATAAATATATCTAATTTATTTTTTTTGTAAAAATATTATAAAAAAATTATTGAAAAGTAAGAAAAATTATTTTTTAAAATGAGAAACAATTTTCAAATCATCATGTTAGTAAAATCATAGAGAAATATTTTATGCTTTTACTAAAATGACGGCTTTTTCATTGATTACTGAAAAAAACAAATTTTTTGAATACAATAATTCCATATAATTAAATGAATTAATATAAAAGTATAATTATATATTTTTATTTTGTATTAAAGTGACATATGATCTATTATATATATAATAATATAATGAAGTAAATTATGAAATATAATATTCGTGATTTTGATATAAGTAATTTTTAGGGTTAATAATATTTTTTTAAAATTCAGTGTGTTTTAGAAATTAAAATTTGATTCAATTTAGTATAAATCATTGAATATAATACATAAAAAATAAAACATTTTTTATAATAAATAATTTAAAAATTGTAAAATATTCCCATTTAATTCTTAGTCCTTATGAATATTATCCATGTTAAATATTTCTTATCACTATAAGGGAAAAACTAGTAAAAGTGAGTTAATATTTTGAGATAATACATATAAATTACAGTAGAATTTTAATTTTATATATTTTTAGAGAGGGTTCAAACTATCATCATAAAATACTAATTTTTATATTTATTAGTTTCCATTTTCCTTTCATAATGACATATAAATTCTCTTAAGTAAAGGGAAATAAAAATTTTCACTCATTTTTATTAAAAAATTTCAAATAATTTTTCTAGTAGTTATAATGATAATCTGATTAGATATAAATCTTTCTTTTCAATAAAATATATTTAATTTGAAAATTTTGAATTATTTTTCATTTTTATTATTTGTTAAAATATTATTAAATATTATGAAACACCAAAATAGTTCATATACATGATGTAGACAAACATAATAAATAATTATAGACATATTAAAATAAATATTTTTGGATGAATTTTATAATTAAAATAATTTAATGGTTATTAAAATGTATAAGTGGTTATATAAGGGTATATATTATATTTTGTTTCTTCATAACATTAATCTCAACATAAATCAATAGACACAAAACCAAGAAAATTTTATTTTATGAAATATATTATTTTATTAAATTTTATAAAAAAAGAAAAAACATGAAATAAGATAATTGGAATTGTAAATTTTTTGGAATATTATACCTTTAGGTTTTTCCATTTTTTAATTTCAAAATAAATTTATAACCCTTTATAGTTGAAAATGGGTTACCTATGTTAAGGATACAACCATAAAAAAATTGAAAATACATTGTTATATGGGTAAAATGAACTAAAATGATGTGAAACATTTTCTAGATCAATTTATCTTGATACAATGTCATAGTTAATTAAATATTAATTTAGTTTGGTACCAAATTACCATGAATTTATTTATAATATTATAGTGTTTTGATAAATTATGATTACTCCCTTCCATTCCCATATAAGATGGAACTTAGCCTTCCTCAACATTTCACAACATTGTGCCACAGATAATTATAATACATAAGCCTATTTTGTTCTACATGTAATAATCCCATATTATTGGTTCATTGGATATTTAATTATCATTATAATTTTTTTTGGAGGGTTATAAAAGTGGTTTAGTGAATAATAGATAATCATCCTACCTGATCATTTTCAATTTATTTACTATTTTAAATACTCTATATGTACAATATTAATCATAAAATACAATAATTAATAACTCCATTAAAGGAAAATTTTATTATTATTATGTATCGACTTTTACCATCCATCATTTCCATAAAATTGGAAATGAATGTATCACTCGTGCATATGTTCATAACACCTCTTCTACATAGTGATATAATTCATTTTCTATAACTATCGTTCTTCGTTGGGTGTTATAATGGATTTAATGTTCATATATTTAATTTTTTATATTATTATACTAATGGAATGCATTTTTTCATTATAAATGTTTTATTTGTTTTAAGAAATGATGATAGTGTTCATGCTTATAAACATACTATCATTTCAATGAACATTGTTCTTCAATTTTATTTCTAGACCATATACAGATGATTCTAAATATTTTTTAATGAACATATGGGATAATTATATCATTATTAAGTTGTTTACATTATGTAATCATGATCAACGTACAAGTGAAAAACCATTGAACTAAAATATTCTTGAAAGATATAACAACTGACACCCAAAATGATGATTTTGATATGGAATTATTAATTAGTGGTTGTTGAAATGTTATAATTTCATAATATAAATTATTATAAGTAATTATATGATTTTTATAGATTTATTATAAAAGAAATATTGTTATAAATTATATTATGCTTCCAGTGAATCATGTAGAACATAATTTAAAAGTTTCTCATCTCATTTTTAATTCTTGGAGACGTATATAATATTCACTAATTTCTTAATTTGTGTACTGTATATACAACATATGAATATATTTTAGTATTATTTTTATAAAATAATTTTTATTTAAAAACCCATATACCATTCTCCTTTTAATGTTGTTCTGATTCAGAGATTATCCAAGTTATAAGTGTTCTTCATCATAATATTGCTTCAGCGAGACACAATTTTTGGTATGAACTTATATTCCTTCATGTGGTGTAAACACCTTCCTATTGATATGTTATATAATAAAACATATCATTTTCATTATATTTAACATTTTTAGGTTCTTAATTATAGGGATTATGATGCATATGTTACCAAAGCGATATGTATTTCATGTAACAATATCATTTTTATGAGATTAGTTATTCATAAATTTCCATTAATGATATAATATGAGAGTTATCTCCAAAATATCCATATTTTCATTATTATTTGATTATTTAAAGATATATAAAATTTTAATTTCATTTTTATTTGTTTATTTATTTAATATAATGAATTAAATAATTTAATAGAAACTCTGCTTATTTTCCTCCTTGTTCTAGAATAATTTTTCCAAGTCAGTACACTTATTAAAATGGTTTCATGAATATTTTTTCTATTATTCTTTGAATGATTCTTGTTATTTTTTCTATATTGATCCAATATTTTCATTAATATATATTAAAAAAAATTACATATTCATTACATAACATAACAAAACCACATTTGGAACTAATGGATTTAGTGTATCTACGAACAAGGAAACATAAAATACTAGTTCACAAAACAACTATATCGTCCATAGATTATTAACTCATACGTAGAACCCCATATACATGTCATTGTTAATACCATAAAACATATCCTAGTGACAATAAACATATTAAAATAGTGGGACTAGATACTCAGTGAGGGTAAACAATGGAGATGCCAATCATAGCATATGAATGGGAACATGTACATCTATTTGGAAAACTATACCCTAAATATCAAATATCATAATCATGAGTCATCGAATAAATAATATAATTTCCTAATAAATGAATTATAAAATGTAATAAGAAATTATATAATAATAAATTCATATTAAATGATATTTTTAAAACATATAATCATAGAAAATCACTTCCTTGTTATTGAAGTATATTTTCTAAGACTATCGTAGTTGAAAAGGATAAAATCCCATACCCTCATATTATCTATGGTTCACTCCGAATAATATCATATTATTATGGGTTCAGTCTCCAAACCTTAATAGTAGAAAAGGTTCACTCTAATGATTTTTTTGGGTTGGGCTCACTCCACCAAACCATTTAGTAGATAAGCTTCCCACATAGTTCTATCATATGAGGATAGGTTCACTCCACAAACCATCATTGTAGAAAATGTGCATTACAGAACGCGTTTCACTTATCATTCAAGACCATTATATTTAGAATAATAAAAACCATTTCCTAATGAATTTAAGGGTGAAATAGGTCCCACCAACCATATAATAAAACCATATACATGTTTTACCGAAGAATATAAATAAAAAAAGAACCCATGAAAGAAAATTATGTTTCATAAACATTTATTCATTAGATAACCTATGAAGACAATGATGATTAATAAATATCATTTCTTAATAATATTAACCCATACATGATGATTATAAGGGTGGTTTTTTTTTGAATAATATCCCTATTAACGAATAATTAATATAAAATAATGGTCTCATTGATGAAAAAAAATTTTTTATGATCTCTTGAAATATTTTCAATTGAAAAGACCCTATCTATTTTATTAAATGAAATTATATTATAAAATAATATATTTTCTTTTAAAATAACATTAAAATTTTGTAAAAATGAATCAAGGCATTAAATGATCATTATGGTGTGAAAATATGTTCAATCCATATGATATAAAAATTCATTACAAATTGTTTTTACAAATGTATTAAATATTCCTTATTAGAAAAATCCAAAAGAATATATTCAATCCATTTTTCAAAAATGTAAACATGAGTAAAAATTAATTTAAAAAAACATATTATAATAGTTATATATTATTTGGAAATGATGATTCAAAAATATATAAAAACGTGAAAAATAATGTTTTAAAAGAATATTTCAAAAGATTGTTTTTAAAGGAAAACATATTATAGATATCATATCATTGATGTGATGATTATTATATTTAATTGTTTATGTGTATTTATATTAAATACAAATAAAAATAGTTTAAATGAAACATTAGATAATAAAAATTTATCACAAAAATAAGCAAAGCATAAAATTTTAAATGAACAATATGGGAAATGTAATGAATGAGAATAGGTTCAAAATTTCAATACCACATTGTAATCATTTGAATCATATTCCCTAAAAATGTAATAACTATCAAATGATTATAATTAAAATTAATATAATGTTTTTCATTATAATATATCAACAACATGTTTATATACTCCTAAAACATTAAATATTTGGTTAATATGTATTATATCCAATATAAGTAAAAGTGATACTGGAAATACATTCCTCACACTTCTCTTTAGATTTCCATACATTTACCTCCTCTTTAATTTACCCCCAAGATGTATCCCATAAAGATTGTAGAATTGGAATTTTTCTAAGAACCGTAGAAATTTTCTATAATAAGAGTGTGCAGGAGAGGGTTTTATATATATTTCAGTATCATCAAGGCTTTTTAGGGGAAAGGTAGTGGTGGGAGGTTGTATTTATACATTAATATGTGTTTTTATAAGTGATTAAATATTAATTATTTTATGTTTTGTGCCAGCCACATTTTGGAAGAAAAACATGCCATATATTTTTATATTAATTATTGTTATAAAATATATTTATGGTTAATGAAAATTTTAAACAAACATGTAATGATATAGTTTTTATGTATTTTTTGGTTTTGTATTTTTTCATTAAACCATTCAATTATTTTACAAATGTTGTGGTAAATCTTTTTTGACCGTGGTAAATGTTTTTGCCTATGAATTCAACTAATATTAAAACAAAATTTTGACGTTATGACTAAAAAAATGAATATAATTTCAACATATTGAATTAATTGAACTAGTAAAATAATATTTAAAACTAATCTAGCAAAGGAGATGACAAATCCGAGCCTTAAAGAGAAAATATCCAAATAATTGAAATGAAATTTAAAAAAAATAAAATCTGAAAATGATATGAATTACTCAAAATGCATAAATAGATTAATATTAATACTATTTTAACATTTAATCATGTTTTAAAATAAAATATAATTATAAATTATTCATATGAAATATTAAATATCATTTAAAATTCGGTATTTCTACAAATATATCAAAAAATGAATCTTCTTAGAAAAATACCAAAATTTCACCCTGAGAAATTTATTTTATTATGATATAAAAAATAATTCACAATTTTCAAGATATTATTTATAAATTTTTCAAAATATATTTTTCAAATTTGTGTATCCTTATAAATTAGAACAATTTTCTTTTAGAACAATACGTATTTCAATAATTAAAATTTCCTTCATAATTTTCTTATTCATATAAAAATTATTAGATAAAATATAAATAATTATTTGAATATATAAACCCTAAATGTTATTATTATAATTTTCTAATAATGGTGAATTTAATTTATTAATATAAAATTCCATTATGATTATAAAAATATTTATTATATAAAAATTCATCGATGATGTTCAATTTGTTTTTATTTTCATTACTAATTAATGTATAACCAATTAATTCCTATTAAAATCATCTATAAAACATATAATTATAATTTTGTTTATAATATCTATTCCATTTATTCTAATTATTATGTGTAAAATATTTTGTATAATAATAATACATTGGAGTTAATTTATGCAAATATTTTTTGAAAGGTACGATATTGAATAAAATAAGTTTATTTAAAAAACATATATTGTAAAAAATAAGAGAGTAAAACCATAAACCCTGAAAATGATTTTTTCTATCATTTGTTTCATATGGTTATAAAAATATGAGAATACATCTACTTTTTCATATCCTTAGCTACAAATGGAGCTTCTTTCAATTGATGGTTTTGTTAAAAATATTATTCAGATGAGTGGCTGTGTTTCAAAAAACATTATCTATATGTTCTAGAATCACTGATGGTTTCTAATAATAAGAATGTTATTTATCCATTTGAATGAAAACAAATTTATTGCTTGTGAAGTATTAGGTATGTAATTCTTCTAGAGAGGTACAAGGAATAAATCATGAAACTGAGTGAGATTTTAGGGAAAAATCGAAGGATGATCTATAAATATGATGGGATCATGTTTTTCAAAAAATTAAATTACATCCCCAAAATTATAAAATTACTTGTCTAAAATCAAATTCGGATATTTGAAATTATTTTTACGGGAAACCCATATATTAAAAATATCAAATTCAACTTCTTCTAAAAAAGAAAAATAGTATATGCTGAATATCACCAGAAAACAAGGATTTCAATTAGAAAAAAGATAAAATATGGAAATGGAAAACAACTATAACTATGATTTTCTTATGTATTACGATATAGGAAATGGTTAATGGAAATTTATTAAAGAGAAAAGAAAACAGAACAAGAAAAATACAAACAAAAAACTCCAAAACCATAAAAAATGGTTAAGGTGAAAAAGAAAGAAACCAAAGCCGAAAAACACCCGATAAAAAAGGGTGGGCTATGGGATGAGGCCACCAAAGCCACCAATGAAGATTAAAGCCGGATCAAGTAAGATATCTCCACGACAGAAGAATCTCCATCATCCCTGGCCTTTATTAGCCAAAAAACAGCAACAAAAAAGCCTTCCTTCCACCAAAAGAAGCCAGCAACTAAGCCTCCAGCCCGCTCCATACGACACAACGATTCCCAGAATTTGGGAAACCAAATGAAGCCAGCAACTCTGCAGACTCCAGCCTGCTCCAGATCAGCACACTGAATCCCAGAATTTGGGAAACCACAGCAACTCGACAAAGCAAAGCTCTACTGCCATCCCGAAGAAAAATAAACAAGCCACTCCAAAAAAACAAACAGGGCCCAAAAAAACTTACAAAACTCTAAAAATGGGGGATTTTTAACGGTCCTTATTAATAAAAATAAGGAGACCATCAGGAACTTGATCAAACCAAACAAAATCAACACCATTAACACCTTTTTTAGCCAGACCATCAGCAACAGAATTGGCTTCCCTATAAACGTGAGTGATAATATGATTCAATGAAAAAATAGTCTCCAAACAATTAATCCAGCGATTAGTAAGATTCCAGGACAAGTGATAAAAACCCATCCTAATTGCAGAAAAAACTACAGAAGAATCACTCTCAAACCATAAATTATACCAACCATGCTGCACAGCTTGATCGACAGCAAGAATAATGCCAAGCATTTCGGCCTCAAGTGAAGAGGCAAATCCACAAGAACCATGACAACAACCAAGGACATCCCCTTTATGATTCCTGAAAATAGCACCATAACCAGAATGCCCCGGATTAACCCTAGAAGCACCATCTGAATTTACTTTTATCTAACCAAAAAAAGGTTCCTTCCAGAGAACTTCTAAAGTACCACGCAGAGGATTGAAATTACCCTTAACACCTATGCTATTCAGAACGGACAAATCATGAACCGAGTTAAAGCAAAAATGCTTCCTTGGAATAACAACATTACGCATAGCACCAAGAATAGTAGATAAAAACCCACTAACCGCGAAGGAAAATTTATCATGAATCATCTTATTACGAGCAAACCAAATAAAATGAAGGAGTTCAGAAGCAGCGACTCTGAAAAGATCCAACAATTGGGGAGAGAGCAAAATAGAATTCCAGCTTTGAAGGAAATGATGAATTTAAGACATATTAGGCATGGGAATTTCAAAGATATCAAAAACAACCTTCCAGATTGAAGAGGCATTGACACAACTAATAAGTAAATGATCAATATCTTCCCTATGTTGATGAAAAAACACACATGAAGAGCAGAGAGAGATGCCACATTTCTGAAGGAAACAATCAGTAGGAAGTTTCCCATGAGCCAGTCTCCAGGTAAAAGAAGACCGAGAGGGCCTAATAAAGTTCATATGAAGATTCCTCATCCATTTACACCCTATATTGCATGATAAAGAATGACAATAAAAATTTTTAGAAGTCAACAGGCCATTAAAAGTAGGTTCCCAAGCCCAAAAATCCTCTCTGTTAGAGAAACAGTAACTATTGATAATTGTAACAATATGATTAGGGAGACCCCCCATATTATGAAGTTGATCCTTAATCGTAGAATCCATATCAACATTAAAATCATCATCCAACAAGGAGTCAGCTACAGGACATCCAGTCCAATTGGCCTTCCAAAAGGATAAAGACGAGTTCCTTGAAACAAGCCATCTGGCATGAGAGTCAATAGAGGAAAATATTTATTTAAAAGCAGGCCAAACAGAAGAATCCAGATATTTAAAAACTCCATTCCTGAGCCTATCCCTGAATTTATAGCGGAGAAAGTATAGAGACTCAGATTTATCATTGACAAGCCTCCAAATGAACGAGGCCAGTAAAGAATCCTTAAACACCTCATGATTTTTAATACCAAGACCCCAAGCATCATAGGGTTTACAACAATTATTCCAAGAAACAGTAACTAATTTCCTCTCTGAAATATTGCCACTCCAAATAAAATTTTTAATATAAACGTTAATGCTCTTGATAAGAGAGATCGACCACTTATAAATCATGAATGAATAAACAAACATAGAAATGATAACAGCTCTAACCAAACAAACCTGACCAACCAAGGAAAGGGACTTACCCTTCCATGTAGCAAGATGACATCTGATTTTACATACAATATCAGAAAAATAACAAGCTTTAGGCCTCCCAAAAAACATATGAACACCCAAATAAGTAAAGGGGAAAACACCTTCATGAATAACCAAATCCCTAATAATGCCTTTCTTCCTAGAAATAGGAAAATTACTTCCAAAATAAACAAAGGACTTGTCCCAACTAATCTCTAGCCCATAGACTTTTTCATAATGCAAAAGGGAACGCTTAATATTTTTAATATTTCTCTTATTCCCTTTACTGAAAAGAATAATATCATCCGCATATAACAAGTGAGTGGGAGCAACAAAACCTCTACCAGCACTAATAGAATATAGATTCCCATTACCAGCCATAATAGAAATTAATATACTATGATAATCCTATGCAATGGAAAAAATAATGGCCGAGAGAGGGTCACCTTGTCTGACACCTCTAGAACAAGCGAAGAAGCCCTCAGGGGAGCCATTAACAAGGACATAGATACGAGCTGACTCGAAAATGATTTTAACCCAATTAATGAAAACATCATCAAATCCAAAAAAACGAAGAACCTTATAAATGAAATTCCAATTTATAGTATCAAAAGCTTTCCTGACGTCCAACTTGAGAGAAATATTACCATCTCTTGTGGATTTCTTAAGAAGATTAACACATTCAGATGAAGTAATAAGACAATCTTGAATAGACCTACCCTTAATAAAGCCAAACTGATTAGGAGAAACAATCTTACTGGCAATAGAAGACAGCCTAGTAGCCAAGATTTTGCAAATACTTTTAAAAATAGTATTGATCATAGAAATAGGTCTGAACAAATGAATCTCATTAGCATTCTCAGTCTTTGGAATAAGGGCAAGGAATTGAGCATTCAGACCCTGAGTAAGAGAGCCACCTTTAAAAAAACGAGTAACCAACCTACAAACATCCTCATGAATGATATCCCAATAAGTCTGAAAGAAAAAATTCCCAAAACCATCTGGACCCGGGGAGCTATCAGACTTTAGACTAAAGGTCGCTTCATTAATTTCAAATTCCAAAGGAATTGATGTAAGACTGGAATTATCCTCTTGATTAACAAGAGTCGGAATAATACTCTCCACAGGATCCTCAAGAGGGAAATAACCAGAAAAGTGATCCGTAAAATAAGAAAAAACATGCTCAGAAAGGTCCCTTCTGTTATCAAACACATTATTCCCATTTCTAACCAAAGAGAGAGGCCTTGAGACTTTCCTAATTCTCTGCAAAGAATTAAAAAATTTAGAATTTCTATCCCCATCTCTCAACCAATTAGCCTTAAAATTATCTCTTTGCAAAGCATCTTTAAGATTCAACAAATTATTAAGCTTGGAAACCAGTTGAGTCTCACCCAAAATATCATTAGAGAAGTTATTTGAAGAATTCTGCACCTTCATTTGTTGAATAGAATCCTCAAGAGAGGAAATTTCATAATCAAGGGAACTGAAACGATATTTACTCCAGAATTTCAAATTTCTTTTAAGAAGTTTGAGCTTAATGACGCATGAGAAATCATTATCCCTACCATTCCAAGAATTCCAAATTGTTTAACAATAGTTTTACATTCAGGATGATTAACCCAGGCCTTATTAAATCTAAAAGGCAAAGGAGGTTTGGGATCCTTACTCACTAGGTCAACCAAAATAGGATGATGATCAGAGTTGATCCTCGAAAGAGTCATATAAGAAATAGAACCCCAGAAATCAAGACAAACCTCATTGAAAAAGGCCCTATCAATTCTACTAGCAACAAATCGGTCCAAAAACTTCATGTACCAAGTATACTTAGCCCCAACAAGATTAACTTCAATCAACCCACTATTATCAATACATGCTTTGAACTCCCTAGAAGAGATGAAATTAAACATGGCTCCAATCTTCTCATCAGAATTCATGATGGAATTAAAGTCACCAAGAATAGACCACGGACCAGAGATTGAAGAATTAAGAGACCCAATATGCATCCATAAATTCCTACGACCCTGATAACAGTTATGAGCATAAATAAAAGAGCAGAAATGTTGCAAACCTTGAAGAAAGAAAGAGAATGTGACATGCTTATAAGAATTAGAAACTAGGGAAATATGGGATAAAGAACAATGAGACAAAACCCATAACCTTTTAATATCCGATGAGGATCTATTGGATTCCACAAAATGAAAACCAAGGTTTTAAAAATTGGAAATATTAGGAGAAAAAAATACTTTTGGGTTTAGACAGACCAATAAGAAGGTGCCTATGCTTTAAAATGAAAAGCCTAAGGGACCTCATAGTATCATGATTGGACAAACCCTGACAATTCCAGAAAAGAACCTTCATTTAAACCTAAGACCGGGATGATTTACCCCTTTTTAACCCCCACATTAACCTGTTTTTCAGACTTAGGAGGCCTTCCAGCCTTCTCTTAGTACTAGAGTCCTCCTGTATAAGATCACTTATATCCAGACTGGTGATGGTACCTTTTCCATTTTTAACAACATCAGTAAGGATGCCAACTAGACCAACAGGAACCTCAATAACCTCAACCAGTGAAGCAGTACCACCAGAAGGAAAAGGGGCCCCGATCACCTCTTCCGAAGGAGCAGAATCTGACTTGAAAGAAGCAGTTTCCACTCCTTTTAAAGCAGAATCTGCAATGGGATGAGTAGGATCTCCAACCACCTGAACTGGGGAGGTGATGGGTGAAATAAGAGGATCAATAAAGACCTGGGAAAACCCATAATTCTCACTATCCTGAAAAGAAACCACAAGCTCACAAATGTTATCCACCAATTCTGAAAACATGACCAGGTCATGAATCTCATAATATAAATTGTGATCCAAAATGTGATCCTCTATGCACGTGAATCCACCAAATTTATCTATTTCCTGACCAAACTTAGCAGGAGGACTAGGCAGATCAAGAATCCTACCTTGTTCAAAAAAATAAAGACTATATATTCATGTAAATGGTCATTGATAACATAATAACTGAATTCAATAAGATAAAATAAAATTCTAAAATAATTTTAGAAAATATACTTACTAGATTTAATCCCGTAATAATATTATCACCCATTGGTTGTTCAATGATCAATCTCTACTTTTTTACATACTCTATGAAAATATTTGATATTTTAATGCCTACAGAACTAGTGGATCATAAGAACCATAATTGGGGTACACGCCAATCCTTTTATCTCTAGTTATCAAAAAATTGTTTAATAAATATTGTTGAATAAGAATAAATCCTTAAATTTTTATGTAATACATTAATATATAATACATTTTTCATTATTAAATGTAATAAATGTATTAAATTGTTACCCTTATGCACATTCTCAATGATTAGAATACTTAACATAGGAATGAAAGTCACAAAATTTTCAATATCAATATGTCATTAATGCAACATAACACATCATGTGGATCTTGACTATCACACACAAAATGTGTGAAGATCATTATCATATATTATCTTGAAACATGGAAATAAATTTATTTATATTAAAATATAAATGAAAACATGAATGATTTCAAAAAATGAATCTTTACACACACTATAAATCCAAAATTTCTCTAACCTCAATCCATTAATACCATTTCACAACCGGTGAAATGCACCATGCTTGCATCGTTATCATAGTTCAATACTCATGAGCCATCTCTCATCGATCCACCAAGTCGTAACAAGGTAATTATTCCCCAAGTTCCATTACAATTTTGGCACCGAGAAAAAGGTGATATTTTATCCATGCCTCATAAATGCAATATGAAAACACACACCAAGTATAGCAAAAAACCACGACATTTCAACCATGCCAAAACCTTTTCAATAAAACACAATTTTATTGAAAACAATTTTCCCACAAACCATTTTCCAAATCCCGCATATCCATATTTTAAACTCACTATTTTAAAATCATGAAACCAAAACACTTTGGACAAACCATTCTTACAATATCCACAATTTCATCAACACCAATAAATCATCACAAAAGAAGATTTATAACATGATTTTCACCACAATTTCACATTAAAAACCATGCGATTAAATCAATTTGAACTAAACCTTCATGTTCTATGAAAGAGGAATCAAGAGTGAATCCACCTACCTCAACAAACTTGGCGAAATACAACCAACAGATGATGAACGGCAACACAACCTGGTCAACGAAAAACCTGAAACCTCCTTAAATTACTTCCCCTAAAACTCATAATACCAAAACTCAACATAAAAAAACATCCACTACCATAGATCTACCCACCATGGGCATAGATATAGGGATTTATAAAGAGTGAATAAAGTGATATATGTAATTCAAAAGGAAACAAGACTTACCTTGATCAACTAGCCTCTGAATTCCAACACAACACTATGGATTGCATTCAAAATTCCAGGTAAGTGTTCTCCCACCTTCTCTAGTGAGAAATACCTAATTAGGGCCATATGGGAGAAAAAAGGTGTGCGTTAAATGATAAAACGAATTAGATCATAATAAATAGGATCAATGTTGACTTCATGCATGGTTAGTTCATAGAGTGTGTTAAACTGTACGATAACCGTGCGGTAGTCACTGCCAGAGAGGGGATCTCCGCATGGCCTCCTCACACGGTTTACCCAAACCATGTGAACACTGTGTTGTCTCCTTTGTCCAAAAGAAAACCACCTTCATGACTTCCGAAAGGTTTGGAAAACCATGCGCAGGCCATGCATCCCCACATTTTTCTCTTTTATGCTATAAAAGTCTCCCAAACATTCCCCAAAAATCCCTCCTATGCATCATGCACTTAAAAAGAACAAAACAAGAGTTACATACTAGAAAACGGGGGTACTACAATCTCCCCACCATTGGTCATTCCATCCCTGGGATGTAGGAAACCATTCCTTTTCTGAAAGAGTTTCGACCACTGCCCTATGATTTCTTTCTCGTGTTCCCATGTCTCTTCCTGAATCTTACCATGTTGACACAAAACCCACACCAGGACGATGTTTTTTCCCTGAAAGAATTTATCATGCCTATCTACAATCCACACCGTGATATGTACCAAAAAAAATCAGGATCTAGGTCAGCATGATCCCATCTGATCACATGTTCAGGATCAGGCTGATACTTCTTCAAATAAGATTAATGGAAAAAATTATGTATTGAACTGAACCATGGTGGTAATGCCAACTGATATGCCAACTCTCTAACACATTCCAGTATCTGAAAATGGAAAATGTATCTAGGAGATAACTTTCCATTATTCCTGAAATGATGATGTCCAGGCCTTAGAGAGATTCTCAAAAAGACATGATCACCCACTACGAACGACAACGGTCTTTGATAGTGATCTGCATAAGATTTTTGATGACTCTGAGACGTCTCCATCCACATTCTAATCAACTGAATCTTCTCCATTGTTTCTTGGACAAGGCTCTGCCCAACTAGTGAAGTGTCACCCATTTCCACCCAGCATAGCGAAGAAGGACAAGGATTCCCATACAATGCTTCAAACAGAGCCCCGGGTATTGGGGCTTGATAGCTGTTATTTTATGAGAAATCCACTAAGGGTATATGATCCTCACATGATCCACAAAAATCCATTACACAATCCCGAAACATGTCTTCCAATGTTTGTATCGTCCGCTCGGATTACCCATCCGTCTGAGGATGATAAGCCGTGCTCATCGTCAACTGAGTCCCAAGGGCTTGCTGTAATGAGTTCCTGAAACGAGATGTGAACCTCAGATCTCAATCTGAGACTATAGACACTAGTACACCATGCCTAATTACCACATCCCAGATATAGATTTTTGAAATATCTTCCACCGTATGTGTTTCAAGAATAGAGATAAAATAGGCCGACATGGTTAGATGATAAACTATGACCCAAATGGAATCGTGTTTCCGGACTGTTATAGAAAGACCTATAACAAATTACATTGCTATATGTTCCCATTTCCACACTATAATTGTTAATGATTGTAACATACCAGCTAGTCTCTGATGTTCTGCTTTAACCTGCTAATAAGTTAAGCATCATGAGACGAACTCGGCCACATTCTTTTTCATGTCACTCCACCAAAACTACGGCTTCTATGACTTATACATCTTTTGTTTACCTGGATTTACAACCCATCTTTAATGGTGGTAAGCATGAAGGAGTTGTTCCTAACATACCATAGGTACAACCTTCTGATCTCTGAAACACTATGTCGAATCCCCATAGAGCTTCTATCCATCAATGGTCTCCCCACCATTGAATTTTGAACTCATTTACTAACATTCTATATCATATGGTTGTGCCTATTTGACCATTTTTACTAAATCAGTAACAAGCGTAGTTGAAAAGAAAACAACAACATCACTGCGATTTTCACATTCCAAATGCATGTCGGCTAGGACCGACATCAACTGCCACTCATCTGAAGCTTCTTTCACCGATTGATCATATGACATGCTGCCTAATGCATCGTCCATCGAATTTCCCTTACCCAGTGTATACATCAAGTCAATGTTGAATATTTGAAGATACTCCATCCATCTCCTCTACCTCACATTCAAAAATCATTGAGAGAAAATGTGTTTCAAGTTTTAGTGATCCGTAAACACAATAAATTTCTCAACAAAGAGATAATGACACAAAGTCTTCAAGGCATAGACAACTGCAGCTAAATCCAAATTGGGTGTTGGTTAATTCTTCTCATGCACCCTCAACTGCCTTTAACGATAAGCAACAACATGGCCTCCTTGCATGAGAACACATCCCAACCCTATTCCCAAGGAATCACAATACACCGCATACCCTTTTACGGATGCAGAAAAGATCAAGATGGGTGCTGATGTAAGAAGAATTTTCAACACTTGAAAAGATCTCTGACATTCATTTTCCATTGAAATGCACTGTTTTTCTTTGTCAATGATTTCATAGGAGAAGATAGTTGTGAGAATTCACGCACAATGCGTCCGTAATTACTAGCTAGACCATGAAATCTTAGTATTTCAAAGACATTCTTCAGAGGTTTCCTAGAAAGAACAAATTTATTCTTTTCAGGATCCACTGAAACACCTTTCTCAGAAACAACATGGCCTATAAAGCGTACATCTTATAACAAAAAATCACACATTGATAATTTGGCATACAAATGATGGTCTCTCAATATTTACAACACTATCTACAAGTGTTGAGCTTGCTCATCCCATGTTCATGAATACACCAATATGTCATCCACAAACACCACAACAAAATAATCCAGATATCAGTGAAATATCTCATTCATCAATTCCATAATTACTGTTGGTACATTCGTAAGACCAAAAGGCATGACTACATATTCGTAGTGGCCATATCTGCTTCTAAATGTTGTCTTCGAAATATCCTCCTTCCGAACACGCAAATGGTGATATCCTGACCATATGACAATTTTGGAGAACCACCGAGATCCATTCAATTGATCAAACATGTCTTCAATGCGTGGAAGTAGATATCTATTTTTTATCGTAACTTTGTTTACATTACGATAATCAACACATAGCCTCAATGTTCCATCTGCATTGTAGAGACCCGTATCTTGACGTACATGGACATTACATTACTTTTGCAGAATACTTAGTACATAACAAAAACACACACACAAGGATCGTAATAGTTTAGTGTCTTTGGAAACTCGGAACGTAATCTTCTAAACGTGGTGAAAGATCTTCAATATCTCCCATAAAGATCTTCCCCTTTTTTTTACCTAAAACCTTTCTCTATATCCTGGGGAAAGAAAAACAAAAAAGGGTGAGCTCAAATGCTCAGTAAGGGTAAACAAAAGAAATATCAATCACATCATATACATAAGAACGTAGATTTTGGAAATCTTGACCTGCAAAAGAGCTCATAATATCATAACATGGGATAAATCATAGAATTGAAAATGAGATCCCAATAATCATAACATAAAACTTGAACTTTGTGGCATGCACACATAATCATGGAAAATCATTTCTTGTTAGTCATGACTCATTGCCAAGACTATCTTAGTGGACAAAGTCCCTTTCTGAACCGAGTTCACTCCACGTTTCAGTCCTGTATCACTGAACCGAAATAACCTTCCGTTCCAGCCATGTCTATCTCATGAGATATAAAATCTTTACCCAATGCATTGGAGGGAGATATAGTTCCCACCCATCTTATAATGAATCCTTTCTTATGTGTGACACATAATCATAAACCATACATCATAGCGTAATCCACGTAGTAAAAATGGGATTCTTAAACAACATGACATCATAAAACAATTCATATAAGATAAATGAATTCATAAAAATGTTTCCATCACAACATAATCAATATCCATGTAACAATAGGGATAAAAACAGAACCCTTTTATTATCTTAGATGGAAAATAATTTTGATAAAATACTTGAACTTCATTCTTGAAGAAAATATCCTTTCTACTTCAAAAATACTTTTCCTTTATTAAAATGTCATACAATTTTAAACTAAAAGAAGTTGATTAAAAATAAACTTGAAAACTTGTAAAGGAAGCTTCTTGTAAATACTGTTTTAAAAATCCATTCTTTCCGTATAAAACATTCTTCGTACTTTTGTCGGAAAAGTCAAAAAGTACCTCGTATGAAAAATGACAAAATATTCCTTTCATACATATTACTAAAAACTCACCGAAGGGTAAAAATGGATTTAAAAAATTGTAGTTGGATGGAAATAATATTACATATTGATGAAACATGGATGTGAATGATAAAATACACACCAGTAAATACTTACGAATAAACAATCTCGGATAAAAATGATATTGTGATATTTCCCTTACCTTAGGTCCGACTTGCTTTGTAAGTGTCCGAACCTCCTGTATAATGATTTAAATCATGTTATTGACTTATTACAGAATCATATTCATTGTTATGATATCATATATGGTTCACTTATGACATTATATTACCCGTTCGTTTGTAAATTCCATGTTAAAGAAGCGTTTTGGGTAAAATCGTTTCATTTATCGTAGGTGTTTTGACTTGTTGTTCTTGACATTATTATTACTCATATCATGATTTACTCACTTCCAGAATATAAAATATGATTTATATATCATATATATTCAGTATATATATATATATATAATAGGTAGATAAATAAAATGAAAAACACCGTTCATGGAGACGGTAGTCCGTACGTACGCATGAACTGTGTTTTCCTTTCCTTATTGTCTTGAAATGGAAGTAAGTAGATGACATACATATGTATATATATACATAAATCCAGTAGCTTTATAATGTCATATATTTCATTATTATTTCTAATATATACATTATAATCATTCATAAATGGTTAACATGGAGAATGAATCTCATCGCGTCGTGGAGACGGTAGTCCGTACGTACGCACGAGCGATGATATCATTTCTATAAATATTGAAATGAATTGGAGTGGATTATACAATATATCAGAATCAATATGATGTTGTAATAACTATGTATAGTTATTCTTTACACCATTATACCCATCCATGTAAGGTGGTGGTGGAAAATAGATTACACCACGGTGTGGAGACGGTATTCCGTACGTACGCACGCGCGGTGATTTCTTTTTCCGTAGGATGGATAGATGGTGAAATAGGGTTGTTTCATACTTATAATTACATATCAGTATATTAGTGATACTGATGTTATTACTTCATAATGAAACAACCTAAGAAGAAGAAGTGGAAGAAGAAATAAAGATGAAAGATTTGGTAACGGTAATTACCTCTTCTTTGAAGTGCCTCTTTGAGACCTCCTCTTAGGGCACTAGAATTCGTCTTTGAGGAAGACAAGAACCTCTAGGATGTTGCTAGGGATCTGGAGAAGAGATTTTGGCAGGGGTTGGACGAGCTTGAGTGCTCAAATTGGTGTGAGGAGGAGGGGGGGGGAGGTGTCCTTTTATAGGGGAGGCGAGGGGCAACTTAGGAATATCTCAAAATATTTTTTTATATTAAAGTCAAAATCGGTTTATAATGGTTCCAAAGGGTATTATTTCGAAGCTAAAGTGGAGATGGGTCGAAATACTATCAACCAATAGAATTTAGACAAGTTTAGGATATTATTTTAACCTTATCAATTAGATTTAACTCTAAGTTAAATAATTTAACTTTTACCATGTCTTTTTGTTTTCTTTCACTATATGGTTAATAAACTTACTATAACATGCCAAAAGAACCCCAAATTGTTTATTATTAAAATATATATCCTTATCTAAGTCATTTGTCCGAACCTTAGATTTTTAGGAATACAATAACAATTAATAATATAATATTTGATTTAAAAACTATTTTGTGTCAATTTTGACACTATTTGATATATGATTTTTGTGAAAGTCATAACAGAACTATATGTTATAACCAAGTTGATTAAATCAACCCTAATATATCATAGTAACCTAGAAAATTAGTGTAATTCATAAAAAGTCTCAAATTAAATTTATTTTTGTGTTTCTAACATCAATTATGTCAATATTTCATTAATAAGATAATTACTTCATCATCATTGTGTCATAAATAAAATAAATTATTTAATGTCTAAAAATTACAAATAAAATACCATTATGTAGGAAATCTGTTTAGCTTTCTAATGATTATTTACAATAGAATTTATCTTATGTATAACCCTATATTAAAAATGTTTTAGTAAATAAACTTTGATTTTAACTTTTTTAACTCTTCTTTAAATAAATTAATAATAAATGTCCTAATCTAATCCAAGTGGGCCTAAATGGTCATCTTTTATTCCTATGTTTGTTTTTGGTCGAATTACACTTGTCCAATAGAATTAGGACATGTGTTAGGGTAATATTAATATCATATTTACCCTTAGTTACCATATTTACTATTAACCGCGGTAAAAAAAAGTAAAAAGTTACTATTCACCAAAAAATTATTTTCATCTCATTATACCACATTTTAGTCCTTGATATTAACCGTGTCTCTCGGATTTTCGAAATTCCATTCACAGAAGCGGTAAAATTAAGTTTTATTCAAAATTCAGTTTTTAACCTACCACTTAGTAGTTTCACTATTCATCAAAAATTGATGTTTTTCAGAACAATGCCAAAATTTCATCCCAAGCTATATTTCAGATTCCGAATTCAAAAATGAAGTCTATTTTACCAAATTCATAACATAAAAGTTGCATTAATTAATTTTATAATTAAATCCCGCTGTTAAAACAAATAGCATGTTTTTAAGAAACAATATCTATCAAAAGATTGACACTTGTTTATGTCTAGTTTAAATGTGAAATTACATCCAATGACCAACATTGTATTAAATTGTAAAAATATATTCTAAATATACTTTAAAACCACTCAAATTAATGATTTATCACTATTAATTATTTCGATTAAAAAAGTTGTTTTTAATTATAATTTAGTAATTTTCACTCTTCATCAGAATATGAAAGTTATCCGAAAAGTACCAAAATTTCACCTTAGGCTAAATTCGATACTCCGAATCCAAAAATGAAGTCCATTTTGAGAGATAAAATTTCTAAAATTTAAAAAGTGGTTATTACTATTCATAACGGCTAGTTTTAATAATATTTTAATAGCATATCAATGTTTCGTGAAACTCAGGATTACGTACCACACACGCTATCGAGGAAGGTTGCGATTGAGTGTAATGCAAGGCAAGTCAAGGATGCGTGTTGTGCAAGCTCCTTTTGGTGTAGCATATGACACAAGACATTAGTAAAATAAAAAAGAATATTTTTCATAAAATCTCGGGCTGTTACATGCATTCTTTACAAAAAAAACTGGTGCTGCCAACGGAGACATGATTAGCCGAATAAAATGATATCTTTCCAGTTCTTCCGACTACACATTCAATTTATTTAACTATGTTGGTGTCATCCTATAAGATGGATGTGAGATAGGAATGGTCCCCAGAAGGAGATCAATCATAAAATCCACTTCACTCACAGGTGGTAACCCTGTAAAGTTTTCTGCAAAAACATCAAGAAATTGATCCACAACTATAAGAAAATTATTATTCCCGATATCTTCCATTGATTCCAAGTATAACACGGAAAACTAGTAAGATATTGTTTCCACTACTAGTGCCAACATGCTCGTTGCACCTGACTTCACCATACATTCTTCTCTAAAGAGGTTCTTGATGACATTCTCTGTCACAAAACTGACCGTTCTGCTATAACAGTCGATGTGATCCCTGAACTCTATCATCTAATCCATACCCATGATTATATCAAATACATCCATCTCCAACATAGAGAAATCCCATTCCATCTCATCTCAATCAATAGTTATAGAACATTCTCTACACACAAAGGCTATACATTGTCTTTCACTGAGAGGAGTTTGAAGTTTTATCACAGAAGGCATCATTTCATGTTTGATGTTCAGAAAATCAGCAATACGAGAAGCAAGAAAAGAATGTGATGCACCAGTGTCAAAAAACAGTTTCATGAGGGTATAATTCCAAAGAATTGTACCTCTCACCATAGACAGTCTAGACTGGTCATCCACAATCACTTGTTCAACTCCATACAATTGCTTTATTGCTACACTTTGCTCCATGTTTCCTTGATGATATTTCCCTTGTTGAGGATTCATGGTGTTTCTAGAATCACAATGGCTATCTTTGTTATACCGATGAGACTTACTCTGCTGTCCTCATCCTGTCGAAGCATACGATGCTTGCGACGTCTGGGATGTGTCACAATCACCCGACCGTATAGCACTGCGACAATATCACCGAAGATGGCCCATCTTGTTACAATGGTGGCATGCTCTCGGTGGTTCTGTACATTCTCATTTCATGTGATCAATTGAGCCACATTTTAAACACCAAGTCTTCATTTTGGGTCGTGGTGGAAGATTAACCGATCTAGCTGTCTGATTATGATTTGTACTCCCACCTTGGAAGTAGGTGTCCCTCGTCCGTTTATTCCTAGTATTAGAGTTCCAACCCGTTCCCATGGGTATCATCATACTTCTTCCTCCCATGACTCATGTGTTGTCTCTTTCAGCTATTGTTGCTCTGTTTACCATCTCCATATAATCCGTAATATAGAGCAAAGCTATTTTCGATTGAATCTCCTATTGCAACCCTGATTCAAATAAGTGTGACTTCAGCAACGCTCTTGCAGAAACATCCGGTGAAATGCACACCAAATTCATCAAATTTAGCCGCATATTCCATGATGGAGAGATTCTCCTGCTTCAGGATGAAAAAGTCATTTGTCCTCTGGATCGTAAACATGCAAGGATAGAATTTTTTATTAAACAATTCCCAAATTCCTCCTATGTAAGGCCTTCATCCAACTTAGAATGCACCACTAAATTCACCCATTGACATGAAAGATCCTCGAGTATATATGTTTCTAGCTTTACATTCATCTATACTGGTGTGCCGATGAAATAGAAGATACGATTCATCCTACTCTGCAACACCTTCGCCCTTTCTGGTTTAGAATCTCCCCAAATGATGGGTGGATTATGCTTCTGGAACTTGAAGGAATGGTCTATGTGCCTTGAATCATCCATCCAGTTCCCCGTGTCCACATCCTAGAATTCTTGAACAATACTCTGATCTATCTCTTGGTTCACACGTGGTTCAGGTGCAACAACATTCTCTGCAGCTTCTTCGGGTTGGTTTCTATGACACCTAATAGTTTCCATTTTCTTTACAACAATGCATGTCGTTAGTCTCACTTACTAGCAACTGAAGATTTATCATTTCAAATTCTATCACATCAACTATCACCACAATGTTTTTCAAAATAGTATTTTACCATGTTCAACCATTTTTTAAAACATCCTACATGCTTTTTGAAAATTGGAGCTTTTCCAAAATACACCAAATATCCTGCATCCAAAATCATTTTAGTTGAAAACAATTTCTTCATTTTTCAACAATTCGCACCTCAGTCGAAATCATTTCTCATTCCTCATAATGAAATATGCAGTCCTAGTGGGAATTCATTCCTCTACAATGCATATAATTCTCATCTCATTGGCTAAACCCATGACAATGGTATTTCCAACATTCTAGAAGTGTATCCAAAAAATTTATGTACCCAACACCCTAGTAACATGAAGTTCAGCATAAACGGGTTAGCAATGTCCATTTATGCTATACATTTCATGTTCCGACAATCCTACTCATATCTAAGATTCCAATCCAAGGAATATACAAAAGGTAATTAAAACTCCATGACTGAGAATATTAATGAAAACTTGTTACGAAAGGACCGAACATGATGATACCATTTATAATGACCCACCAATTCTCATTGTCTTGAGAGTACAATGAGTCATTACTAGGCCTTAAGCGACATCCTTGAGGTGCCAAAGGCTGGAAACAAATTCGGAAGGTTTAAAAACATGTGGGGGATGATTTACCCTATGAAAACATTCCACAAAACCAACAAACATAATCAAACCAATCAACTAAATGATGCATGATAAAACTAAGTAAACACAACCATTTATTTTATCATTAACCATCAAAATGTACCACAGTGGAATCCAACACTAAATCAGTGTAAATAGCGGAAAGACAAACTAAAAGACCACAAGACGAAAACCCAACTCCATGCTCCACAAGCTCCATGATCCACCTCACGAACCAGCCCAAGCATCACGAAGTAGTGCTATAAACATGTGACACTTTAGCTTTTCCAACATCTCGGTATATGACATCTGAAAAAGCACCAATGTGACAAAGCATGGGGTGCGTAATGGAATTCATTAGGCCCCCCCCCAATGACTTCCCAACCCATGCCTCTATGATAAAACGTGTTAGCACATTTATATTAAACAATTTATATAATAAAATTCCAAAAACAATTCACATTACAACAAGTTCCACATCAAAAAATTTTTCCAACAAAAACCATATTTCTCAACAAAAGCAACCAAGAAAAGATTGCAATCAAATTCACATTTCCACATTGGCATAACCATTACATTTCACAAATCCACACAACCAACCATTTCACAACCCAGGAAATGCATCATGCATGCATTATTATGATAGTTTCATACTCATGAGTGGTCTCTTGTTGATCATTCAAGTCAGCACAAGGTAATTATTCCCCATGTTCCATTACACTTTTGGCACTGAACACAAGTTCATATTTCAACCAAGCATCATAAATGCATTATGGACACACACACACCAATTATTCCCAAAAAACGACAAAATTTCTTCCATGCCAAAACCATTTCAATAAAACACCATTTTATTGATAACCTTTTTCCCATAAACCATTATCCAAGTACTTCATATCCATATTTTAATATAAATATTTTAAAATCACGAATCCAAAACACTTTTCACAATCCATTCTTTCAATTTCCACAATTTCATCAATACCCATACATCATCACTAAAGAAGACTTATAACATGATTTTCACCACACGGACACAATAAAAACCAAGCGATAAAATAAATTTCAAATAATTCTTCATGTTTTATGAATGTGGAATCGAGAGTGAATCCACCAACCTCAACAAACTATGTGAAACCCAACTAATGAATGAAGAACACCAATACAACCACTTCAACGGAAAACCCGAAACCTCCTTGGATTCCTTCTCGTTGCACCCACAAAACCAGAAATCAACTTAAAAAAACATCCACTAACTTAGATCTACCCACCCTAGGCATAGATCTAAGGATCCATCAAGAGGGACGAAGGAGATATAAAAAAATCAAAGGGAAACGAGACTTACCTCTATCAACAGGCCTCTAAACGCCAAGGCAACCCTCCAGATTGCTTCCAAAACACCTGGTAAGTGTTCTCCCACCTTATCCAAAGAGAAATCTCATGTTAGGGCCATATGGGAGCAAAAAGAGTGGTTTAAATGATAAAACAGATTACACCCTAACAAATAGGATCGAAATTGACTTCACGCACGGTTAGTCCGCAAGGTTTGTTAAACCGCGCGCTAATCGTGTGGTAGTCACTGACAGAGAGGGGCTCTCTGCATGGCCTGCCCGCACGGTTTTCCCAAACCGTTCGCTCATCGTGGGGCTTCTACTTCCAAAAGACCACCACCAACACGGATTCCACATGGTTTTGAAACCCGCGCGCAGCCCGTGCATCCCCACATTCTGCCCTTTTATGCTTTGAAAGTCTCCCAAACATTCCCCAAACATCTCTCCTATGCATCATGCACTTAAAAATCACAAAACAATGGTTATATACCAGAAACAGGGGGTACAACAATTACTTCTCAATCATTGTATGCAGAATATGATTGATGTACATATGGATGAATATACCCTCAATTCATATCATTTCATTGATTCAATATATTCTAATTTCTATTAATTCTTAATAATATTAAACATTTCATATGGATATTTTTCTAGATGATTAGAAATTATGATAACTTTTTCATGTCATGAGATTTGAAGAACAACAAATATTTTCTAAATGGTATTGATCCATGGCATACCCACAAGTGGATCAGTAGAACCACCGATAGAAGGTGGAAGTTTCATCATGAACAAATCAATAGATTTTTGTCACCTCCTTTCCACATTTTGATGACCAGTATGATTCATACTATACGTGACTGTAATAATAATATTTTTCATTCTTGCTTCCATAACATTCAGTTTCATAGGAGGAGATTCATTTCATATCCTATCACATTTAGTATTAACACAGTTACTTTGGGTTCTATCAACTGAATATAACCAAAAATAATATTTCTCATAACACTAATAAAATAATTAAAACCAAATTATCAATGTAAATTTATTAAAAAATTTCAATCTATGAGACCTTGGGTTTAATTTGGGGTATTCATGATCATTAAAAATATATAGAATTATAAAATGGAGATAAATTTATGGTTATCTATAAGGTTTTATTTTCCTAGTTTCCAAAGATTTACTAATCCTTTCTCTAATACCATCTATTTCAACCCATTTTTTTCAAACATATATATACCATTATGTATATGTATATTCATTGCATAACAAAATAAATCTATTCTAGGACCATATATGTTTACGTCTTTAGAAACATGAACAACTTGGTTATAAAACATCTACATTATATCCCAAATATTCATTCATAACTATAACCCTATTGACATTTCATACTTAATAACATCATTCATATCATAATGACTATAAAAATATGAAATGGATGAGTTGAGATGCTTTGTAATGGTAAAGACTGGAGATATCTAGTACAACATAAGCCTAAGAACATGTATATAAAATTTGAGTGTTATACCACACCTATCCAATATCCTAATCTTTTGTCATGGAATAAGTCATAGACCATCATTAGAAATTTATCATAAGAAACCAAGATCCATGATATAATCTTATTGGAATAATATAGGAAATGTGACTTACACATACACATAGAAAGTCATAACCTTAATTGTAATGAATATTTTTGAATTATATCATATTGGGATGGGTTCACTTCCCAAAACAACTTAATAGTCAAGGATCACTCATATGAAAACCAAATTTTAATAGGTTCAGTCCCCAAACCATTTTAGTAGACAATGTTCACTAACAATACTACCAATGTGGATTGAGTTCACTCCCCCAAAAAATCATTGTAGACAAAGTTCACTCCCAAGATTAGCATTGTGGATTGGGTTCACATTACAAACCATCTTGGCTGATAAATTCTTTTAATGTACTAGTTTTAAATCCCATTAAAGTACTATCTATCTCATGAGGTATAAATATTTTCCCACAGAATTGGATGGATATAATGGTCTGAACAACAATAAAATGAAACCACTCAAACGTGTCATATAGTAACATAAATCATAATTGAATACAACAAAATAAATTGGGTTTCATAAATATTTCATCATTAAATAACTCCAAAAAATAACTATATTTCATAAATATCATTTCATCATAAATATAATCCAATAATAAAAGTTATAAGTATTTTAATATTGAATAATATCCCCCAAAAAATCATATTTATCATCCCAAAAATGTTATCATAGAGGGAATTTTATTTTTAATGATTATGTAAAATAATTTTTATGGAAGTTATCAATAATTTTTTTTTAAATACAAAATAATTTTTATAGATTATATTTTCATTGAATATAACCATGTATGATTTTATAAGATTCTTCAAGTTAGTAAAATATCCTAAAAGTCAGAAATTATTTTCAAGATGTATAATTTAAAATAAAAATTCCATATGATTTATTGTAAGAAAACTCATAATGGACATCTCTTCGAATGAAATGAAATACTTCATAAAAATTCATAAAAATTCATACATGAGTAAAAATAAATTTAAATTATCATAATAGATTATTAACAAAAAATTGAAACAATTTTTGAAAAACATGTTCATGCCAGAAAACCTTATAAATAAGGGACACTTTTAGAATATAATTTTTAAAAGAATACACCATTAAAATATCATATCATTTAATCAGTGATTAATAAAATATTGTGATAATGTGTCTTCACGATGTATCCAAATAATTAAAGTTGAAATAAAACATATGATAATAAATATTCATCCTTTAAATAACCATAATATGAAATAAACAACAAGCTATAAGTATATTAAAAAGAATCGAAATTTGGTTGTGAATTACTTTACCACATTGTAATTAGTAAAATTGTACACCCTATAAAAGTGGTAATTATAAATTATAAAATTGAATTACATAATGATAATGATATTCATGATATTATTTTTCAATGGGTATTATATACACCACATAGATGAATTTTTTTTGGAATAAGGTGTAAATATCACAAATGAAAATGTTAAATGAGAAACAATAACCTCACACTTCTCTTTACTTTTGCATATTTTAACTTCCTCCTAAATATCACCTCATGTATTGAAGACTTAATGATAAAGGAATTGGAATATTTGTTGAGGCTAGTAGTACATGGACATGACTAGAGTGTGGAGTAGAGGTTTTGGAAGAAATTTTAAGAGTTTCATGACATGTGAGTAGAAATGGGGTGATATTTATACTTGAGGAGGGGTGGTGTAAAGTGATTAAAAAATGAATATTTTAATTTTGAAGAAAGAAAATTTGATACATCGTAATTCTAATGAATTTGACTGATAATTAATGCTCAAATGGTATATTAGGATCACAAAGCACGTCAAAATCCTTTTTATGTTGCAGTTTGTAGTTATCTTATTCTATTGCCATTTAATTATAAATAAATACATTACTTTACCTATAGTGTGGTAAATCTATTTTTAACTCATTAATTTTTTATTCCAATAAATGAGAATGAACATACAAAATAATTTGGACCTTATTATTCCAAATATAGAATACAAATTTCCAAATTCTATTTAGATAATATTTAAATGTAGATTTAAAATTAGTCCCGCAAATGAGACCAAAAAGAAGGGTCTTAATGATAAAATGTTTAGATGATAGAAATGATTTAATAACATAACTCAATACAAAAAGGATTATAATGACCCATATAATTTTAATAGATGTATAATATAACTATTTTACATTAAATCCAATTTATTATTTAATTTATATTTATAAATTATTTAGATGAAGTGTCAGTTTTAAATGAAAAATCTAGATTTTTCACAAATCATCAAATAATGATAATTCTCAATAAAATGCCAAAAACTCACAATAAGATAATTAAGATATTATACATACATGAATGATGTTCACTTTTCATGTAAAATTTATTAATGTGTCAAATTTTAGTTTTAAAATGGTTCCCCATTAAAAGGAGACAAAAGATGATTTTAAAAAATATATGATTTTTTCTTATATTTGAATTAATTCATACATTAATCCTATAAGAATTATGGGAACAATTTAAAAAAATATCTAATATATAAAATATAAAATTGACTATGATCTTTATCATATTTTGAATAATTTAATATATTTATAATAATTTCCATTTTCGTCATAAAAATATTTTTATATATAAATGCATCCTTTGTGATCAATTGTTTTTTATATTAGTTTATAATTAATTTGTTGGAAATGAATTTATTTTATTTACATATGTAAAATATATGTTCATAATTTACTTAATTTGAGTCATTAACTCCATTCATATGAGTAGGTGATAAAAATTTAGTGAAAATAATAATATTTTGGAATTCTCTTTAGCTGGATGTTTTATGAAATATAAGTTATCAAATAGAATAAATTTATTTAAAAACATGGAATACCATAAAATCATGGGGTGTTAAATTTACCCATTTATCAAATTCTATTAGATAATTCCCTAAATTTTATATGTTTTCATTTAAACAATGTACTTTTGTATTTATAGTAAAAAGGATTAATAAATCATCATATTAATGTACACATCCTGAACAGAATATTCTATTCTAATAACTGTTCATGGATTTTAAAAATATATTAATTTTTTTCAAGCTAATTTTTTATAAAATGCATTCATTAATATTTAATAATTATTTATATTTTAAAAAAATTATTTCAAAATGTAAACTATGGTTACCTCAAATGGATTCAAGTCACATTTTATGGAAATTTTTTATCTATCATTGTATATTATGTTGTTGCATATATTTCATTTTGGATATGATCCTATGATATCAAAATTATTCATTCTATTGATTGATTTATAATATGATCGTTAGATGTTTACAAAAATTGTTTATTTTCTTTGTGTTATCATATTATTATATTAATGGTTTTAGGATTACATGATTTGTGTGCAATGAATTATATAACCATAAAATTTATTAGGGAATTATTTATATTTTATGAACAGAAAGGGTACACAGAATGTTATTTGTATCCCAATAATGGCACATGAGAGTCTATCTCAAGGAAAAAATGGGTACATGAAACATTATCTAAATACCAAAATATGGTACATGAGAGAATATCCAGATCATGAAAAAGGGTACACAAGAGGTAATCTGATGATCAGACCAGGTTCATGAGTGGTTATCACAAGAATAATGTGAGATAAATTCCATGATGGCTATAATTGAAATAATGACTCTATGATTATTATTATGATATATTTTATTAAAATGATTTGAAATAAGAACATATTACAATGTCATTTTCTCATTGATGAAGTTCTTTATTTACATTATGTATCATGTCTTATTAACTACCTGGAATTATATTATAAATCATAATTATGATCAATGAAATATTAGGAAGATTTTTAAAAGGTTATTCTCATATTCATATACCATTATGGTTTTATTTGTAATGTCGCAGACCCGGGTTCCAAGAAATAGGTACCCCGAACCCGGTTCGCCACGTCACCTCAAGCGTATCTCCCCAAATACCAGAGGCTGCCGACTAGCAGTGAGGGCACAGGTCTGATAGTGGGGAAACTATGACCTCATTTGTCAATGTGTAGCACAGCAGAAATACGAAATAAAACATACATCGAAAGAGGAATAAATAAACCATGCACAACTGAAAGAAACAACTATAGTAGATATAATCAAATGTATAAAAATGATGACGCAATATGTCTCTAGTTCAAATAAAATAGCCAGAACATGTTATATATCAATACAATACAACAAAATGTAGAGTAAGAAAAACAACTGGAAGAGGAATCACGAGCCTAGACTCGGTCCCATGCCCTTCTAATCCTCAGGAATAGTCAAGTACATGTATAGGGACTCTTTCCCCTATCCACACCTGCAACAACGTAATCTGTTAGTGTCGAAAAGCATGACCCAAATAGGGTCTTAGAAATATATCTCAGTAGGCACCCACCAAAGGCCCGTTCCCAACTGTGTTTAAAAACGAAAAGACAGTGTGCAGTAGGAAAATGCAATAAACTAAGCAGTACTCAAAAGTATCTAACTTAACAGTTATATTGCTATTTAATTTTCATTTAATCCAGTTAATATAAGAAAACACCAAAGTGAATTTCTAAGTAATCAGTCAGCTTCCTCAGACAAAACAAAACCTTACCCTCAGGTAATCAGAATCCTACCTGCAGGTATAGGCCTCAAGCATAATATAATTATTCCCTCATCCATATGAATTGTCTCCCTCAGGCAGAGAAGTCAAGCCCTCAGTCACAGAAGTCAAGCCCTCAGGCACGAACGGTTTCCCTCAAGCGAAATAACTACTTCCCTCAGGATAAATATTGCAGTGCCCACATGCTAATCACAACAACGCCCTCAGGCTAAATTGGTAACTGAGCCATGCCCAATATGTAAACAAGCAGTAAAAAATAAATTACTCTCAAGGAAATTCTACAATTAATACTTTAAAGGCATACCCTCGGGTATCCTGGACAAACGGCTAAATAGTGGAACAGACCCCCAGGGTGGTTCCGGATCTAAGCAACGATCCCAACCATCATTTTAATATCACAATTAAATTACCTAATAAATTATAGGTATTTAATATAGCAATTTACTCAACCACATGACACCTAACTATGGGTTCGTGGAACAAAAAATGCACAAAACACATGATAGTTGGAAAAATTAACACCAATCCACCTACCTTATACGTAAACGAGCAGTATACACGATCGTCTATCCCAGAAAAACACATGAACGACGTAGATCTAAGGTAAGAAAACTTTCATTAAACCTCAAATAACTCTCTTTAGGAGAATAATTGGTAAGCAACATGCTAGGAGAAGGGAGGTCATACCCGCTCGGTTCCAATGAGATCCTTCGAGGCATAATCGGATTCCCGGTTCGAGATCGATGGATCTCCAAAGTCTCGGTCATCCACTCCCGCTCCTCTCATCCGGTTCTAAGCCTTCCATCTGAACATGGGAGGATACTGCCCATTTATGTGAAAAAAACAAAGTACACAGCATGTACTTCCAAGTAAATGGCATGTACTTCCTTCATTTAACTGTTTCTCTGGCAGCACCGCCACACTTTTCATCTGCCGACATGAGTACACAACATGTACTCCTGAGTACATGGCGTGTACTATCACCCAGCTGGCGGCTGCTCCACCGCCATACTGTTTTGTTCTACCGACTAACTACATGGCATTTAAAGGACCACCACAGGGCATGTAGTCGGTTCCTACACCATTCGTTGCTGACATGGCTACAGGCCCCGTGTACCCATCCCACATGTACAAAAGTACACGACGTGTGGAAAATTACACAACGTGTAGTTCCAAAATTTAGGATTTTCCCCATTTTCAATATTTTCTCAAAAACACTTAAGTAAAAGAAAAAAGAAGAAGCTCGTACCTCAAAAATAATAATCGGGTACTTACAAACATCCCCCCTTATAGAAATTCATCCTCGAATTGACCTTCCAATGGGGGAGAAGATATAGCTCAGAACAGCTCTGGACACTAAGCACGTATGACAGTCTCCCGCTCCCAGGATTCGTCCTGCACTCAGCTATGCTACCATAGCACTCGTACGAGAGGAACTGACCAGCTTCGGAGAACCTTCGTGCTCTTGTCAACGATACGAATCAGATGATCCTCAAAGGGAGAATCAATCTATAGCTCAACCTCATCAGGCTGAAATATGTGAGATGGGTCCGAATGATAGCGGCACAACTATGATACGTGGAAGATGTCGTGCATGTCTTGGTACCACTATGGTAACTACAACCGATAGGAAACCAGCCCGACTCTCTCCAAAATCTAAAATTGCCCTACAAAGCTCGGTGAAGGCTTACCCTGTCTCCTTATCTATTTGTGTACTAGCCTTGGGGAAACACGCAAGAAAACCTGATCCCCGACCACGAACTCCATAGGTCATCCGCGGCTATCTGCATACGACTTCTGTTGAGACTGTGAGGTAGCTATCCACTTCTGAATCAACTGGACATTTTCAGAAGTCTCCATCATGAGACGTGGTCCCAGTAAAGCTGCCTCACCTTTCTCTGACCAACACAAAGGTGATTAGAATGGCCTACCATATAAAGGCTCATAAGGTTCCATCTAGATGGTTGATTGAAAACTATTTTTATAGGAAAACTAAACTAGGGGTATATTCTTCTCCCAAGAGCCCCCAAAGTCCAGGATGCATGCACGCAACATGTACTCTTGCACCTGTATTGTATGCTCTGACTGGACATCGGTCTGAGGGAGTTATGTTGTGCTCAAAAGAACATGTGTACCCATTTCCCTCTGAAAACTCTTCTAGAAATGGGACATAAACCGGGAGTCCCTATCTGAAATGATAGAATGAGGGTCCCCATGAAGACATTCGATCTCTCAGATATACAGCCTTCTGATCTCATCTACAATGATGATCTCCTTGGTTGGAAAGAAGTGAGCTACCTTCGTGAGTCTGTCCACATCAACCCACATGAAAATATTTCCTCTAGGTGACCTCGGAAATCCGGTCACAAAATTTATCGTGACATTATCCCATTTCCACTTTGGAATGGGTAACTGCTATAAAAGTCCGGATGGTCTCTAATGATCTGCATTCACCTGCTAACAGGTGGAATATCTCGTAACAAAACTAGTAACATTTCTATTCATACCCGGCCACCAGTACTGACATCTTAAGTCATGGTACATCTTGGTATCCCCGGGATGAACTGCCCAAGCTGAAGCATGAAACTCCGACATCATCTCCCCACACATATCCCCTGGAACCCACAATCATCCATGGAAATGCAAACCCCCATCACCGCTTATCATCCAACCAGGAGGAGGGTCCTCACTTGCCAATGACTCCCATAGAACTAGGCCTTATGGATCAGATAGCTGTCTCCCCCTCACTCTGTCGAGGAGAGTAGAAGTCACAGCTAAAGATGAAAGATAAGTCTGCCCCTGACTGTCATGCACCTCTAGATGCATCTCAGAGAACAATGCCATGAGCTCCACCTCGCCACTGGCCTCCTGCAGCACCTGTATCTGAGTCTTCCTGCTCTGTGCACCAGCTACTGCATTACCTGTACTTGGTTTGTAGGCAAGCTCAAAATTGAAGGACTATAGGTACTCGACCCATCTCCTCTGCCTCTGACTCAGTTCACGCTGAGTAAAGATATACTTGAGGCTCTTGTGGTTAGTGAAAACCACAAAATGATCTCCCAATAGATAATGTCTCCAACAGTGCAACACATGCACAACTGCAGCCAACTCGAGATCATGTTTAGGTAATTCCTCTCATGTGGACTCAATTTCCATGACCCGTACGCAAAAAATAGGTCACCCTACATCAACACTGCTCCTAGCCCAATACCTGATGCGTCATAGTAAACTGTATATCTCTTCCCCTACTCTAGGATATTATGGATTTGTGCCAATGTCAACCTTCCCTTCAGGTCCTGAAAGGTTGTCTCACACGCTTCTGACCAAACGAACTTCACACCATTCTTTGTCAGACCTTTCAACGGTGCTGCTAAGTAGGAGAAGTCATGTATGAAGCATCTGTAGTAACCAGCCAGCCCCAGGAAACTCCATATCTCAGACATGTTCTTATGATTCTCCCAAGAAACTACTACTCTTACCATCTTTGGATCCACTACAACTCCTGCCTCCGGGATGATATGACCCAGGAAGTGAGTATGGTTCATCCAAAAGTGGCACTTTGTGATCATATCATATAGCCGATGCTCTCTTAGTGTACTCAATACAATCTCTAGATGGGTGGCATGTTCGTGTCGAGTGTGAGAGTACACCAAGATGTTGTCCATGAATACTACAATAAACGTACCAAGATATGCATGGAACACATGATTTATCAGAGCCATGAAAACTGTGTGCACGTTCATGAGTCCGAACGACATAACCAAGTACTCATACATAGCATATCTTCTCTGAAAAGGTGTAAGCGGTATATCCAGTGGTATCACACTCAACTGATATTATCCTAATCTCAGTTCAATATTCATGAAAACTCGTGCTCCCTGAAGCTTATCAAACAGACCATCTATCCTCGGCAAGGGATATCAGTTCTTAACAGTCAACTGGTTCAGCTTCCGATAATCCAAACAGAGTCTAAGGGTATCGTCCACCTTCTTTGCAAAATGGACCGGCGAAACCCGCGGAGAAGTACTGGGTCAGATAAAGCCCTTTTCTTGAAACTCCTCTACATTCCCCTTGAGCTCATGCAGCTCTGGTGTATACATTTTAAAAGGAGGAATGGAAACCGGTGCTGCTCTTGGCACCAACTCAATAGAGAAATCCACCTCTCGCTTCGGAGGTCAACCTGAAAATTCGTAGGGGAAGACATCCCTAAAACGATCAACAACTATAGGGAAATCCCTCTAAAAGGTCCCCTGATCATCTGGGTATAAGCTAGTAATCTGGTCTGTGACTCCACCTCGCCCATGACACTCTGGTCCATCTCAACTCACCTGAACATCCCATTTTCCTTTGTATAGAAACTCTCTGACTTCTAGTGAACTGAAATGAACCCTGTGATGATAGCAGTCTTCAAAGGCTCAGAAGGGAACCATCTAGTCTATTCCGAGAATGAATTCATAATCTATCATATCTAAGACATAGAGGTCCCATAGAATGTGACAGCCACCAACCTCAAGGGAGACTCCTTGAATCGACGTACACCAGCCATTCGAGTCTCCAACAGAGTGTCTAGAATCATGATATCATAAAAAGTAGAACCACAGAGCCTAATGCTCTCCACAAAGGGTGAAGATATGAAACAATGTGTAGCACCCATATCGAAAAGTACTATATATAAGAAATAAGCTGCTAGAATAGTACCTCTGACTATAAATGGTCCGAGATCCTAGTCCTGCTGGATCTGTTGCACTGCATATTCCTGACCAGTGCGGCGGCCCTGCGACACAGCCTGGCTACCCTGAGTTGTCCTACCTTGCTGCCTCTGAGATCCTGGTGTCTGGCTACCATGTCCACGACCACCATCTCTACCTGCACACCATGTCATTTTCCAATTCCCCGACTTGTAAGAAGCCCTTGGTCCTGCTCCCAGACGTGGAGTCTACATAGAACCCCTCTCACAAGCCATTGGTGGGAATTCCCTACAAAAGTGCTACAGATGACCCATCTTGCCACAAGCTCGACACTCCACAAGATCACATTGACATTGTGGCCTCTTGTTCCCCTCTCTACCACAATGGTAGCAACTGAATATGCCAACTGATGAATCTTCGTTGATGGTACTTCCACCTTGAGAGAAGTCCATTTGTCTCTTCCTCTTGTCAGTAGAAATAGTACCAGTAACAGGTACTGAACCACCCTGGGCCACACCACTAGCCTCGTGCAGGTTCCTCTCCCTAATCAGTTCCTGTTTCATAATAGCTTGTACTGAAGGCAATCTGAAAACATTCACCAGTGCACGGATGACATAACAAAGATCATCCTCAAAACGTCTGGCTCTCAATGTCTCATCACCCCCGAGCACGGGTGAAAAATGCTGAAGATCAGTGAAATGAGAAGAATAGTTCATCACCGACATAACTCCCTACTACAGATTCATGAACTCTCAAGCTCTCTCTGCCATCAGTGTCTCTGGGAAAAAGAATTCATAGAAGACTGCCTGAAAATCTTCCCATGCCATGTCTCTGTGATGCTCTGACTGAGTGGTAACATCCCACCACCTCCTGGAAAAATCATGCAGCTTATAAGTTGCAAGCCTGACCCTATGCCCTGGAGGCGTCTCAAGATGCTCAAAAATATTCTGCATCGATCCTAGCCAAGACTTCGCAGCCTATTGTTTTCCATCCCCTGAAAACGTAGGTGGATGCTGCTACTGGAAAATACGAGTCACCTAAGCCATACATGTGGTAGCCTGCGATGCTCCCTGAAAGGTCTGCATGAACCGTATAAGGCCTTCACAGAACTGCGCCTCTGTTCCTGTGTCCGGTATAACAGCTGGCGCCGCATCTGCCTCTACTGGAGGATCCAATGGTATCCCATGACCCACCATTTCTAGAGTATAGTCGTTGCGTCTCTCCTAGAGAACAACATGCGGTCTTATAGGTGGAATGACACTACAAGGTCAAAACACTCCTTAGATATAAGTTTTATCAAGATAGAAAGTGAAGGTACCAAAAAGGGAATAAGAGGATGAAGGCATTTCATGATTATGAAAACAAGACTACACGGCGTGTACAATTACTACACAACATTTACTTGACATCCCTTCCCATGACCGGTCCTTCCACATGGCAAGGCCACAAGGCTCTCGTTGAACAAAAACTACACGGCATGTATAACATCTACACGGCATGTATGGTGAAATTTCCCAACTTCCTGTGTCGTTTGTGACACGGCCGGCTACCCGGATTGACACAACACGGCGTGTTACACCAGCACACAGCGTGTACACCACCCTGTTTCTCAGCCACACAGTAATACCACATGGTCTGTTCTCGGACAAGACTATAAAGCGTGTCCCTGAGGTACACAGTGTGTTCAAGGAGAGGTGACATCGACCCGTGTTGTTGGTTACACGTCCGAGTCCCCAGGTCACATTACATGGAATGTACATAATTGACACAGCATGTTCTTTACAGGAGTTCACCGACCTGTGTTGTTAATTACACAGCCGGACTCCGGGTCAACACTACACGGCATGTACAAAAGCTACATGGCGTGTCCGCTCCATGTTCTTCCCTTCCCCGTGTCACCGCCAACATGGTTTGTGACACGGGAAGAGACTACACGACATGTACTCAGGGTACACTGCGTGTACTCAAAAAGATTATTTTTCTTCCCGAAAAGGAGGTCATACAAGGCATGTATAAAAATAATACATGGCGTGTATACTGGGTTTCAGGACAGTATGCCTCATAAACTTCCTCGGAACCCATAAAATACTGAAAACCAACATCTAATTGTTTTATTCGAACCCATGAGGGCCCATACTCCTCACGAATCAATGTTTTAAATCTTATTTGTGTTATAACTAATAAAAAGCTGATGATCCACCAAATTCCTGTCAATGGGGGCCAATACTCCCAAAAAAAATTTTGGCATCCATTATATAAATAGGCTCACGCAAGAAAATACCATATCACAAAGTAGGTATTTATCAAGCAGCTATCACAAAAGCATGCTTATCTAGGACAATAACTATCACAACAACATGAAATTTCTAATGCACGTACATGGCATGGAAACTATGCATGACATGTGATATCTAGTATGTGCCTATATGATTCATGAGACAGAATACCCACATATCATGAGGTTGCAACTAAATAAAACCCACAGATAATTATAACAACATAATCCAAGTGCGCCACCCAATGGTGGAAACAAATCAACTGTAAATTGCAAAATCCAAAAAATTGAAACACAAGGTAAATTGGCTTTTCACTGTACACAGGTTAGCTACGCCCGGGAACAGGTTATTACCAACTACCCTTCGTCCTATCCCTGACTACATATCCAAATATAAATTCAATGAAAAGAACCCTTCTGATACCACTTTGTAACGTCCCACACCCGGGTACCACGCAACGGGTGCCCCGAACCTGGTTCACCACATGACCTGAAGTGCATTTCCCCAAATGACAGAGGCTGCCAACTATCAACGAGTTCCCAGGCTTGATAGTGGGGAATCCATGCCCTCATTTTTCAAAGTGTAGAGCATCGTAAATACGAAATAAAACATACCACGACTATAGAAGATATAAACCATGAAAAAATGAAATAAACAATTGTAGTAGATATAACCAAATGTATAAAAAAAATTATGTAACCTGTCTCATGTTCAGAGAAAACAGCCAGAACATGATATATATCAATAAAGTACAACAATCTGTAGAGTAAAAAAAACAACTGCCAGCGGCATCACGAGCATAGACATGGTCCCATCCCCTCCTAATCCTTAGAAATAGAAAAGTACCGGTATTGGGACTCTTTCCCATATCCCATCCTACAACAACATAATCTCTTTCGGTCGAAATGCATGACCCAAATAGGGTGTAAGAAATATATCTCAGTAGGCACGCACAAAAGGCCCATGCCCGACTATGTGTAAACCTGAAACAATAGTGTGCAGTAGTAAAATGAAATAAACTAAGCAGTACTCAAAAGTAACTAACATAACAGTTATATTGAAATTTAATTATTCATTTAATGTAGTTAATATAAGAAAACACCAAAGTGCATTTCTATGTAATCAGTCAGCATCCTCAGACAAACAAAACCTTACTCTCAGGTAATCAGAATCCATCCCGCAGGTATAGCCCTCAGGCATAACAGAATTTTTCGCTCAGGTGTATGATGTGTCGCCCTCAGACACAGAAGTCAAGCCCTCAGGCACGAAAGGTTTCCCTCTGGTGAAATATCTACTACCCTCAGGCTAAATAGTCCAGTGCCCACACGTTAATCACAACAACTCCCTCAGGCTAAATAGGTAATCGGGCCATGTCCAATATGTAAACAAGTAGTAAACAAGCAATTCCTATCGAGAAATTCTACAATTACTACATTAAAGGCATACCCTCAGGTATCCGGGCCAAACGGTTAAACAGTGGAACACACCCTCAGGGTGGTTCGGATCCATGCCACGATCCCAACCAGCATATTAATATCACAATTAAATTACATAATCTATTCTAGGAATTTAATATAGCAATTCCCTCAGCCACACGACACCCCAATATGTGTTTGTGGCACAAAAATGCACAAAACACATGACAATTAGAAAATGTAACACCAAGCCACCTACCTTTTACATCAACAAGAAGTATACATTATTGTTGATCCCAGAAACGCCCAAGAAAGGTGTAGATCTGAGTTAAGAAAAATTTCAATCAACCTCAAAATAACTCCCGTTAGGAGAATAATTGTTAAGAAACACACTAGGAGAAGGGAGGGCTTACCTGTGCGGTTCCAACGAGATCGTCCAAGGCGGAATCAGATTCCCGGTTTGCGATTGGTAGATCTCCAAAGGCTCGGCCGTACACTCTCACTCCTCTTGTCCGGATCTAAGCCTTCCCTATGAACAAGGGAGGCTACTTCCCATTTAAGGGAAAAAACAAAGTACATGGTTTGTACTTCCAAGTACACGATGTGTACTTCCTTCATTTAATTGTTCCTCTGGCGGCACCTCCACACTGTTCATCTGCTGACATGAGTGCAGGACATGTACTCCTGAGTACACGTCGGGTACTATCTCCTAGCTGGCGGCTGCTCCACCGCCTTAATGTTTTGGCCTGCCAACTGACTACACTGTGTGTAAAGGACAACCAGAGGGCGTGTAGTGGGTTCCTACACCCTTCGTCACTGACATGGCTACATGACCTGTGTACCCATCCCACAATTCCAGAAGTACACGACTTGTGGAAAAGTACACGGTGTGTAGTTCCAAAATTTATTATTTTCCCCATTTCCCATATTTTTCTCAAAAACACTTAAGGAAAAGTGAAAAGAAGAATCTCGTACCTCAAAAATATGAACTGGATTCTTATAATATTATACATAATTGATAACTAAAATCACAACTACATACCCTTATTGAGAATATGAGACCAAAATTATTATATTTTCATTTCCTAAGGACATAAATAATGGTTTTAATTATGAAATTTTTATGATGGGTGGTGGTTGTGAAATATTAAGTGATATATGATTTATTTATTTTACTTTCAAGTTATTTTCATATTTTAATTTTCAATCAATATTAAATGTTAATGTTTTGGCATGGATAATAATTTAAAATAATTAATCTTCATCTAATTGGATGTAATATTTATGTACGAGAAGTATGGGTCACTATAGCCATCATCAGATATGGTTTATTTATTTTTGGTTTCTATCATAATAAAACATGTGTAAGAACCATTAGGATGAGACTATTTATAAGATGAAACATAATTTTATGTTAAATAATGGATTATTTTTTTCCTAGAAAATACATTATTTTCTGTATAGACAAATGTAGATTTGGAAAAGGCATAAATGCACCTATGGTAAATAAATCTGAAGGGGAAAAATTGGATATTCAATCGATATTACTAGTGCTCATTTAGTGGTCGCTGGGTTGAAAACCAAGCTACAAAATGCTTAGGGATATACATATATTAATTAATAAATTTCATTTTAAACCATTATAATTGAAGGGAGAATAGACACATTAGAATTATATGATATTCTGTAGTGATATGAGATTATCCTTCAGTGTCTTGGATTTATATGTATAAGGTAGAATCTATTTTTAAATGCATAGATAATAATTATGAGGGTTTTTTGAGGGGGATTTAGAATGAATAAGGATGTCAAGGGAGGAATTTATAAGAATAAAATAATATTGTTTATTATATGATTTAGTGATATGATTATTTGATGAAAATTTCTTTTATATTTTGTGTTCATAAGTTTAATGTTACTGATAACCCTTAAAATCACTTTGATAATTTATGTTGTGAAAACATGGTTTATTAGGATAAAGTATTTATCACATTAATGGAATATATTTTATAGATAACCATGGGATTCCAAGGTAATTCTGTTACTATTTTTTCATGGTTTATTACAATATATTGTGAATTTTATGTTATTATGGTAATGTTAATATGAAGAATAAATAATTTATTAATTTATGGATGAATATATGCAGTTATTGTGTCATTATTGTGGTTTATGAGATTTTGGAAATCATCTGTCATGTTTTGGAGAGTTTATTATTAGGAAATGTAGTATTTTTTATATGAAAACAGTAATAGAACTATTATTTAGATATAATTGTTAGGTTGATGTTTAAATAAAATATGATAAATTATTTCATATTTTTTGGTATTAAATATATTCTGAAATTACTATGATGAGCTTAAATATTATCAAATTAACAAATGCTTTGTGTTGAACATTGTGTATTATTTTTTAGGTATTAGAGATAAATGTATTATTTCATCATAAAATGTTTTATTCATATTGGATAACTTTTTTAACATTTTTGGTCTTGTTAAATACATAGAGAATGAATTAATGACACATAATTATTTTCATATATTATAATTGTAATGCATCATATTTTCTATTTATTATTTTTTTATATTATATAATTTGTTACCAAGATTAGTTCCTAAGTTAAATTGGTATTATTATGCATAATATTATGTGGGCATGTGTATCATTTATAAATTTTTTCATGGGAAAAAATTCTATAAAATAAATATATAATTTAGTTTATTTATAAATTTTTTTATAGTGACATTCTAGACAATAAAAATATTATTATGTCACAATTATGAGGTTTTCCACATAAACAATGATATCATGAAGAATTCTTGGAGAGGCCATTGGATAATTATCTCTGATGATCGATGAGAGGATCGTGGATCAATGATCAACATATAATGAATTAAAATGATCTCACCAATGATCACAATGTAACCCCCATTATTTATCAATGAACGATTTGAACCAAGGTATTCCATTTGTTTTGATTTTTTTGTTCCAATGCTGAATAAGTATCAATCAATGAACATATTTATTCATGGTTTCATCATCTTGAAGGATGAGAATATTTGAGTGGTTTGGGATTTTCAATGATCATTTTTATTTGATTATTTTCATTATTTCAATAATAGAGATAGATTGATAATGATATAATCATTTATCATGGAATGTTCCTCTAATACGTTCTTGTTCTTTTCTACACCCATTCATCGCCCACCGCCAGTGTTCTTCATCTGTCCTATGGCATGGTTAATCCAAATAAATCGATCATTTCACAGGTGTTTTAAGGAGCATCAATCCAATATTTTATATCCGAGGTCATCACAACAAAAAATAGGTGTGACATTGGAGACATAGTGATTTTGATGAAAGTGGATTCCTAATTTGATATTCATCTGCACAACATAAAGAAAAAATATTTCATCCATTAAAAGAGAAGATATAAAGGAGTGACCTATAGTTTATTGATCTTGATGTTCGAGTTAGTAGGAATAAACAACTTTTTAGTGAAAGGATCTCTGGATCATAAGTAATATTTTCTAGATAATATGCGAAGAAGAATTAGAATTCCAGAAAACCCCACACTAAACAGTTTTTAGTCTGGTTCTACACACTGTGTGGTCCCCCCTTTGTGGTATGTAGGGTTTTAGGAGAAATTTAAGGGACACAAGGTGCACTAAATAGGTAACCTACATGTCTTGTACTCCCTCACACAGACATAAACTGGACCAATTATATAGAATAATCCATTTTATAGTACAGAGGAACATGTATAGGGGATGATGCTATGTAATGAAATATAGGTAAGATTAATGGGTATCCAACACATCATGTAGTACTACATTTTCCCAACTTGATGACATAAGAAATTTACACGACCATGAACTTGGGTAAAGGGACATGATCTGTGACCCCTAATATAAATTGTGTAATCTATTATACATGTACTGGATTTCATGTCTTCTATATATGAGATAATATTATATTTGGGTTTTTCCAATAAACATTCATTGAGGATTGGTATTTAATCATATCAAACTCATCGGAATGCAATCTCCTCACAAGGGATTCTAGGATTGATTCATTAGAACACCTTTGAGGGACCCAATGTGGGATCCTCTATTCATCATCATTCCCTTGGTAGATTTCTTGGTATCATCATGAAAAAAATACTTGGGAATCAATCCTATACTTAGTGGGTTAATCTAGATTGTGTTTTTGGTATCACCCATGGCCTTGTAGTGATCCTCATCCATGTATCATATTATCCTTTTAAAATAAGGGTATTCTTTCCAATGATGAGACCTAATGAGCATTGCCTCTTAGAGTGATGGAATTAGTACTGTCATACTCAATAGTGTGTTCTCTTAGACTAGGGTTTAATGGAATATTCATGTTAAAATCCTGTCATAGTATATTATATTATTAAATTACAACTATATTTTGTGAATTTTCTGAGTATATTTGGATATTCATATTATTAGTACGATAGACATATACATGGTTAGAGTTCACTATATTTCATTTTTATGATTTTTGTTTTTTGGGTGTCTACTGTGTATTTTTATACTCACCCAACATGTTATATTCATTTACATGTCGTTTCATGTGTATATAATCAATATTTCGATAGTATTAGGCGGACCAATATCATACGATGCATAGGGAGACCTGAATGACTGAGGTATGTTCCTTTAGCTTTCTGACGTCATTCCTTTTAATGAATTTCATGTTGGAAAAGTGTTACAGACACTTTTTTGTATTCTTTTATCTAGGCATGTTTACATTCTTTGACATCATGTCGTATTCTGGATATATGATTATGATCTATGCATTCATGGTCATTCATTTGTTTCTTCATTTCATAATTTTAGAGAAATGGATATGTATGTGTATATACATGTACTTTAGATAATGTCTCCCATGCCAATGATATTACATCTTAGGGATAGTCACAATCCACTAGACTATTGGAGGCATGCATAGAGTGTTGCTTCATGGTCCCCTCTAGGACTGGTCGTGACAAGTTAGTATCCAAAAGTTAGTTTTAATTTGGGAAGATGAGTCTATGTGATCGGTTTGGGGAAATAGTGTGAAGTGTTTTGAGTAATGAATTTAGACCAGGGACCGATGTGTTGGTTTCACGGCCTACGTATCCATAAAACATGACTCCATTGACCTTCTTTTGAACTTGGTACATGAGAATGTTGGATATAGTGATAACAATGGTACATGTAAAATATAGGAATGGGATCTTATTTCGAAGTCCTTCCTGATTAAGATCACAAGAAAAACTCATTTACCATTGTACTTCTTGTTTATTTTAGGATAAATTAGAAACATATCCTAGGTAGGATTTAGTGGAATGATGGTGAGGATGATCCCCTCTCTGACGAGGAATCAATATAGTTACTAGTTCGTCGGATGTTTCCTCTAGGTGGTGCTTCATCTATACCACCACGAGAAGAACAGAACATGGTACAATAAGTACAAGTAGATGTGTTGTGTAGGTTATTCACACTTCATGAGTTTTAGGGACATTAACCACTCATATTGTTAGTATATCTTGACCCACAAGCATATTAGGACTAAATTTCGGTGTTAACCAAAGTTTCATGTCTACTCATAAGCACAAAAAATTAGATAGTGGTCTTGGAAGCTAGCCTTCATCACATCTTTGCAGGGTGATATGTGGTTTTGTTAAATATTATTATAATGTGGTGGTTCATTAATGGAATGTGATCATGTGTCATTTTTTAGTTTATTTATCACCTGTTACAATGAGTGTTGCACATATCATGGTTCTTTAGAAGCTCCATCAGGGAAGCACAACCATAGCTGAGTATTCAGTGAGGTTTACCAACATTTCGAGGTACTTGACAAATATATTTCGAAATCATTTCATGAATACTATATATTTAAAGTGTGTTATCCATAGAGACATCCAAGCTATTGTTATGCATATGTACATTCCTACCAATAAAGTTATCCAGATCAATATTTAGTGGTGGATAGTTTCTTCTATGAACAAATAAATCCATTGGGTATCAGTAGTGGGAAAGAGAGTAGATTCCTTTGTAGCATAGACCCAACATATATCACTGGGACTAGACCTATGAGATGATTTGAGAGGATATATCAAGATAGAGGATCTATGATTTAGGGATCATAGGGTTGGTAACATTTTTCTAAAAATAGATGTGGATTCTCATGGGATGGTAGGGGAAATCATGAATGAGAATGTTTGATGCTCCAAATAGTAGATTGAGAGTGTGTGGATAATCAACCACGGTAGGGATAATAGTCAGATTTGGTTGGATTTCAAGGTGGGGGTCATGGATGATGAGTTGGGAGAGCTATATGGGGATGTCTAAATTTTTACATGTTACCACCACCACACCCAAGTGGTATACTCCAGGCGCAGATAGCTAGAGGACATGGGTAGGGACAACTACATGTGGTCAAAGCTTTTGACCGGGAGGCTTTGGGAATAATTTAAGAAATGATCTGTGACATATATACCATCATTTTAGTATTGATAGATGTTGGTTGTATTCATTACATTCACTATAAATATATTTTCTAATACATAGAGATATTGGTTAAACCTTTGGATAGACCCTTATGCTTGGAGACTCCTACTATATAAGACATAGTGATCACAAACATTTTCTAAATATGTGACATAACTCATGGTGGGGATAGTATCTGTTGGAATCTATATGTACCCTCGTTGATTCCTTATGAAATCATCATTCATATTGATTTGTTATCTACAGTTCAATCCTAGATTGACCTGTTTTAGGTGAAGGGTGTAGTGTTTCCATAGTTATGGACGAAGTTTATCCTTTTTCAGTTATAGGTAAACCAATGTATCGTAGGATTAACTCATTCAAAAGAGGGTTCAACCGATTACTCATTCTTTTGGTTATCCTAACCCTTGACATAGTGGATGTTATGAGTTTCTAGTTTTTTATTGTGGTGGTGGAATATGGGTACATCTTCCCAAATGATGTTTTTGGGTAATCTCCCTACCGAATGATAGTATTATACATTGATATAAACCATGGGATTGAATTGAAATCTATGCCAATATATCATATGGATCTTAAAATTTATGTTTCTTGTGGTTGAATTTGAATGAATTGTAGTGGAGGGGATTTGTTAGAACCCATTTTTCACCAAGGGAATCCCCAATTTTTTTCTCTAGGAAGATAGATGGGTTCCTGAGGCAGTGTGTGGATTATCGATGCTTGCTGTACTTGACCCTGAAGACCATGTATCCATTCCATATCATATATGACCTCTTTTATTAGATAATAGCGAAAATATGGTTTGTTAATGTATTACTTTGTTTAGGATATCACCAATTTTGAGTACCAGATGACGACATATCGTAGATGACATTTAGATGTATCTATCTTAACTATGATTACTTGGTTATTCCCTTTGAAAATAAAAACACCGCAGGAGTTTACATGGTAATCATGAACCATATCATTTAGCCTTTCATAGAACGGTTCATGGAAGTATTCATTTATGTTGTCCTTCTGTACTTAGCATCTTTGGAGAATCACACAGGACACTTGTGGATAATTATAAACTTATTCTGAATGCACCAACATTATAGGAATAAAAAAAGTGTTAGTTTTGGAAAGAGGTGGACCACATTATAGGACAAATTATCTCAATAAATGGGGTGGTTGAGGACCCAGCTAATTTTTAAGAAGTGATATCTTAGGAGCCACCCCATTGTGTGATGGATGTGCATAGATTATTTAGGTTGGAAGCTTATCACTAAATATTCACCCCTAATTTCTATAAGATATCATAACCCATTATACCGATGGCTCGGATGATGTTTCATTTCATTTGGATAGAGAGTCTCCAACAATATGTTTCGTATTCGGGATAGATTTTGAAGAGTTCTCCAATCATGAGATTATAAGAAGATGATGTTGAGTACATAGTGTTATGTGATGCCTTTCAAACATGTCTTGTATATGTTCTGATTTTGTGGGTAGTAGTGTTACCCTACATTTCACAAAAGTTTATACCACATGAAGAAAACTATTCGACACACAATAATATTATATCAGTGGTATTCATTTCATTGAAGATGTTGTGATACAACCATATAAGTGAGATATTTTTCATCTGCTATGTTCATAAGACTCTCATGTATATATTCTGTCAGAATGATCACGACTTGATAAAATGGTGATTTTTAGTGTTACAATTGTATTATTATTCACAATTATCTATACTTCTAGGTGGGGGAAGTGTGTTTGAAAACTCTCATTAGAAGATCATGGTCGTAGTTTATGAATGAGGTGTCAGAGTAGTTGGCCTCGAAGCAGTTATCCTTTTTTATGGTTAGGGAGGAATATACCATTATTTGATGGATTTTACCCACTACACCACCAATTTTTTATTGAGTTAGGAGGAAAACATGTGAATTACTTCTATGAGGCAATACATACTTATATATCAACTTGAGATGTGCTTAATGGGGTTTTTAAATACAGAGGGAAGTCGTTTATTATAGAGGATTCATAATGATACCCATGAATTTGCGGGATAAGGGTTGTAGGGATTTTCATAAATCATATGTATTTGTACCTCTATGTTTTTAAAATATTTACCAAGACCACTGATGTCAGTTTCCATGATTAGGTATGAAGAAGTCAATCACATCATTTGTCTCTTAATTCACTACTTGTCTTCGAAAAACGTCTAAGTACCAACATCCAATAGGTTTGGCTCAACCCATTTAGGTTCTAGAGGGTAATTGTATGGGATTCATATGGGATTTTTAAAATTATTACCACATATGTCTAGTGTATAAGATTCCATATGGGTGATCCTATACATACTCACTATCATGGAACACATGATATCTATGCAAGAGCATATTTTAGTAGAGTTATTGGGATGACTCTACATGAAGGATATGGTCGGAATCCATGGTGCTACATCGATTATTATTTATTATCGTGACCCTCACATGACATCCTATTTATGGAAGGGATTATCAGATGTGTTTACAGTCTAGTTACTCTTCTGAATAATATTTTACCCACAAAATGATTTCTAGTCTAAGCAGACAACACAGGTTCTTGAGAACATGGTGAAAACGTACAAGATGGTCATTGTTGGTAGTTGAGAGGATAATCTACCACTGGTGTATTTTTCATTAAACAAAAAATACCACTCCACCATTGGTATGGTACCATCTGAGTTTTTTATGGGAGACACTTTATTTCACCATTTAAATAGAATAACCAAGGAGAGTCAACACTCATCATCCCAGAGTTAAAGTGAACTAGAGCAGAGAATGTAAATAATATATAGAAGGGGATGAGGACTACACAGATCCTTCCAATGTATTATTATAATACACAATGAAGGAATTTGTAGTTTTAGTTAGTAGAACATGTGTTCCTATGTGTTAAACCTCGACATGAATTATTGATATTTATCTAGGAATGTAATCAGTCTATGAGGTTCATTGGACATTTATAGATATGTTATACTGTTGTACTGGTTTTTTACTTCTTAGCTATACCACCACAGTAATACTAGGTACTCGACATCCTCCACGTGTTTCAACTAAGGAGGTATGTGATTGACCCATCACACATTATCAACATGGGAGAGATGGACATAGATGATATAGTGACCATTTCTGGGTACATGGTGGATATTTAGAACAGGTTTGGGATGATATTTTATCTGTGATAAATTCATTTAGTTAATTTGTGGTTGTAGAACATGAATCTCTAGGTGAGTTCATTTGAGCGGGTGGATTATATTCATCCGCAATACCCACATAGTATTTAGTAGAACTTGTTTTGGTTTAATGGGGATGTAAAGCCCCAATATGGGGAGAATGTAAGATCTAATACATTCTATGAATTATTTTTAGTTAAAATTAACATTATTTTCTTGGTAAGGAATTGAGAGGTTGGTTTATTCTGAACCTTTGTGGTCTGAGAATAAATGTTCAAAATATATTAAATAGCATGTATGCACAGTTTTACTGGAAAAATAGAATAACATCTCATAGAAACACTCGATCATAATTATATGTGCACCATAGATTTTAGAGTGTGATTTTTACTATAGGTGTGATTTCACATTACTCAGCATAGTGAGTTTGTAAAAAAGTCATCACAGGCACATAAATTAATAAATTAATAAAACAATAAAATAAATTATTTTATTTCTAAATTTTTTGAAATGATTATTTTTTTGATAAGAAAATATTATTGTATAATTCCATGGTAATTCTTATAAACCTTTTGTTGTTGGATAAATATTAGAGAGACTGTTGTATAATTAACTCAGGCGATAAACTCCATGATCATGTATTAAAAATTGATGCACAACAGGTTCAATGGATATCTCCAATGATCACAACGCAACCCTATTATTTATTAGTGGTCAACGATATAAGAGGTAGGGAATTTTTTATGTATCTTATCGCATGATCATGAATTTATACATAATGAAAATCAGTCAATGTAATGACTGATCCACAATTCCATCGTCAGGAGGTATGGGATTATTTTCACGGTTTTGGTGGGTGATTAATCATTATGGAATGATTATTTATAATGTATATCCAATATATATTGATATATATCCACATGAGAAATGAAAAGGTATCATTCCTTTAATAATTTAATGTTATTTTCTTCCCCTGTTCATCATTTATTATGGTTTTTCTTAGTATCTCTCATGGATAAGCTTATCTAGATCAATTGATCATCGGGCACCTGTTTCATTGTGAATTGATCGAATATTATAGATTTAGGATCAAAACAATGTGATGTGGTTTTAAAAATAGATACTATGTGATTTGGATGATAAGAGATACCCAATTTTTTATTCTATGAAATTCAGAAATGCACAATGAAGAATGATGATTTGATCAATTTACTGAGAAGATCTACATGGGGAAAATTTTGTCTGTTGACAGAGACTTTAGGCTGATTTGAGATCTTAATTATTGTGGAGAAATTATTTTTGATTATAGGTTTCATGTGCCATAAAATTGTGAAGTAGATATTAGATTCCAAAATATCTCACACTACATGGTGTGTAATTAGGATCTCAACAACATGTGGGCCCCAAATGCGATTTATAGGGCATCAGAAGAATTCATTGTATCACACATCAAGAGACCCTAATAAAATGGTGTTATATCTCTCTTGAGTGACTCATCCTATACAATGGGATGTACAATAAAACTGGTTACACTATAGGGGCATCATTTACCATGTGTACTCCCTCGAACAGACTCGAAATGGACAAATTACATGGGTAAAACCATATACTAGTACATACGAACTTGTACATGGGATGAAACAGTTTTCATGAACATGGGTATACAAAATGGGAATCCTAAATTCCTTGTAGTACTACATAGACTTGTAATGATGACACAAGTTATTCAGACATGTTGGACTCATGGTTAGGGGACATGATGTTCGACCCCTATAACATGACATGTACTCTTTTATTCATGGATTGGATATATTATCCTCCATATCAAGGAAAATATTCATTATGTTTTGTTTAACATAACCATTCCTTGCTGTTTGGTATTGATTTGTCTTCAAATCCTATTACTATGATCCATTCAACAAGACATCCATGATAGTGTCATCGAAACATCCATTATAGGATGGGAGAGTGATCATTCATTCAAAATCATTTCCTATGAGGAGTTCTTGGTATCGTCAAGACTAGAACTGTGTGAAATTGATCCTATACATTGTGGGTTAATAAATATTTAGTTGTTGTTTTCACACATGGACCTATTAGTGATTCTCATAAGTTTCTAATATTTTCTTCAAACTATCTTCATATTCATTATAATGATGATATCTGAAGAGAATATCATCTCGAAAGGATGTCATCAGTGCCATCAAACACATGACTGTGTTCTCTAGGATGAGTGCATTGTGGAATATTCAATCTAATATCATGGGATACTATACTACCATTGGGAATTACCTCTAGACTACACATGTTTGTTTATTGTAATTGGATATAATTATTATACATAATATTGACATATACACTTATATAGCTGGTTGGATTTAATTTTATTATGGTTTATGTTTTTAGAGTTTCCTACTGTGTATTGTTACTCTCACCCATGGATAGTCTTTTCCCACACATGTGTGTCTCATGTAGACGATTGGTATTTTTATGGATTCCTTCGAGGTAAAGGATCAGATTGTTTTTTCTAGGACCTGACAAACCAAGGTGTGTTCCTGTGGATTTATATTTTTAGTCATAACAAATAAATTATGGTTGGACATATGTTAGAGACTAATTGTGGATTGATATCTTTTAGACTCGTTATCAATAATTTAGTTCATCTCATTCCCTAGTTTCTGGATATATATATATATACATTCATGTCTAATCCTTTATATTTACATTTTTCACCGTATATTATTGGTGATGTGTGGAAGTGTAAAAATATTTATTTTATGGCCTCCCATGTGATTGATATGAATTCTCGAATCTAGTCGACAGCCCCTTGCCTATTAGAGGTGAGCATGGGGTGTTCGACCACGGGTCCCTCTAGGATGGGTCATAACAATAATCAATTAAAATTTAATTTTAATGCCTCAATTGGGAGAAATTATTCATCATTACTTATTTCGTGGACTAATAGATGATGTTTAAATTGATCCCATAACAATAAAAGGATGAAATTATTCTTATGAAATAGAAATTTATCAACTAGTTAAATTTTATGAGATTCTATATCTTCATAGTAAAATAATCCATAAACATTGTTAAAATTTAATTACATTACCTTTACTTTATTTAAATTCATATTATTTTAAAACCTTAATGATTTATCGTTTTGTGGTAATTTATATTCTGATGAAATTGTTCTTTATCACTATCAATTAGTCGTACGATGTTATTTTTCTCCTATATGTATATAATTTTACATACCACAATTTTTATCGGTATCTAGTAAATTGATTATTGGTTTTTTATAATTACCATAATGTTTCACACTTCCCTTTTCCAAAATTGTTTTATTATCTCTTTGTAGGATGTCAGTTTTCAGAAAATAAATTTTCAAATTTCGAACAAGTGATGTTCGATATAAAACATTGATGAAATAATTTATTTAATTGTTGGAAAATTTAAAACACACTAAAATTTGTTTAAAATAATAAATATAAAAATTTATTTATTATCATTAAGCACTCAGAATTAACCAAATTATTACATAGTATAGAAATGTTATTATTTAAATGGGACATTTATATCATAGCCCTTCATTTGGTGAGTATGAATAGGATTATACATAATATGAATTATCTGTATAATGATCGCACAATGTAAAAATTTATTTATTAATGATTACCAAATAAGAAACTAATTTTTAATAAATTAATTTTATTCATAACAAACTGGTTTTATATCATTTTATGAGAAAATATTTAATCCATTTTTGGAAAATTCTAGAAATAATTTAGTAGATATTATGAGATACACACTTCAGATATCACCTTCCTATATACAAGTTGTCTGGAAAAGATGATGGATGAGGTATTGTTGGAAAAAGAAATCATTTGGTTTATCAGATCAATGGTGGCTTTCATCAAATAGGGTGACCCAAACACAAAATAATTTCATCAGATGAATTCATAAAAAATAAAAACGAACTTCAATTATAATTAGTGGTCTAGAATGAATGATTCTAAAATATTACATCATTTTTTTGTTTTCCACTTATTTAGATTTTTCATTAAATGCCATTTGTTTGGTTTTTCCATTGACATTATGATCTGGTTCCTGAGTCTTGTTCTTAGAAGAAGATCATTTATTGGGGAAAATGAGTTAATGACTAGGGATTTATTTCTCATTGAATTAATGGAGTCCAAAAATAAAGGATTTAAATGGTTTCATGGGTGTTTCCATTGTTTCAATGTATTTCGATGTGGGTTATGTTCTTTTATTGTAAAATGGGTAGAAAACAATCTTCTAGGAGATAAGACGCAATGTAATTGTTAAATGACATGCAACCTATTCTAAACACATATCATGAAGCAGTGTAGAGCATGAAATAGTTACATATCATGTAAACCATTTACATCATGAAATAGCCAATGGGGACTTATTTTAACATTTTCTGATTGGTTTTTTGGAACATCACTTTAAAAATGAATACATGATGTGTAAATGTAGTATACACCATGTATTCAACTAGAGAAGTAGTTTCAAGTCTTTCGTGTTTTAGATTTCTTATTCCCCCACACAGGAAACCTTTTACTCTTGTCCTATATTGAACTCCAAGAGATTTTTGTGTCATTTCCATCATCCAAAATGTCCACTTTTTATAATAAATCCATGGTACATCTATGGAATTAGTTTTATCCTCCCCTTATGTTGTAATCTATTACCACTGCTGATATTTTTTAACACATGTGGGTTTGATCTTAATATTGATTTGATTTTATATATTTATCATCATGTGATCATCGATACCTTAATTTCTATTACGGATACCCATTTTTTGTGTTTTTCAAATCTCATGTTTATGGTATTGGTAAAAATCATGTCCTCGCATTCTGTTTAATTTTAATGTGTGTTCAATATTGAGATTGCAGAAACATAACTTTTACCTAAGTTAATAAAATTACAATTTTATTTATTCATTGGAATCTCATTCGATTCAATTATTTTTGAACTATTTATAGCTACCATTCGGTTGACAGAACCCTTGATTGTAAATTAATTGAATATTCTATTTTTGTGTGTTTCAAAGGACATGAGTGTTGGGATATTTCAATGTATAAATTCCAATTCTCATGCATTGACTATGGAAATTACTCGAGTATTACTCGTTTCTGATCAAATCATAAAAAAATTATTAATTGAATGATAATTGGTAATTTTTATAACTATCAATTTCTCTTTTTAATGTTATATTGTGATATATTTTCTTCTTATGACTATTGATTTAGGATGAAATAAATATATATAGGGATTGTCTCTAATACATGTGATAATTATCATACATCATGTGTGGCCCTGATTTATTTCAAAAATGATTTAATAGATGGATTGAGAAATATTTTTGTGATTTATACTATGGATGTATAGTTATTGTTTTCTTGGTTTTGGGACATTCATAGAGACATTACAAAAAGGAATTAAAGAAGGTTGTGTTTTAACATGGTTATATGATTAGGATTTCCATGATGATGAGACATGCTAAGAGTTATTCTAACAAGGTGATGAAGTATGATGATGTGTTATTAATTTAATTTTTTAATTAATTAAGACACATATTTATTTCATTATTTCATAAAATTATTATTAGACTATTTATTATGGAAAACATTTGTGTTAACCTAATGAGTTATAATCATACACTATTGATGTCACCATATGGTACCCAAGAACATTACATGTATTTAGGATTTGACAAGGGAATGAGATCTCGAATTAGGTTCTTGATTACTGGATGGGCTATATTTTGGAGATAGGATAGACATGTAGCTCGATACTAAGGTTTCTTGTCTTAATTTGAGTCACAAATTATTTAATTTTTATTTATACTAGAATGAAATCTGGTTTCATGTCATCTTTCCTAACATTACTCTTTAATTTTTTGTTGAATTATTCATATGGGTTCATTTTATTGTTCTTCCACTATGTTGTATTGTTTCTGTTATTTCTACGACGATAATATTTATTTTTTATAATCATTCCACTTTGTTTTGACTCAATATATATGGTTATATTATGATCGCTATACATATAAAACCACTGCTTCTAGTTGGTAGCCTCTATCATATGGGGAAGAAAATTTGGTGTCATGTATCCAGCCATTATTAACCACATTAGATAGTTAAAAATTATGGTCCATTACAAAGTGGTATTTGAGAACACCTGGTTTATTTTTTGTTTCATTAATATTTTAGAAATGCAGAATGAAGTGTAGGATATTATAGGACATGGTAATGAGAATCTATATGAAATTATGTAACCATTTTATATTAAAAAACATATTACCCCATGATTGATTTTTTATACATATTTGTATTTATAGTTGATGTTATTTCACCAATGGTGATTCAGATGTTTTTTATGTCATTATTTCATTATTTGTTTAGTTTTTTATATTTCTATATGTGGACCGGTATGGTGTGAGATGAGTATGAATGAATTATAATAGGTACAATGATATATGTAGGCATATGAATTATTCATGATAGGGAAATATTTATTACATGTGATATATAATTTATTGTTTGAAATATTATATAAGATACCTATTATATTTACTAAATACAATGAAATGAACTATTATTTCATGAAGATACGCATGTATTCCTTATTATGAGAGACATGGTGCAATGGATATCTATTTTTTCACCTTTTTAGGTTAACATTATTGTTATAAATAGTGTTAAATTTAGTGTAGTTGTGGTATAGAAAAAATTCATACGCTTCATCTTCATTTTGATCATCATAAGAGCGGGAATTAGAACCTTACTATATTAGTTGAGATAATGATTATTGTATCTCATTAGGTTCAAAGGTATATTAATATTTCTGATAGCCTATTGAGTGTCTTGAGATCCATATAAAGAGTGAATGTTCACCATATTCATTAAATATCTGAGAAGAAGTGATATTTATAGTATTATAACTATTCTATGTTTAATTGAAAGGAGTCCTCCAGGATGTCATTTTCTCGATTGAGACATTACCTATGATCATAAATATATTGAGACACCCACAAAGAGGAGGGTGGAGCTTGCTGCATATATTCATTCTATAACATCAAATAATTAATGGGATATTGTGTATAATGTTAGGAAACCTGATGGGATATCTTGTTTGGAAATATTGAATTTGTTCCTAATACATTTCAATCATTAGATAATTATGGATGTGAAGGACCAAAATTTCATGTACCTAACATAGGAGGGCATTTTAGTACTGTACTACAATGAATGTCTCACTGAATTGCATTGGTTTTAATAACCATTGGATGTTATTAAGATATCTATAGAGATATGTTTTCCGTATCAGCATCTCTATAAGATCAGGTATTAGGATTGTTTGTTTTGTCATAGATTTGTTTTGGATGTGATAAATCATGAACTCATCATAGAATGGAAAATGAGGGAGGATTATAGAATCATCCAAGTTGTTTGATTATGGTGAACTAGAAAAACTTCTTCTAGTTAAAAGAGGCATCATTAATATACCATTCACATTTTAAATAGTGGAATGAGTAGTAAAATGTAGTGGGAAACCATATCGTGTATCTGTTTTGTTATAGTGATATATGTGAGAAATGATGGGCCGCGGATGACATCAATGTTGATACACATAGTTTGAATTTTATTCCTGTGGATGAATGGGCCACCTGCATAGCATTTTTATTAGAATCCAGCATCAATACAGTGGAATGGGATGAATACATGCCCCATAGTATAGGAAAGGGTCGGAAACTCCTCAGTAATGAAGTTATCTTGATTTCAACATGATGTTATTATTGAGGTAGGTGATGTGAAACCCTAGTGTATGAGTAGTAGTACCATGTAAATAGAATATATTAGTACAGTTAGGATATAGAATAGTGTAGAGATATTTTTTAGCTAGAAATTATGATGACTACTCTAACTATTGTGGATTCAGGTCCTTTTATAGTCTGAGGTATGGATCATGTATCATATTCCCTTTATAATTATTTTATTGATACACGATAATTCTCTTCAATTTTTTACCTTATATTTTTTATATTTTTTGGGATTTTATGTGGAATTTAGATAATATATTTTGACTATTTATACACCATTTGGGATGTTTTAAGGTAATATCATACATTTCATGGTTTGATCTATAGATTTTGGTGGTTAATTTTTCCTTTAGGATCCGTTTGTATAGTAAATGATAGCATTAAAATTTATTCATCGAATCAATTGGATAGTTCTATACTGAGAACATATCAACTATTATAAGGGGATACTTACATTTATATCCATTTATGTTTAAATTATTCACACCATGGTGAGTGGGATATTCAGGCTAGTTTTGCATGGCAATTTTAATGGATATTTGGTTGTCTCACACCGCAAATATATTGTTTATCTCAGGATAGTGGTGTAATGAAACAATATTTTTTCCTCTTTGGTTAGATATATCTCTAAATATTTTTTCATGATGAGTTTAATTTTTTACATTCACATTGATATATTGAGTATATTATCATGTTGGTGATTGTAGAATATCATGATTCTATCATACCATATTTAATTATAGTAGTAATTATTTTAGTGTTAATGTTTCATTGGATGATCTGTAAGATAAATGTTTCATATCACCTAGGAAATCTCCAAAGGTGTCTCTAGTTCTCTTCTCCAAGAAGGATAATGGGACCTGTGTTTATGTGTGAATCATTTGAGATTGAACCAGATTATGGTTAATAAATATTGTAATCATCTATGAATCTATGATCTCTTCAGTTCACTGACTGTAGATATGATATTTCTTATGATATATTAGTGATTTTTATTCCACCAATTGAGGTTTAGAATATCAATCATTCCTTAAACCACTGTTAGGTACATGTATATCCTGAATGAGTTTGTATTTGAGACATTTAGTTTCACCAATGAACCTGTGGTATTCATGGACATGATGAATTGTATATTTCATCGTTTTAAAAAATAAATTGTGTTTATTTCAAGAAAATCAGAGTGTACTCCCTGTCATTATAGGATCATGACAATCATCTTGACATCATTATGAGTATATTGATATATGATCAACATTACACTAATATAACAATATGACGTTTTTGGATTGATAATGTGTACATTTTGGGTGATTATATACTATAGGATAGAAGTTTTGTAGACCCATAAAAAGTTATGGCTATTATATCCCAGTATAATAAAAAAATTTAAATATAATTTAAAATATTTTTGTCTATGGTCGGTTATTATTTGTGAATTATTCAGGACTAATCCCATTTAGAAGGACTTATGTCCTGGCTATCAACAAAAAGCGTTATGTATTTTTGTCTCTATCACATGAGAGAGATTTTATAAATTGCTAACATAAGATCACCTCATCACATATTCTCACTGTACATGTGTCGAGTAAAACATATACCATTTACTATGTTGCATTAAGATATGTACATGGAGAAGTTCTAATATAGGAGGACCAAGTGGATTATTTTTTCTCAGTATAGCTATGCCCACATAATAGGAATTACCATACTTAAGATTTTGAGTTAGGAGTAGTTTTACATTCTATATGATTCTCAAGGAAATATATCTGTTGTGAGTGGTTTTTGGCATCCACAAACCACAAGTTGGTCAATTACATGTTTTCTCATCATGGCCAAAACATTTTATAGAGGATGTGGGTCATGTATATATAGTATTTTGACTCTATTTGTCTTAAAAACTATGAAGTGGAGACATTCTAACTAATTAAATGGGATAATATATAGATAAAAAGGAATTATGTCAGTCTTATAAAGAGTGGTGGATGATTGACCAAATTGTAGACATGTGTCTTAATGTATTGGTGTCTTAGGGATGAGAAAACACGATTTTGACATATGTTATACCATTTCTTCTGGATATGATAAAAAAAATTATGATCCAAAGGGATTATTTATATGAGAATATTTTTTTGGTTGGGATAAACCGTTGGGGTGGACATAGGTCAGTGAAAATTCTGTTATTTCCTCTCTTTGAGTATTGGTTCATATAAGCTTACATGTGAAGATGATGTTAGAGTTTCATGCATTTTTATGGGCTATACATTAATGTTTGACAATTAAGTATCATGATCTCCATAGAATGTACTGGTGGACAGTAATGAATAAGGATGTATCAAGATTCCTTGATAGATGTTTAACCTATCATTATGTGAATGTTTCGGATTAGAGGGCATATGGTCTTGTTCAACCATTTACCGTTCTTGAGTGGAAATTGGATGACGTAAATATGGATTTTGTGATAGGATTAACCATTAAAACTCATATTAATGATGTTTTATGGGTGATTGTGGAAATCCTAATGAAGGTATCACATTTCATTACTATTATTGAGACCTATTTACATGTGTTTGGTAGTTTAAATGAATGTTTTTATAAGGTGTATCATTTCAGAAATCGAACCTTAATTTAAATTATGATTTTATCAAGGACTTCATAAGGATATAATATTTCTGTTTCATTTTAGTATGAACTACCATCTAATGAGTAATGGTCAGTATTAGCAGACAATTCCCATTTGGGAGGATATGTTTCATGCCTATGATTTCGATTTTGTGGGATCATTGGAGTAGCATATTTAACTCGTGGATATTTATTATAAAAACATCTTGGGTTCAATATAAATGGAACTATTTGGATATTTTTATAGATGATCATGTTTTTGGACTCATTTTTTGATAGAAGCTACTGAATCAACAACTTCTTGAAATTTCCTCATACATGAGACATCAGAGCATGTTATGTTCATAGTGAGGTATCTGGTGGTAGTGGAGAATATGTAGAAATAATACTATGAAAAATGATGATGACTTATATATTTTTAGGGTACTCATAATGTTTTCCATTGGGTGTCACTAAGCTTGGGACAATGTCACTTCATGAAAAATAGAAATTTAGCACCCTGGGTTCATAGGCGGTTTGAGATAGTTTATAGGATTGGTCTAGTGGTGTACTATTGTTTCACTTTCATTGATCCAAATATCCTTGAATGATATTTTTAACATGTCATGGAATTATGGATATTATCATAACCCTTATCATGTATAGGAAATTGAGAACATTTATGTTTCTAAAGATGAATTTTTAATGTTCATATGATACCCATTCTGGACTATAATAAGAATAATCTATCAGTTAGGGTAATTAATTTTGTTTGAGTGTAGTGGAATCATGGGTGTGTTCCGGATGATATAATGGAATGGGAGTTCTATATGCATGTATAGTGTCCATACTTGTTCTGAAAGACCCCGTAATGATTCTAAGTGCTGTTGGGCGATTAGTTGTTATGTGGGGGGTAGGTTTTTTGATCCATTATTTTTACAAGACTATCCCACATTGAGTTTTCAATATAATTACATTCACTGTGTTTTCCTTTAACATTAACCCTTGGTGGATGAGTCTTGTTGAATTTGAAGAGCCTTGGTTGGGGAAAATATCTTATAATATGGGGATGTTAAAAATTTTAGTTAGTAGATTATGGATATAAATGATTCAATTGGGGTTAGGGGGGTCACGATTTTTTATGGAATTATAGGCGGCCACAATAATTTTTGTGGAAAATAGGATAAAAATATTTTTCTAGGGGTTTACACACCATGTACATGTTACACAATGTGTATCTTCCTCCAAACCCATGTTGTGAACTAGTACATGGTGTGAAATAGATATAGTCTGTGTAAATTATTCACAAGATCTAATAGAAAAAAGGATAAAATTAACCCAAGGTGATGGATTTTTATAATACCCCTTTACAAACATATACATGATATGAAAATGTATTATAATGTGTATTAAAAGGGGGAGAAATTTTATATATACAATGTGGTTGATTTCTCATCCCCCTCATGTGTAGTATTCTCTTAACGACCCATGATGAAATGTAAAACATTTTGAGAGGCTTTACACTATTCTAAACAGCTAGTTTGTGTGATCAATCCATGGTAAAACACTTGATTTTCTTTTCCCATCCATTTCCATCAATATCTTTTACGGAGGTGGAACCATTGGAATGAATTTCAGATCAATTTTAATCATGACATTATTTGATATTGGATTCATCTTGTTAATTTATGTACCTTAAATTTGTTTTTCGTACTTATATTTGGTGTTGATAAATCACTAGATTAATGTAGGTGGTCTAAAACATCACATAATGTTTTTTTAATTGAAATAAATATGAAAAATTAATTTAGGACAACATGACTTGTTTAAAAATTAATTAAGTGAAAAAGTCAATTATACATTATAATCATTTGGGATCGAATTGTTTATGACATGCATTATAGCTAACAATTTAGTGGACCATTGATTATATGTGAATTTAATAATATAATAATGTTTATTTTGAATGTCATGAGTTTTTGGTGGTGTATTGATATAGATTCTCCATGTCTTGGATTGATTATGGAAGTGACTGGAATGTTATTGGTTTATAGCCAAATGATAAAGGAATTTGTAATAGTAAGATAAGTTGTAATTTTTATAATTAACATTTGATCCTTTAAATATGATATTCTGATAAAATTGCACCTATGTATAGTGTTTCATGTTTTAATTGACATCTCAAACGCTCTGACATGTTATTAATACTGTTATTCTTATATAGGGGTCTCTACCCATTCATGTTGGAATGATTCTAATGTGGGATATTCCTAATGATTAATTTTTTAATTCATATATAGTAGGAAATTCCTATTTATTCATATTGAAATGATAATATAGTTGGATAGGTGCAATGAGATTTTTTGAAATGATTATATATCAGGATTTTCCCTGGTATATTCTTTAATTCATATACAATGGCCTAGACCAGAATTATATATAAAATTCTTCTATAGTGGACAAGAACTAGATATGAATTATTTATTACATGGATATATAGTTATAATTGTCTTGTTTCTGAGACAATCTTATAGATACTCCAACATGGCATCAGTCCAGGTTGTGTTTTAACATGGTTATAGGTCTAGGGATAGAATATTCATGAGACGTTATTAGAGATTTTCTGGTATGGTTACTAAATAGGTTTATGGGGTATTAATTTAACTATTTAAATAATTAATAAATATGTTAATTTATTTTTTTCACGCAATAATTATCAAACTTTTTAGGTTTACAGAAAATGTTTTCAACCTATAGAGTTACAATCACTCTTTATTTAAGATGATGATTGGTAATGATGATTATTAGTTTTATGTAATATTTCATATTGGAAGGGGGCAATTCTCATTTTTTTTCTTGATGGATGTGGTATATTTTGTAGACAGAACTAATATGGGGATTTATATCGTTGAATTTTTATTATTTATTTGAATATTCTAGTGTTTTATGTGTATATATTATACCTTTAAATTTTGTTATATTTCAACCATTTTTAAAACTATTCCATTATAATTTATTATTTTATGTCTTTTTCTATTAGTATTCCAGTTTTCAACTATATTTTTTATTTTAAATATTTTATCCACTCTGATAGTGCCTGTATTATTTCTATTTTGATGTGATGTGACTTTGTAACCATGTTTATAGTATCCCCATTATACTTATCACACCCAAGATCCTATTTTTTAGTCTCTCACATAAGTGGATTCACAATTAATGTCCCATAACTATGTTTTTTGTCCTCATGAGAGAGTACCATATCAGAGGATGTTGCAACTTAAAAAATAATATTTTTGAGATTAGGGATTTTATCATTTACTTTTATAGAGATATTTTTATCAATGAGAGTGGTACATCCCCATGTGACATTATATGTTTTGTGAAGCCAAAAATTACTAATTCTATGACACTAGAACAAGAATTAGAAATTTTGGGGGTTAAAATAGTAAAATATTGAATGAAAATTCATTCAACTAAGGCACCCAGACAGAATGGGTTTCATGCATTATTCATTGATGATTTTTGGAATATAATGGGACCATTAAATTTAAATATAATATTATTTTTGTGGTATTTATCCTTAGGTATCGAAGAATTTAATGAAACTCTTAATATTGTGATCCCAAAAATTTATTTTCTGGTGAAAATTATATATTTTCACCATATTATCATCTAAAATTTGGTTTTGGAGATATTCAAAAAATATCATTTCCACATGATGATATTTTTAATTTGTCCTTTTATTTATGTGAATAAATTTTCATTCATCAACGAGTTATTTATTACAGACAATGCTATTATTTCTCAAAAAATATCCCACCACATGAAAACTCATTCTACAACTAAGAGTGGGAAATTCTCAATATCATTAGAAATGTAATAAATTATTTATAGGGTAGAATGTGAATTCCTAGAATAGGACATGAGGAATGTCATCTTTATTTTAAAATGTGTGAGATTGATTATGAGAAACATTATGTTAAATTCATTAAACATCATCTTTTATTATTCTCTCGGAATGAAATTAAAACTAACCAGAGGATTGTCAAAAGGTTACCCACATTCTCAATACTTATTTCTGCTCATTTCTAATGTTCTACTTCACCTGTTAATAATGATGTAAGAAAAGGTATCATTAATGGGGAAATTTTTTTTGTTCATACTATTGAAAATTCCAACATATTTTTTGTTGACTATTTCCATATTTTTAATGGAAATCTCTTCTATAAGTTAAGGTGGTTCCTAATATTATTGATTTGATTAAAAAATATATTTAAAAACATTTGAAAATAAAAAACATAATGATTCCATTAATTTTTGGTATGCAAAATTGGAAGATTGAAACTATAAATATTATGAGTAAAGTAATAATATAGTGAATGTTAAAAAATATTTGGGTCTCCTGAATGATTTAGTGAATTTTAAAATAAGATTCAACTCATTCAATTTGTAAAATGTTCATTATAAGATTCAGGTATGATTAGGAAAGAATATATCTTTGGTCAAGAAATTGGTTCTTATGAAATAATAAGCACAATTAGTTCCATCGTACAAGATATTTCTTATCAAGATCTTAAATGTATTTATTCAAAAAATTCATTCAAAATTTCTTATTTTTTTATGGGGAAATGATAAATGAAAATAAAATTACAATGTCTCCCAATGAAGAATATTTTTTACTAAATTAATGTGGGTGAATGGGATTGATGTAGATGAATGAGTTTAATAACTCACTCCAAGATATGAAAGGATGATGGTTATATCTATAATAACATTATACATTATTACATATTATTTCATGATTTATTATATAAAAATACTCATAATAAAAATCTAGAAGATAATAATTCATGTGTATTTATTAATAATTCACATTAAAATATAATTTAAAATTTGTAATAGATAATATACATTGAAAACTTGTATATCATGGGAAAAATATTTCATTGATCCAAAAACTGAAGGGGATAACCTGGGAACAAAATTATTAATAAATATACATTTTCACTATTATCATACCCTATGAGTTATTGATGAGAGTGGGAAAGTGTTTTCATCTATATTTAATAAAATTTTGTCTTTGGAATCCAATGTCTTGTATTTTTAGTTCCCTTTTATATAAAGAGATAGTAATTATTTCACACACTATCCAGCCTCATTTATAGATATCTTTCTTTCCTTTTGATGGTATTAATATTTTACCCTGGGAAATTTTAATATTCCTTTTATACTATTTTATTTTTTTAATGTTATAGTTAAAAATAAAATCAATTTATATCTATTTATAAAATATTTTCACAAATAAGAGGTGAAATAAAATTTGGAACTAAATGAATGTAGATATACAAGTTGAAAAATAGTGTTATCTCCCCATTATATCCTTTAAATAATTAAAATTATTTATATGTATATTGTAAAATAATATTTTGTAAATATTATTAATATATAATATTCATTATTTTTTTCTTGAAATTTTACATATTCAATGTATGAGATGAATTTCTAAAATTTCTTAAATGTAATTTTTTAATTTTTTCCCCAATTTTTAGAATGTTTTATATGAAAAAATTAGATAAATTTATATACTTTTTTTATAAATTTTTCACACCCCCTATTCAATCACCAAAATATGATTTATTTCCAATAAATTTAAATTGATTTTTTTTGTTTGATTATAAAAAATGTAAAAATGATAAAATTACATTACCAAAAAAAGTATTAAATCAATAAAATTAACATTATGTACTTTTAATATATTTATAACATTTGTCTAAAAAAATATATAATTTTAATGATTTTTAGTTATATTTTATCATGTTAGGTGGATGAGAGAAATGTTATTTATAGATAAGTTCGACTAAAATTATTTTTATATTACAAGAATCAATATTCCATTAAATAAAATATATATCAAATAGTATGAATTTTATTTTTTGACAATATATTTTGAAGAGATAAATATTGTGATTCTATGAATGGAAATTAATTGTTATTTCCCACATAAATGTAATTTCAAATTTCAATTTTTTTCAACGAATTCGAATATATTTTAATTAAACAATTTAAAAAAATTCGATTATTATTTAAAGGTGTAAACTTCACTAGAAAATGTGAACTATTCAATATATGAAATTGTTATAATGTATAAATATTTGTAGAAAACAACATAAAAATATTTTTTATCCAAAAATACAAATATGTTAATTTCCTAAATTATTTTTGATATTATTAATTGGGTAAATGTTCAACATTTATGGAATATTAACAAATATAAAAATAATATAAAACTCATTACATTTTAATAAAAAACAATATTTATTTTTGCGAGCACCCTAAAAGAATTAACTAATTTCAAGGAATATTTTATTACAAGGAAGACAATTGAAAACAAAAAATTGGGGCGAAGGAAATATAATTAATTTCCACAACTTTTTATATTACTCAAGTAATTATTTTACATGAATTAATAATAATTAATAAAAAACTGAAAAAAATGATTTTACAGTTTGTGATATTTTTTTCATGGATTAAATGTTCTAACATCTAAAATATTTAATTTAATTTAAATCATAAAAACAATATTTTTTGAATATATCAAAAATTAAATTCTTTTTCAAATACCCTTACATGTTTTAAATTGTTATAAAATTTATGATAACATAAAAAATTTATTGATAATTTTGAAAAATTATTTTTTTAATTTTTTTATTGTATTATTCTTTAGGTGGTGAACACAACATAAATTTCAATATATATTAAAAATATAAATAAAAATTTTAAAAAAGTTATGATTCCAAAATAACCCCTATATTAATATTCTTCATAATGACCACAATTTGTTTCCATGATACCCAAAATACATTTTTTTATTTTTTTTCCCTTTTTCTATCCATCCCTATGTATTATATTACTTTTCATTACTAGAATCATCAACCCATTAATAGGAAAAAATCATCCTCCCATTAAATGTAAAAACAATAACATGATTCTCCTATATAATTCAATAGTACATGAATCCATCTTTAGACCAACCCTTCATCACATTCCATTAGATTTCATCACCTAAATAATGATCCCGTTATCTAAAAAATAAAACATTATTCTCCTAATCAATTATCTACATCCTCGAAGTACCCATCAGACCACCCCAATGTTTCATTTCATATAATCCCCTATAAATGTTTTTTGGCTATATTTTGATGAAAGAGTGAAGGGATGATTTGTTCACCATGCTCCATACCCTTTCTATGTTGAACTAACTCTCTCACTATTGTATAAAAGTAAATTCTTTTAACCCTATTTCCATAAGAATTTGGAGATAGGGAAGTGGTTCTTGGATTCTCACTCATTGAATAAAAAATTGAGGATGGGGTGACGATACTAGATGAAGGATTATCTGATTTCATTGGATGATATGAGCTTAAGAAAAGGGAATGTGTCACCTTCCTAAATTAGTGTAATTTTTTAACTAGTTTTATCCTTAACCAATGTTGGATATTTTATCATTTGATTACATGAATTCATATTACCTTCCACAAAATGAATAACCATCAGAGATCCAGGATCCCTCTTGTTGATAGTTCTGTCAATGGTGGAACATGATTCGGGTTGTTGAGACTAGTACATCGGCACAACCTGGGTGGCGGAATATATATCACCTATATTCTCATGATAAATATATGATGGGATGGAAAAAAATATAGATATATGATGATATGGGAACCAATCAAGAAGTCACCCTTTATTTTAATTTCATGTACACAAAGCGCAAACAAATGGTCGGTTGTGGAGCTACGTAGTTAGTCATGGGATCCAACAAATCCATCCATCACCACTTATCATTGAAGTTATAGGATAGGGGATGGAGGTGTGGGGAGGTTCTAAGGAGTTTTTGATGCATTTCAGAAGTGCATAAGAGAATTAGGGTATTTTTTGTTAATGGTTCATTAGAAGATAGATTGTTGTAATCTTGGATGATAGAGGTGATTATTAGAGATGTATGGAACAATAGAGTGGTGGAATGTGTTTTCTTTATCCTGGATGTAGGCTTAGAGTAATGGATTATTGAATATTAGAAAGGTGTATTTAGAAAAGACAAAAAAAATAAAAATATATGCATTTAATAGAAATCATATTAATTGATGAGATATTTATGGATCAAAAATATTTAACACAATAATATATATATATATATATATATTTGTTTTTAAAATTTATATTATGGTCACCCACTAAAACAATCAAAACATCCAAATAGTTTTTCTATTAACGAAATATTTTAATGTTTTCAATACTCTTTATTAAAATGATGTATTTTATAAAAATTTAACATATGAATGGACACTTTAAAAAGAGTTCATTATTTGACATAATGTTAAAATATATTATTTTATAGTGGTAAGTATATTTAAAAATTACATAAAATAACATCAACTAACTATATAATGTAATGTAAAATAATATGTTTAAAATACTGTTTGTAAAAATATGTGAACATGTTTTTCAATTATAAATATTTTTTCAATACAATTCTTACAATATATGACAAATTTATAACACTATATATTCTGTTTACAGTGTCCTATGTACATCACAAGTAATGTAAAGATGTTAAATTGAAATAATATAATTATATAAAAAACATACATACACTCACAATAATTATCGGAAAGTCATGCTTTTATTATATTGAAATTATATTAATAATTTATTTTGATAATATTTTGTACAAAATATATATCCCTCAAAATTTTATTCCAAAAAAATATTATATTTATAAGATTATTTTGATATTTTATTTCCATATGAAATATTTTGGATATCAAATTCATTCATTTAAATCATTTATTTTTTTTCTAACCATCAGAATTAGATGGTCACTTTTATAACAAATATGAAATGAATTATTATATATTTTAAAACAAATAAATATAAAATACATAATATAATTTTATAATAATATATTCATTTTATAAAAAAATTATTGATGGGTTTGATCATTTATTCAAATAAAAATCATCCGAATAATCAAACATTTAATTCCCCTAATCTAATTTTATATATAGAGAACTGTTGTGTTCTATTCATAATCTATCATATATTTTTTAATACTTCTATAATAAAATGTTCATTTACATTATGTGTTTCATATTCATTTTATAAAAAAATTATTGATGGGTTTGATCATTTATCCAAATTCAATTTTTATGATAGCAATCCTTTATACCTCTTATACATGTTCCTAGAATTTTTCATTATTGATTATTATGGTGTGGAAAACATAACTGATATCTATATATTAAGAAATTAAATAATTTTATATAACATATGAAAATTAATATGTGATATTTTTTAATAATATAAATATTTTTATTATATAATTATATATATTAAAATTATTATGTATATTATAATGTTTATTAAAATATAATATTTATATATTATATATTTTTTATTCATTAAAAATAATTATAAAAGTATATAATTTAGAAATGTGACTTCACTTTTGTATATATATGTATATACAAACAGAACACCAACATAATAATAATAATTTCCCCAATAGTTTTTATTCAACGTTTTCCGTGATAATTGACACTAATAGAAATATTTAACATTTAAATTTACATTATAATTCTACATTTCCTATATATATATTGAAAATTTATACTAGAAATATTATGTGCATTTATGCATTAAAAACATAGGTTGAATGAATACATACAAACATACATAAATACATGTCAATCTAATGTAAATTTGATTACCAATAAAAACTTATTAGAAATTTGAAGTCCAAATTTCTATACTGTATTTTATTTTATAATATGAAATATAAAATATAAAAAAACATGATAATACATAAAATAATAATAAATAATTAATCCAAATATTTCATTATTTTTTTTATTTCTTGACCTCAATGTTTTACTACAATTTGAATATTAAATTTAATCATAAATTTTACAATGATTACAATGAAATTTTTTTTACCAAACTTTTAAAATAAATTATTTCATTTCATTTTAGTTAATATATATTTATATATAATTAAATATTTTATTGTTTTCAGGAAAATTTAAACTGTATCATAATTCAATTTACATGGAAAACTTATTTTGAAAACATCAATTGAACTGTGTAAATTTATTCACAAGATATAATCTACAATGTAAATCACTGAAAAAAAATATATCTCTAATTATAATTATAAATGAAAATTTAATGTGTATAATTATTTATAAAATTGAAAAATAATAATTAATAATTAAAATATATAGGTATTAATTTTTTATGATCAATATATGAATGTGTAAAATCATAAATTCAAAATTTTTTTAAAAAATTTATATGTTCCATGAAAATCCTCTAAAAATATTTGAAATGAAAACATATGAAAAAAATTTAGAAAAAAACATTCATTTTCATAATTTATAATCAATACATGTTTAAAATTTGACAATCAATATATTAAGACACAAAAAAAGTAGGATTTGACAAAAAATAATAATGATAAATTTCAAAGATAACAGGAATCCAAAATTTCCATAATAAAATTTGATTATAAATTTCCACTAGTAAAAACTATAATAATAAAATAGTAATACATAAATTTAAACTGAATATTTTCACTGAAAATCATCATTAAAAAATTTTATATTTTAAAGACAATTTTAGATCAAATATATGCAAATGTTTCTAAAGAATACATGAACTTTATTTTCATTGTAATTACGCTGTAAATTATATTAAAAAATTGAATACACAATGAATGATTTAATTTTTAGAATAAAATATAATAATACTTAAATGAAAATTTTAATTTTTTACTAGAAATTATCATTTATTATATATAATGTAATCTACTGGAAATTAATTTTTCAAATTAACAACATAAACATTAAATTGTTTTTGAAATAATGGTATACATACAAGAATTATTTAATTCATTTACATATATATATAATACATAATTATGTATTTTTTTCATTTCATTAATTTTATTAATATCAATTCCTTCAATGAATATATTATGAAATATATTTTTTAGAACAATATATATATCTCTATGTATATATATTATTTTTTTTGAAAAAGTAGACATTATAGTTTTTTATACATTAAAATATTATTTAAATATGAATGTATAAATATATTATTATAATATAAAGATTTATGATAAATAAATTATATAAATTATATAAAAAAGATTGTTATATAGATTTAATTTAAAACAATTTTTTAAAAAAATCTAAAATATATCAAACCAAAATTACTATACATGCGTATTAAAATACATGAAAATTTTAAACAATTAAAAAAATTGTTATGTAAATTTATTTTTTTCCCTTATTATATATTTTTTATTTCACATTTATTATTTATATTTATAATTATTATTAATGTTTTATTAATGTTGTTAAAAAGAATTGTGTAATTTTTTATATTTCTGGGATTTACATATCTGAAAAAAACATAATCTGGTAAGACTCTTCAAAATGAAATAATTTGATTTTTATAATTTATTTTATTAAGAAATAAATTCTGTGTCATGTTCCTTGTTTATGAGGTGAGCATACATCTCATCATTATCTTCAATCATGTTCTGGTCGATCGATGTTTTCAATATGTGTTTTGGAGATTAGAAGGCTTGTTTTCAAGAAGGGGATTATGGTCTAGTTGCGGACATGGAAGGGATGGGGATGGAAGGGAGGTCAAAAGAGGGATTTAAGTAATATAGGATGATATATTATAGTAAATTTGTTGTTTTTTACAATTAATGAGAGGATGTAAATTTATTTTTCATGGATTCAGACATCTACTAATAGACGACAGTAGCTAACAATGGAATAGATGGAAAATATAAAACATAAAAAAATGGTTTTGCATGGAAACAAATTGTGGTCACTATATATCATATTAACAGAGAGGATATCAGAAAATCAAAACTTTTCTATCCACTTTTATCTATATATATGTAAAATAATTTAAAAATAATTTCATGATAACCACGAAAATACTAAAACAATCAAAAAATTCATCAAAGAAAATTATCAATATTATCAATAATTTTTTTACCAATATATATCATAGGAAAATTTCAAATAAAAATGTGAACATTAAAGAGAGTTTAATGATTAATCTAATTGGAAACTATATTATGTAATGATGGAATGAAAAATTTAAATTTATACACATTACATTAACCAACATAATTTTGTATTTTAAAAAAATAATAGTTTAAAATATAATTAGTAAAATTAAATAAACATGCCATTAAATTAGAATCATTTACTAAATATTAATATTCCCTATTATCAAAAATTTTCAACTTCATATATTTTGGTGAATAAAACTTATATATATCACATGTAAATAAAATATACTGAATTGATAAATATCAATAACATAATTTTTTATTCTTATGTACAAACAATAAATCAACCATATTTTTCAATAAAAATACCGTCATTTATTATGATTCCTTTGATTTTTTATTTTAATATGAAATATAATATACTTTAGAGTCAATTATTTCCATCATTAACTTTTTTTTCAACCCAATGAATTGGACGGTCATTTCTAGCATGGTAATAGAATATAACATTATAAATATAAAAATTTATGAAAATAAAAAACCTAATATAATTTTATATAAATTTAATCATTTAGTAAAAAATATACTCACAGATTTGGTAAATTCCTCCCATTATAAAACATCAAAATCACCACACATATAATTCCATTAATACTTTTTCATTAAGAGATTATTTTTTTGATCTATTAAAAATTTGAAATTTTTGAATATTATATGTTTAGAAAGTAAAAATTTTGTTGACAATATGTATTTTATATTTTCTATTAAAACTATTAGTAGTTTCTCACTGATTATTTTGTGATAACTTTTATGGAATATCTATTAATATTTTTAGCATCAGTAGAGGGAATAAAGCGACGAATTCCACCAAATGAAAGTATTAATATATATATATATATGAAACACTAGGATTATACTTCCCATGAGATTAATATCATCTCAAGTTTGTGTTCCCAACCTGAGTGTCAAAACAGATTTTTTTACAGGAATACTCGTGCATACCTCCTTCCACTATTCGTTTTATTTTTAATTATGATTTTAATGATGTGGGATATTTATTTTATATCTATATATCTATAAATTATGTATATATATATATATTTAATATAATATTTATTGTTATATTCATTATATGTTACTTCATTATAATTTAAATATGTGTAAAATACAATTATATATATTTTGAATTTATTATAAAGATTTCAATTTTTATTCTGATGAAACTATAATATATTTTTTATTATTTATCCATTGAAAATGATTATATTAAAATATAATCTGAATACATGTATTTAATTTTTTATACCTAATATTACAAACACAACATCAACATATTATATGAAATTTAATCAAACATTGATATTAAATATTTTCAATGAAAATTGACACTATTCAAATTGATTATATATAAATTTAAATATAAATTTTTTATTTCAAATTTACATTATCAATTTTTACAATAAATTATAAGTTGATACATACATATAAAACTTCTTTTAAATAATATGAACATAATAACATGAAAATCAAATATAAATTATTTTACAAATGAAAATAAAAATGAAATTTGTAGTGCCAATATCCACAGGTTATTTTCAATGTGAAATTTCAAAAAAAATTATAAAAAATATATATGTATGTAAATAATATAACCAAATAATTCATTATATATTTTTCATTAGAATACATTTTAAATTTTTTCTAGTAGCATGTTGATTTTTCTAATTCAACGTATAATTTTATATTTAGATTTATAATGTTTATAAAAAAATTTAAAAATTTATTTTATACAAAATTCATGATTAAATATTCAATTAAAATCTATTAGAAAAAAATAAATAATGTATTTTTTATCATAATATTTTAATTATAAATATATAAAAAATTCTGGGAATAATTTCAAAGAATTTTCCCATCAATCAATGTATATTTTTTCACTCGATTTAATTTCCAATGTATACAAACAAAATTCCGATATAAATATCCAATGAAAATTTCCATTGAATAATTATTTATATTAATGGAAAATAATTCTCAAAATAAAAAAATTTTATACTTATTTGTTAAAATAAGTATATTCTGATTTACAATCATAAATTCTGAATTTGTATCATAATTTTACAATTTTAAATAGAAATATTCACCCAATATTTGTAATGATATTTTATGATAAAAATTTATATAATAAATTTTTTATCGTAACTCTAAAATAAATGAGAGCTTAATTTTTTGGAATAAATATTTATTACATAAATAAATAATGAAATTATTTAATACAATACTGTTAATTAAAATTTCCATTGCAGAAATTAAACCTAAATATCCATAAAAAAATTATAGTGTAAATTTCCACCATATTATATTAACAATAAAAATATACTAATGTATTAAAAAAATATATTTGACCCAAAAATGTGATGAGTAAAATTTCATTAGATACCATTATTTTATATTTCCATAGAGAGAATTTATTTCAAATATCAACACAAAATTCTAATTAAAAATTCCACTAAATTATTATTAAAATTAAATTAAAATTTTGATAACGATAATTATAAAACAAATGAATATTTATGTTTTACATTTTAAATTTATTAATATATAATTAAAAAATGTAAATTTTCATTAGAAATTTTCATTGAGAATGTAAAAATGTATTAATGGAAATTTATTATCCAAATATTCTATGTATAAATACATTCATTTTTGAAATATGTTTTTCCATAAATGCATGAATACATGAATGTAAATGGATATATATACCATTATTTTGTTTTTTTTTCATTTATATATCTTATATAGATATTTTTTGTTTAAATAAAAAATTATGAATTATAATTTTTAATGTAATATATTACTATTTATATAATTATTTTAAAAAATAGTAGACACTATAATTTAATAAAACAATACAAAAAATATAATTCTTGATTTATAAAAATTATATTATAAAAATAATATTTTAAATAATTACAATATATTTTATCAATTAATTATTTAATATAGGTTTAATTTAAATCATATTTTAAAAAAATTACACCGAAATATATCAACCCATAACTATTAATCATGTATATAAAAATACATAAAAATAAAAATGAAAAAAAATTATATAATTTTAATTTTTAATAAATTTTAATTATTTAATTTATATTTTTTTATTATTTATCATAATTAATAATTTTTTTAATTAATGATCATTATTAAAATATTTATGGGAATACTTTTGTTCTGAATATGTTTATTTTCTCGTAAGAGGAAAATTAGGTATAACACTTTAAGATGAAATATTTTTTTTATAAAATTTGGTTTGATTAAAAATTGGATCTGGTGAAACGTTCCATCCATTCCAAGTGGTGATACATCTCACCATAAACATGACTCACATTTTGGGAACTAAGTTAGATAAAATATTTCCCATCCCAACCCTCCTCATTGCCACATATTAGATACTGGCTATAAAATCTTCCCTCATCACCATATATTATGTCATTGTTGATGTTAGAGATTCCATCAATCCCCAGGTATTCCCCTACCTATCATTAAATCCCAAATATTAAACCTATACATGATGCCATGTAACCATATCTCTCATACTTATGCCCATGACTATGACCTGATCATCAATTTCAGGCGACATGACATTCCATTTCTAGCAGCCTTCTTTCCCCATCCCCTGTCAGTGACATGTTCACCCTCTACTAACCATGTATGATTATTGTATTTGAGGAGGACCTAAATAAATCATGGGTTTTTGTATGTTTGTATGAACTAGTGTAAGATACTATTTGGCAGAAAAAAAAGGTATTAAAGGAAATTTACTTTTAAAAGATGTTATAGTGTTAAATCAATTTGACTTTTAATTGGATATATTTTTTAAAGGTAGTTATGGTTTTCATAGTTTTCATGTGTGGATTCTGATATGAAATAATTTATATATATAATATTAATTTTATAAGACATATTTTTTATTATTTTAACTATCAATATGAAATCTCAAATGATATTTCTATATATTTAGTTTAAAATAATATCTTATCATCTTATGATGGAAACATTTTTTTATAATTATTACATAATTATCTTATATCTTATCAATTTTTTAAAATAGATCTGTTGATAACATTAAAAGTAGAATCAAGTGGTGGAATAAATATAATGGGATATTTGTAATTTTTTGTCCACCAATTAGAGGAAATGTTCTCTCGTGTTTGAAATAGCATTTGGGAACCACTGACAATTTGGAGAGAAGCATTGATGGTTGAAACAATGTAATGAAATACCATGTTCATGTTAGAATCTTCAGTGAAAATCAGATCAATATATACGATGTCTTAGATACACATTGTTGTTTGAAAAATTTTCATTTTGTTTAAATAAAGCTTGATATATAGGCTTCATTGAGTGGGTGGGCCACATACATGAGTCTTTGGAGCCTGGATTAACAGATGAAATAGAATACATTATCAAGGTATTATAACATAGTTTTGAAAAAAAACTCATGTTCTAATGTGATCATTGAGGTAGTTATGTTATTTAAAAGAGGGTTAACATTTTTTCATATTTTATTTTCAAATTAGTGAATATTTTCAATATATGGTGGAAATTATTTCTAGGATAGAGAGACAATAGATGTTTTTTGGGCTGTGATTTTTACAACGATATTTTACACTATTTTGAAAATTAATGTTCGTGTATAGAAATTGAATTTTTACTATCCATTTAAAATTTACAATATTATGTTTTCCATGTAATATTTAATCATCCACAAGTGAGTGGTCTTTCGTATTTGAAAATCATGTGCACTAATATATTTATTCATATTTATATCACCTCTCTATTTCATTGGATTTATTATTAATATATTTCAAAACAATTTTATCTTTTTGATCAATTTTTCATCCAAGTTGAATGCATCAGAATAGAAGACTGGCATCCATTAGGATTCACCCTCACTCCTTCTATGAAACCAATTGTGTCATAACATCTCTAACCACTCATTGATGATGTTCATCCTGACATTTTGAACCCTATAGTTGTATTCTAATTTATCATCACTTATTCCATCATGAAAAATCCTATTTCTCTTTTAAGAAGATACCTCTATTTTTGTAATGTGTTATCTATCATTCTTCTCTTATTCAGATTTTTTTTATTTAAAAAAGTGTAATAAGATATATAAATATTTTTAAGTAAATATGTGTTTATAGAATAAGTGATGGATAGTGGATATATTATATAAAATAAGAGGGTTTCATTGTTACACATTTGGAAATAATTATTTTATTTGATGAAAATTCGGTTTTCATTTCTATTCATATTGATGTATAAAAAATTTAGGTTATATTGTTGATTTTCTATATTCATTGATTTCATGTAATTTTATAAACCTATAAATTAGAATTATAGAGGATCCCCATGCATTATTTATAATGGGAAGTACATTCATGATTAGCAGTATGATTTCTATCACCAAATTTGATGTTGAAAATTTTATGGTGAAGAATAACATTAACATATGGTAATGTCATGTTCAAGATGTGATAACTCCACCTGAGTTATATATCACATTATAGGAAATGACTAATGAAATATTTAATGGGTGTCGGATAATACTCAACCTAAACATTTGTTTTATTACAATAATGTTTTGTCCATTATAGATCAAATAATTTTTTAATAAAATATTAAACGATTTTAAAATACTAGATACATTGGTCAAAGATGATGCTAGGTCCATATTGGTGCAGAACATTCCCCCAATGGGTTTTGATCATCTAACCAATACACTGTTGTACAAAAATGGTGAGGAAAAATATTTTCACATATCAAATTCATTTATTCATTCTGAGTATTAGTGGAATGGAAATTATTAAAATAATGATTTTTTGTATTAGGTTTTGATGAAAACCATTGGATGTTCATCTATTAAGAATCTAGGAGGATATAAAAGTGTAAAATAATGATCATAATTTAGATATATGTTCACATTCAGGAATCAAAAAAAAATCAATTGTTAGATTTTCATCATTAAAAGAACCCAAAAAAGAATTTTCCCAATATTTTCAATCAAGTGGAAATAGTTCTATATAAAATGAATGATGATGAATATTCATCTTTCCTTATTTACTCAATGGTCAACAATTCAGATGGTTTTATTCTTGATTCATGTTTTTCATTACATATGTAATGAAAATTATAGTTTTTTCCAATCCTCATGGAGTATGAACGAAGTGTGGTTCTTATAAAATATAATTATAAATTTCATATGAAATTTATAATAACTATATTATTGATGATGTATTATATTAAAATTCGAAGCCGCGCATATGTGAGATACGTGAAATAAATGTTGTAGAACCAAATATCTATAGGTTTACAAGAGATTCCTTATTATAGTATAACCATTAATATCATTTAATTATTTAATTTACATTCCATGAAATTAAAAATAATCACATGTTTGTTTATTTTTATTTTCATATTGAAATTTTTATAATTGGAGTGGTGATATTAGGGGGTACTGTTTCATACACATCCCAATTATGGTGTATGTGGATAGAGAATAAGGGTGATATGTATTTGAATATATTAGTAAATAATTGTTATTAATTCATTATATGAGAGTAGTAATTGTCTTAAGAAAGAATCTAGTGAAAGGAAAAAATAGTACAATAAATGTCATCAAAACTACTCATCACCATAAGTTAGTAATTTAAAAAATTCATAAGGATATCTAAAGACCATATTGGAATGATTCAATAAGAGTTATTCATTACATTGTCAGTTTTATTGATAATTATTTATGAAATGTTTAGTTCTATTACATGATGAATATGGATATAGTTTTATATATCATCCATAAATAAATGAAGATGATTGAAAAATATAATAGAATAAATATAATGATATTTTTATTAGACAATAGGGGATAATAAAAATCATATCCTTTAAAAAAGTATTTTCAAGAATTGGGTATTTTGAGATAGTTATAATTTTTAGAATAATTCACCATAATGGTGTTACATAACATATAAACCACACACACATTAAAAAGGTAAATTGTATTTTATATGAGTATGTTTTGAGAAAATATTCTAAGGAATAATATTCAATGCATACAACACATATTGATAACTAATTACTTTAATCTTATAAAGATAATAAAAAATGATTTTGACTGGGTTTAGTTTGATTTTTTTATGATTATGATAGATTGATATAATTTATTTAATACTTATTATTATGTCACAAAATTAAAATTATAGTATTATAATGACCCTGGGAACTGTACATGGCTCTAGTAAGGACCAGTCTAAGGTTTCCAGGGAAAAGGATGTCCAAGATAGTTATAATAACACCCAAGGTGGATATACCAAAGGTATAGGGTTCTATCCAGACTTCCTAAAAACATTGTAGGTCACTGAATTTATTTAAATATGGTAATAGTTCATGTATGACCAACAGGACACCTCTCAGTATTCCGGATAGGAGGGTATGAGGGTAGAGATTAAATAAAGTATCATCATTCCAATACATGTTCTCCCTATTCAACATGGATTTTTACATTAGTGTATGAGAAATCCATAATCGATAAACTATGAAATTTATTTTATATATTATGTTAACTAAATGTAAAGAATATGGATATTAATTGTTTGAGAACTGTAAGTAATAAGTGGATTTAATAATAACCAAAAGGAAAAATTCTTCTAGTAGGGCATATAAATATTTGTTAAGGAGTTGGATATGATGTAGATTAGAATAAAAATAATAATGAGAACTCCATAGACTCCTCGAAATGTGAGTAAGACTTGACGAATACTTATTTTTACCTTAATTGAGTGAGGAACATTAAAAATGGTGTGTTTTATTCAAGTTTGTAAACTAAAAATAGAGTAAACTTGATGAAAACCCATAAATAATATTTCAATTATTCAAAATTGATGATGACTAGAAAAATGAGTAAGGGTTACTATCACTAAGATTATTATTAATGGAAGGCTTGGGGTCTTCTACTGAATAATGGATGTGATTATAGAAGATATATCCTTGAATGCGAGAGGTTGCGGACTAGGAGTGAGGGCCAAGGTCTGATAGTGGATAAACTATGCCCTCTATTGTAAAAGTGTTGTGCAATAGAGAAATATAAACACAACAAATGCAGAAGAAGTAGACAACACAAATATGAATGAACAACGGTACTGAAAAAAAGGATAAAAAACGGACATATATATATATTATAATGTTATATGTCCTATTTCTAAGAAAGCAGTCAAAATAGGATACATTGCAATCAAAAGCAATATAGTACAGAGCATCAGGTACAACAAAACAAATTAAAACTGTGCAGTAGGAACTTAGCAGCATCACAAGCCTAAGCTTAGTCCCATTATCTCCTACTCCTATACAACACTAATGTAACGGTATAGGGTGCCTCTCCCTAATCAACACCTAAATCAATATAATCTGTTTGGGCCCAACACATGACCCAAACCGGGTGTGAGAAATTAATCCCAATAGTCATCCACCGAAGGTACGTTCCCTACTGATAGTGTTAATGTGCAATATAAGTGTACAATAAAGAAATTCAGTAAACTAGGAAGTACTCCAATGCACCTACTCCTACCAGTTCAACTAACATTTAATTATTAGTTAATAATTAAATATAATTTAATTATTAGTTCCTGCGACCCGGCCTCATCTGAAAATCTATTGTACAGTTCCACATCAAAAACAACAATAGGATATATGAAAAAATAGAAGGTAATTAAAATTTCAATAATGTGATTTAGCTTGGAAGGTATAACCCAAGAAAACACCACAGTGAATTTTCAGGTGAACATTGCCCTCAGGCTAAACAATACCTTGCCCTCAGGTTAACCAGAACCTTACCCTCAGGAAAAACAGATATTTCCCTCAATCATAGAATATACTACCCATAGAAATAAGAATAATTTCCATTAGGAGAATTAATACCTTGGCCTCAGGAAAATTAGTACCTTTCCCTAGGGATAATCATTACCTTTCCCCCTGGCGAATCAGTACCTTTCACTCAGGTGAATTCATACCTTCCCCTCAGACAAATTAGTACCTTGCCCTTAGGCGAATCAGTAACTTTACATCACATGAATCAATAACATTCCATTGGGTGAATCAATACCATTCCCTCAGTCGAATCAATACCTTTCCTCAAGGTGAATTAATACATTTCCCTCAGGAGAATCAATACCATTCCCTCAGGGGAATCAATACCGTGACCTCAGGAAAATCAACAACATCCCATCATGCTACACAAGTAACAATGCCAAGCACAATGCATATGCAAGGAATAAATTGGTGTCCTCTGATGAAAACTCAAAACATTCTATCATTACGGCATACCCACGGGTATCCTGGCCAAACAGCTAAACAACGGAAACACACCCTCGGGATGGCCATGGATCAAGGAAACGATCCCAACAAACATTTTATGCATGTTAATTTAGATTATATATGAAATTATAGATATCTTAACATATAATGCCTCATCTATATGACACCCAAAACATGTGCGTTTAGCAAAGGAGTACACAAATTTAACTCAACAGTTGGAAATAAACACCAAACCACCTACCTCGATCTCCTATAATCGATATACATGAGCGACGCCACCCGAAACCTCCCAGAACGACATAGATACGAGTTAATAATTTACCCGTTAAAACTCAAATAACATCATCTCAAGATAAAATTGGGTGGAAGGAATCAAGGATAGAGAAGAACTCACCTGTGCAGTTCAAACGAGATAGGCTTTGAGGGAATCAGATTCGCGGTCTGTGGTCGGGATCTCTTCAATGTTTCCGTCATCACTCTCGTGTCTCTCATCAAGTCCAATGCTTATGCTACTGAAAGAGGAGGATGAATCCTATTTTAAGTGAAAAAACATAACTACAATGAATGTAATCTAATGTACATGGAATGTACTTTTTTTTAACTATTCACTGGTAGCAACTCTCCACCACCTTATTGTTCATCTTTTGACTGATTACACAGTGTGTAATATTATGTACACGGTGTGTACTATCCCTCCACTGTCGGCTACTCCCACTGCATTAATGTTCACTTGTTGAATGATTATATAGCGTGTATATACTAAGTACATGGCATGTAGTTAGTTTTTACACTCGTCATCACTGACATGCCTACACGCCCTATACACTCATCCAATATAGAAAATGTACACGATGTGTGGAAAAGTACACTGGGGTACCCAAAAGATATTTGGATTTTCCCATTTTTCATTATTTTCTCAAAAACACTAAAGGAAAATGGAAATGATGAAACTCATAACTGAAGAATAAGAACTAGGTACTTAAAAACTCCCCCCCCCCATAATGAAATTAATCCCCAAATTTCCCTTCCAAGGGTGGTGAAGATAAAACTAAGTAAAACTCTAGTCACTGAGCATGTACGTCAGTCTCCTACTCCCAGGATTCATCCTTTACTCGGCCATGCTTCCATTGCAGCCATACGGGAGGAACTGACCATCCTTAGAGAAACAATGTTCTATTATCAACAATAAAAATCAGATGCCCTTTAAAGGATGCATCTTCATGAAGTCCAACCTCCTCATGCTGAAAAATATGAGATGGATCTGAGTGATAATAACGCAGTTGAGATAGTTGGAAGACGTCCTGCATGGCCCGATACCTCTGCGGTAACATCAACTGATAGGAAACCGACCCGACCCTCTCTAGAATCTCAAAAAACCCCACATACCTTAGTGAATGTTTTTCCTATCTACCAATCCTCCTTTGTCCCATCCTCGGTGAAACATGCAAGAAAAACTGATCACCGACCATGAACTCTATGGATCTTATGCGATGATCAACATAAGATTTCTGACGAGACTATGCAGTAAACATCTGCTTCTAAATCATCTGGGCCTATTCTAATTTCTCATGCCGGAGATGTGGTCATAGTAAAGCTACCTCACCTACCTCCAACTAGCATAATGGTGATCGACATGGTCTACCATATAAATCCTTGTATGGTTCCATCTCAATAGTTTCCTTAAAACTATTATTTTGTGAAAACTCCACTATGGTTATGTGCTTCTCCCAATTTCCCCCAAAGTGCAGGACGCATGCACGCAACGTGTCCTCTAGAACATGTATCATAGGCTCTAATAGGAAATCGGTCTGATGGTGGTAAGCTATTCTCAGAAGCACTTGTGTACCCAGTTCCCTTTAAAAACTCTTCCATAATCAATATGTAAAATGGTTTTCCCTATCTAAAATGATAAAACTAGGGACCCCATGAATACATATTAACATTTAGATATACAACATTTCTTGATCGTCAACACTGAAGCTCTCCTTGATTGACAAAAAGTGAGCTACATTTGAAAGTCTTTCCATAACAACACAAAAGGAATCATTGCCTCATGGTGGTCTTGGATACCTTGTCATGAAGTCTATCGTGAAATATTCACATTTCAACTCTAGAATGGGTAAATATTGTAACAATATAGCATGCCTCCGATGTTCTGCCTTCACCTGCTGATAGGTCGAACATCTCGCAACAAAACCAGCTACCTCTCTTTTCACACTCATCCACCAATACCGACCTCTCAAGACACGGTACATTTTGGTAACTCCAAGATGTACTTTCAAAGATGAAGCATGAAATTCCCACATCAACTACTCAAATATATCCCCTAGAACCCACACTTGTCCATTGATACACAGTACCTCATCATCGACAATCGTCCAACCAGGAGTAGGGTCCTCTCAAACCATTGACTCCCGTAGAACTAGGCCTTCTGAATCTTAAAGTTGTCTCTTCCTTACTCTATCTATAAGGGTAGAAGTCCTAGCTAAGGATGAGATATCGTTTCTCCCATGACTATCTTGCACCTCCAAATGAATCTCAAAGAACAAAACCATAGGATATAACTCACCACTGGCCTCATGCACTTCCTGTATTTGAGTCCTCATACTATGTGCATCAACTACATCATTACCCTTACCAGGTGTATAGAAAAGCTCAAAGTCGAAGGACTGAAGGTATTCAACCCACCTTCACTATCTCAAATTCATTTCACGATGGGTAAAGATATATTTAATACTTTTGTGGTCTGTAACCACCCCAAAATGTTCTCAAAAGAGATAATGTATCCAACTGTGTAACGCACGAACAACTACAACCAACTCGAGATCATGCATCTGGTAATTCCTCTCATTTGACCTCAACTGCAAAGACCCGTATGCAACTACTCAAAAGCCCCACATCAAAACTGCCCCCAGCACAATACATGATGCATTACACTAAATTTTATAGATCCTCCCTAGCTATGGAATTATCAAAACTGGTGTTGATGTCAACCTTCCCAGCATCTTATGAAAGGTTTTCTCACAAGATTCTGACCAAACAAACTTCATACCTTTCTTAGTCAATCACGTTAACAGTGACGGTAAGTTGGAGAAGTCCTATATAATGTTCCTACAGTAACTAGAAGTCCCCAAGAAACTCCTTTACTCAAACATGTTATTAGGCTGCTCCCATGAAACTACTTCTCTCACATTCTTAGGGTCAACTACAACTCCTTCTTCTGAGATAATATGACCCAGGAAGTGAATCTGGTCTACCCAAAAGTTTCACTTTGAGATCTTACAATATTGATAGTGCTCTCACATTGTACTCAGTATGATCTTAAGATTGGTGGCATGTTCATTTTGTGTGTGAGAGTACACCACGATATAGTCTCTGAAGACTACCATGAATGAATCCAGATATGGGTGTAAAACACAATTTATCAGATCTAGGAAACCTGCTGGGGTGTTTGTGAGTCCAAACGGCATGACCATGTACTCATATAGACCACATATGCCTTGAAAAGATATAAGTGGATTGTCTAATGGTCTAACACACAACTGATGATATCCAGACCTCTTGTCAATTTCAAAAACACTCATTCTCCTCAATGTTGATAAAAAAGATCATCAATTGTTGGTAAGGGATATCGGTTCATATCCATCAATTGGATTAGTTTATGATAATCCATGCAAAGTCTGGGGGTACCGTCTAGCTTCTTCGCAAACAAGATAGGCGAACCCCAATGGGAAGTATTGCGTCAGATAAAACACATTGCATGCTACTCCTCCAACTGCTTCATGAGCTCCTGAAATTTTTTCGTTGCCATCCTATAAGGAGGAATGTACACTGGTGATGCTCTTGGAACATGATCAATAGATAAATCAACCTCTTGCTCTGGAGGAAGACCTGAAAAGTCATCTGGGAAGACATCCCTTGAACTATCATCCACTGGAGGGAAATCCTTTTAACAAGTTCCCTGGTCAACTAGATATAAAATCACAATTGGGGCTTTCACTCCACCTCACCCACGATGCTCGGGTCCAGCTCGACATTCCTGTACATCCCATTCTCCCTTGTACAGAAACTCTCCACCCTCTGGTGATGTGAAACTCACCCTGCGACGATAGCAATCCACAAAGGCTCGGATGGGTACCAACCAGTCCATCCATAGAATGACATCATAGGATGTCATCTCTATAACATAGAGGTCCCATATAAGGTGACACTGACCTAACTCTATGGGCACACATTTCACTAATGCACACCTACCCCTCTAATTCCCAATAGAGTGTCTAGAGTAATGATATCAGAAGAAGAAGAAACACAGATCCCTAGGAAATCCACAATTGGATCATATATAAAGCTATGTGTATCACCAGTATCGAAAAGTACAGAATATAAACTTGAAGATATTGGAATAGTACTTCTGATAGTGGATGTTCTGGGATCATGAACCTTTTGGATCTGTTTCACAGCATATGCCTCCCCAGTGCTGCGGCTCTACGACACATCCTAGCTACCCTGAGCTGAGCTGCCATGTTGTCTCGGTGATCCTAGTGTCTAGAAACCACAACCACGACCACCACCTCGGCCTGAACTCCCTGACATATTCCAATTACATGACTAGTTAGAAGCTTCTGGCCCTTCTCCCACACATGGAGTCTATACAGAACCCCTCTCACTAGTCATAGGTGGAAATTCCCTACAAAAACGATGGAGATGGCGCACCCTGCCACTGGATCGGAACTCCAGTAGGTCACGTGGACAATAATGTATCTTGTGACTCTATTTACCACACTGGTAGCACACTACAGGGCCTCATAAAGAATTCTTCCAGCTTTTACTGGCACCATGAAATAAATCCATCTGCCTCTTCCTCTTATCAGTAGAGAAATTACCAGAAATGGGTGTTGAACTGCCCTGGCCTACACCACTAGCTTCCTACATATTCCACTTAGAAATTACTGCCTTGTTCACAATAGTGACCAGTGTAGGAAACCTAAAAATAGTCACCAGTTCTAGAATTTTGTGTCAAATACTATCATCAATGATTTTATCCCTCAACATCTCATCACCCACCAGAACAAGAGCAAGACATTATAGCTCGATTAATCGGGAAAAATAATCCATCTCTGTCTTGGCGCCTTGTTGCAGATTCCTAAACTCTCGAGCTCGATCTGTCCTTAGAATCTCTGGAAATAAAAAATCATAGAAGACTGCATGAAAATCATCCCACTCCATGTATCAATGTTTCTCGTTCTAGGTAGTAACATCCCACCATCTCTTCAAAAAATCATGTAGCATATAAGTAGCAAGCTTGACCCTTCTCCATTGAGGTGCCCCACGGTGCTCGAAGATAGTCTTCAATGACTCCAGCCATGAATCTACAGCCTGTGTTCTTCCTTCGCCTGAATAAGAAGGCAGATGTTGTTGCTGGAATATATGTTCCAACTCTTCTATAGATGTGGCAACCGGTGGTGCTCCCTCGAATGTCTATATGAACCACATGAATCCTTCACGGAACTGCGTAGCCGTTCCTGCATCCGTTATAATAGCTGGCACTACATCTGGATCTGCTAGAGGTTCCATCGGTAGACCATGAACTACCAACTATAGAGTATAATAGTTTCTTATCTCTTACCGAACAACTCGTGGTCATCTCTACGTCATTAATATACAAGGTCAAATACATGACTTATTTTAAGATCATCAAGTTCTATGACCTGGATACATATAAATGGAACATGGAAAAGAAAACATTCATGTTTTATCAAAAAAATACAACACGACATGTATAATAACGACAAATTTTTTTCCCTAATGTCTTTCAAATGGGCGTGTACTTCTGCCAGAAACTGTCATGTGACACACCAAACACATGGCGTGTTGTCTACACACATGGCATGTACTTGAATTTTCTTCCATTTCCCGAGTCCTTATACATTTCTATTCCACATTTCTCCCTTTTGAATGGGACCACACGACGTGTATACAGTATACACAGCTTGTACCCTTAAGCCCTTACATGGTCGTGTTCTCATGTTGGCATGGGCAGGTATCAACCCTAGGTACACATCATGTTACACCCACACACAGTGGGTAAAAAACTCCATCCCACACCCACACGTCTATGTCTACATGGTCTCTTCATTGTTCCATACTGCACCTCGTGTCCCACTGGTACACAACGTGTGCTAAACTTGCTTTTTCGACCCGTGTTGTTCGAAACACGGTCGTATACACAGCTCACACTACACAATATTCTAGATGGACACGGTGTGTAATAGAATGGATCACACCGACCCATGTTGTTTGTTATACATCCAGATTCGCAGATTAAACTACATGGCGTGTTAGGACATAGGGTCCACATGACATGGCGTGTACAACCGATACACAGTGTGTTCCCTCTAGAGTTTTCACATCCCATGTTTCTACCTACACGGCCTATTACACAGTTAGAAACTACATGGCGTGTACATAGGGTACACGGCGTTGAAAAAATGAAATATAATTTCTTCCCAAGCAAAAGAGTACAAAATGTGTAGTCAAAACTACATGTCGTGTATTCTTGGATTTTCCGGACAGTATGCCTTAGAAACACCTCAATAGCCCAATGAAAAACTGAAACCAACACATTAGTGCCAAATTCTGATCTGGGAGGGCCCATACTCCCAACTAATCAATTATTGGAATCATATACATGTTATAAACAATGTAAAGAAGTCAATGATCCACCAAATTCCGGTCAATGAGGTCTCGTACTCCTTAAGAACCAATGTTTGGCGTTCATTCTACAAAACATCACAAAACAATACCGTTTCAAATAGAATTTATTTTTCCCCATGAAAATATCACAACAACATACCTTTACTAGAATAACATCTATCACAACAACATGAAATTTCTAAATCAACTATGTGGAATGAAATCTATAAATGGAAAGTGCTTCAAACCTGAGCCTAAATGATGCATGAGATGGAATAACCTCATCTCATAGGGATGTAACTAAATAGAACCCAGTATAAAAATATAAACAACAAAACAAAATTCATCAGCAAATGGTGAAAATAAGATCAACTATAAAGTTGAAGACAAAGTAAAATTGTAACATGAGGTAAATTGGATTTTCCCTATACACGGGTTAGTTACTGCCTGGCATAACTTATTACAAAATACAAATTATGTCCCATCCATGAATACAGGCTCCGAACTATAAGTCAATGAAATGAAATACCTTTGATACCACATTGTAATGTCCCAGATCCGGGTGCCACACAATGGGTGCCCCGAACCCGGTTGGTCACATGACCTCAAGCACATTTTTCCAAATGCCAGAGGCAGCAGACTAGCAGTGTGGGCATGTGTCTAATAGTGGGGAAACTATGACCTCATCTGTAAAATTGTTGCACAACAAAAAAATATAAACATAAAAAATGGGGATGTAGTAAACAATACAAATCTGAATAGACAACGATATTAAATCAAAGGATAACCAACAACCATATATATATATGATGTAAGATGTCCTATTTCTAAGAAAGCTGTCAAAACATGATACAATACAATCAAAAACAATATAGTAAAATATACCATGTACATCAAAACAAACTAAAACATTGTAATAGGAACTCATTAGCATCACAAGCCTAAGCTCAGCCCCATTCTCTACTACTCTTCTACAACAATCAAGTACATGTATTGGGTCCCTTGCCTTAAAGAAAACCTACATCAATATGACCCAAACAGTGTGTGATAAATAAATACCATTTGGTAACCACCAAATTCATGTGCTCAACTGACAGTGAAAATGTGCAACAATGAAATGCAGTAAACTAGGAAGTACTAAAAAGCAGCTACTCCTACTAGTTCCATTAACATTTAATTATTATATAACAATTCAATATATCTAAATTATATGTTCTTGAGACCTGACCTCGACCAAAAATCTCTTGTACAGTTCCACATAAAAAAACTATAGTAAGATATCTAACAAAATAGTATGTAATAACATTACCAATCCTACGCTTTAGCATGAAAGGTATAACACAAGGAAACACCACAGTGAATATTCAGGTGAACATTGCCCTCAGGCTAAGTAGTATCATGCCCTAAGGGTAACCAAAACCATGCCCTTAGGTGTACTACATATTTCACTCAGGCATAGAAGGTACTGCCCTGAGGCATAAGAAATCTTCCCCTTTTTCGAATCAATACCTTTCCATCAAGAGAATCAGTACATTTCGCTTGGGCTAATCAATGCCTTGCCCTCAGGAAAATCAGTATCTTGCCCTTCGGAAAATCAGTACCATGACCTCAGGAGAATCAGTACCTTTACCTTAGGAGAATTAGTACCTTTCCCTTAGGATAATCAGTATCATGCCCTTAGGCGAATCAGTACCTTGCCCTCATGAAAATCAATACGTTTCCACCATGCGAATCAGAACCTTGACCACAGGTAAATCAGTACCTTGCCCTCAAGAGAATCAATACATTTCCCTCAGGCGAATTAGAACCTTTCCCTCAGGCTAATAAAGTATCCAAGCCATGCCCAACACATAAGAAATTAATAAATATGCTCCCTCTCAAGAAAACACAAAACATGATCTCATTATAGAAAACCCATCGGTATCATATCCAAAAGACTAATCAAGGGAAACACACCTACAGGGTGGCCCTGTATCAAGGAAATGATCCCAAATAGCAATATATACATGATCATTTACATTATCAATGAAATTCTAGATATCTTAACAGTTAACACATCAACCATAGGACACCCCAATCATGGACATGTAGCACAAAAATACACAAAAATCAACTCAACATATGGAAATAAACCCAAGACCACCTACCTCGATCTCCTATGATTGATATACGTGAACAACGCTTCCAAAAACCACCCATAATGACATAGGTCTGAGTTAATATTTTACCCATTATAACTCAAATAACATCCCCTTGTGAAAGAATTAGACAGAATGACTCGAGTAGAGAGAATAACCCGCCAGTGTGGTTCAAACAAGATAGATAATGAAGGAATCAGAGTCCCTGTGTATGGTCGGGAGCTCATCCAAGATCTGGCCTTCTCTCTCGTGGCTCTCATTGATTCCTAAGATAGCTCTTCCCAAAGAGGATGATACTTCATATTTGAAGCGATAAAACATAAATACACGACGTGTAATCTCACATATACGACATGCACTTTCTTTTTAACTGTACAGTAGTGCCAAATATCCCCCTCTTTACTGTTCATCTGCTGACATATTACAAGGTGTGTAATACTAATTACACGGAATATACTATCATTCCGCAGGCAGCTACTCCCATCGCCTTATTGTTTATCTTATGATTGATTACACTACGTGTATATACTAAGTACACGGCATGTAGTCAGTTTTTACACCCTTCATCGCTGTAGGACTATACTTCTTGTATGTTCATCCCACACGAAAAAGTGCATGGCAGGTACCAATTTGTTTTTTGGGATTTTTCTAATATTTTATTATTTTCTCAAAAACTCATAAAGAAAAAAGAAAAGATGAATCTCAAACCTCAAGGATAAGAACCGACTTCTTATAGAACCATTGTAGATTACAGTAGAAAGAACAAAAACTTTATGAAAATTTATATTAGATAAATAATAATCTAATATCATTCATAATATAAAAAATGACTCTTACTAAAATTGATTTATATTATATAAATATTTTTATTCAAATGTGATAGTTATAAACTAGACATTGTATTTCCCATTATAAATATAAATTAGATATTATTAAAATACATTTTTATTTATCCTAATCATTGAGTATTCATTAATTGATTTATATTTAATAAGCAATCCAATATTAATAATGTCATTTTTTGGATCAATTTTTTTTTCCAAATAATGTTTCTAATTGATTTTGGTGATATAATATTATAATTTTTTCATATTTTTTTTAAATTTAGTCAATAAAATTAAAATATGTTTTGAAATACTAACATAAAAAATATTATAGATTAAAGTTTTTGGGATTTTTCTAAATGATTTATTTTTCAATGAATAATGAAAAATTTTGTTTTTTCACATAATATAATTTCACATGATTATATAATGTAATTTTAAAAATAATTATATATTTTATTAGGTATTATAGTGAGATATTATACATTATAGTTATAAATATTTAATTAACTATATTTTAATCAATAATATTCAGGATTTTTGATATAAGTTAATTTGTATGTTTAAAAATACATTTTGAGAAATATAATCACATTATTTTAATATTATAAATTCAATTAAATTTTTACAACTTCACGAAATATAAATTTGATAATTTCACACCATATATCAAATCTAGATTTTATGATTTGTAAAATAGTCCAATATTTTCTTTATCCCTTATAAATTTTATCAAATGTTAATATTTTTCTACTTAGTATGGTTAAAATATGTAAAACAACGTTAAACGTATAATATATGTATTTAAAATAACCCTAAAAATTTTATTTAATAAAGTTATTTTGAGGGGTTCAACTATCATCATAAAATATTCTATTTTAAGCAATGTATTTGAATTTATTTTAATAATAATATATTTTTTAGGTAATCAAAAATACATAATATCAGAATTGGTTTTTTAAAAACAATTTTTTATTCATGTGGATAAAAATATTTTATTATCAGGGATAAATGATTATTCTTAATATAACTGATTTATTTTTATCAATTAAATATTTTAATTTTTATTTAATTTTAAATTACTTTTAACACTTATGGATAATTTAAATAGTGAATGTAGAGAGAGTAGAAAATTTTTGTAAATAATATAAAAAACAATAAAAAAATTATTTAGATGAATTTTTGAATTACAATAAATTTGTGGTAACATATATATTAAAGTTATCATTATTGGTTATATATACTAAAAATAATGTTTTCATCCAAAGAATAATGAAAAATTAAATGAATAGCCCCAAAACTGAAAAAATTACATTTGAGGATATATAGAATTTTATGAAATTACTTAAAATAATTGTGAAATAAGATAATATTGATGGGATGCGGTTTATAATTTCATATCTTGAAAATTTGGATGGTTATTTTTAACATTTAAATTATTTTTTAACCCATGATTATTGTATAATGTGTTTCCATTATTAAGGATAAAATAGTTAACAATGTGCTATGCCAAAATGATAATGGTTAAAATGAAATAAAAATATTTATAAATCCAATTTAATATGTTTAACTCAATCCTATTTCATCATTAATTAGTCATTTAACCAATTTTAAACACGTTACCCTGAATTATTCTTTATAATATTTCATTGTTCGAAAAAACTACAAGTTCACCCTTTTCAACCCTTATAAAAGGACAATTGTCATGTCTCTTAATTCAAACATATTGAGCATCTTATATTGATACAAATATACCCCAAAATCTTTTGAAATTCACTATCCACGATTTATTGTTTGTTTTTTAGTTAAAATACCATTTTAGTGGTCCTTTTGAAGGGATCTAAATGAAATATACTAAATAAGAAGTAGTCGTCATACTCGACCTTTTTCAATTCATTTAATATTATACCTCCTCTAAATTTTTGTTTTTCATAGTAAAATTATATATTTAGTATCCCCAATACAATGGGATGTTATTATGATAATATATCCACTATTATCCACCATTTTCCCATTAAAAGTGATATATGTGCATCATTTGTGCATATGTGTTAACTATCGCCTCTATGTAGCGATATACTTCATTTTCTATAAACACAATAAATTATTTTTATTATTATTATTAATGATATATTTATTTGTTATATTAATGATACTATTCTTCTATAATGATAAATTATGTTTTATTTTTCATTCATTATTTTTTTCAAAAATGAAAACCAATTGCCTGCATTCATAGAGACTATCGTTTCCATGAACAGTGTTGTTCATTTTTCAATCGCAAATTTTATAGATGATTAAAACCATTTATATAATTAATTTATAATATATTTATATCATAATAAAAAGCTGTAATTTTTTTTATCAAGCTAAAATTACAGGGTTTGAAACTGTTGGATCGAAATATTCATGGAGACTGTAAGATTTAACACATTGAAACGATGAGTTTTATAAGGAATTATTATTAAAATTATGTTAAGAAATTATAAATGGATAATAAATTATAATATATATATATATATGAGTTAGGTGTATAATTATAATATATTTATATATTATTTTACAATTTTTTATAGTTCTAACAAAGCAATTTGTATGTAAGGTGATTTCTTATCGTCTTGTTTTCATTTTTGTCGGACATATGTCATATTCACCACTTGTTTTCCATGTGTGCTGTATACACTACCCATTAATGTATTTAGTGATTATTTTATTGAAAATTATCTTATTTAGAAATTAATATATATTTTTTCTATTTCTTGAGGTCTTGATTTAGATATTACCAATTATATAATGGTTCTTCAGCTTAATTATTTTTCATTCAAACATGTTTTAGTATATGAACCTATATTCCATTAAAACCTGTAATAAAAATCCACTAAAATATTATATAATGAATATAATTATTTTAATTACATATATTGATTAATTTAATGTTCACATTTCTATTAATTTTGATTCAAAAGATACTAATGATATAATGATTTTATGTTAAAATCGAATTATTACCGAGATTGTCTATGCCAAAATATTTACAGGTAATATTAGATGGGAGTTTTGGGAAAAATATGCTGATTTTTATTCTCAAATTTTAATTTTAATATTTTAAATTTTTTCATTTATTTTTTCCCTCATTAAATAATAAATATACTGAAATTTCTATTTTAATAAAAACTCTCTTTATTTATATATTTCATATGGAATATTTTTTCTATGTTAATTCTTTTTGCAAAATGTTTTCTATATTTTTTTACTGTAATACTATGAATATTTATTCTTATTTTTACCCATATTTTAAACTATATAAATAAATTCCAAATAAATATTATTTTAATTATAAAACAAGGTATTTTTGATATTTTCAATAAAATGTGAATGGAGTCATTTATTTAATATACTATTCATCAATACAATCTTACACCATCAAAAACACTCAAGGATTTGTAAAATCCCATAAATAATTCATCTTTTTAAAATAATTGTATTCAATTATATTTCATAAAAATATATATTTTAAATATTGCATTTAAAGATGGATTGTTTATTTTCCTCAAAACATTTTTCATGTGATATTTTAGTGGAATAGTTTATATATGATGACATCTGTAGTTGTTACCTGTATTTTACAAGGTATGTGATAAAATGATTCCAAAATTATTCTTCTTATATATAGTTAATGAATATGATGATTATATGATTATGATACATGCTTATATTTTTCATGTTATTATATTATGATATTGTGAATTTTTAGGATATTTTTCGAATACATATGAATCTATTTAAGATTATGTGATGGGAGCCCCGAAATATACATCCATCACATGTATTAAGAAAATATTAACGTTTTATGTTATTAAAGGGTACAATGGTGGTTATTAAATTCCTAAAAATTGGTACCAGATTTGTTATCTCAATCCTTATAAAATGTACATGGGAGGTTATCCCAAGACCAAAACATGGTACACTGAAGGTTATCAAAATCCTAAAAGAGGGTACACATGAGGTTATCTGAAGCCCAAATGAGGTGCATGGGTTGTGAGCCCATGCCTTACATGTGATGAATATCATGTTTGGTATCCTTGACGTAATAATTATACTATTATTATTATTATTGAACATATTTTGAAACACTGTTATGATATGATCTTTTTATAATGTTATTACCCCAAAGATGATGTTTTTTATCTCCATTGTGATTCATGAATTATGAACTACATAACACTATCTTATGATTCATGATTTTGTTCTATGAATTTTTGTGTAAGGTTTTCAAGAGATAAGCCCATTATTTTATAGCCATATTTTCATAAGCTAGTCTATCAAAAGTTACCACAATAAAGTGAGTGTGATAATTATCTCGTGTCCTAGATCTAGTATTCATCATGTTAGTGACCCAAATTTAGTGTATAGGAAATCTTATAATATAGAAGGAATTACCCATTAAAATTGAAATAGGTTTTAGGGATAGTATAAAAAATCACCAATATACTCCATATAACTTTATGAAGTTATATCAAACCCAACCCACAATGACTGAGTAATTAAAACTAAGACATGACAAAGAATATAATGTAAAATAACCAAATACAAGTTTATGATAGTAACTAAAAATAAACACCACCCTGGTTATAAATCTCCAAAATTTTCCGCAAGAACTCTAGGAAACCAGGAAACCATTTATATATATAGGGTGATCATAACAGGTATACATAGTAGGGATATAACAAATGCCTTAAGTGCACATGTGTAAAAAATGCTAATACTCTAGAGAAAAACGGAAGAACCAACATGCATCGACCTCACCATGGCTCCCTCAATAAAATGACGCATCAAATATAATAATATTGCATCAGTATCATAACAACAAATAGACCCTACTTCCTCTTCCACAATGATTTTGTGCTCTCACACCCCCGCATCGAACGTCATATTCTCACATCCTGTACTCATATATCAAATCACATACCCCCACACACACTGAGGAATCACATCACATCACATATCAAGGGATCCTAGAACCACATGTCATATCTCATCCTAAAGAAACTTTGATCCACATGTCACATCCCTCCTGAAAACATTGTGGCAAAAAATCACATATCACTAGAGAACAAATGTTCATGACACCAATGATGAAGGAAGAGGGAGGGATAGGGTGTAGCCATCCATCCTTTTTATTACCATAATTGATACTGGATAAGACACATAGAACCTAGAACATTTGATCTTGGGTAAGGATATCCAACTTCTGTGGGGTGTTTTTAAAATATCATAAACATACATGACATACAAATAACAAAAACACCCCACCTATGGGTCTCCATTAACAACAATACAACACATCACATCTACACCACATAAATTATACCAAAACATCAATACTACTATGACCACTATATGAAACACAACACATAAGAGAAAATAATGTTTTCAACATCCATTAAGAATGTTTCTTGATATTTATTCATTAGTCCATTTACTACACATCAATATCAATCCCATTACAATAAGTTACCAACCTATACACTTAATTCAATTTAATCTATTTCCCACATAACTATTTGAAGAAAATATTTTCTATTTACCATTCGATTTGGTTTTTGTATCCTCAAATTCATTTCCATGGATAACAAGGAAGCTACATCAACCATTCCACACTACCATGCCAATAAATATAACCACATCCATGGTAGCACATATCCACCTTCATAATTGTTTCACTACAACCCAACATTCATTCTACCCAAAAACTATTAATATCAATCATCACATAATCACAATACAAATTTATCACAACCGCTAAAAAATCATCCTTTTTTTGCATCACCCAACTTACTAGAACCCACAACTATACGAAACACACATGATCCCAAAACAAACAACATCCCACACCACATATATTTCAACCAATCCTTGCATCCCATACCATGTACTACACAACCATTTTAGTCACAAAAATATCATCACAAAAAATAAAATTCCTAAATGCAGCACAATGATCACATCTACACCCAACTACAACACATCTTGGATTCACAATTTTTATAATATTTATCAAATTACGTAATTATATTTCTGTGGGTGTTGTAACAGAAAATATAAATCTAGGGGAAACTATTTATTAGAAAAAAATATGTTCATTACTCTTTCATCTATGAGCAATCAATAAACAACCCAAAAGGTAAATTACAACATAACAACTACAACATAAGAAACGATCCTCGTTGTAGTTATTTTCAGAATTGATAACAACATGCACAATAACATCAAAAAACCAATGATAAAATGTTACAATTCATTTGATGACATCTCCTACCAATATAATTTAGACATTCCACGGAATTATAGGATTATTATGACAGTCACTATCCACCCTATGGTAATGAAAATCAGGTAGTTGAAAATCATATAATGTAAAATATTGGGAACAAGGCTCCCCTACAATAAAGAAATTTTTTTAATCTCACTGCACACTGTAGGGTATTGAGAGAATTCCCAAAAACTACAACTACACCATTAGAAAGTGAGAATTAATCTTCAATGCATCTGAATATCATAAAATTCATAACAGACACAAAACCCAATAAAAAACACCTCATTATCCAAACATACAAACATTAATGGAAGGAACATGATGCGAAAAAGATGAGAAAACTACAGAGATCAATGATGGGATGTCTAGAATCAACCCCCATCCAAAGGAATCACATGATGTTGTAGGAGAGCATCGTCGATTTCCTAGTAAAAGAGATGGAGAATAAGGTTTGAGGAAAACATGAGTCACTCAAGATCATATAATCAAGCTAAACATTGGAATTATATAATGTGTACCATTTACACATCATTGAACTTTTGATTTTCTAATTCTTCCATTAAATGAATCACCTCGGTATATTAATCAATTGAATTATTACACATTCTGAACCATCCATCCACATGGCCTGAACACTGCAAACTTGTCATGAAAAATATTTACCTTGTGTGATTCTTATAAATACGTATTTTAGTCTCCATACACCTCCATGTTTTTTCTAGACACCCACTAATCACATAAAACACAATGAACAAAAAAGTTAACAGATCTTGACGACGTGAACAATTAAAATAGATACATTTAAAATTATTCTCAATGTTGAGAATCTAAACCAAATCCCAAATAAAAAGAGTTCTAAAGAAAACCTCGATAGATACGTCTCATATAATTTGTCACACTTATAATTCAACCACCGGCCTTACTCACCAAACCAGAAGGTCACAATAATCCCACACAACATCATCATCACCTCACACTGATCCCCAAAATACATCATCTAGTATCAACCACATCCACCACTTTTCCGAAAAACCATCATCCTCTAATCACACCTCCATAGTCCAAAATCAAAAAATGCACAATTCCCCAATCATACAAATCAAGTATTCTCATTCACCATGTCAAGACCCATCCACTGGGGCCCGGGTTGTGGCTTCCCTATGCCCACCTCCAATAGGTCAGGTGATGGTGACTAGTGCTGAGTCGGCGTATCTGAAAATATGGAGTCATTTTCCTATGAACCTGTATCCATGCAAATGATTCCAAGACATAATGGATGTAAAGTAAAACACTATGTAACAAAAATTCATGCATACCACTACGACCCAACAACATAGTATGAATGAAAATAAAGAAGTAAAGTACAATTAGGACATATTACAATCCCACAAAAAGAAAGGCAAATGAAATGTAAAACCTACAAATAAGGGTACTGATGATGTTGTAGAATGCTAGAAAATACCTTGGATCATTAGATATCACAAGGCAACATTTGGTATGATTCCTCGTATCGATATTCCTAGGACTCCGAAAATGTGTAGGTCATCTGCACAAGACACAAAATGTGCATGAATAGATCATGTAGTGGTTGTTAAAACGATAATCACTATGCCACCCAACACCAAAAGTAAAAATACCACAAAGGAAACAAAACTAAAACGATAAACTCACCTCAAAATAGGTATTTGTCATAAAAATATATAAAAATAAAATTTATTTATACTTGTAATGGATTACAAGACACAATGTATCATCCATTATCATTCATATTGTTCTCCTCGTAACATGCTCAATTCCGAGAGATCACACTTCTTGAGATATATGGAAGAATGCACATTTAAACATTCTATGATATGTATCTATTATCCAATATAGTACCGATACATCAGAAATTTTCCCTATGTCTCTCGGTATTACTAAAACAAGGAGTGTTCATTTTACATCCATTCCATAGTCACATGATTTTTCTAGAGACACACTCATTGATGGAGAACTCCCCCCCCCCCCACAGGATTTTATATTTTCAGAGAAATTTAAAAATAAGTACTGCTAATGTGGCCCATACCAAATAGAACACATAGTGAACAAACCAATGTACAATGGTCAGATCAAACGAAGAGGAAAATAATTAGACCTCAATTTAACGACAGGGGTTCCTACACCCAGGGCTCACTATGTGTAATCATGTACCTACTATAATTATAATCCTAGATAGGTTATGGGTTCCCTTTTAAATATTATTCCCACCAATTATAAAAAATCTATCAATAGTACCACAATTAAAAGTGAGGAACCAATGGTCATATTAGTGCGATCCATGCTCCAACTTGCAGAGTCACTTAGAAAACCAATCACAACCCACTCACAACGGATCACTGTCCATTTCTTATGAAAGGGATTGGATCCTAAATTGAACTGTTATAGATATTCTCAAGGGTTTGATATAAATCACTACTACAACCCTCTATGACAGGATACAAATCCTACATCAATCCTTCAATGGAATGACAAAAAGAACACCACCAACCGCTTATAGTCCAACAAAAAACGCACTAATCCATCTTAAAAGAACCTACTTTTCAAGGGGGTCCCTAATCCTTAAATGGATTATCAAGAGGACTTGTGTGTTGAATGTTATAAACATATTATTGAAAATGGTTTGGTGGAGTTCGTGTAAGGGCCGACCCAGTCAGACTGACCCGACCCAACCTACCTTGTGGTCTGCCGACCCAAACCCGAGTACAACTCAACCCTATTCTTCCTGGAAGGGTCAACACATCCTAGTGGGTGTGGCCGAGACCAACCTGACTAGGATCGAACCATCAGCTCCATCCAATCCATCTCAAACATGATCTGTCACAACCACCCCAAACGTAATGGCTTTCCCATCCCCTCTGTGTCACGTGGTTAGCTTTGTAGGCTACTGATATTGCACCTAGTCTGCTGACTGTGTGCCACTTATCTGATGATGCTTTCACTCCTCCATGCCCTGTCTTGGTTGAAACCATATTCAATTCTCATGGCTAACCTACTGCATGCTCCTCCATTCCTCACCACAGGTGGCTGGTTTCAACTACACCAACACATGGCCATCGTCGCGTGTCCCTGACAACACCATGGTGGCCCCTTTTTCAGCCACCGAATGCACTCTAGTGCTCTGATATCCGATCAAAAAGATATTCTATAATCCTATTTTTTTATTCAGAACTGTGCGATCAAATACACATTATAAACAAATTTTCTAAAAAATGCCTCAATAATGGTATCTCCCTTTTCACTTCAATACATCTGTCTACATTACAGTCACAACTTTGCTAGGTCATCAGGAGTATAGATCTTTGATATGGGTTAATTGTTCCATGAAACATTCACACAATTATTAAACGCTCATTATTTTATGAAGAAAACAAATAACATTATTGGGGGAAGAAACCTGAAAGAGAAATATGTGGAACAAACATCAATCATTTTTCCTTATGACCTTGATCTACCCAAGTTAGACAGAAAAAAAATTACATAAAAAAATAATTTCCCCAAAATTAAAATTTTCAAGGTGAACCCTTCCGCAATAACAATCGAACCACTGGTCAACTTGTTCATGGGTTGATCCACATTCATCATTTAAATTCAAGGCCAAAGATATAAAATATTTAAATAACAACCCATATATTTTATTTAAATTAGTCATCATTGGTGATCGATGGTTGTAGGCGATCAATTGAGAGATGTCATGATCAATCATCTCATCGGTCCTCTACCTCAATTGTCGTTCTTCTTTCGCCAATAATAAGGTTTATCGTTGTTTCATCAAGAAAACTCATGGGTTATGGAAATAAACTTTGATTTCCTGAGAAGGCTCAGTTAAAAGGAAGAAGATATTGAGTCTCCATGTTACATCAATTTAAAATATTTTCAATGAATAATTTAATGACGTTCGTGTCTAAAATAAACATTCACTCTCAACCTATGACATTAGAGGATTGGACCTACCTAATTAAAAGTCATTTTTCTGGATGCAATGATTCCCTCAAATATCTATTCATATTGCCGTCTAAAAGTTACTCTACTTTTTTGAGAAAACTAATTAAGTTTTCTATTAAAAAAATAAGATTTTTTAAGAGTCTGTTGCTAGAATTTTGGGGATCATAATTGACCACCGTCTAAGAGAATAGTCTCTTACTTTTGGAAATAATTTTATAAAGATAAATCCGTGAAATTTCTAATCTCTACACTCTCCCCACCTTAAGGATTTACATCCTCAATATTCCAAACAAGGTTTACTCGAAAAACATTTCATAGTACTGAGCATGAATATTGGCCTCCTTCAACCTTGTTCTCTTCTTAATATCCTCATGATGCCTCTGGACACGCACCAAGTTAAAATATATTCCATGAAGGATAATTGATCTTCATTGTGTACACAACCATAGACACTCAAACGTCGATGTCCAACATGTCCTAGATTATGATGTTCAATGTGTTATGCACAAATCTTATTAGTTGTGACTTGTGGAAAACATTGTGTACCTAGTCCCACTATAGGGTAGAGCCAAGCAGTATGCTACATCACCAACTCAATACAATACCTAAAAGAGGGACTATTAACTTATGAGGGAGCCAAAAACACTATGAAAAATCATTGTATCCCTCTTTGAGGAGAGATGCAAAGGAAGAAATGGTGTCATTCCTCAATGTTTGATGGTCCCCTCCATCTTCCAACACATAACATTGGATGGAACTATGCACTCTTCATGAAATCGAAGATGACCTCCACATTCTCTGAAAATTCCAATGAAAATCCCTTCCTAAACATGAATGTAAAGTGAGTATCACTATCTAAAATAATCATTTATGAAACTCATGGAATTTGCACTATCTCTTACTCGTAGAGACTTCCCAAGACCACTACTAAAATCTGTTCATGGGTAGTTAGGATGTAGACTGACTCGGTGAGTCGATCAATGATCATCCTGATGGTATCATTTAACATGGATGTATGTTAAAAAACTACCAATATATATATATATATATATATCCCTTCCCAATTATTTCTCAGTACCCTAAAAATGAGACAAAGGAACCCCTAATATGAAAATGGATTGACAAAGTGTGTTGAAAACCCACAAAACTAATTCAAACCAACATTCATATTTTTATCTCAATAGTTAATCCCTACATAAACCCATTAAATCATCCTCAGATTTATCCTTGACTCCCCCATGAATATTCTGATGCATTTCTCCACTATCTGTGTATCTTACTTTAACTAAGCGTCTTCTAAAATGAAAAAAAAATTCCCAATCTTTTGAATGTTATTCAGGGGTATTCCCTATGGACTACAGAGCACATGAAGACTCACAGTTGGAATCGCCATGTTGCACCTCCGAGACTCATTTACGAGTGGATGGATAACAACCAACGATTGGAGGTCAGATTCTCAATCTCAATCGATTAAGAATAACGACAAAAATGGGAAATGATCTGATGCATCATTTAGTGGCTAGTAATTTAATTCCAAGGAGATCAACTACTTCAACATTTATCTTCCCATGAGTATATAAAAAATAATCATCATAATCATACAGTAAATCTATGCATCTCCTATATCTGAAGCCTCGATCATTCTAAGAGAATACAAAATTGGGAATCTTGTAATCAATGTAGACAACGAATTTGTCACCCATCAGGTAATATTGATACATCATCAATATGAATATCCCCATTTGTAAATCAATATTATCTATAGCTCAGTTCAAATAATCAATATAAATCACATACATTACTGCATACATTAAAACTCTATTCTCTGACCTGACTTGTTAGGGGAAAAGGGACATCTTGATACCATAACAAACACTACAAGAGATTCTCTTAAAACTAGTCCACTCAGAGTGTGTCTTGGGACATTCATATGTGTTTATCATTATACTCCTCATATTCCAAGTACACTAATGTTTAATCAATGATGATAACCTGCCGCTTCCCATGGTGAAGCACTGAGTTATACCAAGCCATTCTTCTACATGTCCCACATTTACACCCCAGATCATGATGCTCTTTGGGAGCCATCCAATATACAAAGATAAATATCAGTGCAGTACTGTTGAGTGAACCAATGCAGAAGTCTATATCTTTATTGATAGGTAATCCTATAACATATTCTATGGATATATGAATATACTCTGCCACCACTATGAAGCATGATGACAGATAACAACCACTGCACTGAGGGTCGACTAGCCAATTGAATGAAACATTGATGCACCCTCATCTAACAAAATCTATAAATAGATACAAGGATTTATCCCTCACAAATAGATGTAAATCCAGTTCTATAACAATGGAAAATTTTTACAATTTACCTAAAAAGAATCTGAGAATGAACTGGTGATTAGTCTATACTAATAATGAAATTGTTAGGCCTCGGCACCACTACCAGGAGATCCAAACATAATCTCCCTCCTCCAAGAGTCAGTTCACACTTTCGGTACCTGTGTGTGGTATTTTGGTCTTATTCCATTGGAGTCTCTAATTGTGAGCATCATATCAATGGTTTTAACTATAAACTCTATGTATTAATGAATAAATGTTATAGGAAATGAAATAACAAGTACATGTTTCTATCAATAATGCTGATATGTTTGAATGACATTGATCGTACAGTGAACCATTCCTATAGTCCTGGGGTCATAAGCCCCAACAACCTACAATGGTCTCCTCCCCATCCTTCTAGCCCCCAGATCCTGGTATGTACCACCTAGAGGTGGTGGTGGTATCCCATCATTTATTTGACCACCTCATACTACTTCACAAGCTCTCTAACCATGTCTACTGCTCGATGCATCTATTTTCTCTTGATTATGCCTCTTCCATGGTTGTTCATCATCCCCCTCTCTAACTATAGCATGAATGGTTAGACAATCTCATATGAGATGCCTTTTTTTACAACATTCATTCAAAAAATGTCCTTCTGGGAAAAAGCACATCCATGGTGTTAGAGATGGTTTTTTTGGAAACAGTTGTTTCTACTTTGATTACATGAATATTTAATGTGTTAAAACATTATAAATATTATTACATATTTTTCATTGGTCCTCATTACTATGATGAAATAATGTCTTAGAGTATTTATCACATTGATAAGGTTATAGAAGTTTCCAACTATGTTGAGAGCCCTGAAGTTCTATGAAAATATTCTTAAAATATTTTCAATTTTTGGATGACATATGATGATGGGAAAAAATTATACAGATTGTCAGGTGAGAGTACTTTTAATAGGATGAGAGATCTTCTCATGATCTTCACACCTGGTAATCTCAAAGATGGTAGGCTATGAGAACATACCCTCATGTTGGAGTAAATCATGTATTTGTTTAATCATACATTCCAATCTATGAGGGTGTGTAATGTTCCTTAGAATTTATGATTATCATTAATGAATTTCGTGACTCGTTCACTTTTATTTACATAATAAAAAAATCAATCCATATATTGATGGGATGTAGGGTATGTTGGGTGTGTCATGAGTGGCATGTTATTAATGAATATGTCTTAGAAGGATGTGTCCATTCCATTTATAGAAGTCGATATCTAGCCCCTTTTATTGAAATATAACTGGATCCCTAAATTCTAGGGCCATGGTTTAACCATGAGTTTATTCCAAGTAGTCAAAAGAAGAGGTATCAAGAAAACATGTCTGTGAAAGTATTATGAAGCATCCTTGATGAGATATTGGGAAAAAGGGATTATATTACAATGTGACCATTCGTATATGGATTTCTTCTTTATGAAATTATTTTCTTTCTATTGGGTTCCATTATCAATTATTAGTCATTACTCTAGGACTTTAGTAAATCCCGCCTAATGACAAAAAGAAAGAATACTAGTGGGTTACACACTTATTGTTTGTTATGGTTTTTAATTTATTATATTTTATTTTAAGAAATGAAATAAATATTCTTCTAAAGACTATAGAAAAATTGTATTCAAGTAAAAATTAACAGATAAATTAATTACAATTTTTTTATAGAAGAATTATTAAATATTTATCAACTAGTTCTTTAATAAAATATTTATTTATGAAAATACATAAATTATTTAACTTTTTATTTTTGTTTTTAATAAATTGTACTGGAGTTCAAGCATAATAATCCTTTTTTTATAGTAAAATATTTATTTTCAAGATGATAAATAATTATTTATCTATTTTTCATATGAAAAAATAATAATAACGATGTTATCATTGTGTGGATTGAGATTTAATTTATGATTTGGTTTTGCACATGTTGGTGCACCATGAATAATGATGATGTAATTTTTATTATGTATCATGGTTTATTTATATGATTAATAATGTATTTCATTGTTGTTTTTCAATTAAAAATTGAAAATTAAACCCCATGTCGTTAAATAAATAAGTACGCCAATTATGGAATGACCCCTGTTGAATTGAATTTCTAGGGGTGAGAAACCTGTTGTAACAAAACAATTTTCCTATTTAATACAATAATCTATCCTCTCTATAATTAGAAATTATTTTCAATACTGAAGAATAGGTTAGAAATAAAAACCAATTCAATACACACGCTTCTCCAAGATGGCACCCGGAGAATGAGTTGTATCTATCGAAAGCTATCAGAACATGTGGGGATCACCACCAGAGGAATTTTAGTTAGGATCCTTGACATAGTAATGAGATAATTTTGATGTGTCATTCCCAAAAATCAACAATATTATTGAAGAATGTACCGATGATCCAGGTATTTAATTTCTGTTGAAATTATTTAATCTTAATATAAACATGATGTGCAAGATCATCACTCAAGGATATTCCACCCTTTTCTAATTTTTCCAATATCATTGATGATAATCCATGGATACCACTGTATATCATCCTATTGAACCCATATTCAACATCTATTACAAAAAAACATTGTTGGGCCCTCCCAACGTCCACACATCTGCTGTGTTCGGATCCTTTAATTTCTATTAGAGCAATTTAATCATCATTTATAAATATTTAAATAATATATTTATGATTTACGATTTTTTAATTCTATTTCAAAAATCATGCTTAATCATTCTTATGATCTGTATTTCGGGATATTTTCTTCCACTTTCATTTCATGCAGATCTAATAGAAACAAAAAATTATTGGATTAAAATTAAAGAAAATAACTCATTAAGAGGAGCTGACAATTTTGTCTTGGTGACACAATAGTACACACCATATGTTTAGACATGCACATTGTGTTCCCTTCCATTCATTCCATATAGTGTGGACAACATTCTTTGTATTCGTTTTCAGTGCATTAGGTGTAATTTAGAAATTACTCTGACCTTGAAAATTTATTACACAAGGTGTAATTAATTTTTCACTGTGACATGAAAAGGACATGTAGGTGCCAGCTTACAGGAATACAGGTGGTTTGGACCATTAAAAGTGGCATGAATTCCCTTTAGGTCATGGGACAATCCGTCTATCCTATACATTGATCGACACGACTAGTAACCATGTAATGCAGAGATAACACGTCGTGTGGCCCACTAGACACATTGTGTAGTAGGAACTACATGTAATGTAATTTACCAAATTAAACAATGTTAAAACATCAATGTTAGTGTAGTGTTTAGAACTACATATCATGTACAAATCATACTATAGGTTGTTACTATATTTATTGAATAATATTCTTCGACATATTTCAGAAGAGTAAAATAGTTTATGAATATATTACATGTTGGGTAGATTAAATTTGGTAATCACTAGGTTACCTCCAATGTAAATTTAAGTACAATGATGAGAATCTATAAGGATTATAGAAAATGAATAAATATAAAAGTATAGATTAAATAATTATAATAACAAATTGATTCCATCTTGACTTTTCTTAATAAGAATTATTAAATAATTTATTCTTTTTTTAATAATTTTATAACTCATTCCGTGTATGAGGATGATCATAATAAAGGCCTGACATTTTTATTCGTTTGGATTTGCTTTTAATTTATTTGATAAATTAAATTATTGTCCAATGATACATCTCTCTTGATTAATATGTTGGACCTTGATGCCAATGGTTTCTTTTATGTAAACCCTCTTTTTACCCATCACCTACAAGTAAGTTAAAAATATAATTTGTATTGGATGGATCTCCAATGATATTGGAGGATGTTTAAGCTATAGGCGAGATGAAACCAATACCATGAGATACAACGGTTGAAAGGTGGAATTATATAATGATTAACCAAAAATGATACGGTGTTTCTCCCATAGGTCATGGATAGTTGATCAAATGATAGATAATAAAACCATTATAAAACATCAGGATCATTCCCTTTACATTATATTATTTCTATACGATACATGTTTTATCAATATAGATGTGTTTTCACAATAAAATAATTAATTAATCAAATAAGAATGAAAAATGAAACCTATTTAAACTAGTATTATGTATAAATAATATCAATTCAAGGTTAATAAATTAAATATGTTCTACTTAAAATTTACAAGAATGTGATAAAGATAATAAAAAAATTACAAAAAAATTGTTAACATACCTTAATAAATTATTATGTCATACGAAGCCTTCTGTTACATGAATAAGGGAAAGACTCAATAAAACGATGTGTCTGAACAGCCCTTGTTCAGACACATAGTATTATACAGGAATCCCTTATTAATTTTTTAGGTTGACATAACCATATTACGTCTAAATTATTAGCCCTTTCTAGTCTTGGTGTTGTATTGGAGGAATGTATAGTGAAAAACCACGTCAGGATTTCATAATTGGAGAGACCACTCAATGGAATAAGGAACTCCAGGCCCACAATTTTCAAAAACCATCCTACCAGAATACCATAAAATATACATACCGAACCTTTTTTGGTTATGCGAAGTGAAATATGGATAATTTCCACTAGAATTTCTAATCAACAAGACATTCTGAGTTCAATGGTTAGGGCCATTGGGACCTAAAAAAATAGTGGTATACTTAATAAAATTAATTTATTACATATTATAAATTTTAATAATTAATTAACTTATAATATTATTCATTAATAGTATAATAAAATTACAAGACCAACCACACTATACTTACAATCAATTCTAGATAAAGACAATATCTTCACTGGTAGTAACTTCTAGGAATGGTCATGATGCCTTCAGGCTATTCTACCCCTTGAATGTTTGTCTTACTTGATGGAGTTGGCATAGCCGGATCCTCTTTCAATATAAGGGAGTGATGAGTATTTTTTTCTTCCAGAAATACATGAATGACACAGTTGAATTTCAATGTTTTATCCTTCCATCATATAATAGTGAACTCATGATGGAACACAAAATCATAGATGCATATATCATGCTTGAAAAACTCTATTGTATTTTCTATGAGAGATAAAGACATGAAAGGTTTGAGATTTTCAAGGAACTCTTTATTTTCAATCTTGGGATGAGTTCTCTGGCTAGGCCTCACGTAGTCAGGCTCATTGGCTATATTAATAACCGAGAGGTTTAAGGGTTTAATTTCCCCAATGAACTGGGTACCCATCTCATTCTCATAGAAACCCATTAGAGAATATCTTTTTTTTTGTTAATTTCAATTTGAACAACATTGAGATGTCTCAATATGGTCTTGTTATCCTAATTTTCCAAGTGGGAAAATATATGAAACATGATAAGCCATCAGTACATATGTTGTATAAGAGTAAAAGGAAGGTGACGAGATTTAAGGCCAAATCTTCCTCACACCTGTCCATGAAAAAGTAGATGAAGGGGGAGGGGAACTTGATTTTTTTTTCTCTTTCATGTGGTAAGAATGGCCACTGGAAGAAAAACAGCACACAACCAATGAAGCAATGGTAATCATTAGGTGTGTTTTTTATCAAGTGAATTTTATATGTTTTTATAAATTGGGTATTGGATAAAACATTCGGTGCTAATACATGTATTCAAATATTGGAACAAAGTTGATTCAACAATATTCATAGAGTGGAGAATGATATTTGAGTGGCCAAAGGAAAAAGTCTTGTTGTTGTAGCTGTTGGGGACTACCACCACACATTGCCAATTGGGACGATATTGGTGTTGATGGTCTTTTATTATGTTCCTTCAATGACCATAAATGTTATTTATATATCCATACTAGATATATATGCATTTTTCACGTTTAAAATTTAACATTGATTATTTTACAAGGATAAAATTTCTTTGGTAGGGAACAATTATATAATTGTCTTTATGTGTTGGATTACACAGACCAAGTAATGGAAATTGAGATCATAGATACATCACAAGGCTCATACCACTCCCAACATTGGCTTCACTAATTAGGTCAGGAAATTACAAATTCATGACAAATGATAGATCAAGATTGATATTTAGATTATATCGATCTAATACAACTTGGGGTATATCGTTAATCATTAAAAGGCAAAATGACCAAATCCCATTTTAGTGGGAATGGAGAAAGGTCCAATGATATTTATGAATTTGTTCATACCGTTGTGTGTGGACAATTTGTAATTGAAGTATGGGTGGGTAATCATACTTCATATATATTAAAAATGATTTTATTGAATATAAATATGTCTAATTAGTGAGGTATAAATTTGATTATTTTTATAAAATCAAGGAATTCATTAATGAATTTGAGAACCATATTGGTATGAAGATTAAGAAACTACTCTCAGACAGAGGTGGATAGTATCTTCAGAAATAATTCATTTATTACTCTTGTGAGTTTGGTATATTATCACAACTCACATCTCCATACATATCTTAGTGGAATGGTGTGTGAAAAAGGATGACCCACACCTTGTTGTACATGGGGAGATCAATGATGAGTCATCAATGACATCCATTATGATTTTGTGGATATGACCTAAATATAGAATCACACGTACTAATCCATGTACTAACTAAATCTATAAATGGTATTCCATATAACCATTGGAGAGGAAGAAAAAACTTTTTATCAAATGTACATGTGTGGGGTTGTGAAGAATTTGTTAATATCTCTTCTAGTAATAAACATGGACTGATAGGAACATGGTGTACCATCAAAGGACACCCCAAGGGAACAAGGGGATATTACCTATATGACCCCTCAATCAAAAATATTAAACTGTAAAGACATTCCATATTCCATGAGAGGGACAACATCTCAAAAAGAGATAGTGGGGATGATATGGACATCGATGAAAAGAAAAACACAAAGGATATTAGGGTACTATGTGGGTATATGTGTATATAAATCCCATGTACTCTACTATAACACACCATGCCTCAATAACACATGTACCAATGGAATGGTATGACAATGAAACTCCTTTTATCAGTGACCATGTATCTCTACTAGCCGCTCTATAAATGTCCCATCATCCTCTATATCATAATCCCACTATATATAACATGGGATTCATCATTAAGATATCAATGAAACAAGGACATGTGGAAATCATCATGGATCCCTTATAACCATGGATGTTATCCTAACCAATATTACACCTCTACAGTACACAAAAACTCCCTAAAGGACCCAACAATAATTAGAGAGTCCATACTATCCAGCCAATGTTATTCTTCTAACATGGAATGAAGATATCTAGAACACTTCCAACCTCAAACTCCATGGTCTCCCACCTAAAATTAAAATAGTCCATCAATAAGTCCATAAAAACCCTCATATAATCATTATCAAAAAAGGATCTTCTAGAACTTTCTCTACACCACATCTGGACCAAGGACTCCTTAATATATAACCTCCCTCTATAATAATGGAGAATGACATGTCCAGTTGTAAAAAGACTCAAATAGAGACATAAAAATGGATGAATGATTTATATTTTTTATTCATAATCATGAAAAGGATGCTTTCAAACTCAATATCCTCCAATGTCTATGATGAATTTTTCTGACATATCCTCATGAGTTTGGAGGGTCCTCTCTCTCTACCAACTGTCTATGGGAGGAATGTGTAGTGAGGTGCAACTTGGAGAAAAAATATTTCTACAGTCACCACAGAATCAATAAGTAAATGGGAATCCCCGTAAAATATGATTTTCATTTGTCACCCATAAATAATAAAAATATAATCCATGTAACATCTTTCCAAATCGTCCCATACACTCAAATCAATAATCTCTATAAACTGAGCTACATTCATCAGCTAGTCCACCATCACAAAACTACATCAAAACCTCCATGAGCATGAGGTAAAATTTGATAAAATCTATGACTTTTTACTTACAAAATCACACAATAACATTAATGGATTGAAACATATCTCTAGGAACATGTTTTTATACATTGATCAACTAACTAACCAAACACAATGCCACAAACTTCTCTATTGACCATTTCATTCCTGACCACCAAAGTTGTATTCTTGAATCCATGATACAAATGTTTCACACTAAGTTATACCAAAAAGTGTGATCAAGTAAATTCATGGACAAAAACCTCATAAAACACCTCTGAGATAAACATAATTTCTTAAAAAAACACTTGGTTTCAATCATCTTCTGGTTCTCTCTTTGGAGTGTCTCTATGGACACCATGATCAAGCTTGACCTCTATCTTTGAGTCTCACCCAAGATAATCCCACACCAATTGAATGGTATATTATTACATGTTCATCTAGAATAGGAAACATCAACAACTTATTTCTCCATCATTGCGATGCAACACTACAATCTCCATCATTCCTTTCCAAACTACAACAGAACCCTATGAAAAGTCCTCCCATGGATTCTAACTCAAAAAATAAAAATCTACATTATACATCCCTAGGGTGTATAATATATAAAAATTTTAATCCTAAAGAATCACCATACACCTATGTATGTTTATATTATGATCACATTGAGAGAAAACAAATCATAGATTCCTGTGGTCTGAAAAAAACAATGAACACTCACTCATGAGGTAATCTCAAAACAAATTTATAGAGAAGAGAACTACCATAAAATCCTGATCATTAGTGGTATAGTTATTTTCTTGGGGGATGTTAAATTCAATACCCACATGTTATTTCCTCCCTATATGGAATTAACAAACATCCAAATCATAGATGGGTCTTTCCAAAGAATCCCTTAAATAATAGACCCTAATTGGGAAACTAACACACAAGATAAATAAATGACTTCTCCATTAGGTAACCAAATGATGACCTGTATTCATCCATCAACATAAAATCCAGGACATTCTAGTTCAAAATTGCTGAAAGAGTAGTATCTTGAGAGAAATCAGGTAAAAACTCCAGAAATCTCCTACCTTAAAAAATATACTATGAACCATTAGAACATTATTTTTTATTTGACATGAAAGGACTTCCTCGACCATTGGATGGTAATCTTCCAAACCCTTTAAATACAATACCTTCCAATGGAAACACACAGATTTCTTTCCTCACTCCATGGTGGAAGACTTCTTGAAATTCTGGTGTTGTCAATGGATCTAAAAGTCAAATCATATGTATTCAGAATTTCCCCCCTCTAACATCGGTTATAGTAATATATCATCGATGAATACAATGATGAACAAATATTTGAACTCATGGAACACATTGGTCATTATTACTATAATAGATCCAATATGTTCATAACAACAAAATACTTAACCGGAAACTTAATTTTCACATAAAATCTTATAGAGATAGAAATTTTAATATACGCATGACTCAATATTATATGGTCTTATCGAAACCACAGATTTATACTATTAAACCATCTAAACCTCTAAACAGGTAAAAAATGACATTGTACCTTGGAATAGGGTACTGATTCCTTAACATTACACGATTAATACTATTATAGTCCATACACAACCAATGAAGACCATTCACCTCTTGTTGAGCAACACAGGAGAACACCACGGTCACACCCAGGGTCATATAAAAATCCTCGACATTAGTTCATAAAATTTGACACTTCACTCGATATACTCCATGACTAGTATTCGACAAGCGGTCATCAAAATAGAAGACAAACCAGGGATCACCTATATACCAAAATAAATTACATTTTGGTGTGGTAGTATCATAACCTCATTAAAGAAAACATTCACAAAATCATCTACATCACTGGTATGACTCCAATTATGGGATTTAAAAGAAATATCAACCATAATTGGCTAAAGGGGTTAAATTTTCCAACCACAAAACCATATAATCACTCAATAATGAATTCCACTCATTGGAGCTCCACATTATGAAATTAATCTCTTATATGGAATAATTTGTGGACTACATACATAGAATACAACAAATATATACCAAGGATAACATCATATATTTGTATCTGAAATAAATTTTATGCTACCACTAACGGGTGATGTCCATAACTATTCTACATCACTAGGAATCATTAAAAATGGAAACATGGCCTCCAATAAGAATTGATCCCAATTCGGTAACAAAATTCTTCCCCACATCAGGTCCTAACATACAGAACAATGAAAATGAAATAAATTACTAGTAGGCCCCATTATAAATAAAATCACAGAAAATGGTAGATGATAAAATGATATTACCGAGATCAAATCCCAAAACAGCTAGAAATACTATCTTAATTGCATAATATAACCATGAAAAACTCATCTACATCATTGATGTAGGCCTCTACAACAACGCTCTGGATTGGGTGTCTATAGATGCCGACTATCACAAGGATTCCATAATCAAGCTCATCCTACTCTAATCTTATATACAGTAGCCTATGGTCTATGTTGTTAGAAATATCTCAGAGGTAACTTCTATGTTGAAAATTTTCCTAACCACAAAAATTATATTATCCTATAAGAGTTGTCGAAGCATGAGTATGATGGTTACCATATCTCCCAAAAATTGGGTCCCTAAAATGAAAATCCACAAAAATGATCTCAGAATCCACCCATTCCTTATAGTGAAGAATGAAAAATCAATGGCCAGTTCCCCATTGAACAGATCCCTAAATATCTAAACACCCATTACCCACTACCTAAAGCAATTTTAAAAAAAATACTCCTAGACACTATTCCAACACATGGATACCAAAGATTTAATCCACTCATTTGCCTCTTCCTTTTTATTCCGTACTAGATATTCCAAGATAGTAAATAGTGTGACTGTATACATGATCACTAGATGTAAAGCCTCCATCATAAGACACTCTCTGTACACCTAATTTATAAAAAATTATAGAATAATTAATGAGGTCCTTGAAAAGGTTCCCATTTTCCCACATGCATAATCATACCTACTAAATGAAGAGATTATGTTAACTCTGGATTTCCCCCTTCATTAATGAAAGGAAATCTAACCAAAACTCCCTCTGAAATTTGGTACAGAACACATGTACCTAATTATTGTCACCATGATATAGTTTTCACCCCTGACACACAACTCCACACATATTTTTAGCTATTAGGGGAATCCAAAACTAATATATGCTCAGATCAAACCAAAGACAATATCATGCTCCAATATACATTGTCTCATCTCTATGTATATGAAACATCCCTCATACATAGACAAAATCTTCCACTGAAAATATTGAAAATAACACAACTATGAATCATCCTCCATTGTTGTTCAACCCTAAAAAATAAATCAGACCATCATGTTTAACATCAACTACATTAGAATCTTGTTGATGATTAACATGATCTACTACTGAAAACAAGGAGAACATCCCAAGCCTAGTAGCAATGAATTTTATAAAAGATTATTTTAATTATTAATTTTATATTCCCAAAACACCCAGTTAAAACATGAATAGAAGTCATTGTGATTCAGGTACTTCTCATAGGATTATACCACAAAAACATGCCCATATCACATAGTTATTAAATATGCATATGGCTTTTCACTAGATCAATAGGTGCCCTATAATCCTTGGTCCTATTTGGTCTCCCTGATTTTTGTCACGCACCAATGTCAACTAGCATTGATACCATACCAAACCACACGATCACAAGATACCAAACTCCAAAATGTTGCCTATATCTCAATAATTGACCTTTGATTCCTCTATATTTTCATCAACTACAACTAAATATTGTGAAGTGAAGGGAGAGATATAATAGCCCATGATTCCAGGATCCATTAGGCCCTAGGTTGGTGAACAGTACTGAGGGTATATAAGATATCACACTATGTGAGTCGTTACTCTCTCTAAAATATATATGATCAGGGGATAAGATTTAAAATATATAAAAAATTCATGAATATAATAAGAATGTAAATAAATTCTATTATAGAAATCATGAAAACCGTAATATTGACACATAAAATATATCTAAATTAATATACCAACAATAGTCTACATGATTGACTGAATTACAACTCCAACCCAGCTAATAATTTCCAGGTCTATCCCCGATGTCCTAGAAACATTTAAACATCTTATACATGTTTGGTGATGACAAAATGAATAATCAGTTGGGAAAAATTTGAGGTCTCAAGAGAACAAGTGAAAATACCATTCTAATTAACCAATGATAACAATAACAGAACCAATAAGAACCTATACAGATCATCTAGCCAAACATAATGTTACCATGGATCACTCACCAAATCACAATTAAAATATAATTTTATGACATCAAGATCATAAAAATAAAGGTTCCATTATACCTCTTCATCATATATTTTCCACTATGATACCAGCATTACATAACATCCAATAATCCCATTCCTACCTCACATATCACCTCACAGTCCACCTGAAAACACATAGACCATAGACCAAATCACATCTCATCCACACACACTGGGGACACACATCACAACAAATCCCACCATCACACAGCTCTTACAAAAATCACATTTCATCATGAGTATACCATGGACCACATGTCACATCTAAAATCGAAGACACCATGTACCACAAAGCACATATTTATGTAGAAATCCTAGGCAACATATAACATCTCTCCAGAAAAATACTTTGTCCACCGCATCACCATTGATTGTTGATCGGGGGAGAGGGGGTATTTAACACCCTGAGATTTTATGAGAAATATTTTTTTATGTCTTATGTTATATGAAACAACAAATTAATCTTTCACAACACACAATATTGACTTGGCTTGCATTACACGCAATCGCGACCTTCCTCGATAGCGTGTGTATTACGCAATACCGGGTTTCACCAAACAACGATATATTATTATGGACTAGCCGTTATGAATAGTATTAAATATATTTTTAATTTTATAACATTATTATTCATATTACACATTTTTTAGAACATGGTATGGGAACAAAAAAAATATTTCGGGTAAAATAAGTATTTTTAAAAAAATGCTGTTTTGCCGCCTTTTCATGGCGCACCAACATTAAATCTATTTTTTTACATGTTTATAAGTTCAAATTGACAAAATAAAATTCTTATTTGAAATCAGGATATAAAAAATTAATTTCGATAAATTTTTGATACTGTTCTGATAAATTTTATATTTTGATGATTTGTAAAAATACGCTAATTTGTAATTAAAAACAAATTTTTTCATTGATACAACTTATATTGTTAAATTATAATATTTAATTGTTTTAAATTATAAATAGAATATATTTTTACCATTTAATATAATGTATATCATTAGCATTAATTTCACATTGAATTCATAGGTAAAAGCATTTAAATCTTTGGCAATGTTTTAACTTCTAAAACCTGTTTTCATAATAATTAGATTAATTTTAAATTGATAACTGCAATGTATGTGTTTTGAATTTTGAAAAATGGATTTCATATTTTGAATAATTGGGTCCAAATAATGTAAATAGGCTACTTTTTATTTTTGGGCATTTTGAATAGTTACTACGTTAAATTTTATTTACCTTAGTCAAAGGTAAATCAGGTAATTATGGGTAATTATAAGAATATAAAATTATCTTAAAACCTTAAAAAATCCTATTGGATGACTAAAAGTCTACCCATATCACCTAAGGGTATGGTTATATTCGTTTACTGGGCTTTTTTCCATGAATATAATTTAATTATTCTTAAAACCAAAGAAAGTGACCACATGTCACTTTCTTAAATCTTATAAGTATAATAATTTTAATTTAGTGATAAACTAAATGAAACATCGAACATGAATAGTATCCAAGAATATAATACAATTATATACATCATATGAATTTATTTATAATTTTTAGGGATTAAATAATTATCATTAATTATGACAGAATGGTGATGTTGGAATTATTTTGTTAATTAAAATATCAAATAAATGGTTTTAAAAATATTAAAATAAATATTATATGAACTATTTAATGTTCTACACTACTATTATAGATATATATGACATTTTATGAATCTATTAAAGCTTTTATTTTTAACATATCTTCTGTATATATTTTTTTTAAATTCAAATAAATGAATAGTGTCAAAATAGACACTATTGCTATTTTATAAAATTAACTTATTAGAAAATTGTTTAAAAATCACAACAATATTTAAAAATAATAAATTAAAATTTATATGGTCTAAAATTTCATAAAGTGTGAAATTATGGAAAATTCACATCACATATGTAATTATTTATAATAATATTAAATTTATAATATTATTACAACAAATAAAATTAAATTGATAAATAAGGATAAATCAAGTTGATAATGTTTAAAATATATTCCTAACATGTATAAATTTTAAAGGTTGAATAGATTACAACCCTATCTCATCTAATATTCTGCTATGAGTCATTTTGGATGTTTTTATGTGGGGTTGCAATTTAATATAAACTAATATTTCTTATATTTCCAATGGTGCCCCACTCCTCCCTTATAAATGGGAACCTCTTTCCTCTCCTCCTCACACCAATTTTAGCATTCAAGCTCGGCCAACCCCTGCAAATTTCACTTCCCCACTTACCTAGAAACATCCTAAATGTCCTGGTCTTCTTCAATGACAAATTTTAGTTCCATAAGAGGAGGTCTCAAAGAGGCACTTCAAAGAAGAGGTAATGTCCGTTCCGATTCTTTCAACTTTACTTCTTCTTCTACTTCTTCTTCTTTAGTTGTTTCATTATTAAGTAATAACATCAGTATCACTCATATAATGATATGTAATTATAAATATTAAACAACCCTATTTCACCATCTATCCATCCTACGGAAAACGAAATCACCGCGCATGCTTACGTACGGAATACCATCACCACGCCGTGGTGTAATCTATTTTCCACCACCACCTTAATTGGATGTGTATAATGGTGTAAATAATGATTATATATGATAATTTTAAATTGATATTGATTATGAAATAGTATACATACACTCTAATACAATTCCACAATCATGGGAATGATATCATCACTCGTGCGTACATACGGAATACCGTCTCCACAATGTGATGCGACTCGTTCTACCTGATATTAATTTAATAATGATTATATAAATTAATTGAATGAATAAATATGATATATATTACAATAATACCATTCTGTAAATGAGTTTTCTATAATCAAAAAATAGTAATAAGAATTTATTCGACAAAACACACATATGAACATAAATCAATAAACACACGAATAACAAGTAGCAATGAAATATTTCTATTAAGAAGCTATGAATATGACCATATATGATATCAAAAAAAAATTTATGATTTTGTAATAATTCAATGACATTATTTAAATCATTATACAGGAGGTTTAGACACTTACGAAGCAAATCGGACATAAGGTAAGGGGAAATCTCACAATCTCATTTTTATCCAAAATTGTTTATACTTCAGAATTTACTGGGAATATTTATGATTCACATCCATGTTTCCTCAATATTTAATATTATTTCCATCCACCTATAATTTTATAAATACAATTTTACCCTTTGATGAGTTTTTAGTAAAAGATATGAAAGGAATATTTTATGGTTTTTCATACGAGGTACTTTTTGACTTTTCCCGCCAAAGTACGTGAAGAATGTTTTTTTAACTTATACGACATGAATGGATTTTTAGAACATTATTTCCGTGAATCATACTTTACATGATTTCATGTTTATTTTTAATAATCTTATTTTAGTTCAAAATTAAATGACATGTTATGAAAGGAAAATGTTTTAGAAGTTGATAGGATATTTTCCTCAAGAATGGAGTTCATGTGTTTTATCAAAATTATTATCCATCTAAGATAATATTAGGTTCTGTTTATATCCATATTTATACATTCATTTTATTATGTTACGATGGAATTATTTTTCCAATATCCTTTTTTGGATTATTTTTTGATGACATGATTTTTAAGAATCCCATTTTTATTACATGGGTTATACTATGATGTATGGTTTATGATTTTGTGGCACACATTAGAATGGTATCATTATGTGATGTGTGGGACCTATATCTCCATCCAATGCATTGGATAAAGATTTATATCTCATGGGATAGACATGGCTGGAATGACAGGTTAAACCAGTTTAGTGAAACAGGACTAAAACGAGGAGTGAACTCGGTTCAGAAAAGGACCTTGTCTGCTATGATTGTCTAGGGAATGAGTCTTGACTAATAAGAAATGATTTTATATGATTATGTGTGTATTCCACAAAGATTCATGTTTTATGTTATGAATATTGCAATTACATTTCACTTCTACGATTTATCCCATGTTATGATCTCTTTTGCAGGATAATATTTTAAAAATGTTATGTTCTTATCAAAATGATACGATTGATATTTCTTTTGTTTACCCTTACTGAGAATTTGAGCTCACCCTTTTGTATGTTTTCTTTTCCCCAGGTCAGGAAGAAGGATATTAAGTAGGATATGCCAAAAAGGGACTGTATATATGATGAAATAAATGGGAGACAATGTAGATGATTTATGAACCAGTTGTTTATGTTTCCTAGATTCTAAAGACATTATACCTATACGGTCCTTTCATGATTTTGTTATATGTTGTAATAAGTATGCTTCAATTTTGATGTAATAACAATGTATGTAATGTATGGATTGTTATAGTTGGTATCAGAGGAAAGCTATAGTTAAACTTTTGAAACTGGGATGTGAATGCCTTAGTAAGAAACCTAAGTCTATGTATAAGCATAGAACACAATCTTAGTGTTTCAGAAATGGCCATGAAAAACCTATGATAAGACCATAAGTGTGAAATTTTATTCTTGATTAGGTGGTTTTCCTATTATAATAAATTTTGCTCACACTATTCTTCTTGGTATTAGTCAATGGCTGGAACCCGAAGGAACCATGTTAATGTGGAATGTGACGGGAAATGTAATGATTGTCCCCCTGAGAAACCAAACGTTATGGGATATGGAATGCAGAATCTTGTAGCCATGCTCACTCAACATTATCAAGCTATGAATCATGCAAGACTTCCAAAAGAGCAAAGGAAGGTGCAACATTCTGTTGAATCCATCACGAGGCAGTGTCCACCTTAATTCATTGGGTCTTCTGATCCATTAGTGGCTGAAAAATGGAACAGTACCACTGAAAAGATATTTTCAGTTCTTCAATGTTCTGAACATGATAACGTCATCTTTTTAGTGTATCGCTTGGAAGGTGATTCTGATCAATGGGGGATTTTTATTAATAATAAAAGGCAAAGGGATGAAATTGAGTCCATGGAATGGGACGAGTTCAAGAAATTATTTTTAAATAAGTATTTCCCTCGTATTCTTCGAACAAAGATGGAGAAGGAGTTTCTTTAATTGAGGAAAAAGGATGATGAATTCGTTGGTACCTATGAAGCAAATTTTAGAAGACTTGCATGGTACGATTCCAGAATGATTATCCATCCTGAGAGTAAGATTGATCGATTCTTTATTGGCTTAAAACCAAGTCTTCGAAGGGCGTTATCCATAAGGGACTTCAATAACTATGAGGAAATTGTTCGATGTGATCTCATGGTTGAGATGGAGATCGGTGTAACCCATCAGTCACATGGGTATGATATGAAGAGGAAAATGGAATTCAAAGGAAAATCTAAAGACTACACTGAAACGAAGACGAGTTTTCCCATATGCTCATAGTGTGGAAATAAACATGGAGGAAATTATCTTAAGGGGACAAGAAAATGTTATAAGTGTGGGAAAGAAGGTCATCGGGCAATTGAATGTCAAAATAATGGGAAGAAGATGTCTAATGATGCAAACAAAGGAAGGGATACACAAAATGAACCTACAACACTTCAATGTTTCAAGTGAAAGGAGATGGGGAATTATGAAAATGAATGCCCAAATCCAAGGTTTGATGATGATGATCAACATCAACAAGCTCTTAAGGCCAAATACAAAGGAATGTCACATGAAATTACTATCGGCAATGTGGAGTACGACAACGAAGTGGTGAGAGGTACACTTACCATCCACTCTAAAGTAGAAAATGTTTTATTTGATTATGGATCCACAAACTCTTTTATTTCTAAAATAATATCAATGGGTATCGCCATATTACCTCTAAAATTAGATATTGAGTTTGCTGTGACATCTCCTAATAGCACAACAGTCGCACCAAAAGTTTTCAATTCTTCTCCGATTGAAGTTTGTGGGAAAGTGCTTCCTGAAAATCTTGTGATCCTTCCTATTGTGGAATTTGATATGATTCATAGCATGGATTGGATTTATTAATATGATTCTCATATCAATTTCCAAATAAGGGAAGTCACATTGCATATTCCATATCAATCTATGATCGTCTATCGATGTAAGGATAAACATTACCTTGCAGTGGAAATTTCTTCAGTCATATGGGTCTTGATTCCACTAAATGAAGGATATTTATCTCAAATGGTTGGAGAGAAACTCACAATTAATAATATTCCCATTGTACGAGAATTTGATGATGTCTTTCTTGAAGAATTGCAAGGTATTACACAAAATCGTGATGTTGAGTTTTCAATAGAACTTGTACCATGTTGTTTGACTATTTCAAAGACACCTTATAGAATGGCCCTAATTGAGTTGCAGGAATTGAAAAAGCAACTCCAAGAGAATCTTGATAATGTATTCATACTCCCTAGTTCATCTCCTTGGGGAGAACCTGTTCTGTTTGTAAAGAAGATAGAAGGATCAATGAGACTCTGCATTTATTATCAAGAACTTAACAAGATCACTATCAAGAACAAATATCCTCTCACACCCATTGATGAATTATTTGACCAACTACATGGAGCTCAATACTTTTCCATGATTGATCTTCATTCAGGGTGTCATCAATTAAGGGTCAAAAGGAAGGATATACCAACGACGGCTTTCCGTACAATGTATGGACAGTATGAATTTATAGTGATGCCTTTCGGTCTTAATAATTCCCCTACCATCATCATGGATATGATTAATATATTCTTTAGAGACTATCGTGATCAGTTTGTGGTAGTCTATATAGATGATATTCTTTTCTATTTAAAGAGAACGGAAAAACATGAAGATCACTGGAGAATTGTATTGAAGACCCTATGAATGGATAAGCTTTATGCCATATTTACCATGTGTGAATTTTGGCTTCAAAAAGATTCATTATCGGGTCACATAATCTCAAAAGAGGGATATCTGTGGATCCAGCAAAAATTGAGGTTATCAAAAGATGGTCGAGACCAACAATAGTAACTGAGATCCGAAGTTTTCTTAGTTTGGCTGTATATTACCGACATTTTGTGAATGTTTGTCAAGTTTATGTAACCCACTCACCATGTTGACTCGGAAAGGAGTTATGTTTGTTTGGACGGAAGAATGTGACAAAAATTTAAATGAGCTAAAAAGAAGGTTATCCAGTACACCTGTGCTTACACTACCTTGTAGTGGAGAATGGTTTGTGATCTACAGTGATGCATCCAAGATGGGACTAGGGTGTGTTCTCATTAAAAATGCTATGGTGATAGCTTATGCCTCACGACAGTTGAAAATCCATGAGAAAAATTACCCAACTCATGATTTGGAGTTAGCTGCGATAATCTTTGCATTAAATATTTTGAGGCATTACCTTTATGGTGAAAGTTGTGATATTTCTACTGATCATAAACGTTTAAAGTATATTTTTACACAAAAGGATCTGAATATGCGCCAAAAAATATGGTTGGAGCTGATTAAGTATTATAACTGCTCAATTCATTACCACCCCGGGAAAGAATACAAGGTCGCAGACGCATTAAGTCGACAAGACCATGCTAGCTTATCGATGATGAGGATCACAAAAGATCCAATATTTATGGATTTACAAAGGATGGATCTTGGAATTATAATGGAAATGGGAAAATATTATCTTTCTCAAATGAATGTTCATCCATCTATACACGTGATGATTAAAGAGGCACAGAAAGAAGATATAGAATTACAAAAGAAGGTGAAAAATGTTCATTAATTCAACCTTGATTGTGATGGGATAATAAGGCTCCAGAACCATGTCTGTATTCCTCCCATAAAAGTATTAATGAAGGAGCTATTGGATGAGGCTCATAGTTATTCATTTTCTATTCATCATGGAAATACAAAGACGTACAGAGACCTGGAAGAGTACTTCTGGTGGGATGGCATGAAAAGAGATGTTGTTGAATATGTCTCTCGATGCTTGGTTTGTCATCAAGTTAATGCTGAGAGATAAATGTCTAAGGGGATGTTACAACCATTACCCATAATAGAATGGAAATTGGAAGAAATCACTATAGATATTGTCACTTGACGTCCTAAAACATCCAAAGGCAATAATGTTATCTGGGTTATAGTTGATCGTCTAACAAAGTCGGCACACTTCATTGCTATTAGAGAAGATTGTTCTCTTGATCATCTTGCCAGTATATATGTAAAGGAAGTGGTAAGATTTCATGAAGTACCACCTTCTATTATAACTGATCGGGATTTGAGGTTTACCTCAAAATTCTGGAGAAGTCTTCAGCATGCTCTAGATACAGAGTCGAGCTTCAGCACTGCATACCATCCTCAGACAGATGGTCAGTCTGAGAGGACAATTAAAACTCTAGAAGACATGTTTAGAGCTTCATCTATGGATTTAAAATGTGGTTGGGATCAACACCTACCATTGGTGGAATTTTTTTATCATAATAGCTGTCACTCCAGTATTCAGATGGCTCCTTATGAAGCTCTCTATGGAAAGAAATGCAGGATTCCAACATACTGGGATGAAGTTGGGGAATGAAAGATATTAGACCTAATCTTGTTTATTAGATGGAAGAAAAGGTCAGATCTATTCAACAACACATAAGATCTACTCAGAGTCGACAGAAAAGTAATTCCAACAACCCAAAAAAAGACATAGAGTTTGAAGTGGGTGATAAAGTGTTCTAATGAATATCTCCCTGTATGAGGGTAATCTGATTTGGAAAGAAGGTAATGTTGATACCTAGATATATTGGTCCTTTCAAAATAGTCTATCATTTTGGTAAGGTATCCTAACTATTGTCGCTTCCACCGAATCTCTGTCAAGTTCACGATGTGTTCCATGTATCTATCCTGAGAAAGTACATACCCGATCCTTCACATGTACTCAGCTCAGAAGTTGTACCGCTAGAGCAAGATCATTCATATAAAGAACAGCCGATAGAGATTCTAGATCGTAGCAAAAAAGTCCTACGGAACAAGACCACCCTCTTGGTGAATGTTTTATGGAGGAACCTCCAATTAGAAGAAGCTACATAGGAACTTTAGGATATGATGAGGGAGAGGTATCCTCATCTGTTTCTAATGAAGTGACAAATTTCGATGGTGAAATTCATTTTAAGGGGGGTACAATGTAAAACCATGATATTTTATGAGAAATAATTTTTATGTCTTATGTTATATGCAACACCAAAGGAATTTTTACAACACAGAATACTAACTTGGCTTGCATTACCCGCAATCGTGACCTTCCTCGATAGCGTGTGTAGTACGCAATACCGGGTTTCACTAAACAACGATATATTATTATGGACTAGCTGTTATGACTAGTTTTAACTAAATTTTGAATTTTATAACATTATTATTCATCTTACAAATTTTCTAGATCATGGTAAGAGAACTAAATAAATTTTTCGGGTAAAATAAGTATTTTTAAAAAATTGCATTTTTGTCGCCTTTTGATGGAGCACCCACATTAAATCTAGTTATTGACATGTTTATAAGTTCAATTTTACACAATATAATTATTCTTTGAAATCAGGATATGAAAATTTAATATGGATGATTTTTTGATACTTTTCTAATAGCTTTCATATTTTGATGAATAGTAAAAATACACTAATTTTTAATTAGGAAAAACATTTTTCATTGAGATAATTTATATTGATAAATTATAATATTGAAGGATTTTAAAGTATAAATAGAATATATTTTTACCATTTAATATAATTTATGTCATTATAATTAATTTCACATTGAATTCATATGTAAAAACATTTCAATCTTTGGCAATGGTTTAACTTCTAAAACCCGTTTTCTTTACAATGATATTAATTTTAAATTAATTACTATAACTTATGTGTTTTGAATTTTGAAAAATGGATTACATATTTGGAATCAGTGGGTCCAAATAATTCTAATAGGATACTTTTTATTTTTGGGCATTATGAATAGTAACTACTGTAATTTTTATTTACCATAGTTGAAGGTAAATCAGGTAATTAAGGGTAATTATAAGATTATAAAATTACCCTAACACCTGCCAAAATCCTATTGGATGATTAAAATTCATCCCATATCACCTAAGGGTCAGATTAGGTCATTTAATGGATTTTTCCATGAAAATAATTTAATTATTTTTAAAACCAAAGAATCTGACAACATGTCACTTTCTTAAATCTTATAAGTATAATAATTTTAATTTAGTGATAAACTTAATGAAATATCGAAAATGAATAATCTCCATAAAACTAATACAATTATATAAAACATATGAATTTATTTATAATATTTATGGATTAAATAATTATCATTAATTATTTAACAACAGTGAGGTTTAAATTATTTTATTAATTAAAATAAAATAAATGGTTTTAAAAATATTAAAATAAATATTATTTGAACTATTTAATGTTCTAAACTAATTTTATAGATACATATGACATTTTAAGAATCTATTAAAGCTTTTATTTCGAACACAACTTCTGTAGATATTTTATTTAAATTCAAATAAATTAATAGTGTAAAAATAGACACTATTGCAATTTTATAAAAATAACAAATTATAAAATTGGTTAAAAATCACAAAATTATTTAAAATTTATAAATTAAAATTTATATTGTCTACAGTGTCATAAAGTGTCAAATTATGGAAAATTCACATAAAATATGTAATTATTTATAATAATTTAAAATTTCTAATATTATTACCACTTATAAAATTAAATTCATAAATAAGGATAAATCAAGTTGATAATGTTTAAAATAAATTCCAAACATGTCTAAATTTTATTGTATTATTAGATTATAACCCTATATCATCTAATATTAGTATATTAGTCATTTTGGATGTTTTTAGGCGGGGTTGGGATTTAATATAATCTAATATTTCTTATATATCCAAAGGTGCCCCTCTCTTCCCTTATAAAAGGGAACCTCCTCCCTCTCCTCCTCACACCAATTTGAGCCTTAAAGCTCATCCAAACCCTGCCCATTTCACTTCCCCACTTCCCTATAAACATCCCAGAGGTCCTGGTCTTCTTCAGAGACCAATTTTAGTTCCCTAAGTGGAGGTCTTAAAGAGGCGCTTCCAAGAAGATGTAATGTCCATTACTGATTCTTTCCACTTTATTTATTCTTCTGCTTATCCTTATTTAGATGTTTCATTATGATGTAATAACATCAGTGTCACTAATATACTGATATGTTATTATAAATATGAAACAACCCTATTTCACCATCTATCCATCCTACGGAAAATGAAATCACCGCGCGTGCGTACGTATAGAATACCGTCTCCACGCCGTGGTGTAATCTATTTTCCACCACCAATTTACTTGGATGTTTATAATGGTGTAAACAATGACTATATATGATTATTTTAATGTGATATTGATTCTAAAATAGTATACATACACTCCAATACAATTCCACAATCATGGGAATGATATAATCGCTCGTGCGTACGTATAGAATACCGCCTCCACGATGTGATGTGACTCGGTCTACATGATCTTCATTGCATAATTAATATATAAATGACTTGAATGAATAAATATGATATATATTAATATAATACTATTCTGTAAATGAGGTTTCTATAACCTATAATGTGGAATAATAATTTATTCGATAAAACACACATACAAACATAAAGCAATAAACACCTGAATAACAAGTAGCAATGAAATATTACTAATAGGAATCTATGAATATGACCATATATGATATCATAAAAATAAGTATGATTCTTTAATAATTCAATGACATTATTTAAATCATTAAACATGAGGTTCGGACACCTACGATTCAAATCAGACCTAAGGTATGGGAAAATCTCAAAATTTCATTTTTATCTGAGATTGTTTATACATCAGAATTTACTGGGGAATATTTATCATCCACATCTATGATTCCAAAATATGTAATATTATTTAAATCCACCTACAATTTTTTAAATACAATTTTACCCTTTGGTGAGTTTTTAGTAAATGATATGAAAGGAATCTTTTGTCGTTTTTCGTATGAGGTACTTTTTTACTTTTCAGGGCAATGTACGGGAAGAATGTTTTTTAACTTATACGACATGAATGTATATTTAGAACATTATTTCCATGAAGCTTTATTTACAAGTTTTAATGTTTATTTTTAATCAAATTCTTTTAGTTCAGAATTATATGACATGATAAGAAAGGGGGATGTTTTTGAAGTAGAAAGGATATTTTCCTCAAGAATGGAGTTCAAGTGTTTTATCAAAATTATTTTCCATCTAAGATAATATAGGGTTCTGTTTATATCCCTATTTTTACATTGATTTGATTATGTTATGATGTAATTATTTTTACGATATTCTTTTATGGATTATTTTATGATGACGTGATGTTTAAGAACCCCATTTATATTACATGGGTTATTCTATGATGTATGGTTTATGATTTTGTGGCACATATAAGAATGGTATCATTATGAGATGGATGAGTTATAAATCTCCCTCCAATGAATAGGGTAAAGATTTATATCTCAAGATGTAGACATGGCTGGAACGGTAGGTTAAACCGGTTCAGTGAAACATGACTGAAATGAGGAGTGAACTCGGTTTAGAAAAGGACTTTGTCCGCTAAGATATTCTTGGAAATGAGTCTTGACTACTAAGAAATTATTTTCTATGATTATGTGGTTATGCCCCAAATCATAATGTTTTATGTTATGATTATTGGACTTACATTTCACTTCTATGATTTATCCCTTGTTATAATCTCTTTTGGAGGATAAGATTTTCAAAATGTTATGTTGTTATAAATATGATATATTTGATGTTTCTTTTTTTTACCCTTACTGAGAATTTGAGCTCACACTTTTGTTTGTTTTCTTCTCCCCATGTCAGGAAGAAGGATATTAAGTAGGATATGCCAAAAAGGGACTCTAGATATGATGTATTAAATGGGAGACAACATAGATGATTTATGAACCAGTTGTTTATGTTTCCCAGTTTCCAAAGACACTATACCTATACGATCCTTTCATTTTTTTGTTATATGTTTTAATAAGTATGCTTCAATTTTGAATTAATAACCATGTATGAAAAATATGGGTCATTATAGACTATCCATCCATTCATATTATTACCAGCCTTGGTGTTGGAAAAAACAACCAAAACCTAGAACCCATTTGTATTGTTAATGTTATCTTACTTTGGTGGGGAATAAAAAATAAAAAATAAATAAATATGATAAATAGATATCACATGATACACAACCTGTGAGATCACATTAACAAAAATAGAACATACTTTATCATTACCACATAACATACACAACTCGCTACAAATTATTCCACAAATATATCAAACACATCACAAAACACACACAACATTTTCAACATTCAACTTACAAATTTCACCATATTTATTCAATAGTACATTTAACATACATTTTCCATTACCTTAAATTAAATTACCAATCCATTTATTTATTCATTTTATTTTATAATATATATCATAAATGTATTTATAGATGTTCTTTTATTACAATAATATTTTTTTCTGTTTATCATCACAATTTGTCCCATGGAAGGCTAGGAAAGAATATAAACAATGATACAAACCCCCCCCCCCCCAACAGACATAACCACTACAACATCACCACAAGTCCACCTTCATTTTTATTTCACGTAGACCCAAAAATCTCACTAATCAATAACCATTTATATCGATCATCACAAGAATACAATAGTTTTGTATCATTGAATGTAATCAACAACCACTACTCCACATCTTACTACTTCACATAACACAACAATTCACACAAAATAAAACTTCCCTTAACACATAATTTCTCACAAATCATCTATACCATCCAATCATCACATCACTTCCCCAAGTAATACAGATCCCTGCAAGTTTGTAACATCTTGACACAACACCTGCAGGCAACATAAAGCACCAAAACTAGAAAAACCATACAAAACAACAACACATCCCATCTTATAATTTATTCATACACTTTATCACATTACGTTTTTATATTATCACAGGTATTTTCACACAAACTGGATATCCAGGGGAAACAATTATTATAAATATATTTATATTTTATAACAATTTTTTTAAGAGAGATAACCCAATAACACATAAAGAGTCATTATCTCATAACTGCTATAGAAAATTGATGGCTCACAAAAATTTTGTGTTTTATAATTTTTAATAAGAATTCATACTAACATTATAAAAGTTTATAAAATTCATGAAATCATGTGATAACTCACCATAACCATTAATTAATGACATTATAATTAATTATATGATTACCCTGTCCATTACTACCCACAAAATGATAAGTATAAGAATGAGTATCAGAAACGTAGCACATTGAAGTGTTATAATGAGGATTCCCAACCTTAGTTACACTTTCCAATATTTCTACACACCACATGGTGAAGAAGGAATGCCCAGAAACTAGAAACTATGACACATCATGATCAATCCCTAAAGAGTCTAAGAAACCCAAAAAAATCTCATGTAAACCGTACATGACAATTATTTCCTTTTAAAATAGATTTTAGTATCTAAATTTTTACAATCCCTCTCTAGACCTTCTTTTAGACACTTTGGAAACAAGTGTTGGAAATGTAACAGACCGAGATGACATTGACAGCTATAATCATGATAAATTTACTCATAAATCATCATTTATGTACCCCTTATTTACCGTTGTTGATCATTTGAGCTTACCCTTATTATGTCACCTTTTCCCCAGGACATGGAGAAAGGATTAATGTATGGTAAGAATAAGAAAGGATCCTACTGTGAAAAACGTAGTGGGAAATGATATCTGTATTTTTTGTACTTGATTTTTCTCTACACATGTTATCAATGATAGTAAAATAGTGTGGTTCTCATAAGGATTATAATTTCATGTAATGAATAAAACATTAATAAGATGTAATATTTACTTATGAAATTTATGGGTCACTATAGCTTCCTTCCGATCCTTGTTTATTTATTTTTTATAAACTATAATGGGAAAACATGACTCTGAAACCATATTATAATCCTATTTATAGGATTACATTATAATGTTATAGTAAATAACATATTATTATTTCCATAACAATACATCATTTTATATATAGAAGATATTAGATGTAACTGATGAACGGATGCACCTAGGTAAAATAACATTAAATTTGGATAATTAAGTATTTACTTGAATTTAACAGATTAATGATGACTGGTCTCAAGGATTTAAACCTAGGTAAACACTACAGTGTGATATTCCTAGGTTAATTAATAATTTCCTTAGAACCCATTTTATTTAATGAGGGAATAGAACATATGGAAACCTATATTATGCCACTATGAAAAATTATAAACCTTATATGTTGTGGGATGATAATTTTATGGTTTATCCTACATATAGACGATTAAATACTCTATTTAAGGAATTATTTTAAGGTTGGGTATAATAGGATTAAGGGTGTTATGGAATACATTTATGGGAATATAACCATTACATTTATTATGTATTAAATTGTTAATGTTATTTGATGAATAACGCTTTTATATTTTCTATAAAAATGAATAATATTGTAGATAACCATTATCATTAAAATGATAAATGATATTCTTGAAATTATGTTTTATTGAGATAAAATAGATAGTAAATTATTGAAATATTTTTTATATAAATCAATTTCATTAAAATGTAATTTAGTTTCTAAGTGAGTAATAATAAGTAGAATATATTGGGAATATTATATTATGAAGGTAAACATAATTAGATAAATAAATATTGAGATAATTTATGGATGCATAAATGAAATTATTATTTATTTAGAGTGATTTCGGATACTTGTGGATGAAAATAGAAGATTTTGGACCGTATATGATACATGTATGTAAATTTTTGTAACATGAACTTATTATTGATTTATATTATTATGAGAAAATAGTTAAGTTGGTCATGGAAAAAATATATTGAAAAATTATTTGGATTTTGTTGGTTTTAATTTGGTCTACCATATTTTTAATGACTCTTAAGGTGACTATTTATGGAATGGTTAAAGTTTACCATTAGGTATTATTGTTTAGGGTTTATATATAAATTTATTATTTCACCATAAAATGATTTATTTATATTAGATAACTTGTGTTAACAATTTTTGTCGTGGTAATTATCTCGAGAGAGAATGAATAAACTATTACACTTTTATGGATCGTATGATCTAGAAGAAGTTAATTTTAATGCTTCAGGCATGATGAACGCATCCTTAATACTTGTTCAATGAAATATTATTTGAAGATGAACATGGTAAAAGAACAACCAAATGTTTAAATTCTTCTTAAAAAATAAAAATGCATCATGTATGTGTATTTCATCATCTTCTATATCAAGAAATTAAAATACGAAATACCATTCAGACAAAAGTCATTATCTTACATTATTGTTGATGATTTGAAGGTATCTGAATGATAAATGATTTATGGTTGTTTTTTTTAGATTATATTTACCATGTTAACTAACACTAAATATTAGACTTCAATGTAACATTTTTTCCCTTATACCATTATTTAAACATCCCACTAATGTTATACTTATAATGGAACTCGATTTTTTATGTATCCATCGTGATTCCACTAAAATTTATAAATTACTGTTTTATTTTCCCATTTTACAATGTTATCTTTAAGAAAAAATATTTTAAAAAATGAACCATTGAGGACCAAGGAAAAATTATGATGAAAACATTTATATCAGTGGTGGATAATTTAACATTAAATAATTTTAGTTTAAAATAATAATAATGTATATAACATGAATGTCATGAAAGAATAAGATTTAATTGAATTGTGATATACAATATAGAAATTATTATTTAAATAAGGCAATAAAAACATATCCATTTAATTGGAGTGTCTGAATATGAGTACCTTTATTATGAAATATATGTATAATGGCCCGACTCATTTGAAATGTATTTAATATTTCTTAATAAATAATAACTTAATTTTTTAATGTCATTTTTATCATCCAAAATTACTTTTCTTAAAAAAATATTGTTTATATTTTATTTATTGGAAAATATTATAGTTCATTTCTATAACATGTAGAAATAAGGTCGGATATACTGTGAAGGAATAATTCTAATATCTCCATTTAATGATTCATCAATTCTGGTAAAGAAATTGAATGTGTTGTTCAGTAAAAACCAATGATATTTGTTTATCATGTCAAGGGAGGATTTCATCAAATAGGATGACCAAAATAACAACTAAATTTATCAAAAGTATTTGGAAAGAATATGAATTAACACAATTTATAAATTAAGGGTATTAAATTAAACCGATACTTCATTTTGGGTTGAGATTTAGTTGTTTATATAAACCTATTATGTAGATATTGTTGGTCATAGTAGATTACTCAAGAGGGGAGGGTTGGATAGATTGTCTATATAAATTTCTGAAAAAAATATTGCAAAAAATAATTTTTCCCAAAAGATTAGATACAACCCAGTTAATCAGGGTTATACGGTTATAAGAGTTTGACAGTTTAAATAACATCTTAGATGATTTATTAGTTCTTAGTATTCTTAATATTAATTACTAAAACTAATTTTAATGTTATTCTACTAATACAACACAATTATAACTTCTTTCTAAGACTAACTATCAATGTTAATTTAGTGATTTCTGAGTAATGAATTAAAGCAGTAAAATGGAGAAAACTAAATTAAGCATCACAATGGATATGAAACAAGTGGTTCAGCCTCGAGAAAAGACCTATTCCACTCATCTTGTCGAATCCCTTCCACCAGGAAGATTATATAAATTAAAATCGATCCCCTCCCGGGATCTGGGATAAAAAATAGTTCATATGACTTTCTAGGCCACACATGGACCTCTTCCACAATTTTCGTGGGTAAAAATAACCAGGACACACATGGACATTTTCCACACTTGTTAGTGTGTATACCCAAGTGTAAATAGATGTTTGAGTAGGGATATCATGTATCCTTTTGTTTAATGCATGAGACATAGTTTTTTGTTATACAGGTAAACACCCAGCTCGAAAGGTAATTAAAAGATACACAGTCGAGAAGAAATATAGAGATGGGTTTGGAAGTGCTCGGTGTGTTAGTCTTTGCAGATCTAGACATAATGAGATGGAGAAGATGCAGATCTTGAGTTCGCATTAGTAAAACAGATTGTGTCGATTTTAGCATGTGTTCTTCGTGAGGTCTTGAAAATGCCATGATGTTCTCTGGATTCCAGTTTAGTTTGTGTTTTCTTCAACAGAGTCTGGTTTCAAGCACGTGACAATACTTCACACTCCTCTCAATGTTCATTGTTGTCGTTCTCACAACCTTGATTTTCTTTCAGTATATCTTATTCTATTATCTTTTGTGCCGCACTCCTCTTTTATCTTGGAGTGCATGTGTTCGAGCCAACAGGATGAATGGATATCACACCCGGTACCTCTTACTGTCAGATTCTATGTCTACCAAGAAACATTAATTATGTCTGTGCATTTAAAATCATGAAATAAGAATGTCAGTGATTAAAATCGAAAACGAAAAAATATCAGATTTGGAAACAATGTCACAGTATGAAATAGAAATGGTGTCTCATTTAATCGGTGTCTGGATTTGTCACAATGTCTTTTTCACGGTGTCTGATGGTCACGAGGTCTGATGGTCACAGTGTATGATGGTCCTGCATGGTGTCTTTTCATTCACAATGTCTAGTCCTTCACAATGTCGAGTCCTTCACAGTGTATGGTCCTTCATAGTTTCTGGTCCTTCACGGTGTCTGGTCCTTCACTATGTCTGGTTTTTCATGATGTCTGGTCCATCACGGTGTCTGGTCCTTCACGGTGTCTGGTTTTTCACCATGTCTCATCCTTCAACATGCCTTGTCCTTCACAATTTCTGGTTTACATTTCCAAAAATACAAAACTAGTGGCAGAATCACGGTGTCTCTGTCTTTAAAAAATAACCATATTCAGACATATGTAACGATGATCATAGAATGTATTAGACTTTATCATTTTTCAATGAAGGTATAACAAGAGTAAATATAAGATTATAAAATGTAATTAATATAAATGTAGAGTAATTAAAAACATTAAAGTCTCTTCTTAAATAATAAGAGTACTTAAACAATAATATGTATGATTTGATATAGTTTACATGATTTAACTAGGTTTGAATAGGATTTGTGATCATTAAAACATGACTAATACATGAAAAGTCCAAAAATATCCCTCTTTTTGATGATCACTAATCATATAGATTTAATGTGTATAAAAGGACCAACTATATATATAGAGATATCTCCCCCTTTTGGGATTATCAAAAAGATGGAATAAGATAAGACAAAAGTTCACATTCCATTAAAGAAAATAGGGTCCAAAACAAACAAAAGAGAAATATAGTAGAAATAACATTCCTTTGAAAAAATGTAATCTCAATGCTCCTTCAGTGACTAGACTTATCTTTTCCTTTAACAGTAGTGGAAGAAGGGAATTCCATAGGAGAGGAAGTTGAAGTCGAAGAATGGAGTGAGGAGGTGGATATTGAAGGTAATGGAAGACCATCAAAAACTGATGGATCCAATGTAGGAGCAGTAGAAGATCTAGGTAGTTGTTTATCGAGGATCACATGCCTGATCTGACTCAGAACCTTAAAAAAAGGCATAGTGATGGAGGATAGAGAAGAGGTGAAAGTTGGAAACCCAGTACTTATAGGTGGCTTCATTGGTGCAACAATCATTGTACTCTATACATCAAGGTAAGGCCTTAAAAGCTTCATTAAATTTTTAATGATATATCCACCATACTCCATGGATTTTTCAAAGTCATCTGTGTTGTCCATAAACATATCCAACAGGATAGTAAACACTATTTTCTTCTGGAATTGATTCTTGATGGCCCTAGTTATAGGATGAATCCGCATATTTTCTACAAGATATATGAAATGATTTGTCATATCATTATTGGAGAACATTCTGTTAAAGTAGAAATCCACTTTATTTCTAATATCTTGCTGGGAATCATTTTCAATATTTGAGTGAATTATGCCCAGATCAAGCACTCTGTCACTATTTTGGATTACGAAATAATGAGAATCTGTGTTGAAACCACTAAGCACAGATAGAATTTCTTCTTTAACCACTAGTCGAAGCATGTCACTATTCATAGATAATTGAGAATATTGTCCAGATGCTTCATAGGAATTGACGGCCATGGTCAGAGACATGAGATGATTTAGTTCCTTTTGAAGGAACCAATTATACTCATTTTTGAGTTTGTTAAATTGACAACTAGATCTCTCATTTCCTTAATAATATAAATGTTCCTTTAAATGTCCATTTCATCCAAGGAAGCAAGAAGTAGTTGATGTTGAGAGACAACATCCACTGGGGTTTGAGAATCAATAGGTTCTCAATGATGAGAAGCAAGCTCTAATATCGATTGATTCTCTCTTTATATGTTTTCAACCATACCTTTTAGAATCATCACTACATCACATAGCTGCTTATTATATACTTGGATTTCCTAGATCTCATGAACCATATTTGGGTGAATATGACAGATAACTATTTCTACTAACAGTGATGAATCACTATCTCACATAGACTTGTTTTTGGTTCGGGTTGGGTATTCAAGAGTTATTCAATTCTAGAAAAAAGAGTAGCACCAAAATCCTTCAGATCATCCTTGCTTACAGCGGAAGGCTGTGCTGGATAGGGGACAAAAACATTGACTGAAACAGAATCAGATTCCTTTATAGAAACAAAAGTAGAAACATATTTCTGCTTGAATATAGTGGAAAGTTCAAGACCTTTTACTAAAACATTTTGATTTTCATACATATAATAGAATGTAGTGAACTTATATCAACTGGATATTGGGCATGACCGAATCTAATGTGAAGCTTCAAAAGACTCTATATTTGGGGATTTCCCCCCTCAACAGGTGCCTCTTTCTTAGGACTGAGAAGATTAGGATATTGGATTAATTCCATAGACTCATCTCTATGTTCCTCAACCATTTCCTGTATAGCTAGCTGGAAAGCTATCTCTATCATTTCTTCAGCCGACGGGATGATTTCATGAACAAATTGTTCAACATGATGTTCTTCATGATTTGATTCTTTCATTAAAGGTGGCTCTTCCACCATAGGTCCTTCCAGGGAATTCATTGTGGATTCTTTGGAAACTGATTATTATTCAACCTCGGGTTGAGCTTCCAGATTTACACCATCTATAAGAGCATGGTATTTTTCATCAATAGCTTCATGTGGAATTGGAGGACTGTCTTCCTTAACAGATTCTCTATAGGGCACAATAACCTCATATTCCTTTTCATCAGAATGTTCAACAACCACATATGGTTCCAAACAAGGATCCAAAATATATCTATGTCTTGTGGCTTGTTCCATAGTGATGTATTTCTCATAAACTCTATAATTGTCTTCCACCCATTATTTTTTCCATGGATTCTAGTTTATTTTCATCCTCTTGATGTTTAATTTTGAATGGAAGTACTCACAATCCTATATAACATCCTTATTTGGTCCAACAAGACCTTTGGCATGAAGCATGGCAGATATAATACGAGAGTAAAACAAGGAGGATGAAATGGATATATCTTTGATTAGTTTACACATGTGGTGAATGATATAATTTTAGAGTTGATCTTATTCCCATTTTTCATAAGGCGGATCAGAAAAACATCTGGATATATAAAAACATAAAAATAACCTTTTCTGGGGATAAACAGATTCTGAAAAATTTCAACAAAATCCTTGATTCTCCATCGAGTTCAGCAGCAATAGCTCTCCGCTTTGTTCCATTTCCAATTAAGGAATCCAAATCATCCTATAGATCAAAAATTTCGGATGAAGGATGTGGTATCCTCTGATAATCATCACATATTGATTCATGAGGTATCCCAAGGCATGCACCCTATAATCTCAAAGGTAATGAGCTTCTCTGTCCATTGACCTAGCTTCTCACAACATAACAATCACCAGAATCAAAAGAGAACTTTACACACTAGTAAAACTGAGCCACTAACTTTGGATAGATATGTCTATATTTCTTCTAAAACCACCCTAACAAACCTTGTTGTTCTAAAACATCCTATACCAATAATTTACTAGATATTATCCATTTAGGGAAAACCTCCTTCTCATGTACTAAAACACATTTAATTAGATTCAAATTTAATGGTCCTTTAGGTGCTCGATTAGGTGCAGTATTCTTCTTCTTTGAGCTGCACTTCTTAGGAGTCAATGATGTAGGGTGTTTCATCCTGGGCATCTAATGTGGGTTCGAGAGAGAGAAAGGGTTGAATGGTAGATAATGGGTTAAAAAAGAGTAAATAGAGGAAATCCCAACTGATGAATCGAGTGATACAATCTTTATTTTATTATTATGGAATTCCAAATTTCGCAAAAGTAAAATCACAAGAAAGTAAATACGGGAAAAGAGTAATTACCGCGATACAAATTTTTTATTTTAAAATGAAAATCATAATGAATTTTTATTTTGAGAATGTGTCATATTATTACGGTGAGAAAGTGAGTGGTATTTACTATGAGATAGTAAGCATGAGCTTTATAGTGAGACAATGATTGTGCGTTATGGTTAGACAATAGGTGTCTGACAGTAATCACCAAACACTAACTATGAGACCGTAAACATGAAATAGTAAGATATAAAATAGTGAAACGGTAAATATTAAGGTATATATGGTAAAACATGAAACAATAAGATATTGAACATTAAGATATCAAACTGTAATATATAGACTAGTAAGACATGATATAGTAAGATATCTATTTGATGTTTATCATGCCTAGTTCATGTATGATGTAGTCTATTCTCACTGAATTTAGTGGATTGGTGAATATATCAGTAAGATGATACTTAGTACTAATGAATTCTGAAGTGATAACACCTTTTTGATAATGACCTCTCAGAAAGTGATGGCATACAACAATATACATTGTCTTAGAATCTGAAAAATCAATATTTAGATGTTAATAGCACTTGTGTTTACACAATTTATAGGAACATTCCTTAATTGATATCCATAATCTAGTAATGTGAGTTTCATTCACAATATTTGTGCACAACTACTACTAGCAGCTATGTATTCATATTTTGCATTAGATAATTCAGCATAATTTTGATACTTACTACACCACGATACTAGTGACATGCCTAAAAGTGACATGTTTCAGAGGTTCTTTTAGCTATCTTACTTACAGCCATCAAAGTAAACATTAAAAAAACAAACATTTTCAAATGATTATCCTATTGGATAGAAATGTCCAAGATTGGGTGTATGCTTAAGGTATTTGAAAATTCATTTTAAATCATTTAATTGAGATTCCTTTGGATTTTCTTGAAAATTTTCACACATACTCACTAAACATAATGTCAGGTCGGCTAGGATTCAAGTAGAGTAAACATCCAATCATTCCTCTATAAGTGATTTGATCAATATATTTTCCATCTTCATCATGGAATATCTTACTAGTGGTACTCATTGGAGTGTCACTAATTTTATAAGATCTCTTGTATATTTACTTTGACTTAAAGTAATTCCATCATTATTTTGAAAATTTTGAAATCCAAGAAATAATTTTAGTTTCCCCATTAGACTCATTTCAAATTCATATTTCATCATTATTGAAAAATCAGTACAAAAATAATGTTTTGAAGATCCAAAAATAATATCATATACATAAAATTTTTCTATTGAAACATAGTTGGAAATCCTTTTAATAATGAAGTAGGATATGCAATCACTTTTGTAAAAAAATTGAAATATGAAAAGAACATAGTCTATTGAATAATGATCATGGAGCTTATTTTAGCCCATATAAGGATTTAGAAAATTTGAAAACACTATTTGGAAAATGGGGATTTCTGAAATCGGGGGGTTGATCAACAAATACATCCTCAGTAATATACCCATTTAAGAATGCACTCTTAAAATCCATTTGATATAGTTTAAAATTCAGATGTTCAGCATAAGCATGCAGGATACTGATGTCTTCATGTCTAGCTACTGGTGCAATGGTATCTTCACAGTCAATTATTTCTTCTTGAATATATCCTTGTGCAACTATTCTAGCCTTTTTTATAATTATATTTCCCAACACATCAACTTTCTTCCTAAACACCTATTTATTGCCTATGGTCAAGGTGTCTTTAGGTATGTCTACTAATTCAAAATAAATGTTTCCTTCTTAATGATTCAACTCTTCCTACACATCTATCACCCGAAATTCTTCACTGATTTCATCATCAATTTTTTTGGGTTCTTGCTGTGAATGAAAAGCTTGATGTTCAACCTGGTTTCTCAAAGATTATATAGTTTGTGTTCCCCTATTTAGATAACCAACTAAATCATCTAAATTTGGATTCTAGAGAGTTCAAATACCTCTAGAATGAGTTGAACTATACTCTTTATGATTATATGTAGGTTCAGATTCACCATGCCCAGATTCTTGAATGCTTTCAGAACATGTTATTTTTACTAAGGGTTCACTATTCATATCATCAAGGTCCAGAATTGATATATCTTCCTAAATATAATCAAGGGAGGTTTTAGGATCATGTGGATCAGTCTCAACAAATTTTATATGAACTTAATCTTCCACACACATGGTTTTATTATTGAATACCCTATAGTATTTACTCATTATTGTGTAACCTAGGAAAGTTTTTTCATCACATTTGGAGGCAAAAAAGTCACGATTGTCCTTAGTGTTAATAATAAAGGCTTTGCAACCAATAATGCTGATGTAGTTAACCTTACCATCCTATTGTTCCAATGTTTATAAGGGGTCTTCTTATGAATTGGTCAGATTAAGACACTATTGATTATGTATCTTTTTGTATTGAAAGCTTCAGCCCAAAAATAAATATGTAGGTCATATTCACATAGCATTGTTCTAGTAATTTCTTGTTGTGTTCTATTTCTCCTCTCCAAAACATCATTCTGTTGAGGTCTTCTAAGAGCAGAGAAATTGTGACTATAACCATTGTGTGTACAGTAAGAATCAAAATATTTATTTTCAAACTCACATCCATGATCACTTCTCATGGTCTTAATTCAAAGTCCACTATGATATTTTTACAGACATGGAGTATTTGATAAATTAAGAACAATATTCACTTTTGGTATTAAGAATGTATACCCAAGTGTACCTAGAAAAATCATCTACATGAAAATAAACATAGTGCTTAAAATTTTACCATGAAACTATATATTGTCCAAAGAAATCCATGTGAACCAACACAAGTAGTTGATATGTAGAAACTTCTTCTTATGGTTTGAAAGAAACGTTGTGTTATTTTCCATTTTGACAATGATTACTCACTTTGTTAAGAGGGAATTATAATTTATGTAAGTATCTAACTAAATATTTCCTAGTAAGTTTTCTATGTGAGTGAACATTACTATGTCCTAGTCAACTTTTCCACATCCAGGATTCCTTATAAAACACATTTAAACCGGAAACATTATGCTTAACTAAAGAATCAATATCAAAAAACATATACACTCTCATTTCTGAGAGCAGTAAATATTAATTCACTTTTAGAAATAATAAAACTGCATTCATCATTTTCAAACATGACATTAAAACCATCATCACACAACTGATAAATACTTAGAAGATGGTATTTTTATCTGTTAAGAAAAATGTACATTTGAAATTAATACAGTATTTGGGTTACCAGTATGGCCTAAGCCGACGATCATCCCTTTCACACTATTAACGAATGTGGCATATCCAACATAATCTTTAATTAGGCTTTTCAAAAAAGAGTATTTTCCTATTATATTCCTTGAACATCCACTGTCCAAGTACCACAATGTTTTATAGGAGCTCTTCTGAACATTTTTGTATACGATATATTAATTGCTCGGTAACTTTGATACCCATATTTTCTTGGTTTTAGAGAGGTTAGCATGTAAATCTTTGGGATCCCATATATGTCTCATAGGTTTTCTATATTCAATAGACATATTTTGAGACATCAACAATTTGTTTTGTCTTTAAGAGATTTTTTTTTTCAAAAGATGGTCCAATACATGAACTAGATGTGAACTATCCAGATTTTGGAAGAAATTTAGTTTTGACAAACCTTCTCTGTCTTGGTTGATATCCTTGACCAGTTTTATATTTTGGAGAAAACTTTTTCCCTTGCAACTGAGTCAAGGTATCTCTACCAATAGTAAATTTTTCCAATTACATTTTCAATTGATCATTTGATAATTTGAGTTTGGTATATTCTTTTAATATATGGGGAAATTTTTATTTATCAATATCTAAATCAGATTTATAATTACAATTTAGAGCATGTTATCTTTTCAACATTTTTTAATTATCCTTGAGTTCATTAAAGGTATCCTCAAGCATGTCATAGTATTTGAATAGTTCATTATTTATTATATTTTCATCATTGTTTGATTCACCTTCGTTCCCAGAATAATAATCATTAGATATAACGGAATTGGGTTTTACATTAGATGCTTCTGTCATGAAACATAAGTTGGTATAATAGTTCAGTTCACCAGCATAAGTATCAGATGCACTGGACCTGTCTTCTGAAACACTCTAGGTAGCTTTCATAGCCTTTTTATAACCCTTTCTCTTAACTTCATATTTCTTCTTAAATTTAAGCTTTGGGAAGTCTTCCTTCACATGACCTTTTCATTTTCACACATAGAAGATTATTTCATTTGAGTTGTCATTCAATTTTCTGTCCTTTTTCCATTGTCCATAATTTTCATACATTCCCTTTTAGTTTAACATCCTAAATATTTTCTTTTTTTCAATAGAAAATTATGAACCTTCCTACTAGATGAGCCATCTCATCATCACTGTCTGTGTCTTCACTTCTGGAAGTATCTAAAAGAGCGTGAACTTTTTCATTATCTTTTTTCTTTGAGGTTGAAGTCTTGAATGCTACTGACTTCTTCTGTTGTTCTTCTTCTACCTTATGATTCACTTTATGTATTTCTTCATAAAACATAAGAATTATAATTATTTCCTTCGCTGGTAACTTTACTATGTCGCAAGATTCTCGGATAAAAATAGAAGTTCCTATGCGTCTGTCTAGTAGGAATCAAAGTAGTCTAATGATATGATCCTTGCTATCCACTAGTTTCCCAAGAAGAATCATAGTATTCACTCTCTCATTGAACCTAAGATACATTTCATAAATGAGTTCATCAAGCTTCATTTTAAAATTATCATATTTATTAGTATATCTATTTAATTTCATTTCATTAACATTGGTTTTTCCTTCATGAGAAATATCTAAATTATCCCAAATTTCAAATGTAGTTTCACGAGAAGATATTCTATTGAATTCTGCATTACCTAGAGAACAATACATTGCATTCATTTCATTGTAGTTATTATTATAGTTTGATTTAGTCAGCTGAGGCCAGGTGTCTCTAGTAGTAGCTGGTAGTACTTGTTGTTCCTCATGCGTGTCCCAAATTTTAGGTCCCAATCTCTCTAGATACATTTTTATTTTTAATTTCCACTGAGCAGAGTTGTTACCATTAAAGAAAGGTGGAATGTTAATAGCTACTCCCTCTACTCTATTATCCATAATAAAAAATGTCTTCAAATGAGATATAAAATTAGAAGTAAAATAAATATCCAGAACATTAAATTACCACTATAATCAATATTGAATAATATTAAATAGAGTCCTAATAAACCTCCTCTGATACCAAATGTTGGTTGGCATAGATTACTCTAGAGGGAGGGGTGAATTTAGAAACAAAAAAAATTGTAAACATTATTTCTAAAAGTGTTTTCCCCTAAACATTAGATACATCCCAGTTAATCATTGTTATACGGTTATAAGAGTTTGACTATTTAAATAAATTCTTAGAATATTTATTAGTTCTATGTATTCTTAATATTAATTTTTAAAACTAAATTTGATGTTATTCTACAAAAAAAGACATTTATAACTTCTTTCCAAGACTAAATATCAAAGTGAATTTAGTGATTTCTGAGTTATGATTAAAAGAAGTAAAACAAGGAAAACTAAATTAACCAGCACAACAGATATGAAACAAGTTGTTCAGTCTAAATACAAGACCTAATCCACTCCACTTGGAGATCACCTGCCACCAACCAGTTTATATAAATAAAAATTGATCCCCAACCTGGATCTATGTTAAACAATAGTACATAGGACTGTCTAGGCCCCACAGGGACCTCTTCAATTGTTTTTGTGGGTACAACTAACCAGGCCACAGAGGGCCATATTCCACACTTATAAGTGGGTATACACAAGAGTAAATAGATTTTTGAGTAAGGATAATGTGTATCCTACCGTTCAATGTAGGATAAAGAGTGTGTTTTTATATATCTACAAAACCTACTCAAAATTTAATTAATAGATACATATAGAAAAAAATTAGACATGGGTTTAGAAGTGATCTGAGTGTTAGTCTTTTCATCTCTGTAATTATTGAGATAATAAAGATGTAGATCTAGAGTTCTTGTCAGTAAAATAGTGTTTCGGGATTTATCCTATGTTATAATTGAGGTTTTGGAAATGCCAATATTTTCTTTGGATTCTAGTGTACTTCGTTTGTTCTTCAGCAGAGTCTGGTTGCATGCATGTGACAATCCCTCGCACTCCTCTCAGTGTTAATCACTTTCTTGAAAACAACCTTGTTATTTTTTCAGTATATCGCATGCTATTTTTATTTTGGGTTGTACTCCTCCTTAATCATGGAGTGAATTTTTTGGAGCTAACAGGTTTCATGGATACCACACCACATACTTTGTACTGTCAGTTGATATTCCTACCAAGAAACGTTAATTATGTCAGAGCCATTAAAGTCTTAAAATTTTACTATTATAGATTAAAATTGAAAATGAAAAAACAACATTTTAGGAAAAAATGTCAAAGTATGTCCTAGAAACAGTGTCTCATTCAAACAGTGTTTGGATTAGTCAAGGTGTCTTATTCACGTTGTCTGATGGTCACGTTGTCTGATGGTTACAATGAGTGATGGTCCGTCACAGTGTCTGATCATTCACGGTGTATAGTCCTTCACAATTTATGGTCCTTCACGGTGTATGGTCCTTCGTGGTGACTTTTTTTCATAGTTCCTAGTACTTCATGGTTTCTGGTCCTTCACGGTGGCTGGTTTTTCACGGTGTCTCCTCCATCACAGTTTCAGGTCCTTAACAGTGTCTTGTTTACTTTTCTAAAAATAAAAAACTAGTGGCAGACTCACAGTGTCTCAATCCTTACAAAATAACTATATTCATACTTAAACAATGATGATCATAGAGTGGAGTGGACTTAATCATTTGTCAACGATTGTATTATAAGAGTAAATCAATGATAGTATAAAGTAATAAATATGAATGTAGAGTAATTAAAACATGAAAGGCTCTTGTTAAATAATGAGGGTACTAAAAAATAATACACATGATTTGATATAGTTAAATGATTTAAGCAGATTTGAATATGATTTTTGATCATCCAAACATGATTAATACATGAGGATTCAAACAGATATTGATAGCTCAATGAGTGGTACCTCCCTGGTGGACATTCTAAGTTATATTGAACGAAATGTTTCATAGGCTATGTCATTGGAACATTAATTGGAAATTTCATGGGATAGAATAATATTATTTTCTAAATAGATTACTTCATAAAAGGATTCCAGACCTGATGGTTCTCATTCCTTATTCTCTAGTTATTTTATTCATATTGTGGGACATAGAAATGTCATCCTATTAGTGGGTCTATAGGAAGGATCAATAGGTATATAAAAATTTAGTTAAACACATAATGGTCTGATCACAAAAATATCTTCATAGTGAAAAATATTTATTTGTGGCATATTAGATTATGCAATTTGGTTTAATAGATAATCTCAAAATATCATTTAGGATTGTTGATTAAGTTCATTAATCGTATTATTTTTTATAATAAATGTCTATTCTTCCCAAAGTTACTCATTATAGACTATGATTCTTTTTGTCATAAAATTTTTCAGTACATTAAGATTCATTGTACCTCTAATATAGGAAATTTTTCATTGTAATTGGATATGAAAAATTATGATGACATTGTGGAATAATATTTTCTAAAGTACTCCATCAAGAAATATTTTCTTGGTTAAAAATGGATGAGAGTGATCCTAAACTATGTTTAGTTAGTTTCATTTTGAATAAATGATAATAGTTATCTCACAAGGGACATTAATCTCGCAAGTGGATTATGGAAGGGTTACCCACTTTCACCATACTTATTTCTCGTTATTTATAGTTATCGCCTCAACTATTAATATTTCTATAGAATAGGGACTCATTAATGATGAAATTTTTTTCTTCATAATATTTCAAATTCTCATATAATATTTGTGGATGATTTCATAATTTATTAAAAAATTATCATCATGAATGTTATGTAGATCATAAAATTATTATTTCTTTTAAAAAATAATTTCTAAACCATTTTAACATTAAAAAACATATATTTATTTTATTTGGGGTTTACAAGATGGGATGAGGGACACAATCACTGGTCTGTTAAACATTATGATTGGTGATAAGGATCACAAATATTGTTGTCTATCAACAGACTTTGGGAATTCTAATATAATAGTACCCTCCTTCATTTTGGATAAGGATCATCATACGATTATGGAATGGTTGGGAAAGAAGAAATATATCACTGGGAAATTTTTTCTTATTAATTCAGTGGCTCAATTAGTTCCTTCTTAAATAATACTTATTTTAAATATCCAAATTCTATATATATACCATCTCAATTGATTTTTTGATAACTTTGGAGTGGGTAGTGAAAATTAAAATAATATTTGACATTGCATTACATGGTTGAAGTGTTGTGTACCCAATTATTGTGATTGTATGAGATTTAGGGACATGATTATGTCTATAATTTCCCTAATTGTTATGAATGGTTGGTTTTTACTAACGAAACTAGATATTTTCTTTCACATTGGTTTTCAAATTATCGTACATTTCCTAATGTGTCTATTTTTCTAACAATTTGAGACCTTGAATGAGATTCTTTAGGAATAGTATTTGTATATCAAATCATTTCATCAACAATCATATTTTTTTGATAATTTAGAGTTGAGATAAAGTTAACATATTGTTAGATCAATGGATACCTGATTTGAATGGCATTAAAACCACCTCTATTTTAGTTCCCGAGCTATACCATACTTTACTGAGGGATCCTTTGGCCAATGATTATCATGTATGGTATTTTGGGAATCATGATATTTGGTATATTAATAATTAATGATCTGAAATTTTTTGTTCTTCTAGTGATTCCTAGTGTTGGACATTACATGTTGTGATTGAAATTATTGAACATGAGTTTCTACTCCATGTACTTAGGATTTAGGTAGAGAATCATGTGAGGAGGCACTATGGGGTTTTGGCATTATAAAATTATTTGGATTTTAAAATCTCGACCAATGTTGAAATAATATGATTTTAAAATGTTTAGAGACATCCTCTATAACTATGATCATATGGATGATCGGATCATATATGGGAATGCCATATTCATTATTTTCATGTATTAGGTTGAAAAAGTGTTCCATAAGTTCTAATCATGTACTTGTAGTTTTGGGTTGTGGTCATATTGGGAAGAGAAGGATCATGGTCATTCTAGGAATCTCATGGATGATAATGTTTTCTTGATCAATTGCTACTTATGACACATAGTAAAGGATAAAAAACATTTGTGCATCTTGGTATTGCATGTCTAGTATCCAAAAAATGCCTTTCTATCTGAATGATTTTTGGAACAGGGTAGGTTATAGATTTATTTTTTGAAATATAAGATTTCTTATTGGGCTGAAAAGGAGGAATCACATACCTTATTTATTTTAGCATCGTATTTCTAGTTGAATACCTCCCCCTCCATATTTTAATAATACTAATATTGACAATGTGATGGTTGGAGATAGTATTGTGTGCTTCTGGGCTATTATCATTTACCATGATGGCTATTTAGTTACAGTTCGACATAAACTTGTTGTGTAATGTTAGGATCATTCAGTTTTATATGAAATAAATATTTAGTAATCGGTGTAATTTTCCCCTTTTCATGTTTGAAAGAATAATGTGTTCATCAATAATTTCCATGATATCAACAAGGCTTAAGATTATTAGTGAAGGACGTTGATTGAATGTAGCATCTATTATAGATAAAATCAAAACATTGTAACATGAGTTCTCTAATTATGATATATCTTTTATAAGAAGATAGGGAAACCATGCACCCCATTCCATTACTTCTCTAAGGGGATATAATGGATCATGATGTTGGTTCACTTCTTTTTCCTGATGCAGCGTACTTTGCGTTTTACTATTATTTAATATGATAGTTCATTGTTAAAATAAAAAAATATTTCTTAATTATTGATCAATGTATTCTACAAACTATATAAAAAATAAAATAAAATATTAACCTTTTTAATTTAAAATATTATATAAAAAATAATATTTTGCATTTTTTATTTAATATTTAATAATTAATATATAATTAACAAAATTTAATATATTTTTAAATTGATAAATGAATAAATATTAAAAATGAATAAATTACAGTAAATTTTAAAAATAGACAAATATTATTGAGGAATAAATAACATTAAATGACTAAACATACATACACAATACATAAATACATATACATACACAAGAACATGAACGTATATATACACATTCACAAACATATATGAATACACAAACACATAAACATAAACATACACAAACACATGCACATTCTTTAATAAATACACATACACATGCCCATGCACATACACATACACACACAAATACTCATACACATACACATACACATACACATAAACATACACAAACACAAACATATACACAAACACATACACATTAACATACACATACACATACAAATACACATATACATACACATACTCATACACATACACATACAGATACACATACACATACACATACAAATACACATATACATACACATACACATACACATACACATACAAATACACATACACATACACATTCATACACATACAAGCATATACACAGAGATACATGTAAACACACACACACACACATATATTCAATTTCATACACAAAAAAAATCATTCATACTTATACCCATGAAGATATACAAAAACTACATAAACATACACAAACATATAACTATATACAAGTACATACACATAAAAACCCAAATACACTTAAACATACACATACACATACACAAACATATACACATACATACACACATTGATTCAAATACATCCACATGAATACACATAAACCTAAACATACAGAAACTAATACACATAAAAATGAACTTAAAAATACACATAAACATACACATGTGAAAATACACATAAGCGTGAAAATATATACACTCACTTACATGAAAACAGATACAGATTAACATATAATTACACAAACATACATCCATATAAACACAAACACACACACAAAATAGATATATACATACACAACACATAAAAATTCAAATTTATAGACATACACAGACACATGAACATGTACATATACTTAAAAATTAATACACATGCACACACATAATTATAATAATTTGTGTATTTTTTAATTTATTTAAAGAGAATATAAATATTTAAAATCAAATATAGTGTTTTTAAATAAATATGTATTATTTTATATATTTATATAAATTTTTAAATGGAATTTTATTATATTATTCATACTATAAGATGGCAAAGGTAACGAAAATTTCTATTTTTTAAAATTATTAATGGAAAATAAATTTCTATACAATGGTATAAAATTCCTGAGCATGTGGTGCAGAAGAACCAATAATCATGTTAGGAAGAGATACATATACAATGAAACAAGAAAACATCAAAAAAATCCTCCCATTTTTTTCATTTTCACCTATCCCATGAACCATGCCAAGATATTGGATGTTGAACACTGCCCCATTTGGGAGGTTTTAGGTTTATTGGTTCATCCATATCTGATGATAATTGTTTCTCACTATGAACTTATCTAAGATTCTTAGGATATTATGGATATGGATCATGATTAACATGTAATATTTACATACACAATTATTTATTTATATATTTATTTATATTACTAATTATATTTATTGATTAATAAAAACATTAACAAATATATATATTTATTATAAAAAATTGGGTTTATTATAATTGTTGTTATTATATAGTTCAATAAATAATATTTATATATTATGTTTAAAAACGTATACACACATATTTTTAAATATATAATTTTTAAAAATTTATAAATATATATAAAAATCAAATTACTCATTTAACCCTTTATCAGTTGTTTTATGATGTTTATAAATGTCATGTTTATCAGCACATTTAGTCATTTCCTATAAAAATCTCTAGTTTACCTCTAGATTTTTATTTAGTGTAGACAATTATTAGGACCTAATAATCATAAATCATTATTAGTTGTACATATGTTATCTATTGTTTTCCAAGAACAATTTTTAGTAAAAAGAAACAAACAATATACATAAATACTTAAAATTGAAAATTGAATCCATCCACAACAATTATACATATAGTGAATGTACCTAATGATGTCTTTAATTATTTTAGGACCCAAACACAATGTTATGTATATTTATTTTTATTTGGATATATTGACTTTAAATACAAAAATAATTTGAAAAATATGTGTTATGATATACAATTCAAATTGAAAATATAGAGCGCACATTGATATCCATATAGATCTAGACGATAAATAACTTCCCTACATATAGAATTATTCATTGGTTAACACTTTTGAAATGTTATGGTGGATAATATGTAATGAAATTATACACTCGTTAAGGTTTAAAAAAATTATGAAGGTAATTTTTCATTGAAATAATAAATTTTTTACATTGTTCATAAAATAACAATCATGGAAAAGGTGGAAGAGGGAATAATACTTTATTTATTAATAGGTATGGAATATATTAACAAAGTAAATGAAATTTCAACTATTTTCTCTGAAATATTTTGTCAAAAATATTTGAAAATAGGTTCCAAAAAGTGATATATTTTATTAATTTTAAATATTATAATTGTTTCTTTCATATTTAATTTAATATATTATTCTATATACATAAAAATATTGTATTGGGTTATTCTTATTTTAATAAAATATATAATAAAAATGAAATATGGTATAAAGGATAGCTCATACATGATAATTATGTGGATAATGGAAGAAATTTTACCAACAATGGATGTTTGTATGACTTTTATTCCTCTATTAGCAAACAATATTCCTAGGAAATACAAATTTTAGATTTCAAATATAAATGATGGTGTAATATTTTAATATAGGTATTCATGAAATATCAAAAATATATTCCAACTGAATGAAATGGAATTAAAGTGACTAAAATAACATGATTGTCATTTGGATTTTAGAGATTTAATGTTGAAGCATATATTTTGTATTTAACTTAAAAATTCAAAATACACAAGATATTTGTATTATAATTTTAGAATATATATCTAGAAAAGAAATTTTCCAACTAAATTTTCATGTAATATAAAAAAATTGACATCATATAATATAAATTTCATATGTTCTTCCCATTGACATTCATTGATATAATTGGTAACATGATGGTTATTTTTATGATTGTGACCATACTATATATCCCTATAAATTTCAGATAGATATACCTTATAAAATGATATATGATGACTATCAATGATATATATAAAATTATGTTACCCCAATGATTCTATTATAGGGAAGTATATAATTAACATATCCATTTAATCCCTCAAAGAAAACATATCTTATCTAGATTAAATTTGGTTTATCATGTAATAATTATCTTATGTAGATAACATAGGGTTCAAAAAATGATGTTATAAATAGTGTCCCAAAAAGTTAGGGATTTCAAGAAGAGATGTAATCATATTTACCATCACATATTTGATGTTGTATTAACATTTTGGTTTATAAAAAAGTTAAAAAATTTATCAAATTGTTGAAGCTCATAATGTAATTAATGAGAATTTTATTCTATAAAGGGATTCAAGATTACATCAAATATAAATAATCATCAGATAATATTATTATTTTCAAACCATGTGTTTATAGAGTTATTTTAAATATGGAGATTATTATTTTCATGAGTTTTATAGTTAGTGAATGGACCAATTTTACAAGAAATATATTATAATAGAAAAGAAATTTATATAAATATGTTCTATATATAAGAACATGATGAAGAGTATATAAATAAAAAGTGTGGAGTGACACTTTGTCTGGAGGAAAACAAAATATATAGTACCATGAAAATAATTATAATTAATAAGAATATGTATTCTGTTTTAATCATTAATAAAATATGGGATTTTGATTATATGAAATTTCGTGTTACAATTTATGTTGAAAATTGATTGAAAAAAAAAATTATGAGAAAATCACCGATTTGATATTAAAAAAATTTAATTTCATCCATGTGTACAACGGATTTTGGTACTTACTGATATATTCAATCTCAATGAGAAACAAATAAAAGATATCAAAAATTTTTAATTGTGTAATGATAAAGTACATGATAAAGGATAGAAACAAACATATGGAGTTAAAAATTATATTGGTTTGATATTAGAAAAATATTGTATGGAAAAAGATTATATTTTATCTCATAATGGAAATAATGAAGTTTTGTAATGTGAGATTTTGAGGTGATAAATGTTAGGTTTTATGGAATGTGTATGGTCTACCTACTAACACCGATAAATAAATAATCATTATTCACACTAGTCTAAGTACTCTAACTCACATGAAAATTGATATGATTTCTTATCACAATGATTTTAATTAAATAAACCAAACCCATTTGTCAAACAATTTGGTAACATTTTAATATACACTATATTTTACATTTAAATGAATAATGAAATATTTATTTGGTTTTAATTTTCAATTATATTTTACAATTATATTTTCAAGAATGTGGGATAAAATTCACAATAATAGTTTCTAAAAAGACTCATATATCGTTATAACTAAATAATACAAATAAATCATATGTCTTTTAAAGGGAGTATCACACCCCCACACCAAATTTATATTAATCTATCATTGACCACGAAACATGGGATTCATTCATTTCCATTCATAGGGAGGTGGAACATATGGTAAATTTTAATATATTTTTATTTATATTATATTACATTTGTAATTTACTTTGATTCATAGATGTTAGTTTATGAAATATAATAGTAATTATAAATACAAAGAAAAATGTAACAAAATCAATTTACATGAAAAAAATGGATATGGTAAAATGTAACAAAAAAGATGTTATAAACATTAAATATATAGTAAATAACAAATGTGATTTAAACAAACAAAATAATTATGAATTTGTGTTTATATAGTTATTGATGAATATGAATCTCGATTTACCTCAATCTGATATCATGGATTTTATATTGATGATCTTCCCAATAAAAATTTAAAAATAGAATAAAAAACATTAAAATAATAGAAATAATGTAAATGCATTTAATAAATATAATTAATATTTAATAAATATAATTTAATAAAAAAAGGGAAATTTCTTTTTATTTTTATATTCATTATAGAGAATATGAGTCCACAAAAAATACTAAATAATATCCGATTAAAAAAAATTTAAAATGTACAGAAAAGTATGCTCATGTTAGTTGTGTGAGTTTTTAATTCTCACTTTGAGGATACATTTAGAAACAATGAACATAGGTTTGGTGTGATAAGAAAATAAAATACATGCAAGGTAAGAATAAAATTATAGAGGAAATAGTAAATAAGAAATTGATATCGTAATTCATTTTTTTTAAGGAACAACAATAATAATTAATATTACAAAATCCAAACCTCATAGCTACACGACCTCAGTTTAACTAAATTTTTTTCACATAAAAGTCCCATCATACATATAGTAATCTTGTTTTTCAAAAAATATTATAAAATTTATAAATTAATACTTTTTACTAATTATATTTTATAAAAAAAATGTTGAGTAAAATTTATTATGGTTTATATCTATTAGTACCCACTCATCACATTCTTTAAATATATAAAGTGTCTAATATCTATGAGATACCTGAATTATTACTAAAAATGAAATTTATGGAATGATAGAAGGTACATATGTAACTAACGTTCCTCAGGGAAAGTTACAACATTCCCCTAATTATGTTCTGATAAATATTTTCGATCATTCAATTGGGTGTTCTATAGATTAAATATTTAAACATGCAAGGATAATTTTTGTAAAGGTGGAATGTTATTTAATCCATATATTTTATTCAATATCATATATAATTATTAAAAAAATCAACAGTATTGTAGTTATTAAAAAAGATGAATTTAAATGTATGGTCCTATAAATTTAGATTATAAGCTATGAAATGAAATATATATTCTAATGATAGTTTTTAAACATTAATACATATTCTATATTATATATTGTACATTTTTTTATGAATAATATTTTATAACATGGTAATAATATGAAATTACATTTCATGTGAAAAGAAATTGATGGTTCTTTCAGTACTACATCATTATTGATTTTATAAATTTTATTCGACTAAAATTGTACAGAAACAGTATTAAAAATTTATATATGATGTCCTTTTTATTCATTCATATAATTTAAATTTAAAGGAAAATACATTTAATATAATGTTTCCCTTGTTTTTCGAGATGAGAATTACATTAATAACCATTTATGTATATATATTTTTTATAGCTACACTAATAATGGAACCAATAACATATTAGTGTAAAGAAATAGTATTTTATAATGAATGGATAGAGCGATTACATTGTGAAAAAATACTTATAAACATCATAATATGTATTTTCCCAATCACTTATGTAAAAAATTTATTTCTTAATTTATATAGAAGATTTTTTTTTCAAACTTCTTTATCCCTGATTTGCATTATTATTCTCGTTATATAGCCATACACTACCTATAAAACATATTGATTATCACAATAAAACTCTATTTTCAACATGATATTCTCCATGAATTTGTTCAAATAATAAATTTATATTCCTACTAATTTATTGGTATTTAGACATTCCCAAATATTTTTAATATTTCTTCCCCTTGATCTATCATTTTGAAACAAAACATTATGACATAAATTTCATTAAAAAAATTATTCATGTAGGAATGAAATATAAACAATGAATATAAAATTTAATGATTCATATAAAAAAAATGTTCAACACTAGTAACATAAAAATTCTTATAGATGATATAATAAAAAAATACCACCATATATAACAAAAACCACAAGATATAATTCATCTAAGAAAAAAATAAAATGTTTTTTAATTTATTTTTGGAATACTACATTGAAACATATTTGTATTCATATGAAAATTTCATATTTAATTAGATATTGTTGGGTATTGAGACCATTGATATTCTTATTTTTTCATCTACATTTGTAGCTTCAATTATAAACTAATGTGAATTTTTGAAATATGTATATATATAATCAATTAAGTGTAGGATTCCCATATATTTATTCAGAAAATATGAACTCAAATTCAAAATAAGATGTTAAATAATATCTAAATAAAAATAATAAGAAAAACCATGAATATTTTTTGAGATTTTAATGATCATGTAATGACAGTTGAATATCTTTTCTAATTTGTAGCAATAGTCACCAACTATTTTTTTACATGGATAAAATCCTTCATAAAACTATCTCATTATATTAAAAATATGTAATGATATATTTTGAGATATCAATGATATATGGTAAATTTATATAATTTAATTAATTTAGTTCTATAAAAACTCATCTAAAATTATAAACTATTGAATTGAGAACAGAATACTATGAATCATTGAGATTTTAAAATATAATCAATATTTGACATGTTATGGAAAAACACATATCTAACATACATGAAATGAAACCATAAATATCAAAAGATCATTTTTCAAGATAAAATATTACTTGATAAATTGTAATGATTGGGAAAATTACTTCATATATTTAATAAATATTTAGGATGATGATCATCGATTCATTTATGGTTTTCAAGATAAAAAATTAAAAATTAAACTACTATATAATATATATGCAACGATCATTTTTGGGTCTTTAATTTTGAAATTATTTATACGAATATAAATATGTGTTTAATAACCATAAATATGATAATGTACTTGAATTGATAAATTTTTGTTTGGAGACTATTATTAAGAAAACTCTCCCTAGTATGAATGAATGTCATATTAAAACAACATCAAATTTCATAATAATGACCAAATATGATTTGTTATAGTTAAACACTATCAAGTCAATATGTATCCTAGTAATACATATAAATAAGTCAATTTTTTTTATCAACATGTTGAGGTTTTGCATGATATCAAGGCCTGATGTTTTTGAAATTTATTTCTATAAAAACATAAATATAGTTTATATCACAGACATAATGTTATTTAGTCTGAATGAGATATATATTTAATAGAGCCTTATATCAAAAATTTAAGAACATAGTTAATTCTATAAAATGTGGTTTACCCTAAGCATGAACTAATGTTGGTCATTGTGGGGGAGTTTTTATAAAGTATATATTTGTAAGTGATTTCCATTTATTAATGATTAAATTGTTCATTTAATTCATTAAACAAATAACTATATATCATATATATAAGAATAATTATGTTGGAGTTCTAGAGTTGTTCACATAAACCAAGTTAAAATTAGAGGAGAATTTGAAGTACATCATTGAAGCCTCATCACTATAAATATCATCCTCAAGTTCACTCACTGGAATAGACTAGTAGCTAAGATCACCATATGTTACATTGGTGTTTCAACTCGTTGGAAAACTCTAGTAACCACCTCTTGATGCTCTCAACTATGTGGTAATTTGTCTTGCCTTGAATCCTCGGAGGCCTCTGCTGATGGAAGTCATGCAATGCACTCAGTTGGCATGCACCCTATAATGGAGTGGCTGGTGGAAATGGGTACCCAATGGGTAGTGATTCTGCCGGTACGCCCCCCGCCCCTATGGGGATAATTCCATAAGAGGTCACTAAGCCGAGGACTCGTCGCTCTATTGGCCATCATCACATATTCTCTCATTAATCCTAGATGGCTGTCTACGCGATACCATCCCCATAAGGAAGATGTTCACCGCAATCATTAAGTTATACCTAGTGAGATGTCTCAAAGAGATGACAAAAAAACTTTTCAACAACACACACACTATCTGTGTTTTCGTGTACTGAGTCGGAAATCAGAACTCATGGTCCTAGTGTACAGATACGTATGCCGCCCCACCAACACTGGACTCCCCAAACTGAATACCATTATCATTACACTTAACAATATTGCGGAGTTAAAAGATCATAGGCATATTTCTTCAGTATAACTGAACTCCTTTGATATAAATTTTTCACAACCCATCCCCCGGGGTCTGTACTGTGACTACCCCAAGCCTTCCATCCTTAGGACATGGGCCGGTGACTAGCATTGAAAGTCGTATTCCCTAAAACTGGGAAGGCATTGATTTTATAACTTGTAATCTCACACAACCACGCACAAATTAGGATACAAGCAAAAACTAAATTGTATAAAAAAGTGTTTTGAATGTAAAAATGTGTTTAAATACATGCCAAACTTTAAAAGAACAGTTACAACTGAAATCACAAAAAATCTCATGGAATATCCACTCAAGATCCTACGTAAATTTTAGGTATAGATCATCTCCACAACACTCCATGTCAGCCCGTCCCTTCAGCTTACCACCTGGTCCTAGCTCCCTCAAGTCTCAGCCACACTACTCATTGTCTAAAGGGTAGGTACATATCGTCTCCACAGCACCACACGTCAGCTTGTCTCCTCTGTGTAACACCTAGTCCTGGCTCCCTCAAGTCTTAGTCCAGCTACTCATCATCTACACAATACACAACAAGGTGCGGGTGAAGCCAGTGAAAGGATGAGTATGGTGATACTAAGTAGCGACATCAAGACCCCCATAGATCTCCTTGAGTTCTAAAAATAAAGACACAAAAAGAAAGTAATAAACTATACTTAGGTTTATGCCCATACATACACATACATTATCAAGATATACTAATCTCATACATGAGGGAAGGACACAACACTGGTAACTTCACAAAGGTAGAAGTACCACATAGGTAACACCACGAAGATAGTACCACGAAGGTAAAAGTACCATATTGGAATCACCAAAAATATTGTACAACGAAGGTAAAAGTACCACACCGGTATAACAATGAAGATTGTACCACAAATGTAAAATACATAGTTCAACTAAAATTTCAGGTCAAACCATGTTTTAGTGATGTATAGAAGTATATAATATTATTCATGATTCAAAATCATATTATTCTGTCATGAGGAAATATTGCTGACAATAAAGTGTCTGACCCACAGAGGATCATTAAGTACTAACCTATGCAGACCCACACATGATCAGTATGCACGGACCAACTTAGGATCTTTGAGCGCTGACCCACAGAGGATCGGTATGTACTTAACTACATAGGAATGTTGGGCATTGATCCACACATTATCAGACCCACAATGTACCGGTATGAAAGCTGAAAGCCAGCCATGGGATTCTCCAGGGATAGTAAAAAGAAATATCCCCAGTCACATCGTCGAACACCTATGCTACTGGAGAATCCTCCTATATGGAGTACAATGGATCTTCCATGTCACAAAGAGGCCCATACCAGTATCCTTGGAATACTAAGGTACTTCTCCAATTAAGTATTGTGGTGTAGCCGCGTCACACAGAGGTGCTCCAAACCGCGGGACTCCCGCGTCACGCAGATGTGCTCACCATCATGGCCTGATGAGGTACTCTTTATGTTAAGTAACAGGGGTCTGGCACATCACATAGAGGCTCTCCCCACCATGGGTATTCCGCACAATATATAGACGCTCCCCACTCGGCGTTTCGAGTTACTCCGAGTCGAAATGGTCAACAGTTTTCAAGTCTCAGCCAGTCGTAGTGTTCCATACATAGCGCGCTTTGGAGTACCACTCCCCAATCCATATTTCATACATCAACAACCCCAACGATCCATGATGAAATATCCCAAAGGTTCTTCACATCATATGGGACCCCATTAAATAGATGGAGCGTCAATCGGACACCCAGTCTATATGTTATTATTGTTTCTACTCCGACGGCCCGGTTGGATTCGGTGTGCGATCCATCCCGGACATACTCCAAATATATACAATACAATTTTGGAGTATACCAATTAGAACTTCTAGATCCATGTATTCTAATTCCACAAAAGGTTCATCAAACAGACGCCTGGTTCACATGTTAGGGCCATCAATGCATTACTAGGTCCAGATGGTCCCTCATCTTGTCCGACCTATCCTGGGTGGACCCGATCTAGTTTGGGTCATCCCATCCCGATTCAGATCTTTCCAAGCTTTCTTGAGCTATGGTGGGCTGAGCCTTCAGGGCCAGGGTCTGGCCCAGTCCACATAGGGGGTGGCCAAGTGCCGCGACCCGGTGGTGCGGTCCGCCCGAGCTGGCGCCGAAGGGGGCGTGAACCCCCTCCTATTTGGATTTAAAAAGTGGAACGGGTAGCTCCTTTAGGAACTACCAAGTCACCCACTTGAATCGAACAGTTACCATCATCCCGAAACCACTGACTGGTGTTCCGGTCAGTCCTCCTCCTTGAGGCGCGGTCGCACGCCGCTGCTCTCCCGCGGCCGGTATGGATGTCATCCAATTTCAGGCGCTGTATAGGCCGAGCGGCCACGGCCTCCTGCACCACCGGCTACGCGGACGTGTGCCGCTGCATCGCCACATGGTCAGCCAGATGCATGATAATACCCTTATCTTCCACGGCCTACGGTCCAAGACATATTTCTCAATAGGAGAAATGAACGTGCGCCACCCCACCTTCCTCATGGCCGACCAGATGCGAGCCACCGCCTCTTTCCGCGAGCCATTGATACTTCGTTCCAAGCACAAAAAATAAAATTATCATATAGTCTCGATACTTGGGTTGAGGGATCCAGGTCCATATGTGGTGCATTGCAAATCATGTTGTTTCCAGTGTCAATAAAAATTTTCTATTGATGAACGCATGTAGAACGCATGAAGAACTAAAGAAAAATTAGCATTTTTTAAGTGTGAGACATTGGCCATGTTTGTTTTGGCCATCACCAATGTCAATTTAGGATATGAAGTATCAATAAATTAAATTAAAACATAGATAAATCCCTATATCATGAATGATGATGAATGCCTACGGTTGAGGAAGTGGGTCGGTGATCTTTGTTCCCGCAACAAGCCTCCATCGACGCCACTCGATCATCGTTTTTCAGATCTTGGTTCTGTGTCACTCATCCCCAACCTAAAAAAATGCTTCTATTATCCATGTGTGGGGTGTCACATCAATTTACTAGAGCTTTATCGCTTGGTTATGTCGTGCCAACACCCCACCCGAGCTCCATATAAATAAGAGAGGATAAAAATTGTGCAACACTTGGGGAATTAGTGAAGATCATTTAATTAATGAACCTCTAAAATTCTCAATGGTGAAATTATAGGAAAATATTATTTATTCTATTTATTAACATGAAATGTCACCATTCATTCCAGAACCATTCATTCGTTAGAGGAAATAAATAAAAGAAAATAACAAACATGTTATTTTATTATTCTTTGAAATTTCCACAAAAAATAACATTTCCACACGACCTAATGCGGTCAATGATAATCCTCCCATGAGATAATCATGGTGCATGAGATTAAACAGTGCCATCATATTTTTAATCCGATCAACTGTTCAATAGTTAGAAAACACCGCTCAAGAGTTTTCTGAACGTACCCAAAAAAATGTTCTGAAAATTATTAGCAGTCTCCCTCGACCGACGTCAGTCGAGGTTTGGCTTTACCTATGTGAAACACGCCCCAAAGAACCCAAAAGTATTCTCATATTTCCAATCAATGTTACCTTTTAAATGTAATGGACTTTACAATAAAATAATTTGTCACTTAATTATTTTTTATGGCTGAAAACTAACAATTACTGGTGGCCTGTGCCGGCCAATGTTAGTATCTGCCTAAATAAAGCATACCCTCACATGTTTAGAGGTGTTCTCAGATATTCAATCTGAGTTACTGTTTTTTAATTATTAGCATTTGAAAAATAAAATAATTTATTGAATTATTTTATTTACAATTATGCCATTTTTTGGATTTATCACAGAAGGCCCACACCAACCAAACCTAAATCGTACCTAGGGTAAACCTGCCATTTTGAATGCAATAGTTACTTCATATTTTTAAGCCGATCAATTTTTTAAGAGTTTTACAAAAAATTTCAGAAAATTTTTTTATGTCTGTTATTTAATGTTTTACAAAACTTTGACAAACAATTCTGAGCACTCCGGGCCTCAGAATCATGAGATGTTAGATTTCACAGTCACAAAATAATTCCATATATTTTAAAAATATTTGACCGAATTTCTGGGACATCACATAATGAATTATTATGTAATAAAAAAATATTTATTTCTTATTATATAATTTGAAATGTTTTCTCTAAAAGCATTTTTATATAATTGGTAAATTGAAGGTTCTCTTATTAAGGATGATCTAATTATGTTTCCCTATACATTGGAGATGAATATATCACATCTAATTGTATAAGATTTTTTTGAAATGGTATATAAAAATATAAAATTCATCCAAAGGATTGTATTATAGAGTAGCATATTCTTAACGAGTCTATCGAAGTACTCATTGAATACCTATCTAATGTGGATAACATTGGGATCCTGAAATCCAGTAATAGAAGGTGTTATAAAGGATATGAAATTTCATGAATTGTTTTTATCACAATTACCATCATATTTTGGATGAAGGATCACCATTATGGTATTTATAAAAATACATATGTAGAGTTATTTTATGAAACATGTATACAATTTATAGTAATTTGAAGCCAGAAATCTGTAAAATTTGGATTTAGAATCTAAATAACATGTGCTTAATATGGTTTTTTGATAAAAAACCTTGTAGTATTTATTTTATTCTTGGAAATTATTTTCGTGAAGAATTTTATGGTTATAAAATTGTCAAATATTAGATGAATGATCTTATAGTGGATATGAAATTAAATGATATATAATCAATTCAAAATAAAATGATGTACATATTACAATTCAAAAGAGTGGGGTGAATCTTATTATAGAAGCTCTGAAAATATCTATTACCATGTGAATAATTGTAATAAATATTAATATACATTAAATTATCAGAAAAAAAATACATGAGATATATTATATGATATTTTTGTAATTTCTTTTTTAAAAAAATGTGCTGAAACAGAACTATATAAAATATATATAAATTTAGCTTTATAAATGTGAAATTAATCCATACATTTAATGAATTTTGTAATTAATGGTGTGCCTAATATAAATATAAATATTATAAATATGATTTTTTTGTAATTTTATAATTTTAAAAGAAACTAAATGTTGATAAAAATACAAATTTTGAGAAACACACTAAATGGTATAATGTTTAAAAATGTTATAAGGCCAAAAAATATAATATTTCATCACATGAAAACCATAATGAAATATAGTAAAGTGTGATGTCTATGTGATATGTTTTATTTTATACGGAACTCTTCTAGTAAACCTATTTTCTCCAACAAACCAATTTTCATTATTTACATTTGTTTTAGCACTATAATGGTTAGGATAATTGATATATATACATGAAAAAATGAATCTCTTGAAATTAACCAAGAAAATTTTGGAATGTAATACATTAACATTTTAATAGACACTATATAACATTTTTTCAAAATGGATAATTAAATTTTGATTCTGTGGTTATTTAAAAATATAAAGTATATTAATAATTAAAGAATGTGGTATACAATACATAATAATTGTTTTTAAAAAATTTCATGCATCATTTTAAATATCTCTTAACCAAATACATCCCAGGGGTTTGAAGGGGAAAGTCACACCCTACACTCTAAATGTATATGAAAACATCATAATCCACATAACATGGAATTATTTAATTGCAAAACATAATGAGGAGGAATTTTAGTTACACTCTAATAGAATATAGATTATATTACAGAACAATTATAAAGAAAATTGATTTATTAATGTTATTTTAATAAAATAAAAAATGAGTTCAAAATATATTTTTTTAATAAAATCACTATACCCCTACAACAATGTATTGAAAGGATTCACTCTAATTAAAAATTTTGTTATATTTTGAAAATATAATAATTAATTAATGAGAAAATAAAAAATAAGGAAATTATTTTATTACTATTATAATGATTGATAAATCATAATATATATCTACACTTCCCACAACAATGGTTATAGAAGAAATTTATTTTATAAGAATAATTAAATATATTTTATAAAAACCCACAAAATGTATATAAAACATGTAAACCCATGAAATAATTAAATATTATATTTGAAGAATATATATATAAAAAATAATGAAATCTATTTTTTAATTACATTTTAACACAATATGATTGATGTACTAGAACTATATAAGAACAATTATTAAGGATTCCATGTTTCCGGAAATGTATTCTCATGTTAGGGGTTCCAGTTTTAGAGTCTCACCATGAGGCTACATTTGGAATGAATGATGAAATTTATAGTTTGATAATAAAATAAATTTCATATATTATATGATTAAAATAATTTAGAAAAATATGAATAGGAAAATAAAATAATTATACATTCCTTTTAAAATAGTGGCAAGAAAAACTTTAGAGAAAACAAAACAATTCATATAGAAGAAACATTAATATTAATGAAATTCATTACCCTAAAATGACTATCTTACAAAGGGTAATCATGAATAAAAAATATGTTAATAATTAGAAAAAAATTATTGAATCTTTAATATTATTTAAACATTGTTGACTTAAATTTTTTGTGATTTATATCTATCATCACACACTCCTCATCATTTTTATATAGGTATATAACATATAAATTAAAAAACATTGTATTAATGACATGAAAGTATGGATTTACATCACTAACGATCATAGAGTAATTCTACCTAATCCTAATAATGATGATGATATTAAAATGGTGGATCATTTTATGGGAAGTTCTATAGAATGGATATTTAAGCTGGTAATGTGTCATTATTAAAAGTGTTTATTTCGTTTAAATCATGTATTATATTAAATACAATTTATAATGAATAAAAAAGGTCTATACTTTGGAAATTGGTGAAAAAGGTGAAGCATAGTATTGTTTCATGTTAATCATTGTTATATTCTTTTAAATTAAAAAAACTTCTATGGATACAATATCCCAAAATATGATCTTTAAAATTATATGATGCTAGTATTTTTTACAAATATAATATATTACATTGGTATTAATATTACATTTTATTTTATGTTATGTTATATGGAGGAGCCTCCTAGTAAATTTTCCATCTCAAGAGTATAAATGTGATTATGAAAAAATGGTTGTGTATATATAATGTATTTTTTATAATATTATTTAATTTATATTTAATGGGAAATACATCATAGATTTTTTTTTTATTTTAAGTCATGATGAGAACATTATACATTTCCATTTGATTGTCTATTTTTTAAAACTACACAAACACTGAAAAATAACATATGAATGAAGAAAAAATATTAATTTATTGAAATAATATAGTTATTTAATAGTGTAATAATTATTATAAAAAATCATAAATAGGTCTTTTTAAATTACAGAAGAAATTATTTTTCTTTTTAAATGTTCATTCATGAATGTTTTTTCTATATTCTCCATTTGTTATATGCATTATCTTTATCTACTTATATAGACCCACAACCTACTAAACTATCTAGTTACAGGTAATCCTCTCCCTATTCCACATGGTGTTTCCATTTTAATGGATTATGATCACAATTTCATATCCCTTTTCATCAATTATCATGTATATGATAATAATTTGTTTTAATATTTTTCAGACCTTGAACATTTACATTGAAATAAAATATTTGACATAATTTTCATTAGAATAAATTACTCATTTAATCATGATTTGAAATGTAATAATACAAAATTTAATGTTCAATATCACTATAATGTTGCACACTATTAACATGAAAATTATTAAAACATGATCAGAAAAAACTACCACTATTGATTACATCAAATATAATAGAGAATAATTCTGAGAGAACCATGAATTAGAATTTTCTATTGATGAAGGTAATGAAAACTAATTTTAAACATATTTGAATTCATTTAAATATCTAATGAGCCATATGTTTTAAATGGGTATTTTTCAAAAAAAAACCTTCTTTTAATTACTAATATATCATTATCTATACTATAATTTCTATTTCTGAATTGTATATATATATATATTAATTAAATCGTAGAATTCACATGGTAATATTCTATAACATATAATATAAAATTCAATGTTCTAATTATATTTATCATAAAATAAATATATAAATAACACCATGAAAAATTCATGATCTTTTAATGACCATAACATAACCCTGAACTGTATTTAAATTGTTTTGAAGAGATCTTCTACTAAATTTTTTATCATATTAAAAAACCCACAAAATTTACACTTATGTTATATCATTAATGATCTGATATATACTGATATGTAAATTATTTAAATTTTATTTATATAATTATAAGAATTTTTGTTCTATAATAACACATATAATAATATAAATAATGAAAATGGTCTCATATTACATTGAAATGTTTAGAATTATATATTTAAATAATTTTTGACATATATGAGAAATGATCTTTTAGATAATATATATAATTTTAACAGAATGATTGAAAGATAAATTTTAAGATATATATATTATTTTTCAAAATTATATAAATTGGGAAAATGTCATGATATTCTCATAAGTATTTTGGACAATGGTCATTTATTCGTTTATGATTTGTAATGAATAAGCCACGAATTAATATGAAGAAAGATTTATTTAGAATGATATATTATTTCCCATTACTTTTGAATGTATTCATACTTATATAACTATGTTCTGACTATTGATAAATATGTAGAAATACATAGATTATCGAAAACAATTTTGAAAACTCTTATTAAATAATATATATGTAGTTTGGAAAAATAACATTTTAATGTGATATGATATATGATATTAATGATCAAATATTATTTTTCATAATTAAACATTATTTTTGTTTTATTCATGTCTAAAAAAATTTGAAATGTATATTTTTCATAAGTAATTGTTATTTTTAATATTCATTTATATAATATTTTGTTGCTTTTTATGTATTATATAAACCTTCATTTATTGTACATCATGACACATAAATAAAATAATCTGTGAATTACTTATATTTTATCACATATTATATATCAATAAAATTTTAATTAGTTTTCATTTCTTTATGTAGGGTTAATAAAATTTTTTTTAGTTATATGTGTTTTCTTCTTTGGTACAAAATTATTTTATCATTAATATGTATACATTGAGTAACATTATCTTTAGATTTTTTTGTGGTTTTTTTATCTATTTTATACCACTGTAATTACTTTGGTAACTTAGTGGATATAATGAAATGTAATGCCATATGTTATTATTTGAATGTGTGATTGTTTTATTTTTAAATTGTAATTTATATTATGTGTGAAATTGTTAATAGAATATTGGTTGTTTATTATTCATGATTCTGTAGGATTTGATATACTCATTTATCTGTGATAAATAAGTATTTATAAATACATTCCTTAATCAACAAATACCTTATTATAACATTAATGATGCGAAAAAAATATTTTTTTATGTACCAATAAAGGCCTAATATTTTGTAGTAAAATGTAATTTATCCCAAATAATTTGTGTTATAAATTTATAGTAAATGTTATGAAATAATAATATCATATTTTATATATCATTCATTTTTATACATGAAATTATTTTCATCCACCATACTTATGAGGTGCTCGTTATTTATTGGGATTGATGATCACTACATAACACATATAGATGGAAATTATCATTAAAGAAAATATTTATACTATTATAAAAGATATTGATGGTATCGGGTGATTGGGTTGGTTTTTTGTTCTATCCTGGATAAAAATTTAATTTTAGTATCTTATATCATGTCATGTAAATTAGATTTTATCAAAAGATAAGACAATTATTTTAAACACTATGTTGTCTAATTAGGTATTTCTATAATTAATTTTTTAAATCATCAAAATTTCATATATATCGTTGTACGATTTTTTCTTGGATTTTATAGTATTTTTTTGTTCTATTTCTAAAAAAAATATTTTTTTAATATATTTTATCACATAATGAGTAAAAATAATTTTTTATTTAACGAGTGTATATGTAAAAGTTGAAAAAATGTTATTTCAACCCATATATATTATCAATAATTTAAGTTATATATATATATATTATTATAATCTTTTATAATTTATCGTATATATATAAATATATATAATTTTCAAGTTTTTTGTCTCAAATTTTTATTTGTCATTCTGTGAGGTAAATTTTATATATCAAAAATGTATTATTTTTTTATTATTTCAAATTTTCTAGAAAATTATGTTTGTTATGATACATAAATTTAATGATTATATATAAATTTCCCTCACACACACACATAGACAATATTATTATATTCAAATTATTTCCATTTAAAAAAATTATTTTTTTATTTCTGTGCCAAAAATTAATAATATAATGAAATTCAGTTAATTTTTTTTTGTAAAATAGGAAACTTTTTGGTATATTGTTTTTATAAATATATACAATAATATTTAAAAAAATATAGTATATTTATTTTTTCATTATAAATTTTTATATTTTATTTCTTTGAGATAAAGGTTATTTATATGTAATTTCTTATAAAATAATTTCCATAAAATAAGAATCAATTTTTTATGAATTTTTTTAATTATGATGAATTTTTGTTTTGAATATTAAATTTTGAACGGTGAAAAATTAGGATTCTAGGTATGATATTAATTTATACATTCCCCCATTAAAATAATTTCATATTTTAATTTTTTCATTAAATTAAAATATAATTTTATATTTAATTGGAATAAAACTCTGTAGTTATTTTAGTATTCACACCTCACTAGTGTATGTGAAACATAAAATATATGAAATTGATAAAAATTATAATGATTTACAGAAAACCACACTACAAATATTTTTTATCCAAAATTCCAAATTTGGTAATTATAGAAAAAATTAGAAAAATAGTTAATGGGGTAAATATTACACATTTTGAATGAAATATCAAACTGATATGAAAATTAGTTGAAATTAATAAAATTTAATGAAAAAATAATTATAATTTTTCAATACACCACAATATAATTATTTAATGAAATTATTTTAAAAAAAATATTTCATTAAAAATATAATAAAATTTCCCACCATTTATAATTAATATTTACGTACTTATATATCTTCAATGAAATAAATTTTCATGAATTAAAAAAATGAAGTAAAAAATATTATAATATTGTAGGTAAATTGTATGATAAATTTATTGGGAATATATGATGTAATATTTTTAATTTCTAAAATTTTCATTATAATATCAAATAACATAGTTACATAATTATTCAATCATTGAAATATTTTAAATGAATCCATTCATATTTTAAATGATCCTAAAAATAATAATAAAAACCCAAAATTGTTAATTTTGATATATTTTTTTAAAGAAATTTTTTTTATCTTATAAATTATTTTATCAGGTGAACAAAAAATAAATTTTATAAAATTTACATATATAAAATATAATTAAAAGTGGTTAAAAAATTTATTATACTAAAATATATAATATATTCATATCATTAATAATGGAAACAATTTTTATCCACGAAATCCATAGTTTTTTTACGTTTTCCATTTTCCAAATCTTCATTGGAAGGATACTACTATCCATTACTAAAATCTGACATCCATAACAAAGAAAAAAAATTCATACCATTCAATGTTTTGAATGAAACCTTTATTCTAAGGTATCATCCTAGAGTACAAGAATCACTCTCTCCACCAATCAACCACCGCTATCACATCCATTCCAACAATAAGATGACCATCCCCTTCTCCAAAAGACCCCTTTTATTCTCCTCAACATTGGTCAAATACGTAAATAACACCTTCTTCCCAGCAGAAAACTCGATTACAAATGCTCTCCATTCAATGATTATAGGATTTAGAATTAGAATAATGGGAGAGGAGAGGGATGGTTCTCATAGTGACATCTCCTGGTAACGTTAAACAACCTCGGTCATTCAAATTCAACAGTTCGTGATTCTATATCAGTCACCACAAAGATTTAGGATGTGGAAAGAAGAGAAAGGTGTCCCACTTTTCAAACTATAACACGAGAATGGTGAAAATCATCCATTGTTTTTGAGACAATAATTTATCACAACATGTGGATAATGGTTTAATAAATAATGACCAATAATTTATATTGATACTACTGAAGATCCCATTAATTATTTTAAATCCTTTTCCACCCTATATTGTCTATGGATGGTAGGTTATTGAGTTATGTGGCTAGTCATTTTAGTCAATAGATATTGACCCGAATACACTTACATGAAGGAAAATTCACTAGAGAGGTGGAACTCTAGGAACTATCCATCCCTCAACCCTAAATCAAAAAACATATGTGTCAGTTTAATAAATATGAGGATAGGTGATTCTATCATGGAGAGATGTGGTCGAAGCTGGTGCTGATGTAGTATAGAAATGTTAAAGAAAACAATTGTGATGTTCTGGTAGAAGGGTGGTCATAATAGGGGCCACGGTAATATAAGATGATTTAGGATAAAAAGGAGTTCTTTTGGAAAATATAGGGTAGGATTTTCTTTTCATCATCATGGATATTGGCTCTTTGTAATTAATGGTATATGGTTTCAAAAGGTGTGATGGAATGGTGATAATAGAAAAAGTGTTATTGTAAGTAGATAATTTATGGTCAATATGAATCATATAAATATAGAGGATATATTAGAACCAATTTTTCATGAATACACTTTTATTTATTTTTAATATATATAAAATTTTATAAGTTTCAATTTTATGATTACCCCCAAAATTAAATAAAATCATGAAAGAAAATTTATTTAAAAAATATTTCATTATTATCTATAATATTTTTTTACCATCATTTAATTTATGGACTTTTTTAATATGAATGGTAACATTTTAATGATTGCAGAGAGTGTCTAAATTTTTTTTAAAAAATTCTTCCAAGATCTAATGGTAATTTAAATTTTAAGAACATTATGGAAACCACTATTATTGATTATTTTTAATGAAAATATTTGACATCAAAATTTGTAAAATTAAATTAACACGGTTTTTTGATAATAACTATATGTTAAATATTGTTAGACCATATTATCATAAATTCCAAATTTAAAATATTTTGGATAAAAAAATATATAATCAAATGGAACTTAAACATTTTGAATTGAAAAATTTGGAATTCATTAAAATAAATGAATCATAACAATATTTAAACTTATGGACTAGTAAAATGTTTTTTTCCTTGAAAAAACATCATACATTAATTTTATGTAAATAATATAAATCCCACATAAATTTTTCAAATAAGAATACATTTCCTTAGGATTATTTGGATTGTTTATTTTCATAAGAAATATAATAGATTTATAGATTATTCATTTCCCGCATCAATTTTTTTTTCAAAACACGAAATTAGAATGTTACTTCTAGGATATAAATAATAAAACTAATGTATATAATAAGAATTATTCAAAATAAATTAAATTAAAAATTTTAATTAAATGTGTTGAATATATAAAAATTGTATTTACAATTTTATTCAATTCAGTCCATTTGAAAAACTATTAATAATGAAAAATTATAATTATCTATTTCTCATGTTATTTTAAGAGAATTATGTTTTCCTATTATCAATAAAACATATCCTATGTTCTAATGTATATAAAAAATAATTATTTTTTACTCTATGTTTTTCAAATTTTTTATTAAGAATATTTCGAGTTTCTCAAGATTTATATTTACTAGATTTTTTGACGAATATATATTAGATGAATGAGAATTTATTGATAGAATAAATGTGATAAATCCTCCCAAAAATATTATATATATATATATACCTCCTAGCTTATAATACCCCCAAGATTAATATCATCTCGATTTGTTGGTCCCGACCCAACAGTTGAAGCCTAATTTTGTAAGAGAATTCCCTTGCAAACCTCCAACACCGATTCCTTCTTTTTTAATTATTTATTTTTATGATGTTGATGTCATATATTATATCTATATATTTATAATTAATATTTTAAATATATATTTATTATGATATATTTTAATAACATATATATTCATAATATATTATTATAAATATATTTAAATTATAATGTATATTATGATGTTTACAAAAATGAAATAATTATAAATTTGTTTATTATTTTTCCATGGAATATAATTACATGTATATATAATTTATATATGTGTATTTAGTTTCTTATACATATATAAACAAACACCATAAAATCATATTATATAAAAATCATAAAGAATATTATATTATATGTTGGCAATGAAAATTGACACGAACAAGGAATTCTACATATTAATTTACATTGGAATTTTAATTTTAAATTTTCGTTGGAAATTTATAATATAAATTTTTACAATAAAAATAAATTGATAACTTTTTTTGAAACCATAAATCCTTTCATATATGTAAATCTACAATAAATTTGATTATGACTGAATATTTTATGTAATTTTAGTGCCATCTTCCGTTGGGGATTTAAAATTATAATTTTTATATAATGTTATTGTAAAAATATATTTATTCATAAATATAACAAATTTCATTATAAATTATCATAATAATGTTTTGGAAATATTTTATAATTGAATTTGTAACCTCACATTTTCACTAATGTTTTTAACTATTTTATATAATGATTATAAAAAAAATTATTTCCACATTTTAACAATATTTTCATTTATAACTTCTCAATGAAAATATAATAACATATAAATAAATAATAGATTTTTTCAATGAAATATAAATTTGGAATATACATTTGAAAATTTATAGAGACAATTTTATTAATTATTTTCCAAAATTTGTGTACATTTATACGGAAGATTAAATTTTCCATGTATGCACCGATAATTAATATATAAATTTTCAATGCATATTTATATATTGAATTATTTCTATAAATGGGGAAAATTCTCAAAATTAAAATAAATATATATATTTTTATTAATAGAAGTATACAAATATATAAAAACATAAGATAAATTTTTTTATAATAATGGTACTATTATAAATGGAAATATGTACATAATATATGTGATGAAATTGTATTAAAATGAATATAATTACAATATAAATATACTAATACATGAATAATAATATTATATTTTAACAAAAAATAATCCTTATAATCATTTATTATATATTTCCACATGAATGTTTCAAATAAAATTGAAAATTGAATATAATATTTAAAATTACATTTAATTTTTTATATAATGACAATAAAAATCCAATTACAAAAAACTAAAAATTAAAGGAATATTTACATTTTTTATAAAAAATTATAAAAAAATAATAATTTAAATTTTATTTTGAAATTTTCATTTGGAATATGAAATGGTTTTCTGTAGTTATTTTCGTGTGATAATTTTTATTCTATACGCAGTCTGAATCTGGAAATTTGTGTATCCATAAATGCACACCTCCATGTATGTAAAAGTATATATACACCATTATTATATATTGTTGTTTCATTCTATAACTTATATTAATATAAATTACTTCAAATAAAAAATAATAAATTAAAATTATTTAAAACAACAAATCACTATATATATAATTTATTATGAAAAAATTATCATTCATTATAATTTCATTAAAAACATGAAAAAACTATGATATTATTGATGTATATAACTTAACATATAATATTATTTTTGTACATGTTACAATAAAAAAATTAGATAAAAATTAGGTTATATTATTTTAATTGAAAACATTTATAATAAATTAAACATTAATATATAAAATAGTAATTATTATGCTTGAATATTACAATACATGATGATATAAAACTTTTAAAAATTTACATTCCATAATATAATTTAATTATTAAAAATATTTAATATGGATAGTTTATATTTTTATTAATTTTTAGTTATTATGTTTTATAACACATTTATTATTAAATATATAGTGGCTAAATTTGAGTTTTGTAGTGATTTACACACTTGGAAGGTAGTAAATCTTGTCTTTCACATTAAAATTAAATAACATGAATTTAAAAATTGGTTTGCATAAATAATCGATCTAGTGAAACATTTCTTTTCTTCTAGGTGGGAAACATCTAACTTTGAACCTGACTCTTGTACTAGGCACAACCTATGAGAAATTGTTTTACTTATCCTCCCCTCCCATGCTGACATGACCTCTTAGATGCATATCCTCTGAAATATCAACTACTTACTAATTAACATTTTCAATTGGCTACAACAACACCACTAATCTCCATTCCTTGAGTAATTTTTGATGCTAGAGGTTCTGCCAATACCTATGAATGCCACTTCCTCACATTACTCCCAAGATAGTACACCCATACCTAACCCCCAACATGAATCTCTCTTATATCTACTCCAACAAATGTGACCAGGTCACCCCTTTTAGAAATCACACCTTCCATTTTTGGTGGCCCTATCCCACCATCCCATTTTAGTGACACGTCCAGCCTATTATCCCATAACTTAATATGTGTATTTACATATGTGTAATTATAAATGATATTTTTACATATTAAATTTGTTGTAAGATCCTGTAAAAATTTGATGTAAAAGATTTTATATGTTTAACAAATAAATGTATATATCTTATATTAATTTTTTAATGAGGTAATTTTATTTATTTTAATGTATAATTAGCTTGTGGTGGACAAATCATGGGTTTTTCAAAAATGGATCTCATCTCAACGATCAAGTATAAGAAACAAGCCTTATTAAATTACAGAATCATTAATTTTAGTAATGAACATACGTTATTACACATTTATTATCATTTAATGTTTATAATTTTATGGAAATGGGATATAATATATACAAAACATTCCATATTTATATATATATTAGATACCACCAAAACTGAAACTAGTTTTTCTAAATATTATATTTTTTTAATAAAACATGATTTTTTGGAAAAAAATAATAAAATTTATACTAAAATCCTTCATTTTCATACAGATCCTTACAACCTATGAAAATTATTTAATAAATAGGGATGATCATAAAAATCATAGTAAGGGATATAATAATATGGAAAGGAATCATTTGTCCATGAAATTTTTAAACGTATAAAATCATTATAAAAAATACTAACTCGTCACCCATACATACTTACTAAGTGAAACATGATATTTGAAATATATTTCAGAAAAACATATAGAGCATAAATATAAATGTATATTTAAATTAGGGTATTAATTACATAATCTTGTAACCCTCTCTGCTCCCTTATTATTTTTTCCCTCCTGACAACATTAAAATGTAACCCTGACAACTATGTTACAATTTAACTATCATAGTTACACATGGATTAAACATATAGTAGACTTCCAACATACACATGCCAGACAAATTGGAGGGAGATATAGGTCCCTCCCTTCATCATAAACAATTTCACAGAACCAAAACATAATAATAAGAACATGAATAATTTCATAAAAACTGTTCTATTGAATCTTTTATTAGTATATTTTAAAAGAAATTTTTTGAAGAAAGGTCACAAAAAAATATCATAATATATAATGTGTTAATTAATTGAATTAATGGAATATGTGTAGACAAGTAATAAAACCAAAATAAATCAAAATATAAAATAATTCATTACGAAAATATTTATATTTTCATATAATCAATGAAGTATATGGTTAACCTAGAGAATGGAAATGTGGTTAACAATTCCCTTACCTCATGTTTTCTTAAATTAAACATGGTTAAAAATCCAGAATTATTATTAAAATTATATTATTAATGTTTTATATAAACATAAAAATGTTTATAACACCTTATATGTTAATTTTATTACATAATATTTCACTTTAGTTATTAGTATTTTGTACCATCTGTTGTTTCAGGTGGGTTCATAACATGAATTCAATGGATTGTTTGTATTTGATTTTCATGTCTTTTTGAAATGAATTTCTAGAAGTGGTGTGAAATTCTATTCATATGTTTCCATAATATTGAATGATACCATAATTAATTTATTTATCACATCGGATAATGATTCATTTGATAAAAAATTAATGATATTAAATTAGAAATTTTTTGGCAATTCATCTATAATAATGAACTAGTTTAATTATATTAAAAATATTCATCCAAAGACGATCCTTAGGAAAAATATAAGAGGGTAAATAATACACATTAAATTCTATTTCAACAAGATAGATTGTTTTACAAAACGTTTATATAGAAGTATTGTAAATTGAAATCACATCATCAACAATTTTGGTTAATGACACATCACGAATGATGTATTTATAAGAGGAGTAGGATATGAATTAATTTGTGAAATTTATTCCATAAACATGATGAAATATAGTATATATATGATTATGAAGATTTTATTTCTCTTTGATATGTGTAAGATAATATATTATATTAAAATAAAATTAAATGAAAATAAAACAAAAGAATAAGAAAGTGGATTTTTAACCCTTTATCTATTATATGTTAGATCCTCCATAAGGACTTTGGTTTTGGCCTTTTGGTAAGACATGGCGATCATGGATGTTGGGAAAATCCTTGGGAAGTGTATTGGTTATAACTTATATAATGATCAATTCATGATATGTGTGATAGGAATAGGGGGTGAGGGTTGTATTTATAATGTAAGGGAGGGGGGATTATATTATTTGAATAACTACATTAATATTATCAATAAAAACTGTGAATAGTTTTCATTATTTTGAAAAAATCAAAAATAGGGCATGTAAGTTATAACAATGTGTTTGAACATCCACCGTGATTTTAGGAAAAATGTACAAAACAAATCATTTATATATAATGTATATTATCGTATATCATTATTCATATCAGATTCATGTATTTCATAAAAACCAAAAAAAATCACTATATCAATTTTTAAATGTTTATAAATCAAAAATAAACTCAATTTAATAAATATAATTTTATAAATATGTGTAATATATTTCTTAACGAAAAATAAAATTTATTTGGAAAAAAATAACTATTTTATAACTATAACTCATTTTATAACACCATGAAAATTTAATAAATATCACATTATATTATAACCATAATAGTTATACATTTACAATTCATAATGTTCATATTTATATTCATAAGGGTATGTATCTATTCATAAGGGTATGTTACTATTCACCAAAAATTATTTTTTTCTTATTAGACTCCCAATAACATACCGATCACAACTGTGTATGTCCATTTTTTCCGAAATTCAAACCATTAAAGTGTAAAAATTATTTTAAATGGAGAGGTTATAACTATCTTACATAAAAAAGTACTTTTTCAAAGATACATAGTGTTTAATTCATTAAATTTTTTTTATAACTGTAGGGTGTTATATTCTCCCCACAGTGTAGGAATTGTGTCCCCATAATTTTTATTTACCTATAAATCATGTGTGGGTAACTATCCATCATTGCATTTTAATATTCCCATATATCATCTTCAACATTGTGCTCTCTCCACAAAAAATTTACTTGGTGGTTAGATTATTCTGTAGTACGAGTTCTCCCCGATCATGAATGTGAGTAGGGTTCTCTTCATAAGAATGGTTCCCTTCCAGATGAACTGCTTATGGGATCAAAAAATGAGATAAATCTAAAACAAACTTTCTCATCATCAAAACATGAAAACCATTGTGTACCAGAGTTAAAATCACATGAAAAGATACTAAATAAGCGATGAGTCAAAACTACTATAGGATTTCATATGGTTTAATGATCCATTGAAATATCATTCCATTATTACCCACACCATTATCACTTTTCCATTGTGATATTATAAGAAAAACATTATCACCTACCTCAAAGGAAAATACTTTCTTTCTATTGTCTGCATAACATTTCTACCTATTCTGAGTTATCCAAATGCTTTTCTGGACCATCTTCACATTCTTATCCTCATTATCTACTAAATATTGTCCCATAAACATATTTTCCCGGACATCATCCCAAAACGATATTGTTTGACACTGCTTCCCATTCAATACCTCAAAAGGTTCTGTCTATATACTAGAATGAAAACTGGTATTTTATAAAAACTCTACAAAAGAATGATGTTAATCCCAACATCCTTGGTATTTCATTTAGAAATATTGAAGCATATCCTCTAAGGTCGGAATTTTTATCTCAATTTTTCAATTAGATTAACAATTAAAATCATACTTTATGTTTAATTATATTCTCAATGTCTTCGAAAGGACTTTTAAATAGTTAAATGTGAACCTGGGATCACAGTCAAATATAATGGAAAGTGAAACTCCATGTAACCTAACAATATCATTGATGTAAATTTTATAAATATGATCTAAATACATAGTATATTGAAAATTACAAAAATGTGGAGATTTAATTATCCTATCTACAATACCCGAAATCGTATTGTTTCCTTTACAATTATATTGTAGTCCACCACAATGTACATGGATGCATTCTCCCATTTCAACCCTGTAATTGGAAAGGGTTGAATAATCCCATTTAGTTACACCGAAAGTACATTAAACTCTAGAAATTTCTAATATTTCATGCTTAAATTAGAAAAATCTATTTTAATTCCAGTCCACCATTAATACTCCCAAATCCCTATGTACATCATAATACTACTAGGATGAATTCAAAATGTAGAAATATTATCTTCACATAATAATTATTTCTTTTAATTTTAATCACAAGGAACACACAAAATTTTTCCATATCACTAACACCATCATTATTAAGTTCGGATTATGACAACATACCCATTATATCCAATTCTAAATTTTCCTCTAGCTCATGGTGTTCCTTCAATGCTTTCTTAATTTTGTCTTACAAAAAATACTACACTGAATCCTGAAAATAAATTCCTACTCCAAAAACATCCACGAAAAAATTCTTCAAATCATTATTCAATAATACATGTTGAAAATTTTACACTATTAATTATGCATAATTTGTTCAACTCAAAAAAAATGCCACATTATCTTCTTTTCCAGGTGTGTAATTGATCATGTAGTCATAATATTTTTTCAACTCATTCCAGCTTCTCCAACATCATTTTTAATTGATTCTATGTGAATATATAATTCATAAATTTTGTTCCAGTATATATTTTCCATTTGTCTCAATAAAAATGATGCTTACAAAATTTTAATGAAAACTCACATCATCCAACTCAAAATCATGTGGGGGATAAATAAAGTCAAGAGGTTTTAGTTTTCTTGAATCATACAATATTAAGTGATCATTTTTCATTAGTACACTACTAGCTTCCTTTAATTAATCATAACTATAGATGAATATTTCACCATTTTTTGAAGACAAGGCCAAAACTGGAATATTCACCAATTTCATTTTCAATTGTTGAAAAAAATTATTCTATCATGAAAAAAATAAAAAAATTCCAATGTTAACATAGTTAGTGTCTAGATAAAAATAATTGTTTTTATCAAATGATTGGTAATAACATATTAATTCATGAAAACTATGCATTTACATAACTTTGGTAGGTCTTGGCCATTCATCATCCACTTTTTTTTGAGAGGATCAACTATTATTCCATTTTCATTTATAATGTTTCCAGGAAAATAAATCTATTATACCCAAATATCACACTTATGAATTTTCCATAATGTTTAATTTCCATTAAGGTTTACAAATCAACCCTTAAATGTTTCCATGCTCCACATTACATTTATAAAATAAAATAATGTCATCATTAAATACAATGAAAAGATATCCTAGAACTGATGAAATATTCAATCCATAAGATCCATGAATAAGGATGTTTCATTAGTTTAGTGAGACACAATAACAACAAATTCATAATTCCAATATCAAGTATGGAAGGATGCAACTGAGATGCATTCTTTTTTTTTATTTCAACTGATGGTACAACGACATGTGGCCAGCTATAAAAAATATACTATGCTCCCTACAGCTGATCAAAAAAATCATTGATATGAGGAAAAGGATATATGTTTTTAATAATGATGTTATAAATAGATCTATAATCAATTGATATCATCATGGATCCATATTTATTATTAAAAACCAAACTGGTGCACCCCATGGTTCTGTTATCAGAAGAATGAATAATTTATCAAAATACTAATATGACGTATTTCTAAATTCAATAAGATCAATTTGATCCATTTGATATGAGAGTTTTGAAATTGTATTAACATCCAAAAAAAGTCAATTGTGAATTCAACTTCCTGATCAAGTATGATACTGGGTAACTCATTAGGAAAAGCATTATGGAATTCCTTTACCTATAGAATAACATTAATCTAAATCAACAGATACAAATTCATTGTATGATTCTTAAAATACCTTTCATAAATGACATTTCCTCCTGGCGTTCTAACAATTTTATCTAATTTCATTTTATGAGGGGATATTTCTAGTTAAAAAAAATTCATCTGAAATAAAAGAATTTGTAGACCCCATATCAAAAAATAATTTCGAAAAATCATAGTAATCAACTAAATTATCATATACCACTTCATTTTATGGCACGAAATTTGTTAACATAGTCTCAATAGATTATACTACACCTTTCTACATATATTTTTTCATCATCGCATCATTCGGACCATTATTTGAGCAGTCATTTGCATACAAACACATATCAAAACATTTAAAACACAATTTAGTTTTCCTATCAAGATTAATCTTAGGATCATTTTCACTATAATATTGGTCCATATGTCCTAAAATAAAACAGAAAAACATACAAAGTATGATAAGGAATTCCCCAGGGTATTTTTACCACACTTTTCAGAAGCTAGAATATTATTTTCATAAAATTAGAATTATTTGATTCATTATTACCCATCTTTTGCCATCTAGACCTGTTATCCTCCTCATTTTCAATGTGAATTTGACCCTCAATAAACTCCATTTATTCCATATAATCATGTCAGATATGTTTCGTATAACATTTTAATTCCAAGGATGGAAATAACCTTCAATAACATTCCCTCAATCATATGTAAAAACTTCTGATTTTCTTCTGAAGAACTAGAAATAGATTTGAGGAATACCGCATCAGTCGGGTGAAGTTTTCTTCATACACAACCACTAAATAATTCTACTTTTCCATCAATTAAAATAATTTATTCTTTATCCAACATTGCAACAACATATTAAAATAAATTTTAATGGAAAAGTCGTTTAAATTCAACCCACACTAAGGAATAAGTCTACTCTATAACAGTGATATTCATGACCATCGAACACCCCTGATAAGCATCACATTCAATATGATAAATGGATAGACTTATATTTTTATTATCATAAAATACCATAACATCAAATATCATTTCAAGAGATTTGATCCATCCTTTAGTTTTTATTGTGTTAAAATATCCATTGAATGCAGGAGGTTGTTGTCTCATAAAATGATCAACTTTTGTCTGGATTTACCATGGTACCTCTATATGTTCTATAGTAGATATACCATGACTATTTATTTCTTATTTTATCTAATCAATCACTATCACCAACTGATCACATCAAATCCCTACCATTCCAGGCTTTAGATTCGTAAGGATATTGTTTTTTCGGTGCTTCTCCACTTCAGCTTTAATATTTTTTCTAAGGAAATCCATTCAAAACATAAATTTCTCAGTCGAAGATATATGTTAATATTTATATGCTATATAAATTCAAATTAACCGTAGTGTATAATAATATTTATGATATTATATTAAAATCATACTATCGCATAATATTATCTAAACAATCCTCTAATACAAAAAATAAGGACACGACCTTATTAAATTACATATTCTTGAATTTAGTCAGGAAATCACTTTCTTCCACATACACAATCATTTCATGTATATTGTTTTATATAATTCTGATATAATACATACAATACATTCGACATTTATATAGATTATATACAAAAAATAGTATACATTTCATAAAAAATATAAAATATTTCAAATAAAACATTAATTGATTTAGGAAAAATCAAGAACATTTAATATGCCTTCCTTCTTTGTTTTACACATCATTACAACCATTGAAATTTTTTTAAAAACATTGGATGACCACAAATTCTCAATAATGGATCTGGAATGAAGGAAATAAAAAACTTTCCATGAAATTTTATAATCTTATGAAATCATTTTAAAAAAGAATTACATTTCACCCATATGTACTTACATTGGGAAACATGTGATTTCAACGAAATTTCCAAAAAACATAATGAACATGAACCAAACCATAAAGTTATATTGGTGAATTACTAACATAATCTTGAATCCCTCTCGGCTACCATGTAAATTTTAAACCTCACAACTTCTATACAATTGTAACACTCACACATACATTATTATATAACAATCTCAGTTACACATTGAATAACTATATGTATGACCTCCAACATACACATACCAAATGAATTGTATGGATATATAGGTCACCAAAATCACAATAAACAATTACAATGAATCAAAAATATAAGAACCTGGTTTTTGGCTATAAAAGACTTTGGAATATTATTGATATTATTCCAGAGCACCGCCTTAATACGGCATACGATTCTGAGCCCCGGAGTGGCTGAAGTTAAATTTTTAGTGTGTTCACACTGTGCATGCCAAATAAATGGGATAACTCCTAAATGGTGATCCAGATCAGTGATCTGAGTTGATAGATCGGTCCGAAATGGGCTGTTTACCCTAGGAACGTCATAAAGTTTGTCGGTGCGGGACGTTTGGACCCCTCGCCCACTACTGAAAAGTTAAACAGATAAATTAATTAATTAATTTACTCGTTTAATGGTTAAACTCAAGTATCTCTTAAATGGTGGCTTGGGTTGGGAAACTGCATGCATCGTTGAGTCCAGAACGTGCCTTTTACCCTAGGAGGGGTGTATGTTTCTCAGGCGCGACCCGTCTGTGAAAAACGGCCCTAGGCGCGTTTTCGTAATTTGGCGGCCTTTGGCGTTGAGATTTATAACATTCGAATGGTGGCTCAGATTAAAATTATGAGACTGTCGTTGTGCAAAGGGGGAGGTGTTTACCCTTGGGGAGGTTTAATATTGATGTCGTCAAGAGTTTTGGATGCGGGGTAAATTGGGGTGTTTAATTAATTAAATATTTAATTAAATTCTCTTTATTTTAACCTAGCTCTGCCCCACCCCTCTCCCATTTTCACCCCCCTAGTGATACCTCCCCCTAAACCTCTCCTCCTCCTCCTCCTCCTCTTCCTCTGGTAATGGCAGAAGCAACGGTGGAAAGGCGCCAATCGTTCTTCAAAGCTCCGGGAAAAGCCTAACAAGGTAGGATTTGTCGTTTTCATTTTATTCAAATTGCACCTACATTGAGCCTGATTAATCACGTCGATTTGATGTTGGATTTTCAAACAAAGCACATGAATGTGTATTATATTTTCTGATCTTTTCGGCACTGGTTAAAGATTTGAATTCCAAGTTTTGAGCTGCCCGCATCAGTCTGTTGAAGTTTGCAGGTTTTCCGGTGGTTTCAAGTTTTTCATTAGGTTATTGGGGTTCTGGCGGTTCGGCAGCAACGTGAGGCAGTGGCGGCTTTGGATTAGGCGGCGGTAGGCACAACAGGGCAAGCTCGGACAGCGGCTGGCTCCAGGGCGAGGCGCGGGCTCGCGGTCGAGCGGAGAAGGCAACGTTGGGGTCAAGCAGAGGTGGTCAGTGAAGCGTCAGCGGTCGAGCACGGAGGAGGAAGTCAGTCACGGGGTTGTCGGTACAGGCGCCAGTGGGGCAACAATACGGGGGAAAGACCGGCTTCGGCCAATCGTTGTGGGGGGAAGAATAGTGGACTTCATGACCCCGACAAGAAGACAAGGGACCCGTGCTTCACGGGTCCCATGGGGAAACAGTCGGACCTACTCAGCCGGTCCAGGCTATGTGGGAAAGCCTGCGCGGTGAACCGCGGGCCAGCTTAGGCAATGTCTGTGCCGGCCGAACCGGCCCGGCCCACCCAGTTTTAGATCGATAATAATTAAATCTCCACTAAAACACAGCCTGAGTGTTGGATTTGTGCACCATCAGCGGTGACACATTCCTTGAAGTAAGAGGAGAATTTTGAGATGCTCTCCAGAATTTTTAATTCCCTAGACGAGGGGCTCGGTTCCACTGCACTACGTTAGGTGGACGAGAATATTTCTCAGGGGTTCTTGTTTTGGATGTCACAGACACATCCAATGTCCTATTTGAGTGTCGTTAGTGGCGTTGCGAGCCTGGCGTTGAGCATGAGTTTTCTAGTGTAGTTTCGGTCATTGAAACTGGAGTTGAGGCCTGGGACCCACGGTGCGTCTTTCGATCTGCGTGTAGTGCTTTACAAATTTTTAATCATACGTCTGTTCAGGGCATGCGAGGAGTCGATTATGTGTGTTTTTTAGAGGGCATTACATTGGCGTAGTCTTCCCGCTTTAATTCTGCATGATGGTGCGGGCCCCTTGGGGGCCGTTTTGGGAGTTGACCGTGATCTTCTAGATTTATCATCGGGTGTCCATTTTGGATAAGTGGTTAGTCAAACTTGTTTACTTTTTCGAGAGAATCTCAACGGTGCGATCATTTCTTTGTGTCTCAGGACCAGGATGCAGGTCCCACATAGCACCACTCTTATGCGGTGCGCTGGAATGCATGTTTTTCTCCAGATATATTTTACACTCATGTGACCAGTCCTTTTGATATGTTTTCCCATGGGAATCACAATGGTGCAATGAGCCCGACTATTTTTCGGGCCGAGGCTCGGGACCACGGGACGTCGTTCGGGCATAAAGCGGTGGTCGTGACTTTTCTGTCGGATATCCGTTTGAGGTGAGTATGTAGTCTATCTAGCATTTTTTTCGCAAGGATTACAAAGGTGTAATCTGTTTAGTCATGCAGAGCCTCTTGCACAATCTTATTAAATTTGGAAATATGTATGGTGTACCAGTGGTGGTTTTTCCTCTAGTGTTTGTAGAGAACCCTTGGCGTGTGATCACGTTCACTTTTGGGAGAGTGAAGTAAATGATTGAAGATATGTAGTCGGTCATGCCTCACCTATTGAGGTGGCATGTTGGAGTTGTTACGATTAAGCCTTCGCGTTGATGATGGGTGTCGTGTGCAAGGTAGCCTTTTGGCTGGAGACATCGTATACTCTAGGAGTATATATGATTGATAAAAGGTACATGTGGATGTTGGTACTAGAGAATGTTTTTGCGCTTGTTTGGGGTTAACCTGGGGCCACACACCGTGTGGTCCCCATGTGCGTATTGTGTTCTTCTTTTCATACCATTGACCTCTCGTGACCTAGAGGGTCCCTCTGTTCTTGTATGTTAACCAGTAGGATTGAGTTTTCCCCCGGTCCGATTTTCATTTGATGACCAACAGGGTTGAGTTTTCCCATGGTTCTGTTCTCGTTTTGCTGGCAGAGATGGTTTGGTTCCTCTGTTTCTTCATCTGTGAGGGGTTTTAGTATTGTGCCCTTCCATCGGACTGTAGCACCTTTTACGAACATGTGTGCTTGTACAATGTGTGTGTTTTCCCACTTTATGGGATGAGTTGTCTCGGTCTGCTTCGACAGTGACTCAGCGGATTGGAGCGTGATCGCCCTGAGAGGCTCGGGGATTTTCTACCGTTGCATTGTGTTCCCCGGTAGGGCCTTGTAGATTCGGTGTGACCAATACATTACATGGGCACCGATCCTCTACCTAGGAGGTTCCTTCCATAAGGGATGGCTATTTGTACCATCCAGAAAGGATTGCCAGAGCAGTACCATCCATCTAGGATAGACAGTGGGTTACCATCTATCAGGGATGGCCAGCGCAATAGTGTTCACCGAGCAGTACCATCCAGTAGGGATGTCCAGAGCGGTTCTGGGATTACCTCCATTTGGGCTGGGAAGTGGTTCCCGATGCCGGGCTTACCTCCAGCTGGGCGGGGAAGTGGTTCCCGATGTCGGTCTTACCTCCAGCTGGGTTGGGAAGTGGTCCCTGATGAAGGTTCCGAGCCTCCCTCTAGTGGAGTACCCTTTTTCAGGACTAGGCATTGGGACTCATCGACGACTTCATCTGGGTTGCCCTCCAGTGGATTACCCTTTTGCAGGACTGGGCAGTGTAGTACCTGTCGACTCTTGTCTGGTCTCCCTCTAGTGTGAACCCGTCGACTTCTAGGGATCACCCTAAAGCGGGGCTGGGCAGGGGGTCTCCTGTCGACTTTGAGGATACCTCTCGAATGTGGGGCAGGGACGAGTTGCGGTTTGACATTCCCCTAGAACTCTCATGTATGAGGGGAACTGCCCCCCCCCCCCCCGAGACGCATCCCTACGACGTGACCTAAAACCGTGTGGGTGAGTGTATGCCGCCCATAGTGGATAGTATCATGGAGCGGTGATTTGATCCCCTTGACTTGCAGTTTAGGTTAGGCGTTTGGAATGCTGGGCATCGATGGTGTTTACTTCTGGGACTATTGGCTACTCACATTCTTTGGCTGAGCTATGGGATAGAGATCCCCTTACGATCCTGTTCGGGTTTCATGACTGAGCATATATATATGTATACCTTGTTTCATTAATCACTTCATGGGTCGTGGCTACTCTCCTTCCAGGATAGGCGAAGACACATGGGGTATGCCATGTGCTTTCCGTGTCTAGATTCTCATGGTTGGATTAGTCTACTCTCCTGCTATATGTAGGGAATACTCTACGAGAAGTTCATCTTCTCACCATTTCCAGCTCCTTGTGTCTGGAATAGGATACTTCCTTACTCTTGTTGGGTTAAGCTTTCTCTCTATTGTAATCATTACTGCTCTTTCGGTTGTACTCCATTAATTTTCCTCTGTTCTATCTACTTCTCACCAGTCGGTACCTTTTTTTTTGCTTCATTGAGCCTTCGGGGTATCCTACTGAGTATTCATATACTCACTTCTGATTAGGCTTTGCACGCACATGGTGTTCCATTTCTTACGATAGACATGTTGGTCATGACATCAGCAGAGCTTAGGATTTCAGGTTCTTAGACCACGTGCAGTGGTCAGAGTCAGGTTCTAGGTGAGGGACCCTTCCAGCTATTTTTTATTGTTTAATTGTTTCCAGGTTAGACACTTTTCTGGTTGCACGCATGTTTTGCCTCTTTTCTTTTCGGTTTACATTCAGCAATTTTTTTGTACATTTAGAGGTCGATGAACATCATGGATTATTTATAGTAGTTGCACTTTTCATTACTTTTCCTTTTACTATGCACTTCTGCATTGAGTGGGTTATGTGTGTGTTTTCAGGTACTTAAGCAAAGGCCTCTAGGAGTTGTTGTGCCTTCGGCAATGGTTTCCATCCCCTGGCCTATTGAGGCGAGCTTGGGGTAGTTGCGGCTGGAGCCCAGGTAGGGTTGGGTCATGACAAAAACATAATAATAAGATGTAAATTTTTTGTATAAAAAAATTTTACTTGAATTTTCAAAAACATAATTTTAAAGATGATTATTTTAGAAAGGGAATTTATAAATATCATATAATTTGAAGTCTGAAATAATTAAATGAATGTAATATGTGTATAAATAGTATATAAAAATAATAAATAATAATATAAATAAATTATAAACAAAATATTCATAGTACCATATGATCAATGAAGTAGAAGGTTACCCCAAATAATGGAAATCGGGTTATGAATTCACATACCTCGGCTTTTTCTTTCATCAAACATGATTTAACATCATTTATAATGGTTAAAGGAGTATACATAATGTTTTAAATAAAAAATATTCAAGTTTATAACACATTATATGGTCATTTGATAACATCATTTCACCCTTTAGTTATATATATTTTGTTTTTCTGTTGTTTCGGGTGGGTTCTTTACATGATTTCCATGGATGGTTTGTATTTGATTTTACAATTTGATGGAAAAAACCTTAAATGATTGGAAATAAAAGGTATTCATATTTTTCCATTATATTTAATTATATTTTAAATAATTTGGTTATCATATATTACTACAATTTATTAGATAAAACATTAATGATATTTCTTTAGATCAATTTATATGCTTCTTCAGTAATAATGAACTTGATTCATTATATAAAATACTTTCATGCATAGAATTTCAATTCAAAAGGGAAAATAGGTTAGAATGTCCAAATTTAATTTTTTTAACCCTTAAAATTGGTTTACAAATAGTTTTGAATGAAGTAATGGAAATTGAAAACAAGTCATCCCAGATTTTGGTTAATGACACATCATGAACAATGTCTTTAGAAGAGGGGGAGGAGATGTAGTAAGATGATGTATTTTTTATCTAAAAGTGATAAAATACAATTTATATATTATTATGAATCTCTAATTCTTCATAGATAATAGAAAAGGAATAGATTATAAGAAAAGGAACGACATTTAAACAAGAACAGAAGAATAAGAAAGGGGGTTTTTTACCACTTGATCTCTTCTCCTTGAGATCCTCTTTGAATAATTTGTTTTTGAGCTTTTGCGTAGACCAGTAGGTCAATGACATGTGGAATATCCTTTGGAATTTGATTGGATATAACATGTACAAATTTAATATCTTTAGAGGAGTGAGAGGAATAGGGGGATGATGGTTGTATATATAGTGGAGAAGAGGAGGGGTTTTATGTTATTTAAATCATTATTTTAATATTATTGCTCAATATAATTAGTTTTAACTATTTTGAAAAAATAGTAAATAAAGAATGTGATTTCAAACCATGTGTTCTTACATTATCCAGGATTCTAGGAAAAGTATTTTTAACATATAATTTTTGTATATATTATTTTACCGTATTTCACTATTCCTAAAAAATTCATTTCTTTCAGAAAATTCCCAATAATTAACCCTATAAATTTTTTGTTTGTAAAATTATAAAATTAATACCATTTTATCAAAATAAATTTTTAATTATTTCAAATATAATATTTCAATGAAATATTTATTTATTCTTAAAAAATAACAATTCTAAAACTAAAACTAATTTTATAACACCATAAATAATTAATCAATATCTAATTATCATATATCCATAATAATAATAGGTTTACAATTCATAAATTTCATATTACCCTTCATATGGGTAGTTTACTATTTTATCGATATGTTACAATTCAAAAAAAAACTGATGTTTTTCTTCTCAGACACAAAATAACTTTTTGATCGCCACCTTGCATGTCTAATTTTTGAGATTCCAAATATAGATGCAGAAAAATAATGTGTAATGTCTATGATATAACATTTTCATTTAATTTTTTTTGTTCATAGAGGTTTAGTGTTTCATGAATTTCAATTTATTTTTAATACCATGGGGTGTTGTATTAAAGGTGATATCGTGTTTGTGATTTCACAATGAAACCATAAGAGATGTTCATGGATGATTTCAAGGTGGGTCAAATGTATTGGAATACCATGATTGAGAAATAGTATACATCATTTCTACTTGTAAAATTTTATACATTTTATTTATGTACTAGTGTTCAAGAAATTTTATTTGGATGTGAGAAACCATAATATATAGTCTTCAAAAGCAGGCAAGGCATTAACAAAAGTAATTTGTTACTTGATTACGAAATCAAGGAGAATCCATTTTATAGGTATTTCACCAACTCATAATTGATAATTTCTGATCATATATTATATATGAGGTAGTTAATTTTTTCAAAAAGAGGTGATGTTTTTTCACAATGGATCTTCAATTAAATTACATATTTCATAAGATGGATAATTTTTTCTCTAGGATGGAGAGACAATGGAGGCATATTTGTCTGTGATATTGACATAGGCTTTATGTACATTATCCTAGGAATTCATGTTTGGAAAATTAATTTGATCTTGTAATACCTGATTTATTATGGAATTTTTGGATATTCCTAAAACAATTAATCCTCAATGTTTGAGGGTTTTTCCATGTTAAAAAACCATTTATACAAATTTTTATATTATACAAAATATTATCCAAATTTCATTTGGTTTATCATAAATATTTTTCTTGAACAATAACTATCATATATTAAGAATCACTCTAAAAGTTAGGAATCAAAAAAGTTATATGAAATCCATTACTTTCACCCTCACTCCTAGTGTGAATCAAGTTGAATCATTACATCCTTAACCTCTCATTTAGGATGATATTATAGCCTCTATGAAACATCATTTGATAGTATATCTCTCTTTAGTACATCCAGCCTAATTTTTCATTTACATAATATGTCTACCATAAGTTTTGTATGTTTTTATCTATCATTCTCCCCTGTGTGTCAATTTTTTGTGAACATTACAATGTGAAAAAGTTATAAAAATATGTGAATGGAATGATTTGTTTATGTCTCATATGATGGAAAAAAATTATATTTTTCATAATTAAAGGGTTTGATTATTTATATATATTATGTAAATTAATTTGGTTGAACAAGATATGGTATTCATTTTATATCCAATAGAATTGATGAAATTATGATTTATAGTATTATTAATCAAGATTCATCGACATCATATTTGTTATGAAATTTTAATTAAAATTTTATATAAATATTCCCGAATCATAAACTAGTACAGTGCCCTAAATACTAACCGAGGAGTAATATATATGACATTATGGGATGAAAAGTACATTTAGGCATAGAGGTGTAATGTCAAAATGATAATTTTAGTTTTAGAAATTTAACATGAAGTCTAAAATCAACATGTGTAAATATGACGTTCCTAAAGAGTTAACTCTAAAAGAGTTATATTTCACAATATATGATAACCCTACTTAAATATGTGATGTTTATTGGAAAATACTTGATATCTCATCATGTTGCACAATTCAAAAATTTTGTAAAAATATTTAAAATATAGTGTGATGTGAGCGACCTCAATAGATAGGTTGAGGATGATTTTGGAGAAAATATACATTGCAAGGAGAATTGAATTCCAATTATTCCTAAAAAATAAATTATTTCGATTTTAGTACTATAATGTTTTATTTTTTATAGAGAATAGAAATTTTTAAATATATTACAAATATATATTCATATTCTAGAAGTAATTACTATAGATGAATATAATTAAGTATTCTTATTGAACCCCACACCAAAATTTTATGATCCTCAAAATACTACACTACTATACTTTAAGGATGAGGAAAAATATGTTGTTGAATAAAATATATTAATAATCAGTATAGGTCGATGGAAAAGTATAAACACATATATTTTCATCTAGGGATTTTATGAAAACAATAGGAATATCATCTATTAAGAAAAATAGGTGGATTGAAAAAAATAGAATCCCAATTAAAATCATGAGATGAGTCATCCAATAGGAAGTAAATATTTCACTTTTAAATCTAAATGGAACTATAAGAATAGTTATCCCTATATCTGGAAACCATAGGGTTATTGTTTATTGAAAATTTTGGATGATGATTATAATTTTTTCCTCATTTATTGGATGTTCGACCATTCAGAAGGATGGATTCATGAATTAGTTTTTTTAATTCATGTGTGAACTAATTAATATTGGCTTTCAATCCTAAAAGAGTGTGATGGATGTGTTATGATTCTAAGATATAATAACCCTTTACATAATAATTTTTTCATGATCTATATGTTTGTGGATGAATGGTAGTTCAATCCATCGACAATAAATGGAGAATATCCTCATATCATTAGGGGTATCAGATATTCCTAGTGATATGATAACCATTAAATCCATGAGAAAATAAATTTTACTTAATATTGAAAAAATTTAATCATATATGTTTTTTTATTTTATTAATGTTGATATTTATCATAGGTGTAGTGTGGATATCAGAGGGAAGAGATCCACAAACTTCAAGAAAGTTTAATAAAAAACTCAAGAATATAGAAGGGAATATTTTCTTATTTTAGTAACGAATGATTTTTTAAATGGTGATATGACATGAATACTTGAATTATAAAATAATCATGTAATGGGATTACAATCAAGAATATATTTCAACACAGTAACACATCTATAGTATTGATCATTGGACTTCATCCATTGTAATTTTTAGATACAGTCATGAAATGACTAAATAATAAGTTTTTATTAATTTGTTAAATTTATTTATGATGAATCATGTTATTCTTGGACGCATTCCATTATGTAAATGGATGATGTTTTAGGTATCCTACATAAATGTAAGATGAATAATGATAAATATATATTAAAAAAATCTTGATAGTTAGACAATATAAAATATTATAATATACAATTGATCTTTTCAATAAGTTTTTCCAATATGATGGTATTTTGAGACACATGTATTTTCTAGAAGACTTCAACCAAATGGTTTTACATAATTTCGAAACCATAAACTCATTAAAATGTAACGAGGAATGTTATTTTAGTCTAGATAGACCTAAAATTTGTGGGATGAATCTTTTATGTATGCAAGAAATATTTCGAATATATTACAATCATATTTATTTATAAACAAATATTTATTGAGGTATGTTATTTTGAGGGTTTTTTTATGATTGATTCAAATATTTGGTTTAATTTTAATTTTTCAGTCACAAAAAAAATTTTAATTGTCGATGGACCCTTAGGAATTGGGCATCGCATCTATGCAGACTAATCATAGGTGACCAATGATAAGGATTCACATGATATGTATAAGAAATCCCAATGTGACTGTACCAATTGGAAATAATTTTCTATAGGGTTTCAAAATACATAATAGGATTTTCAGGTGGTTTTGTCATTCCATAAAGCCACGTATTAATGGAAATCCACCTATCAATATTCATGACAAGAGGGAATGATGGTGGTACTTAAATAAAGGAGTGATGTTCCTTTGAAGGCCCCCCCTTCCCCATGGATTGATATATCCATGTAAATGAATAATAAAATGGATATGATGAAACAATTATTTTCTTTACTAATAGATGGATAGTTGGATACCATTAATACCGACTTTTTTTTACAATTGATAGGCATAAGAAGAAATAAGAAGAACCCAATGAAAAAATCTATGTGGTCTTCACTAAAAATAAGTTTTATGATGTTTCATATGATGAAAATTCAAATCAAGAGAAGGATGAGCACTTCCCAGACAATTAACAATGTGAAAAAGGTATGAATGCTAATTATTATTACCATTATAGCATGATGATCATTAATAAGGGAAGGTTTGTGCCAGGAGCCTATACTATTATAAAATATTGATATATGGATCCCCAAAATATTATTCAATGATTTAAAAATTCCATGATAACTAGATCAATGAGTAAGGTTTTATTTCCCAATAATTTTGTTTCTAAGGAAAGCAATGAGTAATATTTTGAATGGTGGTGGAGTCAAAAGTCGATCTATAGTTGAATACATGGATATAGATCCTTCTTTTCCTCTTATAGATAATTGATCATCTATGGTGTAAAATCAACTTAATACCACTCCATATGGAGTGTTTGTTATTAATTTTTTATAAGTAGACATTGTCACAAACCATGGTTATAAAGGGAAGGTGGTAAATAGAGAATAAACACATAATCCATTAGGAAAAACTGTATCATCCTAAAAATTCAATTTTGAATAGTAATAAATGTAATAGTTTTCTTAAGATATAACATTTATAATTAATAAATTTGCATTATAGTATAGAAATTTTATTTTTTAAATGTGATCATTATAAAAAACGATCAATTGGTTTTTTTAAATATTTGTTAGTATATTTTAAAATAAATTTATATTTTTCCTACTAAATGAATATTTATTGATTAATTATTAGTAAACAACTATTCAATATTTAGTTAAGTCAATTTTTGAATCAAAATTACATTATCATAAATAAATGGTTCTAATTCAATTTTATGATATTATATTATAATCACTTTTTATATATTTATGAAAATTAATTTTATTAATTGATAATCATTTATGAAATAATAATATGAAAATTAACTTTGAGTAGATTTTTTGGATTTTTCTAAAGTGATAGACTTTTCAATGAATAGTTGAAAATTTATTTTATCAAAATCGGCATCTCTTATCATTAAATGAAGTAATTTTAAAGTATGATTCTTTGTTGGACATGGTCTAAATGTTTCATCATATACATTATATTAATAATAATAGAATTAACTACATGGGACATTATAATATTCATGATTTTGATGCAAGTTAATTTTTATGATTAAGAACACATTTTTCAAAAAAATTTGAGTATTGAAAATGAAAATGATAATTGATTTATTCAATATATAGAAACATAATCATGAAAAATTGAAACCAAATTTAAAATCAAGTTGATAAAATTTTAAAAACATGTCGTTTTTATCCTAATTCGTTATGAATAATATACATGTTAAATATTTGTTAACTGTGAATGAGTAAGATAGATAAGAGATTCATAAAACAAAGAGATATTGATTTCAACAAACCCTAAAACAATAATTTAATATATTTTATTATAGGGGTTTGAATTTACTAATTTAATATTAATTTTTTAATTTTTATTTGATAATTACTTATATGTTAATTTATTTAATGAATAATCCAAATTTTCACTCTATTTTCTCTGAAATATTCTAATATTATTTCATGTCGATAAAATGATGTTATGATCAGATATAAATGATTATTTAAAATATAAATATTTTTATTGCAATTTTATTTTTATTTTTATGGATTATAAAATTACCTTCTATTGTCATGTGACACTGAAATGGTGTATGTACATGCTTCAAAGAAATTTTCTAAATAATTTACGAATCAATAATAAAAATAATTTTACAATCACTTTGTGGAATAATATTAATGTGTTAGTTAATTATAATATAAAAGTGGTCTTTGAAGGGTGTATATTAAAAAAATTGTTCTCTTTGAAACAATAAAATAATCAAAATGAATTTCCCATAACTGACAGAATTAATATTTTATGATATATCTTATATTATTTAATTATTAAATTTTAATAAAAGTACATAAATAATTCAATTGGAATCAGATATGGTTGGAAATAGCATCTCATGACCATTTAGATTTCCAATATTATCTTATAAATAAATTTATAAATATTGATGATTCAAAAATGTGTTACCATTGTGGACGATAAAAAGGGTTAATATAGGGGTCAACTAAAGAGGCAAGGGAAAAGTTAACAGAAAATGTTATCTAAATCTTTTTGGATGTGTTTTTATCAATATTATATAATCATTATTTCAGAATTAATATTATTTGGAACCACATTACTAGGAATGTTTCTTTATTACATTTTAATGTTTTGACAATTACACATGTACACATTCACTCAATTATAAAAAGACACATGCCCTCTCTCTAATTTATGAAACATTGACCCCAAGAGACTTATATAAATGTTCCAAACTATCTTTTTTATTTCCCTATAAATTATATATATGTTTTTTATTAAAACCCCATTTTAATGGTCCTTAATAAGGGTTCTAAAAGAGGAATATTGAGCAACTGGAAAACATCCTACCCATCATTTTTCAATTTCGTTATTCTACTAACTCAAATAAATATATTGTATTCGTAAAAAATAAAAAATAAAATATCCCCAATAAACTAAATTGTTATTAATATAATTTATCCCCCATTATGATCCCTATTGTCATTCAAATGGGAAATGAATGTATCACACTTGCGTACATGTGGACAACCACCTCCATTTAGCGATATAATTAATTTTGTCATTTCCATCATTCATGATTGGTTGTTATGATGGATTTGGAATTTATTTATTATATTTAATATTTTATTATTTTTTATAATAAAAATATAAATTATTTCTCATTATTTATTATTTATATATAAAATTAAAAGGGTGCTCATACATACATACAAACAAACCTTTCTATGAATAGAGTTGTCTAATTTTCAATCTCAAAATTATATGTATGATAAAAAATTATGTATAATGAATATATTAGATATTTATTTCATTATTACTCTTCGTTATATTATGTAATTATGATCAATGTACATGGACAAAAAACAGCTGAACTAGAATATTAATAAAAATGAAAATAATTAACACCCAGAAATGATTATTTAAATATGGAATTATTAATGAATTGGGGTTGATATGTAATGATTGGATAATATATGATATTATAAGAATTTCTATGATTTATATGTATAATTAAAATAAATTTAAATTTATTATACAATATTTTAGAGAAATAACAAAGAAAGTCAGATGTAATGTAAGAGTTTATATTCTCTATTTTATTTCTTTGAGTGATATGTAATATTCACCACATTATTACATTGTTAGATGTAAATAATACCATATAATGTATTTTTTGGTTATTATCATGAAAAATATGTGGATTTAAAAATCCATACAATGGTTTATATTTGATGAAGATTTTACATATGGATTACCCAAGTTATAAGGGTTCTTTATGTAAATATTTTTTTATTGAGACATGTTTTAGGACATGGGCCTATCTTCTTCTAAGAGGTGTAAATATTTCCCCACTAACATGTTATATAATAAAACTATTCATGATTAATATATTTAATGTTTATATTCAGTTTCATTGTTATGTGAATTACGATTCCAAAGCTACCAAAACTATAAGGATGTAATGAAAAAATGTCATTTTTGTAATGATTGCGTATATTTAATTTTTCATTTAATAAATTATATGATAAATCTATATAATATAGCATGATATTTATTATCATATGTTTATATATGTATATTAAATTTTTTACATTCATTCTTATCTCAATAAGTACTAATGATACTGAAAGAATTTTTTAAATAAGAACTCATATTTACCCATAATTGTTATAGAATACTTTTTCCATGTTAATAAAATATTTAAAATGTTTTCATGATTATTTTACTATTATCTGATGATTTTTTAAAACTATTTAATACCATTTTTCAATTTCTATAAGAAAATTTCAAATTAATCTTCTTTTCAATTTCCAAACATGTTACATTTGACATTGCTAGGAAAATGTGAATGGAATATTTATTTTAACGTACTCATATTGAAGATAATTATAATAATTCATTGGAAATAAGGGATTTGAAACATTAATTAATATTTTACAAGTTTATTTTTAGAGAAAATATTTTCCACAATATTTTTGAAAATATTATATTTGAAATAAGTGATTTCATAATGGAATGTGTATTTTCCCCATGAAAACGTTTTAATTGATATTTTAACTGAATTTATATTGATATTATGACATATTTTGTTGACACATATATTTAACTAGGGATGTGAATCTATGAATTCATACATATTATTTCTATATATGGTTTAGGATCATAATGATATATTTTTAGAAAACATGTTTATTTTCAATGTTTTTTTATCTAATGATATAGTAAAGGTTTTATGATCTTGTGGTATATATATGAATGTATTTATGATTATGGACGAATATGCTCCAAATTATGTTTACATTCAACACATTAGGTATATATATTTTTTTATTCACCTAATAGTTAAACTGAATGTTATTACATGCCGAAAGATTATACATGAGTGGTTATACCTAACCATAATGAGGGTACAAATGATGTTTTTTGAAGACTGAACCTGGTGTATGGGAAATTATTCCAATCCTATCAAGTGATTAATGTCTTGGTGGTTTCATTGACATCAAAATTATATTTTTATTATTAAGAATCATTTTATGCCACCCAATCACGATATTATCTTATTACGATGTTATACCCTAATGGGTGATGTACCATAATTCCTTTATGATTCATGTATTTTTAAATTTTTAAATATTCATCATTACCCACGATTGTGGTCTAAGAATTCCCATGTAGGGTTTTAAATGGATAATATTTTGTTAACATATATTGATGATCATGTTATACTTAAATTATCAATGATATCTCCAATATTTACAATTACTGGTCATCTGAAATCTCCCTTATTATGTTTAGTTTTCCTAGAGTTAAGAATAAATTTTTAATGTATGAAATTTAAAAGAAGGGTGTGAGTTTAATGAAATATTTGGTTTATGATATAGGTATTTCGCGTAACAGTTATTTTTGTATCATTTTTTTCAAAGACAATATAAGATTACAGTTTCAGATGGGATAATAATTGTATTTAATGAATATTCATCCAATAATAATTAATATTTTTATATGAAATGTATGTTTGGATATAGTAGACTTAATTACCATGTTTATTTTTATGGACATGAAATAGTGATATAATTATTGAGAAAACATAGGATAACTCAATGTATTATAAAAAATCAGAATGTTACTATAAAAAATGGAGTTCTCTTTTCATATAAAAAATCCTTTTTAGATACTAGATATTATATGCATCCTAGGAACAAATTAACTTAGGGGAAGTAAATATAAATATGGAAAATTAGTTATTAACTCAAATATACGTAGCAAATTATCAATGGACCTCGACTAAATACATGGCTAGAAATTTGGATGGGAAATCCCATAGTTAAATATTCCATTATAATACATTACTATTATTGATAGAGTATAACCTATGAAAACTAGTGATATTAAGTTGTTGAGTGGGATAAACCTTCTGTGTTATGGGTTGATATGTATAAGGATAACCATACATTTAGAATGATAGATACATATTTTTAGGTTTTATGTGATGTGGTTTTAATATGACCATGTAAGTCAAGGGATATATTTATGGTAATAAAACCATGTGTATATTGATTATGTTTTAGTGGTCAGGATATTTGATGAATTTTGATCATGTATTTTGTTGAAAAAATTTAAATGTTACTGATAAACTTAAAAATTAATATGATAATTTGTTTTGTTTTTTGAAATTATTGTTCATTGGTATCAAATATCTAGTACATTACCAAAATAAATTATAAATATTACCATGAGACTAAAAGTTAGTGTAGGGACTAATTGATTAAATTTATGTAAACTGTATTTTTAATATTATCTGACCTAGTTGAGAATAATTATATGAACACATATTGATTAATTCATCAATGTATATAAGATTTTTTTCTTGTTATCGTGATTCATGATATTTAGGAAGAAAATCACTTATTTTCGATTATATATGATTAGGGTATGTAAATTTGGGTTATATATCCTTGTGAGTGATTGATATTATTTAGATATTATATTTAGGATGATATTTGAAAAAACAATACGATCAAATATTTCAGATTTTTGGTTTTTGAATTTTTTCATAAATTTTTTGGTTCAATCATAATCTTGAGGTTTTATTTATTTTTTTATGTTGAAGGTTGAATTATATTAAATATGTATTATATATCAATGTATTATTTCATCATATAATGATCAATTCATATTGGATAAATTTTCATTACCATTATATTCATGGTAAATAAATAAAAAATAAAATGAATGATTTTTTATTTTCTTATGATTATTATGATCCATTTTAAAATATCTTTACTGATTCAAACATGAAAAATGTATCTGAAATACTCATTTCATGGAGTATGATACAATGTAAAAAATTCATCAGTGAACTAAAAAATAATGAAATTTTTCTTATGAAATATATTTGTAGGATTGATATATGAATATAGATGATCAAATAAACGAGGGGTGAATTGTATGTTTTAGAACAATTGTGTATAACATTAATAAATTGTATGTTTAATATATTTAAACAAGGTAGTATTCATAATACATCTTTTAGTTCTACTAGATAGGCTTAATAGGTTCAAGAAATATTATTCCAGAAATATTACATAAGGAATGTTTTCAAGGAAAATATTCTATATTCATCTGTATAGAATATTACATATTAGAGTACATGAGTGTATGAAATTATATAAAGGCTATACAATCTTCCTTTATCAAAAAATAATGGAAATAAACATGAAACAAAATAAGTGACAAGTATGAAATATTTTCACCCAACCAAAAAGGCATGCAACAACATTGTATAAAGGTCCCTTGATTTACACATTCATGAAAATATGTCTTACCCACACGATTCTATGCCCTTGATAGGAATATCAAATTATGTCTTGCAATCCCTACATGCCCTCAAACATTTAGGTAGTCGAAACCTCTATCTTCTAATCAGAAGATTTTTTTTGAACAATAAGGTATTCAGCACTTTTGACTTCTTATAACTTGAAGTCCAAAAATATTAATGTAGTCGAAAACTATAACATCATATCCCCAGAAGCCCTCGACATTTATGGCAGTCGGTAACTCTGTCTTCCTATCCTAGGAAGTACTGAATTGTACACATCAATAATTGGAGTCACACAAAGATAGCTGAACAAGATGTTCAGTACACACAAGGAATAAGAGTTTATCTCTCTATAAATTACCTCTACAGCATCAAATATCTATAGTTTCAACTATCAGATTTTAGTTATGAGATTGTTCAAATGAGCTCCAATTTATAGACGTTTCAAGAATGGTTGGCTCCCTCCTCCAATGGTCATATTTCTCCGTGAATCTCAGAGCGACATGTAAACATGTCACTCAAACAATGGTTATTTTGAAACAGATTGTAAAATATCATTTTATATCTATAACAAGTGTAATAAAAATAAGGTTTCTTATCCAAATCTATTATTTGGAGTTTAAGTAAAAAATAATGTTTGGAATATAATAAAGTAATGATTCAGAGACTATAAATCATGTATATTCAGATTTTGTATTTCACATAATTCAGAACCTATATTATATAGATTTTGGAGTATTAATTACGTTGTCTTCAGAGTATGAATTATGAGAAATTTAGAGACTGAATCCTATGGAATTTGGTTTTTTAATTCTAAGAAATTTGTTGTATTAATATTGAGGAATTTGGAGTTGTAATTTCAATGAATTCTAAGACTGAATTTTTGAGAATTCAGAGTATATATTTTAGAGAATTTAGAGGCTGAATTTTAGATAACTCATAGTATTAATTTTATAGAATTAAGAGTATAAATATCATAGAATTTATAGTCTTAATATCATGTAATTTGGAAACATAATTTCAGAGAATTTAGAGTCTAAATTTCATGAATTCGGAGTCTAAATTTCAAATAATTTAGAACCAAAAAAACAATTACCCTATCTCTATGTATTTATTGGATTCTATGGTTTTTTATGAGAATCCAAATTTTTACACTAAGGAATAAAATTATGTAAATTTAGAGAAACAATAAAATTAAAATAAAATGAAAATATAGGTATAGATAAAATATCCTTGGGGAAAGAAAATTTCCTTTACTAATAAGATTATCAGGGAAAAAAATTCTATATGATTGAGTGTTTTTGAATTTCAAAACATTGACAAATAGAAAATACATTAGTAATCCTTATTGACTCCCAAATCTCCCCCCTTTTGGAAAGAAAAAACATTCTAATGAAAATTAATATAAGGATATAGAATTTTCCTTTGTGGACATTAAAACAAAAATTTTTCTCCCTTTACATATTGATCATAGTGAATATTACTAACTACCCCTTATGTATTTAAATCCCAAAGGATTGTATTCTTGATTTCAAAAAAGATATTTTACATTTTATTACACATGTAAATCGTCTTTGATGAGAAAAACCCTTTGATGGACTCCCCCTTACACATGTAATTATCTTCTTTACTTAGTATTATTTTTATCATTACTTTCACCCCCTTTATGATTTTCAAAAAGGAAATATGGGAATGATAAAAAATTGGTACCTAAAATATTAGTAATAAACAAAAAAACACATGATGAACAAGAAAATTTTCAATATGATGGGATAAATTTATAAAAATAAGGAAATAAAAAAAATTATTGGATTGGAAAAAATAATCCATCATTCTCCATCAACATTTTCTTCTTTGCAATGGTTTTTATCTTCCACTAATCTTTGGGATCTTATTCCAAAATCTTTAGTTGCTCAGCCTGATCCATATTTTTCTTCCCTAAGGCTTTGAGCATTTCCTCCTAAGCCATAAAAATTTCTTCTTCAGCTTTCAAAACATCTTCTTCCTTATAAAACGTTTAATAAAACACTATTCTGAGATATCATTCCCTCATCTAATTCACATCCACTAAATTATATTTCACATTGATATCCTTGACTTCCTTAATATGAGTTGTTTGTTCAAGAAATAAAATTTACATGATAATTTTATTGTGATCATTGAACATTTCATATTTTTTGTCAAAATCATCATTCACACATTCCTAAAAATCAGCATGGATTCTCATTTCTTCGATTTTTTTCCTTGAACACATTGTGATTTCCATGTATGATCTATTTGTGAGATTCATTTCAATTGAATAATGTTTTGAAATAGTCCTCAAGCCTGGAAAACGAATACAAAATCATGTTGACTGAATTTTTATTCCGATAAGACTACTGTTGAAGCATCTGGAACCTCGAGTATATACTAATAAATATTGGAATGGTATCAACCAGCTACTTCAAAGAATGAACTACAAAATAATGTCCTTGGTAGGATGATTCTGGATCATATTTTTTTGATGGTGAAGATAATTTTTCTATCTCTTCATCTTTTCTCTTAGATAAACCCCCACTAGCTTTTTTCACTAGGGATTACCTATGTGTATCAACCAATACCTATTTTCCCTTATCATCTCATCGAATAATCTCTTCTACTGTGGGAGAGTCATGTTCACTATCTAATAATCAATCAATTATTTCTTCCTTGTGTTTTTCTTTCTTGAAAACTGCCACATGTTCTTATGGATGAACGAAATCATGATTGCTACTTTCATTATCAGATAGATTATGCACTTATTATTAACCCTTTTCTTATTTTCCTAAGGTAGAATGTTTTTAAGATTTGTCTTGATAATTATAGATCAAAAAATTCTCTGAGGGACTCTCCTTGTCATGATATTATTCATCTTGTCTTACGACACCATCAGTGTCATCCCTTTCTTCATGTTATTTTTCTGCTACATCTTCATCAAATTCCACTTCCTCTTACTGAAATATTTCTAATTATTCTTATGTTTCCAATATCAAAATCATCATTCCCGTAGTCACTAGGAGTGATTATTTCAAAAAAATATTCTGGTACCAGAATCTTTTTTGAAGCTTTCTCTAAAACCATGAGAAGATATTGAACAATATCACCCTCCTACATCTTCTTTCTCTGATTCTTTTATTTTTCTTGGTTCTTGATATTTTTAGTAGCCTTCAACTTCATATCATTTTAATTACAAGGATCTAAGCAAAAACTAGTCTCCCCTTCCCTCTTATTCTTCATGACATCACTATATTTATAAACCACTTTATCAAGATAAGCATTTTACATCTTTGTATTTGGGGGTGTCTGTTGAGTTTCCTTTGTAATAGAAGACATTAATTTACATTAGGATCCATATCCTTCTTCTTATTTCTACCATTTTTGGATGTTTTATCAACTTTTGGCCTCCTTGATAGAGCTTCTATTTCGAATAAAGAAACATCAATGAATTTTACCGATTCACTAGAAAACCCAACCTTCTTTCTCCTTAGAGTATCATCACTCAACAATATCACTCTGACATTCCTTGGCTTATAATTATAAGTAATTTTAAAATAATCAAGAAAAAGAACTATATTCTGGGATATAATAACTATGTACATTATAGTTTTAGATTTAAGAGTTATATTCATGATATTATCAATCGTAAGTGATACATAATTCAGAAAATTGATTTTTTTGAAATTCACCAAAAATTCCAAAGCATAAATATCACCCTTATTCTAGGTATCCTTGTAACCGTTTCATGGAATGAATTGTCCTAGAACCCATAACTGATGAATCCAAATTTTTTTAGAAAGATATAAAATTTCTAGAGTCATCACTTCTTTAAAAAAATTCATTCTAAATCCTTTTCCTTATCGAATGATCCTAAAACATCTAATAACTTTTTTATACAGAATTTTGCTTCACTTTCATACAAATTTCTAATCAGTTTTTCCGCATTATAGTAGGAAATGATGTAGGTCATTCTATTTCTCTTGAATGAAAACTTATATCTCCCTCCTTTATTAAAGATACATATTGATTCATATAATTCAACCAAACATCTCTGGATAAACTAAATCATGTGCCTTAGTTTTGGATACTCATAGGCTCTCCCAGCTATACATATTGATATTCTTCGATATAATAGAGTCACATTCCGAAAATAATTTCGGATGAACTAACATTTCTCTCTATATCTGCCATTTGGATGTTTCATTTAATGATGACATTTCATTCTGCGGATAATCATTCATAGGCATTCAGAATTAAGGAAAACATGACGATTTCGAATGACCTTAAGTAGATGAGAAGAACTTCAGCACGCCAAGGCATTTGAAGACGGATGTGGGAAAACCATCAGGGGGTCCTCATATTGGTGTTTGAGGTGACATATCATCTTATGTGATTGATCCTATGATTGAAATAGTCTGTATCAGATCTAATATCTATGATGATTATTAATGAAGGAATTTGTAATGTTATTATATTACAAGGTTTTAGTGATAAAAAATCGAATTTATGGAAAAGTGAATCCAGATACTATTGAATAGAATGAAAATACCAACATGTGAAGAGATGATTACAAATATTTATAAAAGGAAGCATAAATTATGGATTTTTAGGAAATTTATTTGTAATGATGAAAATTATTCTTGATGAAATTTAGATTCTGGAATATTTTCTTATGAAATTTGATTAAAAAATTTTTAATTACAAATACATTAAATATCAACAAATTTTATTAACAAGAAAAATTTACTCCCCATATGAAATTGAGTTTATTAATGTATGTAGATATGTTTTAATCAAGAAGATAATATAGTAGGTTACGTTATCATTATCATTCCTAGGTTATGTTTTATGTATTCAAATCTATGGGAAGGTAACGATTTGGTGAAATTTTGTATAAGATGATCTTGCATTCTAATAAATTGAATAATGATATCTCCCTTATGTGTTTGATACCTAATAAATTAATACATAATATCTTTGTGTTTTCATGAGAGTGATTTTCAGTGTTTTTACATAGGGAAATGGAACAAGTGTTATTACACAATTTTTGTGTTGTGTTAAAACATAGGCCATAGTCTTTGTGTGTGTGTTGCATCCACAACACTTGAGCACAAGAACTTCCCACTGCTACATATTCATATTCACAAGTGGAAAGTCATACTGAGTGTTTTTTTTCATAACCAAGAAACTAATGAATCTACTAATAAATGTCAACATCTAGATATAATTTTCCTATCCATTATAATTCATCCAAAGTCTGAATCTGAAAAACATTTCAAAAAATTCATTTATAGAATTATAAAATTGTCTTAAATCCATTGTTCCCTTTAAATAGAGAAAAAATATTTTCACTTTCATTAAATGATAATCCTTAGGATTTGATTGATATTGTTCACATACGAATACTAAAAACATTATGTCTGCATTACTTGCTGTCAAATATAGTAAACGTCCAATCATACCCCTAAATGATGTTTGATCAACAAGGTTCCCACCTTAATCAATATAAAAGGAATTAGAGCTACCAATGAGAGTACTTATACACTAATTGTTGACATATCCATACTTTTTAAGAATATATTTTATATACATTTGATGAGATATATAAGTTTCTTCTGGTTTTTAGGAAATTTGAAAACCCTGGAAAAATGACAACTCACCCATCATTCTCATTTCATACGCATATTTTACTAGATCCAAAAATGATTCAGTTTTAGAATGTTGAGTTTACGAAAATATAATATTATCAATTAAAACGTTTTATTTATCATTATTTATAAAAGGGTTGGATCAACATTTCCATTATAATACTTGTTTTATAATAAAAATATTTTAAGCATATCATTCCAGGATATAGGGGATTGTTTATGTCTGTATAAAGCATTGGTATGTTGGAAAACATTTTCTAGATGTTTCGAATCATCCAAACTAGGATATAATTCAGAAAAACTTCATCTTGATCATATCCCTTAAATAATGATCATTTTACATCCACTTGAAAAATATGGAAATTATTAATTAATTCAATGAAATGAAAATAACAATAGACTGAAACCTATATAATGGATAATATGTTTCAACATAGTATATTAATTCTTGTTTATTATAGAATTTAATAACTAATATAGTTTTATTTCACCCAATGATTCAATTTTAATCACACTTGTTTGTTTAATACCCATTCTACTCCAATAATAGTGGTTTCCATCTGTCATTCAACCATCATCCATATTTTTTTCCTTTCGATTTCATTTACCTCATCTTGCATGGATTTAATCCCATCATCATCACCTGAAGCTTTATCAGTGCCTTTTATTTCATATTGGTAATCGAATGTAAGATGTTCGACTTCATTTTTGAAGGATCTTATAGTCCTTATAGGTTTATTTATATCACCAATGATTCTATCACACGGATGACTCTTTTGAAATAGATGATTTGGAATTTGTAAACCATGTTCATCAAGATATGGTAGGAAATAATATGGGGTAAATTATTCAGAAATATTTTCTTGAAAACTTTCCTTAACAGAAGGATTTTCTATCAAGGATTGATAATCAGTTTTTGAAAACTAATCTGATGATATAGGATCAGGTATTTTAAATAGAAAAGGATTAGTTTCATCAAATTTAACATGTATTTTTTCTTCGATGGTAGATGTATGTTTGTTAATAACACTATAATCCATAGATGTTTTGGAGTAGGATATGAAAATTTCATCATAAAATTTATGTTCCAATATATGTAAATTATATTTAGTATTCCAAATGAATAATTTGCAACCAAATACATTAAAGTAAGAAAGTCTGGGTTTTCTACCATTTCATTACTCATACGGTGATTTATTAAAAAATGTATAATTAAAACATGGTTTATAGTATAACATGTAGTACTTACCGCTTCAGCTGAAAAGTTCTTAGATATTGAATATTCACCCAACATGGTTCTAGTTATCTATTTAGAAAATCTATTTTTTCATCCAACAACACCATTCGGTAGAGGAGTTCATGGAATTGAGAAGTTACAAGTAAAACTATTTTTAATAAAAAATCTTCAAAATTAAAATTCTAAAAATCTCCTCCATGATCAATATGAATAGTTATTAATGGATATATGTTATCATTTTTGACATGGGATATTATAATATTGATGTAAGGAAATTATTCATATTTCTTTTCTATAAAATAAAACCACATAAATCTAGTTTAATCATAAACTCTGATAAATACATAATATTTTCCCCAAATTCTTCCAGTTTTTTAGACCAGAAAGATCGATGTGCTTAACTTCAATTCATCTATAGATGACATTTCCATGATTGATTTAAATAATTATTTATGTTTCTTTCTATATTTACAGGGATATAAAATTCTTGAAGAATCAAATCTATGCTCTGGTAGATCTGTAAATAGTATTTTCATTGAGAGTTTAAATAGATTCATAATGTTATAGTCCCCTAGACTTCTATTTCATAACCATGATTGGTCTTCCATTGTAATATGGAACGGAAGATATTTGATCATAAAGTCTTATACGTTTAGTGAGTATAGTTATCTTGCATATGGGAAGAAAGAATAAAATCTTTCTTGGAATTATGTACTAAGAAATTGTCATTCCAAAATTTCACAATTTAACCTTCATTACATAACTGAAATATGGTAATGAATTTTTTATTAAAACCCTTAACAAATTAAACATTTGAAATCGTAGTTCATCCAAGAATAACAGTGTTACATTTACCAATAATTTCCCCTTGAGAATCCTCTCTGAATGTTAATTTTTCCTCCTTTGTTTTGGAAATATTTTCAAAGATGTTTTTGTTACGAGTCTTATATCGGAAACTTCCACTCTCCAAATACAAAGTATTTATTTTGGCACATTCCATATTTTATTTAAAATAAAATAGTTAGACCTTTAGAATCCAAACAGTCTTGGATCCAGAAATTATAGAAAGGAATATTTTAGGAATCCACATTTTCCTAGAATAATGTGATTAATGAAACCCTAAAGACCTAGATTTATTTAAAGAAAAATATATTCAATGTCCACCACACATACATTCAATAACGAATGGATCACTTTAAAAAATTTTATTACTAAAAAACGGTTTAGAATGAGTACATCCAAAATAGAAATGATTAATTATTGGTCAAATTTGGGAATACATCTTATCTAAATTTTCCATTACAAAGGTATTATTTTACTTACACATTATAAAGAAAACAATTATTACATTAGTTTAATAAAAAAAATTATCTTCAAAAAAATTAGTTTTAGAATTATAATTAGTCAATAAAATATTTTTCTTATAAATTACATTATCAGGATCCTTAGATTTTTTTTCCTTCTTAGAATTAACTTCATCACAGTTTTTGGTAATGCATTAAACATAAGAAATTTTTTATTTAATATATTTAGATATATATGATACATATTTAGTAAGAATTAAAATTCTATAATTTTCATTATCTGTCTTATTATTGCATTTTTTAATTTTCATTATCAATATGTTTTGAAAACCTAAACACTTCTACATAAGAGGGTTATTTATTATCTTCATGAGAAGAAGATTATTAAACATATGATTTGTTGTATTTATCAGTAGTATAATTTAAATTTTATGATACATTGCTAATAGATTCATCACTGTTTTCCTTATCCATTAAACAATGAATTTCAATTTGTTGAATGGCTATTAGACCAAGATTCCTTTTACAAAATGATTCATACTCTGAGGATTCACCAAAAGATTATCCACCAGTGGAACATCATGAATCATTATCCTTCATAACATTCGATGATTTATTCTTATAGTACTTATTTATATTCCTCTTAGAATGCTTATTTTTTATATCCTTTTTCTTATGCATAGGACAATATGGACTGATATGTCATGCTGTTATTCATTGATAACAAGTGACTTCAGAATCATTCTTCTATTTTAATTATTTCTTATTATATCTTTACATAAAGTCTTACATTACAAAAATCATGTTCATCCTTCAAGAAATATTATCTAGCTAATTCTCATAATGTTCACATTCTCTAGATTCTGATAAAATACTTACTTTCATAGACTTGGATCTTATAACCCTTTCACGTGTCTTGGATTTCATAATTTTAAAGGATGAACTTCCATTACCATTATTCTTATTTTTTATATTAGAATCTAATTCAAATATTCTATCTTGATGAAGAGGATTTCAAAATACTTCATATAGAATAAAATTGAGATGTGTTCATATTATCATCAACAGTAGTTCTCTTATATTCCAGCTAATTTGTCATGATATCTATAATCTTTTCCACAAGAGTTTCATCATCAAGTCCTTTCTCTACCATGGATTGTAAACCTTTAACGATATTCAGGAATGTTTTTTGCACATAGAATTCTATTTCTCCACAAGGAAAGAGAAATCCATGATATTATACTCTAAGAAATGATCTTGTAGTTTCTATAACATTGGATGTACCAAAATGTGTCACTCCCAATTTCTTCCTGAAAAAATTTGTAAATTCACAAGAGGAAATTTGATTATATTTATTACTGGTCAACGAACACAACAAAGTATTATGTACCATTTAGTTTAATTCATATTCTGTATTTTCATAATTGGTGATGGTTTGGACATCCCTATCATGAATCATGTAATCTTTTATAATCATGAAAACATTTTCCACTCTAGTATTAATTACAAATTTCTTTATATGATCTCTTCATTACTCATAATCGTTCCCACAAAATAGTGGTGGTCTAGTAGGATATATATTGTCAATCTAACCAAAATTATTTCATTCTATTATAAGAAAATATCTTTCCAGAAAAACATGTAAATAGAAAATTTTTGTAACAAAGATTAAAATTCCTAATAGAGGAAAAAAATTTAAAAAAAATGAAAACCTGAGAAAGAAAAATTATATGTGAATTTAATTATTTCATATACTTTCTTTGATACCAATTATTGGATCAAAATATGAATTTAGATGTTCAAATAAATGGTGATGGTGAATTATAAGTTAAAAAACATTCATATTTAACCTTATAAGACACTATGTTTACTTAATTTAAAAACAGTAATATTTACAAGACCTATTTTAGTTCTCCTAAACATGCTTACTAGGATCCAGAAATATTTTTCCAGAAAAAAAACATAAGGAAATTTTACCATGGAAGGATTCTACCCTAATATGTATAGAATCATACTTATCAGAGAGAAATATTATAAGAAAGTATATTATGTTAATACATTCTATTGTAATCAAAACACATCTTAAATAAAAATGAATCAAAACAAGTATCATGAATGAAAACTTTTAACCTAAAGAGTAGGGTATCCAACAATCTTAGACAAATGTCCCTTGATTTATACTTTCATGAAAGTCTGTCTTACAAAACTTTGGCCTAGACCTCAATTGGAATATTAGAGTCTATCTTGATATCCCCACAAGCCCTCAATCTTTAATGTAGACAGTTCCTATGTCTTCATATGCACGTAAGTCCTCAAAATTTAAGGTAGTAGATACCTCTGTCATTCTATCCCCAGAAGTCCCCAAACATTAAGGTAGCCATCACCTATGTCTTCCTGTTCCTAAAATCCATCGACCATTAAGGTAGTATGTACCTCTTCTTTCAAATTCATGGAAGTCCGTTATTTTACACTGCAACAATAATAGTTTCACAAAGCAAGATGAACAAGATGCCCCATACGCACAAGGCATGTGATTTTCTCTATCTAGAAATTACTTCAACAGCTTGAAATATCTAGATTTATCAACTATCACATTTCAGTTATTAGATCTTTAAAATGAGCTCCTATTAATAAGAATTTCCCCAACCGTTGTATCCGTCCTCCAATAGTTATATTTTTTCACGAATATCAGAAGTACCCATACATGTGTCACTCAACCAATGTTTAGTTAGAAACAGATTGTATGACATTGTTTTATAACTATAACTACTGTACAAAAAATAATGTTTCTTAACCAAATCTATTTTTTGGAGGCTAAGGATAAAATAAAATTTATAGACTATAAAAATAATGATTCAGAGGCTATATGTCATAGATATTCAAATTCTATTTTTCCCAAAAATTAGAACCTAAATTATATAGAATTTGGAGTCTAAATTCCGTTGAATTCTAAGTATGAATTCTGAAGAATTCAGAATTTAAATTTTTATGAATTCAGAGACTGAATTTTGAGGAATTTAGAGATTGAATTTCCAAAAATCCAGAGTACTAATTTCATAGAAGTAGGATTCTGAAATTATTAGAATTTGTACCATAATGTTCAAATATTTTGGGGTCTTAATTTCAAATAATTAAGAGTCATAATTTCAGAGAATTCAGAGTCTGAATTTCGGAGAATTCAGTACTAGAATTTCAGAGAATTCAAAGTCTGAATTTCACGCAATTCTGATCCTGAAAACAAAAGAATCTATATCTAAATATTTATATGATTCTGATGTTTTTGATGAGAAACTGAATTTTTACACATAGGAATAAAAATAGTTAGATTTATAGAAACTATAAAATGAACAATTAAAATATACGTAATGAAAAAAATTCCTAGGGAATGAAAATTTTATTAATTATGATAATTCTTAGGTAAATTTAATTTTTTCATAAGATAGATTGTGTGTGATATTCAAAACATAGTGTAATGGAAATGTTATAAAGAATCCTAATTTACTAAACAATAAAATATTTAAGTTATTTTTTTACATATTTTTTATATTCATAGTAAAATAATCCATAAACCTTATAAAAACATAATTATATTTCCATCATTTTAGGATACATTATTGACCATTTAACCCCTCAATGATATATGGTTTTGTTTTTTGTTACATTATAATTACTATATTATATATCACTCCATTTTTTTCCTTATATTTTATTTTTTTTCTTAAATATATGTATTTAAAATTCCATCAAAAGTAATCCTTCTCTAGATACCCAGTTATGTGTTATATTTGGTAACCATTATGATTCCCACTACCATTTGTTGATGGTTGTTTTATTATCCATTTTTTATATCGGTTATTAGAAATGTTATTTCAAAGTATTTAACATGTAAAGACCCTGATAAAATTATAGGGAAATATAATTTAAGAGGAATTTATTTAAAAATAATGAAAATTTAATTTTAAAATATAAAAAACATTTTAATATTTATTAATATAAAATAAAAAGATTTTAGTGAACTATGATATAAATTGGAAATATTATTAGTTAAATGGGAATATTATAGCCTAGTCGTGGAGTTGTAAAATATGAATATGAGTATCTGTATTATTAAATATATTTATAATGGTCATACTGATGAAAAATGTATTTACAGATTATTAGAAAACATGAAATCAATTTTTTTAGAATTTATTTATGCATAAAAAATATTATTTATTGTAAAACTTTTCTCGATGGTTTCTATGAGTAAATATTAATAATCATTTCTATACATTCATTAAATAAAAAAAATTATTACGAGGGACACACTTCTGATATCGACTAGTTAGATCCATTACTTCTTTAAAATGATTTTATTTGCGGCATGAGCGATAAAAAATGTTGTTGGTTTCTTCGATCAACAGAGTCTTTAATCAACCCAGGTGAACAAAATACCAACTAATTTAATAAAAATACATTATTAGGAATAAAAAATAATATTATTTATAGAATAAAATTTTTAAATTAAATATATCCTTATAATGATAATGATATTTTATAGTTTATCTATTCATTTTAGATATATATTTTATGATAATAATTTCTTACATATCCATGGTACCTTCTAGGTTGTTTTTATCAAAATTTACAGAGGCTATAACACTAAATGATGAATTATACATTTATTGGGATGAAATATTTTCATATTTAATGATTATTATCTAAGAAAATTTACCCATTCAAGATTGTTTTCCTACTGTAACTATTATGTCTTTTTTGCACATTGTGGGACCTGATAATGTCAACTAGATATAGGTCTGTGGGAAGGATCTATTAGTATGAAAAAAGTATATGAAACTCGTAATGTTACGATCCAAAAAATCATTTTCATGGTGATAATTATTTAATTCAAGGATATTATGATTTTCAATGTAGTTTAAAATATATTCTAAAAATATCATTCTCTCTAGTTTAGTAAATTCATTCCTCCTTTTGTTGATGAGAATCAAAGTCCTTTCATCCCTTTGTGACTAATTACATCATTTATATTATTGATTAAAATATTTTTCACTACATGAATGTACATTCAACCACTAATAGGGGGATATTTGAATTGTAAATATATAGGATGAAAATCATATGATAGAGTGGAATGAGTTTTTCTAGAAGATTTCAGGAGGAAGATGGTGTTTGGTCTAAAATGGCAGATAGAAATCATGAGTAATGTTATGTTATTTTTCATCAATTCCATGGATAATGGTTCATTATATGGAAAATCAAAATAACATGTGTCTTATAATAGGGCGGCCATTATTCTCCATAAATATTTATATTTATCCATTATTTATTCCCCTGACTTTAATAATGGTGATGAAAATGGATTATTTAAATTAAATGAAGTTATTATTTATAGAGGTCACATTCTCAATTATTTTTTATTTGTGATTGAATTATGTATTAAAAAGAAACTCATCATGATTATAAGGTGGTTCATTATATTATTGAATCATTTACAAAATCCACAGGACAACATTTTCTGATCAAAAAAATTAGTGATCCTTTTTAGTTGGGGTGTGAAAATTTGGAAGAGGGAATCAGTCCAATAAAAGTGAGTCCATAATGTTCTTGGGAGTCATAAAATATATTTTCTTCTCACTATAGAATTTGGGGATTATAAAATATAATTAATCATATTTATTTTGGATATGGATATTTTTATGATTGAAATATGTCAGGGAAACATGCTCTCTATGGTTGTAAAAGTGGTTCTTATTAATTAAGTTTCTCATATAGTTTTCTCTTATATAATATTCTATTAAAGATCCCAGATTTCATTAATTACAAACTAGATTCAACATTTTCTATTTTTTCATTTTTCATTAAAATGTTATGAATAATATATGTTGGATCAAATGAGAGAATAATTGAGTATCCAATTCTTACAGGGGTATTGGATTTGGGAAAATGAATGTGTTTGTTAAATACCTATTAAATATGTCGGGTTTTTAATATAATAACCATACATATTGTTCACAACAGTTTTCAAAGAAATTTAAATCACCCATATTGAATTTTTTAACAATTTTGAGACGATGACTAATGTTTTTCAATATATGTATTTTGGGATACCAATATTTCAAAACCAAGTAATTTATCAGAGAATTTATAGCGAGATACAGTTTATATATAGAGATATACAAGGTTACCAAACACAGATGGAGTGAAACCTACCACTAAGCTAGAATTCAACCCAAGTCATGATTCAATATGGTATATAATTATTACCTTAATGGATGGTATCTTTCGAAGATTTATCATTGTTTAAATTATATATAATGATAGTTTATTTTAATAGTTCTACTGATTCCTAGAGTAGGACCACACAATACCTGTTGGAAATTCGTGGACATGAGATGCTACTATGTGTTCATAGGATATAAGAATACCATTGTGAAAAGTGATTCTATAGTTTTTACCTTATAGAAGAATATTTTGAATATCAAATCCCCACCAATGGAAAAACTAATATGTTTGAAAATATGCATATCCATACTCCCAACTCATGATCTTGCATATGAGAGGAATCTATCTAGGAATATAATATACCATCATGAAATTAATTATTCTAAAAAATAGATCCATATAATCTACTCATAATCATGGGGTTTTAGGTTGTGGATATATTGTGATCAACATGATTGTGATAGATGGAGGAATTAAAAGAACATGAATGTTTTTGTGATCAATTGGTTCAGATCATTCCTAGTGAAAGATACCACATGTTTGCAGATTAGTGCATGTGGTATATGGTATTGAAAAAATTATTTTTAATTGAATGAATTTTTAAATATTTAATGTTATGTCTTCATTGGATTCAATGTTTTATTTTTTTGTGGTATGATTATTTGAGATATTTTTCCTTATTTGGTTTATCATCCTTTATCGAGGTTACTACATCCCAATCCATGGGTCATTTATATGATTTCTAACATTAAGATTCATGAAGATGGTATAGCTAGTCTTGAGGTTTTGTTAGTGTTTACGTGGGCTCATTAATCATAGTTTGACATGAATCAATATTGTTATGTTTGGAATCATATATTTTAAAAGTATTGTTTATTTATTATGAGGTTTGTATGTCCAAAAGTCATGTATGGAGGAATATAGCAGCGAATATGGTCAAATATTTATCATCAATGCATTGTTTTACATAGAATAAATTCATTATAAATTAGTGTCTACACAAGGAAACAACATATCTTTGGGAACAATGTAATCCTAATGTTATTTCTCTATTATTGGGAGAGAGTTAAATAATGTGGTCCATTTTTATGGACACGATAAGGGTACATTATTGATCATTATATTGGATTATTTTTTCCCCATAATGGTTTGCTACTTGGCTTCTATCGATATTTAATAAGTGGTATACTAATCAAAAAAATAATAACAATATTTTTATTTATAAATAATGATGTTTATATTGTACTAAATATATATAGAAAATATAATCAATTAATATAATTAAGAATTTTCAAAATTAAAAAATTAAAAATATTTAAATAAATTTATAAATATAAAAAATTGAATAGATAACTATTAATATTTAATATATTAAAAATATATTAAATGAATAAATTTTATATATGAATAAATTATAGACAATGTTAATAATGGAGAATTATTAAAAAGGGAAAAAATTTAAATTATAAAAATGCTTTCACAATACATAAAAATGTTACTTGTGGATATGAAAATACATAATCACACTGAAATACATACACAAAAAAACAAGTATACATATACCCAAACACACATATATATAAACACACACACAAAAACACATATATTGACATAAAACACATAGAAATGAATACATATATAGAGAATAACACATAAAAACATACATGTAAATCAAGAATAATAATTATGAATACACATGTACACAAATATTTATTTGTATTTTAATGTAATTAAATTTAATATAAATATATATATTCATAACAAACCTACATTAAAAACTATATATTCAATTACATATTTATATAATTTTTGAAATAAAATTTAAATATATTATTTTTATTACATGAAGGCATTGGTACTAAGAGTTATCAGCCAAAATAATTTTTAATGAAAATATAGTGCAGTACAAGGCGGAGTAATCCAGAAAATGTGAGACACAATCTCCACCAAACATATCACATAGAGTGGCATAAAAAATTCCCCCCACCGACATCAAAAAACTAAATATATCAATTTTTTGGATTTCTCATTCACTGAGGACCATGCCAAGATGTTCGATGTTGCCCTCCCCACCATTTGGAAGGCTTTCAATTTGTTGGATTATCTTAATCACATCTCATATCATTGTCACAATTAGATTATCTAGAATTATATAAAAATCATGGTTGTTTATCAATGTAATCATATTATAATTATAAATAATTTTTTTAATTAATATATATTAATTAACTGTTATACATTTTTATTAATTTATATAAATGTTATATTTTTATGTAAATTTTTTTAAAAAAATATGAGTGATTATAATTTTTATTATTATATGGTTAAATAAATCATATTTATATATATATATTAATATGTATAAAAATATTAACTAAATATAGATAAATATGTATATATAAATTAAATTCACCAATACACCCTTTATTATTTATTTTTTTATATTGATAAATTTCACGTTTATTGGTAGTTTTTAAGCATCCTTAATCGTCTCCAGTTTATCTAATCTTTTATATTTAGTGGTAAAAATAGATAAAAATTAACAATTATAAAACATTGAAGGAGATAATTATATTATCTATGGTGTAAATTAATCCATTTATTGTAAAAAAACACACAATGTACATGTACAGTTCAAATATTCATTTTAACATTTCACCATCATTATACATGATGTAAAATAAAATTATTCAGAATATTCATATTTTAGTACCCAAGAAACACATTAATAATATAATTGCATGTTTTTTAAAATTATACACTATGTTATATAGCGTAATGATGCACCACATCTAGCATAAACAAACAACTCATTATTACCATTTAATATGTATTACTTTTTATTTTCGTTATCTTGGTGGTTATGGGTAGGACTAACTGCATTTTGTGACACATAGTTACAAATTTCGTTTACATCCATCTATTAATTTTTGTAGGATAATAATAAATATAGTTTTATCCTTAAATATTATATTTTTTCAAATAGCAGTTTTAAGTTCTTTTGATGGAAGACATATATTAAAAAATTATAAAATAATCATAAATTCTATTTGAAATTATCAACATTATTTGTTAATGAAATTATAAAAATTTACATTTGGTGGATTTTTTTTATTTTTATAACATGTCTCCTTTTTTGATGAATAGATAACAATACTGCATTTTTATTGGAAATTGACTATTATTTTAAAAACATTATAATGTTAATTTATATATTAAATAGGAATTCAATTAAAATTAAAATTATTTTACATATATTAATAAAATTTAGTTAATTGGAATCATTTCATGTTGATGTGTGATATATAAAAATTTCAATTTTTTTAATATTTTTACAATAAATGAACATTCATTCATCCCATATATGGGATAAATTTTAAATTAGTTTTTAGAATATATATGAATTGAAATTAGAAAAAAATATCCATTATTTGAAAAATAAAACGTAAAATTTATCAAATATATCCCATTTATTTTTTCCCAATATAAATAAAATCTATGATAAATATTGTTACTCCAATAAAGTGAAATTCAGGTGAAAATCACATAATAATGGGTAAAATTAATATAAAAATAATTATAAAATGACCTATAATTGTGAATTAATTTTATGGGATTATATCATTTTCTCAATAGGAACCCATGCTCCTAAAATATTTGAATTTTATGCCCTTTATATGTGATAATGTCATTTATAACATTTTATTCTTAGAAAACAAAAATATGCCACAATCATATTCATAACAATTAAAATATTTATAATAATGGGTTATCCATGATCAATGATTGACTAAAAATACAATATTTAAATATAATATATTTTTGTTTGTTATGGTAATTTATTTTAAATTTGTATGGTTGGATGAAATACCTAAAATACATTCACAATTGTGATGTAATATTTATGTTATTAGTGGAAATATAAAATAAATGTATTTTAAAATATTAAGTTAAATATATTATTTTATATTGAAGGGTTGTGGAACATTATATATGAATTTTAATTTTTATTGTTTTATTAAATTATTTGTTTAGATGATATATTTCTACTTTTATATTTTCATAAGTCATTGTAATGAATAATTGATAAATTCTCATTAATGATATTTTAAAATAAATATCATTTTATTACATGATATAAGATTCCAAAAAATTTAAATTCAACAAACCAATTGGGATAAGGTTTAAAATAAAAAAAGATCCACTTATTTTTAATTTTTAATTTTATAGTAATTCTGTTAAAGCTCCATGTGTTAAACTACATTTAGTCAGGGTAAGAAAAACTGAGATAAATAAGGGTTAAAAATAAATCATAAGGGTAATAATGGGACCTAAACATGTCTAATAATTTTTTTATATGTGTATTTAGACACATGATCATAATATATCTTAATTAAATCACTTTTCAAACATTTTTAATAGAATATTAATATATTTATAATTAATATTTTGGAAAATCCCAAGAGTTCCCCTACCCTCTAAGTTAAAAGGACTCTTATTGAATATATTTATTATCACGTAAAAAACGTTTTATTATTGAAAAATCATTAAAATATATTTATATAATAATTTCCGACATTATCGATAAGTTATTTTATAAATAACACCACCCATAGTTTCTTAAGGTGTTAAAAATAATAGATTGTTTGAAGAAGATGTATCATTTCAAATAACATAATTATTTTTTATATACATTTAAAATTCCAAAAATAATTATTATATCAAGATTATATAATATCATAGTATCCAATATATATTTATCAGTTTTCAGTTCAATGGTAATACCCACACCATCACACACTTAAATAGGATTCATAATCATTGTTCATGTGTATGGAGGACTACCACCTCATGATGAATTGTGATTCATTTGGTATTTACATGGAATGTATTATAAATTATTTTAATATAATTATGATATATAAACATATATATATCACAATAATTATTCTCAAATGATAATATATATATATACATCCTTAACTTTTATTTCTATCAATATGACAAGAAAATGGAATGAATATTCATGCATATGTATGAACTACCATATCAATGAATGGTGTATTTAATTTACAATTAATATCCTTTATATATTATTATAAATAAAATTATAATATATATATATATAATATAAATAATTTTTAAAATTTTATAAATTACTAAATCATGATGAATTTATTAGGATTATAAAAGAAGTGAAAACATGTACAAAAAATGTGGTGTTACACAAAACATAACATTAATATGTGATTTTTAACAAAAATTAAATATAATGTCATCAAAATTCATATATGATAGTAAATATATGAAATTTTTTAGTTTATATATGTATATTAAACATATATTTGTTATAACATATGTTTTGATTCATACGATGGAATTCAAGGCTTAAGGAATGAGGATCTCCAATGTCACTTTTATATATTTGAGTTGTGTACCTTATTCACAATTTATTTATTTCATGTTGTTTATATGCAACATTTTCGTATATGATATCTTGAATCTCATTATATTCGTGAAAATATTTTTTACATTATATATATAACATTAATTTGTAATACTATTTGACTGATTACAAAGTGGTACGGGAATTCTATACCCAATTTCCATTCATGGGATTATTCATATACTTCATTGATTATGACATGATAAACATATTTATTAAATGAAATATGAATATATTATTTATTATTTTCAAATTTTATGTTGATTTTCAATGGATTATTTTTATTATTAATTTTATTATCGTTCACTTAAATGATATTATATTTATAAAGGATTTTATTTTAAATATTATATTTCTAATGTCTGCCTTAAAAATATCTTTTTCATCTATGTCCTTGATTGTGTAAAAATTTTCAAGAAAATAATTATACTATTTCAGTATTATTTTAAAAATTTATTATTACTCTTGTATTAATTTTTAAAAAATGCATTCAACGTATTAATATTTCTTATATTATAAAATATTTTTTGGTAATTTTTATTCTAAAATAGAGAAGGAATTTTTATAAATTATAATACAATATGGTATTTTTTTCATTCCGGAATCCTTAATGCATCGAATCCCTCATTACATGAATTTATGTTTATTTAAAATTAAAATTATTTATTTTATACCTTTGAGGAATTTGAATTAAAATAATTTAAAAATAAAATGGATATTTTCATGATGAATTATTACAAGTGATATATTAAAAATAATTTTACATATAAGAAAACATAATTTGATGTTTTATATGATATAATATGTATATTATGCAATTATTTTTATGTTATTATTTTATAATTTGTTTATTTTTATATTTATGAATCATATTTCATTTATATGTGTTATTCTATGATAAATTTATTATTAAACAAATTTATATCAGTATGCTCTAATAAGTTTTGTGTTCTTATAGAACACATATGTGTGTATTAAATTATATTATGGGTGGGACCTATATATCCTTTTAATTCATTGTATATAACGAGGTATAATTTACATGATTGGGAATTGTGGTTTTTTCTGACTAGATTAGAACAGGAGGTGAAAGCGGTTCAGTAAAGGATTTCGTCCACCATGCTAGTCTACGGAGTGAACCTTGACTACTATGATTGTTTGGGGAGTTGTACCAATAAAATATTATAGTTTTTTAAATGATCCCAGATTAATTGTGAAATGAATTTCTATGCTTATCATATTTCCATAATTCTATAATTTCATTGATTCTATCATTTAAAGATTCATGTATTATAAATTTATATGATTTATTTTATGACTCATGATGGTGATCCTTGATAATCTGGGTATAATTTTAAATTTTATGTTCCTATTCTTATACCCTTATAGTTATTTTATTATTCATATCTCCCATGGTTACCTTTACTTATGATATGAGGTCAAAAAACTCTTAAATTTATTTCCCCTTGTTAACTTTGAAATTATGTATGATATGTTTAAAAGGGTTCTCCATCTGAAATCATATGTTGTAGATGATTTAGATGTTCTACCAACTAGTTATTTTTTTTCAAGTATCATAGAACCTAAACTATATGATTCTAGAATAGTTTTGTCATGTTATGTAATTCATATTCATCAATTACGATGTAATATATATACCTAAATTGATTGGGTAATTACAATTGGTGTTAGAGAATAGATTAGTTAACCATTGGAACCTAGGATGGGAAAACCAGAGTAATAACCCAGAGGATAATTCCAAGACACTATCAAATAATTTTGATAACAACCTATGATTAATCCTATGAAGTTATTTATTGATATATTATATATATTTTCCCTAGATTATGTTGTTTACCTCTATTATTAGAGTTCCTCGTAATATTTATTTAGTTTTAATAGATGAATGTAATCATAAGAAATCTTGTTATCCTTTTAACTGATGGATAATATTTGGACTATGAGAATCCTAATTGGATAATGACTAGATGGAAATATATTTATATAGTGTCTAATTATAAAACATGTTATATTATTGAAATCATGAACCTCGGTGATAATAATAACACAACAAGTAATAGGAATATATAATTTTATGATATTTAATGTGGTTATGAACATTGATGAAAGAGGATTTAGTTTCCCATTTTTCATGATGGTACGAAGAATTACTTAGAGGAATATCTCAAAATGGTGGTGAATATTTTATCTATGTGGAATATAAAGTCGTATTGTGAATATTTTTCGAGGAGTAATATGTATTATTTGTATGGAACATTTGAATTATTCTACTCAGTTTCCTGACCCGACAACTTTATTCTTTAAAAAGGATGGAGATCATTCATTCCAATAACAAAATTATAAGGATAAAATAAATTATTTGATAGATTAATGATAATACACATTGAGAATAAATGAACATCTAAATATCATTATTTAATATGGAATATTTCATCAAGAATTTATATGTTGGATCAAAATAATGAATGAAGATACTAATTGTAGTATCTTATGATGCTCAATATATTAGAGGTTGTTGAATTTTATACTTTAAAATATTATTTTGGAACAATTAAATTTGGTTATGTATAACATGTTTAAAGAAGGTAATTCACAAAAACTCTAGTTCTACACACTTGCTAGATTTTGGAAATACGATTCAGAGAAACTACTTCCGGAAAAGATGGTTCCGGAAAATGAAACATAATGAAAGTTTACAAAGATAAAGATTCTACCTTAAAGCGTATAAAATCTTACTAAATCAAAGTATAATTGTATAATTAAGTATAAGATAGTTATACTTTCCTCAAAAATCAAAATGCAGTGGAAAACATGAAACGAACATGTAACAAGTTGTAAATCATTTAACCCAAACAAATGGTATCCTACAACCTAGGATAATGTTCCCTTGATTTATACTTTCAAGAATGTCTATCTTACCCACACTATGGTAAGCCCTCATTACAAAGATTAGAGTATGTATTGCTATCCCCACAAGCCCTCAACATTAAGGTAGTTGACACCTCTTAATTCCTCAGTAAAGAATAATTCAAATACAAGGAAGTCGGTACCCTTGCCTTTCTATCCCTAGAAGCCTTCGATTGTACACAACAACAATCAGAGTCACACAAATAAAATATGAACAAGAATTTCAATATTCACTAATAATTATAGTCTCTCTCTAAAAATCACATCAACAACATGTAATTTCTAGAGTCATAAATCAGTTCAAGAATGTTATGAGATCTTTCAAATGAACTCTTATTTATAGGCATAGATCCAATGGTTGGCTCCCTCCTCAAACGGACATATTTTTCTTTTAATTTCAGAGGGACCTTTACATATGTCACTCAAACAATGGTTTTTAAGTAACTAAATGAACGACATCATTTTATAACAGAAACATCGTAAGAAAAAATATGGTTACAAAAACAAAATCCAATATTCAGAATGAATGCCAATAATTGTTCAGAGTATAACCAAAACAACATTCGATGTCTATAATACAAGGATATTCTGATTTGGTTTTCTATGGAATTCAGAACCTGATCTCTATAGAAATCCGGAGTCTAAATTAATAGGAAATATGGAATCTGGATTATAAATATTTCAGAACATGAACATACAATGATTGTAGATAGAGTTCATAAGAATTCCGAATCATAAATTACAATGTTTGGAGACTAAATTCAGAGAACTCAGAGTCAGAACTTAGAAGATTTCAGAGTATAAATTCGGATAACTCAGACTAAAAACATAGAAGTGTTCTGAGTCTGAATTCAGAGAACTCAGAGTCAGAACTCAGATCAGTTCAGATTCTGAATTTAGAGAACTCGGAGTCAGAACTCAAAATAGATCAGAGTATGAATTTAGAGAACTCGGAATCAGATCATAGAAGAGTTTGGAGTCTTAATATAGAGAGCTCAGAGTTTGAATTTGAATCCTGAAAACTGATTTCTCTCTATATAAATATTATATGATTATGAGGTTTTAGAGATGAAACTGAATTTTACACTTAGACGAGATAATATACAATTAAAACCATTGTAAGGATAAAAGTCCTTGGGGAAGGAAATTTTCATTATGAAATCAAAGCATAGGGTGAAATGAAATTTTACATAAGATACAGTGTATGTGATTTTCAAAACAAGATGTAATGGTAAATTCATAAGGAAACCATATTGACTCAACAATCTCCCCAAACATGAAGGATTGTAAAAGTCATAAGGAAAACCTTATTGACTAAAAATTACATTGGATCGTATTAATATGAAAAATATATTATTTGTTTTAAAAATTTGTATTAAAGGTTTTTACATTCCTTAAATATATTTTTATAGGGTAATAAATTATATATATACACTTAAAAACTATATTTTTTAACAAAAAATGACATTTTTACATGATTTTTTTGGAACACTTGTTTTAAAAATAATTTTTTACACAATAATAAATTTTATATCACAATATAAACTTCTATTTTTACGTCAAAATATCAAAATTTAATTTTGATTATTTATTGGGGTTTTCTTAAAATGTTTCATTTTTCATGAATAATTATTTGTAGTGTATTTGAAATAAAAAAGGATATTTCCTATAAATTATTTAAATATGAAATTATATTTTAAATTGGTCTTAAAATAATATTTTGTGAATTCTACATATATTAATATATTTTTTTCATTTTAATTAATTACACATTGAAATATGATAGAATTCACATTTCCACCTTCTGGGAACTTTTAATTTAAATACAAATTGTTTCTACATGTCAGTGGGATTAATTATCAATTAATTTATATGAATTCAATTTATAATGTTTAAAAAAATGCTTCTATATTTTGAATTATATAATCCAAATTTATTAAATATTTTCCTTTTGCTTTTCCTCATTATGAAAAGTTATATTGGAAATTTTTTTTCCACCGTAAATGGTAACTCTTGTAAAAATTGAGTAATATTAACTAAAAATTAAATTATATGTTTTATAAAATAAACCTTAAACATCGAACAAGAATCTTATAAAATAAAATTTCATCATAAAAATTCATAACTCTAATATATATCATTTTGTATAAATTTATATTTTATTATGACATTTATAATATTTTATTTAATTAAAAGGAAAATGTAAAAAAATCATATTCTAAATAAATAAAATATTTAAAATAAGAGTAAATATAGGGTATACTATCCATTTAAAATATAACATATTTAATTATATCATGGTAATTAATTATTAATATATATTAAATAAAAATTTACTCTTAATTATTCCAAAATAGTAATGAAATAATTATTTTACTAATGAAAATATAAATTAAATGTTGCAAAAAATATATAAATTTGTTTAGTTAATATGATAAATTTTATAAAATAATATTACAGAATAATGTAGAATAGTAGGGTTGCATTAATTTTTTCGTTATATTTTATCATTCTATTTTTTGTTTTCAAAATTCAATGTTATGAATATCCTCAAAATTGACATTTATGATATTTTAAAATAGTTATTATTTTCTTATATGACATTAAATTTTTAGCATCCTACCAAAAGATCAACTAAAATGGTCCCCCATAAGGTGGGTCATAAGACCTCAGCAACATCTCCCCAAATACCAGAGGCTATAGACAAAAAGGAGGAACTTGGATATGTTTTTGGGGAGACAATTCCTACATAGGAAAATGTATTGCACATAATATGATAATATTCAACAAATAATATGGCGCGTACATAAAAAAATTCATACAACACTAGAAGAAGATAAATTATCCAAAAAAATAAATAATAATTAAAGAATATAAAATATCATAATCGATACCAAGGTGATTTCAATATATGCGTACATTAATATGTATGTAAAAGTGTAGGGGTTTATGGTACATGAAAAAACTACACTCTAATAAAGAATCATTGACTAGAAACTTTCACATGACATATCGCGCAAGGATCAAACCTCTTTCCCCAATGTTACATGCTAAACATAAAAGTAATCATGCATAAGAAGTGGTACACCTCCTTTTGATGATAACTATGAACATAAAGAGTAATCAGGTTCCAAATGGAACTACAGTTGGGTGTGAGATATATCTCATTATTCTAGCACCCACAATGTTTAGACCATTCCATTTCTTGTACTAAAAAAACAGTATTGTTCTATTGCATCATAAATGAATAAAATTTAATTAATATAATAGTTGTATCTTAGTTTGGATTTCCATGATGACACCCATTTGTTACCACAAAATTAGACCCGATTTATAAGACAAAATGAGATACATAGTAAAGAATAAAATATAGAAGAAGGCCTAGTTAAAATAAAAGAATCCATAAAAATACATACCTTCATGTGTGTCCTTTCCCTTGGTGTCTAATCCATATGTCAAAAACATGAAAACTAAAGGAACTAGAGAAGAATCTAAAATAATGTGAGAAATATATGATGTATCATTAAGAGTATTATAGTAATTTCTATTAATATTTAAAAAGATAGAGGTGGAGTTTGAGACCATCCCCAATGTATCACTACAACACATCTAATTAATTATCCAATTCTACTAAGAAGATCGAAGTTGATCCTTTCCAATTTCTATGTATCACATATGGTATGATAATAATGATTCCATCTCATGTATCACACCTAAGTGACTGAATATCAAATGAGGCTTGGCATAGCCATATTTCCATTGGGTAAAACCTAGGATTCCCCTTAGGGATACAATATAACTAAATAATATATAATAATCCATGGAATCCCATTCCAAGAGATCTTAAATGATTTCACCCCAAATTAGTTTTATTTTAACCTATTGAAAACAAATTTTCCAATTGTGGGTTTAATACAGAACTAACATTCCCTCACAAGGCCAATTTCATGTAAATCTCAAGAGAGGAATTCATATATCACAGAGAAAGCAGTAATAATTTCAATAAATCTGGGTAAATATTTTATGTCAAATTCCTAACCCAATATTTAACAAAACATTTCATTTATCAGTTTAGGAATAAGAAATGACATTTTAAAAAATCAATGAATGACATGTCTTATAACCAAAATGATTTCAGAAAAATATCCCCTTAAATAATTTTATGCAATTTAAAATTCTTATATATGTATCACAAAAACACATGTAATGATAATTTAGTAATTAAAATCGAATGTAAAAATATATCTATTATGACAGCACACACAATGGGGTGTCTAGTGACATGAAAATATTCAAGGAAGCGTTGACCTTTCTAAAAATAAACATGGAACAAGAAAAAACAATTGATTTATTTGTTACGAAAAATATAAGAATCATCGGTAGGAACCACTGAGTGACATAATTATATGAATTAAAAGATGTAATTAAATTATGGGAAAGATAAAATATTCCCTACCTCATATTCTTAGTATATTGAACATTCTGCAACATCCTTTTATTTGACCAATAACTGAATAATTCATAGGATTTTTAAAAAACCAAATTTCTATTAAAAAACATCCAGGTAATATTTCATGAATAATAGTCTATTAAAATCAATGATTCTATTTTCATATGATAAACCATAAAAATAGATTCTTCATTCCTCTAAAAACAATGAAAATAGAGATGTAATTGAGGTGTATTGGGATTCTGAAGTGGAGAAGAGAGGTGGTTCACCACATGACCTAGGGGCACGATACACGTGGGGAGTGGGAGACTAGAGAGGAGGCGAGAAAAAAAGATAACTAAATATATAAGGGAAATAAAAAAGGAAAATGAAATGAATAAAAAAAATAAAAATAAATAAATAAATGTGACAGAGAAAGAGAAAAATAATAAAAATGGTTTAAACAAAATAATAATTATTTTCATTTTATCCCAACCAAATTTTTATTTTATTATTATTGATTTTCTTTTTTCTCATCATTTTATTTATTTAAATAAATTTTTTTAATTTTAATTCGTTTATTTACTTTTAACACTTGTCATTGATCTAGAGAATGAATTATTATTTTACTTAAATTTTTTGCAACCATTTAATTAAATTCTTACCTACTCGAGACCCACACCGGGACATGAGAGTGTGTTCCTTAGGTCACATTATGGAATACAAATAAATAAAAAAATACTAACTTGTTCATACATTGGTTAAATCTAATACATTACAAACTCCCTTCCTTAGGAATAATCATCCTCAACCACCCTTCATATTGTAGTGGAATGTTTTATAAGAAAAGATACGGCGACTTATCAAGAACATCATTCTACATCTCCCATGTCCCACACTGAACAATTATCAGATTTCATTGATCCTAGAACAAAGGGGAAAAAATTCATCTTAGAGCCTTCGCACTATAATCAATGATGCAAATCATATACTGCTTAATGGTTGGATTCGCCTCAAGTTATACAATGTCTTCATTAAACAATGGAGATATGTTAGGAAGATACTATAGAAGCTGAGACACAAATAATACATCATGCATGGCATAATACCTCTGAGTAAATTTCAACCAATAGGATACCATCCAAGTTGTCTCCACTATTTCAATCATCATGAAATTTATTGGAGATAACATCCACTCTCTTTTGATTCATCTATGAAGAATCCTCAGAAAAAAAAGTAGAATGACACAATGTCCAACATTTGATTCCATAGGTCTATGAAAAAAAACACTATAAGACTTCATTCTGGATTTATCTATATCCATATACGTATAAATAATCTAGGAATGCTCATAAGATTCATGAATGAGTTTTGGGCCTTGATGAGATTCCACACCTACATCAAGACAACATAGAGGAGAACAACATGGTCTACCATAGAGGGCCTCATATATCACCATGTAAAATGATGTTTGGAATTTGTTATTACAACAAAACTCTTCTAGATGAATATTTTTTCCCCAATATCTAACAAAATAAAGGATATAAGACTTCAAAATATCCTCTAAAACCAATTTTTTTCCTCAGTCAGTGCATCTGTGCCTGTGTGATATGTAGTACACAAAATCACATGTGAACCTAATGCCTTCAACAACCCTTTCCAGAATTGAGAGTTCAAGTGTGAATCTGTGTCCAACATGATATAATGGGTAATGTCATGAAGTTTAAATATCTCTCGGATATAAAGCATCCATCAACCGTAAATAGATAAGGTCTCCCATATTGGTATGAAGTACGTGACTTTGGTCAACCTGTCGATGATCACCAAAAATGCATCATTTCCATGAGGAGATCTGGGCACGTCCATAAGAAAATAAATGTAGATATCATTCCATTTACACTTAGTAATGCAAAGAGGATGTAGGATTATAGTGTGTATATGGTGCTCATCCTTCACCTACTGCCAGGTGGAGCACTAATTAATGAAACATGAAATTTTATTTTTCACACCAGGGCAGTAGTACTAACAATTCATATCTAGGTACATCATGGTATATCTAGGATGAACATCCAAAATAGAGTAACGAGATTAACTCAGTATCTGTTCCTAAATATCAAATGTAACCAATTCATAGATATTGTTGAGAAGTTTTTCATTTCCATCAACAATCAATCTAGGAAGAGGGTTCTCCCTTATGTCTCTTTCCCTCAAATTGAGCCCATCTAAATAGATAACTATTTCATGTAGACTCACTATATAAGTGATAACTTCACAGCAAAAAATATCTAGCACTTGTTTTATGCACTGTTCTTTAGCCTCTGGCAGTATCTCAGAAATCATATTCATCATCTTCCATTCATTTATCACTTCATTGATGACTTGTATTTTCATATTTAAACTCAACTTGTCCACCATGACATTACCCATTCTAGGGGCATAAGAAATGTCATAATCAAACAACTACAGATATTTGACCCATCTAGGCTGCCTCAAATTTATGTCTCACTATGAAGAGATATATTTCATGTTTTTATGATCTTTGTAAACAACTAATCTCACTCTGATCAAGTAGTTTCTCTTAAAATGAATAACATGAACCAACACTATTAATTTGAGGTTTTTCATAACATAGTTCTGCTCATGAGGCCTCAATTGGTTGGATTCATATGCTATGACTCGATCACCCTACATTAGAGCATAACACTATCTAATTCATGAAGCATCTCAATAAATTCTATATCTTCTACATAGATCTAGAAGAATTGAAATTTTTGGTGTCTTTAGACTTCGTTTTATCTCCTTAAAATATTTCTCAAAAACATTAGAAAAGTTAAACATCACACACTTCATAGTGAAGTCTATAAGAGGAACTATTAAGTATGAAATTTCTTGTATTAAGCATATGTAATAGTCATAAATTCCCAATAAAATACCTATGCTAGACACATTCTTAGGCTACTCTGAAGAAACTATTGCTCTCACATTTTCTCGGTTGACTGATACTCCAACTTCTAATATGATATGTCCAAAAAATTGAATCTTATTGATCCAAAAAATCCATTTTATGGGATTTTCATATCATTGGTGGATTCCTAGGGTATATATCATGATCTCAATATGATTTGTATGGTAATGTATAGAGTGTGAATAAATGTAGACGTGATTTATGGTGTCTAGAACAACGGAATGATGGTACTGGGGGAAAACATCATTTCTGAGAATCATGAAAATTAATTGAACATTAATTAGAATCAACAAAATAACCAAATATTCATAAAAGTTATACAATATCAATTAATATATATATATATATTATCCAATTTTGGCACATGCACCTGATAATTACTCCTAATTAGATAAATCTCTGAAAAAATAGTTTCTCCTTTGAGATGGTCGAAGATATCATATAGATATGGATACATATATAAATTATTCACTATAATATTGTTCAATCGATTGTAATCCATGAATAATCTGAAGTTATTATCCACCTTCTTGGAGAAAATACTTGTGGAACCCCATGACGATGGGCTAGGACAGATAAAACCCTTCTCCTCAAGATCATAAATCTTTATCTTCAGTTCCTGTAGCTCATTTGTTGCCTCATATAAGGAATAATCGACATTTGTTCTTTACATGGAACATTGTTCAAAGATAATTAAACATAAAACTCATGTGGTAAGCCAGATAAATCATTAGGTAATACATCCATGAAATGATCCACAAAGGGAGGGATTCCACTAACATTAGTCTCTAATCACCCATTAAGAGTCTTTCTAGCTGAGTTGTCACTCTACCCAAACCAGAATGATTACTTCCAAATAAGTCTTCTTAAATATCATTTTCTCTATTGGGTACATACCTTCTTCCCTTTGGTGTTTTGAAGGACACTTAATGTCGATAGAAATCAATATATGCTTCATAAGTAATGAGATAGTAAATACTGAGATGAAATAAAATCAAGAAGTCTAGAAGAAGAATAAATTCATGAAGAAACTGTACCCACTATTTTCAAGGGGAACTCTAGGTACTGGTATATGACATCTATTTTGATCCCCCAGAGTAGTGTGAGGAGACATTACATTGTAGAAATAATCGATGGAATAAACTGAACTCTGAATAGTTGAAGTAGATATTAAAGTGTCTAATGAACTAATATCAAAAAGGTAAGAAACTAGAGTAGAGGCTACTTTGATAGTATCTCTACCAATTTATGTCCATGGACTGTTTGCTACTAGTGGCGGTTGCATTACACACACATGTCCAAATCCAAATCCCGGAGATGCCACCTGAACAAACTAAGCATACAAAATCTATTGATGATAGTGTTATTAAACATTAATTCCTCCACCACAGCCTCCATTTCCATGGTTTGATTACATAGTGGAAAAGAAACTCCAATACATACCTGGATTTACAGATCCCATACCTGATGGAGGTGCTATAACAGATTCTCTGTAACTAGATGCAGGAGGATAAGAATAGTAGAAATTTCGAAGGTGACTTATCGTTACAAAATCTCATCACATCGATGCGTTTCTAGGGCACTAAGGCTTCTTATAGTGGATCTTACACATCTGATGACATAATATAGTGTTGTCAGTAAATGTCATATGTATGGAATTTCCTCCATGTGAACAGTAGAAAAGGTGCTTCTTACATCCTGAAAAACCATCTCCTTACTTCCAAATAGAACAACCCTAGATCATTGGATCATATTCTCTACGATTTAATACAATAATTAGGGAATGATTAATTACATTTGTAACAATAATCAATTTAACTATTTTCACACATGAGCATATATCATATCAATGTACATCCTAAAAGTTGCTCGAATTTTTTGTGCACCACCAGTCAAAGATAGAGAAATTTGATGGATCTAAGTAAAACACTGAATATTCCAACACTATAATATAGCCATGCATAAGAGGTAAGATCTCTATAGAATTATCTACACTCAGATCCCGACTTAAGATTTAATCACGATTTTTCTAGAATCGCACTAAGAGTTCGTCAGAAGAAGTGATAATAGAATGCAGTCCGGAATCCTTCTAAAACAATGCCTTTTTGTTTCTTTTCCTATGAAATGACATCCCACTAATGCATGGTGGATTCAATAAGTATTAAGATGGAACATCTAATCCACTTCTCAAGATGAATATCTAGAATTTCAAAGCTATATTTCATATGATAAATCCATTAATAATTAGTATTGGGACCATTATCCCACATGAAGGTGGGAGGATACTGACAAAGAAAGTCTTGCATAGTACCCTCTATAGTCTGGGTTGGCTTGGGAACACTCCGAACTGATCACATGAACTAAAGAAGACTATCACTGAACTGAGAATCCATATCCAATTGAATATCCAGACGATTTTCCGCCTATGGCGTTATAGCTGGCACTGTAAGAAGCGCTAATTGAGGAATTACGAGTTTTTATAAACCCACCAGCTATGGTATGTGATCATTCCTACTCTCTTGGAATAAAACATGATGATTTCATGGTGATATTACATTAAAATTTCCAAATACATAGCATAGATGAGATTCTATTATAGATGAGGTATAAGAGTCAAGGAGTAGTAAGAAAAGGTATGGTTCAAGGCATCCAAGTTAAGGTCATTTAAAAGTAATAAATTTCTATTTCAAGGGTCCATTTCTACTATAATGACGGTATACTATATATTTATAACAAAAATGTACCACATGATATAACATCTAATCACAAAAATACTTGCATGAAAATATGATGATTCAAAATTAAATTATACATGGAATTTTAATATGTATGTAATCTCCATCCAAAATATATATATTATGATGAATGAAATGAAATTACCTCATGTCATCATGCTGGAATCGTAAAAATCATCATCTCCATAATACCAATACCAATAACAACATAAAAATGTGGATCACCAAATGTTGATGTGATATAAAAATCATTTGTATAATCAATGAATGAAATACAAAACCTATGGAATTTGGGTTTATCCTATACATATGACAGCTAAATCAAATCACATGGTAAATTCAAAATCCTTATATCCTAGTTTTTTGACTAATCTAAACAATATGAAAAAAATATAATAATCCCCTTTGAAACCCCTTCGTAGCTTCTCTCACTGAGTGCCTCTAAATTGGGCCCCAAGAATGTGTGATACAAGACAACAAGCACATCTCCCCAACTGCTAGATGTTAATGATAAATAGAGAGGGACTTGGTTATGTCCATTGGATGACTATAAACTCATAGGAAAAGTTATTTCACAGTTGAATATAATATTAAATCAAGTAGAGTATGCATATTGAAAAAAACATAGGCAACTACTGAAGAAGATAAATGAACCAACATAATAAAAACTAAATGTGGAATCTGAGATATCATAATAAATACAATGATGATTTCAATGTATTATTTCATATGTAATTAAAAAATGTTCAAGGTTATGGGGTAGAAGCATAAACTACATACTGATAAGGACTGAATGACAAAAAACTGTCACATGACATCTGAAGAAAGACTCATTCCTCTACCCCTATATCCCCATAAAAAACATCAAAACAATAATGCATTGGGAGTGGAACACTTATCCATATCCATTCCATAGGAACATAAAATATACTCGGGTACCAAATGACACCTGAGTAGGGTGTGAGATATAATCTCATTAGGCCAGCACTAATAATGTCTATTCAAATCCATTTCTTGTTATAGACTAATAGAATTGCTCCAATGTATAATAAATTCATTAAATTTAACTAATACAATAACAATTAATTTGTACTATTTCTAATAAGACACCCATGCCATACCACATGCTTCAGCCTGAATAAGAAGTCTAAAGTAGATAACTAGTATTGAAGAATATATTCAGCATGGCCTAAGTAACATGGTGATCCAATGAAAAGTGAATACCCCAACGAATTCACTTTGGAATGTGTTCTATTCATATGTTAGGAATCAGCACATCAAAGGTCCACAAAGGGAAAAAATCATAATTAATCTCTATAAAGTATAAAAAACATATTAATGAATTTATATTAATATTTAAAAAATTAAAGCTTGATCAAATTCCTATCCCAAATTTACCTCAACAATACATCCAATCAATTACAAATGCCTCCAATATTATCCATGTAGATCCTTTTTTAATATTAATTTTATCTTGTTATATGGTAACCATGGGTACATCCTAATAATTGACTATAAAGGACCTAGTATCAACTGAGGCATGGTGTATCCATAATTCTATCATTTCAGACCTTATATTCACTTTAGGGTTCTGGAATAACTCAATAGTACATAATAGGCGTAGGGGATCCCATGATTGGAGATCTTAAAACATCACTTCCCAGACACATTGTGTTATAACGTTTCAAGTACAAAGAATAAAATAGCCGTTTCTTAATATGGATCCCACAATCCATTATCCACATGAATTCATGTAAACAAAAAAGTGTGGAACACAGACACACACTCACATATATATATATATACACACATCACAGAGAAAGAATTTTTAATTGAAATAATTTAGGTATCCATTTAATTCCAACCTCACAACCCAATGTTTCACAAAACATTGTATTTAACTATTTCTGAGGAGGAAATTACATTTAATAAAAGAAAGGAATGATATGTCTTATAAACATTTATTTGTGAATCAATGCACATAAAATAATTTTATTCAATTTGATCTTTTACCCAAAGTATAACACTACTTGATTTAATTATATTATAATGATTCCACCCAAAGGTAAACATTAGCTGATGATTTTGGCACTCAGAATGTGGTTTCAAATAGACTGAAAAAAATATAGGAAGGGTTTAAAATATGATGTTTTCCCATGGATCAAGGAAAAATATGGTGAGTAAATTAATACACATTATACAAGATTCATTGGTAGGTACTGATGAGTGGTATTATCTTGAGAAATGAAATAATAAATGAAATATTAATAAAGATGAAATATTCCCTACCTCATAAACTTATTATATCTCATGTCCACGGAAAACAACTGATTTTTCCTAAAATGGATGAAATCAGTGAAATTTTTAAAACCAATAATTTTCGGTAAAACACTTAAATGGAATATTTTGTGATGGAGAGTGTAAGAAACTCAATGATTATTGGTTTAGATGATAAACCTTACAGATAACATCAATGAACTTTTAATTAAATTGAAAACAAATAAGTTATAGATGTGATGTGGGATTCTGAAGTTGAGTAAGGAGATGGGGCACCCACTAGTCAGGGGGTGTGATGAAAAAGTGGAGAGGGAGAGAGGATATGAGGATAGAGAGAAAAAGAAACAATAATAAAAAATGGAGAGAAATAAATTACAATGAAAATAAAGAAAATGGATAAAATTAAAAAATATAATATATTAAAAATGAAATGGAAGGAGAAAGGAATAATAATAATAATGGGTTAAACATAGTTTTAATTATTTTCATATTTCTAGAAACCACCATATATTATATTATTAATTTTTTCTTATTTTATTTTGAAATCATTAAATTTATTTTTATTCCTTTGAAAAATTTTAATTATGTTATACATGAAACATGGTGATATGTGGTTAATTTTTTTTCATTAATCTTAAGAAACCATTTATATAATGTATTTTTGTTTTGCCCCTGCATCACGGTGTGCGAGCACGTTTTCTGTGTCTCTTTAGTGAAGCAAGCTAAATTAAAAATAATAAATGAAAAATACTATGGTTAAATATAGTACAGTACAAAATTACAAAAAATTAATATATTATGAAAAAAGATGGAATAATGTTATAAATTTAATCCATGGTCCCTATATGGTTAATTTGTAAAACTATTATAACAATGTTAACATTCAAGGAATATAATATGATGTTGTGATGGTTATAATAAATGGGATAAAATAATGGTTAAATAAAGAATGTAATCTTCATAGTCTGACCAAGTATTTTTGGAAAATTATTTAATGATACAATTTTGTCCCATTATAAATATATATTAAAAATAACGAACTTATTTTCCATCTAAAATATAATAATAATTTTTATTAATTTAATAGTTTTATAAATTAAAAGAGTTCCCTCACTTATCTAATAAATAGAAACAAATTATTATATTTTATTCACATATTGATTACTTTTTGGATTGGAAAATTTTATCTAAAATACCTTCCCAAAATACATCCCCACATTATAGAGATCTTATTTTAATCATATCACCATCCATATTTTTCATAAGGTATTTTGAAAAAGATATTTTTTGAAGAAGAGGTATCAATTTTAATTATGTATTTATGTTTTATTTCATCTTAAAATTACTTAAATTCTACATATATAAAAATTAGATACAATCATATCAATAAACAATATAATTAGATCATGGTTTTTATTGTTATTACCTACACCTTCACATAGTTCCTTCAAATGGGATACACATTCATCCTTCGTGTCTAAGAAGGACTACTGAATCATGAATTGATGTCGTTCATTATGCCAATATAACAAAATTATGATTGGTAATAATGATGTATTTATAGTTCATATAAGATATATTTTTTTAATGATTTTAATATGAATATGTAATATTTATATCAGACATTCCTACACACTTTCAATTTTGTAGGAATATGATAACAATATATGTGTTTACGATAGAGTACATCCTCATGAAGCAATGTGATTCATTCACGCATTACATGGAATTTATTACGGATGATTTTAAAATATGTATGTGATATATATTACCTAATAATTATATTATAATCAATATATATATATATAATTTACATTTAATTATTTCAATATGATAGAGAATAGAAACAATTTTCATTCATATGTGTGGCCTACCATCTCCAAGAATGTTGTATTTATTATCTATTTTTAAATATTATATATTATTATAAATACATTTATAATGTATATCTATAATATTTATATGATGATTTAAATTTAATAAATGAGGAAATAATATTCCGAGTGATAAGAAAATAATAACTGGTCCATTCATAAATGGAAAACAAATTGATAATTAACTGTAACTCAAAATTAATATTGGATACTTAATAAACAGGTAATATAATTTCATAAAAAAATGTTATATTTTAATATATATATTAATATCTTTTTTATATTTATTTGTAATCATATTACATTTAATATAATTTTGGATTGAACGTATATGAATGATGTCCAGACTTGATATAAGGGAATTTCTAAACTAAATTTTATTTCTATGAGATATATGCCTCATTAACATAATATTTAATTTGTGTGGTGTATATTATGCCCAGTGATAAATAATTTCATGACTCTCATTATCAATAGGGAATTTATTTATTTTACTGGATAATTATTACTTTTATGGGGTATAATATTTAAATTATTACAATGTGGAAGAGGGAATTTTTAACCCAATTTTTATTCATTGGGTTAAAACTATACTTCTTTTATTATGTCATACTCAGATTATTTTTCAATTGACTATAGAATATATTATATAGAATATAAACCTTTTCATGAGTATTTAGATTAGAGAAAAATATTTTATTCATTTTATTTTAGATCATGTCAATGATATGACATTTATAAATGATTTTCATTTTAAAGTTATATTCTTATAGTTTCTCGTAAAACCTTATTCTTTATACATATACATGATTTCTTAAATTGTATGCAATTTTTTTACTATTCATTTATCATTTTTTATTTCATTATTACTCATTATTTTTTTAATAAAATGTTTTTATAATTAATATTTTCCTTGTTTTCTAAAATCTACAATTTGTAAATTTCATTAGAATAATATGGATGAATTTTTTTAACATATATGAGATGAGAAGAATTTCTAATCTTAAATACTCCATAATTCCTTTATTAATTATTAACTAAAATTAAATATTATTTTCAATGAATATGTTTTCTTCTATAATGGTATAGTAATTTAATAAAAATAATTAGATGACATAAAAGATATTTTCCTCTAAAATTATTTCATGTGATCTCAAAAAAATTATTTTCCAACTAATATAATGTTATTTTATGTTACATTTGATTTAAAGTGGATATTAACCTTGAAAATTATAATACGTTTTTAATGTTTTTCTTAGGTATTAATTAATAAAACCCATTTTCCTTCCATGGTATATGTTATGATGAAATGTTTATGAATCCTATTTCTTTTTATAGAATCTTTTATTATTTATGTTCTTGTGGAACACATATGAGTTTTTTTCAATGTTATACTGATTGGAACTCTATCTACCTACAATTCATTGGGATTTAGATTACATATCATGGGATATACTTGGACATAATGGGGACTATACATGATTCAGACAAGACTACAACACAATGTGAAAATGGTTTAGTTACAAAAAATTACACCATGATAGAATTAGGATTTAACATTGAGTACTCAGATGGTTTATGTAGATATCCCAATCTAGTATAATAGTATTCGAGATAATCCTTGTATTTTTGGGAAATAATTTACTAATCTTTTCCGTTTTCCAAAAAATCATGTATTATTCCTTTTTATTATTTTAATATTCTTGTCTTCTATGTTTTTATGAATTATTCTATGAATCAAGATTATGATCTATGATATGTAGGTTATAATTTTAAAAAGTTGTGTAAATATTTATATACATTTACATTTATGATATAATTTATAAGTCCCTTGTTTACCATTACATGACAACATTTCTTAAACTTCTATTACGTTTCGTTTCCCCATGATATGATGAATGGTATAAGGTAATATTTGTGAACACATGTTCTAGTTCTGAATAAATAGGTTTATGATGACGTAGATATTCTTCGAACCTATTTTATATGATTCTATGTTTCCAAATCCACTAATCCCATATGATTATGGAATGGTTAGGTCATGTAAGTAATGAACACTCTTATATTATTGTCTAACATATATTTATTACTACAAGTGGTATTTATATTATGATATTGTTTTTCATTCATATTTATTGACAGAATATTTGAATTTGATATGGGATATAAGTGTTATAATTTACAATGCACTTGGGAAATGTAGATTTTACATTGATGTCCACACAATTCTATAAGATACATCAATTTCCCTATTCTAAATTTTTTTTAGGGTGCACATTAGATAAATTTTACAGTGGATCATATGTAAAGAAGGTATTAAATCAGTTTGGTTAAAACCATATATAATGTCAATATTTAATAGATATCACAAATTATTACCTTGATGTGAAAATATTAAATCTAGGACAAGGTGGAAGATGGAATGATACCTTAATTATTATTAGGTATTCAATAAAATATAAATTTAATGGATATTTTAAGTATTTTTTATAGTATTATCATGAATACCCATTTGAAAATAGTTAGAAAATTTTAACTTTTTTATTCATTTTAGTTTATAATTGTTTTTTCTATGTGAGATAATTTAATTTGTTCTAGATTATAAAAAAATAATGAGATTGTGTCATTGGTACATTACATAAATCGATAGGAAAAATAAAATAAGGCGTAAATGTAATGTTATACATGATCATTATAGTGGTAATGAGAGAATTTATATCCATAATGTAAGGCACGATACTTTTATTCTTCCTTCATATCACACCCTCCATACGATAAAGACATTTTAGATGTCAAACATATGAAATAAGGTAATATTTCATGATAGGTTTTTATAAAATATCAATTATTTCCTCACAGTGAATGAAATTAAATTAAAGGAATTAAAACACAATGATTATCCTGTTGTGATTCAAGATTTAATGAATATGAATAAATTTTTATTTGCAGTAAAACATTCCCAAACAATAATTAGTAGGTATTAAAATATTAAAACATATATTCAGAAATGAAACAGTCATATTGAATTTTAATGTAATAGAATAAAAATTTAATTATTTTATATAAATTATAAATGTTCTTCCAATATTCATTTGTAGATATAATGGGTAACAAGATTGATCATTTTGTGACACTTATCTAACTCTATGTCTCTATACATTTCAGATGAATATAATAATTCTAGTTTTATATAAATATTTTTAAATGGCATATACAATTGATAAAGTCACCCAAAATAATTTATTATATATATTTTTATTATAAAAAACAGTCAATTCCAAATTTAATACTTATATGAATTTGATAACATTGGGATCCAAATATTATGTAATAAAGTAGGTCTTGATGGTGGTGTAATTTCAAGAAGAGATTTTGTCACTATTCCCATCAATGATTTGTAGCATTATATCAATTACTGTTTATTTTCTAGTACATATGTTGACTGAATTGATGAAAATCATAATGAAATTCATAGTTATTTTAATCCATAACGTTCTATATGATGGATATCAATTTCGAATTAAAAATGGTTAATATGTGTTTAAGACATATTTATAAAGATTAATTTTAAAATTCGTAATTAATTTTTAGAAGACAATTGTGATTACACAACATGAAATGTTTACATATATTATAATTCAGTGGATATCTAATTTATAACTATATGTTTTATAAAAAATAGCATGATGAACATAGAAAAGATAAAAATAGTGGAATTACACTTACTGGAGAAGTGATGAAAATATCTTGTACCATTGAAATAATTCTAGTTTATATGAATATATCATGTGTGGTTGTAGTCAAAAAAATTGTGGATTTAGATCATACTACATTTTGGGTAACAATATTTTAATTTGAATTGGTTGATATAAATTGTGAAGATAAAATTGATATATTGTGATTCAAAATATTTAATATTAGTTTTGTGTATAAAATATTTTTTACCTATAAATATTTACAATACCAATGAATAACATAATAATTATCTAACAATTGTGAATATTTATAATGTTAAAAAACATGCTAATGGTGTGAAACAGACTGATGGTGAAAAAAATCCTAAAGGAATGAAATTTGTACGAAAAATTAAGGAGAAAATAACACATGATGTTGTCACATGATTGTGTTAATGAAATTTAGAAAATTGATATTTTTATCTGATGAATGTTATGTTATAAGGAATCTGTCTGATATACCAATTCACCCAAACAAACCATTTTTTTATCTTCACTATAGTTCATACCCTAAATCACATGAAAATTGATATAGATACATGGAACAATGTTGTTGTTGTATCAATAGAAAAACATTGAGTAATATAAAATGGTATAGTTATAATATATACTAAAAATTTTATACAATAATAATCAATAAAATATTCATTTGGATTTTATTTTCCTTTATATATTACATTTATATTAGAATAATATGGGTTGTTATTCATAATAATAATTTCTAATAAGTTTCATATAAAATTTTAAAAAACACATAACCATAATATAGGCTAGAGATTTAAATGGAATGTCACACCCCAAACACAAAATTTCTTATGAAACATAATAATCCTTATAGCATGAGATTCTTTTGTTTCCCATCATATTGAGGTGCAATTTAAGGTACACTGTAAAATATTTCAATTTATTTTACATTATAGGTATTTAATACTTTGATTAATAATTGTTAGTATATGATATTTCAAAGTAGTTACTAATATAATTTTTTTTAATGAAATCACCATATTATTATCACAAAGAAAGGAAATTGTACACAGTTAGTGAAAAAATTATATTCTTTAATTTTATAGTAAACAAATGATGTGATATAAGAATTTATATAATTTTGAGCTCTATGTTTTTATTATTATTATTATATCAAAATCTATATATAATTCCTTCTCATATAAAGGTTTATAAAAATAATATCATTTAATGGAAATTGAAAAAAATAGAATAAAAAAAAGAAAAAAAAATTAAGTAATAATGTAAAAGAATGAAAAAATATTAATTTAATTTTCAGAAATATATAAAAAAAATTATTGAAATTTTTTTCAAGATTTTAATGATAGTTAAAGAAAATATGAATAAACTATCATTACTAAATAAGAATAGTTTTTGAAGTATTCTAAATTTATATATATGTATCAACAAATTAGGTGTGTGAGTTATATTGTCTAAAAATAATGATAAATTTGGAATGATTGAGAGAATGTATTGACAGATAAGAAAATTATTAACGTGTAGGTTAGTGGTACAATTATATTGAAAAGGGTAACTAGTAAAATGAAATTACAATACATTAATTTTAATGAATCAACAATATAACATAAGAAAATAAAAACAAAAATCATATAGCCAAAAAATCGGTTTAGATGAATTTAATTCCCCTCAAATTCTTATCTTACCTATTGTAACTAGGTTTTTCAAAAAATAGTATACTAATTATAATAAATAAGTTATTGATACTTATATTGAATATAAATAATGATGGGTTTATTAGAACGAGATTTATTTCTTCCATCATCCACTCATCACCATGTTTAAAGAGGTATATTGAATGATATCGAAGAAAATACCATAAATATTAAAAAAATTAAATTGATGACAAGAGTTTATATATTTAGGTAAATAATTATTTTATTATAATGTTACCACATCCACTTAATTATGTTATTATTAATATGGTGTCTAATTTTATTAGATGTTCTATAGAATGGATATCTACACATATAAATACAATTTTTTGAAATGGGTTATGTGATTAAAAACATCCATTATATTCATTATATTTATGCTAATTAAAAAATTTATATTCAAATGTAATTAATAGATAATTTTGATGCACAATTTTGGGTCATTTAAATAACGGGATTAAGATATTAGATTAACAAATATTCAAATGATAATTTCTCATAATACAAATAACCTCAACAAATAATATTATTATTAGTTTTGGAGATAAAATATTGTAAAATTGTAATAATATGACATTAAATTTGATGTTAATATATATAGAGGAGTCACCTAGGACATTATTAGTCTTGAGAGTATAAATTATACTCTAAAAAAATATTAAGTATACCTTTTTGATATTCTATATATGAGGCCATTTTCTAAAAATTAATAAAATGTCAATGTAAAAGTACTTGTGATAGAATATTTTTATTTTTTAGTAAGGATTTTAATATTATACATACAAATTTATGTTTTTGTATTTCATATTATATACTAAAATGAAAAAAAATAACATATCCATGTTAAAAATTTTATTTTATATTAGTAAATATAGAGGTTATGTAGTTCTAGAATTATTTTAGACATCCTAGTTATGTGTTTTCATATAACTTGTGTAATTATTTTTATTTTTAAAATTAACTTCACGTACATTCATAATTTTTCAATATTCATGAACTCTTATATGTCTTGTCCATCTATTCTAAAAGGAATCCTCTTCTTATAAAATTCATCATTACCTATAATTTCTTCCATAATCTACATGACCTCTCCCCATAAATGGATAAAAATAAAAAAAAATTGTCCCTTAGAAATAATTATCAAGTAGATGATCCTGAATCATTTTAATATTTTGTAAATATGAACTATAATTTTGAAACATATAATTCGATCTTAGTTTATGTTATAAAAAATCAATCGTGTAAAAATGATATAAAATGTCAGAATATAAATTTTTATGTTTTGTATAACTATTTTACTAGATTCTAGTAAAATAAAATTCATAAATACTTGATAATAATAAACTCCTGCAATAGATTACATCAATCCCAATAGAGACTGCTTTTGAGAACAATAATAAATCGAATTATTTTTTATCATTATAAATAAAACTACATTGAAGCATATTTGGATTAATGTGACCATCCAATGACCAGATGATATACATGGGAATTTTAAAAAATATATATCACATTTCCATTTACCATTATATCTTTATTTATAAAACAATGATAAATTTTGAATTGGATATCTATATAATTATTTTTTGGATAGCATTTCCATGGAAGTATTATAATAATTTGAATTTTAATCAAATGTAATAAATTCATGATTTATGGAATAAAAATATTTAAAAACCCATAAAAAGGATTGAATAGTAGATGAAAATATAATAACAATATAACCTCTTTAAAAACATAAATAAATAGTATTACACTAAATTTTTAAATGGATAAAAAATCCAAAGAACTATGACACATGAGGTAACATTAATGATATGATCTATTTTGAGATACAAATTATGTAATATGGATATATTTAATGAAAAAAATTTAGATCATTTAAACACAAATCTAATAAAAAATACTGAAACAAAATCTTATTACAATTATTGTTGAATATTTAGTTATTTAAACTAATATTGACATATAAGAAAAACAAACATATCGATCATACATATAATGTGACCAGAAAAAATTGAATTTTTATTTATTAATATATATAACTATTTTCTATGTTATCATAATAGTGAAATTGATATCATATTTTCCTAAATTTTTATTATATTTAACAATAATTATATTATCAATTTTATGAAAACAATAACAAATAAACTGACATTTAATTTATTTGGATTGATACAATATATATCCTTACTTTTAAATGTATTTATAATGATATAAATATGAGTTGAATGATCATAACTATGTAATGGAACAATAATTATTGAATAAAATTACAAAACTCATGTTTTCAAATCCATCTCTAGTAGGAAGATATGACATATTAATATTACATGTGTTTCGATATTAGTGATCAGACCTTCTTATTTAGAATTTGACTTATTTTTTATTTTATAAAAATCTCTCAATCAATCAATGTGTATTTTTTATATCTCCATTTCTCATTAATGAGGTTCTTCTATTTTACATTTTAATTTTTCTTAATATATTATGTTAACCTATATTAACTATATATCATGTTTCATATATAAAATATAATCTGAATTACATTATATTTATCAAATTTTATATAAAAATAAATTTATAATTAGTTTTTATTTACGCATATAGCATTTATAAAATAAGTATTTTTTTTAATTTATGTAGATGATTCTTTATTATGAGACTGGTTGATCCTTTGACATGATGTTATTAGAGTAACATCATTTTTATATTAGATATATTTTTTATTGTCTATAACTATTGTATATAATTTTAATTAATATGATAAATTCTTCTAAAAGATGCACTGTAAATATTTTATTATTATTTGAAATTATTATGAAGTTTTTTATATCTTGTAATTGATTTTTATGTTTAATTTTTTGTAGTATATTAATTTAGTATTCTTTATTAAATTGTTATAGGTGATAGATTCTTTTATCTATGCCAAATAAGTATGGATAAATAACTATGTTTATTGGTGTATACATTTTTGGGATAATGAAGCTTATAATAAATGTCTTTTGGGTTTGAATAATGTATTAGTATTGGTGAAAAAAAATTATCTCATAGAGTTTTGAAAAAAAAAATTATAATTAAATTCATTATATAAAAATATTATTTTTCATATATATTTCATATTTATATGATACATATATCAAGCCCCATTTTATTTGAGACAATGTTTATTGTTTCGGTATTGGTGATTTCCACTTGATAAGGGTGGAAGGAAATTATCATTCAATTAGAATATAGTATTATCTTATAATTACATGATGTTATAGAGGAGAGGGGTCACATGTATGGATCTATCCTGGAAAAAATTTCGATTTTAGAATCTTAGGTCTCATCTTTTTCGTTCACTTTTAACAAAATAATTTTAAATTCGGTTGTACACTATCTTTACTTATTGAGAGATTTATAGTAATTCATTTTTTCGTTATAATATTTTCCATTAGGGTTTTTTAATATTTCTACTACTTTTCATATTATTCTGATGTTTTAGTTTAATAAAATATAATCGTTTTTACCTATCTCTAAAGTATTTTCTCACATAAGTGGTGAAATATTATTTCGTATCGGATAAGTGTAAATTAAAAGTTAAAAAATAATCTCATTTCTCATTTATATCATATCATTAATTCAATTTAATTATATTTATTTTATGATATAATATTTTACTATATCGTATATATATAATATTTGTTTTATTTATCAATGAAATTATGATTAGAAAATTTGGGAGAAAATTTTTATATATTTTATAATAATTACGCTTTTTCAAATTTTATGTGGAAATTTAGTATGATAAAATTCCACTATTTTATTTATTTTTATAAATGATAAAGAGACATAAAGACATCCACAAATAGAGAGGGAAATTTTGTTTCCAATAATTTCATTTAAAAAAATTTAGTTCTGAATTGGAGTCTTAAAAAATATTAAAATTCGGAAATTATTCTACAAAAACTTGTCTTAATTTGATAAATATAATTTTTTAAGATTTTGGAAAAAATTTACTATATAAAATAAAAATATAAAGTATTTCTAAGATTTTATATTAAATTTTATTTTATTATTTGACTAAGATAAGTGTTATTTATAGAAAAGTAATTTTAAAATTTCTTCATGCATCAATTTATTAGAAAATAATATGTTTATTAAATAATATTTACATTATTTTTTTTATAAAAAAATATTAATTGGGAAAACATGAGATTATATGTATGGAAATAAATTATATAGTCACCTATTAAGATAAATTCAATTTTTTTCATTGAATTAAAATATATTTTTGGTTAAATTTATTTTAGAAAGTTGTTTATTAATTTGATGTTAACAAATCATTAGTAAAATGGAAGTATTTATTATATGAAATCATTAAATATTAGAATGAATTACAAAAATCAAAACAATAATTTTTTTATAACAATTAATAAAAATGTAAAATTCATATCATAATAGTGAAATATTTAATAGGTGAATATTCTAAATTTTGAACAAAATTTAAATCTCATTTGAAAATTAGTTGACCTTGATTAAAATTTGATGAAAAGCTTTATTTTATTTTTTGGTGTATAATGGGACAATTAATTAATGGAATTAATAATTTATAAAAAAGTGGTAAATGAAAAATATAATGTGTCATAGAAACAAATTTAATTAATATTTCTATAATTATATATTTTTTAAATAAATAACATTTATTAAATAAAATAAATATGTAAAAACAATGATAAAAATAAGCTGAATATTAGGATAATGTTTTCTATAATTTATATGATGTAATGTTTCCAATATTTATATATCATTTCCAATATAAAATTAATTTAATTCATATTCATTCCAATATTGAATTCTTTTTATTGAATCCACTAGAATTTGAAAATATCGTAAAAGTAAGTGTTGGCAGAAGATATTTTTTGATAATATTGATATAATTGTTTAAAAAACATGTTTTCACTAAATTAATTTGTTTTAGGGTGTGATCAAAAAATAAATTTTAATATTTTCACATATATAACGTATAATTGAAAGTGGTTAAAAACTTTTTGATTCTGAAATATCCACTCTATTAATATGATTCATAGTGATATTAATTTGTATCAATTTCAGCCACATTTTTTATCTGTCCTATATTATATCTCTCCAATGGAAATCTACTATTATCCCTTACAAGAATATTAAATCATTGATAAGGAAAACTTTCTATTCCCCTTCAATTCCAAAAAAACACATGGATTCTACTCTATCATTCTTGAGAACAAGAATCCATCTTTGGACCACCCATCCACCACATTCCCTTCTATGTCCACAACCAGAGAACTATCAATTTCTTTAAAACAATTTATTTATTCTCCACAAATTTTTTTGACTACATCGAAATCTCATTCAAAACACCCCCAAAATACCTTCACCACCATCCCATGTTACTTCATGTTGGGTATGTAATTGGATTAAAGGGTGTTGGGATGTTTGGAACTAGGAATTCTATCTCTTGGTGAGGTTAAACAACCAATATCATTATAATATAGAAGGGAACAATTGAATCTTGTTCACCATTGAAATTGAGGATGAAGTTGAAAAGTTTGGCATGGCACACGTGGAACAAGAAAGTGGGGATGGTGTAACTCAATTGTAGTAGTTGTGTCCAATAATTCGGTGAAACCATATAGACTTAGGATGTACCAACTACCTTATATTTATTAGGATATGATGAAATCCTAAAATAATATATAAATTATGCTCCATGATCCAGAAAATAATTCACCCTTTATTTCAATGTTATGGAATCCTGACTTCGAATTGCGATGGTAGGTTGTAAAGCTATGCAAATTTTCATGAGAGATGACCGATATTGGTCTCATTTAACCAACGTGAATGAACTATCCTCAATGATATAACACTCCATGAACAAGCCATACCTTCAAACTTAATTCCAATAACAAATACATCAAGCATTGACCGTAGAATATAGGTGATAGTGTTGTATGTTGGGTCAAAGGATTCATTGATGTAAACCATAACTTTTGAGGAGTATAATATTTTTTTATATAGTGTTGGGATATAGAGGGATTCATGTGCCCTATGATTATATAGGAGTATAATGATGTTGTTTTGGAAAATTAAGGTGAGGTTGATCGTTCCATTATCATGTATGATATATTTAATCAATAGATGATAGATACATGTAATGTGATAGATACAAAATAGAAAAAAGTGGATTTTATTATAAATAAAATGTGGTCATTATGAATCTTATTAACATTGATATCAATTCTAAATCATATCATTATTACACAGTTTTATGTGAAATTTAATGTGTTAAAAAAATTAAATTTATTTTTTGATCGCTCATAAAATAATTAAATCAATAAAAAATATTGTTTTGTATATAAATATTTCAATATTATGAATAATATTTTTTATCATCATGTATTTTATGACGTTTACAAATATGGATGTTCACATAAGATAGAGTTCAATTATTTAATAAATATGAATCAATTTTATTAATGATGTTATTGTTATTTCAAAAAATTTAATATCACATAAAAATCCCTCTTTAAGTATTTTAAATGAATAATAGTTGAATAATATAATTTGTAATATAAAATAATCATTTGTTTCAATTATAAATATTTATTCAATATTATTATTCATTTTTATCAAAAAATGTTTAAATCTATATCTCTTGTATATTAAAAACTATAATTATCACAAGGGATGTAAATATATTCAATTGCAATATTCAGATTTCATTAAAATAAATTAAATTCATAAAACATTAAAATTATCGATAAATGAAATGATTGGTATCATGAGAAAATGTAAAAAATATTAATTATTAATAATATCTGCATTCTGTAACACCCCATCAAAATTATACTAAAATAAATATTCTTCCATTTTTTGGATTCCTCTGATAGTTAATTTCTTATGAAATATAGTTGACGTCAAATCCATTCATATACCTCATCAAATTTTTTCCCAACCCTGTAAATTAGAATGTCACTTTGAGAATGGAAGAAAAGAAATTATTATAAAATTAAAAATAATATTCCAAATAAACTACATATTAAAACAATACGCTGGATTACATTAAATACAACGCTATATAATACAATTAAGATCACTAATAAATTGATTCTGACCTAACCACCTTTAAAAGGGTACCCTTTTATTAGTGATTTTTCTAGCACTGAATAATCCATATTACTGTAGTGTGATGTTGATATTACAACACAAAACAATTACAAATAGAGGTGATATATATAACATCAAAAAAATACATGATATATCGAAATTAAAATTTCATTAAAATAAAAATTATATCAAAAAAAGTTCTTAAATTTTAAACATTATTTAGTTTGATAATATTTGAAATTAAAATTTATCCTAAACAACCAATAACATCAATGCTTCCATTGTATTTGGAATGTGAACCCCAATCAAAAATCCTGATCATGGTATCAATTTTGAATCAAAATACTCTGCATAAAAAAATGGATCAACGTGTATATGATATAATATTTTCTGATTAATATAAGGAAATAAATTAAATTTAAATAATAATAAATAGATTAGTAAAATGACTATTCTAAAATAATGATAAAAAATATATGTTTTACACTATGGAATTATGTATTAGAATGAGGTTCGGGAAGTTTATGGACATCAAAAATGAATTATTGATCATTATTATAAATTATCAAAACAACCTGAACATGTTTTATTAAATTATGAGTATGTGTATAATAGTTGTAATAAAGTTTAAATTTTATGGAAAAAGACACAATTTGAGTCATAAAGGTCACAAAGTGAATCAAATTGAGTTTTTTTTATTCATACACTGCACAAATGACTTATATATCAATTTTTAAATGTATTAGAATGATACGAATTCATTTTCCCGGAATTGAGTATATCACATTTCATTTTTAGTATAATTTAATTTTAAAGTGAAATCTTGCACATTGAATCAAAATAGAAACATTATGTGTTAGTTTATTTTGAGAGTAATTACAACATGTAAAAAATGATGTATACTTAATTTCCATATATTATCAAGGATTTATGACCGGTTTTCAATGTATTTATTTAGTAAAACACGTTTTGAACTAAAAAATCAAATTTAAACATATAACAAACTCTTTGACTCATACTAGGAACACTGTGTTTCAGATTGAGCTATGGCTAATCCATAAAAATCAAAAATTACTTCTTGATAATTTAAATAAATTATCAAAACAATTTAAAAGCCTTACATTTTTTTGATAATTCTGATTACCCTTTTTTACTATAGTTTTAATTTTGAATAAAAAGAAACACATTGAGCCAATATAGTAACACATTGTACCTGATTGAGGTGATGATGATTAATTCATGTCAGAAATTATTTTTGAATATATTTTTTAAAGTATCAATAATATCCAAACGGGTTTTATTAGTTTTTAGTATGTCACATGTGTTATGTACTAAAATATTAGTTTAAACTAAAATCACACACTCTAAGTCATAAATGTCACATTGTGTGTTGGTTTGACATCAGACATATCATATACATCCCTAATTACCAATTCATTGTTTTCATAAATTTTCTATAAATTTTATTCATGTTTTTTCATTTTCCATTGGGAAACAAATGTTTTGAAGGAAAATGTAAATTTAAGACTAATAACAAATATAATGAGTCATATAAAGAACCCCTTGTATCATTTTATCTTGTTTCTAATTACATAACAATAAAAATTGAATACGAATACTTTTCCTAGAATATAATAACATAATTAATATATTTTCTTAGTTTTGAGTATGTCAATTCCATTTATAATTATAAGTAAATATAATATAAAAACTCAATCTTGGAGTTATAGGCATCAAACCATGTATCATACTGAGGTATGGATGATTCCTACATGTCAAAAATGAGTTATGCATCATCTTATTAACATAATAAATAAAATGAAATGTTTTTTTATCTTTTTTGAATATGCCACTTTGGTTTTTTACTAAAATGATATTGAGAAGACACATTTCTTGTCATACCAGTGACATCGTCTATCTGTTTTATGTGATACTAATCAATATACCAAAAAATTCATTTGATTCATTTTCCTAATGTTTCGATACAATTCAATTTGGTTATTTGTTTCATTTAGTGAATCATTTTTTGGACTAAAAAGTCAATTTTAGACTGATAATGACAGTTTGAGATAAATGGGGAACACCATGTATCATATCGAAGTGAGACTAATTATTATATTCTAAAAAATAAATCTAGATCATTCTAAAAAATTATCAAACATACATGAATGTGTTTTTATAAATTTTTTTCATTATTTCTTTTTTATTACATTGAAAATTTTAAATTAAAAGATGTAATTGAAGCACTACTCATGACAACATGCATCAGATCATTTCACGGTTGATTCTTACATTTCAAAAATGTCTTATGGATATTTTTCCTATGGTATGAAAATGATCTGAATGATTTTTGATGGATTTGTTAATTCAAGTTCATTTTTTAGTCATATTTCATTTTGAATTGAAAAAAATATTTGATTTATACAAATAACATCGTGTGTCAGGATGATTCCAGAGTGATTTGAACACATTGAAAAAATTTTATAAATTGTTTTCATAAATTATCAAGGAAATTTGAACTTGGTTACATACTTTCCAGTGAGTCAAGAACATTTTGAACTAAAATTTCAAATTTAGACATATAACAGATGCTTTGACTCATACAAGGAATTTCGTGTATTAGATTACAGGATGGATGACTCGTATACATAGAAATAATGTATAGATATTTTTCCAAATGCATCACAATAATATGAATGATTTTTAATTATTTTTATTACATCACATATCTCTTTTAGTATAATGTCAATTTAAACAAAATACACCGTTAAAGGAATACTACTCCCAATATTAATCTTAATGCTATTGAACTAATTCATATACATCAAAAATTAAATATGGATCATTTTCCTAACATATAAAAGTATAGGAATATATTTTCTAAATTTTTATTATTTGATATTTTTTTGAACTAAATTATAAATTAAATACTAAAATCATACACATAGATTCATGACAAGAACACTATGTAATTGATTCAGTTTGGGAATATTAATAAGTAGATGTTTTTTAAACCATTTTTGAAAATATTCATGAATATTATTTTCTATGTTCATAAATTTCAGTCAACTACTAAATAATACCCTGGATGATGCATCAAAAAAATTCACTTCCATTTTCATGTTGTATAAGGCTTTCTATTCTATAAAAAAGGAACATCTTCTTACTCTTATAGCTTGGTGCAGATATTTGAACAAAAAATATGATATCACAAAATATATAAGAAAAATTTATAAATATAATAAATAAAAATGGAATGTAAATAAAAATGAATAAAAATATTAATAGATAAAAAATTTAACTAGATCAATTGAATAAATTCAAATTTTTAGGATTTCTGTATAAATTTATTACCAAATTTCCATTTTCCATTATCTCCATTGATTACTTAAAGTCTAATCTCTCATGATCACATGAAGGTTTTAAAAACCACCCCCACTCATGAAAAATAATACCCCTATATTAGAAAACAATTTTCATGTTATATTTATTATAAATAAATATATTTAACATGAATATGAAATAATTAGTTATTAAAATTTTAATTTTAAACAGAATCAATAAAATTTAAGTAAGACTGCGCACAAATTTTTCAAATTGACATATATTTGATTCTAAAAAAACAAGATTGTTTCAAAATTTATATAAAAAAATTAGGTCTGAATGATAGAATAAACACCCCAACATAACATGGATCTCGGGTCATAGGCCACAAGGTACCACTAGTTCCCCGACAACCACTGAGTAACCTCCCTAGGTCCCACTCATTTTCCATATTGGGTAATCGAACTATTTATTGTAACCATAGTCTAGTAAATATTATTTGTAATGTGTTTTATCATCACTCACACACACCTTTTGAAAAATCCAAATTGGTCACCCATCCTGATCACTAATACACCCCATGTAAGATTAATCACTGAGTTCAATTTGTTGACATGATTAATATAATTTACTCACATAACCCTTTATAATTCTAGGGTTTTAAATTCTCCACTAGCATATAGAGTCCCCATTTTGGATCCCACATCTCATCATCGGTAGTGCACTACAGTTAAAGCATTGTTACTTCTCTGATACCATTATAACAATAGGGCACTGCATATTTCATAAATATCCTACCTTAATATGGTTGTCTAGTCCTAGTCTTCATGGTACCACTAGTTTCCCCACATATATGTGACCCCCATGCGAAAAACCCACGTTCTAGAACATGCCATATTACTAATGATATTCCCCACATGACAATAAATATTTATTCGTTTTTTATTTTTCCACACTCAAACACACCATGGGAAACTGACCATAAGATCACATATCTTCATCACTAATCCGTGAAAAACACCCGTACCCTATATTTCTACTCACGTATTCTAAAAACAATCATACAAATTTTTGACATGAGTCATTTCATTAATTTATTTTGACCCTTTATCATTATTGGGTGTTATAGTATCAAATCATTCCAATTGTGTTTTTTAGATATTTAGTTGGTCAATTTTCTTTTTTACTAAAATGAAATTTTTAATGACAAATGCACAATTTGAGAGATAATGGTTATATAGTTCCTTATATTGTGATGAATATGATTACAATATTTTTCAAAAAAATTATGTATAGATTAAAAAATGTATCAAAATAATCTAAATCAATTTTATGGGTTTTGAGTATGTTTATTTCCTTATTTATTAAAAATTATTTTTGAATTGAGAACATGGTATTTGAGTCATATTAGTGACATCGTTTGTTGGAATAAAATGAGACTGATTGATTCATTAAATAAATTAATTAGTAATCATTTTTCTAAAATATCATGACAAACCATGCATTTGTTATTGGTTATGAGTGAGTGGCACACATTTTGCACTAAAATGATAATTTTATAAAAAAATTGGACATATTAATTTATACCAAGAAAGATATTTATCATAATGCGGTGAGGATAATTCCTATGTTTAATAAATGATATATGTATTGTTTTACAAATATATTAAAAGAATATGAATATGTTTTTTGTGATTTTGAGTATGTGATGTGTGTTTTGAACTAAAACTTCCATTTGAAATAAAAATATAAAATTAGATCAAAAAAATTCATAATACTCATCAGGTAGAAGAGATTTCAAGTAAAATACATAAAAAATGACTTAAGGAATATTGATATAATCTATCAGATCAATATGAATTTTTTTCTCAGTTTTTTGTCTTTCCACTATGGTTTTTACTATGATTTAATTATAAACTAAAATCACATGCACCGAGGATGGATGGTATACCTTTTTATCTGATTGGAATTAATGTAAATAATAAAACTCAAAAATTATTCATGGATCATTTTAATAATTTATAAATATAATAAGAATGATTTTTTGAGTATTTAATGAAACGTTTTTACATAAATTTCAATTTAATTCGATAACATTCACTTTCAGTCATACCAGTGACATCATGTGTTAGTTTTAAGTGAGACTGATTCATAAACATAAAAAGTTGTTATGAGACTTATTGCTAAATTATAAATACATTACATCCACATTTCCTTATTTCGTATAGGTTGAAGCACATTTATAACTAAAAATTACATTTCGAACTGACAATGAAAACTATTAGTCATATTTGGAACACCGTGAATAATATTAAAATGTGGATAATTTCAATAATTTAGAAATGAAAAATGAATCATCATCAAAAATTATCGGAATTATCTATGTTCATTTTTTTACTTTTCATTATGTCTTCCATATTTTTACTATAATGTAAATTTGAAATAAAAAGACACAGATTGAGTCATAACGATTATATAACATGTTGGATTGCGATGAGCTTGATTTCTATATGTCACAAATGATTATTTGGATCATTTTCTTAAATTATCAAAACTATCCAAAATAATTTTCATTTTTTTAGAATGTGAAGTGTGTTATCAATAGAAATATCTATTTTAAATATAAAAAATTCACTTTGAGTCATATCAGAGTCACCATATAGGTTATTAAGGTGTGGTTGATTCCTATATCACCAAAATGAGTTATAAATCATTGTCCAAAATTATCATATAAAAGTATTAATATATTAACTAAAAAATGTATATGAAATAAACAAAAAAAATAAAATAATGATGTTTAAGGATGTCATATATTAATTATTTCTAAAAATATTCTCACTCAAGGTAATCTTCATAGTTGTCTTCTACAACTCGGACCGATTGGGGTTGAACCCAACTAATCCAATACCACATCTAATAGGATAGGGGTTGGCTACAAGAACCAAGTCGGTAAATCACAAAAAATGGGTGGCCTTATCCTAACATACCACAAACACACACAAGTCTCAAATACCATAAAATAATGAAATTAAAATCAACTTATAACCATGATTTCATATATCTAAAATCACAATATTAGAGTATCTAAAAAATTTAAGGGGATGAATGTTCCAAATACAAGGACACCAAAAGATATTGATTACTAATCTAACATGTAATGTAGGAATATATTACTATAAATGAAACCACCATTGCACACCTAATTATGTATCTCCCAATTTGAGTTTCCTCATCCTAGTACCTCCATGACTCTGTCAAAAGGATAGTTAACTCCATATGCCACGAAAAATATGACAAAATCTCATGCATGGCTTAGTATAGAAATATAGAATTTCAAACTGTTATATAAATAGGTATATTGAATCATGAAACATATTTATCATAGAACATGTATATGAGAACTAAATATATGTCATGAATATACATTTATAATCATTTTGAAAAAACTCTTCAAGGTATGCTTACAATTGAAGGTAAACATATGAATCCTTATAAATGGATCTAAATAACACTAATTTAGGATAACACACTCAATGAGTCTAACAAAAATTATGGGTTCCATCAGAGATTTCAAGCTTGTCAGGTCTCTCAATAATAAATACACAATTGAGTAATTAAGAGATGAATACACATATAGGTATCACACCAAAGGATAGGGGAAATACCAAAATAATAATTATAATTAATCTATTAAGAAGCCAATATACCACAATATAATGTTTTTCATGAAGATACCAAGGACCACAACAAGTTAAATTATAGTGATAGAGGATCTCAAAATGCACCTCGTGGAGTGATTACTACATCTATATCTGTGATTGATGTTCCCTAGAGGGGGTCACTGTTCTATACATATGACATGAAACTATACTAAACAATCTGATAAAGGATTAATGTCTCTTACCCAAGAATAAAATGTTCATGATGAATTTGATACGGGATCCTATCTATCTTTGAAGAAGTGCACAACATACACTATAAGAACACATTGTGTCCCTTTGGCACCTAGTTCAACCCATGCGACATGGCCAGTGCAAGTTTTAGTCTCTAATGAAATGACATTTTCAACAATATTTACTCCAAGAAATATCCTTGTACCACTTGAAATGTATATAGTCAGGTAAATTATTCCATCTCTCGGAACCTACCAAGGTAGAGATGATGTTTTTGGATTGGTTCACATGTCGTGTGACACTTTTCACCGTCCATGGGGTAATTATATCCTCTTTAGAAATGGTAGTGAAAATTGAATGTCCCCACATATCATATAGTCTCTAATTGCATGTTTTGTTACCTATAAATCTCTAAAAACAATGTTTCCTCCACTGCTTATTACAGCAGCACCATAGCTTATGGTTTTTCGTCCAATATCTCACTAATATCATTATCATAATCTAATTGGTCCTCTTTATCACATTGCTACCAAATCGGGTCATATGATTAACATGTAAATTTGTTATCATCATGGATCATAATCATTACACAACCAACAAGGAAGATGGATTAAATGAAAGAACCTAAATTGGTTTATTTGTTAAACACCTCCTTCAAAATCAGTAAATAATTCAATTCATGTAGTATCAATCAGTTAAGATAAATAAATGGTGGGAAATGATTGATTATCATGTAATTTTCTACAATGTGCTCATGTAATTTCCTACGATGAACGATAAATGGGGTTATTAATGTACAGATCAAAAACATGAGAAATGAACCTCGTCAAGAGTTTGTATTAGCCTATAATCAATAACATTATAATGATTAATGAATATATAATAATATAATCATCAAAAGAATCACAAATCCCAGATAAAATCTATCTAATTCCAATAACACACCTGATCGTCAAATCAATTCTCTAGTTGTTTGATTAATTTCTATCGTAGGAATCAAAAATGATGATAAATAAAAATAAAAAAGCTTCCTACCTTGATTAGGATCCATTGGTGATGGTGAAGGAATAAATATCATTTTCATTGAAGATATTGACGAATCTCCAATAATACTAATCGATTATAAATGATCTGGTTGTTGTTCACCAGTAAATTATATACCAAATATTTCTGCAAACCCTCTATGGTGATGTTGAAAACGTTAATATTTAATCATAGACATATATTTAGAGTAACAATCATGACCTGTAAATTTAATAAAATAATTTTTTTTCATTTAATATGATTTAATATTCACCCATGATCATACCAAACCCAAATGTTCAATGATCTCCATGGTTATATCATGCATAGGGTAAAACCCACAATGAAAACCTCATCTATTTGATCCATGATTCCAATAATATTTTAGGAAACGTTTTTCAAGATAATTGTGCACATATTCTTATATATATATATATATATTATATTTTAATGATTGAATTTGGGATCACCAGGTCACAGAATGTCACGTCGTCTCAGTACATAGCTCCGAAAATAACCCAAATAACATCTAAAAGTTATATATAGAAAAATAAAAGTTGTTACATTCTCCCAACATTAGGGAATTGTGTCCTAGAAAGATAAAAAAATTAATACATAGGAAATGTGAGTATAGATTATGCATCTCGGTCTCCCCCACCAAGATACTCTCTTACAGATAAGAATTCTTCCACCAAACATGCACTAATGGAATTTTTCACCAATCTAGGTTCATATCCTATTGATCCTCAATCTATACTAGATACTCTATAAATATAAATCATATACGATGTCCAGTTCCACCCAGTTGATAACATGTGATGTCCTTTCCACATACCTCATCAACTACGACACTTGAAAGACGTTATGTACCTTATCTAATTGTGGGTCTAGAGATATACACCAGCACTAAAAAACTACAATGTATCTTGAATGGGATAATGAGTTTAAAAGATAGGCATCCTACTTGGACAAAACTCCTCAATTCATGTTGAGGTGAGATCCTCATGTACACATGGCCTACCTTGAATAACTTTATAATCCTCAATCTATGGTCATCATAGGAAATTATACTATGTTGTATAGTCCATATCCACTATTGGATGACCTTTACCATCTCTTCTGTCTATTGAATCAAATCTGGGCCCAATTGTGTTGAATATCTTATGTATATTTAGTATATTTTACACCGTTAGGGTCTCCCATACAAAGGATCACAATGATCATTAATGATTTTGAAATAGTAAGTATTTTTGTAAAAAAAACTCCACCGTTGGTATGTGATACTTATTTATATAATCATAGTTTAACATGAAATCCCACAACAAGTCCTCCATAAATTGAATGATACACTTATTCTAGACTTCATCTAAGAGGTGATACTCTATTCTCAAATGCAATTGATTCTCGAAGGTCTTCTGCTATCCCATCCATATCATAGATGTTTTTTGAGTATCACATTCATAAAAAATTGTCAATTGAAATAAACGTAGTAAGACTACATCCCGTATATAATGGAATCCAACACTCTCTACGGAAAAATTATATCAGATAACTAGGATGTGTAATGACAGAACTACAAAAAAATAGGAACGTAAAAGTTATAAAATTGGACTTTATTAGTATTAACGAATCACCAACTAACAGAGCAAGATTATATTCATTAGACTTTTATCAGTGGAAAATATCATTGATAAAGGGGGATGTTACAGTGCGCTAAAAAAGCAAAACATGTTATAAAAAACACCATGAAATTAGTAAAATAAATTACAAATACTAAATTTAAATGAAATAGAATTTAAAAAAAATACAAGAAAAAATAAACATGTCCAAAAATAAATTGAACCATTACATACGTTCAACACATTAAAAAGATTAAAAAACATCTCTGGCCCCTTATAACATTATCCAAACACATTCTCTATAGAAGGCACACACACATTAGAAAAAAATTCATCAGATAGAAATAATATAAAGAAATAAATTAAGTGAATGTGTTTATATAAATATAAACCATGAGTCATACCAAGAACACTATGTATCAGATTGAGTTGTTGTTGATTCTTACAAGTCATAAAACATATTATTCTTCATCAATTTTTATCTCTGTGAAAATTACCTAATGAAATATAAGGTAAAAGTTATAAATAATTTTTTTAGGTAATAACAAAAATAATGATGAGAAAATAATCTACACTTTTTTTCAGTTATTTTGGTGATGTGACGTGCATTTTAAATTAAAATGATACTTATGTACTGAAAAGAGAAATTGTGAGCCATACTATTCAAAAAACATATTTGATAGAGGTGATTTTGAATCTATAATACATCAAATAAAATATTATTTTTTTCATAATGTATAAAAAAATATGATTTCATTTACATAATTATGATAACATCGCTTTTATTTTTAACAGTAATGCCATTTATATTTAGAAACACATAATTTTACAAAAAATAGTCACGTCATCTATTAGTTAGATTTGATACTGATTCATAAACATCAAAAATGAATTGTGAATCATTTTCCAAAATTATCAAGGAAATTTTGGCATGTTAGCTTGGTTTTTTGTGATTGACAATTTTGTAACTAAAATGTTGATTTTGAAACGATAATAGACACACAGAGTAATATAGGGAAAATTATGTATCATATTGAGGTTGGGAGGATTTGTATAAGTCATAAATTAGTTATTTATTCTTTTTATAAATTTTAAAAATAATCGTAATATATTCTAATGGTCATGAGGAGATTAATTGCATTTTTTACCAATATTGATGTTATATTTATATAAAAAGATGCACATAAAGTCATACCTATGACACCGTGCATCATATTTAAGTGTTGTTGATTTCTAAAAATAAAAAATGGCATATGGATCAGTGCCCTAAATTATCAAGACAATATGAATGTTTTTTCTCATTCATAAGTAGATCAGTTTTCCTTGTTTTCAAATTTTGGTGTCAATTTTAAATTAGATGTAATAAATGCAATCATACTAGTCACACCATGTGATAGAATGATATTTGGATAATTTGTACATGTTCTAAACTACCTATGGATCATTGAAAGAATGTCTCAAAACAAAATGAATTCGTCCACTCAGTTTTTCATACATCTCATGAATTTTTTTTCTTAAAATATCATTTTAAAAGAAAAGAAATAAATTTTACGAATACCATTCATATCATGCATCCATATCACATGAGAATTATTCCAAAAAATCACAAATAATTTATGAATATTTTATTAAATTTATCAAATCAATCTGAATTATTTTTCCCAGTTTTAATGGAATTATAATTTTTGAAATAAATTTTAAATTTTAAACAGATAACAAACACAAAGAGTCAACATAGGTATATGATGAATTGTATTGATTTTTAGTTCATTCCTTCGTGTCACTATTTAATTATGGATTGTTTTCCAAATTTATAAAAAAAATAAAACAGTTGTTTATTGGTTTTGAGAAGATTATTATTATTTTACTAAAATTGATCTCAATTTTAAATAAAAAGAATCACTTTGATTCATAGGATCACAATGTGCATCTAATTATGGTGAGGATGATTCTTACACATTCAAAATATCATATAGATCATTGAAATAATGGATGAAAACAATATTAGTCCATTTATTCAATCATATTTTTTTCATGTATTTTTTACAAAAAAAACCATTTTATACATAAAGCGCACTCTTGGAGGCCTACTGATCACAAATTTTATCAGTTTAATGATAGATAATATCATTCTTATCAAAAATGAATAATTAATCTATTTTCTCTATTATAACTAAAATATTATTTCTTTATTAATATTAATTGAGTGTTATATTTTTAACAAAAATTTTAAATTTTAAACAATTAACAAACATATTTATTCATACTAAGATCTTTGTGTATCAGATTGAGTTAATCCTGATTTACATGAATATAAAATGAATTATTTATTGTTTTTTGAATGTAATAAAATAATATAAATGAATTTTCTCATTTTTTATTAGTTCATATTTCTATTTTGCTATAACTCGTTTAAATATTAAATAAAATACTATCATTGAGTCATAATGTTTACAATATGTATCTGATTGATGTGTAATTGATTCTTACATAACCATAATGACATAAGAATCATTTTCAAATGTATCAAAACAATCATAATATTTTTATCAGTTTTTATTATTTCAATTTTCGTCTATGCAAAATTATTTGTAAATTTCAAATAAAAAGAATTGCATTGAGTCATACAAGTTAAAATAATTTTTAAAATGACTTGTGGTTTATTCCTACACATATTAAATAAAATATGTATCATTTTGATATTTTATAAAAAATAGAAATTCATTTTCATTTTTATGAGTACATAATTCTTGATTGTACTAAAAGTTCATTTTAAACATGAAAAATTCACTTTCACTAATACAAATGACATCATGTATCTGTCTAATATGAGACTAAATCATAGACATAAAAAATGACTTATGAATTGATGTCATAAATTTTCAGGAAATTACAACAATGATTTCATGTATTTCAATGACTGATAATTTTGGATACAATCTATTTTATACTAATTATTAATGCTTTGAATCATACAGGTAATATCGTGTTTTAGATCAAGGTTTGGATGATTCATTCATGTCATAAATAACTAATAGATTGTTTTCCTAATGTACCAAAATAATTAGAATATGTTTTCTTAGTTATTAGTATGTTAGTTTCCATTTTTTAAAAATATTAATGTAAATATTAAATAAAATGAAATAGTTTCAGTCATACCTGTCGCACTCTATGTCTAATTAAGTTCCACATGACTCTTAAATGTCCCAAAGTCTCAAAATAATTCTAACTATCAATGTTTCCTTGATTTACATTAACTATCATTATCAAACTAGTAACATTTATTGTTTATTAGTGTTTTTTAGATAAAAAACGATTCACGATTTTATAATATATAAGAGTAGAGGAATATCATTTGACCATTATATAAAAATAAATCAACATGATGGGAACATAATATTCATCTTCTATTTTGGATTTATTCAAAAATAATTAATTTTTTGGACAATAATATTGAGTCAATATATAGTGTGGGTGTTCTACAAAGAAAGGAAATTTAAATTGAAATAATGGTAATAGTGGAAAAAAGAAAAAAATTATCTATTTTGTGGCTTTATACATATAGATGAATGAAAAATATGATTCCAAATTTTTTTGGAAAAAAAATATTGAATTATATAAATGATATGAAAATTTACATAAAAAAAATACATCAAATGATGTCAAATGTAATTAAATAAGTATTAGGATGTCGTTATTTCTGTCACACCCCATGTTGCAATTGTACGCTTCTATTTGAATAATACAGTAGTGTGTATTGTAAGCAACTTCGAGTTCTAACACACACCACAACCAATCAAACTAACTGTTATGAATAGTAATACAAACTTTTTGAAATATTAAAAATATTATATTTCAAAATGGTCTTCATTTTTGGATTCGGAATATTGATATTTTCTTTGGGTGAATTATTGGTATTTTTCTGAAAACTGTCAATTTTTTATAAATAGTGAAAAACACTAAGTCATAGATTAAATCTGAATTTTTATTTAAATAATTATTTATTTTATTTAAATTTATTTTAGGTCAAAATAGAAACATTATATCTATATAAATTAAATGTAATTCATTTGAGTCAGTTTATAATAATTTTAGTTATATAAAAGTTTTATAGAAATTTTCACCTTATTTTACCCAACTCTTAGGAAAATTTGCGAATTAAAATTATTCATAACTATAACTCTTATTTGAGTGAAATTTTGAAAATACGAGAGACAATATTAATTTAATGGATTAAAATGTGGTTCAGAAAGATAAAAATTATTTTTGGTGAATATAAACATTTTAAATTTATTTAGCATGGTTAAAAGTAAATAGGGTAATTAATGGTAAAAAAGATATTATTATTACACTAACACATTCCCTATTTCAATTGGATAAGTATAATTCGATCGAAAAAACCTTAGGAATAAAATATTAACCACTTTGGTCCCCTTGGTTTCGATTAGGACATTTATTATTCTTTAATACAAATAAGAGTTAAAAGTGATAAAATCAATATTTAATTACTAAATAATTTTTAATATAGTTTTATACATTATATAAATTAGATTATAAATATTCATTGAAAATATAAAATTATTTCCTACATAATGGTATTTTATTTATATTTTTTGGAAATTAAATAATTTAATTTATTTATAAAACAATGGTGATACTGTAATTACCTAATTAATGAAATATAAAAATAATTGTTATTATAAATATCCAAATAAATTAAATTGATAATTTTTATGAATTCCACAAATTTTATAGGTTAATATGACATATTAGGGTTGTTTAGATTAAATTTTTTTGAAGTTATAATGTGGTTATAAATTTATAAAAAACAAAATTCCAAATATTATCAAAATTGACATAAAAGAGTTTTTAAAACAAATATTATATTATTAATTGATATTATATTCCTAAAATATAAGGATAAGCCAAAGGACTTATATAATTATTGGTGTCTCATTAATTAACCACTTGGTGTTCTATTGGAATTATAAATAAATTTTATTAACCTTATAATATAAAAATACAAAGAGACATAGTAAATGTCAAACTATTTTACTAAGAGTTAAATATAAATGATAATGTTAATATAGTTACCCAAACCTGTCTAAAACCTATTCTTTGAGGGGTTTTCGACTAATCCCCAACACATCCTTTAAATAATCTATTTTTAAGCCATTAGAATCTGAAAATGATATAATTATAAAATAACATTTCTAGCTTTTCCTAAGGTGCCCCTCACCCCTCTTATAAAAGTTCACTCCACCTTCTCTCTAATTCACACCGTAAAAGCCTTTTGGTGCGGCCAAAACCTTCCCAAATATCGTCTCACTATCCATCACTTCATCCGAGAGGCCTTACTTTAGTCATAATTCCAAATTAAGGTGCCCCTTTGATAAAATCAAAGGAAGACCCAAAAAAGAGGTAAAACTTTCACCACTATTTTTCAACTTCTTTTCTTCTTCCACTTCTTCTTTCATTGTTATTTTCCATTTTAAAATAAAATCTCCAGTTTCTTCTGTATACCATGATGTTATTATATATTTGGTACATCCATATTCATTATTATATACATCCTTTGAATGAAATGTCACCATACATGTGTATGTACTGATTACTATCTCCACGTCGTGGTGTAATTGTTATTCAATACATTATTATTTGGATGGGTATAATAATTATGTGTAATTCATTAATTAATAATTATAATGTAAGAACTCAGTTCTTACTTTTTAGGTACGGGTTCTTCTTTTCTCTTTTCCATGAGAGTTTTTGAGAAAATAAGGAAAATGAGGAAAATTACAAATTTTTGGAAAATACACGCCGTGTACTTTTCCACACACCATGTACTTTTGGCCCTGTGGGATGAGTAAATGGGGAAATTGTCCATGTCGGCGATGATGGGTGTACAACCCAACTACACGCCATGTTGTAGTCCTTTACACGCCGTGTAGTCTATCGGCAGGTGAATAGTAAGGCGGTGGCCAACTGTGCGACAGAACACACCGTGTACTAAAAAAGACATGCGTGCAGTCACATGGTCAGATGAACATTGCCACGCTGGCAGGAAAGCACCATAAGAACAGTTAAAAAATTTATGTACACGCCATGTACATAGAAATACATGCCGTGTAATTTTTTTCACTTAAAATGCGCAGTAGCCTCCCCTGTTCATAGGGAAGTCTTAGAACGGGATAGAGAAGTAGAAGAGGGAGGCCGGAGATTTGGAGATCTGACGAGCACATGTATGGAATCCATTTTTTGTACCATCGGTCTCCCTAGAACCGCACGGGTAAGCCCTCTACTCTCCTTAATCTGTTATTACCAATTCTTTCCTTACGGAATGTTATTTACATTTGAACATGTTTTCTTCTAACCGAGTTCTACGTCGCCTTTGGGAATTTCTAGAAGCGACGTTCGCATATGTCATTCGTTGGTGTCAAACGCAGGTGGCTTGGTGTTTAATTTCTATCTGTCGTGCGGTTTGTGTATATTTGTGCCACAAAACCATGTTGTGTTGTTGTGTGGCTGAGGCCTTAGCTATTTCAAATACATATAATTTTATAGGTAATCAAATGTGATATTAAAATGGTATTTGCGATCACTACATGGATCTAGGACCACCCTGGGTGCGTGTTCCTCTATTTAGCCTTTTGGATGAGATACATGAGGGTATGACATATTTATATTATGCATTACTTTTTCCTTGTGAGGAATCAAATGTGAATGTTTATTTACATGTTGGGCATGGCCCAGATACTTGCGCCAGAGGGCAGTGTTTTAGTTCATCCCAAGGGAATTGTTTTACTTAGCCTGAGGGCATTTGTTATCTTAGCATGAGGGAAACATCTTTAATGCATGTGGTAAATTGACTCTATTCTCGAGGGAGACACTACGTATTCCTGAGGGAAAATTATTTTGTTCCTATGGGCAATTACCTATGGGTTATGTTCCTGATTACCTGATGGTAAGGGTAGAGTGTATGTGGACACTGACTCATTACATAAAAATTCACTATGCTGTTTTTTTATATTAAATGGATTAAATGAATAATTAAGTGGCAATATAACTGGTAAGTTGGATACTTTTGAGTACTGCTTCATTATTTTCATTTTACTTTTTCAAACTGTTGTTGCATGTTTACACACAGTTGGGCACGAGCCTTTGGTGGGTGCCTACTGAGATTCATTTCTCACACCCTGTTTGGGTCATGCTTTTCAGACCAAACAGATTAAGTTTCTATACGTTTAGTTAAGGTAAAGGGTCCCTATACAGGTACTTTATTGCTACTGGGGTGTAGGAGAGCATGGGATCGAGCATTGGTTCATGATGTCGCAGGCTGTTCTATTTTGCTTTTCCGTACCTGTACTTCAGTTGTATTGTACTGATTTTGTAACATGTTATGGTTGTTTTCATTGAATTGAGGTAGGTTGCATCTTTATTTATATTCTGGATGGTTATATCTACTGACATTGTTTATTTTAGTAATATATGGTAATCGCTTCCTCTATTGTTGTATGTTTTATTTCATTCTGCTGCTCTACACTTTGAAAAATTTAGGCACAGTTTCCCCACTATCAGACCCAGGCCCTCGCTGCTAGTCGGCAGCCTCTGGTGTATGGGGAAATGTGCTTGAGGTCATGTTGCGAATCGGGTTCGGGATGTTAAAGAGTAGTATGAGAGGAGTTCTTTTCGTTGACTTACTATTTGGGGCCTTAGTCAGGGATAGGACGGAACAGTAGTTGGTAATAAGCTTTGCCCGAGCGTAGCTAATCCATGTACAGGGAAAATCCAATTTACATTGTGTTGCAATTTTTCTGATTTTTCAATTTACAGTTGATTTGATTTCACCGTTGGGTGATTCACAGGTGATTGTGCTGTTTACATTTTATCCATGGGTTCTATTTAGTTGCAACCCGATGATATGAGGGTATGTCGTCTCATGTATCATTTAGGCACATTCTATAAATCAAATTTCATTCACAGCTCCATGCCATGTAGGTGAATTAAAAAAATTTCACCTTGTTGTGAATGTTGTTGTGCTAGAAAAAGAATGTTGTCATGATAGCTGCTTTGTTAAATACCGGCTATGTGATAGGGTATTTCTATATAAGTTTGTTGAAAGAATGGACGCCAAACTTTGGTTTTTGGGGAGTATGAGCCCCCACCGACTGGAATTTTGTGGATCATTAGCTTTTATTAGTTATAACATAGATAAGATGTCAATCTTTGATTCGTGGAGAGTATGGGCCCTCACGGGTAGTAATTTGACACTTATGTGTTGCTTTTCAGTATTTTCTGGGTTCCAGGGAAGTTTTTGAGGCATGATGTCCGGAAAACCCAGTATACACGCCATGTATTACCTTCAACATGCTGTGTATGGTCTTCTGTTCGGGATGAAAAATAAATTTTTATGTACATGTCGTGTAGTCTCTTCCAGTGTCACAAACTGTGTGGGCACCGACACATGTAAGGGAAGATCATGGGGCGAACAAGAAGTGTAGCTTCTATACATTCCATGATGTCACTTCATGTGTCACATACCATGTGGGCGGTGACATGGGGTAGGGAAAGTCTACGGTAAAACATGCCATGTACAGGATGTACAAGCCGTGTAGTGTTGACCCGGAGTCCGCCCATGTAACAAACAACACAGACTGAGGAGACCTTAAGACATACATGTCGTGTCCACTATGGAAGACGTTGTGTAGTCTGACTTGGGGACCCGATCGGGTAACTCACAACACGGGTCAGTGTAATCCTCTCGTATACACGTCGTGTATATACAGAACACGGCGTGTAGTGTTAGTCGTCTGTCCGGACGTGTATCTAACAACACAGGTCGGCGGAACCCATCTAGTACACGTCGTGTACCTATGGGACATTAAATGTTGTCTTTTCCGAGGACAATACGTGTGGTTTTAGCCATGTGTCTGGGGAAAAGTGGTGTTGTACACACCGTGTGTGGGTGTAACATGACGTGTAGTGTCAATCCGAGTAGTTGGCCATGTCACAAAAGACACGGGAAGTTAGAAAATTACTTCATACATGCCGTGTAGATGTTATACACGTCGTGTAGTCTTGTTAAACAGGAGCCGTGTGGCTTAACCATGTAGAAGGACCCAGGAAGGGGTAGAAAAGGCAAGTACACGCTGTTTAGTCAGTATACATGTCGTGTAGTCTTGTTTTCAAAATTTTGAATGCCTTCTTCATCCTATTGCATTTTGGGTTTCGTGGATTTCCGTCATTGTTAATCATATTCTAAGGCATGTTTCGACCTTGTAGAGTCATGCCACCGAGAACACCGCACATTGTTCGTTAGGAGAGCTGCAACGATTAACATTAGAGATGGTGGTACATGGGCTACCAGTGGACCCACCAGCAGTGCCAGATGTGGTGCCGACTGTTATACCGGACAGATGCGCGGAGGCGCAGTTCCGTGAAGGCTTTATGCAGTTCATACAGATCTTTCAGGGAGCCCCGCCGTCTGCCACATCATTGGCTGAGCTGACACATATATTCCAGCAACAGCATCCGCCATCATTTTTAGGGGATAGCAGACCACAGGCTATAGAGTTTGGCTAGGATCGATGCCGACTATTTTTGAGCATCTTGAGTCACCTCCAGGGAGAAGGGTCAAGCTCGCGACTTACATGCTGCTTGATTCTCCCAAGATGTGGTGGGATGTTACCACAAAGTCAGAGAATTACCAAGACATGGCGTGGGAAGATTTTCAGGATGTATTCTATGACTTCTTCTTTCCAGAGATGCTGAGGGAATATAGAACTCAAGAGTTCATAAATCTGCAGCAGGGCACTATGTTGGTGATAGATTACTCTGCTCGCTTTACAAAGCTTCAGCATTTTGCACCTGTTCTAGTGGGTGATGAGATGATGAGAGCAAGTAGTTTTGGATATGGTCTTTGATACGACATCTAGGCACTATTGAATGTTTTTAGGTTGCCTTCAGTACATGCTATTGTGAACCAGGCGCTGATTATAGAGAAGAACCTACAGGATGCTGGTGGTGTGGGCCAGGTCGGTTCAACACCAGCTTCTTTTACTATTTCTACTATGAAGAGGAAGAGACAGATGGAATTCTATCAGGGCGCAACTACCATTCATAAGAATGTTTCAAGTGTTAAGGTTAGGTTCTACAATTGTGGTAAAGAGGGGAACAAGAGGCCACAGTGTCCATGAGACCCAGTGGAGTGCCGATATTGTTGAACGATGAGTCATTTAAAATGATTTTTCAGGGTTTTTACACTAGTGGCTAGTGAGAGGGATGCTGTACATACTCCGCATGTGGGAGTAGGACCAGTTTCTTCTTACAGGTCAGGAAACGGGAATAGGTCAGGACGTGCAGGAATATATGGTGGTCGTGGTTATGGTAACAAGACACCAGGATCTCAAAGGCAGTAGGGTGGGATAGCTCAGGGTAGCCAGGCTGTGTCGTAGGGCCGCGGCACTGGGCATCCATATATAGTGCAGTAGACCCTGTAGGAGCAGGATCCAGAACCTTCTATAGTCAGAGGTACTATTCTAGTAGCTTCTATCTTTTATTCAGTACATTTTGATATGGGTGATACACATAGTTTTATAACTATACACGTTGTGGAGAGACTTGGGCCTTGTGTTTCTACTCCTTCTGGTATAATGACATGAGAAACTCTGGTGGGGACTAGGACGGCTGGTGTGCGTCAGTGCAAGATGTGCCCCTAGTGGTAGGAGGGTGTCACTTTCTTTGGTACCTCTATGTCTTAGAAATGACAGCTTATGACATCATTCTTGGGATGTACTGTTTGGATCCCTTTCAAGCCTTTGTAGACTACTATTGTCCAGGGTGAGTTTCACGTCACCTGAGTACGGAGAGTTTCTATACAAGGGAAAATGGGATGTTCAGGCGTTTCGAGCTGGACCAGAGTATCATGGGCGAGGTGGAGTCATATTCCAGATTGCAAGCATAAATCTAGATGATCAAGGGACTTGTCAGATGGATTTCCCTCCAGTGGTTGATTGTTTCATGGATGTCTTCCAGGATGACATTTCAGGTATACCTCTAGAGTGAGAGGTGGATTTATCTATCTATCTTGTGCCAGGAGGAGAATCGGTGTCCATTCCTCCTTATAGGATGGCTACACCTGAGTTGCAGGATCTCAAGAGGCTGTTATAGGAGTTACATGAACATTGTTTTATCAAACCCAGTAATTCACTGTGGGGTTTCTATGGTCCTTTTTGCGAAGAAGGAGGATGGTATCCTCATACTCTGTGTGATTTATCGGAAGCTGAACCAGTTGACGGTTATGAATCGATGTCCCTTGTTGAGTATTGATGATCTTTTTGATCAACATAGTGGATCACCATTTTTCTCGAAGATTGACATGAGGTCAGGATATCATCAGCTACATGTGAGACCATCGGATATACTTCTAATGTCTTTTTGGAGCAGATATGGTCTGTACGACTACTTGGTTATGTCGTTCGGACTCAAGAACGCGCCAACAGATTTCATGGATCTGATGAATTGTGTGTTCCATCCTTATCAGGATTATTTTGTGGTAGTATTCGTGGAAGACATCTTGGTGTACTCTCACACTCGACATGACCATGCCACCAATCTTAAGATCATGTTGAGTACACTGAGGGAGAATCACATATATGCTAAGCTTTCAAAGTGACACTTTTGGATGGACTATATTCACTTCCTGGGTCATATCATCACTGAGGCAGGAGTTTCTGTGGACCCAGAGAAGTTGAATGAAGTAGTTTTGTGGAAGCATCCTAAGAATGTGGTTGATATACGATGTATCTTAGGGTAGGATGGTTACTACAGACACATAATACAGGACTTCTCTCACTTAGAAGCACCATTGAAAGGTGTCACTAATAAGGGTGTGAAATTTTATTTGGTCAGAATCTTACAAGACAGAAATTCAGTACCCTAAAAAAAGGTTGACATCAACACTGATCTTGATACTCCCAGAGTAGGGGAAGTGCTATACAGTTTACTATGACACATGAGAGAAATTACTTGACGCATGATCTCTAGTTGGCTGTAGTTTTCCATGTGTTACACTATTGGAGGAATTACCTATTAGGTGAACATTTTGTGGTTTTTAGCGATCCAAAAAGCATCAAGTATATCTTTAATCAGTGTGACTTGAAAATAAGGCAGTGAAGGTGGGTCAAATACCTTCAGTAATTCAATTTTGAGCATTCCTATAATCCTTGTAATGTTAATGTAGTAGCTGATGCACTGAGTAGGAAGACTTAGATATAGGCTGTTTAGGAGGCCAGTGGTGAGTGGAAGCTCATGGCATTGTTCACTAAGATGCATTTAGAGGTGCGCGAAAGTCAGGGAAAAACTTATCTTTCATCTTTAGCTATGACTTCTACCCTCATGGACAGAGTGATGATGAGATAACTATCAGATTCTAAAGGCCTAGTTATACGGGAGTCGTTGGCAAGTGAGGACCCTCTTCCAGGTTGGACGATATGTGGTGATGAGGTTCTGCCTTTCCATTGACGAGTATGGGTTCCCGGGGATATACTCGAGTAGCTGATGTGGGAGTTTCATGCTTCATCAAAGGTAGTTCATCCCAGAGTTACCAGGATGAATCATGACTTGAGATGTCAGTACTGGTGGCCGGGTATGAGGAGTTATATAGCTGGTTTTATTATTAGGTGTTCCACCTGTCAGCAGGTGAAGGCGGAGCACCAGAGGCCAGACAGACTGTTACAACAGTTACCCATCCCGGAGTGTAAATTGGATGATGTCGCGATGGAATTCGTGACTGGGTTTCTGAGGACACCTAGAGGCAATGATGTCATGTGGGTTATTTTGGATAGTCTCACGATGGTATCTCACTTTTTTCCGATCAAGTAGACCTTCAGTGTTGATGATCTCATGATGTTTTATATCCTAGCGATCGTACGTCTTCATGGGGTCCCTCATTCTATCATTTCAGATAGGTACGCCCTCTTTATGTCTCGTTTCTGGCAGTGTTTTCAGAGGGTGATGGGTACACAGTTGCTTCTGAGCACAGCTTACCACCCTCAGACCGATTTCCATTTAGAGCATATGATACAGCTGCTTGAGTACATGGTTCGTTCATGCATTCTAGACATTGGGGGCTCTTGGTAAAATCATATACCCCTAGTCATGTTTTCCTATTACAATATTTTTCAGGATACTATTAAGATGGCACCATAAAAGGATTTATATGGTAGGCTATGACGATCACCCTTGTGTTTTTTAGAGGCAGGTGAGGCAGCTTTACTGGGACAACATATCGGGCATGAGACTTCTAAGAAGGTCTAGTTGATTCAGAAGCGGATGGCTACCGCGCAGTCTCGTCATAAGTCTTATGATGATCGTCGCAGAAGAACCTTGGTGATCATGGTCGTGGATCAGGTATTCTTGCTTGATTCACCGAGGCTGGGAAATAGGAAGATTAAGAGAGAAGTTAAACATTAACCGAGGTATGTGGGGCCATTTGAGATTTGGGAGAGAGTCCAGCCAGTTTCTTATCGCCTGTAGTTACCATAGAGGTATCGAGCCATGAATGACATCGTCAATGTATCTCTGTTGCACTGCTATCTTTCAGACCCATAACATATGCTTCAGCCTGAGGAGGTTGATCTTTAGATAGATGTGTCCTTTGAGGAGCATCTGATTCGTATTGTTGATAGGAGCACAAAGGATCTATGATTCCATTTTGTTCCTCTCGTACGGGTGCTATTGCAGCATGGCTGAGTGCATGACGAATCCTAGGAGCGGGAGACCGATGTAGATGCTCAGTGGCCAGAGCTATTCTAAGCGTTATCTTTTCCACCCTTGGAATTGAAATTTGGGGACGAATTGTTTTAATTGGGGATGTTTGTAAGAACCTGGTTCTTAATTTTGAGGTACAGGTTCTTCTTTTCTCTTTTCCTTGAGTTTTTTAGAGAAAATAAGGAAAATGGGGAAATTCCTAATTTTAGGAAAATACACGCCGTGTACTTTTCCACACGCCATGTACTTTTGGCCATGTGGGATTAGTACACGGGGTGTGTGGCCATGTTGGTGATGAAGGGTGAAAATACCAACTAAACACCGTGTAGTGGTCCTTTACATGTCGTGTAGTCAGTCGGAAGATGAATAGTAACGTGGTGGCTAGTTGTGCGATAAAACATGTAGTGTACTAAAAAAGACACGTCGTGTAGTCCCGTCGGCTGATGAACAGTGCCACACTGGCAGAAAACCACCAGAGGAAAAGTTAAGACAATGGGAAGTAGACGTCGTGTACTGGAAATACACGCAATGTACTTTTTTTCTCTTACAATAGGCAGTATCCTCCCCTGTTCACAGGGAAGGCATAGAATGGGAAGGAGGACTAGAAGAGGGAGGCTGAGGCTTTGGAGATATGACAAGCACATGTCGAGAATCCGTTTTCTACACCGTCGATCTCCCTGGAACCGCACGGGTAAGCCCTCCGCTCTCCTTAAGTTGTTCTTACCAATTCTTTCCTGAGGGAATGCTATTTATATATTAATAGGTTTTCTTCTAACACATATCGATATCATATTTGGGCATTTTTGGAATCAATGTTCACATATATCGTTTTTTGGTGTTAAGGGTTGGTGGCTTGGTGTTTAATTTACAAATGTCATGCGTTTTGTGTATGTTTGTGCCACACAGCCATGTTGGGGTGTCGTGTGGCTGAGGCCTTAGCTATTTCAAATACCTGGAATTGTAAAGGTAATTAAATGTGATATTAAAAGGCTATTTGGGATCGCTTCATGGATCCAGGACCACCCCAGGGGTGCGTTCCACTGTTTAGACGTTTGGCCGGGATACCCAAGGGTATTCCATATTAATATTATGCATTACTATTTCCCTGAGAGAAATTGAATGTGAATGTTTATATACAATATGGTCCTGCCATGGTTACTTACACTTGAGGGAAGTGTTTTACTTTAGCCCGAGGGTGTTGTTTTACTTAGCCCGAGGGCAGTTATTATCTTAGCCAAAGGGAAAATTCTTCCATTCTGGTGGGCAATAGACTCTGTGCTTGAGGGAGACACTACATACGCCTGAGGGAAAAATCTGTTATGCCTGTGGGCAATTACCTGGGGGTTATATTCCTGATTACCTGAGGGTAAGGGTTGAGTGTCTGTGGACACCGACTATTTACATAGAAATTCATTGTGGTGTTTTCTTATATTAAATGGGATAAATGAATAATTAAATGGAAATATAACTGGTAATCTGGTTACTTTTGAGTACTACTTAGTTATTTTCATTTTACTATTGCACACTATTGTTGCATGTTTACACATAGTTTGGAACGGGCCTTTGTTGGGTGCCTACTGGGAATCATTTCTCACAACCTATTTGGGTCATTCTTTTCGTCCCAAATATATTACATTTCTGCAGGTGTAGATAAGGGAAAGGGTCCCTATACAGGTACTTGATTACTACTGGGGTGTAAGAGAGAATGGGACCGAGCATTGGCTCGTGATGCCGTGGGCTGTTCTGTTTTTCATTTCTGTACCTATAAATTAGTTGCATTGTATTGATTTTGTAACATGTTCTGGCTGTTTTCATAGAAGTGAGGCATGTTGCATCGTTATTTATATATTGGATGGTTATATATACTATAGTTTTTTATTTCTGTTATTTATGGTAATCACTTCCACTATTATTTTATGTATTATTTCATTTCGTTGTGGTACACTTTGACAAATGAGAGTATATTTTCTCCACAATTAGACATGGGCCCTCGCAACTAGTTGGCAGCCTCTGGCATTTGGGGAAATGTGTTTGACGTCACGTGGCGAACCGGGTTCGAGGCACCCATTCAGTGGCACCCTGAACACATGATATTGATTTTGTATATATGATATACCATGAAATTATATACTATTTTAATATAAAAAAAATTATACTATCGCTCATGCATACATACAGATTACCTTCTCCATGAACGCGATGAGATTCATTCCCCATCATATCCATTCAAGACTAATTTTCCGTATATGATTAAAAATAATTTTTAATGACTTGATATCATTCTGTATATGAATAATATAGATCCCAAACATAACAAATATGACTCACATAACAAATAATATAAATGAAAATGAATCTGTTAACACCCGAAAGGACAATAATACTAAGATATTATTAACAAAACTGTGTTAAAAGATCATATATGATATCATATAAATGTATATTATTCTTGTATAATTTAATAATAATTATTTCACAATTATACAAGAGGTTAACCTACCCTCAACCAAGGAAATGTAAAAGTAAAGGGTAAATTCTACAATATCTTCATTATCTAAGGTTTTTTATACATAATTATCTACACTGACCTCTTTATCATACACATCAACGATTCTTAAAAAAATTTCAATACATTTTTACTATTTTCTAGACAATGGGTTAATTTAATTTATACCCTTATGTGTCTTGAAAGGAATCATTCTGTTATTCTCCAATTAAGGTACTTTTTGACCTTTTCGACAAATTTATGGTAGGAATGTTTTTTTATCATATAAGGCGGGTGCGGCTATTTTCCCCCATTATAACATCATTAAAACTTGCCTTACACGATTATAATAATACTTTCGAAATAAATTTTTTCTTTATAATTATTTGACTCTTAAATTATTTCAAAACAGAAATAGATATTTCTCAAAAAGGGTATTGATTTAATCTATGTCAACATTATTTGATGGATCATAAGTTTATTTGAAGTTGATTTATTATGATAAAAAACAACCATATTGTATTTAAGGTTTTGTGATATGTCTGACTATGGATGTGCTATTTTTATACCATTCATGGTCTATGGTTAAATTATCGAAATTTCTTATGCTATTTTTAATACGAATGTTTATGATATGGTTATTACTTTTCATATGAAGAATGTATTAGACATAATAAGTTAATGTTAGAGCCTGCTATAGCTCCTCAATTCATCGATAGGTATCATGAGACTCCTAGAAGTGGAATTGGTTGAGGCCTTTCCCAATTTTAGATATGGTTGTGGCCGAGGACTTAATCATTTTTAGACGTCTTGGCCAAGGCCTTGACAAAATGTTTCAGAATGTCTAACAATATACATTCCCACAATATGAAAAAAATATTGATGGTACATGTGGTCATTCGACTAGTAGAATACCCATGATAAATTTTTATTATGGAATTATTTACTCAACTCACATTCATACCATAAAAGTATTCATTCTTATTATTGCTAAATGCATGTGGTTTAAAGTATTCATCATTCTTGATATTTATGTTATCTTTCTTTAAATCGGTTACCCTTTTTGAGCGTTTGTGCTCACCCCTTTCGTATGTTTCATTTTCCCTCTATAGGAAGTAGTTAGTTATGAGTAATTTGTAGGCATTATCTATGAGGGATGGAAGTTTCCAATGGAATAAATTTGTCTTGTATTTCTTTTCAAGTTGTAATGTTGAACTTATGTATGAATCATGATTCCAATATTAATAAAATGATCGGTCTTTTGAGTCATGATTTTCTTTTGATCATGAATATTTTAGGTAATAATCCACCGACTATGGTTAATTGTGGTCGAGGCGTTGTAGTTGGTATCAGGAAAAGTTTAGTACAAGCCGAGGAAGCTAGATTTAGATAAACGTTGATTATATCACATAGCCCTAAGAAAGACTATATGGATTAGTATAGAAGAACATCCTAGAATTTTAGAATTTTAGAGATTTTGTGAGTTTTCTGAGAAATACATCCATGTGTGGATATGAGCAGGTAGAGGTGGCTCAGGCACAAATGAACCTATGGGTAAAACCCAAATACACCACTTTGAGATAGACTCGAATGGGAATTGGTGCATGACAATGGGCCTTGCTGCTCTCTTAAATACGACACTCCCCGGGGATATGCTTAGGATAATTCCCACTTTCATTAAAAACCATTATGAAGAGTTTATGAGTATATACATCCTTAAAGATAACATATTTATGATTATGGATTCTATCCATAAACTATTCAATTTATGTTTAGTGTTTTACAAGTTTGGATTTATTTATTGCTATTCATAAACAAATCTAGTGTATTCCATTGTTTATAAATGGCGCCTAGTGGAAGGAATGGAGACCGAATCAATTCGCGCACTCCATGTAGCGATTGACCTCATGCTCACGATAATTATTCTGGATCTGGTGATATAACTGGTGTTGATCAGTTTATCACCATACTGGGACAACTCACTCAGGATATGATAAAAAACATTACCCATATGGAGAACCCTGATCCACAATGTAGAGGATCAATGTTATACTGCTTAATGAGGAAACAATCAAAAACATTCAATGGGAGTAAAAATCAATTAGTTGTTGTGCAATGTATTAATTCATTAGAGAAATAATATTCCACACCTTTGGGAGTAGAAAAAGGGAAAAAGTTGGTAGTTTACCGGATCCCTGGAGATGTTGATCAATGGTGGTCATTGATTCTAAACACAATGGAAGATGAAGAAATATAAAATATGGAATGGAGGTAGTTTATAGAAATTTTCAAAGAAAAATACTTTCCTCACGACCATCAAGTGGATATGGAAAGACAATTTCTGAGTCTGAGGAAAAAAATGATGACAATGTCACAATGTATGAAGATTACTTTACAAGGTTAGCGAGGAATACAACATATTATATACATAATCCAATAAGTAATATAAATCGTATCGTTGATGGGTTAAAACAATTTCTCAATCGAGCATTAGTATCACAATCCTTCTCATCATAAAAAGATATTTTCTCGTGTGTTATCAAGACAGAAAAGGAATTCTCCAAGTCATATGACATTAAATCAAATCAAGAGAAGATGAGATCTCAGGAAGACTTTGGGAAAGGAAATATGGAATCATGGAAGAAGGGAAGAATCTAATTTGCACCCTGTCATAATTGTAGAAAGAAGCACCTGATACCTATCTAAAAGGAAAAGGAGTATGTTATAAATGTGGACAAAAAGGCCATATTGCTGGTGATTGTAAGGGAAAAGAAGACGCTACCAATGTTAAATGCTACGATGATAGGGAGATGGGATATTGTGAAAATGAATGTCCTAATAATCAGAGAAACATGCCTAAGAAAAGGCCAAGGGATCAAGGCCAAGCTTATGTGATCACTACTGCTGAGGTTGATGCTCCGAAAGACATAGTTATAGGTAATTTAATGGTTTCCTCAAGTTTAGAAAATGCATTATTTGATTTTGGATAATTGAATTGTTTCACATATTCCCAATTTGCTAATAAAATTAGATATTTCCAATTTGATTTGACAATGGTGTTGTTAGTCAAAACTCCCAAGGAATGTATCATTCCTACATTGTTCTGTGAATCAGTTCCCATTAGGGCATATAAATGTTATTTATTTGTGGATCTACTCATTATACCCATGATTGAATTTGATATTATCCTAAATATGGATTGGCCTTCAGACCATGATGCAAAAATTTATTGTAAGAAGAAATATGTTTCGATTTTTGATGATGATGATAAATAAAACCTTAGTTTAGAGAAGAATCATCACCACGAGATTCTTATGTAGATCCACCCCCAGTAGCTCAAGTAAATTAAATTATTGAGGAGTAAGAGAATGAAATAAATGTGGGTGAGTAAAGGAATGTTCAAATAGAGGATGTTCCTAATTTGAAATAATATGCTGATGTTTTCCTAAATATTTACATGGACATCCTCCAAAACAAGAAATTGAGTTTTCCATTGATTTAATTCCTGGTTCAAGACCCATATTGAATACCCTTTATAGAATGGCCATTGTGGAATTAGTAGAACTAAATAATCGACTAGAGGAATTGAGTAATACAGGATTTATTCTCCCTAGTGTTTCATCATGTGGAGACCATATCCTTTCTATGTAGAAGAAATATGGATCTATGAGGTTATGGATTGACTACAAGGAGAACAATGCTATAACAATAATGAACAAGTATCACGTACCTCGCATTGATGATTTATTTGACCAACTTCATGGATCTCAATACTTTCAAAGATTGATCTTCGATCTTGATATCATCAGTTGTGTGGGAAGAAGGATGACATTCAGAAAACAACATTTCGAACCTGGTATAGGAATTATGATTTTACAGTAATTCCTTTTGAAATAACTATTTAACCATATGTTTTCATGGATCTAATGAATAGAGTTTTCAAGGAATATCTCAATGATTTTGTGGTGGAATTTATTGATTATATCGTGGTATACTCCAATTGCTATGAATATCATGAAAATCACAAGCGCTTTAACCTGGAGACTCTACGAATACATGAATTATATGGGATGTTTAGCAAGTGTGAATTATGGCATTAAGATATTTCTTTTCATGTCCATATTGTCTCCAAGGATGGTATCTCTGTCGATCTTTCTAAGTCCAAGGCAATCCAAGAATGTCCTGCTCCGACGAGTATATCATAGGTATGCATTTTTATTGGTTTAATAGGTTACTATAAGTGTTTTGTCTAGAATTATTCCATGATGGCTAACCCATTATGAAAGCTCACATGTAAAGGGGTTGAATTTGTTTGGACAAAAGAGTGTGAATAATGTTTTGAAGAAGTGAAGAGAACATTATTCAATGCTCCTATTTTGACTCTACCATTGGGGAATTATGTATTTCTTATTTATAGTGATACATCGAAGAAAATACATGGTTGTGTCCTTATGTAGAATGATAGAGTTATTGACTATGCATCACAACATCTAAAAATTCATGATCAAATCTCTCCTACACATAATCTACAGTTTGCAGTAGTAATATTTGCTTTGAATATTTGGAGACACTATCTCTATGTTGAAAAATGTGAGATATATACCAATAAAAATAGTTTGAAGTATATTTTCTCACAAAAAGAACTCAACATGAGGAAAATAAGATGGCTTGAAAAACTCAAGGATTATTATTGAACTATACAATACCACCAAGGGAAAGAAAATAAGGTTGAAGATGCTTTGAGTAGAAAGTATCATGGATTTTTGAACAAGATTAGAGTTAAAAATGTTCCTATATATATGGATCATGTAAATATGGTGATTAGAATCACCATGGAAGGTGAAAAATCAATAAATTTTCAAATGGTTTCCAAACTATCATTACTGGAAAGGATAAAGATTATCAGACCGGTAAAGAAGAGATTCAAAAGAAGATTAAAGCTGTGAATGATGGGAGATTGAGTGACTTTGTGTATGAAGATGGAATTTTGAAATTTTGGAAGGAACATTGTGTTCCTGATATAGACGATCTAAAAAGGGAATTTTTAGATGATTCTCATAGATACTATTTATCTATACACAATACGAGCACAAAAATCTATAGAGATTTGAAGGAACATTTTTGGCAAGACACCATGAAGAGAGACATTTCTTAATTTGTGTCCTGATGTATTATTTTTCCACAAGTGAAAGATGGAAGGCCACAGCCAGGAAGAGTCTGGAAACCACAACCCATACGAGAGTAGAAATGGGATTATATTATGATGGGCATTTCCATTGGACTAGAAAAGTCTCCAAGAAGGAACGGTGCGATATGGTTCATTGTTGATTGTCCTACCAAGTCAGCCCATTTTCATACCATAAGAGAAGATTTTCTACTTGAACGATTGGAAAGACTCTATAATAATGAAGTTGTTAAACATCATGGAGTACACCTATCGATTGTTTATGATCATGATCCACGTTTTACATCAAGATTCTGGAAAAGTCTTCAGAATTCCATGGATACTGAACTTTGTTTGAGCACTATCTACCACACCCAAACCGATGGACAATCAGAACGGACTATTCAAACCTTAGATGAAATGTTTATATCATGCTTACTTGACTTTCATGGTATGTGGGAAAAATATTAACCTCTAGTAGAATTATCCTATAACAATAGCTTCCATTCAAGTATTCAGATGGCACCGTATGAAAAATAATTCGGAATGACATATCACACACAAACAGGTTGAGATGATGTTAGTGAAAGAAAACTCATAGGCCCAGAACAGGTGGAGGAAATAATTGAAAAGGTGACGGTAATCCAAAACCACATCAAAGATGCTCAATGTAGGCAGAAGATCTATGCCAATAACCGAAGGAAGGATTTGGAATTTCAGGTAGGAGATCATGTTTTCATGAAGGTATCTCAATGGAAAGGTGTTATACGTTTTGGTAAGAAGGGTAAATTGAATCCCTTGTACATCGGACCATTCGAAATTCTAGATCGAATTGGGGTTGAAGATTACCATTTGGAAATGCCTCCAAGTATCTCCAAAGTGCGCGATGTATTCCATGTATCACTATTGACAAAATACATGCCTGACCCAACACATGTACTTTCCAATGAGGAATTAGAACTGGAACACGATTTTTCTTATTGTGAAGAGCCTGTCAAGATTCTTGCTACCAGAGAACAAGTGTTCAGAAACCGGACGACTCGTCTGGAAAAAGTTCTATTGAGAAACCATAATATGGAAGAGGCAACATGGGAACCCAAGAAACATATGATAAAGAACAACCAGAGTCGTTTTATGCAGTAATATTCTAGAAATTTTGACGACGTAATTTTTTTAAAGAGAGGAGAATGTAACACCCCATTCTTTCATGGTGCTCTTCTGTTTGAATAATATAGTTGCATGTGTTGTACGCAACTTCGTGTTCTAACACACACCATAACAAATCAAACTAGCGGTTAGGAATAGTAATACCAACTTATTGAAATTTTATAAATTTTATCATTCAAAATGGACTTCATTTATGAATTAGGAATATTTAAATTAACATAGGGTGATTTTTTTCGTATTTTTCTGAAAACATTCAATTTTTGTTGAATAGTGAAAATCACTAAGTTATAGTTTAAAACTGAATTTTTATTTAAGTATTTATTTATTTATTTAAATTTATTTTATGTCAAAATATATACATAACACCTATATAAGTTCAATTTAATTAATTGGAGTCAGTTTATAATAATTTTAGATATAGAAAAATTTTATTTAACTTTTCACTGTCTTTTACCCATCTCATAAAAGATTTTGAAAATTTACATAAAACATAATTGTATCTCTTATGTGCGTGGTATTTCGTAAATATAAGAGACACGAGTAATATCAAGGAGTAAAATGTGGTTCAGTAAGTAAATTTTTTTTTTACATAGTATCTTTTTACATTTATTCACCACTGTTAAAAATAAATAAGGTAATTAATGGTAAAAATGATATTATTATTACCCTAACACATGTCTTAATTCTATTGGATGGTATAATTATACCAAAAACAACCTTAATAACAAAATATGAACCTCTTTGGTACACTTGGATTAGATTATGACATTTATTATTATTTAATTTAAAGAAGAGTTATTGAGAAAAAATCAATATTTAAAAACAAATACATTTTTTATATTGTGTTATACAATTCATAATAAAGTTAAAAAAATTTCCTAAATAATGGTATTTTATTTATTATTTTTAGACATTAGATAATTTAATTTATTTATGACACAATGGTGATGGATTAATTACCTATTTAATAAAATATTAAAATAATTGATATTATAAAAATACAAATAAATTTAATTTGATATTTTTTATGAATTCCACTAATTTTATAGGTTAATATGACATATTAGGGTTGTTTATATTAATTTCATTTTATGTAATAATGTTGTTATGAATTTTTCAAAAACTATATTCAAAATAGTGTAAAATTTTACATAAAAGTTTTTTTAAAAAATTATTATATTATTAATTGATATTCTATTCCTAAAAATCTACAGTTTGGCCAAAGGACTTATATAATGAATGGTGTATCATTAATTAACCAATTTAGGTTCTTTAAAAGTATACAGTACTTTTATTAACAATATAATAAAAAAAATACAAAGAAACGTGTTAAATGTAAAACTATTAAACTTAGAGTTATATCAAAAAGATAAAATTAATTATATGACCAAAACCTGTCTAAAAACTATTGGTTGAGAGGTTTGCTACCCATCCCCACATTATACTTTAAATAATCAATTTTTGATCAATTAGAAACCGAAAATTATTTAATTATAAAATAATATTTCTAGCTTTTCCTATGGTGCCCTCACCACTCTTATAAAAGGGATCTCCACATTCTCTCTAATTCACGCCTTCAAAGGATTTTGGCATGGCCAAAAACTACCCATATATCCTCTCAACATCCCAAAATTCATCCTAGATGACTTCCTTTGGTCCGAAAGCCAACATAAGTATCCCGTTTGATCAAATCAAAAGAAAGTACCTGAAGAAGACGTAATAATTTCACCACCCTCTTTCATGTTCTTTTCTTCATCAACTTATTCTTTCATTGTTATTTTACATTATAAAATAATCACTTTAGTATCTTATATATATTGTGATGTTCTTGAAAATATGGTAATGATATATTCAATATTTTATCCATCCTTTGAATGACATTTCAACATACGAGCGTACGTAAGTATGACGGTCTCCACGTCGTGGTGAAATTGTTATTCAATACATTATTATTTGGATGGGTATAATAATGATGTCTAATAAATGTAAATTATAACTATAACATGATAATTATTCTGTATATATGATATACCATCCAACAATACATTATTTTAATATCAAAAGAATGATATTATTGCTCATGCATATGTACGGATTACCGTCTCCATGAATGCGATGAGATTCATTCTCCATTGTATCTATAAAAGACTAATTTTCCTTATATGATTAAAAATAATGTTTAAAGACATTATAAAATTCTGGATATGAAAATGATACATCCCATCCATAACAAATATGACTCACATAATAATGAATATAATGGAAAATGAATCCATTAACACCCAAAATGACGATAATACTAAGATATTATTAACAAAACAATGTTCAAATATCATATATGATATAATATTAATGTATATGATTCTTAAATAATTTAATTACAATTATTTCACCATTATAGAGGGTATTAACCTACTCTCAACCAAGTAAAATTATATGTTAAGGGTTAATTCTACAATCTCTTCATTATCCAAGGTTATTCATACACAATTACCTATTGGGACCTCTTTATCATCCACATCCATGTTTCTTAAAAATTTATTTCAAAACATTTATACTATTTAATAGACAATGGGTTAATGTCATTTATACAATTATGTGTTTTAAAAGGAATCCTTCCATCATTTTCTAAACAAGACACTTTTTAACCTTTTCAACAAATTTAAGGTAAGAATGTTTTTTAACTCATATGGATGGTGCAACTAATTTCCGCGGTTATAAAATCATCAAAGACTCCATTAAAATATTATAAGAAAATTTTAAAAATAATTTTTTTCTCTATAATTGTGTGACACCTAAATGATTTTAAAAGAAAAAGAGATATTTCTCTAAAAGGGTTTTTGATTTCATCTATGTCAACATCCTTTGAGGGATCTTAAGTTTATTTGAAGTTGACTTATTATGATACAAAACATCCATATTGTATTGAAGGTTTTGTGATATGTTTGACTGTGTATGTGCTATTTTTATACCATTCATGGTTAATGATAAAAGTATTCATATATCATATGCATGTTTTCATACGAATGTTGATGATATGTTTAAACCGTTTCATATGAGGAATGTATTAGACTTAGTAACTGACGGGTGCATCCTGCTATTGCTCCTCGATGCATCGTTAGGTATCATGAGACAACTAAATGTCGAGTTGGTCGAGGCCTTTCCCAATTTGATATATGGATTTGGCCATGCTCTTAATCATTTTTAGATGTCTTGGAAGTGGCCTTGACAAAATGTTTCAGAATGTCCAACATTATACATTCCATAATTATGAAAATAATAGTGATTGTTCATGTGGTCATTTTACTAGTAGAATACCCATGATTATGTTTTATTATGGAATTATATACTCATCTCATATTCATATCATAAACGTATTCATTCTTATTATTTGTTATGGCATGCGGTTTCATGTATTCATCATGCTTAATATTTATGTTATCTTCTGATGTATTGCTTACCGTTACTGAGCGTTTGAGCTCAACCCTTTTATAAGTTACATTTTCCCAGGATATGAAGAAGTTAGTTATGAGTGACATGTAGGAATTTTCTAGGATTCTTTTATGTTTCCAATGGATGAAATTCGTGTTGTATTTCTTTTCATGTTGTAATGTTAAACTTATGTATGAATCTTGTATCCAATAATACTAATATGATCGGTCATTAGAGATATTATTTTTATGTGATCATGCCAATGTTATGTAATAATGCACTGACTCTTTGTAACTAGGGTTGGGGCAATACAATTTTTGGATGGTTATATGAATTATTGACACATTTAATTGAATTTGTTATCTCAATTATAGGATCTAAATGTAATTTGTCATGAGCAAGACAATCATGGAATTAAACAACCCAAATAGAAAAAAATAAAACACTTTTATATGAAAAAAATATTATAAGAGTAATTATAAATCGAAATAAGTGAAAAATAAATATTATAAAATACATTAAATTTAAATAAATCTATTTTACATTGAAAATATAAATATTTACTCTATGATTGATAAATGAAAGAAAAGTGAATGAAATTGATAAATTCCAACACTATAGGGTTGAAAATATTTTATAGGAGAAGATTTCAATGGGTTTTTTAGTTCATAAAGGAATGAATGATGTAAAATACACCAAAAATCAAATAAAATAATCCACCATTAAAAGTAATAAATTAGTATACAAGTAATAAAAAAAATAAATAATTTTATAAAAAATATTAGAGAAAAAAATAAATCTGTGGAAAATGATTTCACAATGATAACATAAATTTTACCTTTGTAATTGAGAAGATGTAGCCTCATTTCTATTTTTATAATGTATGTGGATAAAACTATAAGGAAAGTGATAAAAATAACACATTAATGGTGAAAATACATTAGGGTTGAATAATTATATGGAATTTTTTGTGTAAAAATGAATGAAATATGGAAATAAATATTTTTGAAAACACTTTATGGAATAATGAAAATTTAATCAATGTTTCATTACATAATTTGTAGAATAATAGAGATAGTATGTCATTACATTACATTTACATCACCCAAATAGGTTTCATTGATCACATCTTATTCTTATAACAGATTGGTATCATCAGCAGGTGTAGAATACATTGTCTTATTGAGTAGTCATGCATTTAATTTTGATTATTTTAATATATTTGAGAACATATAATATTAAGAGGAAAAACAGTGTATATTGAAAAAACATTTACATTATCATTAAACTCTCTTCCTTTTTTAATATTTTTGGATTTGGTTCCACTCATGAGAATCAAAATACCATCTTTCTAGTCCCATCGAATATAAAATACTTTACATACATTCGGAATAACATTAACTTATTTTTATCTCCCATTGAATGGTTCATTCTTGATTAATTTTCCTCTTACATGACATTTATTTTAGTCCCCAGTAGGAAAATAGACCAATTAATAATTTTTGGATCAGACACATAAACTACATTAACTTCTTGTGATTCCATTATGAATGGCTCATTGTTTTCCCCTTCAATGTTGAAATTCACCATCACAATGACCTTTATGAATAAATCATCCTTTATTTTTTACATTCAATCGATCATTAAAGTTAAAGACAATTGTAATCCTCATTAGCTCATCTCCCAAACATTTATTATTTTTTTCTTTTTTGTTTGAAACCCAACAGTCATCTCTTATGGTAATGAACCTATGTTCATTTAAATACTCTAAAATGTATTCATCAATGGTTTGGATAATTCTTAGAATATTAGAAGAAACAAAAAATATATGATGGATAAATCTCAAGAGAAAATTTATAATTACTATTAGGGAGATAAAGATGATGACGATAAAAATTTTACAACATTATATTCCCTTAAAGGGTTAATGCCTCTGATCTTGGAGAATTACACCATTTAAACAAGTTATTATCATGTTACCTGTTGAAGGTGACATTTTTGTTGAGTAAATATTCTTTTATGTGATTCAATGTTTTATGATGGGTACATGATATGATTTAGTAATCTTTTTCACCTTTATTAATTACATATTTATTCGATAAATATCACTTTTTATACTTTCAACCATATAATTAACAATAGTCCTTCCATTCTTTAATTGAGACATTAATTCTTTCATAAATAGACTAATAATATGAAAATAAAATATTGGAAATTTATGGGTTATAAGAAATCCAAATATGATAAAAAAGAATAAAGAACAATAATTCTATCAACTAGAAGATATTAAAATATGGTGATAATTCACATTAACAAATAATTAATTCATTAATATACATGGATGTTGATAATATATTCCTAATGGTGGAACCAATACATATAGACCTAAAATTATAAACACCTAAAAATAATATGTAACAAATATTCCAACATATATCGAATTTGATAACATCCATTCTATTTTCATAACATGTGATGAAAAAACCTAAGGCATTATTACATTTAATATTAATGGTAAATAAAATATTTCAAAACACATAAAAATTATAATTTCAAATAAAAAACAATACTGAATGAATAGAACAATTTTAGGTAAAATATACCTAATAACGATATAGGTTTTAAACAGCTCATAATTTTTTGTTGATAAAGTAATTAGAGAATTATTTCATGTCAGGTTCAAAAAAGGCATTATTTTAATGCAATTGAGGTGTATGATTTAAAAAAAATACATTTTCCTGGCCATCATGTGTTCTATGGTGATTTTGGGAATATATTTTAAAATTTATGTCATAATGAAATAAATAATAGTAATTATGGAAGATAATGTGGTTTTAAATCAAATGGTACATGCCCCACTCTTATAAAAATAGTTTTAATGTTAGATGATTCTTCAAAGGTAAAATTGGATGATGAATTTCCATCATTTATGGAACTCTAGTGATATATATTTGTATAATATATTTGTATAATATATTGGTATAATCAATTTGAATAATATATTTGGAAAATATAGTTTTATCATATACCTATGTAATATACCTTTTTATAATATATATTTCTATTGTATAATATATATATATATATATATATACATATCTAATTATTAATCTATTCATTTTTATAACATATATTTTTATTTTATATATTCATGTAAAATATTATATATTTGTGTTTTAATAATATATATATATATATGAATAAAATGATTGTATACTATGTAAATATATAATATTTAATATATATTTGTTACATATAAATATATTATATATAAAATTATAAAAAATTTCTATTTCATTATTTTAATATATATAAATTTGTGTAATATATTTGTATATCATGTTATTAAAATATATATTTTTATAAGGTAATTGTACAATATATTTTTATAGTTTATTTCTATAAAATATTACAGTAATATATTTGGAAAATATATGTTGTATATTGTAATATATGTTTATTTATAATATATATATATATTATAATAGTGTATTTGTATGATATATATCTATATTATATAGATATATGAATATTAGAAATTATATTTTTTGTGTCTATATATAAAAAATATTATATTATACACCTCAATCCAAAACCATGGAACTTCAAGTATTTTTTCACTTTGATTCATGATCCCTGAGCCAAATCCTACATCATTAAGGTAGCCGATGGAAATTTATTTCATAAATAAACATTTTATGTGTCAAGATATATATAATTTCATGTAACATTCATGTGAAAAATAAACTTTTACAAATACACTTCCCAATAATTTAATGATCTTTATCATCATCCAAATAGACATTAGGAAAAAATTACCTACATAACAATCCATGCATCCCTTCTTGGTTTTTGAGTGGAATTAAGTATCATAATTAATTATCCCTTATTTCAATGTAATTTTTAAACATGATAATAAATATTTTCTTCCATCAGTGGAGTTGGGGTCAGAGGGTTTCCAAGAATTAGCACGGGGTAAGGGTGGGGAGTGAATGGAATGATAACTCTATACAATTTCAAACAAACATCCCTAGTAGAAACTATTATCCACATGGATATGCTGATGGTAAAAAAATGATTTTAGAAAATAAAAATATATCTCTCTAAACAAATAATCATATGATATGAGGGTGAGTAGAAAATTAAATACATTAGACTAATTCCTTGAAAAGGATAAGAGAAACTGTTGATATAGAAAACATAGAAAACATTCGAGCCTTGGATTTGTTCAATCTATGAATACTAAGATCATTTGGTTTCATCCTTAAAATTGTTTGAGTATTCACAAATGCCATCATTCATATTAGATTCAGTGATGAGGAACATCAGTAGTGGGTGGCTTCTATGGAAATCTTCAGATATCCCGATGAGTTATCAATCTGTTAGGCTTAATTTAAATAGATTGGGACACTTTTATCATCACTTCAAACAAGTGATCACAAATATAACTTTTATTAGTTCTAGAAAATTTAGTTATGATAAAAGGAAACTTTATCTGTGCTTTTTTAGTGCCGAAAAATATAGGCATTATTAGAATTAAAAAACTACCGATAAATATGAGATTTTTAATTGTTAATTAATTAATCAATGATAATGTGTATATATTTATAATTATAAATAAATAATGTTGTAAATATATTTATATATTTACATAAGTATATTTAATATATATATATATAGTAAATATATTTTTTCTTCAAAAATCTATAATAATTTTATAATATTTAAATATATAATTTTAATTTATAATTATGTTAATATATTTAAAAATTTATTATTTATGTTAGTATATATATTTATAAAATTATTAATTTATATACATAATATATATAAAAATAAATGTAACAAATATATTTATTATTTTAATAAACATCTATAAAAATTATAATTATTTTAATATATTTAAAAAAAATATTTATATAAAAAATTTATTAAAAAAATATTCATTTATCTAGAATGAAAAATATAAAAATTTATAGTATTTGTTAATATAAATTTATATATATATTCATTCATAATGTTTTTTACAAATATATATGTAACATTATTAATTAACATTTACTCTTATGTGTATTCTTGTTAAAAATGAGTGAAATTGTTTAATTAAAAAGTATTACAGATTAGAAATACTGAAAATATTGAGAAGATTTATTAATTAAATATCAATTATAATAAAGACATATTTAAATTGAAATAAATATGATGAAATATTGAAAATATTTAAACATAGTAAATAAATATATATAAAATAAATACTAAAAATGGATTATATTCCCAATTTTTATCCATTATGTGTACATTCAATATAAATATTCATTAATTTCATATATGTTAAATTAATATAACATTGGTTGTGCTATGTTATATTGAATAATAAAAGGCATTCAATTATATCCATTACTCAATTAAATCAGTATGTATTTGTAATTCATACTAATTTTTAATTGTAATCCATTATTCACTAAATATATTTCTATATTGTGTAAATCGTAAATAGTTTCTATTATATTAATAATATTAATAAACATTCACAAACACACATATATATAATATTATTAGTAAAATTTTAAATAATTATTTAATTAGTAAAATGTTTAATTTTTTCCTCATTTTATTTATTTTTAATTATTTTTTGTTTAATTTCTATTTATCATATATCTAAATATTTAATACCAACTATTGAATAGTATTTATAATATATATATAGTATAATAAACATATTTATTTTTATCAAAAAAAATTAATTAATTCAATAATTAATATTTTTGAAATTATATATTATTATTTATTTATTTATTTAATTATTTCCTTTTATTCATACAATTATCAGCATTATAAAATTAAGAACTAATAAATGAATCCCTTTTCACTGAAAAAATGTGCTGATAAAGGTTGCCTTTTATCAACGCTAAAATAGAAGCACAGATAAAAGGAACCCTTTTTAGCGCTCGTTTTAGTGCTACTGAATGGATAATTTATCACCTCTTTCCTCACATAGAAAATGGCCATCGATGATCATGTTATGTTTTGTAGTATTGGACTAGGTGATTCATTCTATAATATCCCAGATGGATTAATGTCATCTAGAAACCTGTTGAGCCTCTTTATGAGTTCCATTGGCGTCCCATTTATTTCCACTCTGGAACCTCATGGGGTGTTGATAAACCTAAAAGAACCTAATTATCATCCTTCACCTGCTGACAAGTAAGGAATTGTGAGACAAACTATGTAACACGCTTGTTGATTCCTAGCCAGTAGAGATGATGTTGAAGGTATTGTAAATCCTTTCAACATCTAGATATACCACCATAGGAGATTCAAAATATTCCCTTATATCCTCCTCCCATAATGTTACTAGTACCTTCATGAACCATTTGAAAATAATAATAAGCTCCAAACCTTTATAAAATGCATCAATAGAATGTCTAATGGAAATGTGAGTTTGTATTGTTTCATTGATGGTATATCCTAGATATTTTTCCCTCACACATTATAGATATTCATGGGTAACAACCATCCTCTAGAGACATGTTTCTCCATCACCATAAATAATTTAATGCTCTAATGAGGCCAACTGATGTGACACCTCTGTCAAAAAATACAAACAAGTTCTCATAAATATAGAATCAACTACCACATTATCATTCACTGGATTATAGAAAATATCTATTTCATATTCATAGAAGATATATAGGAATTTACTCTATCAAATGTTATGTCCCTTATGAGATAATATATAATTTTGAATCCTATTGTCAAAATAGATGATAAATCTGTCACCCACAAGATTTCATCAACACATATTTAGTGGGAAAACTACCATTTCTATATAATGAATTTTGTTTCATTGTAATCCTCATGTGGTCTCAGCAATCATGAACCATAGACAATCAACACATATCACTAAATTAGAAAACATCCAAGTTTGATACCGGATTCATCACAAAACACTATGAACTTGAAACCCTATTCCATAAATCTGATGATGGCAAAACACATCTATTTATGTTATAACATCTAGAAATCCAGATGTCAACACTCCATCCATACAAAATTATGCCCGTTTTGGGTCAAATAATTCAAGGATGATGATATCCATGATAATTAATGTGAAAATATATTATAATAGACTACAGACCAATGTAATCTCTAGCACTCTGTAATTCACATGGGTTGCATGCAAGCTAATATTGCCTCAACCCTTGCTGGGTCCACTACTACACTATATGCAGAGATGACATTCCCTAGAAATTAGACCTCATGAGTAAATATATAGAACAATTATATATTATTATAAAGATAGATCATTCTATGTATTGCTATAAACCATCCTAGGTGTCACGTGATCTCCTCCTTATATGTTATTTTCAATAGGATTTCATCAATGATTTCAAACAAAAACTGGTTTATGAATTGATGGAAGATCAGATTCATGAGTCCCATGAAAACAATATGTTATTTTTTCATGTTTAAGGGCTTCACCAAGTACTCATATTGACTATAAAAACATAAAAATTTCAGCCTTTTTTTATCAATGTCCAATACGCACAACTGGTGATGGATTGATTTGAGTACAATCTTCAAGAATGATTATGTCACTCCCATCTAATCAAATATTTCATTGATCATGAATAATGCATACATATTTTTTACAATCACCTATTATAGTAGATACTAATCCCATAACAACCACAATATCATGTTCATATTATTGGATAATAATACTCGGGTTGCACTCATTGAGAACCTGAGTATGAAAAAGCCCTTCATATGTAAATTCTCCAACTAGAATCTCAACTCATGAAGAAAAGTGGTATCCAACCTACATTATAGTATATTGATTAGGGCCATACTAGGATGTAGATAAATTTAGAATTCTATATCTTGGAAAAGATGTTATCTTAACACATCCTTTGATAAATTTCATCATACACCTCAAACGAAGTAGAAACCTAGAGGCTCATTGAATCCACTACACCAAGAGTAATTATAGAGAGCTAGTGTGTAATTGGTTTCACTATTAATTTCTTGAGCCAACGATTCTTATTTTGGGATTAATTTTCACAGACAATGGAAAACATAATCCATCACAATAGACACACTACATCCTCTTCATCATACATTATATAATGGCACAGATTATAGATCACCATCCCATATACAATATTACATCAAAGTCCTCATCACTGCAATAAAGATAACTCAAAATATATTATCTCTTCCATGATTTAGGTCACACCACTAGTAGAAGTGGGTGATCATTGAGTTTCTTCATTTAGTTGACTCCATGAACAAGTGTCATGCTAAAGTATCATCCAAACTCTCTATGTCTCTATAAAGGGTAGTGGATAATATGGAATGGATCTCCCCTATTTCTATCTATATTTCTAGTAATGCTGAGAATATAAATATTGGTCTTCCTATTAAACATAAAGACTCTTATTTATAGCCTCAACTACATACATATTCCCTCTCCTTTAACCAACTACCCATGATCCTAGTCGAGAAAACCTAATGGTGGTGGTGGTAACAATTAAAAACGTTTATCACCTCCAGCTTCTATCCAAATTCCTCCAACACATCCACCGCCCTACAGAAATACCTATTCCTACATCTACCACTTCCTAGGAGGGCTAACCACAATCTCTCTATAAGCCACATATCATGAAATCACATTCACAATCTCCCTGACAATGAAAATAGTAGTAACACTTATCTCTAGGTGGACTAGATCTATCCTACAATCCATGAACAATAGCACCCCAATATTGGGATTTCCTCTTCAAATTTAAAACATGTCTATGTCCCTAGGTCTACCACAATCATGCTACCAAGAACGATTGAGCTTCTTCATACCCTCTTCTGAAACCAACTTTCTATATCTTCTCATGAGGGAACCTTTGAACTTCCATAGTTTGATCTTCCACCACAACATTGGTAGAAATTCCAAAATGTATCACATTATATTGGATGTCTCTAAATATTCCTCACATTCTGTTGAATCCCTAATAAACTAATTATGCACATCTTCCAAAAATTATCAGTAGAAGCTAGTGAGACTTTACCATACATAACTAGATTAATACTATCATGATGAAGCTGTAGAAGCTCATAAATACACATAAAACAAACCCTAGTTGGAAAAAACTCATATTTAAAAAGGCATAAAAAATTACACGATATAAAATTCATCTCATCATACAACTCAGTCACTAATCCCCTCTATCATAATGAAACCCCATGAATAAGGCTCACTACTAGGAACACCATGTGGTCTATAGGTATCCTAATATGACATAAGACTCATGTCACATCCTCAATGAAATCCCCATTCACCTTTGTATGTGGATAAATATTGATGATGAGAGGTTGTTGAACCTAAATCTCAATAAATGTGCCAATCCTATGTACCAAATCCACTGGTACTTGTAGTAATACCTACTACTTAGTCGTTGGAGGTAATCTTGGTGAACCATTTAGAGGTGAAACATCCAAAATATGATCCTCGTTTAATGCATCATCGCTATGTGGATCATATTTCTGATCATCCTATTTAATACCAACTGGAAAATGTCATACAAAAATAATCTAATAGATATAATTTACCATATTAAATGAATATATCATGAGAGTTGACTCAATAAGGATATGAGATCCCCAAAAAATTACTATGTGATTCAGAATTAAATGTTCTTCATAAAACCAAGGTCTACATATACTGAGCTGAATGAAATGGGATCATCGTATTGGTGTATGGATTTGTCTGTAGCCACCACATCAATGGAGTACCTAGAATGAAATTAGAACATGAAACTGAAAAAACTAATTTCAAAAAAAAAATAGAATGATATTAATTTATAATTTACTTCTGTGATACCACTTCTCCTGGACTAGGCCCAATGGGACCTAAACCAAAACTTCCCCAAGACTACCTTCAATAGGATATTAGCTATTTACTAGTTCCATGTAGGCATATCACATGAAGGTGATTCCAAATCCTAACAAACCAAAACACATGCACACATCATAAAGCCCATATAATGATGAAATGTAAAACAAATAATTAAAATGCATAAATACATCAAAAATACCCCCATCATTGTCTCAATACTAATTATTATAAGGTAAGGACCAAATAAAATCTCAAACAAAGAAACTAAAAACATGTTCAAACATTATTGAAGTATATGAATATTGGAAAATAAATAACCAAAATAATCCTCAGTCATACTAGATCACTAATATCCACATGATCCATGCCCCTATATGAATTTATCAAAATATTAGTCATCTTAAAAATTCAAGACACATGATGAAAAATACCATATATGGGTGAGTATAATTATACCTAGTTGGAAACCCAAATATCACTTAGCTTATAGTATCATGAATTTTAATCCACTCAAAACATGTATAAGAAAATAGAATATGTATCAAGAATATGTAAATATACTCATAGTATACACATCATTTCAATATAATTCTACAACATTTATTCCATTCTAGGATTCACTCTCCAGGGATCCATAAAAAAATCATATATGATAGCACACTCCATGAGTCATATGGAGCTAATTATGTCCATATAAATTTTTTTCATGTTGGGTATCACCAATGAAAAATGTGTTAGATGTATGAAGTGATCAACAAATAAACATACATCACTCCCATTTAAATAGGGATTACCAAAAAAACAGTCATGATTAAAACACTAGGGGATCGATTCCCATGTTGTGTTGGTCATGGTCATAAAAATACCCCAATCTAGCATGAAATTTATGAGAGAGGATCTCACTTGGGCCTCCATGGAGGGATTCACAAAATTGTATCCAAAAATTAAATTATTTATATGGGGTCGAGATCCTTTACCAAGGATTTGATTCCATACTAATCCCAAAGGTAAATTATTGAGGGAATGAATTATAATGAAACATGTCCATGATAAATTAGAAAATTTCATTAAGCTATATTTGATGAAGTGTATATCGTGTCCCATTGGCTCAGGTTTATACCAAAGTAACATGGACTATTCCAAATTTTATATCTGAGTACATATAGATACCATGCATATGTACTTCATTACACGTTTGTGTCTAGCTGGCCACATTTGTATCCAACTTCCCTTGTCCATTTTCATGTACATACCCATGTTCATTTTGGGTTTACATATATGTTCACATGAAATATGAGAGTTTTCACACATTGTGTGTTAATTATTTCTTCTGTGGAATCCATTGAACTGGATATAGTCACTACATGATAGGATTTGTTAATTTACAATAGATGTAACCTAAAACATTCTAGAAACTTAGGTTCATGCTCTCCATATACCCAAACCCCATTCAGCTTTGATTTATCCTCCACTCTTGCCTTGATATCATAGATCTTTTATGACCAAACCATTATGTCACCACTCTCAATAATCCGGACATCCGATTTACATGGAAATATCTTATTTATACAACTAATTTTTTCACATGAAAACATGGTATTGAAGTGGATCGTTGGGCCGATATTGATATTTAGTTATTTGTAAACACATCCATCACAAGATTTAAAAAATATTATTCATTCTATATAAATATATTGTTCAATGTAATGGGCCCACAATGATTGATTTCTTGGTATTTATTATACTATGGTAGAAATTAATTTCCCACATAGAGTGATGAATGTTGGAGAAATGTAAAAATTGTGGAATGGAGTCTAGTAATTGATTATGATGTCATTGATTTTTTTTCATTAGAATGATTAATGTAGAGATAATAATATAATTAATAATGAAATACCCAATCCTCAATAAAATATATCTGATAACGACAATAGACACGATATTCAAAAAAATTGTATATTTATTGACCCATGTTTTTCAAACAAATAATAAAATGGGGATAAGTGAAAATAAAAAATCTCCTACCTCGAGATGGTTAATTTACCGATGAAGAATGAATTAGTTTCATTTTCATTTGTGAGATCTTTAAATCTTGTTTCACACCAATATATTATCCATGATCCGATTGTTTTTTACTAATGAACAGTCCTCCAACACTCTGTCCAATGAATATAATGTTATGATGCTAACCCAGTTATTTCCTCATAGTCATTCATTTATAAAAAAATCAATAATGAAATTTTAATTAAATAAGTTATTTTTAATAATTTGATTTATTTAATCTTTACCCATGACTGTGGTCAATCCGAACATTCAATTATCTCTAATGTTATGTCAAAACTAGGGTAAATCCCATCGTATAAACTAGAAACCATACTCAGGTTTATTATTTGATCCTCCGATTAAGATTTATTATAGATTTTCTGGATAACTAGGAAATTGGGATTTTTAATATATTAAACCATTAATTCTAGCCTCCCTATTCCTTATAATCTCATGCTTTCTCCGCTCATGTCATTGAAAATAATCTAATTAATATAAAAAATTAATATATGTAAAAATTTTGGTTGTTACATGTTTCTAAAAAATATATATTTCCCGTTTTAAATATGAGTGTTATATAACATCCATGTTGTATAAGAAAAATATAATTAAATAATGTATTATCAATTATTTTAATGTAAATTGTAATTATTTCCAAAAATAGATCATCATGGAATCATGTTTTTTTATGCCACTTCAAATCTTTCATAAATTTTAATCAATAATAAGCACTATATTTTGCATTATTTTTTTGAGACATTATAGAAATATTGATAATATTTTTAATTTTTATTGATATATATTTTTATAGTGAAAACATATTATATATGACATAATATGTGTCCATTTATATTATTATATATCCTCCTTGTATTCATAAGCTATCCTCATTTAATGATTTTGGTAGTATTTATACACTTCCATATCAGAAAATAATTTTCCTTAAAACATAATTTAAAATTTTAAACATAATGTTTACATGCAAAATTTTGCATGTAGATTAGTAGATATTGATCCAGAAGAATTAATTGTGGTTTCTTTCTTCAGTATTCATACATTGAATCTAGAAATTATATCCTTTCAATATCCAAATTAACTAAACTGAGTAACCAATGCAACCAATAAACTAAAAATGGAATTAGTATTGAAATGAATTTAAATCAATTTGATTTGACCATGTTGTATAGTTTAACCCCTACATCATGGTTATATATAAGAGTATCTCATCTGTAGGTTATCATTCAAAAATTTGGGACATGTTTTCATCTATTACATTAATTTTAATAGGGTAAAAAGGGAATTGTTTAGTAGAAGTGATGTGAGGAAAAAGGAGTTTAAATTTATAATCACATGGAATTCTATTCAAATTGTATTGATATATATTCTTACATGAAATAATAATTGTATCCATTATTAATTGACATAATTGAGCATATATTTGACATAAATATAATGAAAGCACAGGTCTTGTATATATTTAAAACTCAAACAAAAATTCATTCATGTGTGAGTATTTAATTTATATTCTCAATAAGAATATATTTTTTAATTTACCTTCCCTATATCATTTATTAAATATTAATTGCGTTTATATAAATGCATAAAAAGGGTTTATCCACATAAAAAATAATGCTAGTAAATGATAATGATGAATAGATTGGGTAAATGTACATTGTGAAGATCTTTTTGATATGTTGGTTGATCCTTTAGATCATTTTGATTCAACCTTCAGTTTCACCCCATTTATTTTGTCTGTATGTAATGAATATCATTGGTTCAGATACTTTTTCAATAATTTTTTAATTTTATCCTAGAAAATAAAATTGAAATGAATACCTCTTTATGAAATGTTTTTTTAATGATCTAACAGAAATCCTTTGAATCATTCATTAAATTCATCGAACATATAAAAATTACAATCATTAAGATGAAAATGTTATTGGGTTTTCAGATAATGAGCTAAATTAATCACCACAATCATATGACATATTGGTAGTCTTCTATTTTTTATAACATCCTCTAATATTATTTATATGGTTCCCATCATAAAAAGATTATGTATGTGTGTTTATGATATAAATCCCAATCATATTCACCTGGTAGAATATTACTATAATAAATGTTCTAGTGTCTTCCTGATTCACATTTTTCAGGAAGAATTATGAAAATATTGATTACCTCCACTAATATAGAACATTGAGAGTAATTCCTTACCCAAAATATGGGGGGGTAATCATGAATTGGTTTTTCATGTGTTATATCTTCCCTTTTATTCCTTACAAATACATTTGATAACAACTCTGAAAGAAAATAAAATTTTTTCAATAATATTAAAAGATTCCTTTAAACATCTATTTTCTTATCATTATCCCCTTATTAATATATTTTTTCAAATATTTCCTCAGAGACCCCACAAATACAAAACCTCTTATACGGACATATTATTCTAGGAACCTTAAGGACACTGATATTAGCTGTTCATTCAGTACAACTGATGATGATTCTTATGTACAATTATGATTAAAATTTTGGAAAATAAGAAACAATTGTTATGTAAAAAATATATAAAGGAAAACTATTTTTTTAGAATCTGATACTTCTAGATGCTTCCCATTATTTTTGTGTGTTCTCATCTATTAGTATCTCTTATTTATTTAAACTATCTTCCATTAGTAATAAATTATTTGCGATGAATTTAGAATTGTATTATAATTCATCAATATAAAATTTAATTGTCGAACCTTATTATGTTGTTTTTTCCTATTTAAAAAAATATTATTATTTCTTTAAAATATGCAACATTTTTTAGGTGAAGTTTTTATAATCCTTAAATTATGGTAGGGGTACATTTTTTTGTTTCTTATTACTTGTTTTCACCACTAAATTTTTTATTCAAATGATTAAAATTATTAATCAATGTCTTTAGTACATGTACTTCCATGAAATGAATAATCAATCAAAATGTACATGAATATATTCCTCATCATGAAGACCAATAAACAGATACCATACATTTTGTTTTACAATGTGTACATGCATCTATTGTATGTGTAGGTTTATTTGTCTTTAAATTCCATTGAGATGAATCATCATATGAAATATTTGAAACCCTTCATAATCTATTCAAGTGAGAATTAATAAAAAATAATTTAGGGACATCTAATATAAATTCTCTTGTATGGGATAAAGTTTAGTATGTCAATGTATGATTTTGATTATTATTAATTTTTTTTAAATTTTATCATAATATTACCATAATATATTCCCAAACAAGTGTCTTAAGAGAAGGCACAATATTGTGCCACAAATTTAAATCAATAAGAACAATCATTCTAGTAGGGAACCCAATGTAACTAGATAACGTGGACATGTAGGGGTTAATATGTTGTACATGTGAATTCCATCAAGCATTTAATTTTAAGTTTTTTATATCCTTAATATTTAATTCAACCACCATCATGATATAGTGATACTTTTGTATGGGTCACTATTTTACCAATGTATTCTATTTCATCAGCTTCAACATCATCAATGTGTTTTTTCCTTTCATTTTTCTTCATAGAAATGTATAGATGGTTATTATTACACTACTTTGGGAGAACCCTAATTTTGGGAAACCTATTTTTCCTTGAGATCGGGATAATCAACATGTGAAAAAATCATTATCTTTAGAAGTGGTTTAAAATCTAATTTAGATAATTAAAATACAGTAGTGACTTGGTAAAAATATAAGGTACATTTAATATATTTTAAAATATATAACCTTATAAGTGATCACTTTTTTTTTGAATCGATTTTACCCCTCTATATAGTATCAAAATACCTTCCTTATATTCTCTTATGACATATAAGACCCCATATGTTTTTGGGACTATTGTGAAATTATTGTGACCTCTGAATTAAAAGGTTATCCAAATTTGATTTAACATATGATCGATTATTTTTATTATTATATAAAATAAAAACTGTCCACATTTAGGTTTTGGTATCTAAATTATAATACATATACACTATATGAGGTTGTTATAAACAGATCATCTTTGTACCCTTCCTTACTAAAATCCAAAATCATGAATCAAAATTTATCTATATTAATTGATGTCAAATTATTAACCCATATTAATTGAATAATAAGCACATATAATGTTTTATAATCCAAATCTCATTGATTTATGATTCCAAAGTATTAAATTTTCTAATAAACATTATTTATGTACATGGTACCTAATACTTACATCACCTTAACAATAAATGTAACTCTAATAGTTTTTACTGAACTTTTTTCATAATATATATTTTAATACAATGTATACCCATTCATTACATAACCATTATAAGATAATAAATGTTAAATTGGTCCTCTATCAAGCCATTGTGGTTGTTTTGAAATTGATTCCTAATTTTTAGGTGACGCCTTTAGAATATGGCCCCAAAACAATCATATAAAAAGTTTCCTATATATATATTAATTTCCAAATTTCAACCCTTTAAGGGTTACAATCAATAATTATTTCCTATTGGGTTTTCAACATATGGGGAATACTCTAAACTACTATCCATACTGTAATGGTCAGCTATATTATGATCTATAATAGTAATTGTGTAAACATATTTTTCAGAAACAATTTTACCCAACATACACCTAGTGTGATGTGATTTATGTAGATAAATGATTTCCAAATTGGATTGGTCATAGGAGAAAAATCCAACGTCTTCCTCACAAATATATTTCTTCATAATATAAATTTTTTGATAACATATATTTTTTTACATAACTATTAAAATTTAACTTATACTATTAAATTTATTATATCTGTGTATAATTTATAGCACTACATATTGGAATACATCTTACCAAATCAACCATCATATGAACCATCATATCAATGAATAACGATAGTAAGAATATGTACAGTTCAAATACTATGAAAAAATTCCATCTTACATTGTAGGAAATTTCTCTAGTTCTATAACATTCTTGATTAATGATTTGAAAAAAAATTACTTGGTATATTTATAATAGACACACTAGGAATAAATCAATAAAAATCAACACGCTTTATATCATGCATCCAAATAAGAAAATAAATTTGTTTTAAACACTTTAACATCAAATCAATAAATGAAACTATATAAATTATATTTTATAAATACCACTCTAGAAATTTCACATCAATCATAAATTTGAAAAATTGATATCTCCCTTTCCAAGAGAGAGTGTATGTTGATAGAGGAGGAAAATTATATTTTCCAAACATCATTGGAGCCAATCTAGTCATTTTACCTTTTTAATAATGTCCAACATATCAATACTTACATCCATTGTTTTTTCAAATTCAATTATAAATTTTTTGATGAAACTATCACATTTATTTTATTTCGACATAAATAACATCAATAAAATATTAAATGTATAAAAAATTAAAATATGCTAATTAAAAAACTGATCACTTTTTCCAGAACATTTTTATAATGTATTTATAAAAATCTATACAAAAATTAGATTATATATCTTTTAAAATACTAGATTATTGATTAAATAATAATAAAAATGTGATGTACATTATTCTGAACTCCCGTAATATGATGTCAACCATGATTAGTGCATATTCCATATGAGTATAAATCCAATGTGTCCCAGAAACATAGTCTTTTATTAATGATTCAACCTAATTTTTTGTACCTTGTTCAGAAATGGGAAACCATTTAGTTCCATTAATTCTATATCCTGAAAGGTTTCAATAAGATGGAATTCCTTTTATCCACCCATAAAATAAGACTCTTTATGTGAAATCTATATTTCTATAATGATTACACTACATACAACAAAAATCCCATAATTAATTCAAATATTTGATAATGTAGCCAAATAAACATCAATATCCTTCACCAATTGTTTGGTTATTAATATTATTACAGATAGTATAATGCAATTTTTTCAGGCATGACCATTTTTGTGAGTAATAATTTAAAAATAAAAGGTGATGTAATATAAGTGTTTCTTTTGAAAAAAATGATCCACACGATATATAGATATCTCAAGATAATGGTTTCTCATGTAGTTTCCAAATTCATATTTCATTTATTGATAGGAACCAAACATTGGGAATTTTTATGTGACTTGTGGTCATTATGAATTAGTATATAGTCATTTGGGAAAGTATTTATTCTTTTAGTGTTCAAACCCATTGAACATAAATTTTTTGTATTTATATATTTGATTTTTAATATCATTATGTTATGTGATTATATCCTTTTAAGGAGAAAGTAGTTTCATTTAAATTGTGTTAATTCATCTATTTCCATATTTTAAATTTTATATCATGAATATGTTAGATAATTCAACACAATTAATATAACTAGAATACAAGATATCCTTTTTAGAACTTTGTAACATCTCAAATAAATTTGGCTAATAATGACGTTCATCTTCATATACCATTATAATTTACTCGGCTACATATTGATAATCATCCACACATGTAATCAAAACCTAGATATAGTCTTCACCAGTTTCAACACTTGTAATCTTATCAAATGATCTATAAAATGAAGTATTATCCCTATTACTATCTACATTGACATTTTCATTATGTTTAGTACAATATGTATAACATTGATCGCTTTCATGAGATATCATGTCTACATTCAACTCCATTTTACTAATTTTTCTGAAATAAAAATATTGTAAAGATGGATAAAGGATTTGAGATGGTACATATTCGAGATCTTCTACAAACATGAAGGACCCTTTCACGCTATCCTTATAATATTTTTCAGTATGATTATAATTCATCAATTTCTAATTCATATACATCCTATTTTAATAAATAAATATATTATTTAAAAAAATAAATAAATAATAAATCCCATTTTAGAAACAAATATCATCATATGATTAAAATATTATTTTTGATGCATAATTATAAATTGGTATTACTTTACAAAATAAATTATTTTGATAATGGTTATGATATTTCTCAAATTGATTATCCTTATTTTTTTCTATTTAATATGAACATAATATACCATCTCATTTACTTTCTAATCTACAACGTGAGACCACACTTTTATTAGAACACAAAAAATTTGTTATCAGTATAACGACATTAATAAAAATTAGTAATAATAGTTGTCCATATCAATTCATGATAAATATTTTTATACAAAAATTTCATTGGGCCATATTTAAAATTTGAACTCTCTGTGTTTAGAAAAACATACAATCAATAATTTTTTCTATTCAAAAAACTATAATGAATGATTATACTATAATGGTTCATAAAATTATAATAAAATAAGAAATGTAATGTTTTAAAAAGAATTTTTAATTTTAATCCATGGGAGTACGCGGAGTACAAGTATGAAAATAGAATTTTTTTTAATTTAAATCTGTTGGAGTAGGATAGATACATGGATCATAGAGTCCATTACTAGCAGTGCACCCAAAAAAACTGTTGGTTTTTCATTGTTAGTCACAACTATAATTGATATCTGGGTAGTCTATTGGGGGCTCATACATAGGGTCTCTATGAAATTGGAGTGGTAAATAATGTTGAATGAATGAAATTGAATGTTAAGGTGAGTTAGAGGGTGAACCCATAATGGCAATAGGAAAGAGATATTTGGAGGACCATTGGAGCAGGGGGATAAATGGAAGATGGTAGCAATTACAAAATATGGAATACAAAACATTTCCTACTTATTATATGTATATAACACTATAACTGATAAGTTGTAAGGATTTTTTCAGTGCATAGCTAGGTGCTCAAACTATTTTGAAAGATAAATTTTGATTAATAATAGAAACTAAACATGAACGAACAGGAGATTGTGAACCAAAAATGGATTGAGGCAAGGGATATTAGGTGGAAATTAATTAATGTAGGTCAATAACAAATACAATATCTTATATATGATATTATCAAACCATTTTTAAAAATTAAAAAAAAAACTAATTATTTCGTGGGAGAAATAGATCATAAGTTATAACATACCTCAATTTTAAAAGATCCTTAAAATTTATGTATAATATATTAGTTATGAACAATAAAAATATATATATTATAATATTTTTTTTAAATTTTTAAAATTTATTAAACAATGTAAAAATTTAAATTTAATTTTCTTTTAATTTTCTTTTTGTGTAAAATTTAGTAATAGAAAAGAAATTATTGTAAATTCTATTTGTCATGTTATGTGTCAATTTATTAAATAAATCAAATGAATTGTTATAGAAATATTAAAAATCCATTCTTAAAAATTATCTTTCCCAATACTCAATTATTCAAATAAATAATCCTATAACTTGAAATTTTACCTCTAAATTAAAAATTCTGAAATACATCCACATACGATGAAGTACAAATTTATTGATTTTTTGAAAATAAATTCAAAAAAATATCCTAGATAATATATTATAAAACGTTGTATTTTATTATAAAATATATGTTCCTCATACAATAAATTCTCTTCTGTTGAATTTCTGAACATTCAGGAGGGGAATACTGGCCTTGTTGTGGTGGAGGAGCAGCATGAACAAGGCGCTTTGCAGGGGACCAATTTGCTGGAGGTGGCTTGCAACTCAGTGCAGCCAGAGATGGTGTCTGGTTCTGTTTTGGGTCTGGATGCCCATGTTTTGGGGGCTTTAGAGGTTTGTATTCCAGAAAGGCCGGTTGGGGATAATGGGGGAGTGGAGATCATGATCTCCACTTGTAACAGTTTTATGGAATTGTAAAATGCGGAGCTACAACATGATAAGGATTCTGATGTGGGGCAGGAAACTGGTCTCTTGCAGACTACGGTTGATTCACTGGAGTTTGAAAATAAGGGAGGTGTGATGGACGTGGTGGATCGGCCACAATGTCTTTCTATATCTGCCAACAGTCTGGGCAAGAAGGATTGTGGTTTGGAAGCTGGCTTTCATGATGTGAAAATACTCAAAGCGTGAGGTGATATCTCGGAGAGTGACATGGAAGAGGCAAGTAGTGTGGTTCGTCCTTCTTACAGTAATGCTGTTCAGGGAGCAAGGATGAAAGAGAAAGAGGATGACGGTGCTAAGACCGCCCCACCACGGAGAAGAATGAAGAAGGACTATTCTTATCTTCCATGGCCAGTTTCCACTATATCTTCTGCCGGGAGGGATAGTAGGGCTATGCAGTCTTCAAAATAATTTCTTGCCTTGGAGAAGTTGAATCTTAGAAGGAAATATGCCAAGGTTCTTAACCACAATGAATGCTCGGAGTGGGAGACAAATAAAGCAGAGGACTTAATCTTCAAAGGGGGTGGTGATGAGTATGACTTCTATGATATGTAGTTGTTATGGACCTTTTGTAACTGCTTTGCTTTTCTTTTATTAATAAATGGTCGTAGGCATGCCTCTGCCTAAGCGTTTCTGGTAAAACACAAACATAGTGTGAATTTCTATATGATGGCGTCTTAATTAGAGTGATCATTCATAAATTTATTAACGCGTTAATTAAAATATCTCATTGATATTAGTAAAATGTGTATATCCAACAAAACACTATTATATTCATTGTTTGTTGTTGAATTTTTTAGAATTTGAAAAACCAGGGTTCCCCCATACTGGTTCCTCCTCCAGATAGTAGCTCGGGATGAAACAATGACATCATATATAATTCCTAAATTCCCCACCTAATATATGGATGACTGATATAATTATTCATAAGGGATTATCATTATTGGAATCAAAATGTAGTATTTTTTATGGATATGGTTTGACATTGAGATATTAATTTGATAAGGTGTGTAATTTGGTTAGATAAAAAAATATGATTAGAAATAATCAAATATATTATCTTATTAGAAGACCAATTCATCGAAATGATCGAAGAAGTTAGTGTTCAGCGGTCATTTTCTTTGAGAGCATGAATAACATGATAAGAGGAGGGCACTCTTAGGTTTCATTTTAAAAGATAGGTTAAGAGTTTTAGGAACACTTTCAAATAGCAATGATAATGATTGGTTTTATAAATTCTAAAATAGTGATATCTGATAAAACATATATTTATGAGAACTAAATATCTAGAGATGATAAAGATATGATTTATCAAGGCATTTCTCATGCTGATAAAACTAAATCTTTATTTGTAGTAGTAATGTAATGACAAAGACCATAGTATAATAATTTAAAAAAATATAACTATAAATTTTAAATATACATTATTAAATATACATATTTATTGAATTAATTTTTTTAATGATTATTATCATAAAAATAATTTTAAAAGTATTTATATACAATGTCAGATATATTAATATAAATATATATAATGATATTTTATAAATATTTTCATTTATTTAATAAGATAATAATATATTTAAATATAAATATATTAAATATATTTTTTATAATATTATAATTAAATATATAATGATAATGATAAATAATTAAATCTATAAATAATTGTACAAAATTATATATATTAATATGACTATAATAATATATATTCACATAACTATAAATAATTATGAATATATATTAATATTTATTTATTTATAATTATATGTATAATAAATATATTTATTATTTATATATATTAATTAGAATTATATTATTTTTTAAATATATATAATTATTTATTTATAATTCAAATTTTAAATAAAGTAAATAATAAATTTTTCAATATAATGATAAATATACACAGAATGGATTGGTATAGGGTTTTGAGACCCAAACCATGATCCTAAATTTATAAATAAATTGTAAATTATAATGGAGGTTGTAAGCCCACAATGGCATAAACTTCCAATCATCAATGAAGTAAGAACAATAAATTTTTGAAATCCATACCACATGAACAATGATTCCTTGAATATATTCCTTTCAATTTTGGTGATGACCTTTCTAACATATCATCACCATCATAGGAGCTCATATTTTACATCCATGAACAACTCAAAGTATGAAAGTATTCAACAAGTCCAAAATCTATAATAGTGATCTGAAAACATCATCACTATATTGGATTGGTATCCTTATTCATTGTAAATTGATGAAATTTTTTTAAATACTAAATAGTTACATCCTCAAAATAAATCCATTTCCATCATAAAAAAATGACTTCATATTTCAAAATGAACCAATCTATAACTTCTTTGTTGAGACCTCATATTGGATTTTCTCTTTCCATTCCCTCTAAGTGGATGATTCTATAATTTTTTTCCCATGCAGTTTCACTTGTGTCATCTGAGGTGTTTCCAAAAGTATCATATGAATTAATTAAAAGACTACAAAAGTGTGGTGGATACGACCACTCCATGGTCAGCCGAGTTTGGTATTTCTCCATTGGTGTAGGAGCTGCATCATTTAATGGATAATCATAGAAGAATCCATTACATTCAACAATTTCTTGCAATCCTTTGGAATATTAGTACAACATGGATAGAATTTATACTTATATTCAACCATTTTTGGGGATTTCATATATGTTTGGAATTCTTACAGGTGAATGTTAGTAATTCGTATTAATCCACATTTTGGGTTTTATTTTTATAAGAAGAATATTTGTGGAGAACCAATATAGATTCCTAAATGAAGATCCTAGTTCATTTAAAAACATCATATGCTAGACCTATTTAGAAGTGACATGAATGGGGAGTCATAATCTACCATCCACTTAACCTTCTGACTAATTGATAAGTTTAAATTCTTATGAAATAAGATCAATTCAACAACTTCCTCTTGAAAAATAATTTCATAATCTATCTGACTGTACGTTTTGGAGTTCATATAATTACTAAAATTTAAAAAATTAATAAATCATGAATATAAAACTCCTTGGTTTCACTATAATAATGATGCACTAAAATCTCATCTTCACAGACAACAATTTCCAATGATGACTTCAGAACGAACACTGATTCACACCCTACATCCTTCCCATCATCAAAACTAGTCATACTAGTGGAATTTAAAACTCCAATATGACCACCAAACCCACAAGGAGAAGAATCTACGTAAATTATGGTCACCGTGTTAACATGAATCCCAATGTTGTTATAATGGGTGCCCTTTCAAAAATAATCCACATTCAATGTTTCTTTTTTCTGATCCTTAATTCAATTTTTTAGGAACTCATCCTTATCTAAAATGATGAAATAATAATGTATTTATACATTGTTCCATTGAATTCCCTCCCCCTAAGCATTAATTATACAAAAACATTTGGATTTCTTGTTTAATTATTTTCAGATATGAATCCACATCATCTATAGACAAAATTAAATATTTAAACTGAATGGAGCTTTAGTAATGTTCAACACGGAATATAGAAGAATAACCTATCCTAGCTTGCTGGGTCTCCTAGTAAAATTTAAATAGTATACTAATAACTCTAAAGATATCATGCAAGATCTATAGCAGCCAATAAATCCAAATCAGTCAATGTATTCTGATCCAAATGATGACATATATTCTTTAATGTTTAATGGAATAAATTCATTTAACCACTAATGATGTCACAAAATTCCTAGCTCAGTGAATCAAAACTGAACCCCATGGCCATCAATTTATGTATAAATTTTGGAACAACAAATTATAGAAACTACACCCTCGTGGAATGAATCACATATAACATAGACCTCATATAGAATAAAACTAACATAATAACACATCCATGATCCATGGATTGTCCCCTCTTGGAAAAAAACATGTGAGAGGATGGAATGTTCTCATATCAATCCACATTTATCAACATATGTATTATTTTCAAATACCTGATTAGTTGAAAACATCAAGAAATATGTAATAACATCCAAATATGAAATATATATGTAATATTTGGTGTTTCTAGAGTCATAAGGCTTACCATTTTCCGGCTTGACCATCATAGTAGAGCTGTTTAAAAAAAATTGTACATATTTCTAAATATATTTATATAAATATATTAATTTATTTATAAATTAATATTTATATTTATTTATTAATAGAATTTTTTTATTATTATAAATACAATAAATATAATAATATAATTACTATGAAATTATATATATTAAAATATAAAATTAATTTCTTATAAATTTCTAAATATACTTTTTAAAACATTATATATATTTATAATTTTATATTGAACTATTTATATGTCATACAATCATATGTACACGTGTTATATATATACAGCCCTTGTACATGTGCACATATGTAAACAAACACAAACAAACAAATATATATATATATATATTGAATGCAAAAAACAACTATATATACACATATAGAAAAAATACAGACACATAAAAAAAAATTCATATACATATAAGCACATATAAATTTCTATAAATAAATAAGGTAAAGTATCACATGATAACAATAAATCATTAATGTTAATATAATTTTTCTAATTATAAAATAATATATGTTCAAATATCAGATTTATATGAATTATATACATGAATTTTTTAATTAATTTATACAAATAAACAATAATTTTTTAATACAAATGTTAAAATTTTGTATATATCACTAATAATTTTAATTAAATTGATTTTTCATTAGTTATTTATGATTTAATTATGAGGAATATTTATCAGCGATAAAAAAGAACTTATTGTGGATTCTCATTTACAACTAATTTAATAAAATATTGAATAAATTACAATTTGTTATACTGTAATTTTACATGAATGTATTCATTTATTAAAATCATGGTTTCTGGGTTATTTCAATTCATTCCATTGCAAAACAACCAAATAATATGACATTTAGTTCTAATATTCTCATTTAATTTTGAGCGTTTTTTATTTTATTCTAAATTGCAAATATCAGATTATTTTATTCTTACAAAAGACAATAGTTGTTTAATTTAAGGGTATCATTCTATTTATTATTGATATCAATAGTCTATCAATGATTATTTCTATTGGAATTATTTAGGAATATCTATTAAAAATATCATTATATTTAGAGGGAATAATATCATTGTTCCCAAGATTCTAGTCTAACATGATAGTCAAAACCAATTCTTTATGTTATTACCACAACATACCTCCTACAAATATTACCTATTTTTTATTTATTTATATTTATGTTGGTCCAAACTTATCTTATATCTATATATTTACAAATATAATTATATATATATATATATAATAGTTTAATTTTATATTTGTTATATGATACTTATTAATAATATTAATATTCATAATATATATATAATGTAATTATTATGAATGTTATAAGGAATATTATTATGATATTGTAGTATTTGTTTTATTATTTATTCTTTGAATGTCACGAACCATCCCAGATACCCTTGTACCCTAATATTAGTTACCATTATTTCATTTCCTCAGTGGCATTATCAGTACCCACATGTTGGTGAATAGATCATGGAATCATACATGATCAAATAGTGGATGAATTTGGCACAAAATTGCATAAGAAAAAATATTTAATGTCAGTATTCTCAAGACAACATGAATATATTTAATCTTAATTAAAAAGGAAAAATAGACACAAAAAATTATCCAACCATCCCAATGGAAACGACATCCGATGATGAAAACATCAAAAAATATTAAAAAGGAATGACGATCCTTTGAAACATGAGTAAAATATCTCCACAAGTAAATATCATCACACCCTGATACAAGGGATCTAGAAAATATACCACCCTAATGTCGTGCATTCTATTTAAGCAAACCTAACAAAAAAATGCCAAAAAATTCCTAAATGAAGAATATGGTTGAGCTATAAATTTTGATACTGTCTTACCTAGTGTTACAAAATAAATAATATAGAAATTAACCTTTTCTAATATAATTTCAAATAAAAATAGGGAATAGTATAAAATATTGATATTAAAAACACATAAATGCATTAATTTAAATAGATGGATGATATATTAAAACATCTTCCAGATAGTCTTGAGAGAAAAAAATATAAATAAATAGGAATGAATAAAAGAATTCATTAAAAAAGGGAAATGTGATATGAAATCCTATAAATAACGAAACATGAAATAAGAACATGGCGATATATTTGTTTTAGGGTAATTGGATCCTAACAAATCACATTTTTTAACATCAATCTTGGTATGATTTCACACTCAAATTAACAACTAATTTTTATAGTGTAAATGGAAAATAAAACTACATCCTATTAGGGTAACCACTATAGTCAATCACAATGATCTTGGTTCATTTTGGGTTATAATAATAAATACATTTCCCTGGATTCATCATCCAAGCATAATTGTCCTAGTATGATAATATCAACCTAGTTTTGTTGATTTATTCACTCAATAATTCACATGAAAATAATTCATTTCAAATCATTTCAAAATATGATTTCCTAACATTCAATTTTCAAAATTACTTCTCATTTAAAAACCAATTCATATTATTTTTCATTTTATTCCATTTAAAATAACCATTAAATTTATTATATTTTATTTTGATGAACATGAAATCATTTCATGAAAAAAAAATCAAAATAAATGCCTCAATATTCAAATATATTCCAAAATATTTCAATTCTAATGAATTTTTTTTTCATAAAAAATCATGTCCTATTAAAATAAATTATTATATAACCTCATGTACATGTTATTATATAATTTAATACCCATTCCATAATATATCGTGTAATATAATTATTCAATTGATAGAAATATCTAAAAAATATACTTCAAATATATATTTAAAACCCCATTTTCTACAGTTACATCATGATTTCGTATAAAATGATCCGATATGGATAACCTATTCATCCCAACCCATATCAAATTCATCCTAATGGATTATTTAGAAATGAAACCACAATGTATATTGAAATTTCATCCCACATACATGTCAACACATAATGAGGATGATATAGACACAACAGTTTAAATTGATTGATAATGAACTTTTGGAATGTATTAAATGCCAAAAAAAATCCAGGAATGTATTTTCTCATACATTTCCACGAGAACAATCTCTTAATGTCATAGATCATCTATAGGGTAACTAAGTGAACTACCAAATTGTAATTATTGGAATCCCCTATAACAAACATTTTCAATGATATAGTAAAAATTAAATTGTTATATAAACATTTAGGACCCTAATAATATAATGACCAACAACCAATGATCTCTACACTATTAAGGGATTCCTTAATTCTATTGAATTCATCATCGATATTATGCACCTCAAAAATCAAATCATAATCCATGGAGATCAACATTACACATTATAGAACATTATTTACTCTAACATACTAGACACCTAAATTTATCATTTTAAAAATATAATCATGTTCAACTCTTATGATGGTTATTTTACCACCTAGGATGGTTGTTTAAAACTAAAAGCATTAGGAGTGAATTTAGCCTTCCTTGAGGCACAAGAGATATTGAAATGAAAATTCTACATGTACTCATCAAAAAATTATTCAAAATGGATCAAATATGTTTGGGTAAAGATATAATTCTTGATCTTGTGGTCAAAAATCAACATAAAACCTTCTCTAAAAATATTATGATGGAAACACATTAGCACATGAACCATATCTACAAGTTATTGTTCATTGATCAGATAAGTCTTCACATGTGTCCTATATCATCATCAACTATATGCTATTAATTTGTCACTCTGAATAATAATGAATCCCATACTCCAACCCAGAGCATCAAAAAATACCACAGAGACCTACCCACCTTATTGAAGAGTTATCACCATTGTAGAATTCCAAAGGGGTTTCATCTCATCTATAGTAATATGACATTGCTATGATGACTATATCATCACCTCCATTTTATTTATAGTTGAATATTTATAATCAAATATTCAGAAATCTTAACAAATATATTATTATTTAACTATAAACACATGAACCTTCGAAACTAGAAAAAAAGGCATCCATTTATACCATGTCATAAATACATTATCATACATAGTATAAATTAAAATACCATGTTCTAAGACAAAATTTACAAATAAATTCACATCCCAAATACAGAAATCACATTTTGATATATTTTCATAGAGATATTGATATCACAACATTTTCATAACATCTCTCAGATGACACATGTTGTCCTCATCAGACAGAGGCAAACACTGATTCATGTGCACAAAAACCACCATGAATGTATGAAGATACTATTGGAGGAATAAGTTTGTGAATTACATAAGTATTATCGGATAATTGGTTAGATAAAATTGAATGACAAGATACTCATAATGGAAAAAAATAATCCATAATGTAATTTTTTGATGGTTATATTTGTTTTAAATATAGTGATATCCAGATCAGTGAACGATCTTCATTAACAAATTTCACCTTTCAACTGGGAAAACATATTATCAATATATAGTACCAAATAATATTATTCACTGTAACTTGATTTATAATACATTTATCAACACGTTTCTGAATGGTTCCATTAAATTTCTTAGAAAAGTGGATTTGAACCACATAAGGAAACAATGTTGGGATAATGAAAAATTTCTGCAAGAGGCCATCCAAATGTGTCCTCAAATATTTATTTCCCATTTGTTCCTTATGGTAATATGGAATATAATAACATTTTTTACATAATTATAAATCAATATAAATCAATACCTCTCTTAACAGTGAAAAAATAGAGAAATCAGAAGGAAACACATCATGAAATTCAATGAAAACAAGAGGAATGTCATTAGTCAAATAATCCCAATCGAATTCAAAATAAAACACATTAATTTATTTAGTAAACTTTAGATAATTATTCATGAATCCATTCTACCATGAACATATTCTCATTAAAAAAAAATTCATGAACCATCACGTAATCTAGTGTTTGAGGTGTTCTGAGAGGTCAATGTGACTTATTCCCAATACATTTCCAAAATTATATATCATGAACAGTTTTTTCAGAACTGTTAGGATCCAACAATGTTCACTATTTCCTTTACCAAATTTTTTCTTCATGAACATTATTTCCAAAATGGCGATGTTCCAACAACAACCTCTATTTCATTTTCAAACTTTATTATCATTAACAGTGTTTACACAATGGTGAGGTTCCAACAACATCCTCTATTTCTTTTACCAAATTTTGAGTTCGACAATGTTTCTAGTTCATTGAGTTTTTAGTACCAGTGATGTTCTACAGTGTTTTCATACTGGTGATGTTTTTAGCACAATGAGGTTCTACGATGTTTCTAGACTAGTGAGGTTTACATAATGGTGAGTGATCCAACACTTTATAAAAATTCATGTTCTGTGTACAATGCTTCTAGCTTCCGACAGTTTTCCCCTTTGATGATTCCATTGAAATAAAGTGAATTTAATGCCTTGTATTATGGATTTTTTTCCAAATCAAACCCCATAACACCTATATTAATTTTCCTAATTCTCAGTACTCTTTTATTTGGTCACACTGCTTGGATTAGTGAAATCATATTTTAACAGAATATACATCATATCTTAAATTGACGATCCATAAAATCATATATAGAAATTAAATATATTCTACCCTTTTTCTTACTCATTTTTCATGGGTGTATTATTATGAAACATTTATTTCCTTACTATAGGTGTTGTGTGGTAAAACATTCCTCTTTGATCATATATTATTTTCTCTTGTTTTTCTAGATAGTGTGGTATCTATGCATTTTTGTTTAGCTTTTCATTCATGATGTAAATTGGTAGTGAAAGTAATGCTGGAAATAATTGATATTTTTTTGGATAAAGATAACTAGGCATGTAAATGAGTCAATTGAGTGTTATTGCTATTTGATGATAATCAAATTTAAGTAGTAAGAATTTTCAACCAATTTGTTATAGATATCTATTTAGGTTACCCATACATGGAACCTACAAAAAAAATATGTTAATTCTAGATGGATTAATGAACTGGATGATGGGAAAAAAATAATGCCGCATAGGGTTCTGAGATAGCCTCTTTTATGTAAAGTCCTAGAGACTTATGCATAGAGTTGTGAGAGCTCCTTGTGATTGAAAGTCAGATGCCCCATATAAGGTCCAAGAGTCCAATTGATATGATGTTTGTTTTCCTGCTAATGGTGTTGTGATGTGAGCCTTCAAGGCTATTGTGATAGTTGGGGGGAGAGAGGCCTATTGGTTGTGGAAGCAGATGATTCCTAGAGTTCCATGATGCACCAATTTATGCATGTGGTTGTTAGAGAGCACACTAGGAATGATAAAATGGTTTCGATGTGAATGTTTGGATTCTTATTGATTCTTGTTCGGTTTTATCTTATTATATATTCCAACTACTCAATGAGCTGATTTTTGTACCATCTTTCCAAAATGGGTGAAGATTCACAGGGTATTCCATTTTCTTTTCAGGTTTTTCTACCCAAGAGAGGATGAGTTTACGCTCTTCCTATATGTGGAAAAGACATAATCGGTATATCACATACTCACCATGTTGATACCCTTATGTTTAGTATATTAGAATTTTTTTTCTAGAATACCTAGTATTATGAGAAAGAAATTTTAATAATAAATGATTAAATAAATGATGTTAACCCATGGGATTGGAGACTCATGGGACGCAATGATGGGGCGCAATTTAAAGAAACAATGAACATTGGGTGTGATGCAATGGAAATATAATATTTTATTTATTAATGGTAAATTAATGTTTATATAATTAATGTATGTAAATTTTAACTGATAAAAAATAAAATTGAGTCATGTAATCACACTCTTTAAATGGTTGTGTTCTTATAGGTACACAGTCATATAAGTTGCAACTGAGAGTTTGAGATAAGTTAGATACAATTATGTCTACTAATAGTTTATTCACATAATGTGGTTGTGAGTTATATTATATTCTGTACTTTTTGTGTTTCTATACACTACTCTACCTTGTCAGACAGGGATGTTGAAACCCCAGGTATTCTGATCCCTATGATCTGTTTTCCTCAACATTCTAGAGGTAGGATGGAATGATGACTACCCACAATGGCGACACTCTCTTCTCTTGGAAGATACGTGTGCTGGAAGGCACATAAGTTAGTTTTCCCCACATATGTGTTTATAGGGATATAATGGATTGTTGTTATTCACACCGTATATTCTAGATATATTTTTCTATGGAATACTATAGGTGTAATGTGTATAGGCTATGATGGATTGAGGATCCTTACATAGTGTATCAGTTGTATTGGCTTGAGTTATAAGTCCTGACATATGATACACGTTATCCAAGATTTGGTGGCTCCTAGAAACTACATGGTTAATTTTCTTGCAAGCACATGGTGGTTTTGTTGAATGAGGTGCATGTTATGTTTCTTTTCCAATGTGTCTACGGGCAATCATTTTTAGAGAGTGATGTTTTAGGACGTTTGATGATAGGGAAAGAGAGAATATAGTGGGGAATTAGTAGAGAGGTACCCTTGATATTCATTTTTATATTATATACACTCTAATGTTATACATGTTGAGAGTAGCAAGGTTGAGTTAGGGAACATAGTATAGATTTTTAAGTGATGAGTTTGTTTCACTTATTGTTCATCGTGCTATATCATGATTTCATTACTTTTGCATGAGAGGCACTAGGGAGGATCCTACTGAGTATAATGTTATACTCACCCTATGTATATACAAACTATTTTTTCAGGTCAAATCGAGAATGTTGGATATCAAGCTGGTTTCTACTGGCTTGGGGATACCGGATTTGTTCGAGATTATGGTTTCCACTGTTTTTTTACTTTCCTTTGGTATATGTAGTTTTCCCCTGTTACCTGTAGAAATTTTTCATGACAATACCTACGTGTACTTGGGATTTCTTATATATATTTTATTGATTTGTATTTGGTTGATGTGTGTCTTATCAATCTCTTTAGGATTTTTTCTCTTAGAGGGTAACACTTCCCATTTTTGTGTTCATTGTACCCTCCTTGCTAGTTGCCTACCCGGAGCCTACTGGAGGCGGGACTCTAGGGGTCATTATCGATCTTACCAGATTGCCATCTCATGAGAGGTACAGCTTGTGGGGATGGTAGAGACCTAGGAAATGATAATTCATCCTTCTTATTTCTTCCTATGTTTTAATGAGTATTCATTGAGATAGGGTATCCTAAAATGAATAAAATAAAACAATTAAATAAATAATTTTGAGTATTCCATATTATAATTTTATGAGCTCTAAGTATTTTTTATTTTAGGGAATGTCTCGGGGTCAACATCCTCTACTGGTCCGTACATAATATGTCATGTAGGCTATGACAGCAGATCACCATATATAAGAGGTTGACGATGAAGGCACTTAGCGGAGGACATTCCGAGAGTTCCAGCACAATAATTTTCAGAAGTACAAGGACCCCATTTCAGATGTAGTCAAAGATTTCTGGTTGGAGGATGTCGTGATAGGAATCAGTTCGATCTTCTTTTGAAAAGATCATTGGGTGTCCTTAGTTATAATGATTCTACTTGAAGAAGCAAGTCAGTGGTGGTTCTTGTTCCACGGGGACCACGAGGAGTCGGTGATCTCATGAGAGGTGTTCAAATACATTTTTAGATTCGAGTATCATTATTCAAATTCATAGGTTTCTAGTCGCCATGAGATTCAAACCCCTTTATAGGGGAGGTCTAGTCTACGAGAGTTTGGAATGTTTTTAATGAACTGTTAATGATATGCTTCGGACATGTTTCCAGTTGAGGAAGACAGAGCGAGGAATTTTGAGGAGGTTTTTCATCCGAAGATCTTTCACCAGGTTACACCTTTTATGCAGAAGACATATCTTGGGGTTATGGTTATACAATAGACCATTGAGTTCAAATTGGCTATAACCACATAGTATATGAGAGGATAGTAAAAATGATTCTTCATGAAGAAGACTTTTGGTCCATGAATTCCAATTTTTATTGCATAAGAGTTTCTTTTCGTCCGGGGGTAGGTCTAATTCCTTAGCATATCATTTCAAATAAGGCAGCGGCTCTCAAAATATTTTCAAGGGACTAGGATACTTTTTTTCTTATGGTGGTTGAGGTCATTAGCATCAAGAGTGCCTCATCATTCATAGAAGTAATCATGCCCCATGTGTTCTGCTCTAGGTTCCTCTATCAAGGATGATCCAGATGTGAAAGCATCAACATGTTGCACGAGCATTGGATCAATAGAGGGTAGATGGGGTAGGCATAGGACAACCCTGTGATGCTACCCATCATTAGAGAGAAGAGCTAAATTATTGTGGTGGATGTAATTTGGGTTAGATAGGCTATAGAGGAGGTCGTGGTCAGCTTCATACTTTAGCGTAGCCAGCTCCAGGTGATCCATACATCGTTTTAGGGACCCTTTGTCTGTTCTCTAATTTAGTGTATGCCTCGTTTGATTAAGGAGAGACAAACTCTTTCATATCACCTACCATTGTCCATGCTATGGGACTTTAGGTAAAGAGGCTTCCAGTTCCATTGGCATTGACTACACAAGTTGGAGGTTGAGCTGACCTACTTGAAGAATGTAGAGACTATGAGGTCATGCTGGGGAAGCACCTCTCTTGTGTAGATTTCATATATTTATGGATACAACCATATTTTGTCATTTGTGGCATGGATTGGTTGTATTCGGTGTAGGATATCATTGAAATATTTAGGTGGTAGGTTTTGATCTTCATTTAGGATTGATATAAAGTGGTGTTTTATGGCGAGCGAGATGTTCAGATGGGTTAGAGGAGTGTTTTTTCAAAATCATCCTTGTTTTCTATGTGAATGATTTTTTATTCCGAGATCAGTAGTTTTCGTTTCCTAGGGTCATAGAATATTTCACAGATGTCATTCCAGAAGAGGTTCTACCATTACCCCCTCAAAGAGAGATTTTGTTTGTGATTAACATACAAATAGGGGAGTATCTTATCTCTATTTCACCATAAATTATGGCCATTATATGATACAAGAGCTATGTATATAGATTGATGGTATGTTATAATGCAGTTTTGTTCGTACTTGTGTGTCACCATGGGGGCACCTGTTTTGTTCGTGAAGAAGGATGACGACATTTTGCAGTTGTGTATCGATTATCATCACTTAACCAATGTGACAGTGATGAATATATATTCAATTACATGGATTGATGATTTATTGTATTGCCAAAAGGGTGAATGTTGCTTCTCATTGGTCGAATTTTGTGCATTATATCATCAACTACGCGTGAAGGATGATGATATCCCGAAGGCTGCATTCAATTTTCCTCATGGTAATTACATGTTCACTGTAATTCCATTTAGTGTGAAAAATTGTCCAACATTGTTCATGGGATTGATGAAAACTATGTTCTGTGAGTTCCTAGAAACATTCATGGCTATTTTCATCGATGATATCAATGTGTACTCCATGTAAGAGGAGGAGCATGCAGGGCATGCCCAAGCTATTTCGGGAGTTCATCATCATAAACAACTGTTTGGGAATGTTTCAAAGTGTGGTTTTCTGGCTCGAGATGTACATTTCATGGATCAAGTTGTGTCCCAACAATGAGTACCTATGTATCCTTAGAAGGAAGTATTACTTTTGTCTCCGACAGCCCCTACGATAGTCCTATATGTGTGAAGATTCCATGCTCTTGCAGGCTACTACCAGTGATTCATAACTAATTTCTCTCAGGTTTCGAATACTTTAATGTCATTGACCCGGAATAATAATGAATTCATGTTTATTGAAATGAGATAAATAGCTTTAATATATCTAAAGATAATGTTAGTATGTTCTCTAGTTACATTCCTTCTAGTAGTGGGAGTTCAGTTTGATGTTTTATGTGATGCTTCACATCTACGGATAGTATGTGTTTTGATGCAGTAGAGATTAGTTGCTTTTTAGGGGTATCAGACTTTTCATTCCCATGAACATTACTATGCCACCCATGATCATGATTTGGAATATATGGTGTTTTCGTTGAAGTTGTGGACACATTACCTCATTGGTGAGTTCTTTGTGGTTTTCACCGATCATAAGACCCTGATGTATGTTTTCTCCCAGTGTGACATAAACATGCGACAACATTGCTGGATGGTGTTCTTACAAGAATATGACATAGAAATATCAAATAAATATGGAATGTGGAATGTTTTAGTGAATGCATTGAAAATGATGTCATGTAGTGAGGTAGTTTCATGAATCTTGTGATTGTTATAGATTTATGGAAGAAAATTCAGCATTTCATCTTGATATGGGAGAATTTAGGGGAAGAGGTTTTCTTTTTCTGATGAAGGTGCAGTCATCTCCAGTGCAATAGGTGGATGAGTCCCAATTTGGGGATCTAGAGGTGGAGGTCTAGAGAGAGCGAGTTTTTCGTGTTAGGGGCCATTATTTTTGTTCTGAGGATGAAAATATATGAGTGTTGTATCAATGAAGGAAATTTTATTATTTGGCGATACGCGAGACAGTTCTTAGAGAGTTACATTGTTTATCTTTAGTAGTTCATCCTGGTGTGACAACGATTTAATGAACCTTGATGATTTAGTATTGGTTGACTGGGATAAACCTTGTGGTTTTGGAGTTTGTTTCTCGATGATTTTTCTTCTAGAAGGTGAAGGCCGACCACCATGTTCCTATTTGTAGGCTACATCCATTTGATATTACTCAGTGAAAGTGGGAGGACATCTCAATGGACATTGTTACTGGTTAACCTTGACCTTAGGGATGAAAATACACTATTTGTGTGGTATTGGATCATTTAACAAAATATACCCACTTTATAGTTATCAAGGAGTCAAGTTCAGTGGAAGATTTATCGAGGCAGTATCTAGAGGATGTGGTGAGACTCCACGGAATCCTGAGGATGATCATTTCAAATCGAGATCCTCATTTTACCTATATGGTGTAGAGAGATCTCTGGAATGATTTTGGTTATTAGATTTGCCTTATAACTTCATTTCATACATAGATGGACTGTCAGACAGTGTGGACTATCCAATAAATTGAACACATGTTATGATCTTGTGTCCTAGATTTTGGAGGTTCATGGATGAGACACTTACCCTTGGTGGAGGTCACTTATAATAATATTTATCACTCCACCATCTATATGGCACCATTTTATGACTTGTATGGGAAAAATATTCATTCTACTTTATGTTAGATTGTATTCAGATAGTCAGTAATTCTCGGAAAGAAATTAGTTTAGAATACAACAGTGATGGGTCAGGTGATTAGGGAGAGGATGAAGACATTGCCTGATCTTCAGACATCATATGACGGTCAAAGGAGGAGTCCATTGGAGATTGATGTTCGGGATCACATGTTTCTAAAGGAGACTCCACATCATTGGCAGGGAATGTTTGGTTATGGTTGTAAGCTTTCTGCTTGGATTATTGAGGATTTTGAGGTGTTGGATTGTGTTGGATCTGTGGCATATCGAGTAGCACTTCACCTATAGATGACCCAGATACATAATTCTTTTCATGTGCCAAAATATCGTCATTATTTTCATGATGAATCTAAATTAATTTATTGGGGAGAGATATATGATTATGATGATGAAAACATTTAGTAGAGGCCTCTGGAGATCCAAGACCGCATAAAGAAGGTGTTGCACGGGTGTTATATCCCCCTGGTTCTTGTATTGCGGTGACACAGTGGGGATAAGGAGAGTACCTCTAAACACGATTCACAGATACATGCTTAGTAACCAGAGTTTTCTGATGTTTAAATTTTATCATGTTAAAAATAATAAATATAAAAAAAATCTACGTGGTTCTAAAGCCTTCGTGATTATGAGATGGATTTCATTGGTTGCTTCTTGTGGCTTTCTATCTTTTCATATGTATCTCTATTGGTGGATGTACAGACCATGATTCTATTTCCCATTAGGTGGGTTTTGAATTCTCATGGATGAGAATGTTTTGAGAGTTATCTAATGAAATTTCTTGTACCTCTTTAGTCCATTACTTTGCTGAAATCTTGTGTTTGAGGTGTTCTAAGAGGTCAAGGTGACTTATTCATAACAATTTTCCAAATTTCTCATTAACTGACAGTGTTTCTAAAATGGTAGGGATATAACCACAACCTCTATTTCTTTTTCAAAATTTGCAATTCATTAATAGTTTTTCTATAATGGAGAATATTCAACAGTAACCTCTATTTCCTTTTCCAAATTTTTAGTTTAAGAAAAAAAATTCTAGAATGGTGAGGTTCCAAGATCACCGTCTATTTAATTTTCCAAAATTCAGGTTCAGTAGTGTTTCTAGACTAGTGATGTTTCCAGACCAGTGAGGTTCTATAATGATTCTAGACTAGTGTTGTTTCTATAATTGTAAGTCACCCCACACTTTTCCAAAATTCAAGTTGGTGTACAATTTCTCCACATTCCTATAGTTTCAGTAAATTGATGTTTCCTTTGACTAAAATGAATATAAGACCTCATTTTTTGGTGTATAAGTTCAAATCAAATCACATAACTCCTAAATTAATTTTCATAAGGCCGAGGATTCTTTTACTTTTTCAAACCATGTGGTTTAGTATGATACTATTTTAATAGAAATTCTAGGGTATCTTAAACTTATTCTCCATTAAATCTTTTATGGGGATGAGATATCTTCCAACCTTATTCTTCCTCCATTTTCTTGGGTGCCTCATTTTGAATCCTTTATTTTTTCCCATAGTATCTGTTCAGTCAAACATTCCTCCTTGGATTGTTCCCCTCTATTTTTGATAGAACAAATTATTATCGATCAATCCATGATATAAGGTTTGATCTATCATAATTTTTTGGGGTTCATATGCTTCTGATTCTCCTTGCCCATTTATGGAATTTTATCTCAATGTTTATAATTGACATTTCATGGGTGTTGATCGGTGTTGTTGTGTCTCTTCATCCTTGGCTAGATGAAATTGTCACATGGGGCAATATTTTAATCTGATGTGTGGCTCGTTCTTGCATAATGAATGTCAAAAACCTTTTCATACAGGGGATTCATTTCATCTTTATTTTATTACATCTAAATGTAGAGTAAGCATGTTTTATCCCACTGGATCACAATGTAATTGAAATATTAAATATTTTAACATGATAATAAAATTTATGTCGATCATATGTTATTGCCTATTGTTTTGATAGATATTGTGATATCTATGATTGATTTGTTAATATTTTAATTATTCATTGAAAATGTCAATACTTGTAAAGCTATAATTAATTGATAATTGTTTGGAGGGAGATAATGTATAATGTAAATGAATCTAGTTGTTGTCGATTTAATTTGATGTTAATTAAATTGATGCAGTAAGCATGTTTAATCATTTTTTGATAGCATACTGTTTATGTTACCCATAGTAGGAAACAAAAAATAATAAATCAAATAATTCTAGATGCATTATAGAACTGGCTATTTGATAAATTGATAATGTATTGTATGGTTCTGAGATACACACAAGATTTTAAATGACATGAGACTTATGCTTTGAGGTGTGAGAGCTCATTGTGTTTGAAGGTTGGATGCCTTGTTTATGGGATAGTAGAAAAATGGATATGATGTATTTTTCCTGCATCTGGTGTTCTGATGTGATCTTGAAAGCCTATTGTGATATGTTTTGGAAAGGAGGTGTATTGGTTGTGGTAGTAGTTGACACCTAGAGTGGATAGATTCATAAGATTAGGCATGTGTTTGTCGAGGAGGACATCGGGTATGATGAATCCGATGGGATGTGAATGTTTGGATTCTTGATAATTTTAACATGCTTCTGAATATGGGAATGTAATTCATTCAATAAATGAATGTTTAATTTATGTTAACCCATGTGGTTCGAGCTTTTTAGGATGCAATGATGAGGTTGTAATTAGAAGGAATAGTGGAAATTGGGAGAAATACTAATTAAATATAATGTGAAATTTTTTAATAGTTAATAAATATTTAAATAAATAATGAATCTAAAGTTAAATTGATAAAAATAGAATCATGAAATGTAATAAACATATTTAAATGGTTGTGTTCTAGTAGGATACCTAGTCTTAGAAGTAGAAGCTAGGATTCCATGAGATCTTAGCTTCAGTTGATTCTTTGACTAGGATATACATATAGTGTGGTTGTGAGCTATAATATATTCTATAAATATTTTTGTTTCTAAACTTTAGTACATACCGTCAGTTTGGGAAACTGACTCCCTGAGGATTATGAGCCCTAGGGAATATTTTCCCCAATATTCTGGTTGGAGGATGGATGGATAACTTCTCAATTTGGCCCGATTCTATTATCATGGAAGTTACTTGTGATGGTAGGCACAACGGTAAGGTTTTCCCCTATTTGTTTGTAGAGGGCTGTAATGGCATGTGGTTATTCAGTCACATATAATCTGTGTGTATGTTTTTATAGACTACTATAGGTGTAACTTGAATTGGTTTTTATGGCTTGTGGACCCTTACTCGGTGTATGTGTTGTAATGGCTTATGGAATAATTTATGACGTATGATACACATAATGCGAGTTGGGGTGTCTCTGTGAAACTACTTGGTTACTTTTCACACATGGACGTGGTGGTTCTGTGGCTTGAGGTGCATGTTGTGGTGCATTGCCCAACTGTCTCCATGCAAGCATTTTTGGAGAGATATGGCATAAGATATGCGATATTGGGGAGAAGTGGCACACCATTGCTGATGTAGTAGCGGTGTACCCTTTATATTATTTGTTATATTATATAATCTTGTAATTGATACAGGGAGGGAGTAGTCCTGGAGAGGCTCAGGGACATAGAATACTGGTTTAGGTGACAAGTTAGTTTCACTTATAGTTTATTTTTCATTAGCATGATTTCATTAATTATATACGAGAGGCTCTGGGGAGGATCCTACTGAGTATACTATTATACTCACGCCCTATTTATATAAACTGTATTTTTATCAGGTCACTTTGAGAAGGTTGGTGTTCATTCTCATTTCTACTAGCATGGGGTTGCAGGAGCTATTTAGTCTAGTGGTTGATGTTATTTTTACATTCCATTGGCACTTGCAGTTTTCCCCATTAAGTGTTACTAGTTTTCCATGACATTACATATGTGTACATGGGATTTCATTTATATTTTTTCTGAGTAGGGTTCACTTGGTTATTTCCTTATTTCTATCTTTTTCATGTGTTCTCCTAGAGGGTACTGCCTCCCATTTGGGTGTTCACTATACCCTCAGTGCTAGTCACCAACCCGAGGCCTACATGAGGTGGTACTCGTGGGTAATTATCTCTAATACCTAATTGTCATCCCATGAGGGGTACACCTTGTGGGGAGAGGGTTGTTACATTATATATGGGAATACATATCACCATGAACTAGACAAACATTCCAAGAATAACCTGAGAGAATATTTGTCCCTTCCCCTCCCCCTCTCAATTTTCCCCACTCATACCAATTCATATCCTCCAAAATATTCCCTCATCACTACCACATCTTTACTAATCATTATTACATTTCCTCTCTTCATTAATCATGTATTCATTTTTAATGTTGGAGGTTCCCCCAATACCCAGGTATGCCAACTCCATGAAAATACTCCCCAGATGGAGAACCAATGCCTGATCAACTTTTTGTGTCTTTCCCATGCTAATTCCAATGACTGGGACCCGTTCCCCCCTTTTATAAAACATAACATTAGATTTCAAGTGGGTTGCTCTCCTAATAATCATTCATCAACATTTTAACCCTTTTCTCATCCTTTCTAATAATTGTTATTAATGTATATTACTAAAATTAATTTTTTTTTGCGTGCATAATTTAGAGTGAAAATGGATTTGGAACAACACAATGGTAAAAAATATAATATACACTCTTAAGGAGGTGATAAGGTTCAATCAGATTGAATTTTAGTTGGGGGTATTATTTGTAACATCTCAATCATACACGGTACGCTTCTCTTTGAATAATGTGATAGTGTGTGTTGTACGCAACATCGAGTTCTAAAACACCACAACCAATCAAACTAGCCATTATGAATAGTAATACCTACTTTTTGAAATTATATATATTTTATATTTCGAAATGGAATTCATTCTTGGATTCAGAATATCGAAATTATCCTAAGTTGAAGTTATGGTATTTTTCTAAGAACTTCTACTTTTTATGAATAGTTAAAATTACTTAAAAACAACTTTTTTAATCAAAATAATATATAGTGATAAATTATATTATTGAGTTGTTTTAAAGTATAATTAGAATATATTTTTACCATTTTATCCAATGGTGTTCATTAGAATTAATTTCACATTGAAATTGGATATAAACAATTGTCAATCTTTTGATATATATTATTTCTTAAAAACACGCTATTTGTTGTGACAGCGGAAATTAATTATAAAATTAATTAATGCAACTTATATTTGTGGAATTTTGTAAAATAGAAATAATTTTTCAATTCGGAATATCAATTATAGCTCAACGTAATATTTTGGCATTGCTCTAAAAAACATCAATTTTTTATGAATAGTGAAACCACTTAGTGGTAGTTAAAAAAATCGATTTTTTCATAAAACATAATTTTACCGCATTTGTGAATGGAATTTTGAAAATCCAAGAGACATGGTTAATATCAAGTAGAAAAATGTAGTTCAATGAGATGAAAATAATTTTGGATGAATAGTAACTTTTTACTTTTATTTACCACGATTAAAAGTAAATAGGATAATTAAAGGGAAAAATGATATTAATATTACCCTAACACATGTCCTAATTCTATTGGAAAATTGTATCTCGACTAAAAACAACCTTAGGAATAAAATATTATCATTTAGGTCCACATGGATTAGATTAGGACATTTATTATTATTTAAATCAAAGAAGAGTTAAAAGAGTTAAAATCAATGTTTATTTACTAAAACATTTTTAATATAGGGTTCGATCGTAAATATTCATTAGAAAGCAAAAATTATTTCCTATATAATGATATTTTATTTATAATTTTTAGACATTATATAATTTAATTTATTTATGACACAATGATGATGCAGTAATTACCATAATAGTGAAAAATTAAAATAATTGATATTATAAATACCAAAATAAATATAATTGGAGACTTTTATTGAATTAAAGTAATTTTATAGGTTAATATGACATATTAGGATTTATTTAATTGACGTTTCACGAAGTAATAATTTTGTTATTAGTTTCACAAAAATCAATTATTGAATAGTGTCAAAATTGACATAAAAGTGTTTTTAAAACAAATATTATATTATTAATTGATATTAAATTCCTAAAAATATAAGGATCGTCCAAGAGACTTATATCAGGATAGTTGTATCATTAATGGAGCAATTAGGGGTCTCTTGGATGTATATAGTAAGTTTATTAACCATATAATATAATAATACAAAGAGACATTGTAAAAGTGAAACTAATTAACTAAGAGTTAATAGTGAAAGATAAGGTTAATATAATGACCCAAAACTATATAAATTATATTGGTTGAGTGGTTTTAAACCTTTCCCCACCTTAAACATTAAATAATCTACTTTTTATCCATTATAAACCGAAGATTAATTTATTATAAAATTATATTTTTTAGCTTTTCCAAAGTTGCCCCTCACCCCTCTTATAAAATGGCAGTCCACCTTCTCATTACTTCACACCTTAAAAGCCTTTTTTTCATCCAAACCCTACCCAAATACTCTCTCAACTTCCCTCAATACAACCTATAGGCCTTAGTTGGATCATAAAGCCTTCCTAAGAAGCCCTTTCTATCAAATCAAAAGGAAGAACCCAAAGAAGAGGTAATGTTTTTACCACCCTTTTTCAAATTATTTTCTTCTTCAACGTATTATTTCTTTGTTATTACCATTATAAAATAATTAATCCAGTATCTACTATAAAATATAATATTATTATACATATGGTATAACCATATTCAGTATTCTATTCATCCTTTGAATGACATGTCTCCATACATGCGTACTTACGGCTTACCATCTCCACGCCGTGGTGTAACTGCCATTCAATAAATTATTATTTGGATGGGTATAATAATGATGTGTAATTCATGTAAATAATTAATAAAACATGATAATTATTCTGTCTATATGATATACCATCCGATTATATATTATTTTAACATCAAAAGAATGATATTGTCGCTCGTGCGTACGTACGGACTACCGTCTCCACGAAAGCGATGAGATTCATTATCCGTTGTATCCATTCAAGAATAATTATCATTTGATGATTTAAAAATAATTTTTATGGACTTGATATAATTTAGGATATTAATAAGATACAACCTATCCATAACAAACACGACTTACGTAACAAATAATATAAAGGAATATGAGTAAGTTAACACCCGAAATGACGATAATACTAAGATATTATTAACAAATAAATGATAAAAGATCATATATGATATAATATTAATGAATATGATTATTTTTTAATTCAATAACAATTATTTCACAATTATAAAGGAGGTTAACCTACCCTCGACCAAGGAAAAAGTACAAAGTAAGGGGTTTCTTATCTCACTTTTAATTCAGTGAGATTTCCATTGTTCACCACTTATTTATTGCATGTGGGGTGTGTACTGCCCATGATTGTATTAATTGTGTAATATACATTAATTTATGGTTATTTACATCATCATTGTATGAGCCTTCTGTCATGGGTTCATGTTTCATAAGTTACCAAATTGATAAGGGAATTTGAATTTTCAATTTCCACTCATTCGGATTTACGCAATCTTCATTGATTATTATACTCCAAGATTATGCGTGAAATCACTATTCATTTAATTAGGTCATAATTTCCACTCCATTTTCTATGGATATACTTTTTATAAACATAATCATTCCATTTATAAATTCTCAAGTCATCTGTATGAACATGATAGGAGTGATTTTTACTCAATCTCGATTTTTTGAGATAAACATCCTATTCATTGGTGTTGTTTTTACAAGAATATATGTGAATGTCCTTTGATTGTTTTAAACATAATATACAATAATATTTAGTGTATTTATATTTGTCATAGATAATTATGTTGTTGATTTATCCTTAACCTAAGGATACATCCTTTATGAGAGATTTTATCTCAATTAACATTCTGTTGAGACTTCTATGTTATTATACACCAAATCACTTTTATGTGGTTTATATAATGTACATTGACATAGTATATCATGAATCCCTTTATTATCACGATATTACAATTTTTTTATTACCTCAATTATTTTTATTGAAGTGTCTCTCTTTTGGTTAGAAACTCTAACTAAAATACAACTTTAAGTGTTTTAAAGATTTATTATTCAAAATCTTTCTCATTAAAGTCCATGTTTTAAAAATGGTTTTATGGATTTTTTTATATGGACATTAAAGTTTTAAAATCAAAATTCATTTTAAAATTTTCAAAGTGTTATGGGACACTGTGATTCAAAAATCTATTTTAAATGGCTTCTTGACAGATAGAGTGACTTTTAAATGTTTTCAAGAAAAAGGGGGATATTTCTGTGAACAGTTTTGATGATTATTTTCATCTATGTCAATTTCATTCATCATTCTCAATTGAGGTTCATCTGATACAAAAAAATCTTCCATGTTATATAGAATGAGTTATGTTTGACTGTGGTTGTGCTGTTTTTATACCATTCAGGGTTTGTGGTTAAAGTATTGACATTCCGTAAGCTAGTTTTAATACGAATGTTTATGTTATGTTTAAACCTGTTCATATGGTGGATGCATTGGACATAGTAAGTGATTGGTGGAGGCCGCTATAGCCTCTTGATGCATCAGTAGGTCTCAAGAGACAATCTAGTGTCTTGGCACAAGGCCTTGACAAAATCTTATTTGTATTCTTGGCACGAGGCCTTGGCTATGTGATTTTGATAGTATGGAATTATGCATTCCATCATTATGAAAGTGGTTATTGATATTCCATGTGATTATTCGTTTAGTATAATATCCTTGTGAATAAGTAAATGGCATTATTTCATTTTATTTTTTCCATACTATGTTGAATTTCAAGTTTAAAAGGCTTTTGTTTTAGTTATACATTCCATTAAATGTTAATTATTATTTATTAATGATTCTGCTATATTGTTATCCTTACTGGGCATTTGAGCTCACCCCGTTTCTATGTTTTATTATTCCAAGGATGTGAAGAAATAAATTATGAATGACTTGTATGGATAGTATGAGAGGATAAGAGTGTGGAATATGAAGAAAATATGTTGTTGTAGTTTTTTTACCTAATAATGTTATGTAAGACTTATGAATATATATATTGTTTCGAAGACTACTAAACTAATCGTTCTTTCGAGACATGTTCCTTTGTGATCATGCCAATGTTATGTAATAATGCACCGACTCTGGGTATCTAGGTTCGGGGCATTACAGTTGGTATCAGAGGAAGTTTAGTACAAACGTTGGAAGCTAGATTTAGATAAAATCTGATTGGAGCACGTAGACGTAAGATGAACTTTGAGGATTAGTATAGAATTACTTCCTAGAATTTTGGTATTGTACAGATTTTGTGAGTTTTCAGAGCTATATATCACTGTCTGGATACAAGAAGGTAGAGGTGGCTCTGGCATAGATATACGTAGGGGTAAAACCCGAAAACGCCACTTTGAGCTAGACTCGAACGAGAACTGGTGCACAACAACAGGCTTTGCTGCACTCTTGGTTACGACACTCGCAGGGGATATGCTTAGGATAATTTACATTTTCATTACTAACTGATTTGAAGTATTAAATATATAAGATGAGATTAAATGACCTTGGATAATCCTATTGTGTTTTAAATTGAGAATATGGTGACTTGTTAATCTCTAAATGATTTTATGACTACTGTTACTCACACAATGATTTCTAGTTTTAGTCAATGGCTGGATTCCAAGGATGTAATGGTGACTTTGAGAAAGATGTACAAGGTGGGAACGGTGATAGAAATGAGAAAAAAATGGAATGTTGATAGGCATAAAAGATATCGTCTTTATTCCAAATAAATTTTCCAAAAATATGATCAAAAATATATATATATTAACCAATTCCCGGACTCAACAAAAAAGAGAAAGATGATGAATGATAAGGGCTCCAATAGTGGAGACCATGGAGAAAGAAATCCTCAATTTCCATCATGCAGGAAATGTGGAAGGAGACTCCCAAGAAAGTGTCTCAATGGGACAATGAAATGCTTTACATGCGGGAAGGAAGGACATAACGTGAAGAATTGCCGAAAAAATGAAGAGTACTATGGAAGAAGATAAAAATTGTCCCAAGAGTCCATTTACAGTCATTTGCCGTAAATGTAGGGGAACTGTCCATTACTCAAGTGAATGCACTATTCAATAGGATATTTTCTTGGTCAAAGAAGAAGCTATATGGAAATAAAAGGTTAGAGAAGTTTTTAAAACGTATTAGTGCTCCTTGTTGATGGGTTTACATTGGAATAATTTTATCTTGTATTTTTAACCCTACATTTTTTCATGTGAGAATGTTATTTGAGGAAGAATTTTCTTTTCTCTTGTGGATATAGTTATAAATTACCATTTGGTTTTATATGATCATTGGGTTTGAGGCAATTATAAGTTATTATAATTTGTGATGAAAATGCAAGGTATGAGATAATATTTGGGGTTAAATTATGTTATCGTTATTTTGAGGAATTTATCTCATTTTGGTAATGTTGTAAAATATAGTTTTTGAAAAAGGACAACACGTTGACCGTGTGACAACCCGTCGCGTCGGACAAAGCTGTGGGAATCAAACCCACAACCAAAGTGCGATTGAGATTTATTGCCTACCACTGGACTACATGAAGTCCCAGTTAGTGTGACTATTATTTTTTGTGAAATGATTTTATTGATCATTAATAATTTTATTTGGGATCTTATGCCTTATCAAGTTAATACACTTAGTATAAGAAAATTATTTTGTGATTAAGTGATAAATGTTATTTTAGAAGATGATCGCTTTGTTGGGGACACTATATTCCCAAGGAAAATAGAATACTACGGGATTTCATTTGAGGAGTAATGGTGGATTTTTATCCATGTGTTTATTGAGGATTTATAGTTATTTGGGTTATTTATGGAAATGATTAACCTATAATAGAGAATATGTGATTAGGTTAATTAATTTTAAGAATGTGACTTCAAGATTAATTGATGTCATTTAGAGATACCATTTAACGTGGAAGATAACATAACAAAATTCTTCTATGTTTTGAGCTTCAATATTATTTTGGATTTTATTAAAGGATTTTAAGGACAATTATTTATTGAATGGTATTTATTTATCTTTGTGGTATTGTTGGCTTAATTTTATAAAATAAAATTAGATTTTCTTTCTTTAATGGAATATCGTTTTGGGGGAACATCAGATCTTACAGTAACCATTTTGGTATTGATTAATCTCTAAATACAAGGTAAATATATAGCTTATCCTTCATGGATCATGTGATTCTATAAGATTATTATTCTATCTCTTCCTGTGTGACCAAGTATTCTTCAATACTCATCGTTTAAAAATGAGTTAGTAGTAGGAATTTATTAAAGAACACAGCATTACAAAAAAAAGTATATCTCTTTATGTTCTTAGTCGATATCAGAAATGAATTCTTCATCTTTATGTAATGTATCTTAAAAAAACTATTAAAATGCTTTCCATTTACTTTTCCTACTGGGAAACTAATGACCGTTTGTCCCATCACAAGTTTCTGGTTTTCTTATTGTTAACTTGCTCCTGATCGTGTTTTTTATCCCACTCTGTAAAACCCCGAGATTTTATTCTTTTTAATTTATTTGATGTCATGTGTTTTATGCTACACCATTATTATCTAGTGTTATACGCAACACCGTATTAGCTTGCAGTATACGCAACACAATTTTTGGATCGTGTTATACACAATTTCGTGTTCGTTTGATAATAGTCATTCTACAAAACATTGAGTGTATATATATATATGTTCATTGTATAAATGAAATATGGTTGGATTCTGTTATATGAAACAACGATGGATTCTTTCACAACACGCAACCCTGACTTGGCTTTCATTACACGCAATCACGACCTTTCTCGGTAGCTTATGTTCTACGCAATACCGGGTTTTACTAAACAACGATATATTATTATAATATTATTATGAACTAGCTGTTATGAATAGTATTAAATAAATTTTGAATTTTATAACATTAATATTAATCTTACACATTTTCTAGAACATGGTATAAGAACAATATAAATTTTTCGGGTAAAATAAGTATATTTCCAAAAATACAGTTATGCCACCTTTAGATGGGACACCCACTATAAATCTAGTTTTTGACATGTTTATAAGTTCAATTTGACAAAATAAAATTCTTATTTGGAATCAATTAATAAAAATTTACTTTGGATATATTTTTCATATTATTCTGGTAACATTCAGATTTTGATGAATAGTAAAAACACGCTATATTTTAATTAAAAACAACTCTTTTCATCGCAATAATTTATATGGTTAAATTATAATATTCAATGGTTTTAAAGTATAAATAGAATATATTTTTACCATTTAATACAATTTATTTCATTATTGTTGATTTTACCTTGAATTTATAGGTTAAGTAAATTCAATCTTTTGCAATGTTTTAAACAAAAACCCGTTTTCTTTCGACAAATGGATTAATTTTAATATAAATTATGCAAATTCTGTGTATTGAATTTGGAAAAATGGATTCCATATTTGGAATCAGTGGGTCCACATTATATTAATAGACTACTTTTTATTTTTGGACTTTAGAAATAGTAACAACGGTAAATTTTATTTACCATAGTTAAGGTAAATCGGGTAATTAAGGGTAAATATAATATTATAAAATTACCATAACACATGATAAAATTCTATTGGATGGATAAAAGTAGACTCATATCACCTAAGGGTAGGATTAGATTCATTTTATGGAATTGTTTCCATGAAAATAATTTAATTATTATTAACACCAAAGTGACAACATGTCACTCTCTTAAATCTTTAATTTAGTGATAAACATCATAAAACATCTAACATTAATAGTATCCAAAAATATAATAAAATTATCTACATCATGATAATTTATTTATATTTTTTAGGGATTAAATAATTATCATTATTGGTGATAAATTAATGATGCAGAAATTATTTATTAAGTGCAAAAATCAGTAATATAGTTATTATTAAACTAATAATACTCATTGAAAGGCCAACAAACCTAAACTAAACTTATTGTTAGTGTATATCTATACCATAAGCATATAATAACCTAATATATAACCGTTTTGGGTCTTATAAAAGTGATTATAACACTTATATTATTTTATTTTAAATGATGCCAAAGTTGTCACCTTCATAATTTAATAAATATAAAAATTTAAATATTGTGATTTTAAGATGATAAATTCGAGTAAAAGTATTATTTTGAAATTTAATATATTTATTTTCATCATAGGATTTTAGTTTTAATTTTTATGCAACAAATAATTATATTAAATAATTATAAACAAATTTTTTAGTAATTATTTTATTAAGAGATAAACCAAATAAATGGTATAAAAATAATAAAATAAATATTATATGAACTATTTAATGTGCTCCAATAATTTTCTAGATACATATGAGCTTTTATTAATCTATTAAATCTTTCAGTCAAAACATATCTTCTGTATATATTTTATTTAAATTCATATAAATGAATAGTGTCAAAATTGACACTATTGTTAGTTTATAAAAATAACATATTATAAAATTGTTTAAAAATCCCAAAAATATTTAAAAATTATAAATTTAAATTTATATGGTCTAAAATGTTATAAAGTATCCAATTATGGATAATTTACAACAAATAAGTAATTTTTTTTTATAATTTAAAATTTATAATGTTATTACCACAAATAAAATAAAATTGATTAAGTACGGATAAATCAAGTTGATAATGTTTAAAATAATTTCCTAAAATGTATAAATTTTATTGTTTGATGATATTACAACCCAATCTCATATTATATTCTTATATGAGTCATTTTTGGATGTTTTTAAGTGGTGTTAGATTTATTATAAATTAATATTTTTAAGATTTTCAAAGGTGCCCCTCTCCTACCTTATAAAAGGACACCTCCTCCCTCTCCTCCTCAAACAAATTTGAGCCTTAAAGCTCTGAAAATACCTGCCCATTTCCCTTCTAAACTTCCCTAGAAACATCCTGGAGGCCCTGGTCCTCTTCAAAGACCAATTTTAGTACCCTAAGAGGAGGATTCAAAGAGGCATGTCAAAGAAGAGGTAATATCCGTTACCGATTCATTCAATTTTCTTTCTTGTTCAACTTCTTCTTATTTAGTTGTTTCATTATGAAGTAATAACATCAGTATAACTCATATACTGATATGTTATTATAAGTATGAAACAACCATATTTCACCATCTATCCATCCTATGGAAAATGAAATCACCGCGCGTGCGTACGTACAAAATACTGTCTCCACACCGTGGTGTAATCTATTTTCCACCACCACCTTACTTGGATGGGTATAATGGTGAAAGTAATGAATATATATGATTATTGTAAAGTAATATTTATTATTTAATATTATACATACACTTTAATAAAATTCTACTATCATGGGAATGATATCATCGCTTGTGCGTACGTACGGAATACCGTCTCCATGACGCGATGAGATTCACTCTCCATGATAACTATTCAAGAATGATTATAAAGTATATATAATAAGTAATCATAAAATATATGACATAATAATTCTAATATATTTATGTATATATATATTTATGTCATCTACTTAATTCCATTCAATTCAATATGGGAACGAAAATAGCATTCATGCGTACGTACGGTTTACCTTCTCCATGAACAGTGTATTTCATTCCATTTATCGATCTATTATATATAAGTACATTATGAATATATATTATATAAAAAATTATTTTTTATATTTTGGAATTAAGTAATCATGATCTATGTAATCATATGAATAATTTCAAGTCAAAACACGGACGACAAATGAAACGATTTTACCCAAAACACTCTTTAACAAGGAATTTACAAAAGAACGGGTAATATAAAGTCATAAGTGAACCATATATGATATAATAACAATGAATGTGATTCTATAATAAGTCAATTACATTATTTAAATCATTATACAAGAGGTTTGGATATGTACGAAACATATCAGACCTAAGGTAAGGGATAATTTTTCAAATCTCATTTTCAACCGAGAATGTTTATTCGTAAGTACTTATTGGGGTTATTTCTATCATCCATTTCCATGTTTTATTAAAGTGTTTTCATATACGTTTAAAGTCCTTTTTATCCATTCTTGACTTTTACTACATGGTATGTAAGTAATCTTTCTTTTGTTTACGTTACAAGGTACTTTTTTACTTTTCCGGCAAAAGTACGAGAATAATTTTTTTAAACATATACGGCACGAACAAATTTTTACGGTTTTATAAAGCCTTATTTTCATGATGCTTCCTACAAAATATTTCATGATTATTTTCAACAAAATCCTTTTCCTTTAAAACTTTATTGAATTTTTGAAAATAAAATGATTTTGAAGAAGAAAGGATATTTTCTTCAAGAATTCATTTCAAATGTTTTATCAAAAACATTTTTCCATCTAAGATGAAATTATTTCATATGTGTATGTTTCATGTATAACGACTCTATGATTTGAATGGTTTAACTTTTCTTATGATGAAATGATATCCATTTTTTTATATGGATTATGTTATGATGGGATGACGTTTAAGAAACCCATTTTTATTCATTGGGTTATGATGAATGATTTATGTTTATGTTGTGGAAAAATAAGAATGATTTAATTTTGAGATGGGTGGGACCTATATATACCTCCAATGCATTGGGTAATGATTTATAACTCATGAGGTAGACATGGATGGAACAACAAGTTAAACCGGTTCAGTAATACAGGACTGGAACAAGGAGTGAACTCGATTCAGAAAGGGTCTTTTTCCACAATGACGGTCTCGGCATCAATGCCTTGGATAATATGGAAATAATATCATGTTCTTAATGTATTCCACAATTAAATGTTTTATTCTCATTCTATGTTATCATGATTTATGTTCCATTATGATCTATGCCTTATTTACTTCCATGTTTTATGTCGATGCTCAAGATTTTGATGTTTAAACATTATGTTCATGTTTTTAAGTTCAAATGTATATGGTAAGTTTTATTTTATCCATGATTACTCTTACTGAGAATTTGAGCTCACCATTTTTATGTTTTCTTTTCCCTAGGATATAACGAAAGGTTTTAGATATGAAAAAAAGTGGGAAGATTTTTATTGGAGATGTTGAAGATCTTTCACCACGATTAGAAGATTACGTTCCATGTTTCCAAAGACACTAAACTATTACTGTCCTTGTCTCTCTGTTTTTGTTATGTATTATGTATTTTGAAAAATTAATGTATTGTCCATGTATGTCAAGCTTTGGGTCTCTACATTTGGTATCAGAGGAAAGGTTTAGTCAACCTTTGGAAACTAGGATGCGAAAACATTAGTGAGATCCATAGAGATATTTCTAAGGTATGTCTAGGGATGTCCATAAGGATAATTATACGTATAGGATATTGTCCTAGAACTACGGTAACGAACGTAGAATTTAACCCAAGATGTTAGATATTGAGTGCAATACCCCTTTAGTATGTTGTTTTCCCTAGCATGATTTTTTCCTCTCACACTATTCTTTTTGGGTTTTTGAAAATTGATGGAAACATGAAGATTCACGATATTGGAGGATATGAAGAACAATGGAATGATATTCATCATGAGAAACCAAATGAAACGGGATTTGGAAGTCCAAACATCGTTATTATTACTAATTAGCAATCTCATAATATGATCAATAATCTCAACTTTGGTAAGTTTCTCGACTCAGATAATAAGAGAAAGATTGAGTTTCATGATGATCATAGAGGAATGAAAGTTCCATTTCCCTCATGTAAATCATGTTGGAAGAGGCATCATTGAGATTGTTTCAATGGAACTGGAAGATGCTTTGGGTGTGGAAAAGAAGGACACAAATCCAGTAAGTGCAAAGGAAAAGGTTTAGTTAACACCATGGACAAGGATAATGGTATTGCTACGACATCAACAATGATTAGATGTTTTAAATGTGGAATGTATGGGAATTATGCAAACCAATGCCCTAAGGGAAAATCCCATGAAGAGAATCAGCATGGTCATACGGGTAGTATTTATGTGGATGATAATGAAGAGACTACACATGAAATATTAGATGAAATAAATGATGGAGATCAGCTAGTGGCTTAAGAATTTTGTGGAATGATTGTATGCTTATAAAGAATAATGTATGGTACTATGGAATAAAGAATCATCTAAGTATTGTTATACTATTGTTTTTCCTAAAGTATATGAAAGTATATGTTGAATAGTACCGGTAACCATGAAAGTTTATTCAGATGTTTTTGGAAAGTAGATGATATGTGCATAATGAAGGGATAAGATGATAATGAGATGTTTGATTGTATTCATGAACTCATGACTGATATAAGGACTTAGTGATATTATGGTTTGATTATATAGATTTTTTGGAATTGTGGTATGTGGAAAGAGTTACCTTTTGATAGTATTCATGTTTTCACTAAGGATCTATGGTAATTTATGTTTCAAGAGAATATATGACTAAGGTATTCATGTGTTTGGAATGCAACCAATAATATTTATCTTATGATATACGTTGGATAAATGCTTGTATTCACATTCTTGGTATATAACCTTTACAGTAATTGTTTTCATTATACTATGAGCGTGGACTGAAGTATATTTGATGAGCCTAAAGATTGTAATAGATTATGTTAGATATAAGGTAGTATTTTTTAAGGATAGAACTTTTTGTCTATATTATTGTTGGGATGTTATAGTATGTAGTTTTAGAGAAAGGACAACCTGCAGGACGGGCGACAACCCATCGTGTCGGTCAAGGCTATAGAAATCGAACCCATAACCGAAGTGTGACAGGACTTTATCACCTACCACAGGTCTACAGGAAGTCCCTAGTTAGTAGAAACTATCTTTATTTTATTAAGCAGTATGATATATGAGGTATAAGTTCAGTTTTGGAACCATATACGATTAATCTAACCATAAGATGGACTTATATCTTTTGCTAAGATTTTATTTGAAACAGATGGAATGAACCATCATTCTATCACATGATCTTCTTACACTTCGCGAATGAAAAATTCAACTTCATTTCTTTAAGAGATGAAGTGGAAATTGTCCAAAGAACGAACAACAGTGAGACTATACCAAAATCACTAAAGTATTTCTTCTATTTCCAATTTCATCAACTTTACAAAAATGATCTTGAAAACCAAAAATGATGTCCTATTTCTCTTATATCTGATGAATCAGATGGTACCACAGATCATCACAAATCTATATCTTTGTTATTGTTGGCTATTTCATAGCCATGTTCTCTACCACTCTCCACCAGAACATGACGGTTATATTTCTCTTCCATATCCATATTTTCACTTATGTTATCCTACGTGGAAACCTAGTGATTAGTTAATTTGGGTAACTGTTTCATTTCGTACTTAAGTTTTTAAAGATAAGTTTTGGTATTCCTTTTTATGATGTGGGTTTCTATTAAAGAAACTTTTGAATAGTAATCCTTGTATAACCCCGACGAATTTCGAGGGAGAAATTCATTTTAAGGGGGTAGAATGTAACACCTCAAGATTTTATTCTTTTTAATTGATTTGATGTCATGTGTTTAATGCTACACTATGATTATATTGTCTTATACACAACACCGTATTAGCTTGCAGTATATGCAACACAATTATTGGATCGTGTTATACACAATTTCCAGTTCGTTTGATAATAGTAATTCTACACAAAATTGAGTGTATATATATATATGTTCACTGTATAAATGAAATATGGCCGGATTATTTTATATGAAACAACAAATGATTCTTTCACAACATGCAACCCTGACTTGGCTTGCATTACATGCAATCGTGACCTTCCTCGATAGCGTGTGTTGTACGCAATACCGGGTTTTACTAAACAACGATATATTATTTTAATATTATTATGAACTAGCCGTTATGAATAGTATTAGCTAGATTTTTAATTTTATAACATTATTATTCATCTTAAACATTTTATACAACATGGTATAAGATCAAAATAAATTTGTCGGGTAAAATAAGTATTTTTAAAAAAATGCAGTTTTGCTGCCTTTAGATGGCGCACCCACTTTAAATCTAGTTTTTTACATGTTTATAAGTTCAATTTGAAAAAATAAAATTCTTATTTGGAATCAACAAATAAAAATTTACTTTGGATAAATTTTTCATATTATTCTGGTAACTTTCATATTTTGATAAATATTAAAAAGACGCTATATTTTAATTAAAATCAAATTTTTTCATCGCAATAATTTATATGGTTAAATTATAATATTGAATGGTTTTAAAGTATAAATAAAATATATTTTTACCATTTAATACAATTTATGTCATCAACATTGATTTTACCTTGAATTCGTAGATTAAATAAATTCTATCTTTTGCAATGTTTTAAACAAAAACCTGTTTTCTTTCGACAACGGGATTAATTTTAATTTATTTCTGCAACTTATGTGTTTTTAATTTGGAAAAATTAATTCAATATTTGGAATCATTGGGTCCAAATTATATTAATAGTCTACTTTTTATTTTTGGGCTTTATGAATTGTAACAATGGTAAATTTTATTTACAATAGTTAAAGGTAAATCGGGTAATTAATGGTAAATATAATATTATACAATTACCCTAAAACATGCCAAAATTATATTGGAAGGATAAAAGTAGACCCATATCACCTAAGGGTCGGATTTGATTCATTTTATGGAATTTTGACCAGGAAATTAATTTAATTATTATTTAAACCAAAGAAAGTGACAACATGTCACTCTCTTAAATCTTATATGTATAATAATTTAAACATAGTTATAAACATCATAAAACATTGAAAATGAATATTCTCCAGAAATCTAATAAAATTATCTACATCATGATAATTTATTTAGATTTTTTAGGGATTAAATATTTATCATTAATGGTGATACATTAATGATGAAGAAATTATTTATTAAGTGAAAAAATCAGTAATATAGTTTTTATTGAAATAATAATACACATTAAAAGGCCCATAAACCTGAAAAATACATATATTTAGTGTATATATATACCATAATCATATAATGACCTAATATATAACCGGTTGGGGTCTTATAAAATTGATTATGACACTTATATTATTTTATTTTAAATGATGCCAAAGTTGACACCATCATAATTTAATAAATATAACAATTTAACTATAGTGATTTTAAGATGATAAATTCGAGTAAAAGTATTATTTTGAAATTTAATAGATTTAGCTTCATCATAGGATTTTATTTTTAATTTTTATGCAACAAATAATTATATTAAATAATTATAAAAAAAATGTTGTAGTAATTATTTTATTAAGAGATAAACCAAATAAATGATTTTAAAAATAATAAAATAAATATTATATGAACTATTTAATGTTCTAAACTAATTTTATAGATACATATGGTATTTTATGATTCTATTAAATCTTTTATTTCAATCATATATTCTGTATATATTTTATTTAAATTAATATAAATGAATAGTGTCAAAATTGACACTATTCTTATATTATAAAAATATCATATTATAAAATTGTTTAAAAATCACAAAAATATTTAACAATTATAAATTTAAATTTATATGGTCTAACATTTTATCAAGTATCCAATTATGGACAATTCACAAAAAATAAGAGTTTTTTTTTTATATTTTAAAATTTAGAATATTATTACCACAAATAAAATTAAATTGATTAAGGATAAATCAAGTTGATAATGTTTAAAATAATTTCCTAACATATCTAAATATTATTGGTTGATGATATTACAACCCTATATCATATTATATTAGAATATGAGTCATTTTTGGAGGTTTTTATGTGGGGTTAGATTTCTTATAAATTAATATTTTTAAAATTTCCAAAGGTGCCCCTCTCCTCCCTTATAAAAGGGCACCTCCTCCCTCTCCTCCTAACATCAAATTGAGCTTTCAAGCTCGAAAAATACCTGACCATTTCCATTCTCAACTTCCCTATCAACATCCTAGAGTCCCTGGTCTACTTCAAAGAACAATTTTACTACCCTAAGAGGAGGATTCAAAGAGGCGTGTCAAAGAAGAGGTAATATTCGTTACCGATTCATTCAATTTTCATTCTTCTTCAACTTCTTTTTCTTTAGTTGTTTCATTGTGATGTAATAACATCAGTATCACTCATATACGGATATGTTATTATAATTATGAAACAACCATATTTCACCATCTATCCATCCTATGGAAAATGAAATCACCGCGCGTGCGTACGTACGGAATATCGTCTCCACACCATGGTTTAATCTATTTTCCACCACCACCATACTTGTATGGGTATAATGGTGAATGTAATGAATATATATGATTATTGTAAAGTGATATTTATTATTTAATATTATACATACACTTTTATACAATTCGATGATCATGGGAATGATATCATCGCTCGTGCGTAAGTACGGAATACCGTCTCCACGACACGATGAGATTCACTCTCCATGATAACCACTCAAGAATGATTATAATGTATATATAATAAGTAATCATAAAATATATGACATAATAATTCTACTAGATTTATGTATATATATATTTATGTCATCTACTTAATTCCATTCAATTCAATAATGGAACGAAAACAGCATTCACGTGTACGTACGTCCTACCGTCTGCATGAACGGTGTATTTCATTCCATTTATCGATCAATTATATATATGTATATTATGAATATATATTATATATAAATCATGTTTTATATTATGGAATTATGTAATCATGATCTAAGTAATCATATGAATAATTTCAAGTCAAAACACGGACGGCAAATGAAACAATTTTACCCAAAACACTCTTTCACAAGGAATTTACAAAAGAAAGGGTAATACAAAGTCATATGTGAACCATATATGATATAATAACAGTGAATATGATTCTGTAATAATTCAATGACATTATTTGAATCATTATACAAGAGGTTTTGATACGTATGAAGCATATCAGACCTAAGTTAATGGATAATTTTTCAAATCTCATTTTTATCTGAGATTGCTTATTCGTAAGTATTTATTGGGGTTATTTCAATCATCCATGTCCATGTTTTATAAAAGTGTTTTCATATACGTTTAATTTCCTTTTTATCCATTCTTGAATTTTACTACATTGTATGTAAGGAATCTGTCTTTTGTTTACGTTACGAGAAACTTTTTGACTTTTCCGGCAAAAGTACGAGAAAAATGTTTTTTTAACTTATACAGCACAAACAGATTTTTACGGTTTTATGAAGACTTATTTTCATGATGCTTCCTCCAAAATATTTCATGGAAATTTACAAAAAAATCATTTTCCTTTAAAACATCATGGAATTTTTGAAAAGAAAATTATTTTGAAAAAGAAAGGATATTTTCCTCAAGAATTCATTTCAAATGTTTTATCAAAACCATTTTTCCATCTAAGATGACATTATTTCATATGTTTATGTTTCATGTATAATGACTCTATGATTTTCATGTTTTCACTTTTCTTATGATGAAATGATATCCATTTTTTTTATATGGATTATGTTATGATGGGATGATGTTTATGAACCCCATTTTTATTCATTGCGTTATGATGAATGATTTATGTTTATGTTGTGGCACAAGTAAAAATGATTTCATTATGGGATGGGTGGGACCTATATCTACCTCCAACTCATTGGGTAAAGATTTATATCTCATGAAATAGACATGGATGGAATGACAAGTTAAACAGGTTCAGTAATACAGGACTGGAATGAAGAATGAACTCGATTCAAAAAGGGACTTTGTCCACTAAGACGGTCTTGGATGCAATGCCTTGGATAATATGGAAATCATATCATGTGCTTAATGGATTCCACAATTACATGTTTTATTCTCATGCTATTTTATCATGATTTATGTTCCATTATGATCTATGCCTTATGTACTTCCATGTTTTAAGTCATTGCTCAAGATTTTGATGTTTAAACATTATGTTCATGATTATAAGTTCAAATGTATATGGTATGTTTTATTTTATCCATGCATACCCTTACTGAGCATTTGAGCTCACCCTTTTTATGCTTTCTTTTCCTTAGGATATAACGAAAGGTTTTATGTAAGAAAAAAAGGGAGAAGATCTTTATGAGAGATGTTGAAGATCTTTCACCATGATTAGAATATTACACTCCAAGTTTCAAAAGAAAATAAACTATTACGGTCCTTGTGTGTCTGTTTTTTGTTATGTATTAGGTATTCTGCAAAATTAATGTATTTTCCATGTACGTCAAGCTTCAGGTCTCTACATTTGGTATCAGAGGAAAGGTTTAGTAAACCTTTGGAAACTAGGATGCAAAAACGTTAGTGAGATCCCGAGAGATATTTCTAAGTTATTTCTAGGGATGTCCCAAAGGATAAGTATACGTATAGGATATAGTCCTAGAACTACGGTAACGAACTCACAATTAATCCCAATATGTTAGATATTTAGGTTACTCCCCCTTTAGTATGTTGTTTTCCCTTGCATGATTTTTTCCTCTCACACTATTCTTTTTGGGTTTTAGAAAATGGCTGGAAACAGGAAGATTCACGATAATGGAGGATATGACGGACAATTGAATCATATTCATCAAGAGAAACTAAATGAAACAGGATTTGGAAGTCCAGACATCGTTAATATTCCTAATCAGAAATCTCATAAAATGATCAATAATCTCATCTTTGGTATGATTCCCGACTCAAATAATAAGAGAAAGATGGAGTTTCATGATGATCCTAGAGGAAATAAAGTTCCATTTCACTCATGTAAATCATGTTGGAAGAGGCATCAGGAAGATTGTTTCAATGGAACTGGAAGATTCTTTGGGTGTGGTAAAGGAGGACACAAAGCCAGTCAGTGCAAAGGAAAAGGTTCAGTTAACACCATGGAAAAGGATAATGGTATTTCTACGACATCAACAATGATTAGATGTTTTAAATGTGGAATGTATGGGCATTATGCAAACCAATGCCCTAAGGGAAAATCTCATGATGAGAATCAGCATGGTTATACGGGTAGTATTAATGTGGATGATGATGTAGAGACTACAAATGAAATATGAGATGAAATATATGATGGATCTCAGCTAGTGGTTTATGAAGTTTGTGGAATGATTGTATGTTTATAATGAATAATGTATGGTGCTATGGAATAAACAATCATCTAAGGATTGTTACACTATTGTTTTTCTTAAAGTATATGAAAGTATATGTTTAATGGTACTGGAAAACATGGAAGGTTATTCAGATATTTTTGGAAAGTATATGATATGCACATAATTAAGGGATAAGAAGATAATGAGATGTTTGATTGTATTCATGAGCTCATGACTGATATAAGGAAGAAGTGATATTATGGTTTGATTATATAGATTTTTTGGAATTTTGGTATGTGCAAAGAGTTACCTTTTGATAGTATTCATGTTTTCACTAAGGCTCTATGGTAATTTATGTTTCAAGAGAATATATGACTATGGTATTCATGTGTTTTTAATGAAACCAATAAGATATATCTTATGATATATGTGGGATAAATGCTTGAATTCACATTCTTGGTAGATAAACATTCTAGTAAATGTTTTCTTTATACTATGAGCTTTAACCGAAGTATTTTAGATAAGCCTAATGATTGGAATGGATTATGTTTGACATAAGGTAGTATTGATTAAGGATAGAACTTTTTTTCTATATTATTGATAGGGTGTTATAGTAATGTAGTTTTAGAAAAAGGAAAACCTGTAGGATGGGCGACATCCCATCGCGTCGGACAGGGATGTGGAAATCAAACCCACAACCGAAGTGTGACATGCCTTTATCGCCTACCAATGGCCTATAGGATGTCCCTGGTTAGTAGAAACTAGTTTCATTTGATTAAGCGTTATGATATATGAAGTATAGGTTCATTTTTTGGATCCATATACGATTAATCTAACCATAATATGGACTTATAACTTTTGATATCCTTTTGTTTGAAACAGATAGAATAACCCATCATTCTATCACATGATCTGATAACACTTCACGAATGACAAATTCAACTTCATTACTTTAATAGATGAAGTGGAAATTGTCCAAAGAACGAACAACAGTGAGACTGTACCAAAATCATGAAAGTATTTCTTCTACTTCCAATTTCATCAAGTTCATAAACTTTAGAGAAATGATCTTGAAAACCAATAATGTTGTCCTATTGCTCTTATATCCGATAAATCAGATGGTACATTAGATAATCGCAAATCTATGGCTTTGTGATTGTTGTCTATTTCATATCCATGTTCTCTACCACTCTCCATCGGAACATGTCGGTTAGATTTCTCTTCCATATCCATATTTTTACCTATGTTCTCCTACGTGGAAACACAGTGATTAGTTAATTTGGGTAACCGTTAGGTTTCATACTTTAGTTTTTAAATATATCTTTTGCTATTCCTTTTTACGATGTGGGTTTCTATTAAAGGAACTTTCTAATAGTAAACCATGTATAACCCCGACGAATTTCGAGGGCGAAATTCATTTTAAGGGGGTAGAATGTAACACCCCAAGATTTTATTCATTTTAATTTATTTGATGTCATGTGTTTTATGCTACACCATGATTATCTTGTGTTATACGCAACACCGTATTAGCTTGCAGTATAGGCAAAACAATTTTTGAATCGTGTTATACACAATTTTGAGTTCGTTTGATAATAGTCATTCTACACAATATTGAGTGTATATATATATATGTTCATTGTATAAATGAAATATGGTTTGATTATGTTATATGATACAACTAAGGATTCTTTTACAACACACAACCTTGACTTGGCTTGCATTACATGCAATCGCGACCTTCCTCGGTAGCGTGTGTTGTACGCAATACCAGGTTTTACTAAACAACGATATATTATTATAATATTATTATGAACTAGCCATTATGAATATTATTAACTATATTTTGAATTTTATAACATTATTATTTATCTTAAACATTTTCTAGAACATTTTATAAGAACAAAATAAATTTTTCGTGTAAAATAAGTATTTTTCAAAAAATACAGTCCCGCCACCTTTAGATGGTGAAACCACTTTAAATATAGTTTTAATCATTTTTATAAGTTCAATTTGACAAAATAAAATTCTTATTTGGAATCAATAAATAAAATTTTACTTTGGATAAATTTTTCATATTATACTGGTAACTATCATATTTTGACGAATAGTAAAAACACGATATATTTTAATTAAAAACAACTTTTTTCATCGCAATAATTTATATGGTTAAATTATAATATTTAATGGTTTTAATGTATAAATAGAATATATTTTTACCATTTAACACAATTTATGTCATTAACAGTGATTTTACCTTGAATTCATAAGTTAAATAAATTCAATCTTTTGCAATGTTTTAAACAAAAAACTGTTTTCTTTCGAGAACGGGATTAATTTTAATTTAATTTATGCAACTTATGTGTATTGAATTTGGAAAAAAGGATTCCATATTTGGAATCATTGGTTCCCAATTATATTAATAGACTAATTTTTATTTTTGTGCTTTATGAATATTAACAACGGTAAATTTTATTTACCATAGTTAAAGGTAAATCGGGTAATTAAGGGTAAATATAATATTATAAAATCAACTAACAGATGAAAAAATTATATTGGATGGATAGAAGTAGAGCCATATCACCAAATGGTCGGATTAGATTCATTTTATGAACTTTTGACCATGAAAATAATTTAATTATTATTAAAACCAAAGAAAGTGACAACATTCCACTCTCTTAAATCTTATAAGTATAATAATTTTAATTTAGTCATAAACATCATAAAACATCGAAAATGAATAGACCCCAGAAATCTAATAAAATTATATACATCATGATAATTTATTTAGATCTTTTAGTGATTAAATAATTATCATTAATGGTGTTACATTAATGATGCCGAAATTTATTATTACGTGAAAAAATCAGTAAAATAGTTTTTATTGAAATACTAATATCCATTAAAAGGCCCAAAAACCTGAACAAAACTTATTTTTAGTGTATATATATACCATAAGAACTTAATGACCTAATATATAACCGTTTGGGGTCTTATAAAAGTGATTATGACACTTATAGTATTTTATTTTAAATGATGCCAAAGTTGTCACCTTCATAATTTAATAAATATAACAATTTAAATATTGAGATTTTAAGATGATAAATTCTAGTAAAAGTATTATTTTTAAAGGTAATAGATTTATATTCATTATAGGATTTTATTTTTAATTTTTATGAAACAAAAAATTATATTAAATAATTATCAAAAAATGTTGTAGTAATTATTTTATTAAGTGATAAACCAAATAAATGGTATTAAAAATACTAAAATAAAAATTATATGAACTATTTAATGTGCACCACTAATTTTCTAGAAGCATATGGCCTTTTATTAATCTATTTAAGCTTTTATTTCGAACATATCTTCTGTATATATTTTATTTAAATTCATATAAATGAATAGTGTAAAAATTGACAGTATTGTTATTTTATAAAAATAACATATTATAAAATTGTGTAAAAATCACAAAAATATTTAAAAATTAGAAATTTATATTTATATTTTGTAAAATGTTATAAAGTATCCAATTATTGACAACTAAAAAAAGTAATTTTTTATTATAATTTTAAATTTAGAATGTTATAACCACAAATAAAATTAAATTGATTAAGTAAGGATAAACAAAGTTGATAATGTTTAAAATAATTTCCTAATATGTCTAAATTTTATTAGTTGATGAGATTACAACCCAATATAATATTATATTTTAATATGAGTCATTTTTGGTGGTTTTTATGTGGGGTCAGATATATTATGAATTAATATTTTTAAGATTTTCTAAGGTACCCCTCTCCTCCCTTATAAAAGGGAACCTCCTCCCTCTCCTCCTCACACCAATTTGAGCCTTCAAGATCCGCCAATCCCTGACCATTTACCTTATAAACTTCCCTAGAAACATCCTAGAGGCCCTGGTTTGCTTCAATGACCAATTTTAGTACCCTAAGAGGAGGATTCAAAGAGGCGTGTCAAAGAAGAGATAATATCTGTTACTGATTCTTTCAATTTTCATTCTTCTTCAACTTCTTATTATTTAGATGTTTCATAATTAATTAATAACATCAGTATAACTCATATACTGATAAGTTTTTATATGTATTAAATAACCATATTTCACCATCTATCCATCCTATGGAAAATGAAATCACCGCGCGTGCGTATGTACGAAATACCGTCTCCACGTCGTGGTGTAATCTATTTTCCACCACCAACTTACTTGGATGGGTATAATGGTGAAAGTAATGAATATATATAATTATTGTAAAGTTATAATGATTATGTAATATTATACATACACATTAATACAATTCGACGATCATGGGAATGATATCATCGCTTGTGCGTACGTACGGAATACAGTCTCCACGACGCGATGAGATTCACTCTCCATGATATCCATTCAAAAATGATTATAAAGTATATATAATAAGTAGTAATAAAATATATTACATAACAATGCTACTAAATTTATGTAAATATATATTTATTTCATCTACTTAATTCCATTCAATTCAATAAGGGAATGAAAACAGCGTTCATGCGTACGTACGACCTAGCGTCTCCATGAATGATGTATTTCTTTCCATTTGTTGATCTATTATATATATGTATATTATGAATATATATTATATATAAATCATGTTTTATATTCTGTAATTATTTAATCATGATCTAAGTAATCATATGAATAATTTCAAGTCAAAACACGGAGGACAAATGAAACGAATATACCCAAAACACTCTTTAACATGGAATTTACAAAAGAACGGGTAATATAAAGTCATAGGTGAACCATATATAATATAATAACAATGAATATGATTCTTTAATAAGTAAATGACATTATTTAAATCATCATAAAGGAGGTTTGGATACGTATGAAGCATATCGGACTTAAGGTAAGGGATAATTTTGCAAGTCTCATTTTTATCCGAGATTGCTTATTCATAAGTAATTACTGGGGTTATTTCTATCATCCCTATCCGTGTTTTATAAATTTGTTTTCATATAAATTTAAATTCCTTTTTATCCATTCTGGACTTTTACTGCATGGTATGTATGAAATCTTTCTTTTGTTTCTTTTCCGGTAAAAGTACGAGAAGAATGTTTTTTTAAATTCTATGGCACGAACGGATTTTTACGGTTTTATAAAGCCTTATTTTAATGAAGCTTACTCCAAAATATTTCATGATTATTTTCAACAAAACCCTTTTCCTTTAAAACTTCATGGAGTTTTTGAAAAGAAAATTATTTTGAAGATGAAAGGATATTTTCTTCAAGAATTCATTTCAAATGTTTTATGAAAACCATTTTTCCATCTAAGATGACATTATTTCATATGTGTATGTTTCAAGAATAATGACTCTATGATTTGCATGGTTTCACTTTTCTTATTATGAAATGATATCCATTTTTTATATGGATTATGTTATGATGGGATGATTTTTATGAAACCCATTTTTATTCTTTGGGATATGATGAATGATTTATGATTATGTTGTGGAAAAAGTAATAATGATTTCATTATGAGATGGGTGGGACCGATATCTCCCTCCAATGAATTGGGTAAAAATTTATATCTCATGAGATAGATATGGCTGGAATGACAAGTTAAACCGGTTCAGTAATATAGGACTGGAATGAGGAGTGAAATCGATTCAGAAAGGGACTTTGTCCACTAAGACGGTCTTGGCAGCAATGCCTTGGCTAATATGGAAATCATATCATGTGATTAATAAATTCCACAATTACATGTTTTATTATCATGCTATATTATCATGATTTATGTTCCATTATGATATATTCCTTATGTACTTCAATGTTTTAAGTCGTTGCTCAATATTTTGATTTTTAAACACTATGTTCATGTTTTTAAGTTCAAATGTATATGATATGTTTTATTTTTTCCATGCTTACCCTTACTGAGCATTTGAGCTCACCCTTTTTATGTTTTCTTTTCCCCAGGATAAAACTAAAGGTTTTAGGTATGAAAAAAGGGGGAGGATCTTTATGGGAGATGTTTAAGATCTTTCACCACGATTAGAAGATTACATTCCATGTTTCCAAAGACACTAAACTATTACGGTCCTTGTGTGTCAATTTTTTTTATGTATTAAGTATTCTACAAAAGTAATGTTTTTTCCATGTACGTCAATCATCGGGTCTCTACACTCTCCATCAGAACTTTACACTTATTTTATCATCCATATCCATGTTTATCTACATGGAATCCTATTATAGGTTATCTCGGGTGACCTTTGTACTTCTCTTTCATTCTTTTAAAGTGGTAGTTTTATTGAATCTTTTTCCGATGTGGGACATTCCATTATATTCCAATTCCCAATTTTAAAAATAGTGAGGATGCAATTTATTGATGGAGGGGAGAATGTAACACCGAAATCTTCCATGGTACGCTTCCCTTTTAATAATGTGATACCGTGTGTTGTACGCAACATCGAGTTCTAACACACCACAACCAATCAAACTAGCCGTTATGAATAGTAATACATACTTTTTGAAATTATATATATTTTTTATTTCAAAATGGACTTCATTTTTGGATTCGGAATATCAAAATCATCCTAAGTTGAATTTTTGGTATTTTTCTGAGAACTTCCAATTTATATGAATAGTGAAAAATTCTTAAAAACAACTTTTTTAATTAAAATAATTTATAGTGAAATTGGATATAAACAATTGTCAATCTTTTGATATATATTGCTTCTTAAAAACACGCTATTTTTTGTGACAGCAGGAATTAATTATAAAATTAATTAATGCAACTTATATGTTTGGAATTTTGAAAAATAGACATCATTTTTGAATTCGGAATATCAATTATAGCTTAGAGTGAAATTTTGGCATTGTTCTGAAAAACTTCAATTTTTGATGAATAGTGATTTCACTAAGTGGTAGTAAAAAAACTGAATTTTTCATAAAACATAATTTTACCACTTCGGTGAATGAAATTTCAAAAATCTGAGAGACACAGTTAATATCAAGTAGTAAAATGTGGTTCAATGAGATGAAAATAATTTTTGTTGAATAGTAACTTTTTAATTTTATTTACCACGGTTAAAAGTAAATAGGGCAATTAAGGGTAAAAATGATATTATTATTACCCTAACACATGTCCTAATTCTATTAGACAAGTTTATCTCTACCAAATACAACCTTAGGAATAAAATATTATCATTTAGGTCCACTTGGATTAGATTAGGAAATTTATTATTATTTAATTCAAAGAAGAGTTAAAAGAGTTAAAATCAATGTTTATATACGGAAACATTTTAAATATAGGATTCAATTTTAAATATTCATTAGAAAGCTGAAATTATTTCCTACCTAATGATATTTTATTTATATTTATTAGACATTATATAATTTAATTTATTTATGACATAATGATGATGCAGTAATTACCATAATAGTGAAAATAAAAAAAATTGATATTTTAAATACCCAAATGAATATAATTGGAGACTTTTATTGAATTACACAATTATTATAGGTTAATATGACATATTAGGATTGATTTAAATAACTTTTTATAAGTAATCATTCTGTTATGAGTTTCACAAAAATCAATTATTGAATAGTGTCAAAATTGATATAAAAGAGTTTTTAAAACAAATAGTATATTATTAGTTGATATTAAATACCTAAATATATATTGTTCGGCCAAGAGACTTATATCATGATAGGTGTATCATTAATGGACCACATGGGGGACTCTTGGATGTATATAGTAATTTTATTAACCATATAATATAAAAATATAAAGAAACATTGTAAAAGTGAAACTAATTAACTAAGAGTTAATACCTAAAGAAAAGGATAATATAATGACCCAAACCTATCTAAATTATAGTGGTTGAGTGGTTTTAGACCTTTCCCCACCTTAAACGTTGAATAATCTACTTTTTATCTATTATAAACCGAAGATGATTTTATTATAAAATTATATTTTTTAGCTTTTCCAATGTTTCCCCTCACCCCTCTTATAAAATGGCACTCCACCTTCTCATTACGTCACACATTCAAAGCCTTTTTGATTGTCAACCCCTGCCCAAATTCTCTCTCAAATTCCCTCACTACAACATAGAGGCCATAGTTTGATCATAAAGTCAACCTAAAAAGCCCTTTTGATCAATTCAAAAGGAAGAACCTGAAGAAGAGGTAATGTTTTTACCACCCTTTTTCAAATTCTTTTATTCTTCAACTTCTTATTTCTTTGTTATTACCATTCTAAAATAATGAATCCAGTGTATCCTATATACTATAATATTATTATAAATATGGTACAACCATATTCAGTATTCTATCCATCCTTTGAATGACATGTTACCATACGTGCATACGTACAGCTTACCGTCTCCACGTCGTGGTGTAATTGTCATTCAATAAATTATTATTTGGATGGGTATAATAATGATGTGTAATTCATGTAAATAAATAATATAACATGATAATTATTATGTCTATATGATATACCATCCAATTATATATTATTTTAACATCAAAAGAATGATAGTGTCGCTCGTGCGTACGTACGAACTACCGTCTCCACGAAAGTGATGAGATTCATTCACCATCGTATCCATTAAAGAATAATTATCCTTTGATGATATAAAAATAATGTTTAGGGACATGATATAATTCTGGATATTTATAAGATAAAACCTATCCATAACAAACACGGCTTACGTAACAAAGAATATAAAGGAAAACGAGTATGTTAACACCCGAAATGACGATAATACTAAGATATTATTAACAAATCAATGATAAAAGATCATATATGATATCATATTAATGCATATGTTTTTTTTTGATTCAATAACAATTATTTCACCATATTAAATGAGTTTAACCTACCCTAGACCAAGGAAAAATCACAAAGTAAGGGGTTTCTTATCTCACTTTTAATTCAGTGAGATTTCCATTGTTCACCGCATATTTATTGCATGTGGCGTGTGTACTTCCCATGATTGTATTCATTGTGTAAAATACTTTAATTTATTTGAATTTACATCATCATTTTATGAGCCTTTTTTCATGGGTGCATGTTTCATAAGTTAACAAATCGATAAGGGAATTTGAAATTTCAATTTCCACTCATTCGGCTTTACGCATACTTCATTGACTATTTTACTCCAGGATTATGTGTGGAATCACTATTCATTTGATTATGTCATAATTTCCACTCCCCTTTCTGTTTATATACTTTTTATACACATAATAACTCTATTGATAAATTCTCAAGTCATCGTTATGAACTTGATAAGAGTAATATTCACTCAATCTCGATTTGTTGAGATAAACATCCAATTCATTGGTGTTGATTTTAGAAGAATATGTGTGAATGTACTTTGATTTTTTTACACTGAATATCCAATCATATTTAGTGTATTTATATTTGTTACACAGAATTATGTCTTTGATTTATCCTTAACATAAGGACACGACCTTTATGAGAGATTTCAACTTAATTTACATTCTATTGAGACTTCTTTGTTGTTATACACCAAATCACTTTTATGTGGTGTATATAATGTACTTTGACATTGTATATCATGAATCCCTTTATTCTCATGATATAAAAAGGTTTTATTTCCTCAATTATTTGTATTCAAGTGACTCTCTTTTGGTTAGAAACTCTAACTAAAATACATTTTTAAGTGTTTTAAAGATTTATTATTCAAAATAATTCTCATTAATGTCCATGTTTTAAAAATGGTTTTAAGGATTTTTTTATATGGAATTTAAAGTTTTAAAATCAAAATTCCTTTTAAAAGTTACAATGTGGTATGGGAAACTTTTATTCAAAAATCTATTTTAAATGGATTCTTCATAGATAGAGTGACATTTAAATGTTTTCAAGAAAAGGGGGGAAATTTCTTTCAATAGTTTTGATGATTATTTTCATCTATGTCAATATCATTCATCATTCTCAATTGACGTTAATCTGATAGAATACAATCTCCATATTGTATAGAATTATTTATGTTGGACTATGGATGTGCTATTTTTATACCATTCATGGTTTGTGGTTAATGTATTGAAATTTTGTATGCTAGTTTTAATACGAATGTTTATGTTATGATTAAACCTGTTCAAATGGGGAATGCATTGGACTTAGTAAGTGACGGGTGGAGCCCGCTATAGGTCCTCAATGCATCGGTAGGTCTCATGAGACAAACTAGTGTCTTGGAACAAGGACATGACAACATCTTATTTGTAGTCTTGGCACGAGGCCTTGGCTATGTGGTTATGATAGTCTGGCATTATGCATTCCATCATTATGAAAGAGGTTATTGATATTGCATGTGATTATTTGATTAGTATAATATCCATGTAAATAAGTAAATGGCATTATTTCATTTAATTTTCGCAATACTATGTTGAATTTCAAGTTTAAAAGGATTTTGTTTTAGTTATACACTGCCTTAAATGTTTATTCTTATTTATGAATGTTTCCGCTATATTGTTATCCTTAATGGGCATTTGAGCTCACCCCTTTTCTATGTTTTATTTTTCCCAAGATGTGAAGAAGTACATTATGAATGACTTTCAGGGATAGTATGAGGGGATAAGAGTGTGGAATATGAAGAAAAGATGTTGTTGTAGTTTTTATTACCTTATGATGTAATGTAATACTTATGAATATATCTACTGTTTCCAAGACTACTAAACCGATCGGTCTATCGAGACTTGATCCTTTGTGATCATGCCAATGTTATGTAATAATGCACCGAATCTGGGTATCTAGGGTCGGGGGGTTACATTTTTTAATGGTTCTTAAGGTTTTCATGGGTAACATGTGTGTATTATAAAAAGATATATCTTTTATATTTATTTTATATTATAGAAAATATATATTTTTTATTTGAACTAATCTTGTAGAAATATTTTTGATATTTTTATTTTACTATTTTGTTATAATATCATAACAACAAGTGATGGAAAAAATAATTTATCTTTAAGAAATAAATTCTTATAGATTATTTTTACTTGAAATGGGATCCATTGATGACATTAAATAGATAATAAACGTGTTGAGGGAAAATCATGGAAGTTCCTAGATATATAGACAACCTAGAGGAGGAAGTCTCTTACTTTTTATATGAAAATACTTGACAACCATTTGAAATATTGAAAAAAACATTGAGTGTGTATCTAATGTAATGTAAAACCACTTTTATTTTAGCATTTTATGTATGTCAACATGTAATATTTGTGAAGATACCCTGATGTTCATGGGTTCATGAATTATCATATGGTTGTGAGAATACATGATATTTAAAGATAAAGGATTGACTAGGAAATTAGCATAAGTGTCTGGTACATTGATAAAATGATCAAGGAGAACACATTTAGAGATAATGAAATAACATGTGGACTAAATAATGGTTAAAATTTGATATTTTATTTAGTGAAGTTTGTCACAAAGGGGATCTATTTTTTCATAGTGTAACATTAAGGCATTGACTTTTGTCACATGAGGGTTGAGTGTGGAACAAGGAAAGTGTTTTAGTGGTGTTGTATTTGAATTTTATTTTCACAAATGTTTTTTACACTATTATCGAATTAAATTTCTTTATAGTTGGATTTTAAATTGCCAGATTTATATTAATTTTTTAGGATTTATCCTATTAATTAATCCCCAAAATCATTATGGTTTCCATATTAAAAAATCATAAACATATTTTTTTTATTATTCTATATGTATATTCAATATTTCATTAGACTTATTATAAACTTTTTGATATAAAATATTCCATCATATATTACAAATCTTTATATAAGGAAGTCCTAAAAACAACTATTCGATGTCCTTTTGTTCCCCCTCACACAATGTGTGAGCCCTATTATGTATACTCCTCTCTAACTTCATGTGGATGATGTTGTACATTTTTATATAAAACATATGTCTATGGTCAAATTTCTTGTCAAGGATTCCTTCTTGATAAACCATCAGTTAAATTTCAATAGGTTTCCATAGGTTTTCGACGATGTCACCCATCATTTTTCCTTTATTGTCTATTTATTATTTTTAACTGTGGAAGAGGAATATGTGATAAATATATGTGAAGAAAAAGATGTGGTTTTTGTTGATGGAACAGAAAATGTAGAAATTTTTTTAAAAAATATTAGGGGTTCTTTGTAACAAATTTGATAATAAATTTAATTTTTATATAAAACATTTGGTTTTAAGTTCTGTTCTAATTTAATTACTGAAACTACATGTTTGATTATTATTATTCTGGTTTAATCGTAGTCATTTATTTTTTAAAAATTATATGTTATTTTATTTTATATTGAGAGTCTCAAAAAAAATTACTATAGTGGAACCCATAATAACTATGGTTTCAATTATATCTTGACATTATTGGATGAAATTTACTATCATACATAGATGTTTGATTTCTATCACCAAATTTCATGTTGAGAGATTTAACATGAAGAATAATGTCGATATGATTATAATTGATGTTCTTGATGTGATTACTCAAAATCAATTATATTTTAGATTAACGGAAAATTCCGTAGACATATGTTTTGGGGATTGGAGAATACTCAACATCCTATCATATTAAATGATTCAAATTTTATCGGAAAATGATAAAAAAATATAATTGGATGTGGGGACAAAAAATAGTTTTTCCATGAATTTTGATAAAATACACAAGGCCAAAACCATTTAAAATAGAATATTCATAAAATTATTTGGTCAATTTTTATAGAATAAATGAATTTCCATGATTGATCATCTATTTCGTAATAATATTAGATTATAAATGAAATGTTTTGAATTATTTCTCAGAGACGATGATAGACCCCTCTTATTACAAAACTCTCTACTAGAGTGTTATGATCATCAAGACAATGAACTACAATATAGTATGTATGAAGAAATATTTAATTATGTATCAAATTCACTGATTAAAAATGAGTCTATGGGTATGTGACTGCCCGACCCGCCGTGCAGAGAAGTAGCAGACAGTTGAGGGGCCACCCTGGTGGAGGCAGATGGTCGACCGTGGCAGTCCACTGAGAGCTGGAGGATGAGGCAGGGGAGATGGCTGAGCATAAGGTGGTGGGAGACGCTTTGAGGCTTTACCACCACCACCACCACCAGGAGGTCCACCCCAACCACAGGGAGCTGGCGGGCATAGACAGGCTCGACTTCAGGCAGCGGAGGCCTACGAACACGGTGCGCAAGAGATGATTTGAGGTATGATCTGTGTCTACTCCACCTTTGCAGCAGTTCTTATAGAAATAAGAGCGAGTCATTATTTTATTTCCTCTGCCCTTGTTCGGAGCTCGTAGATTCCGACAGAGTCATTGGCTTGATCCTTACGGCTAGAGACTCCTACGGGAGCAGACTCGACGATTACACACTGGTGCCAGTAGTGTGAGATTACTCTAGGAGGCGAGAGCTTCGGATGGAATCTTCTTATAGTAGAATCAAGGACTTACAATGTCATCTTAGGCATGGATTGATAATCTACAGTGCATGATCACATTGACATCGAGGCCTTACGATGTCATCTTCCAGTGTGTATGCACCGACGAGAGAAGGTTCACCGTCACCTGCGAGAAGGGAGCCTTTGCAGCACAAGATGGACTCTCGCATAGGAGAGGAAATCCCACCACTCATCAATTGGTTAGCCTCATACTTGGTGCAGTTGACATGCAGTGTCCTGGTTTTCCTGCAGTGGTGGATCAGTATGCAGACGTTTTCCCCAATGACATCCCAGGGCTACCTCCTCGCTAAGAGGTAGACTTCTATATTGACCACTACCCCAGGACAACCTCGATATCCACTCTAGCATATCTGATGTCCCCCAATGAACTCCGAGATCTACAGGTACAGTTGGAGGAATTACAGGGAAAGGGATTCATCCAACCCAGTGTTTCACCCTGGGCTTCCCCGATATTGTTCGCCCAGAAGGCGGATAGGAGCTTGCGACTGTGTGTCGACAATCGTCACCTGAACCAGGTGACCGTGAGGAAAAAGTATCTGCTAAATAGGATTTACGACCTCTTCGATCAGCTCAAGGGAGAACGGTGGTTCTCAAAGATAGACCGTAGATCTGGCTATCATCAGCTCATAGTTTGAGATAAGGGCGTGCAGTAGATGGCCATCATATGCTGGTATGGCCACTATGATTTCTTGGTTATGCCTTTCGCCATAACCAACGCTCTAGCAATGTTCATGGGTCTCATGAACATGATCTTTCAGCCATACCTCAATCGATTTGTCATGGTCTTCATCGAAGACATTTTGATATACTTGACCATTGAGGAGGATCACACCTACCACTTTGCTGGTTGTATGAGACACACTCTGAGAGCACCAGCATTATGGAAAGCTCTTGAAGTGTCAGTTCTATTTACGTGAGGTCCACTTCTTGGGACACTTCATCTCTGAGGCGGGATTTGCATTGGATCCTGTGAAGATCGAGACAGTGCTAGCCTGGGAGCTACCAAGGAGCGTGACTGAGGTGAGAATTTTCTTGAGGCTAGATGGGTACTATCAGAGATTTGTGCCATACTTTTCCAGAGTTACGGCACCACTCTCAGCTTTGAAGAAGAAGGGGAAACTCTACGAGTGGTCAGACAAATGTCAGTAGATCTAACAAGAGCTGAGACCGAGATTGACCAGCGCGCCTATCATGATGATACCAGAGGAGGGAGTAGGGTACTTAGTCTACTGCGATGCATCAGGGACCAGACATGGATGTGTCCTGATGTAGGAGCGGGTAGTGATCACCTATGGATCACGTTAGTTGGGGCAGCATGCGCAGAACTACGCTACCCATGACATGGAGTTAGTAGCAGTGGTCTTCACTCTGAAGATGTGGCGACACTATCTGATGGGAGAGCGCTTTACATTCTACTCTGACCACCAATGTCTCATGTACATCTTCTTGAATAAGGACATGAATCTGAGACAGAGGTGATGGCTCGAGTTCCTCTAGAACTATGACTTTGAGATAGTCTATAATTATTTGAAGGGAAACGTAGTAGCCGATTCTCTCACCAGGAGGACGGGCATACAACTACTCGGGGAGGTGACAGAGAAGCTAGTCACTTTGCAGATATCCTTCATGGATAGAGATGGAGCAACCTTTCTTCAGTCAGTCACAATCACTCCTCCACTACTGTAGTGAATCAGAGAGTCACAACGTGAGGATGTTGAATGTGAGACGCAGCGTGCACAGATATCTACAGGACATGCACCTGATGGATTCCATATAGGAGGAGATCACAATGTCCTTTTCAGAGGACGTACTATGTTACCAGCTTCTTTTCAGGAGGAGGTGCTGAGAGTGTTTCACACTTCCCCTTTAGTGGTACATCAAGGAGTGGAAAAGATGTACCAGAATATCAGACAACATCACTAGTGGCCGGGTATGAAGAAGGTTTTGAAATAGTTAATTTCATGATGTCTCACCTGACAGCAAGTGAAGGAACATCACGAGGTACCCGCATTCTTGGTACAACCCTTGGAGGTCCCAGAGTGGATGTGTGATGGGATATCTATGGATTTCGTGACTGGATTTCCGCGTACTTCCAGAGGTCATGACTCTATTTGGGTGTGTGTCGACCGACTCACCAAGTCAGCCCACTTCTTACCCATCAGAGAGAAGGGCTCAGTAGAGATCTTGGGATGCCTCTACGTTCAAGAGATTGTACGTCTTCATGGCGTGCCATCATCTATCGTCTCCAATCGAGATACTCTCTTTACTTCCCGGATTTGGAAGGGGTTGCAGGAGGCATTTGGGAAGCTGCTACGTCTAAGCAATTCTTTTCACCCTTAGACTGATGGTCAGATGGAGAGGACCATTCAGACTCTCGAGGACATGCTCCGTGCATGTGTCCTCGACTTTGGTTGCAGCTGGGAGGACCCCCTACCCTTGGTGGAGTTCACGTACAACAACAACTACCACTCCACCATCGGGATGGCACCTTTCAAGGCGTTGTAAGACCAACCTTTCAGATCACCTCTGTGCTGGACAGACCTTGGGGAGTCAGCACTTGTTGGACTAGAGATGGTCCAGGCCATGACAGAGAAGGTCCTGGTCATCCAGGAGCAGATGAGGACAGCTCAGAGCCGGCAGAAGTCTTATGCTGATAGGAGGCGGAGGCCACTGGAGTTCGAGGATGGCGACCGCATCTTCTTGCGGGTCTCACCTCGACGTGGATTACAGAGATTTGGCCAAGGCTGCATGTTATCTCCATGCTTTATCAGACCATTCCAGGTCCTCAATTGGATAGGCGAGGGGGCTTATCGCCTGGCTCAACCTCCTCAGTTGCACCGGGTGCACGACGTATTCCATGTATCTCAGCTGGGGAGATACGTGCATGACCCGATGCATGTCACCGACCATGGGGAGCTAGACCTTGATGATGGGGAGAATTTCACAGAGGTCCGAGTGGAGATCAAGGATCGAAAGGAGTGGGTCCTAAGTGGATGGTCGTTACCTCTAGTGGGCATCAGATGTCAGCACGAGAACCTCCAGGAGAGCACTTGGGAGCGGGAGGCTCAGATTCATGATCAGTACCCACTTTTGATCCCCTAGTTTATGAGGTATCTTTACGGGGACGTAAATTCCTAAGGTTGGATTAATGTAAAGACCTGTAAAATTCAAGGAATTTTTTTTTATTTTACTTTTGAATTTTACCAGAACACAGTTTCTGACGGCACTTGATTCCTAGGCCCGGTGTGCCCAGAATCAATTTCCAAAGTTTGGCTCAGGTATGTACAGTGAACGAACGAGCCAATTTTCCTAACTTTTGAACCAGTGCTCGGAATCGAAATCTGAGGGCACCGATGGAATCGCAGCACCGGTAATTGCTTAAGAACACCTTTTTCGGAGTTGCGTTTGCTCGTTTGAGGTTATTAAAATTTTGGGATTAACTAGTGAATAAAATAAAATTTGGTGCAACTAAATTTTATTTTTATTTAAGTTAGCTTAACACTAAGCATGATGGTTGGAGTGGAACTCACTAATACCCTAACTCCTAGGTAGATTATTAGTTAGGTGGGGCCCACACGAGCCCCACCCCTTTATTTCCTTTTGCCTTCGACATTAATTTAAATTTGTAACTCACCCGAACCCCCCTCTTAAATGCCTAGTCAACTCTCATGTTTAATTAATTATTAAACGGATCATTAATTGGTCAGTTAAAACTCTTCAATTAAATCAATTAATTGAATGATCTGTTCTTGATTTTTCAAAAACAGTTGGCGTGAGAAATAAAATAAGGCTACGACTTATTTTATTGTGGTGGCTTTGGTTGTGGTAGTGGAATTGAGAGGTTTTTCTCTAAGCCTTGAAACATCATCTTCCTCCTTGAATAACGTGAATAATGCTCCATCGCCAATAAAGAATTCCAGCCTCTGACGAAGTGTGACGAGGAACGCTAGTTCCCCAGAGATCGACGATGCGATGTCGTATACCAAGACGCAGACTATCCTCCTTCTGCAATTCCAATGATCCTCTTCCGCGACGCCATCTCCCGCGACATCTTTTCCTGCGATGATCTTCATTCATCAACACCTTGAGGTAGGGGGTTTGGATTAATTAAATCTATGTGAATTATATTCTTGACATGTGTTTAATTGTCAGAAGTCATTTGAACCGCTAACGCAGTGGGTGCGGACCAACGAACAAGTCCAAACCCACCGTTTCATTGTTCATGGTGTGCAGATCGATGGGTGAAGATGAAGCAGGCCTTATAGGCGTTATGAGGTCTTCGCAGTGAAGGGCCGGTCCCGGGAGGACCGCTGGCGAAGACGGCAGGCAAAACGGACCACCGGAACATGTCCGGTGGTCCGTAGAAGACCCCGTCGGTGTGCCACGTCGGCCTGGAGGCGCCGACGGCTGGAGGTGGGGGCTGGCACCGGCCGGCCGCTAGGAGGCGCCGGCACCCGACAGGCAGCCGGGAAGGACCGCCACGGCTGAAGCTGCGGCGACAGGCGCCTGGTCCCGCGGACGCGGAGGACCGAGTGCGACGCGGCGCCGGGCCGAGTCCTCTAGCAAGGAACGGCCCCCACGCAGGGTCGCGACTCCAATCATGGGGGAAGCTCCCCCTTTGTGCGGCCGCTCGGCCGACACCGAGCCCACCACGCTCGGCCAGCGCCGAGCCACCCTTGGCCAGACCGGCCGCACAAGGCAGGGCCCCCCGGGTCGGGCCAGGCCGCACCTGCGGGGCCGGTCCACACCCACCGGGCCGTTCCTCGCCATAATGGGCCAGAACCGGACCAGGTTCGGGTCGCCCGGTTCAGGCCGACCCAGGAGGGGTTGGGCCGGGTCGGCCCGGACCCAGACCCCCCATTTTTCATACCACTTCTGGTCTTTTTCCCATATATTGGGCTACAAACCTCCGATCGACGCACCGTCAGTTGCGATGAAATCCTTGGATCGAGATTGTCGTTTTTTTATATTACACTGAAGGTTTCAAGGAAATTTGGGTACGGCCGGGTTGGTTCGAACATGAAACCAACCGGGCCCTCGGAGCGGAAACGCTTATAACGTGAGCTCCGGACGTCCGATTGACGTGCCGTCAACTTTTTTGGATTCCTCATAGTGAGACGGACCTTTTGGATTTCTCTGCTCGAGGTTTAGATGCAGTTGGTGTGTGGTCGGGTTGGTTTTGACTTAAAAACCAACCGAGCCCCTGGAACGAAAAAGTCAATAACTCTTAGATCGGGCATCTGATTGACGCGCTGTCTGTCACATTGAGTTCCTCTTGTTGGGATGGAACACTGAGATACATCAACTTTGGACTATTTGTCAGTTGATGTATCGACCCTGTGGCACGTGGAGCGGACCCTCCTAGAACAAGAACGCTGTGTGCGGAAACCCTCGAGCTGGCTACAACTGCAATGAAGACTGCACTAAAATCCTATGTGGGTTCGGCAGTGATGAAGACCGTTATGAAATCCTATGTGGGTTCGATGGAAATGATGACTGCACTAAAATCTTATGTGGGATCAGCAGCGATGAAGACCGTACTAAAATCCTATGTGTGTTCGACGGAGATGAAGACTGCAATGACATCCTATGTGGGTTCGGCAACGAAGAAGACCATACTAAAATCCTATGTGGGTTCGACGGAGATAAAGACTGCACTGAAATCCTATGTGATTTTGGAAGGAATGAAGACCGTATTGAAATCCAATGTGGGTTCGACGGATATGAAGAGTGCACAGAAATCCTATGTGGTTTCGGTAGCGATGAAAACCGTAATGAAATCCTATGTGGGTTCGACAACACTGACTACTGTTCTTGTATCCTATGTGGATCTGGCAGTGTCTGACTCTGTTCCTGCTATCCTATGTGGGTCTGGAAGAGTAGCTGGTTTAGTATACTACGTGGGTCCCAGCTTAGATGAATCAGTGGATATATCTAATCATCTCTATCACCGAAAATGTATACCTGTGTTAGCAGATTCTTGACTTCCAATCAATATCTTTGATATGATTGACTTGATTTCTTATGTGGATTGTGTTGTGTTATCCTGTGTGGTCGTGATCGATCATGGGCTCAGATGATGGAGCCAAACTGGAATTGATGACTTAGGTATATATATTGGCATATACCAAAGTAGTGTTGGATGTTACTTCGTGATTGTATCTTTCCTTTTTGGATAAACCTTTGTGTATTATGCGAGACCTTCAAGGGTCTTGGGGTCCTTAATGAGTAGAGTATACTCACGCCTGCATGGGCAATGCCCACACTACGTTGTGTTGGATGCAGACGACAGACAACGCTGATCATGGTAGAGGCTAGAAGAGCAGTCGGTACATGGAGGTGAACCACTGGGTGGGACATACACGGAGCGGACAGCTGGACCCTAGGAGCTGAGGTCGATATCTGTACGAACCTGTCAGGTGGGACTTCCAGTGGACGACTCGACATTATTTATTTACTTTCAGTTGCTGTAATTTCTTTCCAGTTATACTTTACATTCATTTTGTGTTTGTATTATGCCTCATTTACTTTCCACACTTACTTTTGTACCCAGTTTTACTTATTGTTTACTTCTTCTTGCTTACTCTGTGGTGTTTGTTTACATTATAATGGACATGACTTCCCATTTTGTTGGGATTTACTCCTTGGTGCTAGTCGCTAGCCCCTGGCCTATGGGAGGCGGGTTTGGGGTAGTCACGGCACGAGCCACGAGGAAGGGTCTTGACAAAATGTGACACAATAATTGAGGATATATTAGCATAATTAACCCATAACACAATCTCAACAATCCATGGATCTCTGTTAAACTCTATCACCCTCACTAAGGGTGTATTAGTACGATTCACACATAACCCATCACTTCATTTTGTAGATCTCCTGTCATTCCCATCATTTTGTCCATATAAAACTAGTAAGGTATCTAATTCTCAACCGCACTAATTCATTAAATATATTGATCACCAAGAACCCTAGATTCCCATATTAGATATTAGAACATCTCCATCAACATTTTTACCAACATCTAGAATGATAGAGCAGAGATAGTGATGAATTTAAATATAAGATTAATGTTATTAGACATAAATTCCATGATTACTATGGATCCCCAGATCAAAAACACATACCATCCTTAAACATGTTATTGGGTTTTAAGGTATAGTTGGGTCTCAACCCACACATATCCTAGGATCAATACACAACCTATGCATGATTGGCCCCCACTATATTCAATTGTGGTGGGACTCGAACCAGTGCCATTACTATTTAAATGGAGTAGCTACATTAAATGGTTCCACATATCCAACATTAATTTATCTATATGTTATTACATAATGTTTTATATGTTCCCACCACTCACCTCATGTATTGGGATAAACCAACTGATTGTGCATTACACACACACAACTAAATTTGACTATGGTAGGACACAAACTTGTGCTGGTTCTCTTTGCATGCAGTGGCCTCCTTATATTATACCACAAAACCAACCACTGGTTGGCCACCAGTATTTAATTTTATTTATTAAAAAATTTAAAAATTAACTCCATTTTCAATTAAAACAATATAATTTTTTTATGTGGATAAAAAAATTAGGGTATGTAATAAATGACTATTTTGAATACTGTTATTATTTTTGTTACTAATTATTTATTAATATATAGTATTTGTTTAATTAATTTTATATATAATGAATCATTAGCACAAGTATTGTGAATGTAGAAAAAATAAATAATAATTATTTTAAAAAATATAATAAATTTGTTTTGGGTAAATTTATGTAATGAAAAAATTTAATGGGTAATTATAGTCTAGAATTTTCAGTGAGAATGTCTATATTCATAATCCAATTTTTCTTACCAATATTAATGTCAAATTAAAATCCTAGTTTTACATATTAAATTAATTATATTTTTCATTACGAAATATTTTATTTAATGGTTTTAAATTATAAAAAACATGAAAAATTAGAAGTGGGATGGGATATGGTAAAAAATTTCATCACAAAAAATTAGTTTTTAAATTTTTATAATTGATTTATATTTATATCTCTCAATTATTAAGAATTGATATTCCTCAATAATGGATTAAAAAATATAAAAATAGGTTAATCTAATGAGATAATTGTTAAAATTACCAAGAAAACATTTATAAATCATATTTGATCAGAACATTCCACTACTTAATAATTATTAATTCTGAATTAGTCCAATTTGAAACAATGTGGATATGAATATATGTTTATTATATGTTATTATTTTATAAAATATAAGTGTTCCCCTCCTCTTCCTTATGATGGGACATTCCTTCCTTTTATTTAAGCAACATTGAGCCTCTAATCCTGATAAAAACATGAAAATGATAGTTCATAATAATGTACAAACAAATTAAGGTTTATTGTGTTATAAAAATATCACAACAAGGCTTGAAAATAATGGTATCTTAATGAGTATTATTCAATAATATTAAATCACCCTACCCAACCAATTTAAAATTATATTTTTATACACCAATTATATATATGTATTCATAATAATTTTTCAAATTATGTATCCAAAATATAATAATATGTTATGAACTTTATTTAACAACAATTTTTCTCATACTTTTCTATAAAATGGGAAATGAATGTTTCACTCATTCATATGTGTAGACTACCTCCTCCACATCGAGGGACAATTAATTATCCATCTACAAAATTCTTTTATTTTTATTAAGATATATTTAATATTTATTTATTATATTTCTGATATAATTAGGTTTCATTAATTATAATAGAAAATTATTTTTCTTAGGGTTATTTTATCAAAAAAAATATCAATCATGAGAATGAATGAACAATCATCTCCATGAACATTGGGATTTATTTTTCTCTCCCTAAATTTTATAGAAGATTATAAATATAATTATATTGAATATATATATAATATTTATTTCACAGTTAAAATTTTTATATTATTTAATCAGGATAAATTTCATGCAGATGAACCTTGTAAGTTAAAAATTCGTGGAAAACAAAATAGTTAGCATTAAAACTGATGCTTTCAATAACGAACTTTTAATAAATAGCTTTTTAAATGTAAAAAGAAAATTAGATATGATATTATAGGTATGTATATGATTCATGTTATAATATTTTTAATAAATAGTAATTTATTATATATAAGGTTATGGGTCTTATGATTCAATGGTAAGGAGCGGTTTGTGTTTCTCATCTCACTTGTATTTCTATGAGCCATTTTACATATTCACTAATTGTTTTGTATTTGTGGTTTCTATACAACAAAATAATTTATTGTTTATTTTTTCATGATAATAAAAGGGTTACATATATATTAATATATATAACATTCTCACATTAATGATCGTTTAATTCATATATTGCAAAATTTGAACAAGTTTCTCATCTCAATATAATTCTATGAGAAATGTTTTATGCTCTAAAATTATCATATTTTATGAGGTTTCAAAACTACCCCATTGATATATTTATATTTATTATAATAGTATTGAAATTTAATGCTTCAATGAATTTTATTATTTAACTAGTCTTATGATTTAAATGTTAAGAAATGGTTAAAGGTTTTAGGTTTCACGATCAATTTATTCAGGATTATTTAGGATTCATTTTTCGAAAATTTAATTACATGATTTACATATTAAGAAATTCATTAATTTCAATATCATATGATTATTTATGTATATTAAATTATCTCATTTAATTTTCTTGTATATATGTAATAAATACACCGAATGTATTTTGTTATGAAAATCTATGATTATTTACCTATTTGGTAAACTATTTTTCTATGTCCATGTTTTATTTAAAATGTTTCATATAATTCTTTTAATATTCGATTTGGATTTCGTAAATTCAGTTTTACCCTGTAGAGACCCGAAGCCTGACGTACATGGACATTATATTACATTTGCGGAATACTTAGTACATAACAAAAACACACACTAAAGGATCGTAATAGTTTAGTGTCTTTGGAAACTCGGAACGTAATCTTCTAATCGTGGTGAATGTTCTTCAATATCTCCCATAAAGATCTTCCCTTTTTTTTACCTAAAAACCTTTCTTTATATCCTGGGGAAAAGAAAATATAAAAGGGTGAGCTCAAATGCTCAGTAAGGGTAAACAAAAGAAATATCAATCACATCATATATATAAGAACATAGCTTTTGGAAATCTTAACCTGCAAAAAAAAAGCTCATAATATCATAACATGGGATAAATCATAGAAGTGAAATGTAATCCCAATAATCATAACTTAAAACATGAAACTTTGTGGCATACACACATAATCATAGAGAATCATTTCTTGTTATTCAAGACTCAATGCCAAGACTATCTTAGTGGACAAAGTCCCTTTCTGAATCGAGTAACCCTCGTTTCAGTCCTGTTTCACTGAACCGGTATAACCTACCATTTCAGCCATGTCTATCTCATGAGATATAAAATCTTTACCCAATGCATTGGAGGGAGATATAGGTCCCACCCATCTTATAATGAATCCTTTCTTATGTGTGCCACATAATCATAAATCATACATCATCGCATAACCCATGTAATAAAAATGGGATTCTTAAACAACATGACATCATAAAACAATTCATATAAGATAAAGGAATTCATAAAAATGTTTCCATCACAACATAATCAAATCCATGTAATAATAGGGATAAAAACAGAACCCTTTTATTATCTTAGATGGAAAATAATTTTGATAAAATACTTGAACTCCATTCTTGAGGAAAATATCCTTTCTACTTCAAAAATATTTTTCCTTTCATAACATGTCATACAACTTTAAAATAAAATAAGTTGATTAAAAATAAACTTGAAAACTTGTAAAGGAAGTTTCTTGGAAATAATGTTTTAAAAATCTATTCATGCCGTATAAGTTAAAAAAAACATTCTTCTCATACTTTTGTCGGAAAAGTCAAAAAGTACCTCGTACGAAAAACGACAAAAGATTCCTTTCTTATTCTTTACTAAAAACTCACCGAAGGGTAAAATTGGATTTAAACTATTGTAAGTGGATGGAAATAATATTATATATTGAGGAAACATGTATGTGGATAATAAAATACACCCCAGTAAATACTTACGAATAAACAATCTCGGATAAAAATGAGATTGTGATATTTTCCCTTACCTTAGGTCCAATTTGCTTCGTATGTGTCCGAACCTCCTGTATAATGATTTAAATAATGTCATTGACTTATTACAGAATCATATTCATTGTTATGATATCATATATGGTTCACTTATGACATTATATTACCCGTTCTTTTGTAAATTCCATGTTAAAGAAGCGTTTTGGGTAAAATCGTTTCATTTATCGTAGGTGTTTTGACTTGTTGTTATTGACATAATTATTACTTATATCATGATTTACTTACTTCCAGAATATAAAATATGATTTATATATCATATATATTCAGTATATATATATATAATAGATAGATAAATAAAATGAAAAACACCATTCATGGAGACGGTAGTCCGTACGTACGCATGAACGCTGTTTTTCCTTCCTTATTGTCTTGAAATGGAAGTAAGTAGATGACATACATATGTATATATATACATAAATCCAGTAGCTTTATAATTTCATATATTTCATTATTATTTCTTATATATACATTATAATCATTCTTAAATGGTTAACATGGAGAATGAATCTCATCGCGTCGTGGAGACGGTAGTCCGTACGTACGCACAAGCGATGATATCATTTCTATAAATATTGAATTGAATTGGAGTGGATTATACAATATATCAGAATCAATATGATGTTGTAATAACTATGTATAGTTATTCTTTACACCATTATACCCATCCATGTAAGGTGGTGGTGGAAAATAGATTACACCACGGCGTGGAGACGGTATTCCGTACGTACGCACGCGCGGTGATTTCTTTTTCCGTAGGATGGATAGATGGTGAAATAGGGTTGTTTCATACTTATAATAACATATCAGTATATGAGTGATACTGATGTTATTACTTCATAATGAAACATCCTAAGAAGAAGAAGTGGAAGAAGAAATAAAGATGAAAGAATTGGTAACGGTAATTACCTCTTCTTTGAAGTGCCTCTTTGAGACCTCCTCTTAGGGAACTAAAATTGGTCTTTGAGGAAGACCAGAACCTCTAGGATGTTTCTAGGGAAGTGGAGAAGAGATTTTGACAGGGTTTGGCCGAGCTTGAGTGCTCAAATTGGTGTGAGGAGGAGGGGGAGGAGGTGTCCTTTTATAAGGGAGGAGAGGGGCACCTTCGGAATATCTCAAAATATTATTTTATATTAAAGTCAAAATCGGTTTATAATGGTTCAAAAGGGTATTATTTCGAAGCTAAGGTGGGGATGGGTCGAAATCCTATCATCCAATAGAATTTAGACAAGTTTAGGATATTATTTTAACCTTATCAATTAGATTTAACTCCAAGTTAAATAATTTATCTTTTACCGTGTCTTTTTGTTTTCTTTCACTATATGGTTAATACACTTACTATAACATGCCAAACGAACCCCAAATTGTTTATTATTAATATATATATCCTTATCTAAGTCATTTGGCCGAACCATAGATTTTTAGGAATAAAATAACAATTAATAATATAATATTTTATTTAAAAACTATTTTGTGTCAATTTTGACACTATTTGATATATGATTTTTGTGAAAGTCATAACAGAATTAAATGTTCGAAGAAAGTTAATTAAATAAACATTAATATATCATAGTAACCTAGAAAATTAGTGGAATTCATAAAAAGTCTCAAATTACATTTATTTTGGTGTTTATAACATCAATTATGTCAATATTTCATTAATAAGATAATTACTGCATCATCATTGTGTCATAAATAAATTAAATTATTTAAAGTCTAAAAATTACAAATAAAATACCATTATGTAGGAAATCGTTTTATCTTTCTAATGAATATTTATAATCTAAAATCCAACATATATAACCCTATGTAACAATTGTTTTGCAAAAAGATATATGCTTGTGTCAATTTTGTATTCATTTTAACTTAATTAAAATAAAGTGTCATTATCACTTACAAGTGGATCAATGGGGTCCCAAAATCGACCCAAAGATGCCCATGGTCGACCATGTATCAACCAATGGGGTTAAGACACGTTTTAGGGTAATTTAATATTATTATAATATTATTTTTTAACCCTTATTTACCGGATTTACCCTTAACCATGTTAAATAAAATATTTACCGCAGTAATTATTCAAAATGTCTAAAAATAAAAGTTATCTATTTACACAATTTGAACACCCTGATTCAAAATATGGAATCCATTTTTCTAAATTCAAAACACAGAAGTGGCAGAAATTAATTTAAAATTAATTCCCGCTGTCAAAATAAAAAGCGTGTTTTTAAGAGATAATAACTATCAAAAGATTGACACTTGTTTATGTTCGGTTTAATTGTAAAATTGTGTCCAATGACCAACATTATATTAAGTGGTAAAAATATATTCTAAATATACTTTAAAACCATTCAATATTATAATTTAACCACATAATATATTACGATGAAAAAAGTTGTTTTTAATTAAAATATAGCGTGTTTTTACTATTCATTAAAATATGAAAGTTGTCGGAAAAATATCAAAACTTTATCTAATGTAAATTTTTTCATCCTGATTCAAAAGAAGAATATTATTTTGTCAAATTGAACATATAAACATGTCAAAAACTATATTTAAAGTGGGTGCCCCATCAAAAGGCGGTAAAACTGCATTTTTTGAAAAATACTTATTTTACCCGAAAAATTTATTTTGTTCTTATACCATGTTCTAGAAATGTGTAAGATGAATAATAATTTTATAAAATTCAAAATTTAGTTAATACTATTCATAACGGCTAGTTCATGACAATATTATAATAATATAACATTGTTTATTAAAACCCGGTATTGCGTACAACACACGCTATCGAGGAAGGTCGTGATTGCGTGTAATGCAAGCCAAGTCAGGGTTGCGTATTGTGAAAGAATCCTACGTTGTTTCGTATAACAGAATCCAACCATATTTCATTTATACATTTAATATATATATATATATATATATATACTCAATGTTGCGTAGAATAACTATTATCAAAATTGTGTGTAACACGGTCCAAGAATAGTGTTGCGTATACTACAAGCTAATACGGTGTTGCGTATAGCGCAGGGTAATCTTGGTGTAGAATACAACATAAGACATTAATGAAATTAAAATAATATTTTTTTATAAAATCTCGGGGTGTTACATACCCACAATTGAAATTCTAAGAATATGCTTTAATTTAATTTCCTATTATTTCCAAAACATGTAATTTTGACTTACTACTGATAATTTGAAATTAAAATATCTAATAATATACTCAACCTGAAAAAAAATTCAACCATAATGAATGATAAATTCATCGAAATTTCCTTTATATGATTACAATGTTATATTTAAAAAATATTTTTTATTTATATCGAAATATAAAAATGTGAATTAAAAATGAATATGGTATTTTCCTCATGAAAGGTTCCAAGTTATATTTTAAAAGAATTTTGGTATCTATGATGATATAATTTGATGTTTGTAAGTTTTTTAAAAAGGATATGATTATATGATATCCTCCATATTTATGTTTTTCAATGGATTCTGGTTATGATGAAAAAATGATCATGAAAACCCATTTATTTTCCTAAAATTATGAGATGATGAGTTCATGAATGTTTTATTATATTTTAAATACATATTAATGGATTTGTGATTACATGATAGGTTGGAAAAAAATTAAACATATCTGAATTTAATTGGGTAAATTTTAGTTTTTTATGAGGTCAAAGGGTACATGTGAGTTTTCACATATCCAAAAAAGGTTATGCAGGGGAATATCCAAAGCATGGAAACTAGTATAGGGAGGTTATCGCAACCTAGAAAGATGGTACAAAGATGTTATCCAAAGACTAAAGTAGGTACACTAAATGTCTTCTAATGTCTAACATGAGTAAGATGTATTTTTGGTTATCCAAAAAATAATATCTATATGATTGTGATTGTGATACCCTTCATTCATTCTTCTATGATATGAATATATTGTAGTTTTACAAACTCATGGATTATGTTATTTGTTTATATTAAGATTTGTGTATTATATACCACTACGATTTATGTTGTGTCTCAAGTTTAGGATATATGAATTTTAGGGAATGGAATTCAATGGATATGTCCATGTTATCTTACACTTATGCTCATGTTATAAATTAATAATCAATTTTCTCTCCCTTGTTCACTATTAATAAGCATTACATCTCAACCTTTATTATTATTATTTTTCTATAATTTATGAATAAATATTATGTGTATGGTATCTCTATCAAGGATTATATTTGAGAATATATAAGTGGAATATAATATAGAAACATTACATACCATTTTTTTAAGTGTATGACTATATAATTAAACTAAAAAATGAATATTCTATAATGGTTCATAAAAATATGTATTGAATTTTCACCTAATAGGATGTAATATTTCTTCTTGAAAATTATTCATCAATATAGTTGGAAGCATATCTAGAATCAGTTATTTTAGAAAACCATGATGTGAAAAAATTTGTTAGAAAACATTTGATAATCAAATATATAGGAGAAGAATGAAAATTAATGCTATTGGTGTATGATTCTTCTAGAAAACACATCTTTTGTGGTATAGTATAAAGTGGATTTTATTGTTGGATAAGTAAACCCAGGGGGTAGAAACTATGAATGGTGAAAATTGGGAATTAACTCAGTTGTTGTTTGTAAATAATTATTGGGGTTAACACAACAGACCTTGATAGAAAATCCCATGTGATATTATTGGGTTAATTTAAAATTTATTTATGAATCATTATGATGAATGAAAAAATTGAACCTATAGAATCTGATCCAATGGAATTGAGATATGGGATAATTATAAATAGTCTTGGGTATATGAGTATAAGTTATAAAATATGTTTAATAAAATCAATAAAATTTATTCAATTCATGTGATGTGGTTTTATGATGGCTACAGATATTTTGGGAGACATTAATTAGAATAAAAACATTCAATTAAGTAATTTTTTTAGTGAAAATGTACTTTGATGGTGATTTTTTTATATTAATAGAGATATGTTTAATGTTATTGATATCTAATATTAGTAATATAATTATTTATTTTGACGAAATCATTGTTTTTTGGATAAAATAGTATGTATATTTTTGGATATATCTTTTAAATAACCATGGGAATGAAACTAAATTTGGTTCTTATGTTATTAAAATAATGTACACTATAATAGAAATATTATATGATTATGGTAATAATAATTTGAGTAATGAATATTGTTTTACATTATGGAAGCACATCTTAAATGATTGTTGTATTATATGATTCATGATATTAATGAAAGTTATTAGTATATTTTGGGGAGTATTTAATTATGTAATTAATATTTTATATATATCAAAATATGAGATAATTATATTATTTAGAGATAGTTTCAATTTTATCCATATAATTAAATATGCGATCAAATATTTCATATATTTGGGACATGAATTTTGGAAGAAATATATTAAATATGTCTTTATCTTATCACGTTGTGGTAATTTTTAAGTTGAAAATGGTTATTAATGTGTATGTTTTACAGATCAATTAATAATTTCATCATAATATTATATATACATTTTGGATAACATTTTCTAACCATTTTTGTTATAGAAAATATATACATAGATATGTTTTAGTTTTTCTGGATCTTATAATTTGTTTAACGTTATTTTTGAGGATTTAAATAGGGAAAATTCATCTTAAATATTCATTTCATATAGTAAGTTATTATGTGGAAATTAATTTAATCATAATCAAAATATATGATTGTGATTACAAAATGGGAAAATATCGAGTAATTTTTTACTAATGTTCAAAATCCTGATAGTAATATAATACTTCACCATGTGAAAATAATCCTGATATAAGAGATTTTTTCCTTTAACTTCATTTTTGATAAAATTATTTTCCTTTAATCATTCACTAATATATTGATATGTGGTCATTTAATTTCTCCTTACAAAGTTATTTATTAATAAATATTAGTCCATAGATGATAATTTTATCCTCAAAATCTTTATATTAACATCGCTTTATTTTTTCCCTATTCCAGGAACCATGTTATTTGTTATTTCACGTAACACCACAATCTTCTACGGTACGCTTCTCTTTGAATAATGTGATCGAGTGTGTTGTACGCAACATCGAGTTCTAACACACCACAACCAATCAAACTAGCCGTTATGAATAGTAACACCTACATTTTGAAAATATATATATTTTATTTTTCAAAATGGACTTCATTTTTGGATTTAGAATATCAAAATTATCCTAAGTTGAATTTTTGGTATTTTTCTCAGAACATCCATTATTTATGAATCGTGAAAAAATACTTAAAAAATTATTTTTAATCAAAATAATTTATAATGATAAATTATATTATTTAGTGGTTTTAAATTATAATTAGAATATATTCTTACCATTTTATCCAATGGTGTTCATTATAATTAATTTCACTTTGAAATTTGACATAAACAATTTTCAATCATTTGATATATATTGTTTCTTAAAAATACGCTATTTGTTGTGACAACGGGAATTAATTATAAAATTAATTAATGAAACTTATATGTTTGGAATTTTTTAAAATATACATCATTTTGGAATTTGGAATATCAATTATAGCTTAGGGTAAAATTTTTGCATTGTTATGAAAAACTTCAATTTTTGATGAATAGTGAAACCACTAGGTGGTAGTTAAAAAAACTGAATTTTTCATTAAACATAATTTTACAACTTTTGTGAATGGAATTTAGAAAATCCAAGAGACACGGTTAATATATAGTAGTAAAATGTGGTTCAATGAGATGAAAATAATTTTTGGGGAATAGTATCTTTTTTACATTTATTTACCACTGTTAAAAGTAAATGGGGTAATTAAGGGTAAAAATGATATTAATATAACCCTACCACATGTCCTAATTCTATTGGACAAGTGTTTCTCGACCAAAAACAACCTTATAAAAAATATATTATCATTTAGGTCCACTTGGATTCGATTAGGGCATTTATTATTATTTAATTCAAAGAAGAGTCAAAAGAGTTAAAATCAATGTTTATTTACTAAAACATTTTTAATATTGGGTTATACATAAGATAAATTCGATTGTAAATATTCATTAGAACTATAGAAGGATTTACTACATAATAATATTTTATTTATAATTTTTAGACATTAAATAATTAAATTTATTTATGACACAATGATGATACAGAAATTACCATAATAGTGAAAAATTAATTAATTGATATTATGAATACACAAATAAATTTAATTTGATACTTTTTATGAATTAAAATAATTTTATAGGTAAATATAACATGTTAGTATTGACTTAAGTAACTTTATTCGAATTTATCATTCTGTTATGATTTTCAAAAAAATCAATTATTGAATAGTTTCAAAATTCACATAAAAAAGTTTTTAAACCAAATATTATATTATTAATTGATATTAAATTCCTAAAAATCTATGGTTAAGCCAAGAGACTTATATCATGACATTTTTATCATTAATGGACCACTTGGGGGTCACTTGGATGTATATAGTATGTTTATTAACCATATAGTATAAAAATACAAAGAGACATTGTAAAAGTGAAACAAATTAACTAGGAGTTAATACTTAAAGATAAGGTTAATATAATGACCCAAACCTGTCTAAATTCTATTGGTTGAGTGGTTTTCAACCTATCCCCACATTAACATATAAATAATCCACTTTTTATCCATTAGAAACCGAATATGAATTAATTATAAAATAATATTTCCAACTTTTCTGAAGGTTCCCCTCACCCTTCTTATAAAAGGGAACTCCCCCATCTCATTACTTCACACCATCAAAGCCTTTTGGTTCGGACATCCTATGCCTCAAATACTCTCTCAACTTCCCTCAGTACACCTAAGAGGCCTTAGTTTGATCAGAAATCCAACCTAAGGATCTCTTTTCATCAAATCAAAAGGAAGAACCCGAAGAAGAGGTAATGTGTTCACCACCCCTTTTCAAATTCATTTCTTCTTCAACTTCTTCATTCATTGTTATTATCATTCTAAAATAATGAATCTGGTATCTCCTATATACTATAATATTATTATAAATATGGTACTACCATATTCATTATTCTATCCATCCTTTGAACGACATGTCACTTTACGTGCGTACGTACGGCTTACCATCTCCATGTCGTGGTGTTATTGTTATTCAATATATTATTATTATTTGGATGGGAATAATAATGATGTTTAATTCATTTAAATAATAAATATAACATGATAATGATTCTGTATATAAGATATACTATCCAATTTAATATTATTTTAATATCAAAAGAATGATATTGTTCCTCGTGTGTACGTACGGACTACGTCTCCACAAACGCGATGAGATTCATTCTTGATCGTATCCATTCAAGTATAATTATCATTTGATGATTTAAAAATAATATTTAAGGACTTTATATCATTCTGGATATGAATAAGATACAAATTATCCATGACAAACATGGCTTACATAACAAAACATATCAAAGAAAAAGAATAAGTTAACACCCGAAAAGACGATAATAATAAGATAGTATTAACAAAGCTATGTTAAAAGATCATATATGATATCATATTAATATATATTATTCATGTATAATTTAATAACAATTATTCCACCATTATACAGGAGGTTAACCTACACTCAACCAAGTAAAAGTACAAGGTAAGGTTTTATTTCGCAATTTCCTCATTATCCGAGGTTATTTATACGTAATAATCTACTGGGACTTATTTATCATCCACATCCATGTTTCTTAAAAATGTATTTAAAATCAATATTAATATTTTAAATACTATGTAATAAATAAATTTATACCCTTGTTTGACTTTTTATAAGTGGTTTATAAAGTAATCTTTCCTTCGTTTTCCAAACAAGATCCTTTTTAACCTTTTCGACAGAATTAAGGTAAGAATGTTTTTTTAACTTATACGGCAGGTGCGAATATTTTCCGCCATTATAAAATTGTCGAAGCTTCCCATATAATATTATAAGAATATTTTCATAGAAAATGTTTTATTTTATTAATATATGACTCTTAAATGATTTCAAAATAAAAATAGATATTTCTCTAAAAAGAGTTTTGATTTCATCTATATCAACATCCTTTGATGGATTTTACGCTTATTTGAAGTTAATTTATTAGGATACAAAACATCAATATTGTATTGAAGGTTTTGTGATATGTTTGACTGTGGATGTTTTATATTTATACCATTGATGGTTTATGAATGATGTATTTACATTTTGTATGCTAGTTTTAATACGACTGTTTATGTTATGTTTAAACCTTTTTATATGGGAATGCATTTGAATTAATATGTGACGGGTGGAGAATGCTATAGCTCCTCGATGAATCAGTCGGTCTCATGAGACAAACTAGTGTCTTGGAACAAGGCCTTGGAAAAATCGTATTTTTAGTCTTGGCACGAGGCCTTGGCTATGTGGTTATGATACTCTGGAATTATGCATTCCATCATTATGAAAGTGGTTATTGATAATGCATGTGATTATTAGATTAGTAGAATATCTATGTGAATAAGTAAATGTAATTATTTCATTTTATTTTTCCACACTATGTTGATGTTCATGTTTAAAAGGCTTTTGTTTTAGTTATACATTGCCTTAAACTTTTATTCTTATTTATGAATGTTTCCGCTATATTGTTATCCTTACTGGGAATTTGAGCTAACACCTTTTCTATGTTTTATTCTTCCCAGGATGTGAAGAAGTATGTTATGAATGACCTGCATGAATAGTATGAAGGGATAAGAGTGTGGACTATGGAGACTATATTGTTGTAGTATTCATTTTATTATGTAATGTTAACTTTATTAATGTATCTAGTTATTCCAAGGCTACTAAACTAATCTGTCTTTCTAGAGATGAGCTTTCTTGTGATCATGCCAATTTTTTTTTAATAATGCATCAAATCTGGGTAACTGGGGTCGAGGCGTTATAGTTTATATCAGAAGAAGTTTAGTTCAAACCTTGGAAGATAGATTTATATAAACTCTGATTAGATCAAAGAGACCTAAGATGGACTTTGAGGATTAGTATAGAATAAATTCCTAAAATTTTCGTATTGTAGAGATTTTTTGAGTTTTCCGAGCAATACAACCCAGTCTGGATACGAGCAGGTAGTGGCGGCTCTGGCACAGATGTACGTAGGGGTAAAACCCAAAAACACCACTTTGAGCTAGACTCGAACGGGAACTGGTGCACGACAGCGGGCCTTGCTTCACTCTTGGTTACGACACTCCCAGAGGATAGGCTTAGGATAACTATCATTTTCATTACAAATCATTATCAAGGGTTTATGAGTATATACTTTCTCAAAGAAAACATTTTAATATGATTATGGATTATATACATAAATAGTTCAATTTATGTTAAGTGGTTTATAAGTATGGGATTATGTATTTTGATTCATAAAATGATCTAGTTTATGCCATTATTTAGAAATGGAGCCCAGTGGAAGAAATGGAAACCATATCAATGCAGGAAGTCCATGTAGGGATTTCCCTCCTGCTCAAGATAATTATTGTGGAGCTGGTGATGCAACTGGTGCAAATCAGCTAATCACTATACTGGGACAACTCACTCAGGTTATGAATAATAACCTTACTCGTATGGAGCACCCTAATCCGCAGAGTGGAAGATCAATGTTAGATCTCTTCATGAGGCAACAATCACCAACATTCAATGGGAGTACAAATCCCTTAGTAGTCGAGCAATGGATAAGTTACCTAGAGAAAATATTTTAGGATTTGGGATGTTGTGAAAGGGAAAACGTTATCATGGTAGTTTACCGCCTCACTGGAGATGCTGATCAATGGTGGTCATTGATTCAAAACGTGAATGATGAAGTATCAAATATAGAATGGAGGGAGTCCAAAGATCTGTTTTTTGAAAAATACTTTCCTCTTGACCATCGAGCCGATATGGAAAGGCAATTTCTGAGTCTGAGAGAAAAGGAGGATGAGAATGTCGCAAAGTATGAGGCTAACATTAAAAGTTTATCAAGGTATGCAGGAGAATATATACGTAACCCAAGAAGTAAGATTTATCATTTATTGGATGGGTTAAAACCATTTCTCCATCGAGCATTAGTCTCACAATTCTTATCGTCGTATGAAGACATTATCTCATGTGCTATCAAGACAGAGAAAGAATTCTCAAAGTCTTATGTCATTAAAGCAAAGAAAGAGAATAAGAGATCTATTGATCAATCTGGTAATGGAAATAAGGGTAAAAAGGGAAATTTTGAATATCTATCCTATGGAAAATGTGGGAAGAAACACCCGGGTACTTGCTTGAAGGGAATGGGTGTCTATTACAAGTGTGGTGAAAAAGGCCACCAAGATCGTGATTGCAAAGGGAAGAAGGAAGCTACCAATGGTCAGTGCTATAATTGAAGGGATATGGTACATTACGCAAATGAATGTCCTAAGCGCCAGGGGAACTTACCTCAAAAAGGCCAAGGGATCAAGGCCAATCTTATGCTATCACTACTCCAGAGGTAGAAGCTCTGAAAGACGTGGTGGAAGGGAATTTAATGGTTTCCTCAAGATTAGAAAATGCAATATTTGATTCTGGATCATCACATTGTTTCATATCTTCCCATTTTTCTATGAAAATTAGATATTTTCAATTTGATTTAACAAGGGAGTTGTCAGTTAAAACTACTAAGGGAAAGTATCATTGCAACAAAGTTTTGTGAATCAGTACCCATTAGAGAACATAAATGGTCTTTATCTGCTGATCTCATCTTCATACTTATGATTGAGTTTGATATAATCCTCGGTATGGATTGGATTTCGGACTATGATGCGAAGATTTGTTGTAAGAAGAAGGAGGTTACGATTTTTGATGATGATGATAAGGAACACCTCATCTTTGGAGCATAATCGTCACCACCTAACTCTTATCTAGATCCACCCCCAGTAGCTCAACTAAATTCAATTATTGGGGGGGAAGAGAATGAAATGAATGTGGCTGAGGAGAGGAATGTTCAAATAGAGGATGTACCTGTTGTGAAAGAATATGTAGATGTATTTCCGGAAGATTTACCTGGACATCCTCCAGAATGAGATGTTGAGTTTTCCATTGATTTAATTACTGGATCGAAGCCTATATCGAAGACCCCTTATAGAATGGCCACTGTGGAATTAGTCAAACTAAAGAAAGAACTAGAGTAAATGGGTAATAAAGGATTTATTCGCCCTGGTGTTTCTCCATGGGGATCCCATGTTCTCTTTGTTAAAAATAAATATGGATCTATGAGGTTATGTATTGACTATATAGAGATCAATGCTATAACAATAAATAAAAAGTATCCCCTGCCTCGCATTGATGATTTATTTGACCAACTACATGGGACTCAATACTTTTCAATGATTAAACTTCGATCTGGATACCATCAGTTGTGTGTGATGAAGGAAGACATTCCGAAGATAGCATTTTGAACCAGGTACGGGCATTACAAGTTTATATTAATGCCTTTTGGATTGACTAATACACCCTCTATATTCATGGATCTGATGAATAGTTTTTTCAAGAAATATCTCAATTAATTTTTGGTGGTATTTATTGTTTATATCTTGGTATACTCCAAAATATACTAAGATCATGAAAATCACATGCACGTTATCCAAAAGACTCTGAGAGGACATGAATTATATTGGAAGTTTAGCAAGTGTGAATTTTGGATTCAAGATATTTCTTTTCTTGGCCATATTTTCTCCAAATATGGAATCATTGTTGATCCTTCTAAAACCAAGGAAATCCAAGTATGTCCAGCACCTATGAATAAAACTGAGGTACATAGTTTTATTGGTTTAGCAGGTTATTATCGACGTTTCGTCCAGAATTTTGCCCGATTGGCCAACCCATTAACAAATCTCACATGTAAAGGGGTAAAAAAATTTTGGACAAAAGAGTTTGAAGAATGTTTTGAAGAACTGAAGAGAAGATTAGTCAATGCTCCTATATTGACTCTACCATCGGGGAATGATGGGTTCGTTTATTATAGTGATGGATCGAATAAAGGACTTGGTTGTGTCCTCATGCAGAATGATAGGGTTATTGCCTATGCATCATGACAATTGAAAATTCATGAGAAAATATATCCTACTCATGATCTTGAGTTAGATGCTATGATATTTTCTTGGAAGATATGGAGGCACTACGTCTATGGTGAAAAATGTGAGATTTATACTGATCACAAGAGTTTGAAGTATATTTTCTCACAAAATAACTCAACATGAGGCAAAGGAGATGGATTCAATTACTCAAGGATTATGATTGTACGATACACTACCACACGGGGAAAGAAAACAAGGTGGAAGATGCTTTGACTAGAAAAGATCATGGAGTTTTGAACAATATGAGAATTGAAAGGGATCCAATTTTTAGGGATCTAGTGGAGATGGACATGGGAATAACCAGGGAAGGTGAAACATCAATGCTTTTTCAAATGGTTTACAAACCATATTTACTAGAAAGGATTAAGAGTTCTCAGACCGATGATGACGAATTTCAAAAGAAGATTAAAGCTGTGAATGATGGTAGATTGAGAGACTTTGTGTATGAAGAAGGAATTTTGAAATTTGTGAAGAGACTTTGTGTTCCCAATATACCTGATCTAAAAAGAGAATTGTTGGATGATTCTCATAGTTACAACTTTTCTATACACCTTGGGAGCACCAAAATGTATTGAGATTTGAAGGAACATTTTTGGTGGGACAATATGAAGATGGAGATTGCCGATTTTGTGTCAAGATGTATGGTTTTTCAACAAGTGAAATCTTGAAGGCAACAGCCTTGTGGGGTATTGCAACCTCTTCCCAAACATGGGTAGAAATAAGATAATATCACAATTGACATTTTCATGGGACTACAAAAGACTCCTAGAAGTAACGATGCAATATGGGTTATTGTTGATCGTCTTACCAAGTCAGCACATTTTCATGCTATAAGAGAAGATCTACCACTGGAATGTCTAGCAAGACAATATATTGTTGAAGTTGTGAGACTTCATGGAGTACCCATATCGGTTGTCTCTGATCATGATCCTTGTTTTACTTCAAGATTCTGGAAAAGTCATTAGAAATCCCTGGACACTGAACTTCATTTGAGCACTGCCTACCACCCTCATACAGAAGGACAATCAGAACGGACTATTCAAACCTTAGAAGACATGTTGAGATCTTTCTCACATGACTTTTAGGGTATGTGGGATCAATATTTATCTTTTGTAGAATATTCCTATAACAATAGCTTCCATTCGAGTATTCATATTGAACCATATGAAGCGTTTTATGGAAAGAGATGTCGCACACCAACCTGTTGGGATGACGTTGGTGAAAGAAAACATGTACATCTAGAACTGGTGGAGGAAACAATGGAAAAGGTAAAGGTAATCCAAAATCACATCAACGCAGCTCAAAGTAGGCAGAAGAGCGATGCTGATAATCGAAGGAAGGATTTAGAATTTCAAGTCGATGATCATGTTTTCCTGAAAGTATCTCCATGGAAGGGAGTCATACGTTTTGGTATGAAAGGTAAATTGAGTCCGAGGAACATCAGACCTTTCGAAATTATAGAATGAATTGGGGTTATAGCTTACCGATTGGCAATGCCACCAAGTCTTTCCAATGTTCATGATGTGTTCCACGTATCTCTATTAAGGAAATACATGCCTGACCCAACACATGTACTCACATACGAGGAATTAGAACTGGAACCCAATCTGTCTTATTGCGAAGAGCCCGTCAAGATTCTTGATACGAGAGAACAAGTGCTGAGAAATTGGACAACGCGTCTGGTAAATGTTTTGTGGAGAAACCATAAGATGGAAGAGGCAAGGTGGGATCCCGAGGAACTTATTATGAAGAACCACCCAAGTCTTTTAATGCGGTAGTATTCTAGAAATTTTTGGGACGAAATTATTTGAAGGAGGGGAGAATGTAACACCCCCAGCTTCAACGGTACGCTTCTTTTTGAATAATGTGATAGCTTGTGGTGTACGCAACATCGAGTTCTAACACACCACAACCAATAAAACTAGCCATTATGAATAGTAATAACTACTTTTTGAAATTATATATATTTTATATTTAAATAATGGACTTCATTTTTGGATTAAAAATATCAAAATTATCCTAAGTTGAATTTTTAGTATTTTTATGAGAACATCCAATTATTATGAATAGTGATAAAATACTTAAACTTTTTTTTAATAAAACTATTTTATAGTGATAAATTATATTATTGAGTGGTTTTAAAGTATAATTAGAAAATATTTTTACCATTTTATCCAATGGTGTTCATTATAATTAATTTCACTTTGAAATTGGATATAAGAAATTGGCAATCTTTTGATATATATTGTTTCTTAAAAACACGCTATTTGTTGTGACATCAAGAAATAATTATAAAATTAATTAATGAACCTTATATTTTTGGAATTTTTTAAAATATAGATCATTTTTTAATTCTGAATATCAATTATAGCTTAGGGTGAAATTTTGGCATTGTTCTTAAAAACATCAATTTTTGATGAATAGTGAAACCACTAGGTGGTTGTTAAAAAAACTGAATTTTTAATAAAACATAATTTTACCGATTTTGTGAATGGAATTTCAAAAAATTGAGAGACACAGTTAATATCATGTTGTAAAATGTGGTTCAAAGAGATGAACATAATTTTTGGTGAATAGTAACTTTTTACTTTTATTTACCACGGTTAAAAGTAAATATGGTAATGAAGGGTAAAAATGATATTAATATTACCTTAACACAAGTACTAATTCTATTGTACAAGTGTATCTCGACCAAAAACAACCTTAGGAATAAAATTTTATCATTTAGGTCTACATGGATTAGATTTGGACATTTATTATTATTTAATTCAAAGAAGAGTTAAAAGAGTTAACATCAAAGTTTATTTACTAATCTTTTTTTAATATAGGGTTATAAATAAGATAAATTAGATTGAAAATTTATAATAGAAATATAAAAGGATTTCCTAGATATTTATATTTTATTTATAATTTTTAGACATTAAATAATATATGTTATTTATGACACAATGATGTTGCAGTAATTACAATAATAGTGAAAAACTAAATAATTGATATTATAAATATCCAAATAAATATAATTTGAGACTTTTTATGAATTAAACTAATTTTAAAGGTTAATATGACATTTTAGTATTACTTAAGTAACTTTTTTCAAAGTAATCATTCTGTTATAATTTTCACAAAAATAAATTATTGAATAGTGTCAAAATTGACATAAAAGAGAATTTAAAACAAATATTATATTATTAATTGATATTAAATTCATAAAAATATAAGGATAGGCCAAGAGACTTATATCATGGTAGGTGTATCATTAATGGACAAAATGGTAGTCGATTGGATGTATATAGTATGTTTATTAACCATATAATATAAAAATACAAAGAGACATTGTAAAAGTGAAACAAATTAACTAAGAGTTAATAATTAAAGATAAGGTTAATATAATGACCCAAACCTGTATAAATTCTATTGGTCTAGTGGTTTTCTACCTATACCCACCTTATCCTCTAAATAATCTACTTTGGAGCCATTAGAAACCGAATATGTATTTATTATAAAATAATATTTTTAGCTTTTCCAAAGGTGCCCCTCACCCCTCTTATAAAAAGGCACTCACCCTTCTCATTACTTCACACCATCAAAGCCTTTTGGATCGGCCCACCTCTACCCCAATACACTCTAATCTTCCCTCACTACAACCTAGAGGCCTTAGTTTGATCATAAAGGCAACCTAAGAGGCCCTTTTTATCAAATCAAAAAGTAAAAAACCCGAAGAAGAGGTAATGTTTTCCCCACCCTTTTTCAAATTCATTTCCTATTCAACATCTTCTTTCTTTGTTATTATCATTCTAAAATAATGAATACAGTATCTCCGATATACTGTAATATTATTATAAATATGGTAAAACCATATTCAGTATTCTATCCATCCTTTGAATGACCTGTCACCATACGTGCGTACGTACGGCTTACCGTCTCCACGTCGTGGTGTAATTGTTATTCAATATATTATTATTATTTGTATGGGTATAATAATGATTTGTAATTCATTTAAATAATAAATATAACATGATAATGATTCTGTATATAAGATATATCATCCAATTAAATATTATTTTAATATCAAAATAATGATATTGTCGCTCGTGCGTACGTACGGACTACCGTCTCCACGAACGCGATGAGATTCATTCTCCATCGTATCCATTCAATTATAATTATCATTTGATGATTTAAAAATAATGTTTAAGGACATTATATCATTATGTATATGAATAAGATACAGCCTATCCATGATAAACATGGCTTACTTAACAAAACATATCAAAGAAAACGAGTAAGTTAACACCTAAAACGACGATAATACTATGATATTATTAACAAAGCAAGGTTAAAAGATCATATATGATATAATATTAACATATATGATTATTGTATAATTTAATAACAATTATTTCACCATTATACAGGAGGTTAACCTACCCTCAACCAAGGAAAAGTACAATGTAAGGGTTTATTTCACAATCTCTTCTTTATCCGAGGTTGTTTATACGTAATAATCTACTGGGACATCTTTATCATCCACATCCATGTTTCTTAAAAATGTATTTCAAATCAATATTACTATTTTAAATGCTACGTTATAAATACATTTATACACTTGTTTGACTTTTTATAAGTGGTTTATAAAGGATTATTTCCGTCGTTTTCCAAACTAGATCCTTTTTAACCTTTTCCACAGAATTAAGGTAAGAATGTTTTTTTATCTTATACGGAATGTGCAGATATTTTCTGCCGTTATAAAATCTTCAAAGCATCCCTTACAAGCTTATAAGAATATTTTCAAATAAAATGTTTTATTATATAAATATGTGACACTTAAATTATTTCAAAATAAAAATAGATATTTCTCTAAAAGGCGTTTTGATTTCATCTATGTCAACATCCTTTGATGGATTTTACGCTTATTTGAAATTGATTTATTATGATACAAAACTTCAATATTGAATTGAAGGTTTTGTGATATGTATGACTTTGGATGTGTTATTTTTATACCATTCATGGTTTATGAATGAATTATTTACATTTTGTATTATATTTTTAATACTAATGTTTATGTTATGTTTAAACCTTTTCATACGGGAATCCGTTGGACTAAATATGTGATGGGTGGAGCCCGCTATAGCTCCTTGATACATCGGTAGGTCTCATGAGTCAAACATGTGTCTTGGCACAAGGCCTTGGAAAAATCTTATTTTTAGTCATGGCACGAGGCCTTGTCTATGTGGTTATGATAGTCTGGCATTATTCATTCTATCATTATGAAAGTGGTTATTGATATTGCATGTGATTATTCGATTAGTAGAATATCCATGTGAATAAGTAAATGGAATTATTTCATTTTATTTATGACATACTATGTTGAAGTTCATTTTTATTAGGTTTTTTTAGTTATACATTGCCTTAAATGTTTATTCTTATTTATGATAGTTTCTTCTATATTGTTATCCCTAATGGGAATTTGAGCTCACCCATTTTTTATGATTTATTTTTCCCAGGATGTGAAGAAGTAATTTATGAATGAACTGCAGGAATAGTATGAGGGGATAAGAGTGTGGACTATGGAGACAATATTTTTGTAGTTTTCATTTTATGATGTAATGTAAACTTTATTAATGTATCTAGTTATTCCAAGGATACTAAACTAATCGGTCTTTTGAGACTTGATCTTTCTTTTGATCATGCCAATGATATGTAATAAGGCACCGACTCTGGGTAACTAGGGTCGAGGTGTTACAGTTGGTATCAGAGGAAGTTTAGTACAATCATTGGCTGATAGATTTAGATTAACTCTGATTAGATCACATAGACGTAAGATTGAATTTGAGGATTAGTATAGAAGAACTTCCAAAAAATTTGGTATTGTAGAGATTTTGTGTGTTTTTTAAGAAATACATCTCTGTTTGGATACGAGTACGTAGAGGCGGCTCTGTCACAGATGTACCTAGGGGTAAAACCTGAAAACACTGCTTTTAGATAGACTCCAACAGGAACTGGTGCATGACAACGGGCCTTGCTGCACTCTTGGTTACGACACTCACGGGGGATATGCTTAGGATAACTCTCATTTTCCTTACAAATCACTATGATGGGTTTATGAGTATATAATTTCTCAAAGAAAACATTTTTTATGATTATGGATTATATCCATAAATAGTTCAATTTATGTGAAGTGTTTTATAAGTATGGGATTATGTATTTTGATTCATAAACTGATCTGGTTTATGACATTTTTTATAAATGGAACCTAGTGGAAGAAATGGAAATTGTATCAATGAACGCACACCACGTAGAGATTTCCCTCCTACTCAAGATAATTATAGTGGATCTGGTGATGCAACTGGTGCCAATCAGCTAATCACCATGCTGGGACAACTCACTCAGGTTATGAATAATAAACTTATCTGTATGGAGAACCCTGATTCGCAGTGTGGAGGATCAATATTAGATCGTTTCACGAGGCAAAAACCACCAACATTCAATGGGAGTACAAATCCCCTAGTAGCTGAGAAATGGATAAGTTCCCTAGATAAAATATTTCAGGCTTTGGGATGTAGTGAAAGGGAATAATTTATCATGGCAGTTTACCGCCTCACTGGAGATGGTGATCAATGGTGTTCATTGATTCAAAATGAGAAGAAAGATGATGAAGTATCAAATATGGAATGGAGGGAGTTCAAAAATCTGTTTTTTGAAAAATACATTCCTTGTGACCATCGAGAAGATATGGAAAGGAAATTTCTGAGTCTGAGACAAAAGGAGGATGAGAATGTCGCAAAGTATGAGGCTAACATTACAAGTATAGAAAGGTATTAAGGAGATTATATACGTAACCCAAGAAGTAAGATTGATCGTTTCATTTATGGGTGTAAAACCATTTCTACATCGATCATTAGTCCCACAATCCTTCTCGTCGTATGAAGACATTGTCTCATGTGCTATCAAGATAGAGAAATAATTCTCAATGTCTTATGACATTAAAGAAAATCAAGAGAAGAAGAGATCAGATGATCAATTTGGGAATGGAAATAAGGGGAAGAAGGGAAAGGTTGAAAATGCATCCTCTGGTAAATGTGGGAAGAAACACCCTAGTACATGCTTGAAGGGAATGTGTGTCTATTATAATTGTGGTGAAAAAGGCCACCAAGCTCATGATTTAAAATGGAAGAAGGAAGCTACTAATGTCCAGTGCTACAATTGCAGGGATATGGGACATTATGCAAATGAATATCCTAAGCGTCAGGGGAACTTACCTCAGAAAAGACCAAGGGATCAAGGCCAAGCTTATTTTGTCACTACTGTTGAGGTAGAAGCTCCGAAAGACATGGTGGCAGGTAATTTAATGGTTTCCTCAAGTTTAGAAAATGCATTATTTGATTCTGGATCATAGAATTTTTTCATATGTTCCCAGTTTGATAATAAAATTAGATATTTCCAATTTGATTTAACAAGGGAGTTGTCAGTTAAACGTCCTAAGGGAAGTATCATTGCAAAAAAAAATTGTGAATCAGTCCCCATTAGAGCACATAAATTTTCATTATCTGATGATCTCATCGTCATACCTTTCATTTAGTTTGATATAATCCTCGGTATGGATTGTCTTTCGGACTATGATGTGAAGATTTATTGTAAAAAGAAGGAGGTTACGATTTTTGATGATGATGATAAGGAACACCTTATCTTTAGAGCAGAATTGTCACCACCTAATTTTTATCTAGATCCACCCCCAGTAGCTCAACTAAATTCAATTATTGGGGAGGAAGAGAATGAAATGATTGTGGGTGAGGAGAGGAATTTTTAAATAGAGGATGTACCTATTGTGAAGGAATATGTAGATGTATTTCCGGAAGATTTACTTAGACACCCTCCAGAACGAGACGTTGAGTTTTCCATTGATTTAATTCCCGGATCAAAGCCTATATCGAAGTCCCCTTATAGAATGGACACTGTAGAATTAGTCAAACTAAAGAAACAACTAGAGGAATTGAGTAATAAAGGATTTATTCTCCGTAGTGTTTCTCTATGGGGATCCCATGTTCTCTTTGTTAAAAATAATGATGGATCTATGAGGTTATGTATCGACTACATGGAGATCAATGCAATAACAATAAAGAACAAGTATCCCCTACCTCGCAATGATGATTTATTTGACCATCAACATGGAGCTCAATACTTTTCAAAGATTGAACTTCGATATAGATACCATCAGTTGTGTGTGAAGAAGGGAGACATTCCGAAGAGAGAATTTCGAACTAGGTATGGCCACTAAGAGTTTACAGTAATGCCCTTTGGATTGACTAATGCAACCTCTGTATTCATGGATCTGATGAATATATTTTTCACGGAAAATCTTGATTAATTTTTGGGGGTATTTATTGATGATATCTTAGTATCCTCCCAATGCTACAAAGATCTTGAAAATCACTTGCGCATTATCCTGAAGACTCTGAGAAGACATGAATTATATAGGAAGTTTAGCAAGTGTGAATTTTGGCTTCAAGATATTTCTTTTCTTGGAAATATTTTCTCTAAAGATGGAATCTCTGTTGATCCTTCTAAAACCAAGGCAATCGAAGAATGTCCAGCACCTACAAATATAACTGAGGTACGTAGTTTTATTTGTTTAGCAGGTTATTATCGATGTTTCGTCCAGAATTTTTCTTGATTGGCCAACCCATTAACAAAGCTTACACGTAAAGGGGTTAAATTTGTTTGGATAAAAGAGTGTGAATAATGTTTTGAAGAACTGAATAGAGGATTAGTCAATGCTTCTATATTGACTCTACCATTGGGGAATGATGAGTTTTTTATTTATAGTGATGCATTGAAGAAAGGACTTGGTTGTGTTCTTATACATAATGATAGGGTTTTTGCCTGTGCATCACTAAAGTAGAAAATTCATGAGAAAAACTATCCTACTCATGATCTTGAGTTATTAGCTTAGATATCTGCTTTGAAGATATTGAGGCACTACATCTATTGTGAATAATGTGAGATTTATACTGATCACAAGAGTTTGATGTATATTTTCTCACAAAAAGAACTAAACATGAGGCAAAGGAGATGACTTGAATTACTAAAGGATTATGATTGTATGATACACTGCCACCCGGGGAATGCAAACAAGGTGGATGATGATTTGAGAAGAAAATATCATGGAGTTTTGAACAATATGAGAATTGAAAGGCAACCAGTTTTCATGGATCTAGTGAAGATGGACATGGGAATAACCAGGGAAGGTGAAACATCAATGCTTTTTCAAATGGTTGCCAAATAATCTTTACTAGAAAGGGTTAAGAGTTTCTAGACCTATTATGAATAATTTCAAAAGAATATTAAAGCTGTCAATGATCAGAGATTGAGAGACTTTGTGTATGAAGAAGGAATTTTGAAATTTGGGAAGAGACTTTGTGTTCCCGATATACTTGATCTAAAAAGGGAATTTCTGGATGATGCTCATAGTTCCAATTTCATTATACACCCTGGGAGCACCAAAATGTATAGATATTTGAAGGAACATTTTTGGTGGGACAACATGATGAGGGAGATTGCCGATTTTTTGTCAAGATGTATGGTTTGTCAACAAGTGAAAGCTGAAAGGCAACATCCTGGGGGGGTATTGCAACCACTTCCCACACCTGAGTGGAAATGGGATAATATCACAATGGACTTTGTCATAGGACTACCAAATACTCCTAGAAGGAACGATGCATTATGGGTTATTGTTGATCGTCTTACCAAATCAGCACATTTTTTTTGCTATAAGAGAAGATCTAACACTGGAACATCTAGAAAGACTATATATTGATGAATTTGTGAGACTTCATGGAGTACCCCTATCAATTTTTTCTGTTCATGATCCCCATATTACATCAAGATTCTGGAAAACTCTTTAGAAATCCCTGAATACTGATCTTCATTTGAGCACTACCTACCACCCTCAGACAGACGGACAATCAGAACAGACTATTAAAACATTAGAAGTCATGTTGAGATCTTGATCACTTGACTTTCAGGGTATGTGGGATCAATATTTACCTCCGGTAGAATTTTCTTATAACAATTACTTCCATTTGAGTTTTCAGATGGCACCATATAAAGCATTATAAGGAAAGATATGCCGCACACCAACCTGTTGAGATGAAGATGGTGAAAGAAAACATGTAGGTCCAGAACTGGTGGAGGAAACAATGGAAAAGCTGAAGGTAATCCAAAATCACATCAAAGAAGCTCAAAGTAGGTAGAAGAGCTATGCTGATAATCGAAGGAAGGATTTGGAATTTCAAGTCAGTGATCAGGTTTTCCTGAAGGTATCTCCATGGAATGGAGTCATACATTTTGGTAAGAATGGTAAATTGAGTCCCAGGTACATCAGAAATTTTGAAATTCTAGAACGAATTGGGGCTATACCTTACTGATTGGCAATGCCGCCAAGTCTCTCCAAAGTTCACGATGTGTTACACGTATCTCCATTGTGGAAATACATGCCTGACCGAACACATGTACTCAAATACGAGGAATTAGAACTGGAACCCGATCTGTCTTATTTTGAAGAGCCTGTCAAAATTCTTGATATGAGAGAACAAGTGCTGAGAAAATCAGACGACGCGTCTGGTAAATGTTTTGTGGAGAAACCATAATATGGATGAGGCAACGTGGGAACCCAAGGAACATATGATGAAGAACCACCAGAGTATTTTCATGCAGTAGTAATCTAGAAATTTCTAGCATGAAATTATTTGAAATAGGGGAGAATGTAACACCCCAAGCTTCTACGGTACGCTTCTCTTTGAATAATGTGATAGCGTGTGTTGTACTCAACATCGAGTTCTAACACACCACAGCCAATCAAACTATCCGTTATGAATATTAATACCTACTTTTTGAAATTATATATATTTTATATTTCAAAATGGACTTCATTTTTGGATTCAGAATAACAAAATTATCCTATGTTGAATTCTTGGTATTTTTCTGAGAACATCCAATTTTTATGAATAGTGAAAAAATACTTAAAAACAACTATTTTAATCAAAATAATTTATACTGATAAATTATATTATTGAGTGTTTTTAAATTACAATTAGAATATATTTTTACCATTTTATACAATGGTGTTCATTAGAATAAATTTCAATTTGAAATTGGACATAAATAATTGTCAATCTTTTGATATATATTATTTCTTAAAAACACGCTATTTGTTGTGACAGCTGGAATTAATTATAAAATTAATTAATGAAATGCATATGTTTTAAATTTTTTAAAATATACATAATTTTTGAATTCGGAATATCAATTATAGCTTAGGGTGAATTTTTGGCATTGTTCTGAAAAACATCAATTTTTGATGAATAGTGAAACCACAAGGTAGTAGTTAAAAAACTGAATTTTTCATAAAACATAATTTTACCGCTTCTGTGAATGGAATTTTGGAAATCTGAGCGCCACAGTTAATATCAAGGTGTGAAATTTGGTTCAATGAGATGAAAATAATTTTTGGTAAATAGTAACTTTTTTACTTTTATTTACCACAGTTAAACGTAAATATGGTAATTAAGGTTAAAATGATATTAATATTACCCTAACACATGTTCTAATTCTATTGGACAAGTTTATATCGACCAAAAACAACCTTATGAATAATATATTATCATTTAGGTCCACTTGGATTAGATTAGGACATTTATAATTATTTAATTAAATGAAGAGTTAAAAGAGTTAAAATCAATGTTTATTTACTAAAAAATTTTTAATATAGGGTTATACATATGATAAATTCGATTGTAAATATTAATTAGAAAGAGAAAACGATTTCCTACATAATTATATTTTATTTATAATTTTTTGACATTAAATAATTTAATTTATTTATGACACAATGATGATGCAGTAATTACCATAATAGTGAAAAATTAAATAATTGATATTATAAATACCCAAATAAATATAATTTGAGTCTTTTTATGAATTAAACTAATTTTATAGGATAATATGACATGTTAGGATTTCCTTACGTAACTTTGTTTGATGTAATCATTCTGTTATGATTCTCACAAAAATCAATTATTGAATAGTGTCAAAATTGACATAAAAGAGGTTTAAAAACAAATATTATATTATTAATTGATATTAAATTCCTAAAAATATAAGGATAGGCCAAGAGACTTATAACATGATAGTTTTATCATTAATGGACCACTTGGGGGTTTCTTGGATGTATATTGTATGTTTATTAACCATATAATATAAAAATACAAAGAGACATTGTAAAAGTGAAACTAATTTACTATGAGTTAATACTAAAAGATATGGTTAATATAATGACTCAAACCTGTCTAAATTCTATTTTTTGAGTGGATTTAGACCTATATCCACCTTAAACTTAAAATAATCTACTTTTTAGCCATTATAAGCAGAACATAAATTCATTTTAAAATAATATTTCTAGATTTTCCAATGGTGCCCCTCACCCCTCTTATAAAAGGGCACTCCCACTTAACATTACTTCACACCTTAACATCCTTTTGGTTCGGCAAAACTCTTCCCAAATACTCTCTCAACTTCCCTAACTACAACCTAGAAGCCTTTGTGTAATCATAAAGCCAACCTATGGAGCCCTTTTGATCAAATCAAAAGGAAGAACCTGATGAAGAGGTAATGTTTTCACCACCCTTTTTCAAATTCATTTCTTATTCAACTTCTTCTTTCTTTGTTATTATCATTATAAAGGAATCAATCTAGTATCTCCTATATAACATAATATTTTTATAAATATGGTACAACCATATTCAGTATTATATCAATCCTTTGAATGACATGTCACCATATGTGCGTACGTACGGCTTAACGTCTCCACATCGTGGTGTAATTGTTATTCAATATATTATGATTATTTGGATGGGTATAATAAGGATTTGTAATTTATTTAAATAATAAATATAACATGATAATGGTTATGTGTATAAGACATACCATCCAATTAAATGTTATTTTAATATCAAAAGAATGATATTGTCGCTCGTGCGTACGTACGGACTACCGTCTCCTTGAACACGATGAGATTCATTATCCATCATATCCATTCAAGTATAATTATCATTTGATGATTTAAAAATATTGTTTCAGGACATGATATCATTTTGGATATGAATAATATACATCCTATCAATGACAAACATGGCTTTCATAACAAAACATATAAAAAAAGAGTAAGTTAACACCCGAAACGACGATAATACTAATATATTATTAACAAAGCAATGTTAAAAGATCATATATGATATCATATTAATGTATATTATTCATGAATAATTTAATAACAATGATTTCACCAGTATAATGGAGGATAACCTACCCTCAGCCAAGGAAAAGTACAAGGTATGTGTTTATTTCGCAATCTTTTCATTATCTGAGGTTGTTTATACCTAATAATCTATTGGGACTTCTTTATCATCCACATCCATGTTTCTTAAAAATGTATTTCATATCATTCTTAATATTTTAAATACTATGGTATAAATACATTTATACCCTTGTTTGTCTTTTTATTAGTGGTTTATAAAGTAATCTTTTCGTCGTTTTTCAATCAAGATCCTTTTTAGCCTTTTTGACAGAATTAAGGTAAGAATGTTTTTTAACTTATACGGCAGGTGTGGCTATTTTCCGCTGTTATAAAATCGTCGAATCTTACCTTACAATCTTATAAGAATATTTTAAATGAAAATGTTTTATTTTATAAATATATGACTCTTAAATGATTTCAAAATAAAAAGAGACATTTCTCAAAAAAGAGTTTTGATTTCATCTATGTCAACATCCTTTGATGTATTTTTCGTTTATTTGAAGTTGATTTATATTGAAACAAAACTTCAATATTGTATTGAAGGTTTTGTGATATGTTTGACTGTGGATGTGTTATTTTTATACCATTCATGGTTTATGGATGAATTGTTTACATTTCGTATGCTAGTTTTAATATGAATGTTTATGTTATGTTTAAACCTTTTCATATGGGAATGCATTGGACATAATATGTGACAGGTGGAGCCCGATATTGCTCCTCGATGCATCGGTAGGTCTCATGAGACAAACTAGTGTCTTGGAACAAGGCCTTGGAAAATCTTTTTTGTAGTCTTGGCATGAGGCCTTGGATATGTGGTTATGATAGTCTGGAATTATGCATTCCATCATTATGAAAGTGGTTATTGATATTGCATGTGATTATTCAATTAGTAGAATATCCACGTGAATAAGTAAATGGAATTATTTCATTTTATTTTTGCCATACTATGTTCAAGTTCAAGTTTAAAAGGATTTTGTTTTAGTTACACATTGCCTTAAATTTTTATTCTTATTTATAAATGTTCCCGCTATATTGCTATCCTTACTGGGCATTTGAGTTCACCCCTTTTCTATGTTTTATTTTTCCCAGGATGTGAAGAAGTAATTTAGGAATTACCTACAAGAATAGTATGAGGGGATAAGAGTGTGGACTATGGAGAATATATTGTTGTAGTTTTCATTTTATTATGTAATGTAAACATTATTAATGAATCTAGTTATTCCAAGGATACTAACCTAATCGGACATTTGAGACTTGATCTTTCTTATAATCATGCCAATGTTATGTAATAATGCACCGACTCTGGGTAACTAAGGTTGAGGTGTTACATTTCAGGTAATCTTTATTGGTCACACCCTGTTTTTTAATATGAAATTGTATTATCCCATTTGATGATATGGGTTTTCAAGAAAGCTATTTTCAAATATTGAAACAGTAATGAAGAAGTTAACAATATGAGAATGAATTTTATTTGAGGGTATTTAGAATGTATCAGACCAAAATAAAATATAAAATAATAATCATCTTGATAGAATCTTCAATAAGCGTCAGCAAGAATTGTTTTAATTATGATATACTATATAAATATTTTTTTAAATGTTAATGGTATATCCTAGAAATTGAATTGGTGGGTAGAATATGATTTCAAAATTATGAAATATATCTAGAATTGTTCTATTATTAGCAATGTATTTATTAAATCTTTGTAAATAATCACACTTTTTAGTAAATTTATTTTATACAATAATGATATATTCTTTTAATGAAATTTGTTTTATTTCATATTTTAAACATTTATTGTAATAATTTTATGATTTTTTTATAAATAGTATTTTATTAAATAAAACATAATAAAATTCATATCAAAATTAAATTTTCATGCATTTTTTGGATTTTTCTAAAATGAGATAATTTTTAGTGAATAGTGAAAAAAACTAATGAATAAAATACTATCATTTCATTTCATTAAATTTATTAATTTAAAAGGAAAAACAAATTTTTAATTTTATATTAATTTTAAAAAAGATTCATTTTCATTAGGAAAATATAACTAATAAAATTTGGATTATCAATATACATGATTGTAATATAATTAATCTTTTTTGTTTAAAACAAAATTTTCAAAAAATCATTTTTCCCTGCATTTAATGATTTTCAATTACAAATAATTTTTTACAATAATTTATATTTAATATTTAAAATTTGAAAACACGTTTCTAATTTAGAGGTTAAAATTTGGTAACTAATTCCCTTTTATTTTTGGTCATTATTGATAGTGTCAATATTAATTATGTGTTACCTCAGTGTGGGTAAAATGGGTAAAACATAGTACAAACCATTGTAGAAGAAATAAAAATAAATAAAAAATATGTAATTAATATATTTGATATATTGGGTAATAATTTTATAATATAATATTTAATATTTCTGTAGTTGTGTTCTATTAATATTTAATAATGACTTGTAAAATTTTTATGAAAAGAAATAAAGTCTCCCTATATTTAATTTTGAAGAATAAATTTTTTTATAGGGTATTAAAAAATAATTCCATTTGATAAATGATTGTTTTTTAAAATAATCATTTATTTATAAAATTATTTTTTTTAACTTTTTAATGATAGTATAATTATTAAAAATGAATATGCAACCCAAACATTGTGAATTTTCATGTAATAGAATCATTTAATAAACTCTTTTACAAACATTTAAATAAATACATTTGGGTTTAATTGTGGGATTACATAAATTTTATTAGTAATTATTATTTATAATTTATTTTTAATGGTTCTATATTCAAAATAAATTATTATCTGCCTAATATTAAAATAAAATTATAAAAAATAGTCCCAAAAATGACATTGATTACATTCTATATTTTTAATGTTTTAGTAAATTATTTTATAATGATAAAAATTTGGAAATTGGAAAAAATAGGATTGTATGTGGTCTAATATTTCATCTACTGATCATTATTGTGAACATTTCTACCATAGAAACATAAACCTTAATGATGAAAATTATGTTACAACAAATGATGATGGAAATAGATAACAAGACACTCAATTATTGGGATAATGATTAAAATTTACTAAATTCAACTATAAATCTTGTTAGATGACTTTATTTATTTCTAAAATCTTCATTATAACTAAATTAGTGTGACTTTGATTCACATTTTTATGATTGGGTATTTATAAAATTTTAACGATTTTGATGATTACAATAGTGCCCCTTCACTCAGTTATATGGGAAACAAAACATATTTCATCATTACACCACTTAAATTATCCTACCATAAAAATACATGTATAATTACCTGCTAATGATATCTATAAAACCTGTATTTATCTTTATTTTATCAAAATATTTATCCTTGTATCCTTAAAAAGGGATCTTAATGTAGTATTTAATAGAATAGGTAATCGTGTCACCCAACCTATTTCAATTTATTTATTCATCTACCTTTCAAAAATATATGGTATTCATAATAAATTATTGCATTAGGTTTCCTAAATATAATTAAAGTTTATTATGTTTATGGAACCTTCATTATACATCTTATTTTCAATCAAATTTGAAATTAATGTATCGATCGTTTGTTAAGGTCTTAGACTTCTTCCATATTGGGATAAAATTAATTTTTCAAAACCAACACTCATTTTTGGTTATTATTATGGAATTAATTTTTATATATGATATGTGAAATATTATTATGGTTCGAGAATAACATAATATTTTTATCATTCATTCTCTATTTTCATTATAAAATAAAAGCAATGTTCATTCTAACATAAATACTATCATCTTCATGAATGGTATAATTCATTTTCCTTTTGAAACCATAAATATATATAATTTTAAATTTCTAAAATAGGAACATATATGATATAAATATAATTATTAAAATAATTTTCATGCTGGAATAATGATCCAATTTGACGGTCTGGAACATCGAAACTGTATCCTTCATGAAAAGAATAATTAACACATAGAAATAACAATTTTAAAAAGTTATTATTAGAATATGGGTGTTAAAATATTATGAATTTAAAATTTAAAATATTATATGATTTTATATTGTTCCATTAAAACATTATAATAATTTTAATATTATTATTATTATGAATTTTATATTACATGCAAAGTAAAATAGAAGTTTAGTAAGGGGTTTTCATCTCACTTATATTTCCTTTAGAAAAAAGCCTTATTAATTACTTTTTAACAATTTTTGGAGTTTATAAATCGAGTTACTATATTTTATTACTATTTTAATGAATATTATATGGATTTAAAAAAATAATATAAGGTAATCACTATTACGTTTTTTTAATTTTATTTTACTAAAGTGTTATGTTTTTTTCGTTCCAATTTAATTTCATTGAGACATGGTTTTTTATTAAGAAAAAATAATATTTAATGATGTGTATGTAGTATAACGTTGACATGATATATCACATCTCTATTAATTTAATTTATAATTTTTTTTTTCATTATTTTATTCTTTCATGGGTCTTATTATTCAAAATTTACCATAGTAATAAGGTCATTATGTTACAATCTCATATATATTGGGATTGTTTATGTCTAAAATTCATATAATTAAATTATTTGATATATCAGTCCAAAATTAAATAATCTAATTATACTATTAATATTTTACTATATTACTTTTTTTTCTCCCATTAATATATATTTATATACTCATAATATTGAAATCATTTTTTATGAAAATATTTCATGACTTCACTATTTGGTCAGGATGGTTTATTATGTGTCCATGTTTTTATCAACATTATTTCAATAATAAATTAGAATTCTCATAGTATAGTTAAAATTTATTTTAACCATATTTTAAATTATAAAAAATGTTTCAAAAAATCATCATTTATATATCAGAACATGATACTTTAGAATTTATACAGAAACACTAAAAGTAATACTTGTTCAAACATAGTCTGACTTAATAGAATTTTCCACCATCATGAATGTTAAATGCATTGATGCACTATTTAGAAGTTCACATGTTTATTTAATTATTTTTATAATATTTTAGAAATAAAATTTCTTTAATTATGTTATTACATAATGAAACGTGTCAGTTCCTAAGGAATTCTCAAATAGATCTTTTAAAGTAATTTCTATCAATGTTGAAATATTTCAATGCTACTTATGCTTCCTTGTGGATTTGATTTTGTGATAAAATTCTTATTATTTCTCTAGACCATTTATTATTTCGATTTTGATATTCTTATAAATCCCATAAATTTTCAATAGGTTGTGCTATGATGATTTGGAGATTTGTTTTGATCTTATGGAATACATATGAATGTGTTAATGAATATTTATGGAGTGGAACTGTAATTATATATCCCTGTAATTAATTGAGTAAATATTAATGATTTATGGGATCAAATTGTACCTATGGTTTTACCCAATGACCAAAAAAGATTATATTGTAGGTTATCCATACTGGAAAAAGGTTTTATGGGGGTTATCTAATTCCAAAAGAGGTTATGAAAGTGGCTACCCTAAGACCAAAAGATGGTACCAGAGAAGTTATCCCATTTCTAACTCATGTAAATTGGTGGTAGCCCCATGTATGACATGTGTGAATGTATTTTTGGGTAACCATGAAATAATATTTTTGTGATTTTGATTATTCCGCACATCATGAAACTCAATGGATATTAAAATATTCAAATGTTATAATCAAATTAATAATTTACATTGATTCCATATTGAATCATGTACTATGAAACAAATTATGAATGTAATGACTCATGATTATGAAATAATGGTTTTTGGGAATTGTTCTCAAGGATTGATCTCATGATCTTAACCCCTTATTATCATTTTATACATATTTATCATTGATATCACGATTTTATACCCTTGATGAGATTATAATATGAAACAAAATTGTGTTCCATTTTCACAGGGATATGAATAGTGGTTAAATGTTCGATAAGTCTAATAAGGGTTAGAGTTATGTACAAATAAATATAAGATGATGTAAATGTTATATGTAATAGTTTTTTATATATACATGTACCCATTGACCCAAAAAAAATTTACTTTCACATGGACCCAAAAGTCAAGTAATGAATATTCATATAAAAAGATGTAATATTTAATTGTAAAAATAGTGAGTCACTATAAAAACGACGATAAATTTCAAATGGGGTATTGAAAACTTGTTTAGTATGTTCACTTCAAATTAATGTTTCAAATTACCCTGAGAAGAATATAACCCAAATTTAACGTAGAAGGGGAGTGGAAACACCCCCCTTGGAACTACATTTTAATTTGAATTATTGAATGAGTTGAAATTAAATTCAGGTAAATGACTTAATACAAGACTATGAATTGTATTTTTTATGATCTATCCATGTTCACACGAACCAAGAACAATCATATAGGATTAAGACACTGAATATATTTTTTTGTTGGATGTTTTAATATGGTGAGATCAATATAGAAGAGTTTATCTAGTGATTTTAAATGATTTATTCGTCAATCTAGGATCATATTTATAAAGAGTCGATGTGGAAAAAGTTTATGAATTTTTGGAGAAATCACAACATAAATGGTTCCAATAATCAAAATTTGTTTTGGAATAGTTTACATTCACACATGACAAATAATATATCTATTTTTTAGTTTCCCACAAATCCGGTAATATTGTTCTATCATAAAAAGGAACAAAAATATAATTTGTTTTAGGATATACTCTTAATTGGAACATATAGAAAATAAAATTAATTTTTATTTCTTTAGTGACTAAAATATATATTCAACAATAGTATATGTAATTAATGAAATAATTAAGATTCATGTTGATACATGTCGTGAATGATAAATAGTGATATCGAATTAATATATAAATTATATTTAAATCTTATATATATTTTTTATTTCATTAAATAATGTTCCTCCATCGATTGTCCAGGACATATATTTGAAAATGAGTTTTGATCATAAAAATATTTAGGCTAAAGAAGATTTACCACTATTATCGTATAATCAACACCATAACATTATTACAAATGGTAGATCAAGAAATTGCATAGAGGTCCCTCTTGGAAGGATAATATGTATTTTATGATATTTCAATTATAGAATCTTATTTTACTCATTGTTATTGAGATGTTTTAGAATCTAGGAGATGAAGTAGTGGAATAAAACTATTGACTTATAATTGATTTCAATAGATGAGAAATATAAATTGGATCGTGTTCCTCTAACAATAAATATGAATATAGTTTTATGTGAATTGTTGTTTTTGAAAAATATAGATTACACATTAACAACAATATTAGGTGTAGAGATACACTTGTTTTATGGGATATTAAAAAAAATATAAATTAAAATTATTTTCCTATTGTTAAGAATTCAACATTTTTAATTATGTTTGTATTGGTTGCATAGTTAAGTATGTAGTTAGATAACATTTTCATTAAGACACCATTTCATCATAAATAATTATAGAAAGAGATACATTTGATATAACCTTATATTTATAATTTAACAGTGATAATGAATTAGGAATTTTTTTTTGAAAAAATGATAGTATTTCATAATGAAACCCTTATTGTGGTGTTACAAAAGGATTTATAATTTTATGTAGAATCATAAATATATATATAGTTAGTTTGATAATTGTGTTCAGTTCATGAATCATTCTGATGATACATTAAACACCCAACTTTTATATGTTAATAATATTTTGATTTCCTGAAAAATTGATGTACATATTGATCGTTTAATAGCTTTTATGAACTCTAAATTTGATTTAATGTTTCATAGAGGACCCATGAAGATTCTTATGAATGTTTTAACCCTATAAATAGATGAATATTTGATTAATTTATCCTATGGTTCAATGAATATGAAAAATCAAAACCATTCATCACCCCATTTACATCTCATTATAACATATAGAATAATTTTTCCTTAATGTCAATGAATACTGGAAATATTCGGATTTTTTTCCATATGTTAGTGAAATAAGAGTCTTTATGTATTTGATGACATGCATGAGACCTGATATTTATCATGGAGTGAAGATGTTATGTTATTATACATATAACCCTAGTATTGGTAATTGATAGAAATCCATATGGATTCTATGGTTTATCAATTTCATAATAGAAGTTGTTTTTATGTTGATGAGTGATAAACACGTTGGGAGATTTATTTTCATCAATTATTATTATAATTTTGTAGGCTACCTAAACAAGAGGAAAGACACTATTAATAATGTTTTTCCTATGGTTCGAAGACCTGTGAGTTATAGGTCTTCTCTAATGTGAATAGTGGATTAATCTAACAACTATGTATGTTATATAGAATTGATATAATCATTGAAGGAATTTATATGATTATATAGATATATCATAGAATTATGGATTATCAGGTACAAAATATATGTCTTTTATGATTTAAAGAGTGTTATTTTCCGTTAAATAGATTCAAATCATCATTAATTAAACATGGATATTGATGTTTAGATCCGTTTCAATTTTTATATTGTCAACTAAATGTATATCTCACATAGAAAAATAATAAAAAACCACAAATTTATTTTTATGAAGATATTTGTAGGGATCAATAGGAAATTCTATTTGGACATGACCAGTAACTATCACACTTGTTATTTCTATGAGATTCATTAATTAATTTGGATGAAAATTTTGATAATCATCTTTTGGACATACTTTCAATCATTATGGATATTATTTATTATTGACTATAAATAATCACCTCAATAAAAGACTTGACTTCCTGTTTAAATAAACACATAGCATTCATTTAATTATTTTCATCAAACACATTCTATAAATATAAGTTCTTTTCATGTGTAAAGTAATTTAATTTATGTTATACCACTAGAATAAAGTAATGTTATTCTTTCCTCATGTATATATCTCATATTTCCAAAAAACAAATAAAATTCTTATTATTGTTATTATTGTTTGTGTATTAGAGTGAGGAAATATTTGTAACCACAAGAAAAACTTATGCACAAAATAACCCTAATGAGATTTAGTAACTCTTACATGAACTATCAATTTTATTATATATATGTAATTTCAAGGAGGAATAATATTGTTTATTTTTTGTTTTAATTTATCATTGATTTTAAATGAAATTTTATATTGTAGTTTTATATAATTGTTTTTCAAAAATATCGAAGATAAGGTATATGTATATGTAATATTTAAACCACCCAAGATAAATGATATGAGGACCCATTAATGAGGCCATCTGATCAAAGAATCTACTAAATATGGTAGCTCTAAAATATGAAATGCAATTCATTATTCTTTTCGAATAATAATTAATAAATATATAATTTATAAATTATTGTAAATAAGATTTTCATTAATTATTATTAGTTCAATAATCATAACCATTCTTATCATAAATTACTAAAATGTAATATTTTGGGAAGTAGAACCTATATAAATATCATGGAATGTAAATATATTTAATTTAAAATCATTTCATTCATTAAAATGAAATAATTGTTACACTATTTAAATTTTTCAATAGAAATATTAATATTCTGTGTAGGTCAAGCATTTTTTATCTTTAATAAATGTAAAACGTTTATATTACTAATCTAATGTATAAACCTTAAATACCACTATATTTTTAAATATAAATTTCTTTATTTTATAGGATTTATTTGATTGTTTTTTTTGATAAAAATGAATTCATGTATGAGTTATTAACTATCATCATCAATTTTTTTTTTCCAACCCCTGGAATTGGTGGGTCACATCCCAAATAGTTTTAAATAAATGATTATGTATTTATACATTATATAAAATAAATAATAATTAAAATAAAAAACTTAATACAATCATTTTAAATATTATATGACTATGTTTAATTAAATAAATCCAATACAATATATAAAAAAAATAACATATTTAATTCAATTTTTCTCATATCATTTTTTGTGTGTTTTTGTGTTCTATTCTAAATAAAACATATCCTGATATTTATTCTAATAAAATAAATTGTTTTTTTTCAATAAGTATTCCATTTATTAATTAAAAATTTGTTGAGTTTTTCACGGGTTATATTTATTATAATTATTAATGAATATCTATTATAAATCAATGTATCTATGGATAGAATAAACCCAAAACATTACACCAGAAATAAAAAACTATTTGATTATATAAATCACAATATTTATTCTTACACCAACCCCCTCATGCCCCCACCATCACCTTGAAATTAATAATTTAAAGTTTTATTTTTTAAAAAATTATATAATATAATATTTGGATTAGGAAATGTGGCTTGGGTTATTCATAATCATTTGATTAACAAGGGGTAGGACCTATATTTAAATTTAGAGATAATTCATTAATTTTCATATCAACACCCTGATCTGACATGTGGTTACTCTCTATTTTATCTCTTCCTCTGTTAATTTAAAGGATGTGATTAATCATCCGATATATTAAAAATCTGTTACACTTCTTCTATCTTCTAAACATGAGGGAACCATTCTTATTTCTAACATTTGAGGTTACTATTAATCTGGTAATACATAATAAATGAACTACTATGTATACCAAAAAATAATGGATCTATATATTTCATTTGGTACTAGACAAAGATTAATTAACAAAATTTTTTCTCCTCCGTAACCCTCAATCCTTATTTAATATAAGTACCAATGGTATAGGGAGGTGGAAAATCAATGTTTTGGGAAAACTGTGAGTGAAATTTTTGTTTTTATTATAATTGATATTATTATTCTACATTAAAGTGTCATTTGAAAATATTATCAAATATTAAATATATTATATTTAATAACTAATATATTTTAAATTTTATGAATTTACATTATTCATGGATGTTCTAGGGGAAAAACACCTCCAGTAATGATTGAATCATTTAATTTGATTTATGGAATCCGAACAAAATCAGGATCAATATATTGAACAAAAATATTGATAGCTTTAGAGGAGAATGCATATGATTCTTCCATTTTGTCACATCCATGTAATTAAAATGGAACTTTTTGTGGAACATCCAGTCCTCCTGTTCATGAATGATCTAGTATGAATCCAATTTAATAGATGACTGAATGTTCAACTGATATTTTTTGAACTCATAAAAAAAATAAGAAAAAATATAATTGGATTGAGTGGTGAAATGGATATGCCAAATACCCACTATAACAGTCATTAAATAATACTAGAACACCCAATGGATATTCTAGTTATCTTATTTCTCGATGATCTATTTATAATCCCCTCAATGGATGACAAATAGATACGATAAAATTTCAGGAATCCTCATCAACCCATTAAACTAAATTATTTTAGGATTGATAGGGGTAATGGGTAGGATTCTACCAGACATTGAAATATATCAAATTACACAATAACATCTAGTAGAATATCCATTCCACATATTCTTGTATGGTATTGTATAGACCCGTAAAAATCAAGGGGAATTTTTTCTTAATTTTCTTTGCAATTTTACAAGAGTGCGGTTTCTGACGGCACCTGATTCCGAGGATCGGTGTGCCTGGAATCAATTTCTGAAGTTTGGCTCGGGTACCTTTAGTGAACAAACGAGCGGGAATTTCTAACTTTTGAATCGGTGCCCGGAATCGAATTCCGAGGGCACCAATGGAACCGAAGTACTGGTAATTTCTTAGAAACTCCTGTTTTGGAGTTTCGTTTACACGAGTGTTGATAATAAAAATTGTGGAAGTTTATTATATAATTAGACTACAATTTTTATTATTTTACTCTAAGTGTAAGTTCGTGATGGGAGTTGGGTAACCACCCAACCTCCCTTGGGAGGTTATGAGTGTGGTGGGGCCCACACGATCCCCACCCCTTCATATCCTATAAAACCCCCCTCAACTCCCACTTTAATTATGTTAACATAAGTTATAACCTATGACTTAAATGTAATGAGTTAATGAGGTGAGTTGTGTGTGGTTACTGAATTTCAAACTCTTGAAATTCAATTGTGTTGTTGTGTTAATAAAATAATAAAGAGTCTTATTTTATTTTTGTTAGAGTTTTGTCTCCTTGAGAGAGTTGGGAAGCATTCTTCATCTTCATCAACCTCAATAAAGAATGCGAATAACACCGTTCTTCAACGAAAAACTTCTCCGCCGAAGAACACGGTTCTTCTGCGACGCCGTATCCGCGACGCGACGTTCTTCTTCCACATCGTCTCTTCCGAGAAGGTTTTCTGCGACGAAATCACTGTCAAAGAACTTCGAATCCTCGCTTCACGACGTCGATGTTGTTTCCTCGCGACGCCTGACCTCCACGACGCTCGTCTTCTGCGGGTCGTTGACGAACACCGCTCTGGAAGCCGAGGTAGGGGATTATTGTTATTTTATTAAATTATTTCCGTTCTTGATTCTAGCATGTCGAACTTCGTGGTTAATCCACTAAATGTTATCGTTTAACGAGAGGGGGTCGGGCCGCACAAACACGGCCGAACCCCCTTCCTATATTCAAGTTTGATTCTTTGCGGATGGAACGGGATGGCGTGGTGCCGTCACACCACGCGGAAATCACACGGCAAGTATTGTGTGGTGCTGTCGCGCCGCGCCGTGGAAAGATATTCAAGAACGCGACGCCATCGCGCCACGTCAAAGGAAATAAAAGGTGCTGCGGCCAGAGAGGGGCCGCGGTGGAGGGGCACGGTGCCATCGCACCGGGCCAGATGACAAGGGCTGCGACCGGTTCCAGGCCGCGTCGGAGCAAGGTGACCGGCGGCCAGCCGGGCCGCCGGTGTCGGAGCTGGAAGGGGACCGGCCACCGCCGGTCCCGTTGAGAGGGAGCCAGCCAGCCAGGTCGGGCCGGCCAGAAAGGAGATATCTGGGGGAATTAAATTCGCCCAGCCAGCTCAACGGCCACCCATAATGAGGGGGGGGGGGCTGCGGTTTGAGAAGGGGGGGGGGGGGGGCAGGCGCCCCCCTCTTTTTTTCAATCAGCTCGGCCGAAGCCGAGCTCACAGCACGCTGCCCTTAGCAAGACCGGTGCCTGGCTGGTCCACCAGGCTGGGCCGAGCCCAGCCGGTCCGGGTCAACCCTGTATGGGGCGGGTAGACCCGGTTCGGTCCGACCGCAGGGTCTCGGGCCGGGACGGTCCGGGCCCGAAACCCCTTATCGGATTTTTTGGGTTCAAATGCCCATAATTCGGGCTACGGACCTCCAAACGATGCGCCGTCAGCGGCGTTGCGATCCTTGGATCGAGACGGTCAGTTCGTTATATCGCATTCAATGTTTAGGAATACTTTGATTTCGTCCGGGTTGATTCTTACATGAATCCAACCGGGCCCTCGGAGCGGAAACGCTCATATCTTGAGCTACGGACGTCCGATTGACGTGTCGTAAGCTTTGTTGGGTTCCTCTTAGTGAGATGGATACTTTGGAATTCTCCGCCCAGGTTTTGGACTTAGAAGGAGTACGGTCGGGTTGGTTTTTCCTTAAAAACCAACCGGGCCCCTGGAACGAAAAGGCCAATAACTTTCAGACCGGGCGTCCTATTGACGCGCCGTCTGCGACGTTGAGTTCCTGTTGACGATACGGAACTTTTGGATACATCAACTATGGACTTTGTGACAGTTGATGTATCAGCCTCTCAGCTCATGGAGCGGACCCTCCCGAAAGAGCTTGCTGTGTGCGGGAACCCTAGAGCTGGCTGCGACTGCTACTGTGACTGCGAAGACGACTGTGCAGAGATCCGTAGTAGATTCGACGACGACGACTACAGAACTCAGCGATCCTATGTGGATCAGTGATATCGATCCTATGTGTGTCTGATCCTGTGTGGGTCAGCGCTCAGCGGTTTTGTGTGAGCCAGCGCCTACAAATCCTATGTGGGTCTGATCCTGTGAGGGTCTTTGCGGGGCTTAGTTTCCTACCGATCCTTTGTGGGTCATTACGGGGGTTAGTACCTATCGATCCTTTGTGGGTCTGACGACATAGATGGATCAGTGATAATCTCTATCGTCTTTCGAAGAGGTATACCTGTGTGAGCTGAATCATGTTTACCTTCATGTGTGGATTGTGTTGTGCTATCCTGTGTGGATTACGTTTTGCTTTCCTATGTGGAATACGTATACTTTCCTGTGTGGACTGAGTTGTACTTGGGCTCGGAGGTTGGAGCGTATTGGAATTGATGACTTAGGTATATGTATGGGCATATACCTAAGCATTGTCGGTTGTTACTTCTTGATTGTATCTTTCTTTTTTGGTTTATCATTTGTGGATTTTGGGAGACCTTCGGGGGTCTCGGGGTCCGTACTGAGTAGCTTATACTCACCCCTGCACGGGCTATGCCCGCACTACGTTGTGTTGGTTGCAGACGACGGACAACGTTGATCGTGGTTGAGGCTCGCAGAGCAGGACGGTACCTGGAGGTGGACCACTGGGCGGGACGTGCTCGGAGCGGACGACGGGACCCGGGGAGCAGTGGAGCTATATGTACCTACCCTTCAGGTGGGATTTCCAGTGCATAGCTCGGTGTAGTGGCTTTTACGTTATAGTTGATGTTTTCCCTTTCGAGTTGTACTTTACTTTATGTTTGGGATTGTATACTGGCCCATTTAATTTTCCGCACTTTCAGTTGTACTCTTTTTTTACATAGTGTTTACTTTTTTGCTTTCTTACTATGTGGTGCTTATTTACTTTATAATGTAAATGCCTTCCCTTTCTACTAGGATTTACGCCGTGGTGCTGGTCGCCATCCCTTGGCCTATGGAATGCGGGCATGGGGTAGTCACGGCACGGGACCCGAGGACGGGTCGTGACAAATTGGTATGATAGGAGTTCGGTTCTACCGCGAACTCTGATCTTTTCTATGTGAAGCAATAGTGTTTAGCGTATTGAGTGTGGTTATCAGTCCAGGGAGTCCAGTGTTGGTGCGGCGGCCGACGAAACCATACACCACGACCCTGACTTCTGATTTCCGACTTAATGCACGAAAACATTGATTGCCTGTGTGTTTCAAGTTTTATTTGTGATTACTTTGTATAAGATCACCAGGTATATTGTTCTGACCATGGAGCACCTGTTTCCTTTTCAGGATGGCCCCACGATGGCAGCCAGCTAGGGTTCCGAGAGTCGAGCGTGACGACAGCCCACCGAGCGACGAGGCCTCAGTGCAGGTCCCTTTGTCATCTGTGGCACCGACGGTATCTTTACCCGCCGAGCCCCTGATACTTCCAGCACCAGCCGCTGACGATCGACGTCGCCTCAGCACACTGCATGAGTTTTAGCGCCAGCAACCACCCAGTTTTCATGGGGAGATGGACCCCTAGGCAGCTGAGGACTGGCTAGAGGTAGTCTTATGAGTTTTCAGGCTAGTGAGGACACCAGTAGACCTCATGGTGATCCTCGCTGCGAGCCTACTGCACGCAGTAGTGGGCCGATGGTGGAGCTTGATGCTCCAGGTTCACGATGAGGCATCTCTCCTTTGGACGGACTTTGAGAGCCTCTTCTGCTCGGAGTTCGTCCTAGCCACCCTCTATGCGGTGCGTATTAAGGAGCTTCTTCAGCTGCGACATGACAGAATGACGGTCGCTCATTACTCGGCGAGATTTTCGGATCTCTCACCCTACTCTACCGACATGGTACTGGACCCATTCTTCCAGGCCCGGACCTTCGAGCAGGGATTGAGACACGAGATTGGTGCATCGCTGATCTCCCTCAGCATACCAACTCAGACGAGAGTACTGGAGCGGGCCCTTTTGATCGAGAGCTTTCTTGTTGAGTCTACACCAGCGCCGAGACCCACCGCAGGGCGGCACATAGCAGAGTCTTCTGCAGCAGGCAGTCGACGGATGACTCAGGGGTCCAGGCAGACCAGACCCTCAGGCATATGACCTCAGGACACTGGCTCAGCATTGCGGGGAACACAGCGCAGAGCCAGTCTTTCGAGAGGCAGACAATATTACTCGTGCGGAGGGTAGGGCCACATGGCTCGTGACTGCCCGACCCGCCGTGCCGAGGAGCAGCAGATGGTTGAGGGACCACCGAGGCAGAGGCAGAGGGTCAACCGTGGCGGTCCGCAGGGTGGAGGCGGACGAGGAAGAGGAGCTAGCCGAGCAGTAGGTGGTGGGCGATGCTTTGAGGTTCTACCACCACCACCACCAGGAGGTCCACCCCAACCACAGGGAGCTGGCGGGCAGAGACAGGCACAGCTCCAGGCAGAGGATGCCTACGACCACAACGCGCCAGATATTATTCGAGGTATTATCTGTGTTTATTCCAACCATTCTGCAGTACTTATATACAAAAGAGCGAGTAACTCTTTCATAGCCACTACCCTTGTTCGGAGCTCGGAGATTCCGACAGAGTCGTTGGCTCGATCCTTACGGCTAGAGACTCCTACGGGAGTAGACTCCACGATTACGCACTGGTGCCGGAAGTGTTAGAATACTATAGGAGGCGAGATCTTCGGCTGGGATCTTCTTGTAGTGATGTCGAGGCCTTACGACGTCATCATGGGAACGGATTGGTTATCTACGGTATATGCCCAGATTGACTGTTTTAGGCGCAAGGTGCGATGAGTACGCACCGATGGGAGCAGGTTCACCTTCACCGGCGAGAAGGGAGCCTTCGCAGCACAGGATGGACTTCCTCAGAGGAGAGGATATCCCATCACTCATCAGTTGGCTAGCCTCATCCTAGGATCAGTTGACGTGCAGAGTCCTGGTTGTCCTGCAGTGGTGGATCAGTTTGCGGACGTCTTCCCCGACGATGTTCCAGGGTTACCTCCTCGTAGAGAGGTAGACTTTTATATTGACATGTACCCCGACACTGCTTCGATATCGACTCCAGCATATTGGATGGCCCCCACTATGCATCGAGAGCTACAGGTATAGTTGTAGGACTTGCAGGGCAAGGGGTTCATCTGACCCAGTGTTTCACCCAGGGCTTCCCCGATTTTGTTCGCCAAGAAGGCGGACCTGAGCCTGCAACATTGTGTTGACTATCATCGCCTGAACCAGGTGACAGTGAGGAACAAGTATCCGCTACCGAGTATTGATGACCTCTTTGATCAACTCAAGGGAGCACGGTGGTTCTCGAAGATAGAACTTAGGTCAGGCTATCATCATCTCAGAGTTAGAGGCGAGGACGTGCAGAAGATGACCTTCAGATGTCAGTATGGACACTATGAGTTCTTGGTTATGCCTTTCAGCGTAACCAATGCTCCAGAAGTGTTCATGGCCCTCATTAACAGGATCTTTCAGCCATACCTCGATCGATTTGTCGTGGTCTTCATCGACGACATTTTGATATACTCGACGACTAAGGAGGAGCACGCCTACCACTTATGGTTTGTACTAGACACACTCCGAGAGCACCAGCTTTATGGTAAGCTCTCAAAGTGCCAGTTCTGGATAGGTGAGGTCCACTTCTTGGGACACGTCATCTCTGAGGCTGGAGTTGCAGTGGATCCTGCAATGATCGAGGCAGTGTTAGCTTGGGAGCCACCCAGGAGTGTGACGGAGGTTCGGAGTTTCGTGGGACTAGCCGGATACTACCAGAGATTTGTGCTAGACTTCACTAGAGATGCGACACCACTATCAGCTTTGACGAAGAAGGAGAAACCATTCGTGTGGTCAGATAGATGTTAACAGAGCTTCCAAGAGCTGAGATAGAGATTGACCTGCACACCTATCTTGAGGTTACCTGAGGAGGGAGTAGTGTACGTAGTCTACGGCGATGCATCAGGGACCGGACTCGGTTGTGTCTTGATGCAAGAGCGGGCAGTGATCACCTAAGGATCACGTCAGTTGAGGCCTCATGAGCAGAACTACACTACCCATGACCTGGAGTTAGCGGAAGTGGTCTTCGCTCTAAAGACATGGCGACACAACATGATGGGCGAGGGCTTTACAATCTTTTCTGATCATCAGAGTCTCAGGTACATCATCTCACAGAAGGACCTGAACCTGAGACAGCGGCGATGAATCATGTTCCTCCAGGACTATGAATTTGAGATAGTCTATACTCTTGGAAGGGGGAACGTAGTAGCTGATTCCCTCACCAGGAGGACGGGCATTCAACTACTTGAGGAGGCGACAGAGCAGCTAGCCTCTTTGAAGATATCCTTCATGGATAGAGATGGAGCTGCCTTCCTTCAGTCTCTCACAGTCACTCCTCCACTTCTACAATAGTTAATAGAGTCATAGCATGGGGACGCTGACTGTGAGACGCGGCGTGCACAGATATCCCTAGGACAGGCACCTGATGGTTTCTCTTTTGGAGCAGAGCACGACATCCTTTTCAAAGGACGTACCATGTTACCAGTTGCTTTACGGGAGGAGGTGTTGAGAGAGTTTCATACTTCACCCTTGGCGGTACATCCCGGACTGTAGAATATGTACTAGGATCTCAAACGACAGCACTGATGGCCAGGCATGAAGAAGGCTGTGGCAGAGTTCGTTTCTCAATGCCTCACCTTCCAGCAGGTGATGGATGAGAATCAGGTACCAGCAGGCTTGTTTCATCCCTTGGAGGTTCTGGAGTGGAAGTGGGACGACATATATATGGACTTCGTGACTTGACTTCCACGCACTTCCAGAGGTCATGACTCCATCTGGATGATTGTCGACCAACTCACCAAGTTGTCTCACTTCTTACCCATCCGAGAGCAGGGCTCAGTGGAGAGCTTGGAACGTCTTTACGTTCAGGAGATTGTATGGCTTTACGGTGTACCATCATCTATCGTCTCCGATCGAGATGCTCTCTTTACTTCCCGGATTTTGAAGGGGGTGCAGGAGGCGTTCGGGACGCAGCTACGTTTGAGCACAGCCTTTCATCCTCAGACGGATGGTCAGACGGAGAGGACCATTCAGACCTTCGAGGACATGCTCCGTGCTTGTCTCCTCGACATTGGTCGTACCTGGGAGGACCACCTACCCTTGGTGGTGTTTTTGTACAAAAACAGCTACCACCCCACCATCGGGATGCCACCGTACGAGGCGTTATACGGCCGACCTTTTATATCTCTTTTGTACTGGACATACCCTGGGGAGTCAGCACTTGTGGGGCCGGAGATGGTCCAGGCCACGACAGAGAAGGTCCAGGTCATCCAGGAGCGGATGAGGACAGCTCAGAGCCGGCAGAAGTCATACGCTGATAGGAGGCGGAGGCCACTAGAGTTTGAGGATGGCGACCATGTCTTCTTGCGTGTCTCACCTAGACATGGTTTACGGAGGTTTGGCCGAGTCAGCAAGTTATCTCCGTGCTTCATCGGACCATTTCAGGTCCTCATTAGGATTGGCGAAGTGGATTATCGTCTGGCTCTACCACCTTAGTTGCACCGGGTGCACGACGTATTCCTAGTATCTCATCTGAGGAGATATGTGCATGACCCAACTCACATCATTGACCATGGGTAGCTTGAAGTTGATGATGGGGTGACTTTTATGGAGGTCCTGGTGGAGTTCAAGGATCGACATGATCGGTTCCTACGTGGATGGTCGATTCCTCTAGTACGCATCAAATGGCAGCACGGGAACCTCCAGGAGAGAACTTGGGAACGGGAGGCTCAGATTCGTGCTCAGTACCCTCATTTGTTTCCCTAGTTTTGATGTGTCTTAACGGGGACTTAAATCCCTGAGGTGGGAGTAATGTAAAGACCCGTAAAATTCAAGGGAAATTTTTTCATAATTTTCTTTGGAATTTTACAAGAGCGCGGTTTCTAACGGAACCTATTTCCGAGGCCCGATGTGCCCGGAATCAATTTCCGAAGTTTGGCTCGGGTACGTTAAGTGAACGAAAGAGCGGGAATTTCTAACTTTTGAACCGGTGCCCGGAATCGATTTCCAAGGGCACCGATGGAACCGCAGCACTAGTAATTTCTTAGGAACTCCTGTTCCGGAGTTGCGTTTACACGACTGTTGATAATAAAAATTGTGGAAATTTATTATATAATTACATAACAATTTTTATTATTTTACTCTAAGTGTAAGTTCTTGATGGGAGTTAGGTAACCACCCAACCTCGCTTGGGAGGTTATGAGGTTTGTGGGGCCCACACGAGCCCCACCCCTTCATATCCTCTAAAACCCCCCATCAACTCCCACTTTAATTTTGTTAACATAAGTTATAACCTATGACTTAAATGTAATGAGTTAATGAGGTAAGTTGTGTGTGGTTATTGAATTTAAAACTCTTGAAATTCAATTGTGTTGTTGTGTTAATAAAACAAGAAAGAGTCTTATTCTAATTTTGTTAGTGTTTTGTCTCCATGAGAGAGTTGGGAATCATTCTTCATCTTCTTCAACCTCGACGAAGAACGCGAAGAACACCGTTCTTCAACGAAGAACTTCTCCGCCGAAGAACACGGTTCTTCCGCGATGCCGTATCTGTGACGTGACGTTCTTCTTCCGCGTCATCTCTTCCACAACGGTTTTCCGCGATGAAATCACCGTCAATGAACTTCGAATCCTCGCTTCGCGACGTCGACGTTCTTTCCCAGCGACGCCCAACCTCCGCGACGCTTGTCTTCCGCGGGTCGTTGACGAACACTGCTCTTGAAGCCGAGGTAGGGGATTACTGTTATTTTATTCAATTATTTTCGTTCTTGATTATAGCATGTCGATCTTCGTGGTTAATCGACTAAATGTTACCATTTAACGAGAGGGGGTCGGACCGCACAAACACGGTCGAACCCCCCTCCTATGTTCATGTTTGATTCTTTGCGGATTGAACGGGATAGCGTGGTGCCATCACACCACGCCAAAATCACATGGAAAGTATTGCACGGCACCATCCCACCGTGCCGTGGAATGAAATTCAAGAACGCGGTGCCGTTGCGCCGCGTCAAATGAAATCGAAGGCTCTGCGGCCAGAGCTGGGCCGCAGCGGAGGGGCACGGTGCCGCCGCACTGCGCCGGACGAAAAGGGCCACGGCCGGTTCCGGGCCGCGGTTTAGCAAGGTGACCGGCGGCCAGCCGGGCCACCGATGTCGGAGCCGGAAGGGGACCGGCCACCGCTGGTCGTGTTGAGAGGGAGCCGGCCGGCGAGGTCGGGCCGGCTGGAAAGGAGAAATACTGGGGAATTAAATTCCCCCGTCCAGCTCAACGACCCACTATAATGAGGGGGGCCGCGATTTCACAAGGGGGGGGGGGGGGCAGGCGACCCCTCTTTTTTTCAATCAGCTCGGCCGAAGCCAAGCTGGCAGCGTGTTGGGCACGCTGCCCCGAGCCAGACCGGCGCCCGGCCGGTCGGCCAGGCCGGGATGCGCCGCGCCGGGCCGGGGTGGGCCATGCCCGGCCGGGTCGACCCTGTCCGGGGTGGGTCGACCCGGTTCGGCCCAAACGGGGGGTCTCGGGCCGGGACGGTCCGGGCCCGAAACCCCCGTTATCGGATTATTTGGTTTCAAATGCCCATAACATGGGCTACGGACCTCCAAACGACGCTCCATCTGCGGCGATGCGATCTGTGGATCGAGACGGTCGTTTCGGTATATCGTACTCAAGGTTTCAGAATACTTTGAGTTCGGCCAGTTTGGTTCGTACACGAAACCAACCGTGCCCTCGGAGCGGAAACGCTCATATCTTGAGCTACGGACGACCGATTGACATGCCGTCAGCTTTGTTGGGTTCTTCTTAGTGAGACGGATCTTTTGGCATACTCCGCCCGAGGTTTGGACGCAGGTGGAGTACGGTCTGGTTGGTTTTTCCTTAAAAACCAACCAGGCCCCTAGAACGAAAATGCCAATAACTTTCAGACCGGGCGTCCTATTGACGCGCCGTCTACGACATTGAGTTCCTATTGACGATACAAAATTTTTGGATACATCAAATCTGGACTTTGTGACAGTTTATGTATCAGCCTCTCGGCTCGTGAAGCGGACCCTCCCGAATGAGCTTGTTGTGTGCGGGAACCCTAGAGCTGGCTAGGACTGCTACTGTCACTGTACGACGACTGTGCATAGATCCTCATTGGATTTGACGACGACGACTACAACACTCAGCGATCCTATGTGGATCAGTGCTACCAATCCTGTGTGGGTCTGATCCTGTGTGGGTCAGCGCTCAATGGTTCGGTGTGAGCTAGCGCCTACATATCCTGTGTGGGTCCGATCCTTTGTGGGTCTTTGCAGGGGTTAGTTTCCTACCGATCCTATGTGGGTAATTACGGGGGTTAGTACCTATCTATCCTTTGTGGGCCCGACTACTTAGATGGACCAGTGATCATCTCTATCGTTTTTTGAAGAAGTATACATGTGTGAGCTGAATCATGTTTACCTTCTTGTGTGGATTGTGTTGTGCTATCCTGTGTGGATTACGTTTTTCTTTCCTATGTGGAATACATATACGTTCCTGTGTGGTCTGAGTTGTAATTGGGATCAGAGGTTGGAGCTTATTGGAATTGATGACTTAGGTATATGTATGGGAATATACCTAAGCAGTGTCGGTTGTTTCTTCGTGATTGTATCTTTCTTTTGTGGTTTATCCTTTGTGGATTTTGGGAGACCTTCGGGGGTCTCGGGGTCCCTAATGAGTAGCTTATACTCACCCATGCACGGGCTATGCCCGCACTACATTGTGTTGGTTGAAAACGACGGACAACGTTGATCGTGGTTGAGGCTCGCAGAGCAGGACGATACATGGAGGTGGACCACTGGGCGGGACGTTCTCGGAGTAGACGGCGGGACCCGAGGAGCAGTGGAGCTATCTGTACCCACCCTTATGTGGAATTTCCAGTGGACAGCTCGGTGTAGCGGCTTTTACATTACAGTTTCTGTTTTCCCTTTCGAGTTGTACATTACATTCAGTTTGGGTTTGTATACTGGCCCATTTACTTTTCCGCACATTCAGTTTTACTCTGTTTTTAATTAGTGTTTACTTTTCCGCTAGCTTACACAGTGGTACTTGTTTACTTTACAAAGGCAATGCCTTCCATTTCTACCGAGATTTACGCCTTGGTTCTAGTCGCCAGCCCCTGGCCTATGGAAGGCGGGCTTGGGGTAGTCACGACACGGGCCTCGAGGACGGGTCGTGACAGGTATAATAGAAAGCCACATCATGGGTTGACTTCATATTCCTCTAAAATTATTAGAATAGATACAATAATTTTCAACCAAATGTTTTTTATGTTGAGGGGGAAATTGGTATATTTAATACCAGTTATAAATTCAATAAAATTCCACAAAAACATCTAATTGAACTGATAGTCCCATTATTCTTAGGTTTTATTGTGGGAATCCCTCACATCTGATGAATGAAACATCTACTAAAATTCTTGGAATACCAGCACATTCCACTAAAATATCACTATCATGAGAGGGTAATGGATTGGTTTCTTTTATACTTGAACATTGATGATAATACACTAAGCATTATTATAATATTCTCAATGTTCAATTATTAATATAATCCTAGGCAGGACTAAAAGGTCCCCAGAAATTTTTGCAACACAAACCAACAAATTCAATTGAAATTTTGCAATGTTGAGAGAGATGATAAATAGTTCTATTCATTAATGGAACAAATTTGAATTTTTAAGTAAAATTTATTCCTACTAAAACATATTTAATGAATATACAATAAAACATTCAATATTCACATTTTAGGTGTAAATTTTCTATCAAATATGAAAACCCTTCAATAACTCATATATTAAATTCAAACAAATTGTATGTAGGTTCATAGAAATGATAGTCCATACATTTTATTTTTATATATGATTATTAATATTATATATAAAAATGTTCCAAAATAGAGATTTAATAAATGTGATAGTTCAATTATCTGTTATATCGGGTGGTATAATATAAAAATATATAAAATATGAATTGAATTTTTTGAAGAAATATATTGTGAATTTTCTAATAGAAGGATTTTATGGTTACAAAAGTGGATAATGAAATAATAATTTTTTTTCAAAAAAAAACAAACAAGGTACCTATATATTTATTTATTTATTTTGAAATGGTGTAATATTTCTATAAAAATTTGAAAAAAATTGATTTTTAATGTTTTTATAGTTTGTGAACTAGAGGTTGATGTTTAAACAACACTTCTCTTATGTTTGAACAATTATATGATTATTTTATAAATATGTGTGGTTATTTAACTGTTGGATTTCTGAAATTCATGCATATTTTAACAGACAAGATAAAACATAATTGATCTCACAAAAATCACCACCAACAGAATAATTCTATCAAACAATTTTTTAATCTCAATTCTACATTTTATAAGTCCGACATGTCAATGATTGTATCATTTACAACATAAATTAAAATATATATATATATATATTCTTTCATAATAAATATATTATTTCTGTAAAATTGGTATTGTAAAATCAAGACACTCAATAATTATATTTAAAATTGTGGAAATACACCTTAAATAAAATAGAATATTACAAATTTTGATGCAGCTATCAAGAGGAAAATCAACTGTCAAAAATTATAGGCTACTCAGTTATTACATCTAAATAAAATATTATTCCTACAAAATTATAAACTATCATGGTTTTTTATAATAACCTCTATAATACACTGAAATGTGTACAAAAAATAATTTTTTTTATACCAATGAAATTAATAAAATCTATATTGATAATTAGAAAGTGGAATATAATGCTAAATGGTTTTGTGGGGTCAATATGTTAACCAACGTACCTATCGACATGAGAAGCATGTACGGATCCAACTATCTTTATATGGAAAACACTTTTTTCTATATAACAGAATTATTATCAGCTCTAAAATGATCAGAAATATTGTCTTCCCGTTAGAATCAGTATGATTTTTAAATTTTGGAAAAGAAACCTTTATCTAAATATTCATAAATTAATTTTTAAATTTACTTACCCTTTTAAAAAAATCATATCATCTATTCAATTCAATATTTTTTTAATTCTATTATTAATGGTTAATCCCTTCTGAATCATTCCTTCATCATATGGATGAGTAGTCTTCTAGACCAATGATATATACTAAAAAGATTGCCTTATTTATTTATTTAATGAAAAATATGTGTTTATATGTGATTTATTTACTTTTTAATCATATTATTTATATAAATTGGATAAATAAATATTTATTAATATATATATATATATTTATTTGTGTGTCTTTTTACAATTATATATGTTTTTTATAAAACTATTTGTGTGTAAACTGTTTTTATATATGTATTTATATTTCTGAGTGCATTCATACAATATGATTAGTAGTATTTTAAAATTTGACCAATGGAAATGATATAAGGATGGACCTGAACCGCCCCACCCACATGGTGATTCTCACCATCTCTCTATCTTTCAGAAAATTGGGGTTCTCATAGAAAAATATTCACTTCACCATTTCTTCTAATTTGGGTGATGAGATTTTCATCCCCCTATATTAATGTCCTCTTATTCTTCACTTTCTCTAAAAAAAATTAATATAGTGATTTTTTAATATATTGATTCATTAATTTTTTATATTTTTTTTGGCCAATGGCATTAATGTAGTCATTAAAAGTCTTTGAGTACATAACAACCATTCAAATACTGATATTATAGATTTTATCAATATTTAATAATACTTCATTGTTGTTTAATTATTGGATATTTTATGATTTTGAATTACGCAGGTGAAAGGTGTAGATATTCATATTAATATTTGATATCTCTTTTGGTCATCCTTTTTTATTTTTCCTCCGGATTAGTGTTGGTTTTGTCTCTGGTTTAGGTTGTGGATTGTTTTCCTATTACATAGAGTTTAATAACATAAATTATCCAAACAATTTTCTTATTCAAACACCAATCATCCTAGACCACATCCATGGTTTAGTGTGTGGTGTTCATTGAGGTTGCGTTTTGTTTTATTGAGGTGATTCAATGATGGATATTATGATAACAGTAGGTATTTTTATCACCACCTTTATTCATTTTGTTTTGTTATTATTTTTTTTATTATAATATGTTTTCCATGCTTCATAATATCATACATATGTCCTCAATATGAGAGTATTAATAGTTTCATGTGTTACATATTCTCACAATTAATTTCATTAATGAAATGATTTCTGGTCAGCTGTTGGATCTCTATTAATTATCATCATTAAATATTTATTGAAGAATATTCCATTGTAGAACATTTAGGGTCATAGTTTGTTCATGGATTTATTTTTATCTTATCATGGATATTTATCTAGGATGATGGGAAAAATCAGGGTATTGTTTATTTAATTAATCAACCCCTTAAATAATGATTATACATTTCAATGTAAGGAACACATCTTTATCTCTTCTTTTATCATTATGTGTTATGAAATATATAATGAACTAACATAATCTTAATTGGTTATACATAACAAGGATACTCTTAGAATCTTGAAAATATATGCACATATGATACTAAAACGCATGATAACACATATTCTATTTTATTTACACAATATATAGGTCATAGGGATCCTCTGAATTCATTGTTAACAAAAATGAGGATAGACCTGCACCTCTCATCACCTGAGGAAATAAGTGATCACTACATGAGAACCTTCTTCTTTTAAAGATACTTATGTGATAATTCATTGGGTTTTGTGTGTCTATTTTTTACTACCTGTTGACATTCTAATTGGAATAATATCCAAGTAAATTATCCTACTTTTTCATCATTAATTTTTCAGGAATCTGAGAACACTCCTCTCAAAATATATTTCAATTATTTTATACACACCTCTTTTATATTTATATATATTTATATTAAAATGTATAACCATTGTGTGTGGTTGATTAAAATTTAACTACATTAATGTCAATATAATGAATAAAATAATTTATCTCTTCCTCTATCTTCTCAAGATCATTCTATGTTTCATTTCCAAATGAATAGTAATCAAGGGATATTTAATTCATATTATAGGCCTCAATTACCAAATATGACATCTTAGATATATATATATATATAATATTCTTATATGAAGAGTTATCACACAATATAAATTATATAACCCTCCACTGAAATATCCAGTATGGTTTAGTTTTCATTAATATGATATTCAAGATGTAATCGTTCAAATTAAAAAGACACATTCCATTTTTCTTATTCATGACTTCCTATGACCATGTATTTTTTCCAATTTATTAAATATCTTCATGGAACTACCAACAACCTATGAATAATAATTTTTAATTTAATAGATCTATTAACTAACTATAGTCGGTTCAATTACACTATATTGTAGTATCATATTCAAATAGAATAAATGAATTCATTTTTAACATCCTAATTAAGACTCACTACGATGTAATGGTATTTTCGATAAGGGGAATTTATTTCTCAACTGAAATATAATGTTTCCTTTTATACAAGAAATATATATCCTAAATTTTCCTGTTTTATTGATAAATACTTTTTCACACACTGCTAGTCATAATATATTTATACGGTGTGGGAATTAATTCCTTAAACAAATATAGTGTATCCATTTCTCAATAGTGTATGCCATCAAGAAATATGAGAAGAAAATTAATTTTATATTTATATCCCTATAAAAAACCTCACATGGTAGGATTACCTCCATAGTGTTGTCTCTATTGAATCACTCTTTAGTTTTGATGAAAAATTTAAAATAAATTCCAACTCTACTCAGAATAGATCATCAATGATTCATCAACAAAAAACTCTAAAATCACATGAGACAAGACGAGTTTAGTATATGTTACTCATACTTATTTCCCATCCATGTAAAAACATGTAGATTGATTGAATCCATAAAATTCCTCTAAAAGTATCATATTGTCCCCAACCTATATCAAATTAATAAAATTGGTATATTTTTGAATAAATTCAATACATGGAAAAGACCCAATATAATTTTTTCAATAGTCACCCATTTAGTTTGGATGACAATATAATATCAATCTCATATCCACTTAGAATAGTTCTTCAATGATTCATCAATGATAGACTCTAAAACCACATGAGACGAGATTTATGTGATAAAAACATGTGATAGGGGAGAATAATTATTATAACATGTCATAAAACATTATTATTTGAATCCACATCACTTCACTGACTTCTCAACAAAAATATTAATCAAACACCATTTCTAATGGAAACGTTCTCTATTATTCAATTGCAGATTCCAAAAAAATACACCCACATGTTTTTCCCCAAAATTAGTTATCCATACCCAATTAAAAACCCAATGATTACATCATTAAATGTTTATAAAAGCTATTTGGAAAAGGGTATTTGGACAATTTAATGTACAATAACATAGAAATCATATTAGAAAATGTTTAGTCAATGATCTACCAAAACATAAGTTTCCAAATGAAAAAGTCTATAATCCTTTTCGAAATGGAAAACAACAGGAGATATATTTCAAATTAAAGAAAGATGTTTCGGCATACCAACATTTAGAGTTGGTTCACATGTATTTTATTGGACCATCTCTTGTTTCTAGTTTAAATGGGAAGAATAATGTCTATGTTCTTGTGGATGACTTTTCTAGGTAAACTTGGACTTATTTCTTTTCTCACAAAATTGTAGAATGATCTTACTTTTCATAGTATTATAAAACTATCAAAAAAATTGTTTACATACCAATAAAACTATAATATGTGATCATGGTCGTGAGATTGAAAATTAAGACAATGAATATATTTTCTCAATCAATGGTTATATTAATAACTTGTCTTCAAATTGGACACCTTATGAAAATGGTGTAGTATCAATAAGAACTAGGACCCTGCATAAAATTTCAATATCAACGTTTAATCAATGTGATTCACATATTTACATATGAGATTATGCTATGAATATAACTTGTTATATAATGTATAGAGTCTTAATTAGACCTATCCTCAAGAAGACTCCTTAAGAGTTGTGGAAAAATAGAATACCCAAATATAGTTTTTCAATGTTTTCCATTGCAATGTATATATTATTAATACAAATGATAATCAGGAAAAGTTCACATCCATGAGTGATGAATGAATATTTTTTGGTTACTTAACCTCTATTAAAGAATATTAATTGTTGTAAAAAGACCATGTATGTTGAAGAATATGTTTATATCGAATTGGATGAAATATAACCTCATGAACGTAAGAAGACTCTAGATAGAATTGATGATGATATATCAAATATAGTCCTAAATGAAAAATCATATACTCCTTTTGTAAGCAATCTATGAAATCAAAAAATACTGAAAATTCAGTAGAATCTGAACATGATAAATTTAAAACTATATATGAACCCTAAAAAACTATCCACACCTTTTCTATACTAACTAGAACTCTGATGAACTTTCTTGTAGATGATGTTATTAGTGACATAGATAATGGAACACAAAATAGATATTATCTTAGAAATTAGGTTGAACATCAAGATTTTGAGACACAACATGATCCTGAAGAACAATGATGCTATTAAATAGGAAATTTCTGTCAGGTATATGAATGAATAACATAATCAATTTGAATGAAATAAAGCGTGGAAACTTGAAGATAGACATAAATACACCGTGAACATAGGAAATATTTTGTTATATAGAAATAATGTATGTGAAACTCTTAATATTTTTAGAAACAAAGCTACATTATTTTCTCCAGGATATAGTAAAGATTATGGCATTGACAATGATGAAACTCTTTCACATGTTGCTAGACTTGAAGCCATCAGAATATTTATTGTTTATGCTGCCCATCTCAATTACAAACTGTATCAAATTGGTGGTAAAATTTTATTCCTAAATGGATATATAGTTGAGGTTGTTTTTCTGGAACAACCATATGTTTTACAAACCCTAATTTTCTAAATTGAAAAAATAATTATATAGTTTAAAACAATCTCATAGAGCGTGGAATAATATATTCAGTAATTTTCTTATTTGAAATTGTTTTACAAAAGTATCTAATGATCATAATTTTTTTATAATGTGAATATATAAATATGTTTTAGTAGTTAAAATATTTATTGATGATATTATTTTTGGATCTTCAATAAATTATTTATGTATTGAATTTTCTGAAATAATGGAAAATTAAATTGAAATGAGTTTAATGGGTAAACTAAAATTCATTTTAGGATTTAAAAATGTTCAATATAAATAAGTAATCACTTTAAACCCATGTAAGTATTAAAAATATCATTTAATATGTTTTTTCTTTGGTAGCATTAAAAACACTGACACTTTCATGAGTACTACCTGTATGTTGGATCTAGATGAAGATTGTAAATCTGTTGATCAAACCACTTATAGAGGAATGATTTGAAGTTTTCTCTACTTGACTACTTGTAGGCCAGATATAATTTTTTGTGTCTGTATGTATGCATGTTTCCAAAAAAAATACAAATGAATCACACTTTAATGTTGTTAACATAATTTTCAAATACCTAAAGCATTTTATAAATTTTGTCTTGTTTTACCCAAAAAAAATAATTTTATATAGTGAGTTATTATGATTCTGATTTTGGTGGATTCAAGATAGAAAAAAATATATCATCTGATACATGAAACATTTTGGAAAAGTCATTGGTTTCCTGGTATAGTAATAGTCAAAATATCATTTCATTATCTACGACTAAAGTAGAATATAGAGCATCCAGTAGCTGTTGTTCACAAATTTTGTGGATGAAACTCACTCTTATAGACTATTGATATAAATTTAGATATGTTCCTATATAATTTGACAACAAATGTTCTGTTTACATTATTATTAACCAAGTTTCTCACTCATGTAATTTTTTTTTTGTAAGAAATCACTTTTTTTAGAGATCCATATCAAAATGGTTATATTACATTATAATTTATTGGAAATGGATATCATATTACTGATATATTCAATAATATATTGAACTCTGAAAGTATAAATTACATCAAACATTAGATAGGAATGATAAAATAGTAAGAAACTGTATATACCATTCCTTTAAACCATTTCTGTGATGTTGCCATGCTGACACTGTCAGTGTTTTACAAGGACTGTTATGCTGAATCTAATGACTCATATCATTTATAAATTACATATTTTTCTCATAATTAATTTTTTTAAAAAAATCAAGTGAACGTAGTTCATTATTTACAATTGTAAAATATTAAAATCCCTAAATCATATAAATATGAATTGATCCCCTATAATAAATTTACCAGTACTCTCTCCCACTACAACCATTATCTTTATCTACTCCCGAACATTCTTCTTTTGACATCCAGACTAAACAAATCAGAATGGTGGCAGTAAAGGGAGCTCTAGAAGAGGTTGAGTCTCATGAATCCAGGAAACAAAAAGGAGATTCACACTGATAGTTATGTCTTGTAAATCCTAGTCATGTAAACTGTGCTGTATCTTTGGAGAAGGATGTTTGGGTTGAATGTCCCTTGGATTGAAAATAGTTTTTGTTGAAAGTTTTGAATGATCATGGATGTCTTGAATGGTCCCAAAATAATGATATAGTTTTTTATATTAAGTTGGTTTATGAGTTTTATATGAATATTGAAATTTTGATTGACGAATGTGACGTTTCATGGGTGTTGTCGAATGTGAAAGGGATGGTAATATCACTCTCTTCAATGAATTGGGCTCAATTTTTTTATGGTGCCTCATAACTGGAGTTTTGGTGATTAATAAGGTACATATCCTCCTGAATGTGAATTATTATTCTATGAGACATATCTAAAAGAGAAAACTTGAAATTACGATCACAAAAGACCCATCACCTCAGAATAGAACCGATAATACAGAATAAATTTCTCATTTATTCAGCATCGTCTTTGTCCCAGGAAAGGGGAAATTTATTCTCTCAACTATCATGATTTATACTTATATTATTTGCATCGATAATGAGTAAAATGAAATATATGTAGATAAATGATTTTTTATATCAATTATATAATAAAACATCGGTCTATGTAAAATTCTCTATTTTAATTCAATAATGATTTCATCTATGCAGACGGGGAAATGTTGTGTAAATGAACCTGATGATGCATTAGTGAAAAAAGTGGAATCTACATAATCTATAACTTTTGTAAAAAATTAAATTAAATTGGAAACCTCGGAAGAAAGAATGGGTTTTTGTTAAAGACATATTATATAAGAATTTTAATCACATAGGTCATACTATTAGACCAAGTGATCTGGGTGATCCTTGTCTCGGTCCAGATGAATTTATAACCAATACATAAGATGAGGTAGTGGAGCATTCTACCCCTATTAGAGATATGGAGTCACCATTTGAAGATAAAATTTAGCCAGATAGTACTATAAAATCAAAAAGTGTCTCTATTGGACTAGTAATTCCACCTCTCGATTTACCCTCTCATAAACCGATTTTCAAATCTTCTAGTAGTGGTGAAACAAATATTTAATGCAATGTAGAGTGTGTTAATTAATAAAATGAAGTGGATGATGAAGAAGAAGATAATAAGGAAGAAGATGGTAGTGGTGAAAATCATTCAGAATCATGAAGTGAAGATGAAGGTGAGAATTTTGAATATGAATAATATTAATATGGTAATAATAATGAATACCGTGAAAGTGATAGAAACAGTGACATGATCACCCTAATGAAAATCCAGATGCTTTGAGTATGGAAGTTTCTAAATCTATTACAGGATTTTCTGTTGAGGGTTATGTTCAAGAAGAAAATGTATCTCCAGATAAACATGTTTCTCTAGATGTATATATTATGAAAATAACTATTCAGATGGAAAAGTAACCTATCAATGAAATCATGACTGAGGTGACGAAATCTACTAAAAACGATGACTTTGACGGGGAGCCTCAATGAATGTTTTCTCAATATAATGATGTGAATTATACATGAAGAGTAAGGCTTGATAATATTTCTCCATTGTAATCTAATATTGTTGCAAAATGAATAAAAAATAATAGTTGTATATCCTTTGGATTGGATTATGATGATTCTGATGATGAAATTTTTTAACTTTCTCTAAAATAAGAAGTAGATGAGACCACTAAAAGTGACTATGTCACTAAAGATTTTTTTGAAAAAATAATAGTAGAATTATGTTCCTCTATAATACAATAACTAAAATATCATATTATGTATGTTATTAATGAATCAAAGATACATAATACTAAGCTAAATTGCAATTTTAATGCAAGAAAATATGTGTTTCATAGTGTAAATCTCTCTGGTGCATCTAGTTCATCTCCATCCCCAACTACCCTATCTCAAGATGATGCTGGTTCTATTTCAATGAGCATATAGATTTGGAAAATATGACTACAACTATAGATAAAATTGGGAAAATCTTTTCCATTCTTATAAAAATATTAAGATATAGACAACTGGGATAAATTCATTGACCAAAATGTATTGGAATACTATGGAAACTATCTTGAACAATCATGGGAACATTGTTACTCATTTTATGTCTCGTGAATTTTTGAAGCTGGGAAAAGTAGTTAAGGATCTCACCTCCTCTACTCTAGCTTCTTGTTCTGCTCCTTCTGCTCAGTCCTCATGATCTGAAGATGTTTCTACTATATGTTCAATGTTGAAAGATGAACTAAATGTTTTGAATACAATTATATCTAAAATAGAGGATAAATCAGATAAAGGGCATGATATCATGAATTATTATACAAGTAGTGGATCACATAACTATGAAGAGTTTTCCTAGAGGATTAATGACTTTTTCTACAAACTCATTAAAAAGAACAAAATAAACAGTCTCTTTGCGTATTTAGCAACAACTCTTACTCTTCCTCCAGTGGAAAATACCATTAAGGAATAAATACCTTATCTCATAGCGTTTACTCAATTGTTGGATAAGTTTATAGAAAACAATTAAGATTTAGAATAAGATAAGATATCTAATGTGGTGATCACTGAATAATTCATCATGCTGTTGAAGCTATATCTTCATGTGCAATGTGAAGGCATTGGGATACCTCTTGCTGTAACAATTGGCCCTACTGGTTATGTTCTTGGTCAACCTAAAATTTTATTTTCTCAGGCTTAATATATCACATGACCAATCATCATATAAACTATTCAATCTTTAGTTATTTATCAACCCAGACCTACCCTTTCTTCTAATGTTCTGGAATGAGTGCCTCACCTCCTCCCAAAATCATTTCATACCCTCCCACTCATCAGCCTTATACTCTGGATAAACCTTCTATTGATCCTTTTGTTAAGGGGAAGAAGACACTTGATCCAACCATTGGATCATATCCTATAGTGTGTGTAGATTTTAATTTTATAGAACTGAGTAATTGTATATCTTCTTTTCTGGTATAATAAGTTTATGTATGTGATTTCATTGTTTCTAATTTCCTATATTCTTGTGACATTTCACCTCTAAATTTTTTCTAACACCAGAATGGGTATAAATTTTACTAACAATTAATAACATTTAGATCGCTTTAGGATATTCAATAATAACATGATTATTTATTATGAAAAAAGGGGATATTGTTGGCCCATATATGCTTTTCTGCACTATCTCTAACTATGATGGTTTTAATTATCTCAAATCATGTCATATATTAACATATATCTCTTTTTATTTTTGACACTATAATATGACCAAAAATTTTCTTGAATATAATATCATTTCATTCATATAACATTTTATGTGTACTTAAGTCTAAACAAGAATATAATTGTTTAACTACGTGTAATTACGAGGATAACAAGTTTTTATCTTCGTTGAATTACAAGAAAATCATAGCATCTAAAATTTGACTAAGTATGTGTCACATACATAGACAGGTAGGCAAATCTTCATCATACATATGTCTTACTGATAGAAAGATCAAAGATTCCCATTTTCTATGTGTGTGAAGCTTAAATCGTTGGAATTGACTCACTGTTTCACATGAAATCAATGCAGATGATGCATTATTTCACATGATATCGATGAAAACGACTCACCATTGCACGTGCTACTGATTTAGATGACTTACTCATAGTTCAAATGACCTACCATTGCATGATGATACCGATGAAATGGCTCACCGTCAGGTAAAATGTGTCATTGTTCATTCAAATGGGTCACTGATAGAAGGAAGGACTCACCATTGATATGAGTCACTGTTAGACGTTCTATATCGCCCATGAAAGGAGACACTGAATTCCAGAGTCACTGATGCCGACTGACCGATGATGATAGACTGATTACATAGTGATATCGATACTTATGACTAACTAACAGTAATAAAAACAGTTTTTAATTTATTAATTCAAATTTATTTCTAATTTTCATGTTTTGTAAAATTAATATTTATGAAATTAAGTAATTTTTTCTATAGGGAATTCAGTAGACTATACTAGGAACATGGATGTGAAGTGATCTTAATGTATACTAAACCTAGAAGTATAAATTAATTACAAGATGGATCATTCGATGTATGCTAAAAAATTAGGAGAAATAGATGAATTGAAATCTTCAGCTTTTGTCATAATAAGAATAACATAAAGAAAGAACATACATGGACATCAACAAGACAAGAAAAACCTGCTGAGTTGCACTGAACATCTTTCTAACAAGTTGATGAACATTTGACACTCTTGGAAACCCGACCACATAGAGTGTGACACTCTGTTTTAGTGCCAGCTTCAAGAATTCGACTCAATCTTGATTTCCACTACATCATACTAGTAAAGAGATACACTGTGTAACACATAGAGACTTCTGAACCTTATTAAACATATTTAGATATATTGTTTTCTTTTGATTACATTTTTGAGTTGTGTGTGTATTTTTATGTCACACACACACTCAATAATATGCATAATTGGAGGATATTTGGTATCCCCAAACACACCCTCTATTTTTACTCCTTGTATCCCACATAGAACAGTGGAAGAAGTCATATATGGCCAGTGTTTTGTTTTTCCAATGAATAACTATTGTAGAGGTCAAGTGTGACATAGACAGGTTGTGTGTTGTTTTGAACCTCGATCCCGGATGTGGATCAAAAACATTATTAATTTAAACTGCTTGGTGGTAGTTGATAATAAAGTGAATAGGTCTAAGTCTTTGATTGGGGTTGAACCTATTGTTTATTTCTGCTGTGTTTTTACTCATTTTTATTACACTTTTTTTCAGAATTTCATAAAACTAAATTTTACATTTATATATAGTATAACAAGTGTTTATACGAATATGGAACCAGTAGGTTAGTATCAAAAGTTATATTAATCAATATAATATTATAAATGAGAACTAATAAATCATCTAAAAAATTAATTGAACATTACTAATGTAGAGACCCGTATCCTGACGTACATGGACATTACATTACTTTTGCGGAATACTTAGTACATAACAAAAATACACACACAAGGATCGTAATAGTTTAGTGTCTTTGGAAACTCGGAACGTAATCTTCTAATCCTGGTGAAAGATCTTCAAAATCTCCCATAAAGATCTTCCTTTTTTTTACCTAAAACCTTTCTTTATATCCTGGGGAAAAGAAAACATAAAAGGGTGAGCTCAAATGCTCAGTAAGGGTAAACAAAAGAAATATCAATCACATAATTTTCATAAGAACATAACATTTTTGGAAATCTTAACCTGCAAAAGAGAGCATAATTTCATAACATGGGATAAATCATAGTAGTGAAAATGAAACCATAACATAAAACATTACTCATTGTGGCATACACACATAATCATAGAGAATCATTTCTTGTTAGTCAAGACTCATTGCCAAGACTATCTTAGTGGACAAAGTCCCTTTCTGAATCGAGTAATCCTCGTTTCAGTCCTGTTTCACTGAACCGGTATAACCTACTATTCCAGCCATGTCTATCTCATGAGATATGAAATCTTTACCCAATGCATTGGAGGGAGATATAGGTCCCACCCATCTCTTAATGAATCCTTTCTTATGTGTGCCAGAAAATCATAAATCATACATCATTGCATAACCCATGTAATAAAAATGGGATTCTTAAACAACATGACATCATAAAACCATTCATATAAGATAAAGGAATTCATAAACATAATTCCATCACAACATAGTCAAATCAATGTAAAAATATGGATAGAAACAGAACCCTTTATTATCTTATATGGAAAATAATTTTGATAAAACACTTGAATTGAATTCTTGAGGAAAATATCCTTTCTTCTTCAAAATCAATTTCTTTTCTCAAATCATCATGCAATTTTAAAAGAAAGAGATTTTATTGAAAATAGTCATGAAATCTTTTAGAGGAATCTTCATGAAAATAAGGCTTTATAAAACAGTATAAATCCGTTCGTGCCGTATAAGTTAAAAAAACATTCTTCGTACTTTTGTCGGAAAAGTCAAAAAGTACCTCGTATAAAAAAAACGACAAAAGATTCCTTTCATACATATTACTAAAAACTCACCGAAGGGTAAAAATGGATTTAAACAATTGTAGGTGGATGGAAATAATATTACATATTGATGAAACATGGATGTGGATGATAAAATACACCCCAGTAAATACTTACGAATAAACAATCTCGGATAAAAAATGAGATTGTGATATTTCCCTTACCTTAGGTCCAATTTGCTTCGTATGTGTCCGAACCTCCTGTATAATGGTTTAAATAATGTTATTGACTTATTCCAGAATCATACATATTGATATGATATCATATATGGTCATATTCTTAGCTTATTGTTAGTAATATTTCATTGTTACTTGTTACTCGGGTCTTTATTGCCTTTTGTTCTTATGCGTGTTTTTCCGAATAAATTCTTATTCTTCATTTAAGGTTATAGATACCTTATATCCAGAATGTTATTAGTGTAACATATATCATATTTATTCATTCAATGCATTTATATAATTACTATGTAATGATTATCATGTAGAACGAGTCGCATCACATCGTGGAGACGGTATTCCGTACGTACGCACGAGTGATGATATCGTTCCTATGATCGTGGAACTGTATTGGAGTATAAATATATTATTTCAGTGTCAATATTACTTTATAATAATCATATATAGTTACTCATTACACCATTATACCCATCCTTGTAAGGTGATGGTGGAAAATAGATTACACCACGGCGTGGAGACGGTATTCCGTACGTACGCACGCGCGGTGATTTCATTTTTCCGTAGGATGGATAGAAGGTGAATTAGGGTTGTTTCATATTTATAATAACATATCAGTATGTAAGTAATACTGATGTTATTACTTTGTCATGAAACAACTAAAGAAGAAGAAGTTGAAGACGAAAGAAATTGAAAAGATCGGTAATGGATATTACCTCTTCTTTGGAAGGCCTCTTTGAATCCTCCACTTAGGTAACTAAGATTGGTCTTTGAAGAAGACCAGGACCTCTAGGATTATTCTAGGGAAGTGGAGAGGAGAAAATGGCAGGGGTTGGCCGAGCTTGAGTGCTCAAATTGGAGTGAGGAGGAGGGGGAGGAGGTGTCCTTTTATAGGGGAGGAGAGGGGCACCTTAGGAATAACTAAAAATATTATTTTATATTAAAGTCAAAATCGGTTTATAATGGTTCCAAAGGGTCTTATTTTGAAGATAAGGTGGGGAAGGGTAGAAATACTCTCATCCAATAGAATTTAGACAAGTTTAGGTTCCTATGGTAACCTTATCATTTAGATTTAACATTAAGTTAAATAATTTAACTTTTACCATGTCTTTTTGTTTTCTTTCACTATATGGTTAATACACTTACTATAACATGCCAAACGAACCCCAAATTGTCTATTATTAATATATATATCCTTATCTAAGTCATTTGGCCGAACCTTAGATTTTTAGGAATAAAATAACAATTAATAATATAATATTTGATTTAAAAACTATTTTGTGTCAATTTTGACACTATTTGATATATGACTTTTGTGAAAGTCATAACAGAATTAAATGTTCGAACCAAGTTGATTAAATCAACATTAATATATCATAGTAACCTATAAAATTAGTGGAATTCATAAAAAATCTCAAATTACATTTATTTTGGTGTTTATAACATCAATTATGTCAATATTTCATTAATAAGATAATTACTGCATCATCGTTGTGTCATAAATAAATTAAATTATTTTATGTCTAAAAATTACAAATAAAATACCATCATGTAGGAAAACTTTTTATCTTTCTAATGAATATTTACAATCGAATTTATCTTATGTATAACCCCATATTAAAAATGATTTACTTATTAAACTTTGATTTTAACTATTTTAACCCTTCTTTAAATAAATTAATAATAAATGTCCTAATCTAATCCAAGTGGGCCTAAATGGTCATATTTTATTCCTAAGTTTGTTTTTGGTCGAATTACACTTGTCCAATAGAATTAGGACATGTGTTAAGGAAATAGTAATATCATATTTACCCTTAGTTACCCTATTTACTATTAACCGCGGTAAAAAAGGTAAAAAGTTACTATTCACCAAAAAATTATTTTCATCTCATTGAACCACATTTTAGTCCTTGATATTAACCGTGTCTCTCGGATTTTCGAAATTCCATTCACAGAAGCGGCAAAATTAATTTTTATGAAAAATTCAGTTTTTTTTAACTACCACTTAGTAGTTTCACTATTCATCAAAAATTGATGTTTTTCAGAACAATGCCAAAATTTCATCCCAAGCTATATTTCATATTCCAAATTCAAAAATGAAGTCTATTTTACCAAATTCATAACATAAAAGTTGCATTAATTAATTTTATAATTAAATCCCGCTGTTAAAACAAATAGCGTGTTTTTAAGAAACAATATCTATCAAAAGATTGACACTTGTTTATGTCTAGTTTAAATGTGAAACATCATCCAATGACCAACATTGTATTAAATTGTAAAAATATATTCTAAATATACTTTAAAACGACTCAATATTATAATTTAACCACATAATATATTACGATGAAAAAAGTTGTTTTTAATTAAAATATAGCGTGTTTTTACTATTCATTAAAATATGAAAGTTGTCGGAAAAATATCAAAACTTTATCTAATGTAAATTTTTACATCCTGATTCAAAAGAAGAATATTATTTTGTCAAATTGAACATATAAACATGTCAAAAACTATATTTAAAGTGGGTGCGCCATCAAAAGGCGGTAAAACTGCATTTTTTTGAAAAATACATATTTTACCTGAAAAATTTATTTTGTTCTTATACCATGTTCTAGAAATGTGTAAGATGAATAATAATGTTATAAAATTCGAAATTTAGTTAATACTATTCATAACGGCTAGTTCATGACAATATTATAATAATATAACATTGTTTATTAAAACCCGGTATTGCGTACAACACACGCTATCGAGGAAGGTCGCGATTGCGTGTAATGCAAGCCAAGTCAGGGTTGCGTGTTGTGAAAGAATCCTTCGTTGTTTCGTATAACATAATCCAACCATATTTCATTTATACATTTAATATATATATATATATATATACTCAATGTTGTGTAGAATAACTATTATCAAAATTGTGTGTAACACGGTCCAAGAATAGTGTTGCGTATACTGCAAGCTAATACGGTGTTGCGTATAGCGCAGGGTAATCTTGGTGTAGAATACAACATAAGACATTAATGAAATTAAAATAATATTTTTTCATAAAATCTCGGGGTGTTACATTCTACCCCCCTTAAAATGAATTTCGCCCTCGAAATTCGTCGGGGTTATAAATGGTTTACTATTTGAAAGTTTCTTTAATAGAAATCTACATCGTAAAAGGGAATACCAAAACTTGGCTTTAAAAACTAATGTATGAAATGTAACGATTACCCAAATAAACTAATCGCTGGGTTTCCACATAGGTAAAAATATGGATATGGAAGAGAAATCTAACCATCATGTTCTGATGGAGAGTGGTAGAGAACATGGCTATGGAAAAGCCAGTAATCACAAATCCATAGATTTGTGATGATATAAGGTACCATCTGATTCATCAGGTATAAGATCACTAGGACAACATTTTTGGTTTTCAAGATCATTTCCCTAAAGTTGAAAATTTGAATTAGAATAAATACTTAATTTATTTTGGTACAATCTCACTGTTGTTCGTGTCTTAAACAATTTCCACTTCATCTCTTAAATAAAAGAAGTTGAATTTGTTATTCGTGAAGTGTTAGCATATCATGTGATAGAATGACGGGTCATTCCATCTGTCTCAAACAAAAGGTTAGTAAAAATTATATGCATAAGTCGATCTATAGTGAGATTAATCATATATGGTTCCTAAAATGGACTTATACTTCATATATCGTACTGCTTAATATAATAAAACTAGTTTCTACTAAACAGGGACTTCCTGTAGGTCAGTGGTAGGCGATAAAGGCCAGTCGCACTTTGGTTGTGGGTTCGATTCCTACAGCCTTGTCCGAAGCGATGGGCTGTCACCTGTCCTGCAGGTTGTCCTTTTTCTAAAACTACATTACTATAACATCCCATCAATAATATCGAAAAAAAACTTTTATCCTTAAACAATACTAACTTATGTCCAACATGATCCACTCTAATCTTTAGGCTTATACATAATACTGCAGTCCACTCTCATAACATAGTGAAAACGATTACCAGAGATTTAATACCATCGTTGATCCCCATATATCATAAGATATGGTTTGTTGGTCACATTCCAAACATTCAAAGTCCTTAATCATGTATTCCTTTCAATACCTTAGTGAAAATATGAATGTAGTTTAAAGTTAACACTTTCCACATACGAAAATCCTCAGAATTCTATATACTCAAACCATGATATCACTTTGTCCTTATATCAATCATGAGCTCATGAATACTATCAAACATTTAATTTTCTCCTTATCCCTTCATTATGCGCATATCATCTACATTCCAAAAATATCTGAATAACCTTTCATGGATACTGGTAACATTAATCCGACAACAGTGTAACAATCCTTACATGTCTATTTAATCTGCAGTACCATGAGATTACTTATACAACATTACACATGATAAACATGTAATCATTCCACTACATTCTTAAAATTGACCGAGCTTCAACAATTCTTTCATCTCACATATCATTTGTAGTCTCTTTATCATCATCCACATAAATACTTCCCATACGACCATACTGATTATCTTCATGAGACTTTCCCTTAGGGCATTGGTTTGCATAATGCCCGCACATTCCACATTTAAAACATTTAACCATTGTTGATGTCGTAGCAACACCATTTTGGAATCCCATTACATAAACACTTAATCATTCCACCACATCGTTGTCATATTCAACATTGCCAATAGTGATCGCTTGTGACTTCCCTTTGTCCTTTGCCTTCAGTGGTTGCTCATGTTGATCATCACTAACCCTTGGATTAGGGCAATTATTAGCATAATGCCCCATTTCCTTGCACTTGAAGCATTGAAGTGTTGGTGGTGCGTTCTCTGCAGTGTTTGCTTTATTCACATCATTAGAAACCCTTTTTCCATTACTTCGACACTCAGCTGCTCGATGACCTTCTTTTCCACACTTAAAACATTTTCTAGTCCCTTTAAGACAATCTCCACCATGCTTCTTTCCACACTTTGAGCATAAGGAAACATTCATCTTCTTTTCACCATTATTCTGAGATTTCTCCTTGAACTCCATCTTTCGTTTCTTGTCAAAACCATGAGATGGATATGTAACACCAACTTCCATTTCTACCTTGATAGCACAACGCACAATTTCTTCATAGCTACTAAAGTCTCTTATAGCTAATGCCCTTCGAAGACTTGGTTTTAAGCCACTGAAAAATCGATCAACTTTACTTTCAGGTTGGATGATAATTCCAGAAGCATACCTTGCAAGTCTTGTAAAATTTGCTTCATAGGTACCAACAGATTCATCGTCCCTTTGCTTCAGTTCATGAAACTCTTTCTCCATCTTTGTTCGAAGAATACGAGGGAAGTACTTACTGAAAAACAAGTTCTTGAACTCGTCTCATTCCATGGACTCAATTTCATCTCTTGGCCTCGTATTCTTGATAAGATTCCACCATTGATCAGCTTCACCTTCCAAACGATATACTGCTAAGATGACTTTATCTTGTTCAGAACATTGAAGAACTGAAAATATCTTTTCAGTGGTACTGATCCATTGTTCAGCAACAAGTGGATCGGTAGTCCCACTGAAAGAAGGTGGACGTTGCCTCATAAAGGACTCAATAGAATATTGTTCCCTTCTCTGCTCATTTGGAAGTCCAGAATGATTCATAGCTTGTGTAAGTATAGCAATAAGATTTTGCACTCCATCTCCCATAACATTTGTTTGTTCAGGAGGGCAATCATTGCATTGTCCATTGCATTGATCAACACGGTTCCTTCGGGTTCCAGCCATCGTCTAAAACCCAAAAAGAATAGTGTGAGAGGCAAAAATCATGCTAGGGAAAACAACATAATAAAGGGGGAGTACCTTCAATATCCAACATCTTAGGTTTAATTCTATGATCGTTAGCGTAATTCTATTACTATAACCTATACGTATACTTATCCCTAGGGACATCCCTAGACATACCTTTGAAATATCTCTAGGGATCTCACTAACGTTTTCACATCCTAGTTTCCAAAGGTTGACTAAACCTTTCCTCTGATACCAACTGTAGAGACCCGTATCCTGACGTACATGGACATTACATTACTTTTGCGGAATACTTAGTACATAAAAAAAATACACACACAAGGATCGTAATAGTTTAGTGTCTTTGGAAACTCGGAACGCAATCTTCTAATCCTGGTGAAAGATCTTCAAAATCTCCCATAAAGATCTTCCTTTTTTTTACCTAAAACCTTTCTTTATATCCTGGGGAAAAGAAAACATAAAAGGGTGAGCTCAAATGCTCAGTAAGGGTAAACAAAAGAAATATCAATCACATAATTTTCATAAGAACATAACATTTTTGGAAATCTTAACCTGCAAAAGAGAGCATAATTTCATAACATGGGATAAATCATAGTAGTGAAAATGAAACCATAACATAAAACATTACTCATTGTGGCATACACACATAATCATAGAGAATCATTTCTTGTTAGTCAAGACTCATTGCCAAGACTATCTTAGTGGACAAAGTCCCTTTCTGAATCGAGTATTCCTCGTTTCAGTCCTGTTTCACTGAACCGGTATAACCTACCATTCCAGCCATGTCTATCTCATGAGATATGAAATCTTTACCCAATGAATTGGAGGGAGATATAGGTCCCACCCATCTCTTAATGAATCCTTTCTTATGTGTGCCACAAAATCATAAATCATACATCATTGCATAACCCATGTAATAAAAATGGGATTCTTAAACAACATGACATCATAAAACCATTCATATAAGATAAAGGAATTCATAAACATAATTCCATCACAACATAGTCAAATCAATGTAAAAATATGGATAGAAACAGAACCCTTTATTATCTTATATGGAAAATAATTTTGATAAAACACTTGAATTGAATTCTTGAGGAAAATATCCTTTCTTCTTCAAAATCAATTTCTTTTCTCAAATCATCATGTAATTTTAAAAGAAAGAGATTTTATTGAAAATAGTCATGAAATCTTTTAGAGGAATCTTCATGAAAATAAGGCTTTATAAAACAGTATAAATCCGTTCGTGCCGTATAAGTTAAAAAAACATTCTTCGTACTTTTGTCGGAAAAGTCAAAAAGTACCTCGTATAAAAAAAACGACAAAAGATTCCTTTCATACATATTACTAAAAACTCACCGAAGGGTAAAAATGGATTTAAACAATTGTAGGTGGATGGAAATAATATTACATATTGATGAAACATGGATGTGGATGATAAAATACACCCCAGTAAATACTTACGAATAAACAATCTCGGATAAAAAATGAGATTGTGATATTTCCCTTACCTTAGGTCCAATTTGCTTCGTATGTGTCCGAATCTCCTGTATAATGGTTTAAATAATGTTATTGACTTATTCCAGAATCATACATATTGATATGATATCATATATGGTCATATTCTTAGCTTATTGTTAGTAATATTTCATTGTTACTTGTTACTCGGGTCTTTATTGCCTTTTGTTCTTATGCGTGTTTTTCCGAATAAATTCTTATTCTTCTTTTAAGGTTATAGATACCTTATATCCAGAATGTTATTAGTGTAACATATATCATATTTATTCATTCAATGCATTTATATAATTACTATGTAATGATTATCATGTAGAACGAGTCGCATCACATCGTGGAGACGGTATTCCGTACGTACGCACGAGTGATGATATCGTTCCTATGATCGTGGAACTGTATTGGAGTATAAATATATTATTTCAGTGTCAATATTACTTTATAATAATCATATATAGTTACTCATTACACCATTATACCCATCCTTGTAAGGTGATGGTGGAAAATAGATTACACCACGGCGTGGAGACGGTATTCCGTACGTACGCACGCGCGGTGATTTCATTTTTCCGTAGGATGGATAGAAGGTGAATTAGGGTTGTTTCATATTTATAATAACATATCAGTATGTAAGTAATACTGATGTTATTACTTTGTCATGAAACAACTAAAGAAGTAGAAGTTGAAGACGAAAGAAATTGAAAAGATCGGTAATGGATATTACCTCTTCTTTGGAAGGCCTCTTTGAATCCTCCACTTAGGTAACTAAGATTGGTCTTTGAAGAAGACCAGGACCTCTAGGATTATTCTAGGGAAGTGGAGAGGAGAAAATGGCAGGGGTTGGCCGAGCTTGAGTGCTCAAATTGGAGTGAGGAGGAGGGGGAGGAGGTGTCCTTTTATAGGGGAGGAGAGGGGCACCTTAGGAATAACTAAAAATATTATTTTATATTAAAGTCAAAATCGGTTTATAATGGTTCCAAAGGGTCTTATTTTGAAGATAAGGTGGGGAAGGGTCGAAATACTCTCATCCAATAGAATTTAGACAAGTTTAGGTTCCTATGTTAACCTTATCATTTAGATTTAACATTAAGTTAAATAATTTAACTTTTACCATGTCTTTTTGTTTTCTTTCACTATATGGTTAATACACTTACTATAACATGCCAAACGAACCCCAAATTGTTTATTATTAATATATATATCCTTATCTAAGTCATTTGGCCGAACCTTAGATTTTTAGGAATAAAATAACAATTAATAATATAATATTTGATTTAAAAACTATTTTGTGTCAATTTTGACACTATTTGATATATGACTTTTGTGAAAGTCATAACAGAATTAAATGTTCGAACCAAGTTGATTAAATCAACATTAATATATCATAGTAACCTATAAAATTAGTGGAATTCATAAAAAATCTCAAATTACATTTATTTTGGTGTTTATAACATCAATTATGTCAATATTTCATTAATAAGATAATTACTGCATCATCGTTGTGTCATAAATAAATTAAATTATTTTATGTCTAAAAATTACAAATAAAATACCATCATGTAGGAAATCTTTTTAGCTTTCTAATGAATATTTACAATCGAATTTATCTTATGTATAACCACATATTAAAAATGATTTACTTATTAAACTTTGATTTTAACTATTTTAACCCTTCTTTAAATAAATTAATAATAAATGTCCTAATCTAATCCAAGTGGGCCTAAATGGTCATATTTTATTCCTAAGTTTGTTTTTGGTCGAATTACACTTGTCCAATAGAATTAGGACATGTGTTAGGGTAATAGTAATATCATATTTACCCTTAGTTACCCTATTTACTATTAACCGCGGTAAAAAAGGTAAAAAGTTACTATTCACCAAAAAATTATTTTCATCTCATTGAACCACATTTTAGTCCTTGATATTAACCGTGTCTCTCGGATTTTCGAAATTCCATTCACAGAAGCGGCAAAATTAAGTTTTATGAAAAATTCAGTTTTTTTTAACTACCACTTAGTAGTTTCACTATTCATCAAAAATTGATGTTTTTCAGAACAATGCCAAAATTTCATCCCAAGCTATATTTCATATTCCGAATTCAAAAATGAAGTCTATTTTACCAAATTCATAACATAAAATTTGCATTAATTAATTTTATAATTAAATCCCGCTGTTAAAACAAATAGCGTGTTTTTAAGAAACAATATCTATCAAAAGATTGACACTTGTTTATGTCTAGTTTAAATGTGAAACTTCATCCAATGACCAACATTGTATTAAATTGTAAAAATATATTCTAAATATACTTTAAAACCACTCAATATTATAATTTAACAACATAATATATTACGACGAAAAAAGTTGTTTTTAATTAAAATATAGCGTGTTTTTACTATTCATTAAAATATGAAAGTTGTCGGAAAAATATCAAAACTTTATCTAATGTAAATTTTTACATCCTGATTCAAAAGAAGAATATTATTTTGTCAAATTGAACATATAAACATGTCAAAAACTATATTTAAAGTGGGTGCGCCATCAAAAGGTGGTAAAACTGCATTTTTTTGAAAAATACTTATTTTACCCGAAAAATTTATTTTGTTCTTATACCATGTTCTAGAAATGTGTAAGATGAATAATAATGTTATAAAATTCGAAATTTAGTTAATACTATTCATAACGGCTAGTTCATTACAATATTATAATAATATAACATTGTTTATTAAAACCCGGTATTGCGTACAACACACGCTATCGAGGAAGGTCGCGATTGCGTGTAATGCAAGCCAAGTCAGGGTTGCGTGTTGTGAAAGAATCCTTCGTTGTTTCGTATAACATAATCCAACCATATTTCATTTATACATTTAATATATATATATATATATATATATATATACTCAATGTTGCGTAGAATAACTATTATCAAAATTGTGTGTAACACGGTCCAAGAATAGTGTTGCGTATACTGCAAGCTAATACGGTGTTGCGTATAGCGCAGGGTAATCTTGGTGTAGAATACAACATAAGACATTAATGAAATTAAAATAATATTTTTTCATAAAATCTCGGGGTGTTACAACTAACATTTATAAATTCACCACAAACCAACATTGAATATATTTTTAGTTTGGATAAATCATCAAGAAAAAAATATAAACATTAATTTTTATAGATAATCAATTTTCCCCCTCCTGAGTAATCTACTTAGACCAACCCATATATTTATCCATATCTCATTTAATCTTTGATTGATAAATAAAATAAAATACTTAGGTTTTTTTACATGGTTCACCATAACTGCACTAGTCTATGGAAAATGAAATAATGACAAGCCATTGAACCCAAAACACTAGACCACAAAACTTCTGCATAATTTATATCAAAGAGAGATCATAAAGACCCTCAAAACTCAATTTTCAAACAATAAAGTATTGATAGATTCTTATAATCAAGTAAAAAACTCAATTTTACAACAATTAAATCCTTTTTCATCACATGATACTTCTGTTAAAAGATAACGTTTTGTTGTGTCTCTTATACATAACATAATGAGATTACAATGTGATTATGTTCTTAGATAATCATCAATTTTTTCATGTTTATTTTTCCTTCAAGAATATAGAAATCCTATAAACAATTTTTTCTATGAGTGTATATTCAACTATCCAATAAATATTTCACTATATGTTGTATTGATGAACTATTATTTCTATTTGTATAAAATTCAATTTTTTTTTATAATATAAGGCATACCCAAATTTATTTCTTCATATCAATTATAAAATTAGTTTAATTTGTAATCCCCACTAATTATGGTGATTATAGGCCATTATAGTCACATTAAATTCTTCAAATACTATGGTTAACTTCGTCAAATAAAATTATCATTTCCCTATAAATACACAACTATAGAATGAAAACACATATTATCATATATGATCATCTTCCCATAGATTCATAAAAATGTATTCTTGTTTCAAAGGACATATAATATTCCTTCAACAAAATTCTTAGATGATGATTGGTTTCTATATGGGATAACTTCTTATCACCAATTCCATTTTTCATATGTATTAATATTCTACATGAACATCCAAAAATTACATCACGATCTCTTCTAACATATTGGAACACCAACCTATATATGGATTAACCATTTACACTATGAAATAAACACCTATTTTATTGAACAAAATTTAATCATCAATATTCATTAATTCTCACTCTATATTACATAAGTTCTAGCTATGGTGTTGGGATATCTTTTTAATCAATGATAAAACATAACCAGTTGTTCAATACATTATAATAGAAAAAAATTTAGTTGTATTGAAAAACCCATTTACACACTTTCCACAACAATATTTTAAGAATGGGTGGAATTTCATCTTCAATGAACTATGGTGTGGCCTATACTCGAGAATGTAGGACACTTTGGATGTATAGTGATATTTAAAATTTTTCCATCTTCCCTAGAAATATCCTTCATGAATGTGATTCCCTTTATAGAATAAGCTCTTTTATAACTCCAGTGACAAAATAAATTCTTTTCCCCCTCCTGAAATGTAAATCATGATGTAAAACATAAAACTATTATTCAAAGATTCATTATAAAATATCTCATTACCCAATTGAATATAATAATTATCTCAAAAATTATTTTCTCCCATCTAAAAAAATTATGGATTGTCTGAATCAATAAAATCCTCTATGAAACACCGCTTTTATAAAAAATTTTTCTAATTGGGGACAAAGTTATAATTTTCAACAAACATAATCTATTCCAAACACAAAACGCATTTGTGTAAATAGTTTTATATTTTATTTTTTATTTTTTTGGATTAATTATTTGTAATATATGCTAATTTTTGTCCAATTATATTCTAACAAATGATTTATTTTTATTTCCATATACAATTGAAAGTATATTTTGGTAATTCCTGATGATTGATGTCCTATGATGGCTTCATGAATACTTGTGGGATTTATATGACTCTCCTCAGTTTTGTTGTTCATCAGTCACTAAATTTTCTTCCAATGAGGGTATTAATGCTCATAAAAAGATGATAACATAAATTCCCCCTACTATGAATATTTATTATTATGGATAGTAAGTTCATTGTCCTTATATAAAGACATAGTTGGTCTCTAGGTGGCCCATATCATCTTATCTGTCTGTTTCAGTTGTATTAGTATGATGTGGTGTTGTTGTTTGGACGTGTGTGGTGTCTTGTATATTGTAATTAATCATATATTATATTTAATATTATTATATAATAAAATGTATTTAGATAATGTATGATAATTTTTTTAATGATATGGTAAACCAAAGATACATATTGTAAACAGTTTGTATGAATCCTTTACATTTAAAAATGAACTAATCAAAGTACATGAACATTTATATTTAGAAATTAAAACATCCAATAATGATTATACATAACATAAAATTATATTTTGATATGTTTCCTTATTTCAAGACCGAAACATTTAGGAAGTTACATAGATGTACATTTATCTCTATTAATTTTAGATCTACAATTGATTTGGAATACATGTGTTCCAATATTTAATTCATATTAAAATTAATTGTTCACTATAATAACTAAATAGTTTAGAATAATAAATAAAATCCCTACATATGATATATTTTTAGGGTAAAAAATTAATTATATGTTATGAAAACTTATATGTGAATAAATTAAAAACTTCGTTTGGTTGAAAAAATATATATTTATATTTTTTCCTAAATTTTATTAACTTTAATCCAAATGAAAAAATATCATTCATGGAAAAAATTATTCATTTCGAATTTAGAAGAAGTTATAATATCTTTTGTATTAATAAGGAACTGGTTATTTTATAAATTAAAGGGAATTTTCATTTTTGGATGACATTTCGTGAAAAATATAAAAAATATATTCGAAAAAAGGATTAGTTTTATTTGAAAAATAAAATCTTTTAATTTCATTGATGATAGAAAATATCTTTCTTCCATGCATATAAAAAATATATATGTGATAATGATATTGAGACATTACTAAATTTAATTGATAGGATGCAAGATAGAATGATGGCTAGGATAGATATGTTTATTATAGATCTTTTGAATGTTTTGGTATTAGTGAATGATTATGGGAATCCATTTCTTCAACAATTGACATTCTTTTCTTTCTATGAAATGGATATTTTGGTTCTAAATATTTCTAAATTATATAATCATTCTATAGGTGTATTCATTTAATGTGACAAATATTATTTATTTAAATGACTTTAAATAAAATAGACTCATGTCAAATGAATATCATCTCTTCATATTATATTTTGTGTATATAGATAAATATTTTATGTCACTAAATAATTCCCAAAATATAAAATTAATATACAATAACGAATGATATGTGAGGATTTTGAAAGTCTTTGTTTGATGTTATATTCATCCAACCATTTCTATAATAGTGTGTTGGTTTTTTGAATATCCACGTTACTCTTCATATAATTACTATCAAATGTGGATAACATAACGATCCAAAATGTCATAATTGTTAATATATTATTGGTGAATGTATTTCATGATGATATTTTTCAAAACTATTATCACTGATTGGAATAAAGATCAATACTATATATTTTAAGACAATGGTTTTTCTATATATTGAAAATTATAAATAAAATATTAATTATCTGACTTCACTAATGGATGTTAACTAAAAATCAAATATACTTAATAAAAAGTTTATAAAGTTATTTATCAACCATATTTTTATGGAGTTTTCTAAAAAATGTAAATCAATTTTTAGAAGTTTGTAATGGATATAAAGTAGAATAATATTACATGTTTTATATAATAGTGTATATAAAATTAGAAGATATATGTTTTATACAAAATGAGAAGATGATGATTATATAATTCAAAATAATGAAGTTACTGTCATTTAAAATGCTGTGAATATTTTTCTAAAATAGGGAAATATGCATATTTATTTGAACATTGCATACACTGGAATCATCAAAAAAATATAGTAGCTATATTTTATGACATTATATGTAATTAGATTTTATAAAAATTTGTTGATAATATAATTTGAATTAAAATAATGTAATTTGGATGTATTAATTTTAATTTTAGTCATATTAAAATTAGATTTTATACCTACAAATGCTTTCAATACCAAGGTAAAACATAGAAATGATCTCATAAATGAGAAATTTTCTTAAGGTGAACAACTTTATGATACTAATAACAAGACTAATAGTGACAAAAATAATAATGTTATGAATGTGGGAAAATTTTATATTGCTAAAAAAATAATATCATCATCACATGATAATGTTAATATATCTTTTCTAAAGTGAGATGATTATCTGTGAAATTCTAGGTTGTGTGATATTTTACTAGTCAAATTATTTCCCAATAAATATATATTTTTACATTAGTGTTAATAAAAAAATTGAAAATATAATTGACATAAATACCAATCAAATGATTGACCTACAAGTAATGAAATTGTTTTTTAATATATTATGGTATCATGAACATAAAATCTATGTTACACAAGAAAATAAAATAATGAGAAACTATTTTTGTACCTTATTTTCATTGCATTGTACAATAATATTTACAAAATGTGGAATAAAAATCAAATAAATAGTTCCTGAAACTGTAATATATCATTCTAAATGACTATTACCATAGTTAAACTTTAATACATTGTGGATAATTTCAAATCTATCAAAAAAATATTGAGAAAAAAAAATAAAACAGGAAACATTTTAATATTTTAATTTCCTTCACATTTATAATTCATTTAATTTATATTATAATAGATTATAATTTATTCCGAATTACCTTTATAATGTACTTTGATTCATAATTTTTATTTTATGAAATTTAAAATGAATTTGTAACGGCCAGACCCCAGAAACCCGGAGCTGGTGCATTATGTTGAACATATTACAGTTTCTAGAATACATAAAAACATAAATAATCTTTCCAAAATACCATTATTCCATTAACATAATCTGACTTATCCATCAAAATACAATTCATGGAATCCTCGGATAATAAAACATACACAGTGAGCTCAGATTCTCATTAAGGGTAAATAATTTATCATAAGAAATAAAATTTTAAGGAATGATGTGTCATAAAAACAAAATCCTTTTAAACATTATCTTGAACATATTATGGAAAAAATAAATCAAACATTACCATAAAAACATGTACATGAATTTCATAATACTTGAAAAATCACATATAATAACTAATTACATAATGAGGGAAAGCCTAACGCCAGACAGCATTACCAAATATTAAAGGCCTAGTGAAAAAAATAGAAATAAATGATTTGTCAAGGCCTAGTTCCAAGACATTTATTTGTGTCATTATTCCTAATAACTCATGGAGGGGATATAGTGGGATCCACCAATCACATACTATATCCACTGCATTCCACATATGAAAATTTTGAATGATAACATAAACATTCGTATTAAAACATGATTAAGAAATGTCAATACACTAACCATAAACCATGAATGTTATTAAAATTGAACATCCACAGTAAAACATATCATAACTTATTCAACATAATATTGAAGAATGTATTATAATAAATCAAACTCAATGAAGAATAATATCCAGTAAAGGATGTTAAAATAGTTTAAATGATTAGTAAAACTCTATGAGAGAAATATACATTTTTCATGAAAACATTTAAATGTCACAAAATTTAAAAGGGAAGAAATTTAGTGGAGTTTTTGGTTTAAATTATCCGATAAAACATTGAATATTTTTAAAGGTATTAATATTTTAAAATATTAATGTTCATATAAATAAATCATTAAAACCCATTTTGAAAACATGGACATTGATGAGAATGTTTTAGAAGAAAAAATATGTAAACCATTTAAAACAATTATCTAGTTAATGAGTCCCTTCCATAAAACATTAATATATTCTTATTGAAAACATTTTAATGAATCATGGACATGGAAGTTAAATATGTCTCACATAATACATACATATAATCAATCCCGAATAATAATGAGATTGAGAAATTTACACTTACATTGAACTTTCCTTTGGTATTGGGTAAATTTAACCTCCAAAATAATGAAATAGTATTTTATTAATATAACCAGACTGATATTGATATTTATTATATCATACATGATTCATTTATGACTTTATACTACTGATTTAATAATAATTTCAATGTTAAATTAACATTTTAGGTAATAATTTCTTTCTTTATCTTACTTTTTTTATCTTGTTATTCTTGATTTTATCACATAGATAATGATTTAAAAACATACAGAATATAAAACATGATTTAAACAACATAAATATTTTGAATATAAATATGTATAATTGATAGATATATTAAATGGAAAACACCGTTTATGCAGATGGTAGGATGTGTGTATGCATAAATGATGTTTCCATTTCAATATTCTATTAAACTGAACTAAGTTAATAAGATATATGAATATATATATATATATATTCAGTATAATTATTAAGTCATATATTACATAATAATTAATAATATATATTTTTATAATCATTTTTCAATGGTGAATGTGGAAATGAATATCATCGCCTCATGGAGATGGTAAGTAGTGCGTAGAGAAGACCAAAAATATTGTTTCCATAATTTTGAAAAGGTGTGGAATTGGATGGTATATTAATTTTAAAGAAAATTTATCGTCTTTTTATAATTATTTATATTCATATTAATCATCATTATATACATCCAAATAAAATAGTGTTCAATAATAAATTACACCACAATGTGGAGACGGTAGGCTATACGTACGCACGCATGGTTACATTATCATTCATAGGATGGATAAAATAATGAATATTGTTATAAAATTCTTATAATAACATAACATTATGTATAATGTACTATATTAATTGTTTTTTAATGGAAATAAAATTGAAAATGAATGTGTAATTTTAAAATAACATTGGATGAGGTGATAAAATAATTACATCTTCTTTTGGTGTTACCTTTTTATTTGAACAAGAGAGATACATAGGTTGGTTTTATTCAAAAGTTAAGGCATCTAGGTTTAATTGAGTGATGTTAGGAGTTTATTTGGGTTGGTTTTCTTCCGTCCAATGGCTTTGGAGTAGTGATTTTGAGAGAAGGGGAAGTACCCTTTTATAATAGGGGTGAGGGTCACATTAGGAAAATCATGAATTATTATATTTTTATTCAATCATATTTAGTTTATAATTACCCCAAATGAATTTATATATACAATTAGACGGTAATGGGTAGAAATAATCTCCACCAATAGGTTTCAGATGTGATTGGGTTATCATATAAACCTTTTCTTTTAGATTTAACTCTGAGTTAAATAGTTTAACATTTTAAAATGTATCCTTGTAGTTTTATATTATATTGTTAATAAAATTACTATAAAATACCATGAGAACCCCAGGTGATAAGTTATTGAAATATATAACTAAATCTACGTCCTTTGGTTGATCTTTATGTTTTTAAGTAAATTATATCAATTAATAAAATATAATTTGTTTTAAAAACTCATTTGTGTACATTTTGAAACTATTTAGTATTTCATTATTGTGAAAGTCATAAAAATAGTATCTCATCGAATTAAATTTATTTAATCAACCCTATCATGTCATATTAACATATAAAATTCTTTTAATTCATTAAAAGGATAAAATTAAATTTATTTAAATATTTATAATATCAATTATTATAATCCTTCATTAATATGGTAACTACTGCATCATTATTTTGTCATAAATAAATTTAATTATTTCATATCTAAAAAATATAAAAAAATTAATGTGATGTGGGAAATAATTTTTTCTTTATAATTAATATTAATAGTTGAATTTATCTTATGTATAATCTTATATTAAAAATGGTTTTGTTATTAAACTTTTAATTTAACAGTTTTTACACTTCTTTAACTAAAATAATAATAAATGTCTTAATCTAATCCAAGTGGGTAAAAAGGATCATATTTTATTACTAAGTTTTATTTTGTTCTAAATAAACGTATCCATTAGAATTATGAAATGTGTTTGGGTAATAATGATGTCATTTTTACCTTTAATTACCTTATTAACTTTTAATCGTAGTAAATAAAATTAAATTTTACTATTCACGGAAAACTATTTTCACCTTATTGAACCAAATTTTACTTAATGTTGTAAACAATTTCTATAGTAATTTTTAAATTAAATTTATAGAATTGGTAACATTATTTTCATTTAAATTTTCAAATTCACCAAGAAGGTGGGTAAAAGAAGGTAAAATGTTCAATATTGTTTTTTATATCTAAACGTATTATAAAATGACTCCAATGAATTAAATAAAATAAATAAATGTATTATTTATGCATTTTGACTTAAAATAAAATTAAATATAATAAATAAATTTTTAAATAAAAAATTAGTTTTAAACAATAAAACAATGTTTTTCATTATTCATCAAAATTGTAATGTTTTCGGAAAAATAAAAAAAATTCACCCTAAGATAATTTTGATATTATGATTCAATAAATGATGTACATTTAAAAAAATGAAATTTATATAATTTCAAAAAGTTGGTAATACAATCTATAACAGCTAGTTTGATTGGTTGTGGTGTGTTAGATCTCGATATTGCACACAACGCAAGAAAGTTCATTATTCAAAGAGAAACATATTGTGGAATCTTGGGGTTTTACATTCTCCCCGCATTAAATAAATTTTTTCCTCCAAATTGGAAATCATTCTTAAAAACTAATAGGATAAAAATTGAAAAACTCCTCTGTGGAAAACTCACATCGTAAATTCGGATAACAAAATTTAGTCATAAGATGAGGGAAATGGATAAGAAAAAGTCACCACCAAATTATGATATCGATTAAGAGAACTTTGGTGGAAATTAGAGACACATAAATGCAGTAAAAATATAAATATTTAGGGGTATTGATTGAGGTCATCAATCACTAACATGTGTCAAATTAAGGGCGTTAAAGGAATCAATCTATGATGATTTAAAATATCATTGGTTTAAAAAAGAAGAAGGTATTAGGATAACAAATTGTTTTTTTTAATATATCTTCTCTAAAGTTTAATAATTAATTTATTCATATAATAAGAGGGAAAAATATCCCTGACATGTAGTGTTTAATCTCTCAACTAATTCCTACCACAAACTCAACATTCCCTTCCAAAGATAATAGAATTAAAAAATATTCTATCTATCATAATCGATTTGGATTCCAAAAAATTAATGAATTTCTAAATTAATTTTATTACTATTAAAAAAACTACATTATACAAACTAGGAAATCACATAGGCTAGTGGTAGGTGAATCACCCATGTCACCCTTCAGTTCCAGGTTCATGTCTCAGGACCTTGTCAGACACGACGTGTTGTTGCCCGACTTCCATGTAGTCATTTTCATAACAATCCAAAAATAATCTTCTTAAATTATTTTACCATAAAAATATTATCCAATTACAAAAATAATCCATTCCAACCTTTTTCCTTATCCAAAATACATCTTTTCAAACTCCTAGTACAAAATTTATAAGGAAGGTAAACAGAATGTAGATTTTTTTCCCACGTAATAACATATGAATACCATTAACATCTATTCTTTTAAAACACGGTAACACCCTGAATTACCATAAAACCATGTTGATTACATTAATACTCCCTTAATCCTTTAAAAATACTAGAAATACTCCTTATATCCAAAAATGTTATAAACACCAACAATAATGGAATTAACAAACAATTAATTAGTTTCAAAGTAGTCATGAATATCAAATACAATTTATCCAAATCAATCATATCTTATTCCGAAATCACTACCTTAGTATCAAAACCATATGAAGGTTTATATTTCCTTCCGCCATATATTTTAAAAAAAGATTAACTTGCTATTGAGTAACTTTTCATAGATCAATATAATCTCAAATACTCAATGAAATAGTACTGCAATACAATCCATATTTATTTCCATGATTCAAATAATCATTACATCATTAATATAGCACTAAAAAGAAATAAATCTTTAATAAAATCATAAGCACACAAGACATTCCACATTATATGTGGTAGTATCATTATATGATTATTATCCAATTGCATAATTTGGGGCATACTCTGATTATTTGGACATTGATTCAAGTAGTGCCCCAACTCCACGAAGTTGAATAATTTTACATTTGAAACCTTTTTAAATCCCTTGAAATCATGTACATGGTTTCCTTTTTTCCACACTTATAATGAACTCCCATTACCTTTAAGAATTTACCAAGGCGATTCTTTTCGCAGTTATCACATTAGGGAAAGTCCTTCTTTCCCTTATTCCCTTTATCCAGCTTTCTCTCTACCATTTTTTTCATATCTAGATACGTGGAAGAATATTTACATTCTAAATTTTGGCATAATACCATGAAATATATGATCATTATTACACTTTGGATCATTCATTTTTATGGAGTTCTCATTCATTCCACTAGGAACCCTTTTTAAACAATGCCATAAATTTTTTTAGTATATGTATCGAAATACCTATATCTAAAATTTTAAATTAACTAATGTAAATTGAAAATATTATGCATTAATAATAAATTAATAAAAAAATTATTTAGTTAAGGAAGTATTTAATCCAAAATCCATTAGAATTTCTTGGAAAGATAATTTGAGTTATCTTAAGAATATACATCGGGAGTGTCGTAACCAAAAGTGCATCAAGTCCTATTATCATGTTTTATAAAAGGAATAATGTTGCAATATTATATGCTCCAACAATATTTTACTTATGAAATAAACACATAAAAAAGAATTTCAAAACTACTTTAAAGTTATAACCTATATGACTTCATGTGGAATATGGTTTCTATAGAGAGAGATTATAATTTGAGGATAATATTTAACTAATATCAGTTTAATTTAAATATTTGAGTTGTGTAATAATATAAAATATGTGAATGAATGATAAATTAAATCACATTGTATTGATAAAGGTTCATGTACTCTTCCTCATCAAAGATAAATCTTTTTATTTTCACCAAATATGTTTCCTAGTTAGGTATCCCCACACACCTGCTTAAAAAATATTCCTAATAATCAGAATCCATTTAATGGGGGAAATGTTTTTCATGTGAATTAAACAATAAAATTTTTCATGTTGGTTGGAGTTTGTGCTATATTGTGTAATCATGAATAGAAACCCTTTCTAACAAAAAAAATTGGAAATGACATGAAACAGAGTGATGAATAAGGAAGAGGAGAAGAAAACCGGATCTCATGGTATGGTAAAAGACCAGAGCAATGAGCTTCCCATTAGTCCCATCCTTAGTAATCAGGTTTCCAATGTCTCATAGAAACATGAGATAACTACCTTCTACTTCTTTCTTATGACTCATGAAGCATGAACCATCTTCACCTATAGAAATAGATGATACCATATAATTTATTATGCAAAAAAACCTATACCAAACCATCCTATACATTCATAATAATATAAAACCCATCGCATTCAAGATAAACTCAGTGTGAATCAAATTCCAAAAAGAATAAAATAATTTGATATATGAGGAAATAGAATAATCCTAAATCTTATAAACCCTACAACATTAGAGTCATATGTTTTGTGTTATAGTTCTATTCAACACACCTTAAATAGTATGAGAATAATGTACCATGTTTTGAATAAACACCATTTTTAATTCTCTAGATCACCAATATGCCCGATAAAATTATATAAGTGATGTTTAATTCAAAACTATATGGTTGTAGGGAAATACATTACACTTATACTTTATATATAATACATATAATATGAATTATAAGGAGAGACTTCTTTATATGTCAAAATATTTTCATTTTGTATATCTTCAAAAATATAATCATTTTGAAATTAATATTAGGTCATCAAAATTTTTTTATTTATCTTTTATTAATGATGAATAATTATTGCCTAATATATTCAGACCTAGATACTAAGTGACCTAATACATATATTTTATTGAAAGAAAATTAAAAACACTTATTTAACATCATCCAACAACATGATTTACAGTTCCCCAACCACCATGTGATAATATCACCTGTCCTGGGTATCATAAGATGTATCAAGATACATTAACTTTTATTCATTTTGAGATCTTAATTACTTATGCATGATGTAGAGATTCTTGAGATGGTATAACCTTATTAAAACTTCTTTATGGAACAATAGTGAATTGTCTTTTCTGGTTACAACCTAATCATTTTTAGGAATCATGGACCCATACTCATTAGTCGAAAACCTGAAAAAAATGCAATTAATCATTATATTTTAGTCCCTTATAAGTAGATTCATTTTAGTCACATTAAAAATATTTTTTTTCTATGTCATTTTACAAATGGATGGACTCTACTTATGCTACTTCCTTGGCTACTATCATCAACAAATCAACTAGGATGAACCACCCCTTGATCGAGTTTCGTAATATCAATTAATCTTATTCCTCGTCATTTGGATGAGGACACCATTTCTTTTGTTTTTGGAATCATTGTTTGAAGTCTATAATCTTTATCCCAAGAAATGTCGACCCTGCCGATGTGCCACGTTGAAGCCACAATCATTGAGGCTGATCCTCCATTGTTTTTTAGTCACACCGCCACCATGATAAGATCCAAATATGATCTAATGATCACCAATTCACACTTGAGATGTCCATAATTGACTAACAGATATGGGGTTTTCCAAATCAAGGGACCAACATAGTCATTGTTTGAATATTATGATCCATTATTGTAAACATGATCCGATCAAGGTTACCGACTTGTTGACTTACCGAAAACAGATCTGTACCCAATGATCATCCAAACCTGAAGAGGAACTAGTTATAATTATTTGTAAAAAATTTCAATACCTTGTCAGATCTAGATAAGACAAAGTTAGAGGATATTAACATGGATGATCCTATGGAGGACGATATGGACACAAAGCAGGAAGAGGCAGAGTCAGAGTAGCATAGGAGGGACCCATGTATGAGCAATTAGGAGTGAGATAGAGGAGTGCATAGTGTTGGTAAGGGTTACATGGATAATGTAAATGAATAAGTTCATGATTTTATATTTTATAAAGAAACTAGGAGGTGTAATACTGGTCAAGATGCGTTGGATTGGACGAAAATGGAAGGGTAAGGTTTTAAGGAAGATTATATTGGTATAAAGAAATAAATAGTGCGAGCTGATAAGTGGAACAACATACGTATACATGGAGCATTAGTAAACTAGATGAATATGGATGGAAGATATAGGAATTATATAGGGTTTCAATAACCATCTAAAAATGGATGGAAGAAATTTATGGGGGAGGAGTAATTTGGGAGCAGAAATTTGGAGGGAGATTTAAATGTGGATGTTGATCTACTCAATGATTAAAGTATAATAGATTTTATAAATTTATTTAATCTTACTCATATAATATATTTTAATATTTTTGGTGAGTACTATAAATCATTTTTAACAATAATTTCAATACTATGATTTAGTATTGAAAAACTAGGTCTTAATTGTAGTGTGTGCTATCAAAGGAAACTATTAATGTGTGTATCATAAGTCAAACATAGTATCTGGTGTACTGTAAACTAATATAACTATTTCTTTAATATTAAAAATGACATGGTGTGTCATAAAATGATTTAATAACATGATCCATTCATAAAACCTATTTTATATTCTCTGTTTCATTAAATGAATAATATAAAATTGATTACATTAATTTGAAAAAATGTCTCATAAAATTAGGGGGTGTTACATTCAAAAACCCTAAATTTTAATTTCTATATTGAAATTCATTTTGGATATCCAATTATTAATTCCTGAAATTTTCTTTTAAAGTAACCCGCATCATAATTATGCATACTTAGACGTCCTTTAAAAAAATAGTTAGAAACATAACTTTTACCCAATGTAACCCATAATCAAGTTTCTACATAATAGAACATAGGATGATTGTGAAAACAAGGACACATAATATAGTTTATATAATTATAGGGATTGATAAAGAACACTAAAGATAATAATGTGGGTTACCCAAAAAAGATAAAAATAAAAAAAATGTATAAGTATGATTGAGGTCATCGATTTCATCAAAAAATTATAATAATAGGATACAATTTTATTTCAATGTGATTTTCTTGAAGATGTGATAATTAATTGATTTCATTATATTCCTTATACAAAATATCATCATTTTTTTATTACTTGATCCATTCCCTCTAAATCTCATACCCTTGTAAATAAATGTGAATATTTCAATCAGGAAAAACATAAAGTCCAAGAGATACATAAATTGAATAATGATTTATTCCAATTATCATTAGTTAATATCATTTAAAAATTGTTATCACATGTTATCAAATATAAATAAATACTCATGTGTGATGATAATACATCAATATCTAAAACAATATAAGATGTTCAACATAAATTGTTCCATAAATAAAATAATTGGTTATTCTTTCTATCTTTAGTTAATATCATATCAAAATATATATCACATGTAATCAAATATTCATAAATCCTAATATGGGGAGATAGTAATTAAATATCTAAAAACACATATGAGGATTAACATAAATCTCTCCTTAAATTATTGGCCTTATATCACTTCCAATATATGTAAATAAAAATCATTATAAAGATGGAAACTGAGTAATCTTATCGTTGATCCCCCCATATATTATAATCTATACAATGTTTATTATATTCTAAAAATGTGAATACCTTCATCACATATTATCTTGAATCATGGTAAAATATAAATAATCATAAATCATTTTTGATAACATGAATTCATCCATATTATAAAGATTACTAAATTTATTAACTAAATCCAAGATGTTTTAAAAATCTTCCATGATAACATAAACAACTTTTTCAACAAATGATTAATATTATTTATGTTCATATATACTGTCCAATTTACTTTAATCAAAATAAATCATATGTTTATCCAAGATAAAAAAATTCATCTATATCATGAACACAATAAGGTTTACATTCCCTTAATAAATATATCACCTTTCCATAAAATAACTTTTCTATGTCATCATCAACATTTTACATATCCATAATAATCCTAAATGAAAAACATATACTGAATGTTCTTATATATTTCATGATTCATATAAAAAAATATTCGAATTTGAAATAATAAATACGTCCATCATCCAAATTTATTCTTATAAAATTAATAAAGACTCATCACCATATTCATTAATACCCATTTCCGATAATATGAATTATGAAACATGTCTAATGGTTGATCAAGCATGTTCTAATCATGCTTTAAATGTTCAATTAAATCAATACTATTAAAACATCTCTTACCTGTCACTTGTCGTTCACAGTCTATTTATCATCAAATGTATAAGTAATACTAATACAACAATTATGATTCTATTAATGTGATATCCCCCACAAAAATATTTTTAAATAATTAAAATAATTTTAATATCTAAAAAATTTAATGTTAATATTGTTCCTTTTAGTCCATGCTATTGACTAAAACCAAACAGCATAGTTTGAGAAACATTTATCTTAATTGAAGCTGTATATTCTTGTAAAATAACTTATAGGACGTATAAATATTGACACATTCTATGTTTATATAGTAATACATTGTATTATCCAATGTCATTCCTAGAATATATATATTTAAATAATTAATGATGGTTTATAATTCGTTTTTCAATTCCAAAATCATACACCCAAAGAGTGCCAATCCATGTGTGCAGGAAGGTTCATTTAGATGTACAATGTTTTTCTCGAGATAGTCCTAATGCACCTTTTTGTAGTTGTTACACCTAGGTACAACTATTATAGATCCACAAAAATTTATTGTACCAAGGAATAGATATATTCCATGTAAAACACAAACTCTAGCCTTTCACAAAAAATACAGGGAAATTTCATGTACATTTACATATCTGTATTTTTATCCATGTTCATGTCATTAGGGTTCTCCCTAATTTTTTCTCAACCTACATTATAAATTATAAATAAAATTTTTAGAGGAAACAAAATATTAAAACCTAAAATTACATACATAGACATATCATTATTTTCGGTGAATATATACCACATTATTCAATAGATTCATAAATACCATATTACTATATTGTACTTGGAAACATTGAAACATAAACACTGGTACACCACTTAATTACATTTTCCCTCACTCGGTTCATCAAAAATTTTACCCTTCATAGAAAAATCATATATAATACATAAATTCATACCCTGGGTAACCAAAATATAAAAACATGCGAGATTTGATACAATTTAAGGATAAAAAAAGGAAATATTTAAGCGTAATAATGAGAATAAGGGTATGAGAATGTCATCATGATATTAGAAGATCCCACCCTACATAAAAAAGAACAAATTTTTTTATCATGCCATAAATAGTTTATGTTCATATGAAATGAATAATATAGTAATTAATATCATAATTAATGAAAGAATATGATAGGTTTAGGAAATGAAATTTGTGGAAAACACATTAGCATATAGACTTATTTCCAATGTATTCAATCCATTTCCACAATGGACATCTTAGTAATTTGGGTTCACTCCCCATACCTTCTTGGTAATCATTTATCACTCCCATGAACATATAAATAGTCAAGGTTCACTCCCAAGACAATATTAGAAAACAACTTCCATTACTAAACTGAGGTCTCTAACTATTACATCCATATTTATCTCATGTGATTCTAATGTTTACCCAATGGATTTGAGGGAGATATAAGTCTAACCAATATCATAATAAAATAAAAAATACATGTCCCATAATTTCATAAACCATCGTATCAAAACCTGAGAAATTAAATGGTTATTATAAATCATTAATAATATCAAATACATTGGAAAAGGTGATAGGATTCATAATTATTTCATCAAACCATAACCTGTGAAAAATGATAAAGTTACATGAGAATATAACCCATGAAAGAGAAAATTGTTTCGTAAATATATACCCCCTGAATTTTAAATGGGATTCATTAAAATCATTACATCATTACATCAACACATAAACCATTGAAAGTATAAATATTAATTGATAAATTTTATCATTTACTAGAAAGTCCAAAGTATCACCACTGAATGTCATCTTAGATATAAAATAATTTGGTAATATCATTTTAAAAAAAAATTAATGATAAAAATAAAATTTTCTTTTTAAAATATTTCTTTTAAAACATAATTCCATATGTATGTATTTTTATATGAAATTATATTATCGAACGGTGAAAACATTTTGAAAAAAAAATATCAATGAATTATTATAATTGAATGTTAAAAATAATTAAAAAAATTATACTTCAAAACATATAAAATAATATTGGAAACATTATTAAAACCAATAATTTTCAATGTTATTTTGAAACAATTTGTGTAACCCATTTCTGTGAATAGTAATATTGAAAAAAAATTGAAAACTATTTCATTGAAAACAGATACAAAATTTTAGAAAGAGAAACTAAAAACCATTAAAAAATTTTTAATTCCAATTTCCTAATAAATTAGCTGTTTATATAACTTAAAAACGTTTTTTAAAACATGGTTTATGAACTAAAATAATTTTTTACTGAAATGATATATAATATCAGATTTTATTAAGAACATTTTCTTAATTATAATATCTATCAAAGAGTGAAAATTTTATGAATACCTAAATACATCTTTCATAACCACTTCAGAATAAAATAATTTTTTTTCATGACATATGGATCATAATATTTCATTATTGGAGGCATATTTATAAACAATATTTAAAAAGAATGAGATATTACAATAATCACTTACGACATAGTAACATTGAACCCCACTCAGAATGTAAGACTCTGAAATTACCAGATGATAAAATTATTTTTAAAATATATTTACCCAGGATATAACATTTCTATTTTTATTATATAAAACTTATAAAATAAAAGTTTCATCACAAAACAAGGGCCTCAAATAATGTAAATTGTGGAAAAACTACATAACTGATTTGGCATATTTTTAAACATAAAAACCAACGAAATGAAATCATCAAAGGGATATGTAAATTCAGGTATATTTAATTATAATATTTATAGAATATATTCATCATAATTATATGAACTTTAGAAAATAAAAGAGTGTTTAATAAGGCATATATCTCACAAAAATAAATTTGTAATGATAAAAACCCATAACATATGTCTTGAATATCATCGTACTCATAAAAATATCATTCATTGAAAATAAATCATCATTATAAAAATATAATTGACCCATATTAATATATATAATACAATATATTATTTGATTATGATTTTATATTATGTGATTATAAACTATTCTATAATAGTGTTATGCTTTGGGTAATATCCAGTTTGTTTCTCAAACATGTTTTGAGCTTTTATTCTTGATATTTTTACATAGATAATTATTTTTATATGTATATAATGTAAATAAAGATATAAATATAATATTTACTGACTAAATATTTATTTATAATTATCTATAAAATGTATAAATATGAAATAGAGTGCACTATTCATTGATACTGTAAAAGGTATATATTAATGAACGTTGTTTTCATTTTATTATAGTATTGAAAGACATAATTTAATTGATATATATTTATATATTTATAATTTCATTAAATTTTAATTAATTTTCCATATATATCATATATGTTCACTAATCCAATCCTTAGTACATTCCATGAAATTCGTGAACGAATCACATAACCTTGACGAGGCGGTAGTCAACACGTCCACAAATGAAGTTGACATATTTAAAAAAATGGAAAGCATGATGGTTTTTATATATAAAAATTATAGAAAATATATCAATTATAAAATTCATATATTACATATAAAATTGTTTATTACATCATATTTACAATTCATGAAAGGTGGTAAAGGAAAAATTAATAACATTATTTTTTGAGTTAGTATTTTTCATTAGACTAAGAAGGTATGTTCATTTCCCATTAAAAAGAAATTTTAATGTGTACTTATAATGTATATAATTAGTACATCTAATTATATTTATCATACGGAAGTTATTATATAATAATTTATGGAGAATATGTTAGGTTGTGTAGAATGAAAATAAAATAATGGATCTTGAGGAAGGGTTTTACCTCATCATTGGGAAATTTGTTATTCTTTTAACTAATGTCCTTCCTTAGAAGGATTTATACATAATAGTAGGAATTTAGTTCTAATAGATAGAATTTGGGAGGAGACATAGGTGTCATTTGGACTATCCATTGTGGCTTGAGATCAATAAGTAAGTGCGGGTGTGAGTCCCCTTTTAGAGTGGAGAAAGAGTGACATTATAGTAAATATAACATGGTAAACACTATTTAGAGGTCTCTCATAAATATTTTAATTACAATAATTGATAAAATTTGACAAAATATTAATATTTTATATATTATGTACCTAAAATAGCTTTTGGGAACATGCCTAGTGTGTTTGGCCTCTTATGTTTTAGGTTTAATAATTATGTATACTAATTTTTTTTTACTTTAATCAGTGTAACTAATTTTAATTAATATCAATAAAATTTTAGAAAAAAATAATATTAGACTTATTATAAATTTTATATTAATTTTATTTCAAATATTGAATCATTTTTTAAATTATAGAAACACTAGATTTAAATATTATATTTAAATCAATCTTGATGATGTGTCGTGTGAAATCATTTTTAAACTCACAATGTTTTAAAAGTTTAAACTTATTTTATATCATTATTCAATGATAAATTTATTGAAATAAACTAAATTTTAATAATTTAGGTAAAATTAATCTAATTTAACATTATAAAAAAATTAAAATATTATTTAACTATATAAATAACTTGGAATAATATGAAAATTTAAACTAAAATATATTATTCATAAATGATCATCCAAAAATGAATTTTCCTAGAAAAATACCAAAAAATCATCCAAAATATATTTTGATATTATTCTATCAAAATCGATTATTATTTTTTCAAGTAGGACTTATAATATTTTAGAATATATATATATAATTGGTTCTCCATAAAAAGGTAAAAAATTACATTTTTCAAATAATACGACATCTTTTTCATAAAATTGTATTTATTATTTTATTATTCCTTTAAAATCTAATATATGAGTCCTATAAAGTATATTTTAATATATTATATATTATAAAAAATAACAAGTTGTTTTTAATTATTATTATATAATGGGATTTTTACAAAGAAACATTGTTTTTTTAAAATGGAATTTCATTATTTTAAAATAATTCTTAGATTCATGTCTAGAAAATTTTTACCCAAAGGTATAATTTAATATACATGTTTGAGTTAGATTGTAAAACATTCCTTAATATAATGCCTAAATTCCATTCTAATATATATATGATAGCTATAATAATGTTTTAATATAAATTTTAATAGTATGGTGTAGTTTTGTAAAACATGGTCTTGCTTGTAAAACGAGATATTGATGGAACTCAACATTGTGAGTAACACAAGACAAACATTGTTTTATTTGTAGTAAAATCTAATATTAGTGTTGTTTTTAGTGAAAACTAGACATTTTATTTCATACAAAATAATAATAACATGTTTCATTTAGATAACACCAGCATTATACAAAATAATAATAACATGTTTCATTTAGATAACACCAGAATTATTCAATGTTTCATGAAATGAATAAAATCATATGTATAAATTAATAATAAAAAATTTATTTCAAACAATCTCAATGTGTTAAATATCCTAGGATACCATTCATATTTTTCTCAAAATGGATTATTTTTTTTGGAATCATGTTAATTGAATATAAATCTTCATAGTGGTAAAATATTGTTTCAAGGCCATTGGCATGAATAGAAATTCATTTCCATGTGTTATATATATTATTAATGAATATTTTTTTGAGTTTTTTAATGATATGAAACATATATACAACTTTTTTATTGTGGTTAATAGAATTATATTATGTGATAGGGTTTCCCACATAGTTTCTGGTAAGACCAAATTAATATCATGTATGCCCATTATATCATATAAGATAAGGTGAAACATATATCACCATGTAATCCCATTAAAAGTTATATGATGTTGTTTCCTAGATAGCTTTAAATAATCTTGTTACATGTTTTATTATATGGTGGCCCAAGTAGCACTGGGAAATCCTTTTTTAGCTTTCTAATGCCATGGGTAAATATTTATATAACTAAATATAATGATTGGAACATGTTCATGGTCATGATACCCTATAGAGAGAACTTTATGGAATGGGATGTGATTTGGGATGGTTTTGTGTCCCAACTAGTAGGTTTTACCCCATGAATTTCCATCGTATGTTGGGCAACGATCCATTACATATAGAGAATTAATATACATGATTATGTGTATGCCCCAATTACAATTTTTATTCCTATGTAAATATTTAATAGATTATGATATCTGGTACCTTATTATTATTAACTTTTGAATAGAAAAAAATTATTCCATGACACATGGATATGATGTTTGATATGCAGGGTTTGATCTTCTAATGTTATGATCATGTTTTCATAACCTTATGTTCATGTTATGCTTACATGCCTCTATTATTTACCCTTACTGACCATATGTGTTCACCACTCTAGAATGTTTCTTTCATTAAGATTTGATAAATGGTTTTAAGGAGTAATAAAGGGGTAATATTTAAGGGATATTATGAATATATTTCCACTAGATAAAATATTATGATTACCAATTTTGAATTAAACTAAAATATTATGGTATTGTGGATGTATTTCAATATTCTGATAAATAGTAATCTGAATTTATTTAATATCAATTTATGTTAATACATGGTCATTATCTTTTGTATAAATAGAACAAATTAGGAAATACTTAGGAACTAGGATAATAAAACATTTGTTAGATCCTTTTAGTTATGAAAAAGGTTATGTCTAAGAATGTCTATAAAAAAGTCTAAAAAATTGTTAATTTTTTTGCTGGTTTTATAATTTAGACATTATATATGTAATTTTTAAGATTATCTGGCTTTCTTCAATGAAACGTGTTACCCATAATATGATTTATTCACTTAGTCCATAGCGCGGATTGTAAGGAACTATTTTAACATTAATTGTTTTAGAAGTTGAAATAATGTGTATTATGAATATTGATGTCCAAATTGGAAATATAATAATGAAAATTAGGTTTCTGGAATGAGTATTTGTTATAGTGTTAAATATAAATAGACCTCAATTTGTATTTTAATGGTAGGGGTGATTTAAATTTTTTTAAATACTGTTAAGAATCATGATTAAATTTTGGTTAAGTAACCATATGAATTGGTTCATATTTCACATTATATGAAAATAGTTTTATGGAATATAATTATTAATTGAAATTAATATTTCAAGAATAAATTTGGATGATTGATGTGTATATGTATTGGAATTATAGAATTATGATATATGGATCGTGAAGTATATTTTTTCTATTAAGGAATTTAAGGTTTATTTTGAATTGTGATAATGACATATAAATGTGATTTAATGGATTGTTGATATTTTTATGAATGTAAGTTAACCCGTCACGTGTTACTAATATTGAGAAAAAATTATTATTTTGTATAAAGAGAAGACTTATTGAGATAGTTTTTTATGGCCTCCAAACAGAACAAAGAATTGTTGAAAAAGGATATTACTCTATCATGGATGATATTTATGTAATTTTTGTTTTTATGGATTTTAACAATAAAATTTTGTAATAAGAATGAATTTCTTTTCGAAAAGGATTTATGGTAATTCGTGTTATTCGCATGCAGAAAGAGAATTCATGATGAATATATTCACATTTCTGGTACGGGAAAATCCGGATATACTTTATACTATATTGGGGGTCAATGATAAAATTTATTTTATGAATTTTAAGACCTCAGTTATAATGTTTGTAATGTTTATCTTTCTGAAGGGTTATAAAGTTTACCATTTACGGAATGGTTTATGATACAATTCAATTATGGATTTAGTGATTAGGGTATTATCTATAAGGCCCCAGCATTAAACCTTACTTAATCTTGAGTTATTATAAGATTACACATTGAGGATCTTTTCGGGTTTAGAGTTTTAGAGAGTTAGATCATAAAACTTGCATTACATTCCACATATAAACAAAGTGGTTACATAAAGACAATATTCTTCATTCCCATCAATGGAAACACATTTAAAATAAAACATGGATTATTTCTTGAAACATCCTTGACTCTATCATCTTATCATGTACCTTTGCCTTGACCTGTGAAAAACATTTCAAAAATTGGGATGAGCATAAAAACTCAGTATGGGTTATAAAAAAACATGGAAAGGAAACATGAGTTCATATATACATAAGAATGAAATCATACTTTTCCCATAAAACATTGGAACTTTAACATACCTCATAAAATTATGAATAAATCATAGAAATCATAAGATATAAAGGTAACTTGAGGCATTCATAATATTCTTACGTAGGGAGTAACCCTCTTGGTTACGTTTGGAATACCCATCATAGTATATTCCCTAAAATCTCTTCGGACAAACCTTAACGTTTCACTCCATCGCATTACCCAATGCATTGGAGAGCTATAACGGGCTCACCCGCCCTTAGTTTATCACGGAACCACCCATCTTCATAATAATGCCCAAGAACCATAACATAATCATATAACATAAAACATGCATAAAGGAAACATAAAATTTCCACATTTCAATCACGAGATATCAATACAACACATTGAGATAAAAACATTATGAAAACCATTTAAAATACCAAAATAAAAGAAAAGTAAAACATGGTATTTATTTTTCTTTTAAAAAGAAGGTATGGCTTGTAGAGGAAGCCGAAACTCAAATAACGGTCACGACGATGGAGAAGTCGTTGTCGCCGCATACGTACGACAAAAAACATTCCCTTTTTTCGTTTAGTAAAAGCTTCGTATAAAAAATATTCCTTTTGAATAAACGTAAAAGTCAAAGGGGTTTATACACCGTATAAAAGAAAGTTGTGTATAAAATAAAATATGCCTCAATGAAAGGAGATTGAGATGAAGTCCCATACCTCGTATCCGACTTGACCCGACCGTTCTTTAATCTCCTGAATAATAAACTTGAGTTAATCTCTACTTACTTAAGAATATTTTTCAAGTTCATTATTCCTTTTATACCATGTTATGAACATCATGTAATCATTTAAGTTAATAATTTTCATTTTGTCGGTATATGGTTCTTAAGTCAAAAAAGACATCTTACACTTATATTTTGTTAATTTGGTCAAAGGGTCATTATATCCAGAATTATATTAATGATTTGGATAACATATATATCATATATATTCATCATATACATTTATTTATAATATTACATCACATTTAGAGGTAAGAAATGAAATGCACCATTCATGGAGATGGTAAGCCGTACGTACGCATGAACACTACTTCCATTTCTATTTCATATTTCTTGTAATGGAATCATAATGATATAAGAGTATAATATAATTCCAGTATAATAACATATATAATATCATTATCTTAATCCTTTACACATCCCACATATGGTATTAACGAATCAAATCACTTTCAGGGGGCGGTAGTCCACACTTCCAAAAATGAAGATATCGTGTTTACCCATAATTAAAACCATAACGGTATGCCCAAAATGAAAAAAAACAGAAGATTAAGGAAAACATAAACATATCATATATCATATACAAAAATAGTGACATCATAATGGCCACCTTTGAAGGTGTTAAATGAGTATTGAACAATCATCGTTTCGGGAGGCAGAATTTCGCCATCCACGGAAACCGTATGTTATTTAACCATTTGATGTAGTTGTGTGAGAGTGTAGATCAAATAAATCTTATAACAACATCCTAGTATATTGAAGATACCGGTGTTGTTACAAAGGAAGTAAATAAAAAGAGTTTAGGGGGATGGAGAAACAAAATAAAACAAATGAACATGAGAGAATGAATTACCTTGAAAAGTGTAACTCCTTTTGATTTGAGCCTAAAGGCTTCCTTTTAAAGGATTCTGCACAAAGGGAATCCTCTAGGATGAGGATAAGGATGTGGAGAGAGTAAATGGGCATGGGTTGGCCGAGCCAATGGCTTGAGGAGTGTGTGAAATGAGGTAGAGTTGGGGGCCTTTTATAAGAGGAGAGGAGGGGCACTTTTGGAAAGTAAATAAATATTACTTTATTTGAAAATGTGTTTCGGTTTTAAAAGGTCCCGAATTGATATAATTCTTGGATAAGGTGATAAGGCTTCGAAATCCACTCATCCAATTGGTTTTCACCATGTTTACTTCATAGATTTTACATTGTCTTTCCATTTTATTTAAATCGTCAAATAATGATGTCATCGTTGTATCATTATTATGTCATAAATAATTTGATTTATTTAATGTCTAAAAATCATAATAAAAATACTATGATGTAGGAAATATTTTTATCTTTTCAATGACTATTTATAATCAAAAATCCGATCTTTATAAGCCCATGTAAAAATTGTTTTTGTAAAACATATTATGTTTGTGTCATTTTTACTTTTACATTAAATAAAAGATTATTTATGTCATTTCCCGACCAAAATGTCTCCATGGGGTCCCCAAGTTTACCCATGGCTTGTCTTGGTCGGCCATGACACAACCAATAAGTTTGGGACATCTGTATAGGTCATTTAATATTATTAATGCATTATTTATACCTTAAATTACCCTAATTACCACTAATTGCGATTAAGAACTTAATAAGTTACTATTCACCAAAAAATTATTATAATCTCATTGAACCACATTTTACTTCTTAATGAAAACCATGTATGTCGGATTTTTGAAATTCAAAACACAATGATGGCAAAATTTCATTTAAACGGAAAATCAGTCTTTATAAGTACCACTTAGTGGTTTCACTATTCATCAAAAATTGGAGTTTTTCAGAAAATTACCAAAAATTCACACTAAGCTATATTTGATATTCAGAATTCAAAAATGAAGTCTATTTTAAAAAATTCAATACATATAAGTCAAATTAATTAATTTAATAATTAATTCCCGCTGCCAGAGCAAATAGCATGTTTTTACAAAACAATAAGTATCAAAAGATTGACACCAGTTTAAGTCTAATTTCAAAGTGAAATTGATTCCAATGACCACCATTGGATAAAATGGTAAAAATATATTCATATTACACATTAAGAACAATTCAAAAGATAATATAATCATATAAATAGATTAGATTAAAAAGCAGTTTTAATGTAAAATGCAGTATTTTTCACTATTCATTAAAAAATGAACATTGTCAGAAAAATACCAAAAATTCACACAAGGTAAATTTCGATGTCACAATAATAAAGGATAAGTTTATTTTGACAAACATAGTTTATAAAATTGAAAAAATATTGATTCAAAAAGGGTTTTCCATCAAAAGGCAGTAAAACAATCTTTTAAGAATATTAGTATATTTCCATGCATAAGATTGTATTTATTTTCATTTTAAGCCTCTATAACACTATCTTAATCATTAATAGACATAGATAAAAATATATATTATTCATTACTTATTTGGGATGTTACATCCTTCTCCCCTTTAGCAAATTGCGTCCCCGCAATTTATTTACTTATCGAAAAAATGGGGGTACTTATCCCTCATTGCATTTTCAGATTCCCATGTTACCTCTTCAATCATGTGGTTTTTTCACAAAACCTTTACCTGGTGAATCACCTTATTCCGTAACACTTGCTCCCTGTGGTCACGAATCTGGACCGGTTGTTCCTCATAAGATAGGTTCTCTTCCAGCTGAACTACCTCTGGACTCAAAACATGAGATGGATCTGGCATATACTTTCTCAACATCGAAATGTGAAAAACATTATGTACCTGAGATAAACTCGGAGGTAAAGCCACTCGTTATGCAACTGATCCAACTTTCTCTAGAATTTCATATGGTCCAATGAACCTTGGACTCAACTTTCCTTTCATACCGAATCTCATCACACTTTTCAAAGGAGAAACCTTGAGAAAAACATGATCACCTACCTCTAAAGATGGATCCTTCCTCCGGTTATCCGCATAACTCTTCTGCCTGCTCTGAGATGTTCTCATGTGTTTCTGAATCAGCTGAACTTTTTCTGCCATCTCTTCTACCAATTCTGGTCCCATCAACTTCCTTTCACCCACATCATCCCAGAAAGATGGAGTTCGACACCGCTTCCCATATAATGCCTGAAATGATGCCATCTGTATACTGGAATGAAAACTGTTATTATAAGAAAACTCAACCAAAGAAAGATGTTGGTCCCAACTTCCCTGATAATCCATAGAACAAGCTCATAGCATATCCTCCAATGTCTTAATTGTTCGTTCTGACTGCCCATCTGATTGAGGATGAAAAGCTGTACTAAAATTTAATTCAGTACCCAACGTCTTCTGAAGGCCTTTCCAAAAGTTAGAAGTAAACCTGGGATCACGATCCGATACAATGGAGAGAGGAACCCCATGTAACCTGACTATCTCTTTAAGATACAAACGGGAAAGTTGATCAAGAGAGAATGTATCTCGTATAGCAAGGAAATGAGCATATTTGGTCAAGCGATCAACAATAACCAAGATTGCATTATTACCTCGAGATTTCTTCGGTAATCCAACAACAAAGTCCATGGATATATTCTCCCATTTCCACTCTGGCACTAGTAAAGGCTGAAGTATCCCTTTCGGTAACTGCCGCTCTGCTTTAACCTGCTGACAAGTCAAACACTTCACAGTAAAATCAACAATGTCTCATTTAATTCCACCCCACCAATAATACTCCCACAGATCTCTATACATCTTAGTACTGCCCGGATGAACTGAAAATGGAGAACTATGAGCTTCACATAACAGCCCTCTCTTCAACTGTGAATCACAAGGCACACACAATCTCTTCCCAAATCTCAAAACACAATCACTATCAATGTTGAATTCAGGCAACTTACCTTTCTGAACCAGCTCTACCTTTTTCTGCAACTCACTGTCTTGCTTCTGTGCTTGCTTGATTCTATCTGATAGAGAAGATCTCCCTGATACCTGAAACAAAACTGAAGGACTTCCTGCACCAACAACTTCTATGCCAAAGTTCATCAAATCGTTAACCAAAGTATCACGTTCCAAACTCAACATTGTTAATGAAGCATTACTTTTTCGACTCAAAGCATCAGCCACTTTATTTTCTTTTCCCGGAGGGTAATGAATTGTACAATCATAATCCATGATTAATTCTAGCCATCTCCTCTGTCTCATGTTTAACTCTTTCTGAGTGTATATATACTTTAAACTTTTATGATCGGTATATATTTCACACTTTACTTCATACAAATGATGCCTCCAAATTTTTAAAGCAAAAACAACAGCAGCTAATTCCAAATCATGTGTAGGGTAATTTACCTCATGAGTTTTCAACTGTCGTGAGGCATAAGCAATTACCTGATCATTCTGCATTAGGATGCAACCAAGTCCTTTAAATTAAGCATCACTGTATATAACAAACTCACCATTCCTGGAAGGTAGTGCCAAAACTGGAGCATTCACCAATCTTCTTTTCAATTCCTGAAAACAATCATCACATTCTTTTGTCCAGATAAACTTAACACCCTTCCGAGTTAGCTTAGTCATTGGACTAGATAACCGAGAAAAATTTCTAACAAACCTTCGGTAATAGCCCGCCAAACCAAGGAAGCTACGAATCTCGGATACACTTGCGGGTCTTGGCCATTCTTCCACAACTTTTGTTTTTGCAGGATCAACAGTTATTCCATCTTTAGAAACAATGTGACAAAGGAAGGAAATTTGTTGCAACCAAAACTCACACATGTTGAATTTCCCATACAGTTTCTTTTCTTTTAAGGTTTGCAAGATAACCCTTAAATGTTTTTCATTCTCCTCTTTACTTTTAGAAAACACCAAAATATCATCAATGAAAACCACCACAATCTTGTCCAAGAACTCATGGAAAATTCTAATCATTAAGTCCATGAATACAGCAGGTGCATTGGTTAGCCCAAAAGGCATTACTACAAATTCATAATGGCCATATCTCGTACAGAACGCGGTCTTAGGAATATCTGCCTCCTTTACCTTCAGCTGATGGTACCCCGATCTCAAGTCAATCTTTGAAAAAAACTGAGCTCCCTGGAGCTGATCAAACAAATCATCGATATGAGGCAAAGGATATTTGTTCTTAACAGTGATATTATTCAAGGCTCTATAATCAATGCAAAGCCTTATAGAACCATCTTTCTTTTTAACAAATAAAACAGGAGCACCCCATGGTGATGTTCTAGGTCTAATGAAACCTTTATCTAATAAATCTTTCAGTTGCTCCTTCAACTCTAAAAGTTCAATTTGTGCCATTCGATAAGGGGGTTTTGAAATTGGCTTAGCATCAGGAACTAAGTCAACAGTAAACTCAACTTCCCGATCTGTTTTTATTCCAGGAAACTCATCAGGAAAAACATTAGGATACTCATTTACCATTGGCACATCATTAATCTGAATAGTTTCTTTATTTTCAACAACGTGTGCAAGGTAACATTCATTTCCATCTCTTACAAGTTTCTCAGCCTCTTGATATGTTATCAAAATTAAGGGTTCATTCATGTAAACAAACTAAAAGTCTTTCTGAAAAGAAGCTTCTTTAGCTCTACAGTCAATCTTAGCATGGTAAATAGAGAGCCAATCCATACCCAGGATAACATCAAACTCTACTAGAGGTAGAACAATAAGGATTTCAAGTAGGTTCTTTCCACACATAAGGATAGGAAGATTCTTATAAATACTTTTTGCCTCGACATTTCCCCCATGTGTTTTTACCAAAAGTTCAGGAGTCATTTCTTGAGATGGTATTCCCATTTTACTAGAAAAGGTTTCAGAGATGAAAGAATGTGTAGACCCCGAATCAAACATCACACTGGCATAATCTGAAAAACAAACAATGTACCTGATACCACTTCATTTGATGGCCCGACATCTGCTGAAGTAGTTGCAAAGGATTTCACCACCCCTTTCTGCTTGTAGTCTAACTGCTTCACATCACTCAAGCTCTTTGTCGGACACTCGTTTGCATAGTGACCCATCTCATTGCACTTATAACATTTCACTAACTGTAAATAAAATTTGTTCTTACCTTCACCTTGATCCTTTTCAGTGAAATCGCGAGCCTTATTTCCCATCTTACCACATCGGTAGCACTTCCCAGAATTCAGAAGACATTCCCCAGCATGCCTTTTGCCACATTTATCACAAACTGGAAACTTAGTTCTCTTACCATCAGACTTTTTTGAAGAATTATTACCTTTCTCCTGCCACCTCGGTCTCTTCTTCTGCTGGTTGTTATAGAACACTTGGTCATCGGCAAACTCCATTTCCACCTTCTCAGCACATAGAACAAGCTTTTCATAACTTTTAAACTCACGAGAAGCTAATGCGCTTCGATAGTTTGGCTTTAATCCTGAGTAAAAATGATGGATTTTACTATCAAGGTCTCGGATAAAATTTGGAGCATACCTTGCCAATCGAGTGAACCTTTCTTCATAGGCAGCCATTGAGTCTTCCTCTTGCCTCAATTCCAAGAATTGCTTTTCCATCCTAAGTCGAAAAGCCTTAGGAAAATACATCTCAAGAAACATACCTTTGAATTCATCCCAGTCAAGAGCATCAATCTCATCGGCGTCCCTGATATTTTTATCCATAGACCACCACTGATCTGCTTCACCCTTCAAATGGTAAATAGCAAGACTAACCTTTTGATTGTCTGAACACCCCATGACATCAAAAATCTTCTCCAGTGCTTTAATCCACCCTTCAGCTAGCACAGGGTCAGATGATCCTCTGAATGATGGTGGATGTTGCCTCATGAAATGTTCCACCACTGACATGTTCCTCTGCGGTTGATCTGCCTGATCTCGTGCATGGATACCACTGCCATTTATCGCTTGAGTCAACTGCGCTATTACTACAACAAACTGTTCAGTTCCAATTCCAACCATTTCTGGATGCTAATTCGGAAGGTTATTTCCTTCTGTATGCCTTCCTAGCACTGCTTCCCTGTTTCCCTTGCGGAAAACCATTCTGAACAATCATGTCTTATATGAAGCAACATGGTAATCTTTAAATGCTATATAATTTCGAAAAAAAAATATTTTTGGATAATCATTTAATAGAATTATAACTCCTAAAGTTATCTAAACCGACCTCTGATACCAACTATAAGGCCCCAGCCTTAAACCTTACATAATCTTGAGTTATTACAAGATTACACATTGAGGATCTTTTCGGGTTTAGAGTTTTAGAGAATTAGATCATAAAACATTCATTACATTCTACATATAAACAAAGTGGTTACATAAAGATAGTATTCTTCATTCCCATCAATGGAAACACATTTAAAATAAAACATGGATTATTTCATGACACATCCTTGACTCTATCATCTTATCATGTACCTTTCCCTTGACCTGTGAAAAACATTTCAAAAACTTGGGATGAGCATAAAAACTCAGTATGGGTTATAAAAAAACATGTAAAGGAATCATGAGTTCATATATACCTAAGAATGAAATCATACTTTACCCATAAAACATTGGCACTTTAACATACCTCATAAAATCATGAATAAATCATAGAAATGATAAGACATAAAGGTAACTTGAGGCATTCATAACATTCTTATGTAGGGAGTAACCCTCTTGGTTACGTTTGGAATACCCATCACAGTATATTCCCTAAAATCTCTTCGGTGAAACCTTAACGTTTCACTCCTTCGCGTTACCCAATGCATTGGAGAGCTATAACGGGCTCACCCACCCTTTGTTTATCACGGAAACACCCGTCTTCATAATAATGCCCAAGAACCATAACATAATCATATCACATAAAACATGCATAAAGGAAACATAAAATTTACACATTTCAATCACGAGATATCAATACAAAACATTGATATAAAAACATTATGAAAACCATTTTCAATACCAAAATTAAAGAAAAGTAAAACATGGTATTTATTTTTCTTTTAAAAAGAAGGTATGGATTGTAGAGGAAGCCGAAACTCAAATAACGGTCACGACGGTGGAGAAGTCTTTGTCGCCGCATACGTACGACAAAAAAAAATCCCTTTTGTCGTTTAGTAAAATCTTCGTATAAAAAAGATTCCTTTTGAATAAACGTAAAAGTCAAAGGGGTTTATACACCTTATAAAAGAAAGTTGTGTATAAAATAAAATATGCCTCAATGAAAGGAGATTGAGACGAAGTCCCATACCTCGTATCCGACTTGACCCGACCGTTCTTTAATCACCTGAATAATAAACTTGAGTTAATCTCAACTTGCTTAAGAATATTTTTCAAGTTCATTATTCCATTTATACCATGTTATGAATATCATGTAATCATTTAAGTTAATAATGTTCATTTTGTCGGTATTTGGTTCTTAAGTCAAAAATGACTTCTTACACTTATATTTTGTTAATTTGGTCAGAGGTTCATTATATCCAGAATGATATTAATGATTTTGATAACATATATATCATATATATTCATCATATACATGTATTTATAATATTACATCACATTTAGAGGTAAGAAATGAAATGCACCGTTCATGGAGACGGTAAGCCGTACGTACGCATGAACGCTACTTCCATTTCTATTTCGTATTTTCTGTAATAGAATCATAATGATATAAGAGTATAATATAAATCCAGTATAATGACATATATAATATCATTAACTTTATCCTTTACACATCCCACATATGGTATTAACGAATCAAATCACTTTCAGGGGGCGGTAGTCCGCATTTCCTAAAATGAAGATATCGTGTTTACCCATTATGGAAACCATAAAGGTATGCCCAAAATGAAAAAAAAAACAGAATCTTAAGGAAAACATAAACATATCATATATCATATAAAAAAATATTGACATCATAATGGCCACCTTTGAAGGTGTTAAATGAGTATTGAACGATCATCGTTTCGGGAGGCAGAATTTCGCCATCCACGGAAACCGTATGTTCTTTAACCATTTGATGTAGTTGTGTGAGGGTGTAGCTCAAATAAATATTATAACAACATCCTAGTATATTGAAGATACTGGTGGGGTTACAAAGTAAGTAAATAAAAAGATTTTAGGGGGTTGGAGAAACAAAATAAAACAAATGAACATGAGAGAATGAATTACCTTCAAAAGTGTAACTCCTTTTGATTTGAGCCTAAAGGATTCCTTTGAAAGGATTATGCCCAAAGGGAATCCTCTAGGATGAGTAGAGGGATGTGGAGAGAGTAAAGGGGCAGGGTTTGGCCGAGCCAAAGGCTTGAGTAGTGTGTGAAATGAGGTAGAGGTGGGGGCCTTTTATAAGAGGAGAGGAGGGGCACTTTTGGAAAGTAAATAAATATTACTTTATTTGAAAATGTGTTTCGGTTTTAAAAGGTCCCAAATTGATATACTTCGTGGATAAGGTGATAAGGCTTCGATCTACACTCATCCAATTGGTTTTGGCCATGTGTAGTTCATAGATTTTACATTGTCTTTCCATTTTATTTAAATCATCAAATAATGATGTCATCGCTATATCATTATTATGTCATAAATAATTTAATTTATTTAAGGTCTAAAAATCATATAAAAAATACTATGTTTTAGGAAATCTTTTTAGATTTCCAATGACTATTTATAATAAAAAATATGATCTTTATAAGCCCGTGTAAAAATTGTTTTTGTAAAACATATTATGTTTGTGTCATTTTTACTTTTACATTAAATAAAAAGTTATTTATGTCATTTCCCAACCAAAATGTCTCCATGGGGTCCCCAAGTTGACCCATGGATTTTCTTTGTCGGCCATGACACAACCAATAAGTTTGGGACATGTTTCTAGGTCATTTAATATAATTAAAGCATTATTTATACCTTAAACTACCCTAATTACCACTAATCGCGATTAAGAACTTAATAAGTTACTATTCACCAAAAAATTATTATAATCTCATTAAACCACATTTTACTTCTTAATTACAACCATGTATGTCGAATTTTTGAAATTAAAAACACAATGATGGAAAAATTTCATTTAAACGGAAAATCAGTCTTTATAAGTACCACTTAGTGGTTTCACTATTCATCAAAAATTGGAGTTTTTCAGAAAATTACCAAAAATTCACCCTAAGATATATCTGATATTCCGAATTAAAAAATGAAGTCTATTTTAAAAAATTCAATACATTTAATTCAATTTAATTAATTTAATAATTAATTTCCGCTGCCAGAGCAAATAGCGTGTTTTTACAAAACAATAAGTATCAAAAGATTGACACCAGTTTAAGTCTAATTTCAAAGTGAAATTTATTCCAATGACCACCGTTGGATAAAATGGTAAAAATATATTCATATTACACATTAAGAACAATTCAAAAGATAATCTAATCATATAAATAAATTATATTAAAAAGAAGTTTTAATGTAAAATGCAGTATTTTTCACTATTCATTAAAAAATGAACATTGTCAGAAAAATACCAAAAATTCACACAAGGTAAATTTTGATGTCCCAATCATAAAGGATAATTTTATTTTGACAAACATAGTTTATAAAATTGTCAAAATATAGATTCAAAAATGATTTTCCATCAAAAGGCAGTAAAACAATCTTTCAAGAATATTAGTATATTTCCATGCATAATATTGTATTTATTTTCATTTTAATCCTCTATAACACTATCTTAATCATTAATAGACATAGATAAAAATATATATTATTCATTACTTACATGGGATGTTACATTATCTTGCCATATGGGTATTAATTGATATGGGAGAACCTGTACTAAAATATCTCTATGATTACAACTAAATAACAATTCGATGACTTATCATTGTAACTCATGATCTATTAGTACATTAAGAATGAAAAAGAAACCATCATTTCATTTAAAAATAGATAAATTGGAAATTTATCAATAAAAAAAGGGCGAGGTTGTCTAGAAATCATGTAAGTATATAGTTTCATGAAAATTCCAAAAATATAGGAAAAAGGTTCTAAAAATAAATTATTTTCTATAATAATCATTTTGATGATATAAAATGGAATTTAACCCCGATTTATGTAATGAAATTCTTTTCGTTATATTTACCTTGAATATGTTATCTATAACAATAAATTTGAAGTTTATTATTATATTTCTGTTCCCACTCTATTTTTTCACTTGATAACTATTTTTTCCCATGATGAAACCTTGTTATGAGTTAAATTGGGTATCTTTTATGGTACCATCATTCTTTTTATAAAGGAATTTTTAGTATTAATTTCTATGAGGATTGTTTCTATGAATAAAACATTTAATTATAAATGAATTGATAAACAAGAACAATTTCAAGGGAGAAATTCCTTTTAAGGGGGGTAGAATGTAACTCCATTTTTTTTAATTTTGTTCGAATGAATGGAATCTTATTGATATTATTCATTTAAAAAAGCACTAAATATATAATTTATTATATGGATGCACTATGTTTGAATTATCATCCTTGAAAAATGAAGTTAATTGTTCACTATACAGAACAATAATATTGTCATTTGATAATATCAATAATAAGTTTTTCTTGTGATATAGATAACGATATGTTCTTATGTTATCATTCATTACACGCAAGGCTGAATTTTACCGAACTAGAATATACTACTAATATTATTATAGTTTCCACATAGTAATCTGAATGTATGTTACAAATATGATTAAATAATATGTGAAAATATTATTTACTCACATACAAAAAATTAATCCTTTAGTTATCGATGAATGTAAGAACTAGTTGACAATATTAATATTCCTTTTATAAGAATACATATTTTCTATGTTAAAACTCAAATTTTCTTCAATAAATTATAGAAACAATTGATGATGAATTATTTTTTTTAACAAAAATATACTATATATACAATATTTTTTTTACACTCTTCCAAATCGGTTTCACATGAATAATAAAATAATAAATCCAATTTTATGAATAAAAATATGCATTTTATAAAAGGTAATTTTACAGCCTTTTAATTGGAGTCCAATTTCAAAAATAATTTTTTACATTTTTTTATTTTTGATTTTAAAAAATAATATTTATTTTATATTTAACAATTTATAAAATATCTTAGGGTGGATAATAAAAAATAAAAAATATTAATTTAGAATTCTATTTCATATTATTTATTCACATAGTTAACTTGTGATTTAATTTTTTTAAATATTATATTTATTTATATATTAAATATATTAATATAATATAGATAATTGTAAATAAATTAAAATTGATATTGTATATCCAAACTATTGAAACATTTTGACATTTTCACTTTAAAAACTATTCACCCCATCTTACACATGGGATTAATTTTAATTTAATTTATACAACCTATATGACTAAAATTTTGAAAAAATGATTCCATATTTGGAATCCTAATAATATTAAATTTCTAATAAGATAACCTTTTATTTATAAAAATTTAATTCAAATTAACTAAAATTATTTAATGTCATTATGGAAAAATAGGATTATATAATAACAAATCATAGATTATAATGTGTAAACATGACCAGACACATATATAAGAAATATTTTTGGGACATTTTTTGACTATTAAACATATAGGGATATTTAATGGTAATTTTATATCCCTTTGTAAAATGATAAATGATTTAGGTGTTGAAATGGATTCATGGATACACAATGTGTCCTTTTCCCCACTTATAAAAGGCTATTTATACTCTCCTAAAAAACACTATCATGCAATTATGGAAATAAAAAACCAACCCATATAAACTCTCAAAATACCTACCCTCGAACTAGAGGCATCATGTTGGTTATAAATCCATCCATTGAATCCATTTATTGAAACCCAAAATATGTTTCCCAAAGAATATATATAACATTCATCAGCAAACACATTCGTTTTATTTTATTTTTCCACCAAATCAATTATTTTTATTGTTTTCTTATATAAATATATTATTTTCCACATTATAATTTTATATTATTAATATATGTTTTTGGCATACACCTAAACACACTACCATCAAATTTGTAATGAACTTACCCTTTGTGTGTATGACAGACTACTACCTCGTGGAACGATGTAATTTGTATTTCCCTTACCTCCTCTCTTAGTTATGGATTATGATGGGTATAATATTTTTATTTGATATAAATAATATTAATCCATTATTTATTCTTCAAAAAAATTTATATAAAAAAGCACTTCGTGACTTCAATTTTGGGAAAATATGATAACTTTGTTGATAGACGTGTGGACTACCACCACCTCAACGTGATGTTATTAGTTCAGAAATTAAATATAATCTAATGGATGTCTTTAATAAATTTAAATGTTATATATGAATTTTTTTACTATAATGATAATATTTATATGTATGTATAACTTATTTAATTGTTTTCATTCAATACCACATGATAATGGAAATTTCATTCATGTGTACATATTTCCTACCTTCTTCATGAATATTGTATTCGATTACATATTATGATATCTTATCGATTATTAGAATTATCATCATACTGAATAAATATGATATTTAGATAAAATTTATATTATTTAAATAATTAAATCAGGATATATGTAATAGGATAATAAATAACAAGAAAACAAATACAAGGAAAAAAGGATAGATTACCTATAAGGTAATATCAACATAATATTGTTCATAACAGTGTAATATAATTTAATAATAATATATTATATTATTGGATATATAATTATATTTTTAATTTTCATATGTATAATAAACATATATTTTTAAAATATAAATTTTTAATGCGTCTGAAGAAAATAACATGATTAATGTAACGATTTTATTATCTCACTTTTATTTATGGAAGATATATTTTATATTAAATAATTATTATTGTTGTCTGGTATCGATGATTCCAATTAATCTGTTATATGATTCATATCCAGAAATTTATTTATATTTTCTTTTCCATTTTATGATATCTATTTCATTGGATGTATAGATAAAATTTTACCAAATCAGTAAGGAAATGTTTTTCTCTATTTTCAATCACTGAGACACATGACATGTTATCCACACATATTCTTCCATTAGGTTTATATACTGCCCCATGAAATGTAATATCATTAATATATTTATTTTAATTATTTTTAAAACATTTATTGATTTTATAATTTCATGGGTATTATGATTCAATGTTACCTAAGAAATAACAGTTTTAATCTAAAATCACATCGTTTTTCTGGGATTGTTTATGATGATTATTTTGTTGATGAAGTCAAAAGAAAAATATATCAAGAACCTTCATAAATATTATTCTAATATGATTCTTAATTATCTATTCATGTAATATTATGAATCATCCATTGTATGGTAGTTATGGTAATTAAGAATTTTTTTTCATAAACCATACATTATCACTCTCTATAGTCGGAAACCGATGTTCTTTCAAAAAAATGTTCTTTAAATTATTTATAATTTTAAGAATGAAATTTTAACATCATTTTCAAGGGAAATGAATTTAAAAAAATTTCTTTGTTTTAAAGAATTATTTTAATGTTTTGTAAAAATCTCCTATTTGGTGTTTTAAATTAAATATCCATCGAAATTGATTTCCAAATGTTTTAGGTTTTAAAAATATATTTTTTAAAATAAAAGGATATTTTCCACAAGAAACTAATTAAATGAATTTTAATTCTCCCTTTCTTTTTTTCAAATTTTTATATTCTGGAATTTTATTTGATGTGTTATTTGATATAAAAAGATATTTTTCAATGAACGGTTGTGTTTCTAGTGATTATTCAAAATTCTTCTTCATTATAGAAAATGACCTTTCATAAAGATTATAATTTACATGGGATATGATAAAAGGATATCATTAGTATTCTTTCTCATATAAAATAATATTTTGTAAATTATTTTGATTAACTACATGTCTTTTCAATGGGATAATCTTGTTAAAATGATATTTACATGAAACCCATTTAATTTACGTGTGTTAATTTCGGTTTTGATGGAATAATTAATTTTATGAGTTTATTGATGATATGTAGTCTATTTGTAAATTATTCATGTTTTTATCCACGGGCCTAGTATATAGAATGGTATATCCAATATAGAGTTAGTTAATCCCATTACATGTTATACAATGTGGTAGAATAAATAGAATCTTTTAATGCCATTACATCTTAAATGATGGGGTGGCCTAGATAGAACAATTTAAGCATATTATAATTTATTCAATTGTGGAATCCTAGAAATTAGTAGAAAATCCAATTATATATTACATGTTGTGATGTCGTAGATATAATTGGTAGATCTTGTTGTATCTCCCCAATACATTGGTTAATGATTTATATATCATAAGAGAATTATGGTTATAATATAATGGGATTGATCTAATATTGGAAGAAGGTACAACCATATCCACTCTATGTAATTGGATTTGACTGGGGATGGTGGTCTGTCCCACCAAGTAGTTTTATCTCCATTGAAATATTATGATAGGTTTTGTAAGTGATCTGTAAAACATAGGGAATTATTTTATAAGAATATGTGTATGCCACAAATTAAATGTCTAATTCCAATGATATACTTTCATTTCTTATGCTCTTGGTCACATTATGATACATGTGTAATAAAATTATAATATTTCTTCCATTAATATTTATTATGATTTTTATATATGGGGTATTTTCTTCTAATGAAATAATTTTGTTTCCATAGACTTAAGATCATTTTATGCTTACATATCTCCCTTGTTTAATCTTATTGAGTATTTAACCTCACCAATTATTATATTTCATTTCCCCATGTTATTATGAATGGTATTATTTTGACAAACTAAAGGGTATAATCTTTATGTTATATAAATAATAACATCACAAACATAGAAGGTTATGTTTCAATGTTTTCGAAGATGCTAAATTATTTTGGAACTCGAGCATTTATTTTTGTATCATGCCAAATACTCATGTAAAATGATTTTATATTCATTTACGGTATGTTTGTGTCTCTATATTTATGGGGAAACAATTACCACCACACTGAAAAACTATCCATTAACAAGAATATGATATTAGTCTCTACTAGTAATACCTTATAATACTCTTGACTTCATGAAAAAATAATGTAATAGTTTTAATGGTTTGGGAAGTTATAACAGTTTGATGCAAATTTCTCAATTTTTAGCGGATATGAATTATATATTATAAAAATTAATTAATTGAATGTTAATTTTAAGAATGGATCACTATTTTGTAAATGTAATTTATAAGAATCCAATAGATCAAAGGCTAATATTCTTATTAACCATGTAAATGTAATGATAGGAACTCATAGTTCACTTAAAAGAATTATTTTATATATACATTTCATCATTATTTTTAATTTTATTACAGATCATATCAAGTGTATTTTGGCCCTTCATGATAATCCTATAACAAATTTTAAAGATTACATATGTCCAATTATATTAAATCGGACACATAAGATAAACCATTTAGATCGTTAAAAAAAATTAATCAATAATTTATGAATTTTAATTCAATTATATATTTTTTATTGTTTTTATAAGGATGTTTTTATGATAGATTCGTTTATATGTACCAACTGATACTTGGAATGATGAAACACTTTTACCGATAAGAAACATATATATTTTTATAACTATATAAGTGATATTATATATATATTATATGTTTATTATTTTCGATCATATATCATAATATATTTATTTTATGTCACATTTATTCTTACGTACAAATAAATTAATTGCAATAATTGTGGTCATTAAATTATTATATTTATGTATGATATTTTAATCCGTCAAATTTTCTCCCTTAACGTTCTATCTATTAGAATAACTAAAATTCTTAAAGAAAAGTGGCACAAAATTTATATATATTTACTATTTAGAAAGAATAAATAATAAAAAATTAACATATTCAAGAGATGAAATATATTTTTTCATGAATTAATGGAGAGATTAAATAGATAAAAAATGTTTATAATATATCTAAATTGATGTTTTCTTATCACATGTATAAATTTTTTTCTTTTTCAATTTAAATAGATATGTTGTTTCTTTATAAATATTAACAATCCCATTTAGAAATTCTACTACTATTTTATAGCCATATCCTAATACCAAGGATACATGGATAATACTAATCCTTTGTATGGTGTATATAACGTTTGTCCTTCCATGGATTAAAATCCTAATATTAAACACTTTTTAAATCATTATTATTTAAAATATTTTGAATTTTATTTTTATTTTTAGTACGTTTAACATCAACAATTGTAATTTTGAAACATGTAATTATAAGAAAATTTCCATAAAAATATATTCATGTAATAATGAGTCAAAATGGAAGCATTTACAATTGAATGTTTCATTTCACTATTATGTTAAACACCAGAAATATCAATATCTGTAATGAATTGATAAGTTAAAACATCCATTTTAGATGATATCAAACCCAAGTGAACCTAATTTTGATAGAAAATAAATTTTGATTCTATTTATTGGGGAAATGAAAATTACTTTTGAACATATTCGAGTTCATGTGAAAAAACAAAGAGCTATATGATGGAAGAGGTAATTGACACAAAAAAACTCATTTTTCCAACTAAAAATGAATATTTATTTACTCTAAAATGTGAAATATTTAAATGGATATATATATATATATACACATCATCATGGGTAAGATATTAATTGATGAATTTAAAAATTATAAAAATTAATTCATAGAAAGATATAATTGAACAAAAAAACAAATATATTTTGAAAAACAATTCAAAAGGATTTAAAATATAATGAACCTATCATAACACAATACAAACATTTGAAATTAGTAGAATTAAACCACATATAATTTTTTACATGGATAAATAATTTCACATCAATATTACTCATGATATGACCTTAATGGTTAGATTTGATTTGTGATATGAAAGTTGTAATGTGGATTTATATAATTTTATGTCATTCTAGTTCCCAAAACACAAATCTAGTAATATACACTCCTGAAATGATATTTTATTGTTGTGAAAATCCAGGATTTGTAACAATAATTATTATTTTAATTTTATGAAAAATCTGAAATCTAAGAATACATGTGATGTGACCGGAATGATTAAAATTTAATTTTATTATTGAATAATTTTTTTCTAAATTATAAATTTTTTGGAATTTACTAAAATTTTCATATATATTTAATAAAATATATCATTGTTTCATTTTTAAATTATACGAAAAAATAGATTAAATTGATGTCAACTTTATCAATAATGACATAGAGTAATACTTTAATATTAAAATGAAATGAAATAATATACATATTTATTGAGTGAACATAACTATATAAATGAACATGGATTATCAATAACATTTATGAAAAATATATTCAACTAATTTTTTAATAGTATAAATAAAAAATATGTTAATTAAAAATGCTATATGACATTAATGATAAAATATTATTGTCTTAAATTGAAAATCATTTAATTAATAAAAACATATGTCAAAAAATCTATGTCCATTTTTTACATATCTAATAGATATATATTTTATTTTTCTATATTACATTGTTATATAATTTGATACATTAGTTATTAACATAATAGGTTTTCCATTGTGTAACGTTTTTTTTGAATTTTATGGAGTTATTAGTGTTCATAACTCCATTATATAATTGTAATTATTTTGGTAACTATTATAAAAAGAAATAATATAATGATATTTTTAATAATTTGTAAATATTTTGAAGTTCCTTGTAAATTTTATTTTTTTTATAATTAATTTGTTGTAGTATAATAATTAATGTCACACACTCATCCATGTGACTTCCAAAGTTTATAATCACAACCTAGGAATATTTTTTGGTTGACAACCTCTCATGAAAAGAAAATTTTAAAATTTTAAGGGTAATTTTATATTATTTAAAAATTTAGTTTTACCATTAAATTTTAAATTTTATATTATATGTGGTGATGATAAAATTAGTGAAGTCACTTTTAATATTGATCAAAAATAAAAGAAGACTAGTTTTATAATTTATAACCACCGATTCCATATATTAAATCCTTATTTTAATTTTAAAAACACTGAATTTCCAATAATTAAATTAATATTAATCATTTTATCATATTGAAAAAAAAAACATTTTTAAAGTGAAATCATTCAAAATATTGAAATAATTTGTAATCCAAATTCATTGTGAAATCGATTCTAATGGAATAAGTTGGATTGAAAAATAAATATATATATATAATTATAAATAAATAACAATAAAAATTATAATTTAACACTATATATTATTTGGATAAAAAATCAATTTTTAATTAAAATTCAACATATTTTTGTTCTATTCATCAAAACACCAAACATATCATAAAAATAGAAAAAAATTGATCAAAATATATATTTATTATTTATTTTAATATAATAAGTAAATTTTTTGGAAGATATGTTATAAAATTTAAAAAAACTAGATTTAGAACTCGGGCACCATAATAAGGAGGTTTAACCTGTTTTAAAAAATGAAGCATTTTAATACATAAATTCAAATTCATTCATATCATATTCCAATTGGGATTATTGAATGAATTTAAAAACATTATTTTGAATATATAATAAATATATTTATTTAATGTAATTAACTTATACTTATTAATTTAATTAATCAGATAAAAATTTATTATAGTAATAAAAATAGTTTTCTTTATAAAAACACATTCTTTATATTAATTTGAAATTCTATATAAAAAAAATTATTTAATGAATTAATTTTATAAATATTTGTAAACTATATTTTTATAATTTATTTAAACACTTTTAGAGACACTAACATAATGGAAACTACTGAAAAAATAATATTTCATAGTATATTGTGGTTTGTTAAAGGTTAGTTTTGTGTGAACAATATACTATCAAAGAATTTGAATTTATTTAGGAGGAGACATAATAAAAAATCTTGGGGTGTTACATTATCCCCTAATTCAATAAATTTCTTTCTCTTAATTTTAAATCCCATATTGAATATCTGTGTTTAATGCAAGAAAAGGTTGTTATGGGACACCCACATAAGAAATAGTATTAATAAAACATCCTATTAATAAGAGGGAAATTCAATTGTGAAGTTTAACATAGAATTATGGCTATATAATAGGATATCATTATTGATAAGTGGAAAACCTGGACAATGATGTCCAATCAAACTGTTAGGTTCGGAATGATAGTGATAGATAACATGGTAATTTGAATGTTAACCATCACAAATCTACGAATCCTGATATCTGTTAATAGAAAAATGATTTATGAAAATGGATATCATTTTTCTGAAATCCTTTCCCAAAAATGACATATCAACTATTATTCTTCAAAAAAAATCCAAATTATCCTTTTTACCATAATCATATAGGTTTCTAAAAATTATATTATTCTTTATCCTACATACTTTTTAAATAATGAGAAAATATTTGGATTTACTTGAACATCTAATAGTATAATGGTAAGTGATTCACCCTTATCTTATTTTGGTTATGGATTTATGTCTATTTCACTTTCCCGATGTGATTTGTTGTTGTCCGACCTATGGGTTGTCCTATTTATTAAACTATAATATTAAAATCCAAGTAATATTACAAGAAACAATAATATATTCAACATCAATGATATTTTTCAACCTAAAATGGTTTTTTCATGAATAATTCTTTCTTGGAGTCTTTGGTAAACCAGTGATAGTTTCTCTTATAATGTCATAATTTTTACAATAAATAAATATTTAAAAATGAATTTTTTTATGTTTGAATCACCAAAATTCACTGTTAATGGATTTAATGTTCTATAATGAGTAATAATCCATTATTTCTTTCCTGATAGTATTTTTGCAATAATTATACATTATGCATAAACACATAAATATATAAATATCATCATAATTTCAACACAATAAAATTCATGAAATTATTATCCTAATGACCATTCTTAAACATCAGGATCCATATGTTAATCAATATGGTTACTGGATTTCCAAAATCAACCTCACATTTCACTCCCACAAAACATAGTGAAAATATTATTGTCACATTTCCAATATTTTATTACATTAAAAACCATAATGAAAACATTCAACCTCCCAATTTTTTTGAAGATGTGTTATAGTAAGATAATTATTTATATCATAATTCTTATAACCTAAATACTATATCATATTTTATGATTCCAAATATAAAAATAAAATGATAATTCACCTTTTAATATAGTATTAACATAGTAATGACCATTATCCCATTTTTATTATGATATATATTTCCATTATGATTGGGATACTCATTTGTGTAGTATCTCATTTCCTTATTGTTGAATCATTGGAATTTTAGAGACTCTTTCTCCCATAAATTCATGGTAATAATGACCTTTATCTCCACAATTTTAACATCATAAAATTACCTTTATGAAATTAATAGGGTGTTTTGTAAAAAATTTATCACATATGGGAAAAATACTTATTTTCTATTATAACATTATATTTCTCTTACTTCATTATTCTCTTCTACTGTTGCTTTCCCTTAAAGGCATAAGACATATAAAATTCTATATATTTCTTGATAGCATATTTGTCAATGTTTTTGTATGATGATAATGTTTGGGAGACCAATTTATATCATAGGAATGAAATTCACCAATTAAAAAAATTTGATATTACATCTTGGTCTACATATGTTTTCCACATAATGACATGATAATCGTGTGAAGTAGGATTCATATTTAAAAAAATTATCATCAACATTTATCCTCATATTGAGTAATTTATTCTCCATATATACACTCTATTCATTAGTGAAATTGTTTTCTAATAAAATTTCAATAAAATATATCCATTTAGTGTTTGTAATTTAGTCCGCCTCTTTCACGTTTTGAGTCAGTGACGACAATGATAGGAATCTTTTGAGTGATGATAAAAATCCCTAAAAACTATCCTAAATTCAAAACATATTGAAAAAATAAATATATTATCTAAGGATATAATATTTTTTTCAACTAATAATTTATTTTTTATAACATTGAATGATAAAGGTCATTGACTTATGAAGAAGTCTAGAATTTTTTCTCCACGTTTTATATCCGGATCTTCCATACAAGAATTTATATACTCCATTACGAAAGTCATATATCCTAGTATTGATATAATTCTTCCACCACTAGTTGTATTTCAAGCTCCAACATCATTATAATTCATCTGAGTTAAATCCATACACATATTATATAAAATGATATCGTTTCTGTAAATTTCGCTAGATGAAATTTCTAAAAAATTTCATGCACTAGATTATATCATAAAATTATAAAACATAATTTATATTATAAAAAATACTAAATCACATAATATAGATTGAATATTTAGATATAATTAATCATTAAATAATAAGATGTGTATATATATTTTATTATATATTTCTAAATACTAATTCATTTTTTTCTTAAACCTAGTCCATATTGTTTATACTAATCATGCTATGATTCCAACTGTGAACAACATGAAACTAGTATCCTGGATTCAGTGAATTACATTATTATATTGTCATAGAAACATGAATCTAATCCCAATGTAATGATAAGTTTTGTAGATTTAGAGTCAATATTAAATACTTGAAACAAACATTACAATTAAAACTATAAAATGCAGTATAGACAATCCATTGAGGTCACCAATAATATCCTAGTTTCACACTATGTTCCAATCATAATATACGAATTTGAATCCATGTAAAAATAAAACATAAGAAAGGTATTGGTTCAATATCATTGTAAGGGTAAGTATAAAACAGAATAAATTAATAATATATTAGAATAATCATTATGGGAAGGTGTATAACAGAAAAACAAGACATTTAAACATAATATTGAGTATAATATTGGAATAATAAATGAATATAAATAAAATATATAAAAATAATGACATGAATATTCTAAAAATATAATAATTACATGGAATATCATTAAATAATCTCATAGTGAGGTAATTCATAAATATGGACATGATAAAAATTCTACACGGACTTCGGAAATGACACTATACAAAAATTAGTAAGGAATCAGTATCTACCAAAACTACATTGTCTCAAGAGACATATTGAGGCATCGAGGAGCTTTATAGATAGTCGTTCATCACATAATAAGTCCAATAAATTTCTCTTATGAAAGGGGTTAATTATAAACAAGATTAACATTTGTATTGATCAACAATAATATGAAATGGGAATAAGTTAAACATAAACCACAAATGATATTAAAATAGATCGACCACTGTCAAATTGATAAAAAATCATTAAATTTAATTTTTAGATGATATCATAAGAGATAAATCTTAATATGTTATAAAATTCAATAAATGATGTTGACATATATGAAAATAAAAAAATAAATTAATTGAATAATTGTGTAGGAAAATAACATTGAAATTATTTATATATATATTCATGAAATTATAAAATAAAACTTTTTAATTGAATATAACGATATAATATTTAATGTAATCTTAAATGAATTATGTTGTCATTAAAGAGGAAAAATATGTCAGGGACATATATGTCAAAAAAAATTCCTTCCATATTTTGGATGAAAAAGTAATAATGTACATTACTTAGAAATGGAATAAATGATACCATTAGACGCATAATATAAAATTTTTAACATGGTTAATATATATTATTATTTTTTGATAACATTAAAAACTTTTTGAAATATTTTTTAAAACATAGACATTGATAATAAATATTTCCCCTATATACTTTCATATAAAAAATCATATATAATAATATGATTGTGAAATTTACCCTTACAATGAGTTTAAATCTAATTGAAAATTATTTAATCAAGCACAACCATATCTATATTAATGATATCATAAGTGATCCACTTATAAAAATTTTTAAATAACATTTTATTATTACCCCAATTTTGAGTGTTGAGGGCTTCCTTTCCATATGCATGTTAGGACATCTATGTCCAATTTATTTTTAATATGATATATGTCATATATATATATAATTTCATTATTTAATTTTATATACTCATTAAAAAAGTGTAAAATTATTCTTGAATTTTTGACAAGGAAAATTGATCACATCGAGTCATGGAAACTGTAGGCCTTCGGTATGCCTGAGTGATGAAAGAATTCCCTTAATGGAGAAATGGTATGGAAATGTAGGGAATATTGATTATAAAAAATCAATATCTTGTTATATTATTTATTTATACCCATTATATCCATCATTATACCAATTCCAATAAAGTTTTTATGAAATTAAAATTAAAAAACACTATGAATATGGTAATTCGTACGTACACATACAATGTGCATTCATTTTTCACAGGATAGATAAATTTTTGAAAATGTATATCCCATAATAATAATAAAAAATAAATATATATAGTATACTATTTTTATTACATTATTGTGGAAACAACACATGAAGAGGGATGATAATATGAAATTACCACTTCTGAGTTTCTAAAACAATTATCTATTCATCAATGGACTTCCATTAAATTATTCCTCAAGGGATTTAGATATGGTATTTTGGAATACCTAGAACATTGACAATGAAATAATAATTTTTGGGGGGAGAAATTTGAAGGTTTTGGTCATGATATAATGCTCAAAATTTTTTGAGTAATCAAGGGAGGATGTCTCATTATATAATTTAGCTAAGGGTCACTTTTGAAAACTGTCGAAATATTATATTTATAAAAATTAATATTCAGTTAATATTTTTTCAAAATTAGTTTTTTGTAATCTTAGATGAGAATGGGAAAAATCAACTAAACAAATAATTCTTTGGAATGTTTTGGACATGTTCATACCTTTTTCATTATGTATTAACCTTTATTTAATCCCCTTACCTCATACTTTGAAAATATGAACTTTTACTATTTGAAGGATAATTTTGTTAATTTAAAATGAAAAATGAAACATCAATTAGTATTTACTGATATTTTATATGTTATAACAATATATTTTGTGGATTTTACAATTTTATATCATTTAATAAAATATAATTTATTTTTACATATTAGTAATGAAAATATTAATGGTATTTATGACTTTCACATTTACAGAAATTAATTAAATAAGATATATTCTAATAGAAAAATATAATATAATCCTAAAATGTTATATTTATCTATAAATTTTGTGGATATCACTAAATAGATGAAATTATATTAATTTTAATATTTTATTATCATTTCTTTAATACTCTAATTAATTAAATAATTAAAACATCATCATTTTATAAACCATTAAGGTACATATATATTTCATAAAAACAAAAAAAATAAATTATCATGATGATGAAAATTATATTATATTTCTAATGACTATTTATAATCTAATTTATCTTCTTTAGTACCCAATGTAAAAAATGATATAGTTATTGGATGAATTTGAAAACATTATTTTGAATATATATTAAATATATTTATTTAATATAATTAACATATACTTATTAATTTAATTAATCAGATAATAATCCATTATAGGAATAAAAATAGTTTTCTTTATAAAAACACATTCTTTATATTAATTTGCAATTATATTTATAAAAAAAATTAATTAATGAATTAATTTTTTAAATATTTGTAAACTATATTTTTATAATTTATTTAAACACTTTTAGAGACACTAACTTAATGGAAACTATTGAAAAAAATAATATTTCATAGTATATTGTGGTTTGATAAAGGTTAGTTTTTTGTGAACAATATACTATCAAAGAATTTGAATTTATTTAGGAGGAGACATAATAAAAAAATCTTGGGGTGTTACATTATCCCCTAATTCAATAAATTTCATTCTCTAAATTTTAAATCTCATATTGAATATCTGTGTTTAATGCATGAAAAGGTTGTTATGGGACACCCACATAAGAAATAGTTTTAATAAAACATCCTATTAATAAGAGGGAAATTCAATTGTGACGTTAAACACCGAATTATGGCTATATAATAGGATATCATTATTGATAAGTGGAAAACCTGGACAAGGATGTCTAGTCAAACTGTTACGTTCTGAATGATAGTGATAGATAACATGGTAATTTGAATGTTAACCATAACAAATCTACGAATCCTGATATCTGTTAATAGAAAAATGATTTATGAAAATGGATATCATTTTTCTGAAATCCTTTCCCTAAAATGCATATCAACTTTTATTCTTCAAAAAAATTCAAAATTATCCTTTTTACCTTAATCATATAGGTTTCTAAAAATTAAATTATTCTTTATCCTTTGTACTTTTTAAATAATGAGAAAATATTTGGATTTACTTGAACATCTCATAGTATAATGGTAAGTGATTCACCCTTATCTTCTTTTGGTTATGGATTTATGTCTATTTGACTTTCCAGATGTGATTTGTTGTTGTCCGACCTATGGGTTGTTCTATTTATTAAACTATAATATTAAAATCCAAATTATATTACAAGAAACAATAATATATTCAACATCAATGATATTTTTCAACCTAAAATGGTTTTTTCATGAATAATTCTTTCTTGGAGTCTTTGGTAAATCAGTGATAGTTTCTCTTATAATGTCATAATTTTTACAATAAATAAATATTTAAAAATGAATTTTTTTATGTTTGAATCACCAAAATTCACTGTTAATGGATTTAATGTTTTATAATGAGTGATAAGCCATTATTTCTCTCCCAATTGGGATTATTGGATGAATTTGAAAACATTATTTTGATTATATAATAAATATATTTATTTAATGTAATTAACTTATACTTATTTAATTAATTAATCAGATAAAAATCCATTATTGGAATAAAAATTGTTTTCTTTATAAAAACACATTCTTTATATTAATTTGCAATTATATTTATAAAAAAAATTAAATAATGAATTAATTTTACAAATATTTGTAAACTATATTTTTATAATTTATTTAATCACTTTTAGAGACACTAACTTAATGGAAACTATTGAAAAAATAATATTTCATAGTATATTGTGGTTTGTTAAAGGATAGTTTTGTGTCAACAATATTCTAGCAATGAATTTGATTTTATTTATGAGGAGACATAATAAAAAATCTTAGGGTGTTACATTGTCCCCTAATTCAATAAATTTCTTTCTCTTAATTTTAAATCTCATATTGAATATCTGTGTTTAATGCATGAAAAGGTTGTTATGGGACACCCACATAAGAAATAGTTTTAATAAAACATCTTATTAATAAGAGTGAAATTCAATTGTGATGTTTAACACCGAATTATGGCTATATAATAGGATATCATTTTTTATAAGTGGAAAACCTGGACAAGGATGTCATACCAAACAGTTACGTTCTGAATGGTAGTGATAGATAACATGGTAATTTGAATGTTAACCATCACAAATCTACGAATCCTGATATCTGTTAATAGAAAAATGATTTATGAAAATCGATATCATTTTTCTGAAATCCTTTCCCTAAAATGACATATCAACTTTTATTCTTCAAAAAAATTCCAAATTATCCTTTTTACCTTAATCATATAGGTTTCTAAAAATTAAATTATTCTTTATCCTTCGTACTTTTTAAATAATGAGAAAATATTTGGATTTACTTGAACATCTCATAGTATAATGGTAAGTGATTTACCCTTATCTTCTTTTGGTTATGGATTTATGTCTATATGACTTTACGGATGTGATTTGTTGTTGTCCGACCTATGTGTTGTCCTATTTATTAAACTATAATATTAAAATCCAAATAATATTACAAGAAACAATAATACATTCAACTTCAATGATATTTTTCAACCTAAAATGGTTTTTTCATGAATAATTCTTTCTTGGAGTCTTTGGTAAATCAGTGACAGTTTCTCTTATAATGTCATCATTTTTACAATAAATAAATATTTAAAAATGAATTTTTTTATGTTTGAATCACCAAAATTCACTGTTATTGGATTTAATGTTCTATAATGAGTGATAAGCCATTATTTCTCTCCCAATAGTATTGTTGCAATAATTATACATTATGCATAAACACATTAATATATAAATATCATCAAAATATCAACACAATAAAAATCATGAAATTATTATCCTAATGACCATTCTTAAACATCAGGATCCATATGTTAATCAATAAGGTTACTAGATTTCCAAAATCAACCTCATATTTCACTCCCACAAAACATAGTTAAAATATTATTGTCATATCTCCAATATTTTATTACATTAAAAACCATAATGAAAACATCAACCCCCCAATTGTTTTGAATATGTGTTGTAGTAAGATAATTATTTATTTCATAATTCTTATAACCTAAATACTATATCATATTTTATGATTCCAAATAAAAAAATTAAAAAAAATTCACCTATTAATATAGTATTAACATAGTAATGACCATTATCCCCTTTCTATTATGATATATATTTCCATGATGATTGGGATACTCATTTGTGTAGTATCTCATTTCCTTATTGTTGAATCATTGGAATTTTAGAGACTATTTCTCCCATACATTCATGGTAATAATGACCTTTATCTCCACAATTTTAAGATGATCAAATTACCTTTATGAAATTAATAGGGTGTTTTGTAAAAAATTTATCACATATGGGAAAAATACTTATTTTCTATTATAACATTATATTTCTCTTACTTCATTATTCTCTTCTTCTATTACTTTCCCTTAAAGGCATAAGACATATAAAATTCTATATATTTCATGATAAAATATTTGTCAATGTTTTTGTATGATGATAATGTTTAGGAGACCAATTTATATCATAGGAATGAAATTCACCAATTAAAAAAATTTGATATTACTTATTGGTCTACATATGTTTTCCACATAATGACATGATAATCGTGTGAAGTAGGATTCATATTTAAAAAAATTATCATCAACATTTATCCTAATATTGAGTAATTTATTCTCCATATATACACTTTATTCATTAGTGAAATTGTTTTCTAATAAAATTTCAATAAAATACATCCATTTAGTGTTTTTAATTTAGTCCTCCTCTTTTGCGTTTTGAGTCAGTGATGACAATGATAGGAATCTTTTGAGTGATGATAAAAATACCTAAAAACTATCCTAAATTCACATCTTATTGAAAAAATAAATATATTATCTAAGGATATAATATTTTTTTCAACTAATAATTTATTTTTTATAACATTTAATGATAAAGGTCATTGACTTATGAAGAAGTCTAGAATTTTTTCTCCACGTTTTATATCCGGATCTTCCATACAAGAATTTATATACTCCATTACGAAAGTCATATATCCTAGTATTGATATAATTCTTCCACCACTAGTTGTATTTCAAGCTCCAACATCATTATCATTCATCTGAGTTAAATCCATACACATATTATATAAAATGATATCATTTCTGTAAATTTCGCTAGATGAAATTTCTAAAAAATTTCATGCACTAGATTATATCATAAAATTATAAAACATAAATTATATTATAAAAAATACTAAATCACATAATATATATTGAATATTTAGATATAATTAATCATTAAATAATAATATGTGTATATATATATTATTATATATTTCTAAATACTAATTCATTTTTTTCCTAATCCTAGTCCATATTGTTTATACTAATCATGATAAGATTCCAACTGTGATGAGCTTGAAACTAGTATCCTGGATCCAGTGCATTACATTATTATATTGTCATAGAAACATGAATCTAATCCCAAAGTAATTATATGTTTTTTAGATTTATAGTCCATATTAAATACTTGAAACAAACATTACAATTAAAACTATAAAATGCAGCATAGACAATCCATTGAGGTCACCAATAATATCCTAGTTTCACACTATATTCAAATCATAATATACAAATTTGAATCCATTTAAAAATAAAAAATAAGAAAGGTATGGGTTAAATATCATTGTAAGGGTAAGTATAAAACAGAAGAAATTAATAATATATTAGAATAATCATTATGGGAAGGGGTATAACTGAAAAACAAGACATTTAAACATAATATTGATTATAATATTATAATAATAAATGAAAATAAATAAAATCCATAAAAATAATGACATGAATATTATAAAAATATAATAATTACATGGAATATCATTAAATAATCTCATAGTGAGGTAATTCATAAATATGGACATGATAAAAATTCTACCAGGACTTCGGCAATGACACTATACAAAAATTAGTAAAGAATCAGTATATACCAAAACTACATTGTCTCAAGAGACATATTGATGCGTCGAGGAGCTATATAGATAGTCACTCATCACATAATAAGTCCATTAAATTTCTCTTGTGAAAGGGGTTAATTATAAACAAGATTAACATTTGTATTGATCAACAATAATATGAAATGGGAATAAGTTAAACATAAACCACGAATGATATTAAAATAGATCAACCACTGTCAAATTGATAAAAACCCATTAAATTTAATTTTTAGATGATATCATAAGTGATAAATCCTAATATGTTATAAAATTCATTAAATGATGTTGACATTTATGAAAATAAAAAAATAAATTAACTGAATAATTGTGTAGGAAAATAACATTGAAAATATTTATATATATATTCATGAAATTATAAAATAAAACTTTTTAATTGAATATAACGATATAATATTTAATGTAATCTTAAATTAATTATGTTGTCATTAAAGAGGAAAAATATTTTAGGGACATATATGTCAAAAAAAATTCCTTCCATATTTTGGATGAAAAAGTAATAATGTACATTACTTAGAAATGGAATGAATGATACCATTAGATGCATATTATAAAATTCTTAACATGGTTAATATATATTATTATTTTTTGATAACATTAAAAAGTTTTTGAAATATTTTTTAAAACATAGACATTGATAATAAATATTTCTCATATATACTTTCATATAAAAAATCATAAATAATAATATGATTGTGAAATTTACCCTTACAATGAGTGTACATCTAGTTGAAAATGATTTAATCATCCACAACCATATCTATATTAATGATATCATAAGTGATTCTCTTATATAAATTGGTAAATAACATTTTATTATTACCCCAATTTTGAGTGTTGAGGGCTTCATTTCCATATGCATTTTAGGTCATCTATGTCCAATTTATTTTTAATATGATATATGTCATTCATATATATAATTTCATAATTTAATTTTATATACTCATTAAAAAATGTAAAATTATTCTTGAATTTTTGACATGGAAAATTGATCACATCGAGTCGTGGAAACTGTAGGCCTTAGGTATACCTGAGTGATGAAAGCATTCCCTTAATGGAGAAATGGTATATATTATTTATTTATACCCATTATATCCATTATTATACCAATTTCAATAAAGGTTTTATGAAATTAAAATTAAAAAACACAATGAATATGGTAATTCGTACGTACACATACAATGTGCATTCGTTTTTCACAGGATAGATAAATGTTTGAAAATGGATATCCCATAATAATAATAAAACATAAATATATATAGTATACTATTTTTATTACATTATTGTGGAAACAACACATGAAGAGGGTTGATAATATGAAATTAACACTACTGAGTTTCTAAAACAATTACTTATTCATCAATGGACTTCCATTAAATTATTCCTCAAGGGATTTAGATTTGGTATTTTGGAATACCTAGAACACTGACAATGAAATAATGATTTTTGGGGGGAAAAATTTGAAGGTTTTTGTCTTGATATAATGTTCAAAAAAATTTGAGTAATCAAGGGAGGATGTCTCATTAAATAATTTAGGTAAGGGACACTTTTTAAAACTGTCGAAATATTATATTAATAAAAATTATTATTCTGTTAATATTTTTTTCAAAATGAGTTTTTTGTAAGCATAGATGAGAATGGGAAAAATCAACTAAAAAAATAATTATTTGGCATGTTTAGGATATGTTCATACCTTTTTCATTATGTATTAACCCTTATTTAATCCCCTTACCTCATACTTTGACAATATGAACTTTTACTATTTGAAGGATAATATTGTTAATGTAAAATGAAAAATGAAACTTCAATTAGTATTTACTGATATTTTATATGTTATAACAATATATTTTATGGATTTTACAATTTTATATCATTTAATAAAATATAATTTATTTTGACATATTAGTAATGAAAATATTAATGGTATTTATGACTTTCACTTTTACAGAAATTAATTAAATAAGATATATTCTAATAGAAAAATATAATATAATCCTAAAATGTTATATTTATCTATAAATTTTGTGGATATCACTAAATAGATGAAATTATATTAATTTTAATATTTTATTATCATTTCTTTAATACTCTAATTAATTAAATAATTAAAACATCATCATTCTATAAACCATAATGTTACATATATATTTCATAAAAACTACAAAAATAAATTATCATGATGAAGAAAATTATATTATATTTCTAATGACTATTTATAATCTAATTTATATTATTTAGTACCCAATGTAAAAAATGATATAGTTATTAATGATATGTGTAGGACATCATTAGATCTTCATTGAATTTAATATACTAAATATCATAATCTCATATATGTTGTTTCTGGAAATTATAATCTCATCACAAGGATGTTTTTGTTCAATAAACAATCATCCAATGAAATGTTTATAGGTGTTATGGAAAATTTATGAAATTTATACTATTGTTTATTCTTTTAATTAACCAATTATTCATTAAAAAGGTTAATTAAAAAATTTACTGATGTTTTTATTTATAATGTACATGAATAAAAGAACCATATTTATATAATTTGAAGAAAATGATTCCAAATAAGAAATCCCTTTTTTCCAAATTCCAAAAACTATATGTTTCAGTAATTAAATTTATATTATTCCTCTTGATGGATATAAGATGTTAGTATATAAAGTGAAAATTTTAAAATTATTTAAATGTTTTTTATCCATGTTCATTGTGAAATTGATTCCAAATACCTATATTGGATAAAATTTTATAATTTTTCTAAATATACTATTTAACCAATCAAAAATAATATTTAACAACAAAAAATATTTGGATGAAAATGAAATATTCAAATAAAATTCATTATTTTTTCTATTCATCAAAAAATGAATGTTCTCATATATAATGGAGAAATTCATCCAAATTATATTTTGGTTTTCCATTTATAAATAAGATGTTTATTTTTTCAATTATAAATATTTAATGATTTAAAAACTAAATTTATAACTATTGTACCATAATAAGTTGGTAAAACAACCTTTAATTAAATATAGCCTTCCAATGCATTTTTTTTTCATTTCCAACATCTTCCTATCAGAAATATTGGATGAATATAAAAAGATTTGAATAAATATATAATATATATATAATATATAATATTTTTCACTAATAGTGAATAATTTAATTAATTATGATAAAATTCAATTATAGAAATCAAGATAGTTCCCATGATAAAAAACATCCTTTATATTGAATTGATTTTATTTTAATTTCCCATTATTTTGTAATAAATTAATTAAACTCATAAATATGTGTAAGTTATATTTTCATAATTTAGTTAAACAAATTCACTTCCACCAACATAACGACAAGTGTTGAAATAATAATGTTTAAAAGTATATCATTGTTTGATTAAGATTTTAATTTTATTAAACATATATTATCGAAGAAATTCATTTTATTCAATAGGAGACTTAGCATAAAATATTTATGTTTTACATTATCCCATAATTTAATAAATTTCATCCTCTCAATTTACAATAGAACATTTAATATCCATCGTTAATTATTGAATTTTTTTAAGGAAAACCCACATCAAAAAATAGGTTTAATAATACAACTCCTAGATATGATATAAAAGTAAATGTGATGGGTTCCAAAAAATTAGTCTATATAATATGATAACATTAGTGAGAAGTGGAAATCTTGGACATTGAAGGGAAATCATATTATCATGTTCTGATGGATAGTGATATAATACAAGCTCATTAGAAATTCAACAATAACAAAACCATAAATATGGCGATCAGTTAAAAGTCAATTGTTTTCGTAAAATTGATAAAAGTTTCATTGTTAAAAATATATTCCCTGAAATTAAATTTCAACTTTTATTCCATATTAAATTTCACATTTTAATATATTTATCTAGATAATATAGGAATCAAAAAATGAGCTGAATCATTATGTGTAATACTATTTAAATTAAGAAATATTTTTTGTACTTACTATGACAATACGTAGGATAGTGGTTGGTGATTCACCCTTATCACCATTCTGTTACATGTTTATGTCTCATGAACGTTTCGAATGGGAAGGGTTGTTTCCTGACACATGGGTTGACCTATTAATAAAAATAATATCATCAAAATCCTTACAAAATTCTTAATTAATGGTTATATATTCAACATTAATAAAATGTTCTAATCTCAAAGAATATCTCATGCAACATTTTCTACTTGAATATTTGGAAAATGAGTGAATGTGTCTATAGTAATTTCATCCTTACTCTATTAAACGAATTTCCAAAAATGATCATTTTTATGTATGAAAAACAAAAATTCATATTTAACAGATCTAATGATACATAACAAGAGAAAAAGATTTTCTTTTTATCTCAATTGAATGGTTATAACATATTTTCCAATATGAAGAAACAAATTAATCTATAAACATTTTCAAAATTTGATCTTAACCAATTTCAATAAATAGTAATCCTTATGATAATTCCAACAGATCTTGATAAACAATTATATAAATATGGAAATTAAATTAAATAAATCATCCTCCCATTATATTCTCCAAAAAACCCAATTGTATCTCTTATTATCAAATTCCCAATAACTGATAACCTCAAAATTCCTAATGAAAACATTAATTCTTCGAAATTATTTTAGATTATTTACAATAATACAATCCTTATTTATTAAATAATTCTTATAATTAGATAATCATAACATAATTAATGAATCCATAAACCCAAATACTTTCATTATTCCACTCTGACTATAGTGAAAAAATAAATTTGACCATGATCCCTTTACAAATTCGGATCTATATATCCTTTATGTGTGATATAATAATTCGTATAGGGTCCAATATCCATACTGTTGGAATATTTCACATATATAGCTTCTTTTTTTAATATAAAACAATGGTATTATTGACTTATCTCTCCACTCGTATAACAAACTATCATTCCCTTTAGTATTGTACCATAGGGTTTCATCCCACAATTATCACATATGAGATAATATTGTAACTCCCCATCCATAGTTACCCATAGCTGGTTCATTATTATATAACATTAGCATGATCACATAATATCATGTCTCCATATAATAACTAGTTTAGTAGCCTTGGATGTACTAGATACATTCATAAGTTTTACTTTACATTATAAAATGAAAAACAAAAATAATATTGTCTCCATTTTCTATATTCATATCCCTTAGAATATCCATACAGGTCAGTCATAATACAATTATTCACATCTTGGGAAAAATAAAAAATAGAATGTGGTGGGATCAGATGCTCAGTAAGGATATCAATACAGTGAAAATGATCTTAAATAAACATAAACATTTAATGCAATTTATAAAACAAAAACAAAATCCTTTTTAACGTGATATTCAACATAATATGGAAACTATAAAATCAAATAACGCCATTTAAAAATTCACATGGATATAAAACTAGTATAATATTCACATGAAATATCAATAGCCACTTTCATAATGATGGAATGCATAATTCCAGAATTCATAACCACATAGTGAAGGCCTTGTTCAAAGACTAAAAATTAAAATTTTTCAACGCCTTATGCCAGGAAACTATTTGGATCATCTATCCTATGGAGGCATAGAGATGCTATATTGGGATCCACCCATCACTCACTATGAACAATGCATTCCTCATTTGAAAATATTCAGACATAACATAAACATTCGTATTTAATCTAGCATACGAAATGTAAATACTTTAACCACAAACCATGAATAAAATACCATTATGTAGGAATAATCACATGAAATATTTAAGGTCTAAATATTAAAAATAAAATACCATTATGTATGAATTCTATTTATATTTACAATTAATATTTATTGTAGAATTTATCTTATGTATAACCACATATTATTATTTTTTTAATTTTGAAAACTTCAATTTAACACTTTTAACTCTTCTTTAAATTAAATAATAATAAATGTACTAATCTAATACATGTGGACCAAAGAGGATCATATTTTATTCTTGAGGTTATTTTTGGTCAAATAACACTTATCTAATGTAATTTGGAAATGTGTTACGGTAATTATAATATCATTTTACCCTTAATTACCCTATTTACTTTTAACCGTGTTAAATAAAAGTCAAAAGTTATTATTCAACAAAAATTATTTTTTAATCATATTAAACCACATTTTACTTAATGACATTAAACGTTTCTCTTTGATTTTTGAAATTCAACTCAGATATGTGGTAAAATTAGGTTTTATGAAAACATTCAAAAGCTCCTAGGAGGTGGGTAAAAGATAGTAAAAAGTTAATTAAAATTTTATATATCTAAACTTATTATAAAATGACTCCAACGAATTACATTGAAATTATATAGGAATTATGTTTCAATTTTGACCTAAATATATTTAAATAAAATAAATTAATATTTAAATAAAAAGCTATTTTTTAACATTACTGTGGTGTTTTTCAGTATTCTTCATAAATTGATGGTTTTCAGAAAAATACCAAACTTTAAACATAATTTAATTTAAATATTCTGAATAAAAAAATGTATACCATTTTCAAATTTAAAATTTATAAAATTTCATAATATGGGTATTACTATTTATAATAGCTTGTATTATTGGTTGTGGTGTGTTAGAAATTGAAGTTGCATACAACATGCGCTATTGTAATATTCAAAGAGAAGTGTGTGATTGATGATTGTGGTGTTAAATTCTCCCCTCCTTCAAAAAATTGCGTCCTCAAAATTTACGCTCGGGATTAAAAACATGTGTTTTGACATTTTATAATATCTTATTTGAAATCCCCCATCAAAAATGGATTAATGAGGTATATATTATAAAATAAATAAAGGTTAGTATGAAGGTTACAAAAAATAACACATACTAGGGTTCCATGTAGGGAAACATGGATATGGAAGAGAAAACTAATCATCACGTTCAGATGGAGAGTGACCGAGAATTTTATTAGGAGAATGTTAACGATCTAAAATCCATAAACTTGTGATGGCTTGAATGGTCACTGATTATTCAGTAGAAAAAGTAAAGAACAACGTTTTTATTATATGTTCCTTTTCATAATTCTAATTATTTTCTTTATTAGATTGGATAATAGTATAAGGAGATATACTTACTTTACTAGTACAATTTCATCCATTAATAAATTTTTACCACAAACTCATCTTTTCTCCAAATGTTGAGTATTCAAGAGGACTTGGTTACTCTTGACGAACTAGAATCAACTTATAGAGAATCACATTATCGACAAAGGATGAACTGTATATTTATCTTGTCATTAAGTATTAACCAGTACCAAAATGGTTAGTACATGATAAAATGATCCCCAAAAAGGACAATCTTTTATAGAATGAAATACTACTCTTAATCTCCACAATTTAAAAAATCAATTCCCAAAGTTCAACAAATACAAATCAATGAACAATTATCACTATAATACTTCAATATAATCCTAACTAACATTGAAACCCTATACTCAATATAATTTGATTACTTTTTATTCCATGTTAAATTTTATCACAAAATGACATTAACTACTCATAAAGTCACAAACATAAAAACAATTAACCTAATTACATATTCACTATGTTAGGATAATCATTTCCATAAATAACCCAAATCGCTATAAATACACAATAAAATAATAGAAAAATATCAAACATTAATCCTCAAATTAAATCCCATAGTATTCTATTCTCGTTATGCATATTGTATTCCCAACAGAGCGAACGTCATCCAAAATAACATTTATCACATAATCACCAAATTATTTATTCTCTACTAATGATATCCATTTGATAATACCTAAAGTCCCAAGACAACATATGAAATAATTAATCTAAAAAGAATTAGTGACACTAACCAGGGACTTCATGTAGTCTAGTGGCAGAAGAAAAATCCTAATCGCACTCAGGTTGTGGGTTCGATTCCCACAACTTTCTTCAACGTGACGGGTTGTCACACAGTCTGCGTGTTTTCCTTTTTCAGAAACTATATTTATAATATTATAGACCTGAGATAAATTCCTAAATATAACCATAACATAATTTAACCACAAATGTTATCTCATAAATCCCATATTCATCCAAAAATTTATTATCTTGTAATTTAATTAAATTCAAGGATCATATAAAACCAAATGGTTATTTATGACTATATCCTCTAGAGAAAAGGTAATTCTTCATCAAATATCATTTTCACATGACAAACTGCAGGGTTACACATATAAGAGAAATTTCATCCAATGTAATCCCATCAACAAAGAGAACTAATAATTTTAACCATTTCGTCATCCATTTATTTCCACTTAGCTTCTTCCTTGACCAAGGGCATATCGTATAGAATTAGACATTCACTCACGTAATCGAAAAATCGACTAAATTTATTTCAAATGACTGTAATTGGATTCTTGGGAAATTTTATTATTCTTCCATAGTACACTTCATTATTCCTCTTCAATTCTTTACATTATGACCTTCTTTCCCACACATAAAGAAATTTTATGATCCATTGAGACACATTCTGGGCTGTCTCCTTCCACATTTCCTACATGATTGAAATTGAGCTTGGTCTCCACTGTTGGAGCACTTATCATTCATCAAATTTATATTCTTTGTTGTGTCCAAGAGTCAGATAATATATAGGTTGATGATAATATTTTTGGAAAACTAATTCGGCATGAACAAGATATCCTTTACACCTATCAAAATATGATTTTTTATCTCATTTCCACCATCGTTCCCACCTTGTACATATTGCCTAAAGTCACTATAAATTCCTTGGAATCCATCAATTAACTAAAACCAGAAAGCATTGGGACAGTAACAATAGTCATAAAATCATTTAGAGAATATCATGACACCTTATTTTCAATTTGAAACACCATTGGATTAACCATGGAAATTTATTCAAATATTATATTAAATTCCTTCAAATAAGTTTGTAAAGAAAATGTAAATTATCCTAAGCATATCCCTAGGGAGTGTAATAAAAAACAGTGCAGCAAGGCCCATTATCGTGTACATGACACCTCGTGTCAAGCCCGAAACTCCTTGTCAGAATTTTCACTTCTAGGTATATCTGTTCCAGAGTCACCTCTACATAATATTATAATGAAAAATATGTATTTCTCGTAAAATAAACTAAATCTCTACATTCCCCAAATACTATGATGTTCTTATATACTATTCCTCAACATCTATCTTAGAGTAATGTACTCTAATCAGATTTTTCATTAATATAGCTTCCATGGTTTGTATTGAACTTCCTCTGATACCAACTGTAATTCCCCAACCCTAGATACCCAGAGTCGGTTCATTGTTACATAACATTGGCATGGTCACAAAAGATCATGTCTCTAAAGACTGATTATTTTAGTATCCTTGGAAGTACTAGGTAAATTCATATGTTTTACATTAAATTATAAAATGAAAAACATAAATAAAATTGTCTCCATTGGATACATTCATATCCATTAGAATATCCCTTTAGGAAAGTCTTAATACACTTCCTCACATACAAGGAAAAATAAATCATAGAAATGGGTGAGCTCAGATTCCCAGTAAATATATCAATATAGTGTAAACATTCATAAATAAGCATAAATAGTTAAGACAATCTATAAGACTAAATGAAAAGTCCTTAAAACATGAAATTCATCATAATATAGAAACGATAAAATACAATAATTCTACTTAATTATTCACATGGAAATCATACTAGAAAAATAATCACATGAAATATCAATAGCCACTTTCATAATTATAGAATGCATAATTCTATAAATCAAAACCACATAGTCAAGACTTTGGGCCAAGACTACAAATAATATTTTATCATGGCCTTATGTCAAGATAGTAGTTTGTGTCATTAGACCTAAAAATTCATGGAGGAGCTATAGCGGGCTCCACACATCACTTAAAAAGTCCAATTCATTCCTCATATAAAATTTTTGAAACATAACATAGAAATAATTTTTTATACTAGCATACGAAATGTCAATACATTAACCAAAAACCATGAATGGTATAAAAATGGCGCATCCACAGTAAAACCAAAATCATTCAATACATTATAGAAGATTTTATTATAGTATATTAACTTCAATAGATACTAATGAAGGATATTGAAATTTATGAAAATAATCCTCAAAACTATTTGATAGAAATATCCCCGTTTTTCTGGAAAACATTTAAGAGATTCACTTTTTATCAAGAAGACGTTACAAATAGATTTTTGAACCAAAGTGTCCCATACAAGTTTGAATCTTTTAAAAGGAATTTTAATTTGTAAAAATTAATGTTCATATAAATAAATCTTTAAAACAATTTTGGAAACATGGACATTAATGATAAAGATATAGAAGAATAAATCATTAAAACATTTAAAATGAAATTTTGGTTAGAGTTTATAACCAATATAGAGACACTTGAATACAAATAAATGGGATAATAAAAACATTATAATATAATTAATATAAATGGATTCAGGATATACTATGTCAATGTACATTATATACACAATATAAAGATGAATTAGAGTATAACAACAGAGAAGTCTCAATAGAATGTAAATTGAGATGAAATCCCATATAAAGACTATATCCTTAGATTAAGGATAAATCAACAACATAATTATTTGTGAAAAATATAAATAAACTCAATATGATTGGATATTTAGTGTAAATCAATCATATTACATTCAAACATATTTTTTTTAGACACAACACAAATGACTTGAATGTTTAATTCAATGAATGGAAATTGAGTTAATATTACACTTATCAAGGTCAAATCAATTACATGAGAAATTATAAATGGAGTGATTATTTGTATCAAAATTGTATCCTCACAAAGGGAAGTGTATATTACTAAATAAATAAATAAATATCGATTCCACACCTAATCTTGGAGTAAAACAATCAATGAAGTATGCGTGAAGCCCAATGGGTGAAAATTGAAATTTAAAATTTCCATATTTATTTAGTAACTTACGAAACATAAAATCCATGAATGAAGGGTCATAAAATGAAGATATAAATAGCAATAAATTAACGTATATTACAGTATGAATAAAATAATGGGAAGTACATACATCACACAAATGGAAATAGTGGCCAATATAGAATTAATGTCACGGGAATAAAAAGTTAATTGAAAAACCCTTACATAGTAGTAATTAATCAAGTAATATGACCAAAAATTAATAAACACCAAATTAATCATAGAATACCATGAATATAAATTGAATAATGATAATTTATATCAGATATAAGTACAAAATACACCACATGAAATAAATAAGTGGTGAATAATGTAATTCTCAAAGAAATAAAAGTGATATTTGAATCCCCAAAATTTGTAATTTTCCTTGGTCGAGGGTACATTATCCTCATTTATAATAGTTAAATCACTGTTATTAAATTATACAAGAACCTTATGCATAAATATGATATCATATATGTTCTTATAATACTTCATTGTCAATAATATTTTAGTATTATCATTATTTTGGGTGTAAACTGAATCTTTTTCCTTCATATACATAGTTGTAGAAGCCATGTTTGTTATGGATAATATCTATTTGATTAGTATCCATAATGATATTAAATTATATTAATATTATTTTTAATAAAAATATTAAAATTATTCTTGAAGGACTACGATGGGGAAATGAATCTCATCGCATACGTGGAGACGGTAATTCGTACATACGTACAAGAGACAATATCATTCATTTGATATTAAAATCATAATTAAATTGATGGTATATAATATGTACCAAATCATGAAAATTTTATATCTTTTATTTACATCAACTTCACATCATTATTATACCCATACAAATAATAATGTATTGAATAACAACTACACCACGACGTGCAGACGGTAAGCCATACGTACGCAGGTATGGTGACGTGTTATTCGTATGATTGATAACATATTTAACATGGTTATAACATTTTTATAATAAAATCACAGTATATATAAGATACTAGAGTTATTATTTTATAATGGATACAACAATGAAATTTGAATTGGATGAAGAAAATAACTTTAAAGAGGTGGTGAGATATTTACCTATTCTTCGTGTTCTTCCTTTTGATTTGATCAAAAATGCTCCATAGGTTGGCATTATGATCAAAATAAGGCTTCTAGGATGAACGGAAGATATTTTTAACTATAATTGGGTCGGGGTTGGCTGAGGCAAAAGGCTTATGAGGAGTTAATTTGAGAGAAGGTGAAGAGCCCTTTTATAAGAGAGGAGAGGGGCACCTTACAGATTGAATGAAATATTATTTTGTAATAAAATCATTTTCTGCATCCAATTTCTCAAAAAAATGCTTAAATCACGGATAAGGTGGGAATGGGTCGAAATACACTCAACCAATAGGTTTTATAATGGTTTCGTTTATCATATTAACCTCACCTTTTATATTTAACTGTTAGTTAAATAGTTTGACATTTAACATCGCTCATTGTATTTTTAAATTAAATGGTAAACAAACATAATATAACAAGCAAAGAGAACCCCAAGGGGTTTATTATTAATATATATAACATTATCTAAGTCATTTTTTGGATCCATGGATTTTAAGGAATATTATATCAATTAATAATATAATATTAGTTTTAAAAAATACTTTCTAACAATTTTGACAGTATTTGGTATTTTGTTTTGTTAAATTTATAACTACATTATTACTTTGCAAAAATATCATTTAATCAGCCCGAACATGTCATATTAAACAATAAAATTATTTTAATTCATCATAAGTCTCAAAAGACACTTATTGGGATATTTATAATATCAATTATTTTTATTTTTCATTAATATGGTAATTACTATATCATAATTGAGTCATAAATATATTTAATTATTTATTGTCTAAAAAATATTAATAAAATACCATTATTTATTAAATAATTTTATCATTATAATGAATATTTATAGTCTAATTTAGATTATCTATAGCCCAATATAAAAAATTTTATAGTTATAAAAATTTGAAATTTACAATTTTATCACTTCTTTATATTAAATAATAATAAATGTCATAATCCAATACATGTGGACAAAACTGGATCATATTTTATTCCTAATTTTTTTGGGTCTAATTACACTTATCCAATATAATTACGACATTTGATATAGTAATTATAATTTCATTATTACACTTAATTAACCTATTTACTTTTCAACGTGGTAAATAAAAATCAAAAGTTACTATTCATAAAAAATATTTTCATCTTATTGAACAACATTTTACATACTGATGTTAATCGTGTCTCTCATATTTTTGAAATTCAACACACAGAAGAGGTATAACTATGTTTTATGAAAAATTTTCAAATGCTCCAAGGAGGTGGGTGAAAGATGGTAATAAGTTGAATAAAATTTTATATATCTTAACATCTTATAAAATGACTCCAATGAATTACATTTAAATTATATAGGTAATATGTATCTATTTTTACATAAAATAATTTTATATAAACTAAATATATATTTAAATAAAAAGACAGTTTTTAACAATAACACATTGTTTTTCACTATTCAAAAAAATTGAATGTTTTCAGAAAAATGGAAAAAATTCACCAAGTGCTAACTTCATTATTCAGTATTCAAAAATGAAGTCCATTTTGAATAATAAAATTTATAAAATATCATGAAGTGATTATTACTATTCATAACTACTAGTTTGATTGGTTGTGGTGTGTTAGAACTCGAAGTTGTGTAAAACACAAGCTATTGTTTTATTAAAAGAGAAGGGTATCATGGAATATTGGGGTGTTAAAAATACTACAGTACTTTTATCCCTTTATCCCTATCATTCTAAGACATTATGTTATTTTATTGTATTACCAGAATTTCATAAGACATAATTAACTCATTCTATATCATTGTAGCAGGTCATTCTGTATCAATATATGTTGAAAATGTTTTAGAGTACAATGTATTTAAATTTAATAGATTTAACCCATCAATGAAATGATAAATATTATATATTTGATTACTTATGAATCCCACAACATTGCTTTTCAATCTTATAAAGTTATATTCATATTTAGTAAAATTCTCATTCTATTTTTCTCCCATATTCCATAATTTCCTCTCCATATATAATCACTATTCAAAATGCAAATACATATCCATGATAATTTGTATATAATCCTTCAATTTTGAGGTTTCTATTTATTTTTCATAAATTCTATTTTGAATCAAGTACCACCCTTGATCTGCATCTCCCAATAGATGATAAAAATAAACGGAATCCTTCCAATTTTTTGTACTTTTCAAAGAATGAAATATCTTCTCAATGGATCATATCTATTGAAAAACTAATAATTTATTTGTTGAACCATTAAATGAAATAGGTTTTATTCGTATAAATTATTTTAACCTTATTCCTCCACATTGTAGATCAAGATTCTACATGTAAGGTTATTTTTCATTACTTGAGTTAGCTATCCCATTATAGTTTTAATTTTTTCAGCACATGTTGTAAATCTATATCAGACATCGTTATCAGTTAAAGGAGGGAAATCCCTACATAGATTATATGAATTGATGTTATTCCATTACTTCTGATATGTACCATTTATAAACAATTGAATATACTAATTTAGATCATAACATTATAAAACATAATGTAAATTCACAAAAATAGTGAATCACATAACAGAAATTAAAAATTTATGTATAAAAAATCATTAAATCCTAATAACATTTCATTTGGATATGTTTCCATGTAGGTATTTTTATATCTTCCAAATTTTATTTCATAATGTTTATACTTATCTTCTTGTGATGCCAACTAAAATGAACTCGACAATAATAGCTTATATCCAATACAATAAATTTTTACAATACGATAGATACCTAACTCAAATCCCAAAGGTCTGATCAACTTAATTGATTTGGAGAACAAATTACACACATGAAACATACATTACAATTGAAACTATAAAATCTTTCACAATAAATCCATTCGGGTCCCCAATATTATCTTATATTAACCATGTATTTCAATAATAATATTCTTCATGGAATACATTGAAAAATAAAACTTTAGAAACAAGTGATATTATGTTCTCAATATTGGTATGCATACAATAGAAGCTATTATTTACAAATAAAAAAATATTAATGCATGGTGTATAATTGAAACAAAATTCATTTAAACATAATCTTCAGTATAATATGGAAGGAATAAATTAAAATCAACTAATTTCATAAAATTATCACATGGATGATCTAATAATTGAAAAATCACATGTAATATAAATAATTAAACTCATAATGATATAATTCATAACATCGGATACAATAAACATACCTTTAATGTTTTGGCTAAGACACCGTACATAAACAAGTGAAGACTTAGCCAATACCCAAACTAGTTTGTATCATTATACATATTGATAAATTGAGGTTCTATAGAGGTCTATGGTTATCACTTACATTTTTTAATTCATTCCTCATATGGAAGGGGTGAAATATGAATATCATAGTCATTTTTATACAAAAACATGTATAAGAAATGTGAATATATTAACCATAAAAAATTACTGTTATTAAAATTGATCATCCTTAGTGAAACATATTATATAAAATGAAATAAAATATGTTATATTATTTCATAATAGATCAATCTCCATAAGGTATAAATTACAATAAAAAATATTGACAGAAATGAAAATACTGAAAAAAAATTCATTGAAAAAATAACAAGAGAAATAAACAAAGAATAATTTATATCAAAATATGTGAAAGTATAAAACAAAAAAATCATTGCACATAAACATTTAATATTTTAAGGGAATAATTTATTCATCAAGGTGTCATGAATTCAAAAATAAATATGTCCATGTTTTATATTTTAGAAAAGCATTGCGTCTATATTTTTTTCAAATAAATCAAAAAGTACCTTGTTTGAAAAACAAAAAAAAAAATAATTTCGTTCAAACCATTTTATAAATAGTAAAATATATTATAAATTTATTAAAAATTTCTAGGATACTGGTAATAATTTTTTTGAAATGATTTTTAGAAAACATGGTCATGGATGATAAATATTCCTCCGCAAATTCATAATTATAAAAAATCCCCAATATTACTAAACTTGTGATATTTTTCATTACCTTACTGATTTATTTAGTTTAATGTGATTTAACCTAAAATAACAATATACATAATTATTATATCAAATATTATCCTTTTAGTTCATTTTATTAATAACATTTCTTTATTAACCTCGTTTCGTGTTTTTACGGCTTCATTTTCCTATGCTTCTTGTGTCACATAAGTTTTATTTCTTATTCGTAGGATATAGTTTTTTCATATCCATAATCATGTTAAGATCATTAAATTTACTCATTATATAACAATTTATAATACCTATTGAATTTTTAAAATGGATAATGGATCACATTGCTTCGTGGAGATGGTAGGTCGTATGTATGCACGATTGAAGATATCATCCCCATAATTGGGAAAGGGTATGGAATGGATGGAATAATATTAATATAGAATAATAATAATGTTGTATTTATTATCTATATATATTATATCAATCATTATAGACATCCAAATAATTTGGAGATGAAAAAAAATTAAACCATGTTGTGGAGACTGTAAGTCATACGTATAAATACGTGGTGCATTCATTTTTCATAGGACGGATAAAAGTCCAAAATGGTTGTCACATTATCATAATATAAAATAGTAATATATATGGTACTATATTAATTACAATATTATTGAATTATAACATGAATAATATTATGAATAATAAATTTACATGAAAGTGTTCTTAAAACCACTACCTCTTCTTCGATGGGATTCCATTAAATATCTTACCAAGGGATTTAGAGTTTGTCTTTTTGGAACACCAATACCAGTGAAACATGGATAAAAATTTTACTCAGATTAATTTTAGTTTTTTATTGATCTATAAAGCTCAATTGGGTTTGAATAAGATACTGGGGGTGTGCCGTTTTATTATGAGGATGATGGTAATTTTTTAAAACTCAAAAAATATGAAATTAATATAAATAAATTTATAGATAAAAATGGATTCATTGTGTGTTATTTAAATTCTTATCTAAAAATGGATTTATTTCCTCTAAACCAAATTTATTTTAACTTTTTATGTCACATTCTTAACATTAACGTTTTGTTTTGACCCTTACCTAAACCCTTAAACTATTACTGTGAGAATAGGTATATTTACACGTTACATGTTAATATAGTTACACATTGAATGTTAATATAGTTACTATAAAATTCTAAAATTAAAATAAATTAGTAATAAATGTAATTTTAAACATTATCCAATCATTTTTGTGGTTTTTATATATTTATGAATTTTATATCGTTCAATAAAATATTTTATATTTTAATAATACATAAATAATCAATTTGATAGAATTCATTACATAGACTTTTATAAATTCTTATAAAACAATATATTTTCAAAAATAAAAATATAATATGTCGCTATAACTTCAATTTTTTCGATAGAATTACTGGATGACATCAATTAAGTAATATTATATTAATTTTAATTTTTTAAAATATGTTATTTGATATTCACATTAGTTTAATAATTATTACGTAGTGATTGTAAAATACATTAAAGTATATTTTTTTTCATAAATACTAAAAATAAACTATGATTATAAATATAAATATATCATATCTCAAATGAATATTTGTATTCGAATGTATCTTCTATATAATCCGATTTTAATAATTATATTGTTTTTAATGATATGAGTATGATATCTTTAACTATTCGTTAAATAAAATATAATAAATCTAAAATCTAATACAATTCGAATAAAATGGTTATAATATTGTCCTATAGATGAATTTGGTTGACACCCCCTAATAAAATGAAATTTTGATAACTATTAGGGTAATATTATAATATATATTATATTATTTTAACACTTAATTACTAGGTTTACCTTTAACCTTGTTAATAGAAAAAATTACTAAAATTAATATTAATAATGTCCTAAAACAGATGAAATCTATTTAAATAATCTAGATCCATTAAAAACAAATATAGATATAACTTTTGAAGTTTAATGATAAAAAATTTATAGTAATTAAATTAAAATAATCTTTTTTAGGGAATGATAAAATGAGTTTTAAAGTGCAAACATACTAAATATTGAAATGTATTTATTTCCAAATTCAACGTAATATTTATTTCATTAAACAACATTATATTATTATATAAAACATGATCAATTTATACTTTCAAATTTGTCAAAAATATAGTTTAAAAATATAATTAATTTGGATGAAGAACTTGTTTTCGATTAATATTTAGTAATTTTTTACTATATATCAGGAAATGAAAAATATCAGTGAAATAAAAAAATTAATCCCAAGTAAAACATTAATCTCCCCATTAAAAAAATAATTTTATATATTCATATATAAATTGAAAATGTTTTTTAAAAAAAATATTAAAACAAAAACTTCATCAAAAGTTGGTAAATCTACATTTAGAAAAATATAGACTTTTAATTGCATAAATTTGAGATCATTATTATCATATTTCTATCAGACATATTAGATGGATTTTAAAAAAATTATATATATATATATATATAATATAAATTTAATTTGAATCATTCACTATTAGTGATTTATTTAATTATTTATTAAAATATGTTCATTTATATGTAAAAATATTTTTAATAATAAAAATACATCCTGTATAATATATTGTTTTTGATTTCATTTTCAATTAACCAGTAATCAATGAATTCTATTAACAACTATCATTAAATTATATTTTCTTATTTTTATAGTCCTATTGACAACCAACAACATAATGACTGCTGATAAAATAGTAATATTTAATAGTATATCATGGTTCGTTTATACTCAGTGTTGAATAAAATGTATACTACCAAGGAAGTAAGTTTTTTTTTGAAGAGAGATAGTGTAAATTTTTGGGGCATTTTAAATGATTAAATTACCAATAGATTTTTTGTTTTATAATAGAATAATCTACCACTTTATTTTTTTGTATATGCCCATAATGTACACATACCACAACTAATCCCATTATGAATAGATCTTCATTGTATGATTCCTTTATAAAATCCACTTTAGTGAACCCCAATTAATCAATCATAACTACACACTTGTTAGCAAACCACTTTCATTGAAAAATCATCACATGGAATTATTTATAATTCAAATAAAATATTTTTTTTATAATACTAATGTATGACATATTCATGTATGTTATATGTATATCCATGGAACCAAATTCCTTAGTCACTAATTCCACAATATTTACTCGACAATGTTTAATGGTAATTCATTAAACATGTTAATTGTTATGTAATGTATAACTATTAATTTAATATTAATTATATGATAATATATGCACACAAAATCACTTTATATCAATTGAGAATATTCTAAAATTGTATTAGGAATTTTGATTCATAATCCTTCAAAATATGGTCTTCAAACCATTAAATAAATTATCGATTATGTATATTTGATGTCCGCATTTCATCCTTTGAGGTATCCAATTTCCATGATTTATTTTTGGGATTCATCATATGGAATAAATATTAAAATAATATGTAAAATATTTATATTTATTCTCCTCTATAATGGTAATTGTGAAAACATATATTTTGAAAATTCATTCACCCAGAATTTATAAAGTGTGATGATATTTTGTTAGACCAATATACTCAACATCAAACCTCTTGTTGTAATAGAAATCAATTTATTCCACAAAAAATATTTCTTTTTATAATACAACATAAATTCAATCATAAGTTTTTGACATATCATTTCAAAATAATTATATATTATTCAATTTGGTAAATTCTTATATATTGTATAGGAATATATAAGTAAAAATCTAAAACAAAGTTTACATTCATGTGAATAATCTTATAAATGAATAATCATGAAATGAAAATATCTAAAAATTATATGAATGAAATTTTTGGATCCATATTTATTCATTTCAGAGGGATTATAACATTAAATCATGTTCTATGAGATTTGGGATGGAATAATGAACCAAAGAACATTTCTCCAAATGGTCACCCAAAATATTTATTTATAGAACTAGGTTGTAATGAAAGATAAACCATCATATATAGTTTTACATTCTATTGGTTATAGACCTCCAATGTAATTTATTCCATTAACAAACAAGCACATGAAAAACAAACACACAAATAATAAATAAAGTTCAATACATTACTCAAAGAGATTACATGGTTTAGAATTTCATGATACGTCAATAATATTGTTTAAGAATAACTTTCATTCAATGATTATATATGTATAAAAATAACAAATCACTATCATTATAAACTCTACCTAGACCTTTGGAATATGTACCACTAAAAAGGTTCAGATATTGTATCATCTATATGCCATCTTTTGGTCTTCTCCCCTACTAGTCTCAAACTAAAACATTGCCTCTTGTGCGTTTAAATCATTTTGTGAACCAAGATTTTATTCCATATAATGGGACTCATATATACCTTTTTTAAATCATAATGGTTCAAATGAGAAATTCTCAAAACTTTTGACAACATTTATTTATATAGACAATAATTACATATCTCTAGTTAATGTCGTAAAAATTAATTTTTTCGATAGCATTATATTTATGAATGTACTAAAAAATTATATTGGTAGAAACTAAGTGATTAAGTTTTGGAAATATATATCCCTAAAAACATCTATCTCGAGATCTAATAAATATGATTTAACCAAAGCAATTCTGATGTGAGAAATATTTTCATTAGTTTAGAAAAAAATATCCCACTCTTATAAAAATTTTATTTTCATATTTGTTTTGAAACTAGACCAGCTTCCATTTAATTTTATTTTATAGTTACTTCAGGTTTATCTACTCCATTTATATTAAATTATAATGGATCCCACTTATTTATTCACAACTGGATTTTCAATTCAATGATTTTATTCAAATACAATTTTGGTTATTAGCATTCTCTTGGTTTCCAGGTGTTCTAAATTTGAAATTTTGGTTTCTCCTTTGTTATTGATCTAGGAATTTGGTCTTGGGGGTAATTTATGGTACATTCCCTCAAATATTTTCAATGGTATGCTATGTGTATTTTTTGAGTTTGATTAGTGGAACTCCAAGTTGAACCACTAGTGGTGTAAGTTGTTAAGGATGTTTGAACACATGAGATGGGTGAGGATTGGGGTGAAAAGAGTTATATATTTGGGAAATTTCCCCAATATCAATCTCTTATCCTTCACCCAAGGCTTCCCAATTAGAACCCCAGAAATGCACGGATGATGGCTAGTTTTTGGTTGGCCATAACTGGCTGAACGGTTAGGCTAAAGTGCTTACTAAACTGTACATCCAAAATGTGCAGGGGTGTCAAGGTCACTAAAAATATTTTTGTAATTTCCATTTTACCCTCCGGAATAAACCGAAATATTCTTATTTCTTCACCATTTCAAGATATTCCTCCATGGAAAACCTCTAATATCCATCAATCTACCATGGAATCCATCTTTGATGGAGTATATGGTGGGAATTTCAAGATTCCTTAATATATTTGATTACTTCTTTATTTCTCCCATATTCCATTAGTTTTCATTCCTCATTCACCATCACCATAATCATATGTGTATATTCATTCAAAGAAGTATGAAATGTACAAAGAAACAAGGTTCCGGGCGGTCTAAAATAGTGGAGACCAACGACATCCCCACGAATTAAGTTGACCCCTTCCAACTTGAAAGAGGTGACATTGAGGAGGCATGTGACATTGGATCCAAGGGCATTGAGTGAGGTGAGATAATCATCGATTTTGTTCCCCTCTCTCCTTGTGTGGGTGACCTGAATATTCCTATTGGGAGGTAGTTTACATGTTTTTATGATGTAAGAAACTAACCATGGAATGGAGACTTCGTCTCCCAGAGAGTCTCAAATGGACATTGAGTCGATTTCCACTTATAATAGAATGATGTTCTTCTAAATGTAGAGGGTGAGACCCGTGAGTACTGCATTGGCCTCCTCTTGAAGAGCAGTGTCATTCCTAAAGTGAGATGTGAATGCCATGAACACAATCCCTTCTGTGTTGCGGACAACACCACCACCACGCTTGTCACCCGCTAAACAATAGCCATTAGTATTTAACTTCAAGCAAGTGGTTGGGGGAATCCACCTCACCCACTAGCCCCGCCTTTTTTCCAGTTGAGTAGCACCCACGGGGGAACAAACTTGTAGAAAATAAAAGGAGGGTTCCTCACACGAATTATCAAAAAGTGAGACCCAGTCAATCAATAAGCATTTTGTTTGCATGATGATGAACAATCCTATGGATTATATTACCTCATACCGCACCTTGTTGCGTGCCTCCCATAGGCACCATCATCTTCCACTGAGGATGATGGACTTCACCATCCATTTAGGACCCTTCCCTACTGACCCTTGTAACCTCTTCTCCAGAAAAATCGAATCCCTGGGGATGTAGGCGGAGTTGTCCACGAACTCTCCAAACAACGTCCAAATATCCCGGGCGCACTCCCTTTCAAATAAAATATGATAGACCGTTTCTTCTTACTTATTTTTTCAACACATGCATCGAGAAGCCAGACTAACGCCCTTTCACTTGATTCTCTAGTCATAAGGAATCACAAAATTCTGAAGTCTCCATACAATGAAGTTATATTTAGTAGGGATGTGGTTTCACCACTTAATGTAGCTCCCACCAACCTAATTCAACTGGGGAGAAGAAATCCTACAAAAGTCTCCTATAGTGAACTTCCCAGAGTGGGAGGGGTTGATGTTGCATTTATCCGGATCAGGGGTGATGAGGATCGAGTCAGGAATGGCCTGTTCTATAATGTCTAGCACTAACAATGTGAAATCAGGGTGCCGTCTAGCCTCCATGAAGGTGATCATTGGAGCCAGTTAACCTGAGAAACCGAGAAAAGAAACCATCCTATTGTGCTTCCAGAAAATAACATTTTCTTCTCCTAAAATCCAATTAGAGTGTTGATGGAGTTCCAAAATGTGGGATCAAACTGATGGCCACAATGATGATCACTACACATGCTCTACATTCATGTTGGCAGCATAACTATAGGACATAGTACTCCCCCAAAGAATCTGGTTCTCAAATATTTCCCATGAATGTTTGGCATGCATGCACTACAATGTTCCCTTAATCTCCTCTCATTGATTCCCACATCTTGAATAGGATGGTCCATCATGTCCCATGACACCCAGTGTCTCTTCCACTCTGAGGGCGCGTTCCTTAAAACCCTAGAAAGAACCATGTTGATCGCATTGATGACCCTAATTGGCACATTAGTAGAATCCAACACATGCACCGATATAGCGGACATGATGCTATTAATCAATGTAATGCATCCCCAAAAATATATGAAGTGATTATTCCTGTTGAGGACACGACTAGTGATCCTGCTCACCACATGATAAAAGTCACTATTACGCATTCTTCCGAAAGAGATTGGGGTTCAAATATATTCCATAGGTATATTACCAGGATACATGTTCATTCCGATGTAAATGATAGTGGCCCATTATGCCGCACATTTGATAGAAATGAAAATGATACTTTTGGAGTGGTTGATCACATGAACACTCTAGAAACTATAATCTTCCAATGCCTTCATGAATCCACGCATGGATATCATCCCTAAATTCAAGAATATAATTGTGTTGTCTATAAACAACATGTTCGAAATGGAGGGTAGGTTCCTTTTCAGGCTATAGGTGAAGATACTACCATTCAAGATCCCTCTTTCCAATAGTCTACTAAACGTGTCCAGCATTAAGATGAAAATAGATTGGGAGATAGGGTTACCTTGATTCAAGCCTTGGGTGGCCTTGCAGAATACATGAGAATTCTCTATGAAAGATGTAACCAACCACGACGAGAAAAACATGTGAATAGGATATCTTATGCTTTAATAGAGAGGACCATACTTTTGAGGACCCTATTTATGATCACTCATTCCATGCAGTCATGCACTTTGTTCATATCCAGTTTGATGGCGATGTTGGAATCGTGAAACATGTGATTCAAGTCCCTCTGCATTTCCTTTGCCAGAGCAATTTCCCCAGAATTGAATGACCATGAACAAAACTGTGTTCCTCCATGGATGACTAAATGGGAAGATATGTGGCCATCGTCGAGTTGATGATGATTGAAATTATTTTTTAGGAAAAGTTTCCCATGCTCATGTTGAAATAGTGGCGAATATAGAAGGGATCCTTCACCTTCGGAATGAGCACCAATTTTTTGGTTCTTGTAACATAGGGTAGGGTTCCTCCATGAAAAAATTCCTAAACTGTATCCATAATTTCAGCCTTAACCACCTCCCTTAAGCCTCTATAAAATGAGCCAGGAAAGCAGTCAGTCCATGAAGCACTGTCAGGATGAAGATTCATCCTGGCTGTGAGAATCTCGGGTTCCTCTAGAACCTCTTCTATGAGAACATTTTCCTCATAGGAAACTTAGTTGGGGATGGAATCACAGATATCATCCCTACAACAAGTGAAACCATTGGCCATCATAGTGTTTGGACCTACAAGAAGGTTACTGAAGAAGGATTAGGCCATCTTACCCAGAACCTCTCGATCATCCGTATAGGAGCCATCCTCAAGAATAAAATTTGGTTTGATAGGTCACTTGTTCATAATCATTGAAGCAATGATTTCTTTTTTGACCGTCGCCTCGAGGTTGTGATAGTTCCATATGAAAATAGGAATCATTGGTAAACCTTGAGACTGGCTTTGACCCTAGACAACTTGGTCAAAGACTGGAAGAAAGAGGAACACTCCACGCTCTGTAACATTTTTAATAGGGACTTCATGTGGGTACTGACACTCATACTATGATCCAGCGGGAGTGGGGAAAAACTTTTACAGAGAGAGTGTATCTTGATAGTCTTCCCCCTAGCAGTGCTTCTAGGGGACAAGATCAATGTCATTTCACCTCACTTGTTCATTGCCCGAAAAACTATAACCTCACACAAAGCCAAGGGAACCGAATCAAGGCCCTTATCACCTACAGATAGGGGAAGGGTTTGTATGAACATTTCACATTCCACCCACATACCATCCACATTTGTATCCACCATAGAAATAGGAGGAGACACAACACGTGGCTTCCCAATCCTAGCAGGAAGTCACAGAAATAATTCTAGAATCCTACCTGCTGATAAAAGCAGATGGGGAGAAAGCACCGGGTTAGTGATAGTAACGAGCCATGAAGTTGGATAACCTTGAGGGTAGGGACCCAAGGCATCACAAAGAATGCCCACAACAACCACTCATATTGTGGAACCGAGGTTGAATTCACTATAGGATGTATCTAAAGAATAGACAACAACATTGTGGAGGTGGTGCACTTAATGTCTCGGCCCAAGATTGGAGGGTTTCGACACTTTTTTAGGTGATTCCATGGGTACGAAATTATTAATGAGTTAGATTTATTGTTTTTTTAATTTATCATGTTCATAATATATCGTGTGTTGTGAGAAAACCATATTTGGTAGCACTAGTGAGGCATTTAATATTAACGTTACATTTTTTTGAGGTTGTGTGTTTTTCAAATGTTACTCATGTGATATTTTTGTGGTAGTTTTATTAAATATGAAAGTGATTTATTAGTTGTTGAAAGGGTCATCCAATTCAGGATTTTTATTAATTTGGGGTCATGTGGGACTTAGAATGGGGTTTTTAATGGGTTTTATGTGTAAAATCTTGTTATACATATTCAAATTGTTTTTGGGAAATGTGTTTTTTCATGTGTATATTTTGTGGTGTTATTATATGTAATTTTATATTATATGATTGTGGTCTAATATATGTTTAAAGGGATAAATTTATGTTTTGGAATGTTATTGGAGTGATTATTTCCTTTAATGAGTGTTTGTTAATGGGTTTTGTTTGAAAAACATTTTTATACCCCGTGAGTTTGTTTTATGAAAATTGAAAATGATTAAGTGAGGTTAACATAGTAAAAAAGACATGTACATGTACTATTTTGGTGATTTTATTCACTTAACATGGATTTTTCAGTGGTAATGTGGTGATTAATATGTCCAAAAATTTGATAATGTTTTATAAATTTTTGAAATGTTTTATTAAATGGAAAAAGGTTCTAAACATGTTTATGGGATGTTAATTGTGAGTGTAATGTGCAATATTTATTTATATTATGAAAAAAGTAACATGTGATATGTGTGTGGGTTGTTATGTGAATTGAACTATCTTGGAAATGGATTTTATAATTTTTTATTGGATATTTTAATGTGTTAATGTGATGTGAAATGTATTTTTGGATACTTTTGAGTGAGTATGATTTAAAAATGAATTTGAATGAAATAAGGGATTATTTTACTTTTGTGATAAACATGTAGGATATTTGGTGAATATGGGGGGTGTATTAATTATTTTCATATAAAAATTTTAATTTATGGCTTGTTGAACTTGTTTTAACAGAAGAGGGAAACGTAGGTGTCTAGTTCGGTGGATGTGTACTAGTATGATACTGATCAAGTAGGGTTTGGACTCATTTTCATGTAGTGATATTGATGATGAAAACAGAAAGAACAATGATGATGATGATAATGATGTTTGTGGATGACTAGGTTTTTGGAATTATCCCTACTAGTGGCTCATGTGCTGGAGAAAATATATTATGATGGTGACTTTCAAAGTGATACAATGTACCTTGGACCCACAAAGATAAATTGAACATTGGTTATTTACTATTTCTTGTTATCATTAGATGATTTAGGATGACCATCTACATATGGAATCATTATCTATAAAATTAAATTTCTTTGGTGTTTTTATTTAAATGTTTCTGTTCTTTCAAATATCCCAATTGAAAATTGTTTTTATTCAAAATTAAATCTCTATATAATTATTATTACCATTCCATGTTTATAAAAATCTTGATGATATTTTTCATTGAATGTTTTTCAAATGGATTATAATATTTGTGGTATCCTACTAGGATAAGGATCATACCCTACTTACACATTTAGGTGTATCTAGATTTCGTTTTTTTTCACAGGTTTAGGTATGAATTTTGTGCTATTGGTTCAGGTTTTTAGACATCCTTTGGAATGCAGTGTTGTGGAGATGACTTGACGCCAGTTCATCATGCCATGAAATGATTCATAGGCTCTCCTTTTTGGTTTTGTACCCTTGTAATGATCTTTTTATAATTTTTAAAATTTTCTAACTCAATTATGAATTTTTTTAAAAGATTGTTTTGTTTGAAAGTCTTGATTTTGTTTATTGGATTTGTTTGTTGTTTTATATTTATAGACTCTATTAAATAGTTCCTAAAATTAAATTTATGATACCCGTGCCATCGTTCAAGCCCATAGGAATCGGGAACACAATTCGATCCTGGTCACGGGAACATTTTGGTTCTAGTTTTGATGATGACAAGAATTGGTTTGTGACAAAATGGTATCAATGGAGTTTCTCTCGATTTGGGTCATGTTATCTTGGGAAGAGTCAGGATAGTGAAGAGCTAGGAAATTCGGGACGTGACATTCATGTTATTTGTAGTGTGCATGGTCATCACACATCATGATGGGATTCTAGTTTCCATGGGAAGTAGGGTTTTATCTAAGTATTTTGGTTTTTTTGGTTTGATGATGATTTGAGGAAATGAATATAGTGTTGGGATAATTGTCTCTGTCAGATCATAGGTCCTGGCATGCCATGTCAAGGTGGGGATATTATCCTACAACAATTTTTGTGATAGTGAAGTTATTACCATATGGCCACCAACTATATATCCAATTTACCCAATGAAAATAGTTTCCCATTGCTTTGTCTTGTGTCCTTTAGTTTTTAAATTTTGGATGCTCGGTTTTAATGAATAAATGATCTTGTTTGAAGAAGTGAAAAGTATTTTGTGAAACAATTTTCAAAAAAACGAGGAAGTGTTTGGTTTTTGAAATTTTGGGACTAATGTTTCAGAATTATTTTGAATTGGAAGATGGTGTGTTTATATATCTTTTAAATGATGTAAATTATGTTAAAGATGGTTTTGAAAAAGTGTTCTAGATAGAGTTTTCTAAACAATTGATAGTTGTTTTAATGTGATTATATATTTTAAAATTGATATGGAAGAATTGGAACTGAGTTATTATCTAAATGGTTGTGCCTTTTTTAAATTTTTTTATGCTATAAACTGGAATTTTTATTTCATGGTTAGATGTGTTGAGAAAAATAAAGTATTGGTTGATTTCTTTGGTTTTTAAAGGTGGAAACAATATTTGTTTTAAACTTTGGAATCTTCATGAGAGACCACATGTATGGGATTATATTGGATGATTGATGGTTAATTTTATGGTCTAGTGAGTTCTGGGATGGATATGAGGAGGGTGACCATTGTGGCACCAAAACATTCATGTCTGAGACCCATGGGGTAACATTGGTGGATATGCTAACCGCTAAATCATTTATTTTTAATGAGATGATTATAAAGTAAAACATAATGTCTTGAAAGTCAGTTTGGGTGGTGTGAATTATTATTTTTGGATATTTTGATGTTGTATGATGTTTTGAGTCCATTAATCCCTCATATTTGAATAATATATTGGGTTTTTTGTTTCTTCAGTGAGTTGGGTTGAAGGACTGGTTAGTGATATCTTCTAAAAAATGTTTCAGGTAGCCATTATGGTGTTTCCCATCATGTGTTTGATTTTATTTTTTCAAACATTTTTACCAATGGACCATCTTGGTTGGGCCTTTGGGTTCTAAAATTGGATAAGGTGCACCCCCATTAAGGGTTAGTGCCCAAATTAAATGCAACATGGATTGTTTCGTCATTCGACGCCCTCCAGTTGATCGATAAATGGAATTTTTTTCTTGTTATTTTTAGATAGAGTGTACACAATATACTTTTATGGTTTTTTGGAACCTCTTGTAATTGGAGATTTCATGTGGAAGGTTGAATGAGAACTTAGATTCTTAAGTTAAATGATTCGTCTAAGACAGATGTAGTCTACGGTTGTTAGTGTGGATTTTCTCTAAGAAGGCCTTTGGGTCCTTCGTTAGTCTCATCAAAGTGAGGGATGATGTTTAGCCACCATTGTGGAAAATTTATTAATGATAGGATATTATGGAACTTTGTATAATTTATAGTCCTTTGGGGAGATATAATAAGGTCCCTTTCCATATATTTTTTATATTAGTAGAAATGGTATTATTCAATGATGCCTTGTAATGTCATGTGATCAGTTGACTATAAAGGTGATGGACATTCAATCCTATGAGAGTCTCTGTTATGTTTAGAGTATTTCTCACTATGAAAAATAATCAAAATCCTTTGCTTTAAAGGAAGTTGTTTATATGTGTATATTCCATCTATTATTTCTCACTCGAATAACCAATGTGTCATGTGTGTGCATATTTAAAGCCCTTATTTCAGTGAAATTTCATGTTAGGGTAATTTTAGTTTAGAATGTGTTATGTATTGGTGAACCCAACATGAATGATGATATATATTTAACAAAACTGAAAGGAGAAGTTCTATTCCTGGTGTTTCCAATTTCAAACTATGATGCTAAATATGCTTCTATCATTTGAGCTCTAACCATATGTTCCGTAGTGGAGATGGATCATATTCACGTGAAATCCTAGGGACGTTAAAACCCTTGTAAAAATTCTTATCCTTATTATGAAATACGGTAATAGTTTAATCCTCTGGTGTTTTCATCTTTCTTTTATTTTGTTACTGTTTCATAATAAGAGGTGGGATGACCTTCTGTCAATGTTATGGACAAATGTCATTCCTTCCCCCCATTGGATTCAATTGAGTTTGTGTATAATGGATAGAAATGTTATTAGTCAGGTGGATCACTTTTATAGTAGTTAAAATACCCTAGAAATATATTCAAATTGTAGGATCCCCACTGTTCGCACCCAATTTACCTAAATGTGCTCACTAACCATACGACTACCCCAAATCATTAAAATTTTGAGTCTTTTTGTGATGGACTATGTTTGTTGATAATGAGGTTTGGTTCTTATGGTGGGTAAACCCACAATGAGTCTTAGGTATGTTTTTTTGAAATGGTCTAATGGATGTCTACCAATTGTTCCGGGGATTCTATTCAGCCCTCCCATTGTATGTGCAATGATTCTACTGCAAGAAAATTTATGTTTCCTTTTATGGTTGGGAGCCCATTTGTGACTCCCATTACAGGTAACATAGATTTCAACATGGAAATGTATTGGTGTTATGTAGTCCTGTTAGGAGTTATCTAATTACCAACATATTCTTGAGGAAAACGTGGGTATTAGAATGTTCCCAACAGTTTATTTAATGTAAGGTAAGTGTATCACTTTTTGTTGTTGTTGTTCGTCTGGGTAGATTTCTTGCGTATTGATTGGATAGTGATTGAGCAGTTTTCTTTTTGGATAAATCCTCAATGTTCTTGATATTTTTTGGAAACTAGTGTGTGGTTTTATTTTGAGAGTATTCCTTCATTAAATAATCATTGGAGGTGTTTTGTCCTAGGTGACAATGCTCAGTTAGTGAGTCAATCATTGTTTATAGGTTGGGTTTATGTTTTTCCTTTTGTCATTTCTGACATTGTGGGGGAATATATCATTATAATGGGGATAATTTTTACACCCAGATTTTCAATTCCATGATTTTATTTAAATCCACCTTTGGTTTTTAGCTTTCTCTTGTTTTTCGCGTGTTATAGGATTGAAAATTGGGTGTCTCTTGTGTTCTTTATCTATGATCTTGATCAATGGGTTATAATTTGGTAAATGGACCCCTATTTTATCGAATGGATTTAATGAGGTTTTGGGGTTTTAGAGTTGGATTAGTGACACTCTATATAGAACCACATGTGGGGTAAGTTGTTGAGGATTTGTTTACACATGTCTTGGAGGATTTTTGGGGGGAAAGTGTGATGTTTTAGGACATTACCCATATATACATGGACTATATTTCCCCCTTATATCACCCCTTTGACCCCCCCCCCCAGAAATTGCTGGATAATGCATGATTTTTTAGTGGCCATAACAAGCTGTACGGGTTGGCTGCATGGTTTACAAAATTGTGCTGCCAAATAATGCAGGGTTTCTAGGTCATTAAAAATCCATTAGTAATTCCCATATTCCCATATAGAATAAACAAAAGTCCACACATTTCTTCACCATTTCATTACCTACCTCCATGTGAAGCCTCCAATATCCCTCAATCTTCCATGTAACCCATATTTGATGTGGTTTTGGATGTTGAAACATCATGATTCTTCAAGGTAAGTGATTACTTCTTGGTTTCTCACATCTTTATTTGGTTTTATTTCCTCTATCATGAAGTTCTAAATTTTCCATTATCTAGGGCTCGTACTTAGAATTTATCCTTGTTTATTGTTAGTTAAATAATGTGGTCAAGGGCTTGATTTAACTTCCTTGAGTTGCGGCAGCGGTGCGCTTGATGTTCCTCACCATGAATTGAGAGTTTCGACAATTTCAGTTGGTGATTCCATTTTTATGAAATTATTTTTGGGTTATAAGGATTGATTTATTAATTTATAATGTTTAAAATCAATATTTTGTGGTGTGAAAACCATTTTTGGTAGCATTAGTAAAACATTTTATATTAATGTTTCATTTTGGTATGAATTTGTGTGTTTTTCAAATATAACTCATGTGATATATTCTATGGTAGTTTTATAAAATTTAAAATTTATTTATTATTTGTAAAATGTTGATTCCAATTCTGGTTGGAAATGCTTTGGTTTAATGTGGGCTTAAAAATGGGGTTTCAATGGGTTTTATCTGTAAAACCATGTTATACTTCTTGAATGTGTTTTAGGGAAATGTATATTTTTCATGTGTATCATTTGTGGTGTTATTCGAGTTAATTTCATAACACTCGATAGTGGTTTAATAATTGTTTCAACAGATTGAAATTCTTTTTTGCGGTGGTATTTGTGTGATTTTTTCCTTGAAAGAGGGTTTTGAAATGGGTTTTGTGTGTGAAACAAGGTTATAACACATGGGTTTCTTTTATGATAATTGAAAATTGTTTACCATGTTTATCAAACTAGAAAATTGATTCACATGTTCTTTTATAGTGATTATATTCACATAATATATAATTTTTAAAGGTAAATAGGTGATTAAAGATGTCAATCTTTTATATAATATTTTATAAATTGGTGAAATGTTTTATCAAATGGAAGGAATGGTGAAAACACATTTTTGCGATATTTTATGTTAGTGTGATGTGAAAAATGAATTTTTTTATGAAATAAGTATTATGTGATATGTGTGTGGAATTTTATTGTAATTTAACTATCATGGAAATTTTTATTAAGTTGTTTATGCTATTTTCTAAAGTGTATAATAGATTTGAAATGTGTTGTGAACTATTTTGGTGTAACTATGATTTCAATATGAATTTGAATTAAATAGTGGATTATGTTACATGTTTGATATACATGTGGGATGTTTTGTGAATATATGATGTGGAAGTGGTATTTTCATGCGCATATTATATTTCATGTCTTTTTTATCTTGTTTGAGAACAATAGGGAAACATGGGTATCTATGTTGGTGGATGTGTACTAGTATGGTAGGGATTTTGTGGTGTTTGGACTCTGTTTCACATAGCAATATTGACAATGAAATCACTAACTAAACTATGATGATGATGATGATGATGACTTTGGGGGACAACTAGGTTATGGGTATGATCCTTACTAGTGGATCGTATGCATGAGAATAAATATTTTTATAACTACTTTCACCGAGATATGATGTACTTGGGAAACATAACGAGATAGTTCTTAGGGGTTATTTCCCATTGCTTTCTTCTCATTGGATGATTTCCGTTTACCATCAGAATAATTTAGGTTTGGATATAAAATTCCGTAGATTTGGTGTTTTATTTTAATGAGTTGATTCTTTAAAACAGCTCACTTGAAAACTGATTTTATTAAAAATTCCATCTCTCTAGAATTCATATTACAATTCCATGTTTATGAAAACCTGTATTATTTTAGTCATTGAATAGTTATCACATAAAATCTTTATGTGGTGTTAGCCTACGTAGAATTGGGTCACACCCTACTTATTCTTTAGTCTGTAATTAGACTTGGATGTTTTCGTCACAGGTATGGATACGGATTGTGTGCCATTAGTTCAGGGTTTTTGTGGTCATTCGTGATGCATTATTGTGGAGATGGCCAGAGGGTGTGCATCTTTTTGTGTGTAGGATATTGTTTTATCATTTTTGTTTTTTTATCATTGTAGTGGTCTTTCAACATTGTTTTATATTATGTAACTCAATTATAAATTTTTTTAAAATATTGTTTGGTTTCAAAAATCATGATTTGGAGTATTTGATTTCATTGTCGATGTAGGTTTATAAAGATTGGTAAATCATTCCAATGTTTCATTTTATAATAACCAGGCACCTGTTCCAGCCCAGGGAGATCAGGAACACCCTTCTAGCATTGTAACGTTATAGGTTTGGTGTCGATTTTGAGGGCGACCAGATTCAGTTTGTGACAAAAGTATTCTCTCCCCATTAATCAAAATTATCAATCTAATCATTACAATTTTTATCTGAACCTCATATGAATTAATCTATGGAAAATGTAATAAAAAGTTCCATATTTACTATTCAACATATGAATATGTTTAATTTCCCAAAAATCGTTATGTTGATGAACCATGACCTTGAACACACTATATTAGACTTCAATACCTTTTTGAAGACACTTCTATTGATCACATATATCCCCCAAGATATTATTGATACACCGAACTCTAGGGTAACAATAATAAATTATTATTAACAGTTATTCATAACATCCACTGTGTTTGTTCTATTCTTCAGGTGAACTCCAATTGAAATATAAATCAGTGGAACTGTCAAATAAGGTACATTACACTCACAATATCTATCTTGGTTCAAATTCTTTTAGAACCCACAATCATGACTAAATGTAATTTGATTTTTCCATAGATCATTATAATGAACATTTAAATTGTTTCAAAAAATTCAATATACATTTGGTATCAACTATGTCATGAAAAATATTGGTACCAATACAATATTTAATAAATTAGACCTAAAAACAAAAATCTTCATCTGAAAACTCCTTCTAGGAAACTGAATCTTCTCTCATATATCATAAAAATCAGGAACAATATATATGCTCATCATATCATGGTATTATTTTACCTTGAACAATATCCAAAACCTTCCAACATGCCCCAAATTGTATATAATTAATGGAACAGACGACGTGTTTCCTGCATCCATGAAGACTGTTGATATTTTAGTACATTCAATGATACTTATACAATCATATATTTATATTCTTGCATATAATTGATATATCTACTAACATATGGATCCCAAAAATACACTGTAAATCTATTATTTTCACAAAAAATAGAACAAGCTTCATGACCAAATCTGTTCAAGAGTACTATAGATATTATGAAATGACATTTAGTACAACCACAATCCTTTATTAATATATATTTATGTCCTTGACTAAATAGACCCATAGATATTTTTCATTGAAGTACATAACATAAAACTACAACCAAGTGTTATGATACACCGTTTTTAGTATCTAAGCAGGAAGAAAGAAATACTGAACAATTATCTAGAAGGTCAACCATAACATTAGTTTTTGAAAAAATGATGTATAGGAAGCCAACCCACCACACTGATTCATCTATTCCACTAGTTCTTTCCCACCCATGTACATTTCCCTAGGAAGTGAAAAGGATCATGAAAAAAACGCATATGATAAAAATGTAAAAAATTATAAACAATAGGATTTCATTATTTAGAATTTCAGCATATATTCTACAATAATGATAACATAAAATTAATTTAATTGTGAAAAGATATAGTTTGCATGAATTGGAATCATTTGGAACACTACTTAGACCACTAGAAGATGTTCCCCCAATATAATTTGTTCATTGCATCTTATGGTTCCCTAGTTCTAGTCTTCACCACATTGTGTCTCTACCTAAGCCTCTAGATATCATTCCTATGATGATTTTTGTGAATAATGTTTTGATTCCACATTTGGGGATCCATCCCCACCACTAGTATGCCAAGCCAGTTATCATCATCCATAGTTAATATTATCAACATATCCATTTATAACAACAATAAGTCCATATCTTCAATTTAAAAAATAATCATTTATTTTGACCACCCAATAATATTCGAAATTATCTGTCTATTATTTACAAGGGAAGCTCAAATATTAATTATTTAAAAAACTCTATTAATAATTTTACATCTTCTCAATTAATATACTTGACCCAAATCAATTATGACATGGGAATTTGTTTTTCATAGTTTCAGTCAGCACATATATAATTGAATAAGGAACAAAAATTATATTATGTAGTATGTGCATTTTTTTGGTAAAACTAAATATAAATCTACAGGCATTAAATCCTAAAGCAAAACACGTTTCTAATGTGATTTCCAGAAATTTATATATCAACGATTCATTTAAATGGTATTCTAGATATTTTTCTAATACACCTCTGAAACCATTATAATGAAAAACGAGTTATAAAATATAATTCTCTCTTTCCTAGAAAGTGTGTATGTCGCTAGAGGAAAACAAATTACCCCATTCATCCTTCTCTAGAACTAAATCTTATAGTTTCCCCTTGTTAATCATGTCAAAAAGATACTTAATGTTATAATTTTTTTAATTCATGTATTAATGTTCCCTTTACTCTTTCAAATTAAATTTCAAATACGTGAATGAAATAAAAAAATGTCTGATATAAAAAAAAATAATTTATTATTATTGAGAAATCATGGGTATATTTTTCCAATAGGTATCCATATAGGTTTTCAAAGAAGTCTTCAAAAAAATTAGGAGCACATCCATTACTTTATCTAATATTAGATCAACAGTTAATGGAGGTGGTGTTGTACCTTATAATGAAATTAAATTTAATGAAGTCATCCTATATTTGTATTTATATCATCATGGAAGAAATATAAAATTCACTAGAAACAAAAACATTAAGGAATGTCACATTCTAACTAAGAGTAAATATTCTTCAAAAATGGGACCCAAATGTGTTCTATTAATACTATATCATTGAAAATTTATATAAACTAGAAAGTAATTTATCTTCCAAGACCACATTGATATAAATGTAAAATCATCATTTCTATAGTAACAATAATACATTTCATATAAATTTCAAATAATTTTTGTATCATAAGTAAATTGATCCAAATTAACATAAATATCATTAGCTAATTATTTTGCTGAAAATATAAGATGGTGAAAAAAATAATTGAATAATTATACATATCCATAGTGGTAATATTTACATTACAAAAATAATCTTCAATGTATTGGGAGTGTAACGTTTTACAAAATAAGGATTAAATAAACAAATAGATAGAACAAGATGATAGTTTCGTGGATCATTTCCAAATTTAGTATACACATGATATATTTTTTTCCACTATGGTGAGTAGGTTTGGTGGAAGGGTTTCCTTTATAGGTTTCCTAAATCTATGTGTCTCATCAATTTCATTGATGCCTCCAATCTTCTATATAGCCACATAAAATATAAAATTATTGAAATCAACAATAAATTTTTTTATAGAGTTTATTCAACTTTCCATTATTGAGATCCACAACATATTTGGAATTTTTCTGTTCATTATATTCCATGTAAATTAATATAAATTCATTTTTATATGAATATTTTTTTTGATATCATACCCTTTTATCATATAATAAATTTATCATATTTTTTATTTAAGGGATTATCATGATATTTTAGTATAATATCATTCAAAAGAAAAATTATTCTCGTAATGTTGGTTCCACTCGATATATTTTATTATTTTTAATTATACACCTTAAGGATGGATAACATTATACTCCCCCATAGAATCAAGTAGATTTTTTGAAATATTAAATTGAATTATTTTGACAATAGTCTTTGAGAAGACATGTAATTTTGAGCTATGGACTGGGATGAATGTATTTTTGATCTATTTTTTAGGATGATTAAATAATCGTGCAGGAGGGATTTTGTATCTTTTAAAAAACTAACTGGTTCAAAAAATTTAGAGAACTGTGGAACATAGAGCATTGAGATTTGCATAGATAGGTCCTTCCATTATTCATTGATGGCCAATAGTGGAATTTTGTTTTTTGTTGTAAATTAAATTATAAAGTAATAATTATTTTATTTTCAAATTTTTATAAATATTTAATGGTATGTCTAATTGGAAATACGAGAGTACTGGTGAAATCATGATGGTGTTTTCCCTTGTGTGAAACTTAACTTTGATTGGAACAGGTCGAGGGTGAAATATATTTTTCTAAATTTTTTAAGAAAAATTAAAATAAAATAATCATGAATATTATATTTTTATTTTTAACATTAAATTGTTTTTCAACATAAGGGGTTGTAATGCATCGAAATTGAAATGATGTTTCATAATTGAATAATTGTAACAACACTAAAACATAACAATAATGGGTAGTATTTTTCCCTTATACTGTTTTATCCAGGGGGAGTTGTGCATCTATGGCCCGCTGAGGGAACCACACTGAATCTTTGAATGATCTCCATTGATTAGAAATGAATGATGATAATCGACAACTTCGGTAATCACTATCCGCTTCAAGTGGTACCTCCATCGAAGACAGATTGAGGAGATTCACAAATGGATAGCCTTTAGTGACAGATTCTTCTTAAGACCGAACTCTGAAAAGGTAGGGGTTGAAATTCATAGTGAATTATTCTTTTTTATATTCTCTCCTTTAAACAAAGAACACACATAAAATCACTAAAAAGTTGATCTATTTATGGTTAATGTATGCAGTTTTGGGGGAAATGTTTTCTGGGATGATGTAGGGTTTAAATAATAAGGATTTATAACTTTATACATCGTGATCCTACTAATTGGAAAAATCATTGACTGACACAAACAAAGGCTAGGTTGATCAGTTTGGTTTAGATTTTGATCACATCAATCTAAATAAATTTACATATCTCATTGTGTCTCTTCATTATTCATTGCATACCAGACGACAACAGAATGTCTATTGAGGCCCCATGAGGACGGTTCGTAGACAAGCAGGTTGAGGCACTTGCGAGAGACCACGAAATAGGGTCATGTTACCCCTGATGAGGTGGAAAGTATGATGTGGAACAACATAAGTGAATTGTGATGGAAGTTTGACCTACATTCATGGAGTCTAGAAGAAGGGTACATTGCCACCCAACCATGTCGGAGGTGAACATGGAATAGATATGTGGTCTGTGTAATGCTATGACAGGCTAAACCCACGGTAGAGCGGATCTCTGTGAGCAGAGGAGCACAAGAGGGTGGCACCACATAAGCACCTCTTTTGAGGAGCGACCCTACTATTGCGGGAAATAGTATACTGCTCCCATGTTGTCCCTATGGTACCATGTGCGGATGGTAGGTTTCCATCCTCACATGGTTACATACAGCATGAACCGGATGCCCAACTGGCGTCCGGGCATGCCAGGTGGTATAAACTAGGCTGACGTTTGGGACCGAGCCACGGGGTAGCTCAGGATTCTGGTATAATATACCCGTTAGGGAAGGCCGGGCTGTATGGAATCAGGTCTCTTAGTATCTTGATGAGCTACACCCATGGCCCACCGGGCTGGGTCTAACAAAGCCTGAGGGGCCTGGAACGGAGGTCTGGCCTGACCGGTTCAGTTCAAGTCATATGAACTGTGTCAGGTCTTGCAGGACCCCCTCCCCTGGTTGGTATGATCAGTTCGTTCCCTGACAGAGCATTCCCCTATTTACTGAGTACACTAATATCTTTCAGACTGGGCATCCAATCGATGCATCGTCTACAGAGTTTGAACCCTTGTGAAGACGAGTTTATTTTGGAATATGATAATTAAAATATTGTGGATGGTGGGATACAACTAATGGATTTAGTAGTGGATTCCCTTGGAATCAATGACATTTCGTTCGAGAATCCAACAATTGGTTGTGACCCAACCACTGATGACAATCAGGTCTAAGGGACCTTGCATGCCTAGATGATAAGAGGCCCTATTTGGACTTCTATATGTTGTGATGTGTGACCAAAATATATGAATATCTATGTGGAAGATCTATATGAGACCCTATGTAGACTAGCTATAAGCACCTCTGTGTGACTCAACAACAATGGATATGAGTGGGGAAGCTTTTACTGACCCAATAGACCCATGGTGGGGAGTGACTTTTTTTGACCCAATAGACCCTTAGTACCCAACAAGGATGAGTACATCAGTAGTCCAAGGTGTTCAATGTTACAAATAATAGTAGTTCTCTCCATACATTAGATTATACCTGTGTGAGATGATAAATAAATTGTTCATTCATTCTTTTTTGTTCATTCCCTTGTTTTTCAGGGTCCATAATGAAAATTGTGTTACTCACCCCTATATGGGCTTCTCATGCACATGTTATGTCTGATGGGGAGGACTAGTGCTTCGACAGAGACCATGGTGGCCTGGGACAAGGTGGATCATTGTGAGATAAGATAGTAAGGACGTACTAATACATCATTTTTCATCCACCCCATGCCTACCCTTCTTGTAGGGTTCAACGATGGATGGACTTTTTATGGATCATTTATTCATTACTGTTTTTAGTTTCTCATTTTTGGGTTTCTATTTTGGCACATTTGACATAAATCTTGTACCTTTTAACATTGGTTGTTTTAGTGTCTTGAAATATTTCATTTCCAGATTTATGGGATGAGGCTATTATTGTGTGAGGATAGGTATTCATGAAAACACATCCTATCAGGGTATGATGCCCTTGGTTCTAGTAACCAGCCTCGGGCCTTTGGGATACATTCTTGGGGGTAGTAATGGAATATGCCCCAGGAGACGTGTCGTGGAAATGTGGTATCAACGGATGTAGTTTCTACCAGAATAAAAATGAGTCTGTAAATTTTGTTGGTGCAATAGTGTTATGTGTTTCATGATTGGATTACAGGGTAGTAAATCTAGTGTTTGTGCGAAAGGTAGAATATCCATAGAATAAGACCCTATATTCTATATTCCGACCAGGTTCTTGAAAACACTAGTTCAATACAAATTTTAGTGTTTTAATATGATCCTTTTGACTAAGAGTCAGCTCACTAGATATAATATAATTACTTTGGTAAATTGTGATCTATTTCAGGATGCCTCCACAGAGATAGCCAACCAGGATTCCAATGTGTGACCATGATGATAGACCTCCTATCAATGAGGCGTCGGATCAGGGACCAGTGCTAGAGATGGCCTTTCTGGGTGGTGCACTAGTGTACTACCACATGTTGATCAGAAGTTATGGATTGAGCTACCAGTATAGTATTCACACATACTCAATTCCTTGGACGGGTTACATAGGTAAATACCTATAAGGTTCATGGGTGAGACAGACCGCTGGTTGGTAAGGATTGGCTTGAGGCAGTTACACGAGTCTTCTGTCTTGTGAGGACACCACTCAATAAGATGGTGATATAAGACACTGTCATTCTTGAGGGCTCAGTAACGACATTGCAGAGGTTGATGATTTAGACACATGATGAGGTGACCCTTACCTTGAAATACTTTGAGTGCCACTTAATAGAGGAGTTCTTCCAAGATAAGTTGTTTTCTATATGCATACCGTAGCTACTGAAATGACAACATGGTAGAATGATTATAGAATTTACCTAATAAGATTGACTAAACATTATCTCTTCTCTACAGATATGGTGTGAGACCACTTATCTTTGGATCGATCCTTTGAGCAGGGAATGGGATGAGAAATCTGAGCATCCAAAGTGTCTCTTAGAATCCCAAATTAGGAAGTGGTACAAGAGAAAGCCCTAACTATAGATAGGATCCAAGACGAAGAGGAACTGATAGCAGGAGCCACCAATTGACACTAGGCAAAAGACACAATAGTTATTTGAAGTATGTAAAAGACTCGAGGTGCCAAACAGGTCAATAAATTCAAGGTATGACCCCATGAATCAGGGTCGGTAGTGCGTATCTACTAGAGTATTCTTAGTTAGCATAGAGATAGTATGTGTTTCTCATGTTGTGCGTAGGGACACATGGCTCATGATTGACTAAATTTCCAAACAGACGATCTAAATACGGTCGATGTACTGCCATGGCAGCGATATTGGTTCTAGTGAGGTGGTCTGTAGGGAATAAGAGCTGTCAGGGGAGATGGTAGAGAGTCATGTAGTGGATGGAGGTTTGAGGGGCTGCTACCAACATCACCATGTTTTCCACCATGGGCTCTTGGGATAGTTGATAGTGGGTAATAAATCATTAGGTGATAGAAGCCTCAAAACACGGAGCACCATAGATTATGATAGAATGATATGTGTTTTATACATGTTAGATGAATTTCATAAAGAGACAACTTCTATTCACTCTTTCCTTGTTTTGAATCATGTTCGGGCATGAATTATTATGATCAATCCATTTCCTCAATACTTATTATTAGAGACTCATATGAGAAGGGACTTGATGATTAAACACTAGCACTAGTAGTGTGAGCTTACTATTTGAGATGAGAGCAATGGTTGGGATCTCATAGTAGCGACATAGAGTCCTTATGACGTCATCATGTATATGAGATGGTCATCAATAGTCTATGATCATGTCAACTCCTTTAGGTGTACATTGTGGTGTGTCCACGGAGATGGGAGCATGTTTTCCTTTGTCGGCAACAAAGAAAACAATGTAGCATAGGATAGGCTCTCCCATTGGAGGCTGTATATGACCACTCATCAGTTATATAGGATGACCCGAAGTGATTTTGATGATATGATTCTATAGTTTCCTATAGTTGCGGATGACTACGTGGACGTATTTATGGATGATGATTCAGGAATACCTCTTTGTAGATAGGTATAATTAGATATTGATTTATACCTCGAGACAATAGAGACATCTACATATATATATTGGTTGTCTCCTATAGATCTCCAGGAGATGAGGTTATAATTGGAGGACATGTAGTGGAAGTCGTTCATAAGGTCCTTCATTTCACCATAGGCATCCACAATGTTGTTCGCCATGAAGGCATACAGAAGATTGAGGTTATGCATTTACTTCTACTGCATGAACTATGGGACTTTGGTGAACATTTATCCTCTACCAAGGATAGATTACCACTTTGATCAAATAATAGGAGGGAGATGGTTCTCGATGATAAAACTCATATCATACTACCACCATCTTCTTGTACAAGATGAGGACATCTCAAAGATAGATTCCATATGATTCTATTGCCACTATGTGTACATTTTTATGATGTTTGCTGTGATGAACTCCCCATATATGTTCATGGGACTCATTAATAGTATCTTCTAGCCATACCTAGACTGATTTTCAGTGGTATTTATTGATAAAATATTATTATATTCAATTTCAGTAGAGTAACATATGATACACCAGATGATGGATTTGGACACACTTCGAGAGAACCAGCATTGTGGAAATCTCTCAATGATTGAGTTACCTATTTGATATGCTCACATGGAAATTTTATCTCAAAATCTAGAGATGTAGTTGATCCGTTGAATATAGAATCTATTCTTTCTTGGTATCCACCTAAGGGAATTACTAAGGTAAAAAGTTTCCTTGGGTTCACTGGGTACTATCATATGTTTTTACCCAACTTCTACAGAGTATATGAACTCCCAAAAAAATTTACAATGAAGGGTAAACCCTTCTTGTGGAGAGATATATTCTAGTAGAGATTTCAGTGGATGTGTTAGAGAATGAAGAGTGCTCCAATATTGAGATTTCAAGACGAAGACACTAACTACGTGGTGTACTATGACACATCAAAAACCAAGCATGGTTGTGTTATAATATAGGTTAAATCATTGATTGCTTATGTCTATCAATAGTTGAGATAGTATGAAATGTACAATGCGACTCCTGAACATCTATTGGTAGTGGTAGTCATCACACTAAAGATGTGGAGAAAATATTTTATGTGAAAACGATTCATTTTGTACTCTGATCATAAGTGTCTCAAGAATATCATTTCTCATATGGATCTGAATATCAGATAACTATGTTGGATAGAGATCGTTTAAGAATTTGACTTCGAGATAGTCTACACTCCTTGGAAGGGGAACTTGGTGGTAGATTATAAAAGAAGGATATTGATTACCATCTACTGAAAGTTGCCTCAAAGTAGTTGGAATTGCATCAAATTTCTTTTTTGGATGGATTTGTTGTATCTTATCTACATTCAATGGTAGTTACCCATCCAATCTTACAATTATTCAGGGAGGTGAAACTTGGAGATACCATCATAGAGATTACACATTCCCAGATATCCACCGGGAATTCCCCTTTTGAATCATCGAAAGGCAGGGAGTAGGTCATCATTTTCAGAGGACACACAATAGTACCATTGGTGTTGCGAGAGGAGTAGTTGATGGATTTACATGAACCCCCTTTGTCGGTAAATCCATGATTGGAAAAGATGTAACAGGACCTCCATAGCCAGTACTGCTTCCTCGGGATGAAAATAGAAGTGGCAGATTTTCCCTTGAGATGCCTCAATTGTGGGCATGTGAATGCTGATCACTAAGTTACAATAGTTGTGACATAACTTTTTGTGGTACTAGAGTGGAAGTTTGATAGAATATTTATGGACTTTGTGGTGTGATTACCACATACATCTATGGTCCATTATGCCATTTGTGTTATCATAGACTAACTCCCAAATTTGGTCCACTTCCTACCCATTATAGATTAGGTTTCATTAGATATATTGGAACACCTCTACATGTAGGAGATTGTTCAACTCCATGAAGTCCAATCTATGATAGTTTCATATTGTGATGCAAGTTTTACATACTGGTTGAGGAAAGGATTGCAATAGGCTTTTGGGAATCATTTGCGCTTATGTAGATCCTTTCACCCATAGACTGATGGTCAGACAGAGTGGACCATATAGACTATGGATGACAATATTTGTTCTTGTATCCTTGATTTTTGTCACAGTTAGGAGGACCACCGACCACTGGTGGTGTATGCGTTCAACATTAACTACCACTCCACCATTAGTATGGAATTATTTGAGACATAATATAGATGATCATGCAGGTCACTGTTAAATTGGATATGCTCTGGGGAGTCAGTACTAATGGGTCTTGAGATTGTAAATGCTACCACTGGGAATGTGAAGGTCATCCCAGAGTGAATGAAGATAGCAGAGAGATGATTGACTCCCTATACTGATAGGCATCAGAGACACATGGATTCCATGTAGGGGGACCATGTATTCCTAGAGGTATCTCCTCAAAAAGGGATTTATATATTTGACCATGGTATGGAGTTGTCTCCAAGGATCATCAGACCTTTCCTAATAATACTTAGAGTGGGCGAGATGGTGAACAACGTGGCTCTACCATTGTAGTTAGACTGGGTTCAAGGAGTCTTCCCCTTATTTCAATTGAGAAGATATGTGAACGACACTTCTCATGTCATCAACCATGACGAGATGGAGACCAACGATATGGAAAAAATAACAGAATACCCATTGGATACAGGAGATCAAACGGGAGTATCGATCATGCATGATTTATTCATATGTTTCATGTTCGTTGGTATCATGAGAATCTCTTGGAGATTCCATGGGAGTGAGATGCTTAGATTTGTGCTCAATACCCCATTGGTTTGATTGGCCTTATTTTTGGATTATGTGGATTTAAATCCCAAAAATGAGGGATAAATTTAATTCCACAAAATTCCATGTATTTTTAATGAAAAATTAAAAGATATTATTTCCAGACTAAGAACTGAGACGACATGTAATTCCACGGCCCGAGATATACAGAACGTATTTTTGTACTAATTTTTGGTTAACTAAATAAGTGTTTGATTCATTTTTTCAATTTTTTTAAAGATGTTCCCAGATAAAAAAATAATAGGGCACTGTTGAACATAGAGCATCAGTATTTACCAAGAAATGAATAAATTGTCCGACAAAGACCAATAGTGGATGTCAGATTCTGACCATAAATAATATAATTATGTATCAATTATTTTGTTTTTAAATCCTTATAACTCCTAAATTGAAACTCATATTGTTAATATGAGAGTACCATTTATCTCATACAAGTGTGTTTCTCATAGGTGAAGCATAACCATGACCAACACAGGTCGAGGGTGAAGGATAGTTTTCAGAAATTTTACAAAAAAATTAAATAAAATAATCATGATTTTTTTTTGAACTTTCGAAATTGTTACTGTGAAATGGTGTTTTCAACAAACTAAATCAAAACACAATTTCATAAATTAAATATAATAAAAAAAATTCAATGTAACGGTATGAAAAACGAATTTTTTAATTTAATGTTTTATATAGAGGTGTGTATTAGACACGTTGGGAGAAACACTCTGAATCTCTAATGGATCTCCATTAAAGAATGACAAATGATGAATGAAGATACTTTTGTACTCTCCCTCCTCTTTGAGAGATCCCTCCCTCGATGATGGGTCAGGGAGCTTTGCGAAGGGGTCCCCTTTATTAATGGATTATTCATGAGATCGCACTCCAACCTTATAGGGGTTTAAATTCTCAGTGAATTAATATTTTTTACGTTCTCCCCTATTAATGAAGAATATGGATATATTATCTAACAAGTAGATCTGCATGTGTTTAATATTTGCGGGGGTGGGGAAAATATTTTTGGGTTGATTCCAGTATTAAATCATAGTGATTTATAACAATATACATCATTATCCTGTTAACTATAAATATCACTCGGTGACATGAACAATGGTCGTATAGTTGAATGTTGGTGTTCTTTGTGATCCCCTATATCTATCTATCTATATCATCGTTCATCATGGTGTAACATATTGTGGTGAAATGGATATAGGGGAACCATAAGGAAGGGCCATAGCATTGCGGGCTGCGGCACCAGTGATAGAATGTAGCACAATGCCGCTGTAAAAAACGTGAGGCGACATGCTTGTTGAACACTATAGAGGTAGCAAGAGCCACCAGCATGGAGGCCGGTGGCTGGAAAAAGTGGATGGGGCCACCCGACCACGACAGAGGCGGACAAGGTGCATAACATATCCACATGAGTAGACCATCGCATGGGGTGGAACCACATTGGAGGAGTGCCCCGCATGTTGGGGGTCATAACATGAAGCTGGATGGCCCATGATGCAGGTAAAATTGGCCCGCCTGTGCGGGCCAGGCTAAATTGATCCTGTTCGTTGGTTGACCAGTAGGCTGGACCGACAGCCAAACGGGATGACCCTAGTGTCTAGGACATACCGGGCAAGCTCATACCCAACTGGTTTGGGTCATGTTGTTCGAACTAGGTCAGGTCATGCGAGAACCTTGAGACGGGTTGTTATGGTTACTCTAACTGTGTCATACTGATACATGACACAATCAGCCACTATTTACTAAAACGTCAATATATTTCAATCGAAGAAAATTATTGATATGTTGACGAAGGTTTTGGTACCCATGGGATAAAATTGTGCATTGATAATATATCATGCGAGATTTCGTGAAAGTTGAGATATGAATAATGGCTTGAGAAGTGGGTTCTCTCAGAATCAATCCTACTGCATGAGGGAATCATGTGACTTTCTGAGATCATGAGACTCCTAACAAGTGGGTCTATGTGACCATATAGTCTTATATTATTAGAGGCCCAATTTCTACCAGATATTAGTGTATGTCTGTTACCTAACTATAAGCTCCCAAAAATGGACCCACTAAAATTGTACCTATGTAGATCAACTATAAATTGATATGTGTGGCCCATCTATGATGTCCTAAGAGGGGAGAATGTCATAGTGACATGAAAGAAATAAAGAGGGGAGCACCTCTTAGTTACCAATTAGAACTATAGTAATCATCAGTGATGAACACCAAATTAATTACTGAATAAAATGAATATAATGATAATCATGATAATATATATATCAAATGGAAGTACACAATACACCACATGAAATAATTAAGTTCAGAATAATGGAAATCTCATGGAATTAAAAGTGAGATAAGAAACCCATTACATTGTACTTTTCCTTGGTCGAGGGAATGTTAAACTCTTTTATAAAAGGTAAATCACTGTTATTAAATTATACAAGAAACATATACATAAATATGATATCATATATGATCTTCTAATATTTCTTTGTTAATAATATTTTAGTATTATTGTCATTTCGAGTGATAACTGATTCATTTTCCTTTACATATGTGGTTACGTAAGAAATGTTTTTTGTTGAAAAGATATATCTGATTCATATCCAGAATGATGTTAAGTTCTTTAAATATTATTTTTAATCATAAAATTAAAATTATTCCTGAATTATTATGATGGGGAAATTAATCTATTCGGGTTTGTGGATATGGTAATCCGTACGTCTGCCTGAGAAACAATATAATTCTTTTGATATTGAAATCATAATTAAATGGATGTTAAATCTTATATGAAGAATAATTAACATGTTATATATATTATTTACATCAATTATTGTTCATTATTATACCCATAAAAATAATAATTTATTGAATAACAACTACACCATGACGTGGAGACAATTAGTCGTACATACACACATATCGTGACATGTTATTCATAGGATGGATAACATAATGAATATGGTTGTACCATTTTTATAGTAACATAAAAATATATATAATATATTAGGGTTATTATTTTATAATGATAAAAATTGAAATATTAAGTGGAAGAAGAAAATAACTTCAAAACAATGGTGAGATGTTTACCTCTTCTTTGGGTTCTTCCTTTTGTTTCGATCTAATGGGATCCTTAGGATGCCAATCTGATCAAACTAAGGCCTCTATGATGAAGGGATGATAATTCGGGGGATACTTGGGCAGGGTATGTCCAAGACAAATTGTTTTGGTGGAATGAATTTGAGTGAAGGAGAAGTTCCCTTTTATAAGATAGGTGAGGGGCACCTTAGGGAAAGATTGAAATATTATTTTATAACAAAATCATTTTTGTTTTGTAACGGATCCAAAAAAATTTATTTCAAGGTTATGCTAGGTATGGGTGGAACTACACTCAACCAATAGTTTTTATATAGGTTTAATTCATCATATTAACCTTATCTTTTAGATTTATCTCTTAGTTAAATAGTTTGACATTTACCATGTCTCTTTGAATTATTATATTATATGGTGAATAACATTCTATAAAAAGACAAGATAACCCCAATTGGTTCATTACTAATTTCTCTATCCATATATATGTCATTTGGAGGATCCTAACTTATTTAGTAATATTATATCAATTAATAAGATAATATTTGTTTTAAAAACTCTATTTTTGCCAATTTCGACTCTATTTGGTACTGTGTTTTTGTTAAATTTGTAACAGAATTATTACATCAATAAAATTACCAATAAAATTTGTTGAATTCCTCAAAAGTCTAAAAATAAATTTATTGGGATATTCATAATATCAATTATTTAAATTTTTCATTAATAAGGTAATTACTGTATCATAATTGTGTCATTAATAAATTTAATTATTTAATGTCTAAATATTATAAATCAAATACCATTATGTAGGAATTCTATTTATATTTACAATTAATATTTATTGTCGAATTTATCTTATGTATAACCCAATATTAATTTTTTTTTTAAATTTTGAAAACTAGAATTTTACACATTTAACTCTTCTTTAAATTAAATAATAATAAATGTACTAATCTAATCCAAGTGCACCAAAGAGGATCATATTTTATTCTTGAGGTTGTTTTTGGTCGAATAACACTTATCCAATGTAATTAGGAAACGTGTTAGGGTAATTATAATATCATTTTACCCTTAATAACCCTATTTACTTTTAACCGTGTTAAATAAAAGCCAAAATTTATTATTCAAAAAAATATATTTTTTAATCGTATTAAACCAAATTTTACTTAATGATGTTAACCGTTTCTCTTGGAATTTTGAAATTCAACTCAGATAAGTGGTAAAATTAGGTTTTATGAAAGCATTCAAAAGCTCCTAGGAGGTGGGTAAAAGATGGTAAAAGGTTAATTAAAATTTTATATATCTAAACTTACTATAAAATGACTCCAATGTATTACATTACAATTATATAGATATTATGTTTCAATTTTGTACTAAAATATATTTAAATAAAATATTTAAATATTTAAATAAAAAGCTAGTTTTTAACATTACTGTAGTATTTTTCAGTATTCTTCAAAAATTGAAGGTTTTTAGAAAAATACCAAAATTTCACCATAAGTTAATTTCAACATTCTGAATAAAAAAATGTATACCATTTTCAAAATTAAAATTTATAAAATTTCATAATGTGGGTATTACTATTTATAATGGACAGTTTTATTGGTTATGGTGTGTTAGAAATTGGAGTTGCGTACAGTATGTGCTATTGTATTATTCAATGAGAAGTGTTTGATTGATGATTGTGGTGTTAAATTCTCCCCTCCTTCAAAAAATGGCATCCTCACAATTTATGCTCGGGATTGAAAACCTGTGTTTGACATTTTATAATATCTTATTTGAAATCCCCCATCAAAAATGGATTAATGAGGTATATATTTTAAAATAAATAAAGGTTAGTATGAAGGTTACAAAAAATAACACATACTAGGGTTCCATGTAGGGAAACATGGATATGGAAGAGAAAACTAATCATCACATTCAGATGGAGAGTGACAAAGAATTTTATTAGGAGAATGTTAACGATCTGAAATCCATAAACTTGTGATGGGTTGAAAGGTCACTGATTATTCAGTAGGAAAAGTAAAGAACAACATTTTTATTATATGTTCCTTTTCATAATGCTAATTATTTTATTTATTAGATTGGATAATAGTATAAGGAGATATACTTACTTTACTAGTACAGTTTCATCCATTAATAATTTTTTACCACAAACTCATCTTTTATCCAAATGTTGAGTATTCAAGAGGACTTGGTTACTCTTGAAGAACTAGAATCAACTTATAGATAATCACATTATCGACAAAGGATGAAATATATATTTCTCTTGTTATTAAGTATTAACCAGTACCAAAATGGTTAGTACATGATAAAATGATCCCCAAAAGGACAATCGTTTATAGAATGAAATACTACTCTTAATCTCCACAATTTTAAAAAACAATTCCCAAAGTTCAACAAATACACATCAATGAACAATTTTCACTATAATACTTCAATATAATCCTTACTAACATTGAAACCAAAATTCAATATAATTTGATTACTTTTTCTTCCATGTTAAATTGTATCTCCAAATAACATTCACTACTCTTAAATTCACAAACATAAAAATAATTAACCTAATTACATATTCTCTATGACAGGATAATCATTTCCATAAATAACCCAAATTGCTATAAATACACAATAAAAGAATAGAAAAATATCAAACATTAATCCTCAAATGAAATCCTGTAGTATTATATTCTCCTTATTCATATTGTGTTCCCAACAGAGCGAACGTAATCCAAAATAACATTTATCACATAATCACCAAATTATTTATTCTCTACTAAGGATATCCATTTGATAATACCTAAGGTCCCAAGACAACATAAGAAATAATTAATCTAAAAATAATTAGTGACACTAACCAGGGACTTCATGTAGTCCAGTGGTAGAAGAAAAATCCTAATCGCACTCAGGTTGTGGGTTCGATTCCCACAACTTTCTTCAACGTGACGGCTTGTCACACAGTCTGCGTGTTTTCCTTTTTCAGAAACAATATTTATAATATTACAGACCTGAGATAAATTCCTAAAAATAACCATAACATAATTTAACAACAGTTGTTATCTCATAAATCACATTTTCATCTAAAAATTTATTATCATGTAATTTAATTATATTCAAAGATCATATAAATCCAAATGGTTATTTATGACTATATCCTCTAGAGAAAAGATAATTCTTCATCAAATATCATTTTCACATGACAAACTGCAGGGTAACACATATAAGAGAAATTTCATCCAATGTAATCCCATCAACAAAAGGAACTAATAATTTTAACCATTTCGTCATCCATTTATTTCCACTTAGCTTCTTCCTTGACCAAGTGCATATCGTATAGAATTGGACATTCACTCACATAATAGAAAAATCAACTGCATTTATTTCAAATGACTATAATTGGATTATTGGGAAATTTTTTTATTCTTCCATAGTACTCTTCATTATTCCTCTTCAATTCTTTACATTATGACCTTCTTTCCCACACATAAACAAATTTTTTGATCCATTGAGACACATTCTTGGCTGTCTCCTTCCATATTTCCTGCATGATTGAAATTGATCTTACTTTTCTCAATGGTCTCCACTATTGGAGCACTTATCATTATTCAAATTTATATTCTTTTTTATGTCTGGGAGTTGGATAATATATATGTTGTTGATAATATTTTTGGAAAATTAATTCGGCATGAACAAGATATCCTTTACACATATCAAAATAACATTTTGTTTCTCCTTTCCACCATCGTTCCCACCTTGTACATCTTGCTGAAAGTCACTATAAATTCCTTGTAATCCGTCCATTAACTAAAACCAGAGAGCATTGTGTGAGTAACAATAGTCATAAAATCATTTAGAGAATATCATGACACATTATTTTCAATTTGAAACACCATTGGATTAACCAAGGACATTTATTCAAATATTATATTAAAGTCCTTCAAATAAGTTTGTATAGAAATTGTAAATTATCCTAAGCATATCCCCAGGGAGTGTCATAAAAAAGAGTGCAGCAAGGCCCATTATCATGTACATGACACCTCGTGTCAAGCCCGAATGTCTTTGCCAGAATTTTCACTTCTAAGTATACATGTTCCAAAGACGCCTCAACCTAATATAATAATGAAAAATAAGTATTGCTCGTAAAATAAACAAAATCTCTAAATTCCCAAAATACTAGGAAGTTCTTAAATACTATTCCTAAACATCTATCATAGGGTAATGTACTCTAATCCAAGTTTTCATAAATATAGCTTCCAAGGTTTGTACTGAACTTCCTCTGATACAAACTATAATTCCCCAACCCTATTTACCCAGAGTCGGTGCATTGTTACATAACATTGGCATGGTGACAAAATATCATGTCTCTAAAGACTGATTATTTTAGTAGCCTTGGATGTACTAGGTAAATTCATATGTTTTACATTAGATTATAAAATTAAAAACATAAATAAAATTGTCTCCATTGGATACATTCATATCCATTAGAATATCCATTTAGGAAAGTCTTAATACACTTCCTCACATACAAGGAAAAATAAATCATAGAAAGGGGTGTGCTCAGATTCTTAGTAACGATATCAATATACTGTAAACATTCATAAATAATCATAAACAGTTAAGAGAATCTATACGACTAAATGAAAAGTCCTTAAAACATGAAATTCATTATAATATAGAAAAGATAAAATCAAATAATTCTACATAATTATTCACATGGAAATTATACTAGACAAATAATCACATGAAATATCAATATCCACTTTCATAATGATGGAATGCATAATTCTAGACATCAAAACCACATAGTCAAGACTTTGGGCCAAGAATACAAATAAGATTTTATCATGGCCTTATGTGAAGATAGTAGTTTGTGTCATTATACCTAAAAATTCATGGAGAAGTTATATAGGGCTCCACCAATCACTTAAAAAGTCCAATTCATTACTCATATGAAAATATTGAAACATAACCTAGAAATAATTTTTTATACTAGCATACGAAATGTCAATACATTAACCAAAAACCATGAATAGTATAAAAACAACACATCCACAGCCAAACCAAAATCATTCAATACATTATAGAAGTTTTAATTATAATACATTAACTTCAATCGATACTAATGAAGGATATTGAAATTGATGAAAATAATCCTCAAAAATATTTGATAGAAATATCCCCATTTTTCTGGAAAACATTTAAGAGACTCCCTTTTTATCAATAAGATGTTACAAATAGATTTTTAAACCTAAGTGTCCCATACATGTTTGAATCTTTTAAAAGGAATTTTAATTTTAAAACATTAATGTTCATATAAATAAATCTTTAAAACTATTTTGGAAACATGGACATTAATGACAATGATAGAGAAGAATAAAACATTAAAACATTTAAAATGAAATTTTTGTCAGAGTTTATAACCAATATAGAGACACTTGAATACAAATAAATGAGGTAATAAAAACATTATAATATAATAAATATAAATGGATTCAGGATATACTATTTCAATGTAAATTATATACACCATATAAAAATGAATTCGCGTATAAAAACAAAGAAGTTTTAATGGAATGTAAATTGAGATGAAATCCCATATAAAGACTATATCCTTAGGTTAAGGATAAATCAATGACATAATTATTTGTGAAAAATATAAATACACTCAATATTATTGGATATTTAGTGTAAACTAGTCATATTACATTCAAACATATTTTTTTTAAACGCAACACAAATGACTTGAAAGTTTAATTCAATGAATGGAAATTGAGTTAATATTACACTTATCAAGGTCAAATCAATTACATGAGAAATTATAATTGGAGTGATTATTTGTATCAAAATTATATCCTCACAAAGGGAAGTTTATATTACTAAATAAATAAATAAATATCGATTCCACACCTAATCTTGGAGTAAAACAACCAATGAAGTATGTGTGAAGCCCAATGAGTGAAAATTTAAATTTAAAATTTCCATATTGATTTAGTAACTTACGAAACATAAACCCCATGAAAGAAGGGTCATAAAATGAAGATGTAAATAACCATAAATTAATGTATATTACACTATGAATAAAATCACAGTCAGTACATACATCACACAAAAGGAAATAGTGGCCAATATAGAATTAATGTCACTGGAATAAAAATTTAATTGAAAAACCCTTACAGAGTAGTAATTAGTCGAGTCGTATGACCAAAAGTTAATAAACACCAAATTAATCATAGAATACCATGAATATAAATTGAATAATGATAATTTATATCAAATTGAAGTACAAAATACACCACATGAAATAAATAAGTGGTTAGTAATGGAATTCTCAAATAATTAAAAGTGATATTTGAATCCCCGAAATTTTTAATTTTCCTTGGTCAAGGGTACATTAACCTCATTTATAATAGTGAAATAATTTTTATTAAATTATAAATGAAACTTATACATAAATATGATATCATATATTTTCTTCTAATACTTCTTTGTTAATAATATTTTAGTATTATCATTATTTTGGGTGTAAACTGATTCGTCTTCCTTCATATAGATAGTTGCATATGCCATATTTGTTATGGATAATATTTATATGATTAGTATCCATAATGATATTAAATTATATTAATATTATTTTTAATCAAAATATTAATTTTATTCTTGAATGATTTCGATGGGGAAATGAATCTCATCGTGTTCGTGGAGACGGTAATTCGTACATACGTACAAGAGACAATATCATTCATTTGATATTAAAATAATAATTAAATTGATTGTATATCATATATACCAAATCATGAAAATTTTATATCTTTTATTTACATCAATTTCACATCATTATTATACACATCCAAATAATAATGTATTGAATAACAACTACACCACAACGTGAAGACGGTAAGCCATACGTACGCAGGTATGGTGACATGTTATTCATATGATGGATAACATATTTAACATGGTTATAACATTTTTATAATAAAATCACATTATATATAAGATAGTAGAGTTATTATTTTATAATGGATTCAACAATGAAATTTGAATTGGACGAAGAAAATAACTTTTTAGAGGTGGTGAGATATTTACCTATTTTTCATGTTCTTCCTTTTGATTTGATCAAAAATGCTCCATAGGTTGGCTTTATGATCAAAATAAGGCCGCTAGGATGAAGGGAAGATATTTTTAAGTATAATTGGTCAGGTTTGGATGAGGCAAAAGGCTTATGAAGAGTGAATTTGAGAGAAGGTGAAGATCCCTTTTATAAGAGAGGAGAGGGGCACCTTACAGATTGAATAAAATATTATTTTATAATAAAATAATCTTCTGCTTCCAATTTCTCAAAAAAGGATTAAATCACGGATAAGGTGGTAATGGGTCGAAATACCCTCAACCAATAGGTTTTATAATGGTTTCGTTCATCATATTAACCTCACATTTTATATTTAACTGTTAGTTAAATTGTTTGACATTTAACATCGCTCATTGTATTTTTATATTAAATGGTTAATAACCATACTATAACAAGCCAAGAGAACCCCAAGGGGTTAATTATTAATATATATAACATTATCTAAGTCATTTTTCTGAACCTTAGATTTTTAGGAATATTATATGAATTAATAATATAATATTAGTTTTAAAAAATCCTTTCTATCAATTTTGATAGTATTTGGTATTTTGTTTTGGTAAATTTATAACTAAATTATTACATTGAAAATATTTCATTTAATCAGCCCTAACATGTCATATTAGACAATAAAATTATTTTAATTCATCAAAAGTCTCGAAGGACATTTATTGGGATATTTATAAAATCATTTATTTTTATTTTTCATTAATATGGTAATTACTGTATCATCATTGAGTCATAAATATATTTAATTATTTATTGTCTAAAAATTATTAGTAAATTACCATTATTTATTAAATCATTTTATCATTATAATGAATATTTATAGTCTAATTTAGATTATGTATAGCCCAATATTAAAAATTTTATAGTTATAAAAATTTGAATTTTACAATTTTATCACTTCTTTATATTAAATAATAATAAATTTCATAATCTCATACATGTGGACAAAATCATATCATATTTTATTCCTAATTTTTTTTTGGGTGAATTAAACTTATCCAATATAATTATGACATTTGATATAGTAGTTATAATTTCATTATTTCACTTAATTTCCCTATTTACTTTTCATCGTGGTAAATAAAAGTCAAAAGTTACTATTCATAAAAAAATATTTTCATCTTATTGAACAACATTTTACATACTGATGTTAACCGTGTCTCTCAGATTTTTGAAATTCAACACACAGAAGAGGTATAACTGTGTTTTATGAAAAAATTTCAAATGCTCCAAGGAGGTGGGTGATAGATGGTAAAAAGTTGAATAAAATTTTATATATCTTAACTTCTTATAAAATTACTCCAATCAATTACATTTAAATTATATAGGTAATATGTATCTATTTTTAAATAAAATATTTTTATATAAACTAAATATATATTTAAATAAAAAGACAGTTTTTAACAATAACACATTGTTTTCACTATTTAAAAAAATTGTATGTTTTCAGAAAAATGGAAAAAAATTCACCATGTGCTAAATTCATTATTCAGATTTCAAAAATGAAGTCCATTTTGAATAAAAAAAATTATAAAATATCATGAAGTGAGTATTACTATTCATAACTGCTAGTTTGATTTGTTGTGTTGCGTTAGAACTCGAAGTTGTGTAAAACACAAGCTATTGTTTTATTCAAAGAGAAGGGTATCATGGATGCATGGGGTGTTAAAAATGATACTTTACTTTTATCCCTTTATCCCTATAATTCTAAGACATTATGTTATTTTATTTTATTACCATAATTTCATAAGACATAATTAACTCATTCTATATCTTTGTAGTAGGTCACTCTGTATCTATATACGTTGAAAATGTTTTAGAGTACAATGTATTTAAATTTATTGGATTTAACCCATTAATGAAATGATAAATATTATATATTTGATTACGTATGTATTCCACAACATTGCTTTTCAATCTTATAATGTTATATTCATATTTAGTAAAATTCTCATTCTATTTTTCTCCCATATTCCATAATTTCCTCTCCATATATAATCTATATTCACAATGCAAATACATATCAATGATAATTTGTATATAATCCTTCAATTTTGAGGTTTATATTTATTTTTCATACATTCTATTTTGAATCAAGTACCACCATTGATCTGCATCTCCCAATAGATGATAAAAATAAACGAAATCCTTCCAAATTTCAAAGAAAGAAATATCTTCTCAATGAATCATATATATTGAAAAATTAATAACTGATTTGTTGAACCATTAAATGAAAGAGGTTTTATTCCTATAAATTAGTTTAACCTTATTCCTCCACATTGTAGATCAAGATTCTATATATAAGTAAGGTTATTTTTCATTAGTTGAGTTAGATATCCCATTACAGTTTTAATTTTTTCAGCACTTGTTTTCAATCTATATCTGACATCGTTATCATTTATAGGAGGTAAATCCCTACATAGATTACATTAATTGATGTTATTCCATTACTTCTGATATGTACCATTTAGAAACAATTGAATATACTACATTAGATCATAACATTATAAAACATAATGTAAATTCACAAAAATAGTGAATCACATAATAGTAATAAAAAATTTATGTATGAAAAATCATTAAATCATAAGAACTGTTTATTTGGATATGTTTCCATGTAGTTATTTCTTATATCTTCCAAATTTTATTTCATAATGTTTATACTTATCTTCTTGTGATGCCAACTACAATGAACTCGACACTAATAGCTTATATCCAATACAATACAATTTTACATTACGATAGATACCTAACTCAAATCCCCATGGTCTGATCAGCATAATTGATTTGGAGAACAAATTACACACATGAAACATACATTACAATTGAAACTATAAAATCTATCACAATAAATCCATTCAAGTCCCCAATATTATCCTAGATTAACCATGTATTTCAATAATAATATTCTTCTTGGAATACTTTGAAAAATAAACCTTTAGAAACAAGTGATATTATATTCTCAATATTGGTATACATACAATAGAATCTATTATTTACAAATAATCAAAAATATTAATGCATGGTGTATAATTAAAACATAATTCATTTAAATATATTATACAGTATAATATGGAAGGAATAAATGAAAACCAACTAATTTAATAAAATTATCACATGGATGATCTAATAATTGTAAAATTACAAGGAATATAAATAATTAAACTCATAATGTTATAATTCATAACGTCGGATATCATAAACACACCTTTAATGCTTTGGCTAAGACACCATACATAAACATGTGAAGACATAGCCAATACCCAAACTAGTTTGTATCATTATATATATTGATACAATGAGGTTCTATAGAGGTCCATGGTTATCACTTATATTTTTTAATTCATTCCTCATATGAAAGGGGTGAAATATGAACATGATAGTCATTTTTATACAAAAACATGTATAAGAAATGTGAATATATTAACCATAAAAAATGATTGTTATTAAAATTGATCATCCATAGTGAAACATATTATAAACAATGAAATAAAATATGTTATATTATTTCATAATAGATCTATCTCCATAAGGTATAAATTACAATAAAAAATATTGAAAGAAATGAAAATACTGAAAAAATATTCATTGATAAAATATCAAGAGAAATAAACAAAAAACAATTTATATCAAAATATGTGAAAGTATAAACAAAATCATTAGACATGAACATTTAATATTTTAAGGGAATAATTTATTCAATAAGGTGTCATGAATTCAAAAATAAATATGTCCATGTTTTATATTTTAGAAAAGCATTGCGTCTATATTTTTTTCAAAAAAATCAAAAAGTACCTTGTTTGAAAAACAAAAAAAATAATTTCTTTCAAACCATTTTATAAATAATAAATTATAGTATAAATATATTAAAAATTTCTAGGATACTGGTAATAATCGTTTTGAAATGATTTTCAGAAAACATGGTCATGGATGATAAATATTCCCCCCGCAAATTCATAAGTATAAAAAATCCCAAATATTACTAAAATTGTGATATTTTTCATTACCTTGAAGATTTATTTAATTTAATGTGATTTAACCTAAAATAAAACTATAATTAATTTTTATATCAAATATTATCCTTTTAGGTCATTTTATTAATAATATTTCTTTATTAACCTCGTTTCGTGTTTTTATAGCTTCATTTTCCTATGCTTGTTGTGTCACATAAGTTTTATTTCTTATTCGTAGGATATAGTTTTTTCATATCCATAATCATATTAAGTTCATTAAAATTACTCATTATATAAATATTTATAATACCTATGGAATTTTTAAAATGGATAATGGATCACATCGCTTCGTGGAGATGGTAGGTCGTATGTTTGCACGATTGAAGATATCATCCCCATAATTGGGAAAGGGTATGGAATGGATTGAATAATAATCATATAGAATCAGTATAATGTTTTATTTATTATCTATATATATTATATCAATCATTATAGACATCCAAATAACTTGGAGATGAAAAAAAAATTAAACCATGTTGTGGAGACTGTAAGTCATACGTACAAATACGTGGTGCATTCATTTTTCATAGGACGGATAAAAGTCCAAAATGGTTGTCACATTATCATAAAATAAAATAATAATATATATGGTACTATATTTATTAAAATATTATGGAATTATAACATGAATATTATTATGAATAATAGATGTACATGAAAGAGTTCTTAAAACCACTACCTCTTCTTCGATGGGATTCCATTAAATATCTTACCAAGGGATTTAGAGTTTGTCTTTTTGGAACACCAATACCAGTGAAACATGGATAAAAATATTAGTCAGATTAATTTTTGTTATTTTATTGATCTATACAGCTCAATATGGTTTGAATAAGATATTGGGGGTGTTCCTTTTTATTGTGAGGATGATGGTAATTTTTGAAAACTCAAAAAATATTAAATTAATATAAATAAATTTATAGATAAAAATGGATTCATTGTGTGTTATTTAAATTCTTATCTAAAAATGGATTTATTTCCTCTAAACCAATTTTTTTTTTAAATTTTTATGTCACATTCTTAACATTAACGTTTTGTTTTGACCCTTACCTAAACCCTTAAATTGTTACAATGAGAATAGTTATATTTACACGTTAAATGTTAATATAGTTACACATTGAATGTTAATATGGTTACTATAAAATACTAAAATCAAAATAAATTAGTAATAAATGTAATTTAAAACATTATCCATTCATTTGGGTGGTTTTTATATATTTATGAATTTTATATCGTTCAATAAAATATTTTTTATTTTAATAATACATTAATAAACAATTTGATACAATTCATTACATATACTTTTATAAAATATGATAAAACAATATATCTTCAAAAATAAAAATATAATATGTCGCTATAACATCAATTTTTTCCATAGAATTACTGGATGACATCAATTAAGTAAAATTATATTTATTTTAATTTTTTAAAATAATTTATTTGATATTCAAATTAGTTAAATAATTATTACGTAATGATTGTAAAATACATTAATGTATATAGTTTTTTCATAAATACTACAAATAAACTATGATTATAAATATAAAGCTATCATATCTCAAATGACTTTTTGTAGTCGAATTTATCTTCTATATAATCTGATTTTAATAATTATATTGTTTTTAATGATATGAGTATGACATCTTTAACTTTTCATTAAATAAAATATAATAAATCTAAAATCTAATACAAGTTGAATAAAATGGTTATAATATTGTCTTATGGATGAATTTGGTTGAAACACACTTATAAAATGAAATTTTGATAACCATTAGGGTAATATTATAATATATATTATATTATTTTAACACTTAATTGCTAGGTTTACCTTTAACCTTGTTAATAGAAAAAATTACTAAAATTACTATTAATAATGTCAAAAAACAGATGAAATCTATTTAAATAATCTAGATCCATTGAAAACAAATATAGATATAAATTTTAAAATTTAATGATAAAAAATTTATAGTAATTAAATAAAAAAATCTGTTTTAGGGAATGATAAAATGAGTTTAAAAGTGAAAACATACTAAATATTGAAATGTATTTATTTCCAAATTCAATGTAATATTTATTCTATTAAACAAAATTATATTATTATATAAAACATGATCAATTTATACTTTCAAACATGTCAAAAATATAGTTTAAAAATAAAAATAATTTGGATGATGAACTTGTTTTCGATTAATATTTCGTATTTTTTTACTATTTATCAGGAAATGAAACATATCAATGAAATAAAAAAAATTAATCCAAAGTAAAACATTAATCTCCCCATTAAAAAATAATTTTATCTATTCAAATATAAATTGTAAATGTTTTTTTAAAAAAATATTTCAAACAAAAACATCATCAAAAGTTGTTAAATCTACCTTTAAAAAAATATAGACTTTTAATTGCATAAATTCGAAATCATTATTATCATATGTCTATCAGACATATTGGATTGATTTTAAAAAAATTATATATATATATAATATAAATTTATTTTGAATCATTCAATATTAGTGATTTATTTAATTATTTATTAATATATGTTCATTTATATGTAAAAATATTTTTTATTATAAAAATACATCATGTATAATATATTTGTTTTTGATTTCATTTGCAATTAACCAGTATTCAATGAATTCTATTAACAAATATCTTTAAATTATATTTTCTTATTTTTATAGTCCTATTGACAACCACCAAAATAATGACTGATGATAAAATAGTAATATTTAATAGTATACCTTGGTTCGTTTATACTCAGTGATGAATAAAATGTATACTACTAAGGAACTAAATTTTTTTTGAAGAGACATACTGTAAATTTTTGGGGCATTATAAATGATTCAATTACCAATAGATTTTATGTTTTATAATAGAATAATCAACCACATTCTTTTTTTGTATATGCCCCATAATGTACACATACCACAGCTAATCCCATTATGTATAGATCTTCATTGTATGATTCCTATATAAAATCCACTTTAATGAACCCCAATTCATCAATCATAACTACACACTTGTTGGAAAACCACTTTCATTGAAAAATAATCACATGGAATTATTTATAATCCAAATAAAATATTTTTTTATAATACAAATGTATGATATATTCATGTATGTTATATGTATATCCATGGAACCAAATTCATTAGTCACTAATTCCACAATATTAACTCCACACTGTTTAATGGTAATACATTAAACATGTTAATTGTTATGTAATGTATAGATATTAATTTAATATTAATTATATGATAATATATGCACACAAAATCTCTTGATATCTATTGAGAATATTCTAAAATTGTATTCGGAATTTTGAAGCTGAATACTTCAAAATATGGTCTTCAAATAGTTAAATAAATTATTGATTATGTATATTTGATGTCCGCATTTCATACTTTGAGGTATCCAATGTCCATGATTTATTTTTGGGATTCATCATATGGAATAAATATTAAAATAATATGTAAAATATTTAGATTTATTCACCTCTATAATGGTAATTGTGAAAACATATATTTTGAAAATTCATTCACCCAGAATTTATCAAGTGTGATGATATTTTGGTAGACCAATATACTCAACATCAAACCTATAGTTGTCATGGAAAACAATTTATTCCACAAAAAACATTTCTTTCTATAATACATCATAAATTCAATCATAAGTTTTTGACATAACATTTCAAAATAATTATATATAATTGAATTTGGTAAATTCTTATATAATGTATAAGAATACATAAGTAAAACTCTAAAAAAAAGTTTACATTCATGTGAATAATCTTATAAATGAATAATGATGAAATAAAAATCTCTAAAAATTATATGAATGAATTTTTTGGATCCATATTTATTCATTTCAGAGGGATTATAACATTAAATCATGATCTATGGGATTTGGGAGGGAATAATTAACCAAAGAACATTGCTCCAAATGGTAAACCAAAATATTTATTTCTATAACTAGGTTGTAATGAAAGATAAACCATCATATATAGTCTTACATTCTATTGTTTATAGACCTCCAAAGGAATTTATTCCATTAACAAAAAAGCACATGAAAAACAAACACACAAATAATAAATAAAGTTCGAGACATTACACAATGAGATTACATGGTTTAGAATTTCATGATACGTCAATAATATTGTTTATGAATAACTTCCATTTAATGATTATATATGTATAAAAATCACAAATCACTATCATTATAAACTCTACCTAGACCTTTGGAATATGTACCACTAAAAACGTTCAGAAATCGTATCATCTATATGCCATCTTTTTGTCTTCTCCCCTGCTAATCTCAAATTAAAACATTGCCTCTTGTGCCTTTAAATACTTTTTTGAACCAAGATTTGATTCCATATAATGGGACCCATATATACCTTTTTTAAATCATAATGGTTCAAATGAGTAATTCTCAAAACTGTTCACAACATTTATTTATATTGACAATAATTACATATCTCCAGTTAATGTCGTGAAAATTAATTTTTTCGATAGCATTATATTTATTAATGTACCAAAAAATTATATTGGTAGAAACTAATCGATTAAGGTTTGAAAATATATCTCCCAAAAAATATCTATCTTGATTTCTAATAAATATGATTAAACCAAATCAATTCTGATGTGAGAAATATTTTCATTAGTTTAGTAAAAAATATCCCACTATAATAAAATTTTTATTTTCATATTTTTTTTGAAACTAGACCAGCTGCCATTTAATTTTATTTTATAGTTACTTCAGGTTTATCTACTCCATTTATATTAAATTATAATGGATCCCACTTATTTATTCACAACTGGATTTTCAATTCAATGATTTTATTCAAATACTATTTTGGTTATTAGCATTCTCTTGGTTTTTAGGTGTTCTAAATTTGAGATTTTGGTGTCTCCTTTGTAATTGATCTAGGAATTTGGTCTTGGGGGTATTTTATGGTACATTCCCTCAAATATTTCCAAAGGTATGCTATGAGTATTTTTTGAGTTTGATTAGTGGAACTCCAAGTTAAACCACTTGTGGTCTAAGTTGTTAAGGATGTTTGAACACATGAGATTGGTGAGGATTGTGGTGAAAAGAGTTATATTTTTGTGAAATTTCCCCTATATCCTTATCTTATCCTTCACCCAAGGTTTCCCAATTAGAACCCCTGAAAATGCAAGGATGATGGCTAGTTTTTTGTTGGCCATAACTGGCTGAACGGTTAGGCTAAACTGTTTACTAAACTGTACATCCAAACTGTGCAGGGGTGTCCAGGTCAATAAAAATATTTTTGTAATTTCCATATTACCCTTCGGAATAAACTGAAATATTCTTTTTTCTTCCCCATTTCAAGACATTCCTCCATGGAAAACCTCTAATATCCATCAATCTACCATGGAATCCATCTTTGATGGAGTTTTTGGTGCGAAATTTCATGATTCTTCAATATATTTGATTACTTATTAGTTTCTCCCATATTCCATTAGTTTTCATTCCTCATTCATCATCACCATCATCATATGTGTATATTCATTCAAAGAAGTATGAACAGTACAAAGAAACAAGGTTCAGGGAGGTCTAAAATAGTGGAGACCAAGGGCGTCCCCATGAATTATGTTGACCCCTTCCATCTTGAAAGAGGTGACATTGAGGAGGCATGTGACATTGGATCCAAGGGCTTTGATGTAGGTGATATGATCATCGATTTTGTTCCCCTCTCTCCTTGTGTGGGTGACCTGAATATTTCTATTGTGAGGTAGTTTACATTTTTTGATGATGTAAGAAACTAACCATGGAATGGAGACTCCGTCTCCCAGAGAGTCTCAAATGGACATTTAGTCGATTTCCACTTATAATAGAATGATGTTCTTCTGAATGTAGAGGGTGAGACCCGTGAGTACTGTATTGGCCTCCTCTTGAAGACTAGTGTCATTCCTAAAGTGATATGTGAATTCCATGAACACAATCCCTTCTGTGTTGCGGACAACACCACCACCACGCATGTCACCAGCTATAGAATAGCCATTAGTATTTAACGTGATGCCAGTGTTTGGGGAATCCACCGAACCCACTAGCCCCGCCTTCTATCCAGTTGAGTAGCACCCACGAGAAAACAAACTTGTAGAAAATATAAGGAGGGTTCCTCACATGAATTATCAAAAACTGAGACCCATTCAATCAATAAGCATTTTGTTCGCATGATGATAAACAATCCTAGGGATTAGATTCCCTCATATCGCACCTTGTTGGGTGCCTTCCCTAGGCACCATCATCTTCCACTGAGGATGATGGACTTCACCATCCTTTTAGGACCCTTCCCTGGTGACCCTTGTAACCACTTCTCTGGAAAAATTGAATCCCCGGGGATGTAGGAGGAGTTGTCCACGAACTCTCCAAACAACGTCCAAACATCGCGGGCCCACTCCCTCTCAAAAAAATGATAGCATGTTTATTCTTACTTATTTTTGCAACACATGCATCAAGAAGCCAGACTAACACCCTTTCACTTGATTCTCTAGCCATAAGGAATCACAAAATTCTGAAGTCTCCATACAAGGAAGTTATATTTAGCAGGGATGTGGTTTCACCACGTAATGTAGCTCCAACCTACCTAATGCACCTGGGGAGATGACAGCCTACAAAAGTCTCATGTAGTGAACTTCCCAGAGTGGGAGGGGGTGATGATGCCTTTATTCGGATCAGGGGTGATGATGATCGGGTCAGGAATGGCCTGCTCTTTAATTTCTAGCACTAACATGGTGAAATCTTGGTGCCGGCTAGCCTCCATGAAGGTGACCATTAGATCCAGTTAACCTGAGAAACCGAGCAAAGAACCCAGCCTTTTGTGCTTCCATAAAATAACATTTTATTCTCCTAAAATCCAATTGGAGTGTTGAAGGATTTCCAAAATGTGGGAGCAAACTGATGGCCAGAATGATGATCACTACACTTTCTCTACATCCATGTTGGTAGCATAACTATGGGACATAGTACTCCCCCAAAGAATCTGGTTCTCAAATATTTCCCAAGAATGTTTGGCATGCATGCACTGCAATGTTCCCCTAATCTCTTCTCATTGATTCCCTACATCTTGAATAGGATGGTCCATCATGTCCCATGACACCCAGTGTCTCTTCCCATCTGAGGCCGCATTCCTTAAAACCCTAGCAAGAACCTTGTTGATGTCATTGATGACCCTAATTGGCACGTTAGTAGAAGCCAACACATGCACCGATATAGCGGACATGATGCTGTTAATCAAAGTAATGCATCCCCTAAAATATATGAAGTGATTATTCCTGTTGAGGACACGACTAGTGATCCTGCTCAACACTTGATCAATGTCACTATTACGCATTCTTTCAAAAGAAATTGGGGTTCAAATATATTCCATAGTTATATTACCAGGATACATGTTCATTCCGATGCAAATGAGAGTGGCCCATTATGCCACAAATTTGTTAGAAATTAAAATGATACTTTTGGAGTGGTTGATCACCTGAACACTCCAGAAACTATAATCTTCCAATGCCTTCATGAATCCACGCATGTATATCTTCCCTAAATTTGAGAATATAATTATGTCGTCTATAAACAACATGTTAGAAATAGAGGGTAGGATCCTTTTCATGCTATAGGTGAAGATACTACCATTCAAGATCCCTCTTTCCAAGAGTCTACTAAACGTGTCCAACATTAAGATGAAAATATATGGGGAGATAGGGTTACCTTGATTCAAGCCTTGGGTGGCCTTGAAGAATCCATGAGAATGCACTATGAAACATGTAGCCAACCACGACGAGAAAAACATGTGAAGAGGATATCTTATGCTTTAATAGATAGGACCATACTTGTGAGGACCCTATTTATGATCACCCGTTCCATGAGGTCATGCACTTTGTTCATATCCAGTTTGATTGCCATGTTGGAACCGTGAAACATGTGATTCAAGTCCCTCTGCATTTACATTGCCAGAGCAATTTCCCCCAGAATTTAATGACCCCGATCTAAACTGTGTTCCTCCATGGATGTCTAAATGGGAAAATATGTGGACATCCTTCAGTTGATGATGATTGAAATTATTTTGTAGGAAAAGTTTCACATGCTCATGTTGAAATAGTGGAGAATATAGAAGGTATCCTTCACCTTTTGAATGAGCACCAATGTTTTGGTTCTTGAAACACAGGGTAGGGTTCCTCCATGAAAAAATTCCTAAACCGTATCCATAATTTCTTCCTTTACCACCTCCCTGAAGCCTCTATAAAATGAGCTAGGAAAGCAGTCAGTCCCTGAAGCACTGTCAGGATTAAGATTCATCCTAGCCGCTGGAATCTCGGGTTCCTCTAGAACCTCTTCTATGAGAGCGTTTTCCCCATAGGAAACTTAGTTGGGGATGGCATCACAGATATCATCCCTACAACATGGGAAACTAGTGGCCATCATTGTGTTTGTACCTACAAGAAGGTCTCTAAATAAAGAGTAGGCCATCTTACCCAGAACCTCTCGATCATCCGTATAAGAGCCATCCTCAAGCATAACATTTGGTTTGATAGGCCGCTTTTTTATAATCATTGAAGCAATGATTTCTGTTTTGACCGTCGCCTCATAGTTGTGATAGTTCCATATGAACAAGGGAATCATTGGTAAACCTTGAGACTGGATTTGACTGTAGACAACTTGGTCTCAGACTGGAAGAAAGAGGAACACTCCATGCTCTGTAACATTTTTAATTGGGACTTCATGTGGGTACTGACACTCATACTGTGATCCAGCAGGAGTGGGGATGAATATTTACAAAGAGAGCGTATCTTGATAGTCTTCCCCCTAGAAGTACTTCTGGGGGACATGATCAATGTCATTTCACCTCACTTGTTCGTTGCCCGAAAAACTATAACCTCACACACAGACAAGGGAACCGAATCAAGGCCCTTATCACCTACAGATATGGGAAGGTGTTGCACGAACATTTCACATTCCACCCACATACCATCCGCATTTGTATCCACCATAGAAATAAGAGGAGACACAACATGTGGCTTCCCAATCCTAGCAGGATGTCACAAAAATAATTCCAGAATCCTAGCTGTTGATAAAAGCTGATGGGGAGAAAGCACTGGGTTAGTGATAGTAACTAGCCATGATGTTGGATAACCTTGAGGGTAGGGACCCAAGGCATCACAAGGAATGCCCACAAAAAACCACTCATATTGAGGGACTGAGGTTGAATTCACTATAGGATGTATCTAAAGAAGATACAACAACACTGTGGAGGTGGTGCGCTTAATGTCTCGGCCCATGATTGGAGGGTTTCAAAACTTTTGTAGGTGATTCCATGGGTAAGAAATTATTAATGAGTTAGATTTATTGTTTTTTTAATTTTTCATGTTCATAATATATCTTGTGTTCGGAGAAAACCATATTTGGTAGCACTAGTGAGGCATTTAATATTAATGTTACATTTTTTTGAGGTTCTGTGTTTTTCAAATGTTACTCTTGTGATATTTTTGTTGTAGTTTTATTAAATATGAAAGTGATTTATTAGCTATTGAAAGGGTCATCCAACTCTAGATTGGTAATAATTAGGGGTCATGTGGGACTTTAAATGGGGTTTTTAATGGGTTTTATGTGTAAAATCATGTTATACATATTCAAATTGTTTTCGGGAAATGTGTTTTTTTCATGTGTATCTTTTGTGGTGTTATTATATGTAATTTTATATTATATGATTGTGGTCTAATAAATGTTTAAAGGGATAAAATTTATGTTTTGGAGTGTTATTGGTGTGATTATTTCCTTTAAAGAGTGTTTTTAAATGGGATTTGTTTGAAAAACATTTTTATACCCCTTGAGTTTGTTTTATAAAAATTGAAAATGATTAAGCGAGTTTAACATAGTAAAAAAGACATGTACATGTACTATTTTGGTGATTTTATTCACTTAAGATGGATTTTTCAATGGTAATGTGGTGATTAAAATGTCAAAAAATTTATAATGTTTTATAAATTTTTGAAATGGTTTATTAAATGGAAAAAAGGGTCTAAACATGTTTATGGGATATTTATTGTGAGTGTAATGTGTAATATTTATTTATATTATGAAAAAAATAACATGTGATATGTGTGTGGGTTTTTATGTGAATTGAACTATCCTGGAAATGTTTTGTCGAATTGTTTATGGGATATTTTGATGTGTTAATGTGATGTGAAATGTATTTTGGGATAATTTTTAGTGAGTATGATTTCAAAATGAATTTGAATGAAATAGGGGATTATTTTACTTTTTTGATAAACATGTAGGATATTTGGTGAATGTGGGGGGTGTATTAATTATTTTCATATGAAAATCTTAATTTATGGCTTGTTGAACTTGTTTTAGCACAAGAGGGAAACCTGGGTGTCTAGTTCGGTGGACGTGTACTAGTATGATACTGATCATGTATGGTTTGGAATCATTTTCATGTAGTGAGATTGATGATGAAAACCGATAAAAAATGATGATGATGTTAATGATGTTCGTGGATGACTAGGTTTTTGGAATTATCCCTACTAGTGGCTCATGTGCAGGAGAAAATATATTATGATGGTTACTTTCAATGAGATACAAGGTACCTTGGACCCACAAAGAGAAATTGAACATTGGTTATTTACTATTTCTTATTATCGTTAGATGATTTATGATGACCATCTACATATGGAATAATTATATAGAAAATTCAATTTCTTTGGTGTTTTTATTTTAATGTTTCTATTATTTCAAATATCCCAATTGAAAATTGTTTTTATTCAAAATTACATCTCTATATAATTATTATTACCATTCCATGTTTATAAAAACCCTGATGTTATTTTTCATTGAATGTTTTTCAAATGGATTATAATATTTGTGGTATCCTACTGGGATTAGGATCACACCCTACTTACACATTTGGGTGTATCTAGATTTGGTTTTTTTTCACAGGTTTAGGTACGAATTTTGTGCTATTGGTTTAGGGTTTTAGCTATCCATTGGGATGGAGTGTTGTGGAGATGTCCTGACGCCAGTTCATCATTGCATGAAATGATTCATACGCTTTCCTTTTTGGCTTTGTACCCTTGTAATGGTGTCTTTATAATTTTTTAAATTTTCTAACTCAATTATGAAATTTTTTAAAAGATGGTTTTGTCTGAAAGTCTTGATTTTGTTTATTGGATATGATTGTTGTTTTATATATATAAACTCTATTAAATAGTTCCCAAAATTAATTTTTTGATACCCGTGCCATCGTTAAAGCCCATATGAATCGGGAACGCACTTCGATCTTGGTCACGGGAACATTTTGGTTCTAGTTTTGATGATGACAAGAATTGGTTTGTGACAAAATGGTATCAATGGAGTTTCTCTCGATTTGGGTCATGTTATCTTGGGAAGAGTCGGGATAGTCAAGAGCTAGGATATTCGGTACATGACATTCATGTTATTTGTAGTGTGCATGGCCAACACACATCATGATGGGATTATAGTTTCCATGGTAAGTAGGGATTTATCTAAGTCTTTTTGTTTTTTTAGTTTGATGATGATTTGAGGAAATGAAAATAGTTTTGGGCTAATTGTCTCTGTCAGATCATATGTCCCGGCATGCCATGTCAGGGTCGGGGTATTATCCTACAACAATTTTTTTGATAGTAATGTTATTACCATATGGCCGCCAACTATATATCCAATTTACCCACCGAAAATAGTTTCCCAACAATTTGTCTTGTGTCATTTTGTTTTGAAATGTTGGATGCACGGTTTTAATGAAAAAATGATCTTGTTTGAAGAAGCGAAAAGTCTTTTGTGAAACAATTTTCTATAAAATGAGGAAGTGTTTGGTTTGTGAAATTTTGGCACTAATGTTTCATAATTATTTTGAATTGGAAGATTGTGTGTTTACATCTCTTTTAAATGATGTAAATTATGTTAAAGTTGGTTTTGAAAAAGTGTTCTAGATAGAGTTTCCTAAACTATTGATAGTTTTTTTAATGGGATTATATATGTTTAAATTGATATAGATGAATTAGAACTGAGTTATTATCTGAATGGTTGTGCCTTTTTTAAATTTTTTTATGCTATAAACTGGAATTTTTATTTCATGGTTAGATGTGTTGAGAAACATTAAGTATTGGTTGATTGTTTTGGATATGAAAAGTGGAAACAATATTTGTTTTAACCTTTGTAATCTTCATGAGAGACCACATTTATGGGATTATATTGGATTATTGATGGTTAATTGTATGACCTGGTGAGTTCTGGGATGGATATGAGGAGGGTGACCATTTTGGCACAAAAACATGCATGTCTGAGGCCCATGGGGTAACATTGGTGGATACTCTAATCGCTAAATAATTTATTTTTAATGAGATGATTATAAAGTAAAGCATGATGTCTTGAAGGTCGGTTTGGGTGGTGTGAATTATTATTTTTGGATTTTTTTGATGTTGTATGATGTTTTGAGTCCATTAAACTCTCTTATTTGAATAATTTATTGGGTTTTTTGTTTCTTCAGTGAGTTGGGTTGAAGGACTGGTTAGTGATTTCTTCTAAAAAATGATTCAGGTAGCCATTATGGTGTTTCCCATCATGTGTTTGATTTTATTTTTTCTAACATTTTTACCAATGGACCATCTTGGTTGGGCCTTTGGGTTCTAAAATTGGATAAGGTGCACCCCCATTAAGGGTTAGTTCCCAACTGAAATGCAACATGGATTGTTTCATCATTCGACACCTTCCAGTTGATCAATAAATGGAATATTTTTCTTGTTCTTTTTAGATAGAGTCTACACACTATACTTTTTTGGTTTTTTGGAACCTCTTGTCGTTGGAGATTTCATGTGGAAGGTTGAAAGGGAACTTAGATTCTTAAGTTAAATGATTCGTCTAAGACATATGTAGTCTAGGGTTGTAAGTGTTGATTTTCTCTAAGAGGGCCTTTGGGTCCTTCGTCAGTCTCATCAAAGTGAGGGATGATGTTTAGCCACCATTGTGGAAAATTTATTAATGATAGGATATTATGGAACTTTTTATTATTTAGAGTCCTTTGGGGAGATTGAATAAGGTCCCTTTCCATATATTTTTTATATTAGTAGCAATGGTATTATTAGATGACACCTTGTGATGTCATGTGATCAATTGACTATAATGGTGATGGTCATTCAATCCTCTGAGAGTATCTGTTATGTTTAGCATATTTCTCACAATGAAAAATAATCAAAATAATTTGTTTTAAAGGAAGTTGTTTATATGTGTATATTCCATCTATTATTTCTCACTCAAATAAACAATGTGTCATGTGTGTGAATATTATAAGCCCTTATTTCAGTGAAATTTCATGTTAGGGTAATTTTAGTTTAGAATGTGTTATGTATTGGTGAACCCAACAGGAATGATGATATATTTTTAACAGAACTGAAAAGAGAAGTTCTATTCCTGGTGTATCCAATTACTAACTATGAGGCTGACGATGCTTCCATCATTTGAGCTCTATCCATAGGTTTTGTAGTGAAGATGGCTCATATTCACGTGAAATCCTAGGGACGTTAAATCCCTTTTAAAAATTTCTATCCTCATTATGAAATATTGTAATAGATTAATCCTCTGGTGTTTTCATCTTTCTTTTATTTTGTTACTGTTTGATAATAAGAGGTGGGATGATCTTCTATCAATGTCATGGACAAATTTCTTTCCTTCCCCCCATTGGATTCAATTGAGTTTGTGTATAATGGATAGAAATGTTTTTAGTCAGGTTGATCACACTTATAGTAGTTAAAATACCCTATAAATCTATGCAAATTATAGGATCCCCATTGTTCGCACACAATTTACCTAAATGTGCTCACTAACCATACGGCTACCCCAACTCATTAAATTTTCGAGTCTTTTTGTGATGGACTATGTTGGTTGATAATGAGGTTTGGTTCTTATGGTGGGGAAACCAACAATGAGTCTTAGGTATGTTTTTTTAAATGGTCTAATGGATGTCTACCAATTGTACTGGGGATTCTATTCGGGCTTCCCATTGTATGTGCAATGATTATACTTCAAGAAAATTTATGTTTCCTTTTATGGTTGGGAGCCCATTTGTGACTCCCAATATAGGTAACATAGATTTCTACATGGAAATTTATTGGTGATATGTAGTCCTGTTAGGAGTTTTCTAATAACCAACATCTTCTTGAGGTAAACGTGGGTATTGGAATGTTCCCAACAGTTTAGCTAAAGTAATGTAAGTGTATCACTTTTTGTTGTTTTTGTTCGTCTGGGTAGATTTATTCGGTATTGATTGGATTGTGATTGAGAAGTTTTATTTTTGTATAATGCCTCAATGTTCTTGATATTTATTGGAAACTAGTGTGTGGTTTTATTTGGAGAGTATTCCTTCATTAAATGATCATTGGAGGTGTTTGGCCTAGGTGAAAAAGCTCGGTTTGTGAGTCAATCATGGTTTATTGGTTGGGTTTATTTTTTACTGTTTTCATTGCTGACATTATGGGGGCATATATCATTATAGTGGGGATAATTTTTTCACCCAGATTTTCAATTCCATAATTTAATTTAAATCCACCTTTGGTTTTTATCTTTCTCTTGTTATTCGTGTGTTATAGGTTTGAAAATTGGGTGTCTCTTGTGTTCTTTATCTATGATCTTGATCAAGGGGTTATAATTTGGTAAATGTCCCCCTATTTTATCGAATGGATTATATGAGGTTTTGGGGTTTTGGAGTTGGATTAGTGACACTCTATGTGGCACCACATGTGGGGTAAGTTGTTGAGGATATGTTTACACATGTCTTGGATGATTTTTGTGGTGAATGTGTGATTTTTTGGGACATTCCCCATCTATACATGGACTATAATTCCCCATTATATCCTCCCTTGCCCCCCCCCCAAGAAATTGGTGGATAATGCATGATTTTTTAGTGGCCATACCAAGTCGTACGGGTTGGCATCATGGTTTACAAAATTGTGCTGCCAAATAATGCAGGTGTGTCCAGGTCATTAAAAATCCATTAGTAATTCCAATATTCACATATAGAATAAACACAAGTCCAAACATTTCATCACCATTTCATTACCTACCTCCATGTAAAGCCTCCAATATCCCTCAATCAGCCATGTAACCGATTTTTGATGTGGTTTTGGATGTGGAAACATCATGATTCTTCAAGGTAAGTGATTACATATTGGTTTCTCACATCTTTATTTGGTTTTATTTCATCTATCATGAAGTTATAAGTTTTCCAATATCATGGGCTCATACTTAGAATTTATCCTTGTGTATTGTTAGTTAAATAATGTGGTCAAGGGCTTGATTTAATTTCCTTGAGTTGTGGCAGCGGTGTGCTTGATATTTCTCACCATGAATTGAGGGTTTGGACAATTTCAGTTGGTGATTCCATTTTTATGCAATTATGTTTGAGTTAGACGGATTGATTTATTAATTTATAATGTTTAAAATCTATATTTTGTGGTGTGAAAACCATTTTTGGTAGAATTAGTAAAACATTTTATATTAATGTTTCATTTTGGTTTGAATTTGTGTGTTTTTCAAATAAAACTCATGTGATATATTCTATGGTAGTTTTATAAAATTTGAAATTTATTTATTATTTATAAAATGTGGATTCCAATTCTTCTTGGAAATTCTTTAGTTTAATGTGGGCGTACAAATGGGGGTTTTAATGGGTTTTATATGTAAAACCATGTTATACTTCTTGAATGTGTTTTAGGGAAATGTATATTTTTCATGTGTATCATTTGTGGTGTTATTCGAAGTAATTTAATAAAACTGGATAGTGGTTTAATAATTGTTTCAACAGATTTCAATTCTTTTTTGCGGTGGTATTTGTGTGATTTTTTCCTTGAAAGAGGGTTTTGAAATGGTTTTTGTGTGTGAAACATGGTTATAACACTTGGGTTTCTTTTATGATAATTGAAAATTGATTAGCATGTTTATAAAACTAGAAAAGTGATTCACATGTACTTTTATAGTGATTATATTAACATATGATAGATTTTTTAAAGTTAAATAGGTGATTAAAAATGTCAATCTTTTTTATAATATTTTATAAATTGGTGAAATGTTCTATCAAATGGCATGAAAGGTGAAAACACATTTTTGGGATATTTTATTTTATTTTGATGTGAAAAATGAAATTTTTTATGAAATAAGTATTATGTGATATGTGTGTGGTATTTTATTGTAATTTAACTATCATGGAAATTTTTATTATATTTTTTATGGTATTTTCTAACATGTGAAATAGATTTGAAAAGTGGTGTGGTCTATTTTGGTGTAACTATGATTTCAATATGAATTTGGATTAAATAGTGGATTATGTTACATGTGTGATATAAATGTGGGATGTTTTGTGAATGTATGATGTGGAAGTGGTATTTTCATGTTCATATTATATTTCATGTTTTTTTTATCTTGTTTGAGAACAATAGGGAAGCATGGGTCTCTATGTTGGTGGACATGTACTAGTATGCTAGTGATTTTGTGGTGTTTGGACTCAGTTTCACGTAGCAATATTGACAATGAAATCACTATCTAAACTATGATTATGATGATTACGATGATGATGACTTTTGGGTACAACTAGGTTATGGGTATGATCCCCACTAGTGGATCGTATGCACGAGAATAGATATTTTTATAACTACTTTCACCGAGATATGATGTACCTGGGAAACATAACGAGAGATTTATTAGGGGTTTTTTCCCATTTCTTTCTTCTCATTGGATGATTTCTGTTTACCATCAGAATAATTTATGTATGGATAGAGAATTCAGTAGATTTTGTGTTTTATTTTAATGTGTTGATTCTTTAAAACAGCTCACTTGAAAACTGATTTTATTAAAAATTCCATCTCTCTAGAATTCATAATTCAATTCCATGTTTATGAAAACATGTATTGTTTTAGTCATTGAATAGTTATCGCATATAATCTCTTAGTGGTGTTAGCCTACTGATAATTGGGTCACACCCTACTTATTATTTAGTCTGTAATTAGACTTGGTTGTTTTCGTCACAGGTTTGTGTGCCATTAGTTCAGGGTTTTATTGGTCCTTCGTGATTCATTATTGTGGAGATGGCGAGAGGGCGTGCATCTTTCTGTGTTGAGGATATTGTTTTATCTTTTTTGTTTTTTTATCCTTGTAGTGGTCTTTCAAAATTGTTTTAAAATGTGTAACTCAATTATAAATTTTTGTAAAATATGGTTTGGTTTCAAAAATCATAATTTGGATTATTGGATTTCATTGTCGATGTAGGTTTATAAATATTGGTAAATCATTCCAAAGTTTCATTTTATAATAACCAGGCACCTGTTCTAGCCTAGGGAGATCGGGAACACCCTTCTGGCATTGTAACGTTATAGGTTTGGCTTCAATTTTGATGGCGACCAGATTTAGTTTTTGACAGAATTATTCTCTCCCCATTAAACAAAATTATCAATATAATCATTACACTAATTATCTGAACCTCATATGAATTCATCTATGGAAAATGTAATAAAACGTTCCTTATTTACTATTCAACTTATAAATATGTTTAATTTCCCAAAAATTGTTATGTTGATGAACCATGACCATGAACACACAATATTAGACTTCAATACCTTTGTGAAGACTCTTCTATTGATCATATATATCCCCCAAGATATTATTGATACACCGAACTCTAGGGTCACAATCATAAATTATTATTAACAGTTAATCATAACATCCAAAGTGTTTATTCTATTCATCAGGTGAACCCCAATTGAAATATAAATCAGTGGAACTGTCAAATAAGGTACATTACACTCACAATATCTATCATGGTTCAAATTCGTTTAGAACCCACAATCATGACTAAATGTAATTTGATTTTTCCATAGATCATTACAATGAACATTTTAATTGTGTCAAAAAATTCAATATACCGTTGGTATCAACATTGTCATGAAAAATATTGGTAACAATACAATATTCAATAAATTAGACCTAAAAACTAAAATCTCCATCTGAAAACTCCTTCTAGGAAACCGACTCTTCTCTCATATATCATTAAAAACAGGAACAATATATATGATCATCATATCATGGTATTATTTTACCTTGAACAACATCCAAAACCCTCCAACATGCCCCAAATTCTATATAATTAATGGAACAGACGATGTTTTTCCTGCATCCATGAAGACTGTTGATATTTTAGTACATTCAATGATACTTATACAATTATCTATTTATATTCCTGCATATAATAGATATATCTGCTAACCTATGGGTACCAAAAATACACTATAAATCTATTATTTTCACAAAAAATAGAACAAGCTTCATGACCAAATCTGTTCAAGAGTACTATAGATATTATGAAATGACATTTATTACAACCACAATCCTTTATTAATTTATATTAATGTCCTTGACTAAATATACCCATAAATATTTTTCATTGTACTACATAACATAAAACTACAACCACGTGTTATGATACAACGTTTTTAGGATCTAAGAACGGAGAAAGAAATAATGAACAATTATCTAGAAGGTCAACCATAACATCAATTTTTTAAAAAATGATGTATAGGAAGCCAACCCACCACACTGATTCATCTATTCCACTAGTTCTTTCCCACCCAAGTACATTTCTCTAGGAAGTAAAAAGGATCATGAAAAAAACGAATATGAGAAAAATGTAAAAAATAATAAACAATAGGATTTCATTATTTAAAATTTCATCATATATCCTACAATAATGATAACATAAAATTAATTTAATTTGGAAAACATATAGTTTACATGAATTTCCATCATTTGGAACTCTACTTAGACCACTACAAGATGTTCCCCCAATATAATTTGTTCATTGCATATTATGGTTCCCTAATTCTAGTCTTTTCCACATTGAGTCTCTACCTAAGCCTCTAGATATCATTCCTATGATGATTTTTGAGAATAATTCTTTGATTCCACATTTGGGGATCCACCCCCACCACTAGTATTTCGGGCCAGTTCTCATCAGCCATAGTTAATATTATCAACAAATCCATTTATAACAATAATATTTCCATATCTTCAATTTAAAAAATAATCATTTATTTTGACCACCCAATAATATTCGGAATTATCTCTCTATTAATTCCATGTGAAGCTCAAATATTAATTATTTAAATAACTCTATTAATAATATTACATCTTCTCAATAAATATACATGACCCAAATCAATTATAACATGGGAATTTGTTTTTCATAGTTTGAGTCAGCACATATATAATTGAATAAGGAACAAAAATTATATTATGTAGTATGGGGATTTTTTGGTAAAACTAAATATAAATCTACAGGCATTAAATCCAAAATCAAAACACGTTTCTAATGTGATTTCCAGAAATTTATATACCAATGATTCATTTAAATGGTATTATTGATATTTTTCTAATACACCATTGAAACCATTGTATTGAAAAATGAGTGAAAAAACAAAATTCTCTCATTCCTAGAAAGTGTGTATGTCGCTAGAGGAAAAAAATTACCCCCTTCATCCTTCACTAGAACTAAATCTCATAGTTTCCCCTTGTTAATCATGTCAAAAAGATACTTAATGTTATAATTTTTTTAATTCATGTATTAATGTTCCCTTTACTCTTTCAAATTAAATTTCAAATACATGAATGAAATAAAAAAATGTCTAATATAAAAAAAAGTTAAACTATTATTATTGAGAAATCATGGGACTATTTTTCCAATAGGTATCCATATGGGTTTTTAAAGAAGTCTTACAAAAAATTATGAGCAGATCCATTACTTTATCTAATATTAGATCAACAGTTAATAGAGGTGGTGTTGTACCTTATAATGAAGTTAAATTTAATGAAGTAATCTTATATTTTTATTTATGTCATCATGGAAGAAATATACAATGCACTAGAAACAAAAACATTAAAGAATGTCACATTCTAACTAAGAGTATATATTCTTCAAAAATGGGACCCAAATGTGTTCTATTAATACTATATCATTGAAAATTTATATAAACCAAAAAGTCATTTATCTTCTAAGACCACATTTATATGAATGTAAAATCATCATTTCTATTTTAATAATAAAACATTTCATATAAATTTAAAATTATTTTTTTATCATAAGTAAATTGATCCGACATAACATAAATATCATTAGCTAATTATTTTGCTGAAAATATAAGATGGTGAAAAAAATAATTGAAAAATTTTACATATCCATAGTGGAAATATTTACATTACAAAAATAATCTTCAATGTATTGGGAGTGTAACTTTTTACAAAATAAGGATTAAATAAACAAATAGATAGAACAAGATGGTAGTTTCATGGATCATTTCCAAATTTAGTATACTCATGATCTATTTTTTTCCACTATGGTGAGTAGGTTTGGTGGAAGGGTTTCTTTTATAGGTTTCCTAAATCTATTTGTCTCATCAATTTCATTGATGCCTCCTAACTTCTATATAGCCACTTAAAATATATAATGATTGAAATCAACAATAAATTTTTTTTATAGAGTTTATTCACCTTTCCATTATTGAGATCCAAAACACATTTGGAATTTTTCTGTTCATTATATTCCATGTAAATTAATATAAATTCATTTTTATATTAATTTTTTTATATCAAACCCTTTAATCATATAATACATTTATCATATTTTTTATTTAAGGGATTATCATGATATTTTAGTATAATATCATTCAAGAAAAAAATTATTCTCGTAATGTTGGTTTCACTCCATCTATTTTATTATTTTTAATTATACACCTTAAGGATGGATAACTTTATACTATCCCATAGAATCAATTATATTTTTTGAAATATTAAATTGAATTATTTTGACAACAGTCTTTGAGACGACATGTAATTTTGAGCTATGGACTGGGATGAATGTATTTTAGATCTATTTTTTAGGATCATTAAATAATCGTGTAGGAGGGATTTTGTATCTTTTAAACAAATAACCGGTTCAAAAATTTTAGAGAACTGTTGAACATTGAGCATTGAGATTTGCATAGATAGGTCATTACATTATTCAGTGATGGCCAATAGTGGAATTTAGTTTTTTGTTGTAAATTAAATTATAAAGTAAAAATTATTTTATATTCAAATTTTTATAACTATTTAATGGTATATCTAATTAGAAATACAAGAGTACTGGTGAAATCATGATGGATTTTTCCCTTGTGTGAAACTTAACCCTGACTGGAACAGTTCGATTGTGAAATATAGTTTTCTAACTTTTTAAGAAAAATTAAAATAAAATAATCAGGAATATTATATTTTTATTTTTAACATTAAATGTTTTGTCAACATAAGGGGTTGTAATGCAATGAAACTGAAATGATGTTTCATAAATGAATAATTGTAACAACACTAAAACATATCAATAATGGGTAGTCTTTTTCTCTTATACTATTTTATCCAGGGGGAGTTGTGCGTCTATGGCCCGCTGAGGGAACCACACTGAATCTTTGAAATATCACCATTGTTTAGAAATGAATGATGATAATAGGCAACATGGGTAATCACTATCCCCTTCAAGAGGTACCTCCATCGAAGACGAATTGAGGAGATTCACAAAAGTATAGACTTTAGTGACAGATTCTTATTCAGATCTAACTCTAAAAAGGTAGGGGTTGAAATTCATAGTGAATTGCTCTTTTTATATTCACTCCATTAAACGAAGAACACACATAAAATCACTAAAAAGTTGATCTATTTATGGTTAATGTATGCAGTTTTGGGGGAAATGTTTTGCGGGATGATGTTGGGATTAAAAATATAAGGATTTATAACTTTATACTTCGTGATCCTACTAATTGGAAAAATCATTGACTGCCACGAACAAAGGCTAGGTTGATCAGTTTGGATATCATTTTTATCACATCAATCTAAATAAATTTACATATCTCATTGTGTCTCTTCATTCTTAATTTCATAATGGACGACGACAGAATGGCTATTGAGGCCCCATGTGGACGGTTCGTAGCCTAGCAGGTTGAGTCACATGTGAGAGACCACGAAATAGGGTCATGTTACCCCTGATGAGGTGGGAAGCATGAGCTGGAACAATAGAAGTGAATTGTGATGGATGTTTAACCTACTTTCATGGAGTCTGGAAGAAGGGGACGTTGCCACCCGACCATGTCAGAGGTGTACATGGAACAGATATGTGGTCCGTGTAATGCTTTGACAGGCTGAACCCACGGTAGAGCGGATCTCTGTGAGCAGAGGAGCACAAGAGGGTGGCCCCGCATAGGCACCTCTTTGGAGGAGCGACCCGACTGTTGCGGGCCATCATATACTGCTTCCATGTTGTCCCTAAGGTACCATGTGCGAAGGGGTGGTGTCCATCCTCACATGGTTGCATACAGCATGAACCGGATGCCCAACTGGCATCCGGGCTGGCCAGGTAGTATAAACCAGGCTGACGTTTGGGACCGAGCCACGGGGTAGCTCAGGATTCTGGTATAATATACCCGTTAGGGCAGGCCGGGCTGTATGGAATCAGGTCTCTCAGTATCAGGATGAGCTACACCCATGGACCACCGGGCTGGGTCTAACAAAGCCTGAGGGGCCTGGACCGGCGGTCAGGACTGACCGGTTCATTTCAGGTCATATGAAATGTGTCAGGTCTTGCGGGACCCCCTCCCCTGGTTGGTATGATCAGTTCGTTCCATGACAGAATTGGCCCCTATATACTGAGAACACCAATATCTTTCAGACTGGGCATCCAATCGATGCATCGTCTGCAGAGTTTGAACCCTTGCGACGATGAGTTTATTTTGGAATATGATAATTAAAATATTGTGGATGGTGGGATGCAACTAATGGATTTAGTAGTGGATTACCTTGGAATCATGGACATTACGTTCAAGAATCCAACAATTGGTCGTGACCCAACCACTGATGACAATCAGGTCTAAGTGTCCATGCATTCCTAGATGATAAGAGGCCCTATTTAGACAATCTATAAGTGGTTATGTGTGAGCCAAATATATGAATCTCTATGTGGAAGATCTATATGAGACCCTATGTTGACTAGCTATAAGCACCTCTGTGTGACTCAACAACAATGGCTATGAGTGGGGAAGCTTTTACTGACCCATCAGACCCATGGTCGGGGCGTCTTTTTTGACCCAATAGACCCTTAGTACCCAACAAGGATGAGTACATCAGTAGTCCTAGGTGTTCAATGTTACAAATAATAGTATTTCTCTACATACATTATATTATACCTGTGTGAGATGATAAATAAATTGTTCATTCAATCTTTTTTTCTTTCCCTTGTTTTTCGGGGTCCATAATGAAAATTGTGTTACTCACCCCTATATGGGATTCGCATGCACATGTCATGTCTGGTGGAGATGACAAGTGCTTTGAAAGAGACCGTGGTGGCCTGGGACAAGGTGTTTCATTGTGAGATAAGATAAGAAGGACGTACTAATACATCATTTTTCATCCACTCCATGCCTACCCTTCTTGTAGGGTTCACCGATGGATGAGATTTTTATGGATCATTTATTCATTACTATTTTTAGATTCTCATTTTTCGGTTTCTATTTCGGCACATTTGACATAAATCATGTACCTTTTCACATTGGTTGTTTTAGTGGACTGAAATATTTCATTTCCAGATTTTTGGGATGAGGCTATTTTTGTGTGAGGATAGGTATTTATGAAAACACATCCTATCAGGGTATGATGCCCTTGGTTCTAGTCACCAGCCTTAGGCCATTGGGATACATTCTTGGGGTAGTCATGGAATAGGCCCCATGAGACGTGTTGTGGAAATGTGGTATCAAAGGATGTAGGTTCTACCATAATAACAATGAGTCTGTAAATTTTGTTGGTGGAATAGTGTTATGTGTTTCATGATTGGAATACAGGGTAGTAAATCCAGTGTTTTTGTGAAAGGTAGAATATCCATAGAACAAGACCCTATATTCTATATTCCGACCAGGTTCTTGAAAACAATAGGTTAATGAAAATTTGTGTGTTTTAATATGATCCTTTTGACTAAGAGTCAACTCACTAGTTATAATATAATTACTGTGGAAATTGTGATCTATTTCAGGATGCCTCCACACAGATAGCCAACCAGGATTCCAATGTGTGACAATGAGGATATACCTTCTGTCAATGAGGTGTCAGATCTAGGACCAGTGCTAGAAATGGCCCCTCTGGGTGGTGCACTAGTGTACTACCACATGTTGATCAGAAAAAACGGTTTGAGATACTAGTATAGTATGAACACAAACTCTATTCCTTGCACGAGTTCCATAGGTAAATAACTATATGGTTCATGGGTGAGACAGACCACTGGTTGGTAAGGATTATCTTGAGGCAGTTACATGAGTCTTCAATCATGTGAGGACACCTCTCGACAAGATGGTGATATAAGACACTGTCATTCTTGAGGGCTCAGTAGCGAGATTGCAGAGGTTGACGATTTAGACACATGATGAGGTGACCCTTACCTTGAAATACTTTGAGTGCCACTTCATAGAGGATTTATTCCAAGATAAGTTGTGTTCTATGTGCATACCGTAGCTTCTGAAACAACAAAATGGTAGAATGATTATAGAATTTACCTAATAATATTGACTAAACATTATCTCTTCTCTACAGATATGGTGTGAGACCACTTATTTTGGGATCCATCCTTTGAGTAGGGAATGGGATGAGAAATCCGGGTGTCCAAAGTGTCTCTTAGCATCCCAAATTAAGAAGTGGTACTGGAGCAAGCACTACCTTTAGATAGGATCCAAGAAGAGGAGGAATTGATAAAAGGATCCACCAATTGACACTAGGCAATAGACACAACAGTTATTTGAAGTATGTAAAAGACACGGGGTGCCAAACAGGTCAATAAATTCAGGGGATGACCCCATGAATCAGGGTCGGTAGTGCGTATCTACTAGAGTTTTCTTAGTTATCATAGGGACAATATGTGTTTCTCATGGTGTGGGTAGGGACACATGGCTCATGACTGACTAAATTTCCAAACAGACGATCTAAAGACGGTCGATGTACTGCCATGGCAGCGATATTGGTTCTAGTGAGGTGGTCTGTAGGGAATAAGCTGTGTTAGGGGAGATGGTAGAGTGTCATGTAGTGGATGGAGGTTTGAGGGGCTGCCACCAACACCCCCATGTTGTCTACCATTGGCTCCCAGGGATAGTGGATAGTGGGTAATACAACTTTAGGTGATAGAGGCCTCAAACCACGGAGCACCATATATTATGAGGGAATGATATGTGTTTTATACATGTTAGATGGATTTCATAAAGAGACAACATCCATTTACTCTTTCCTTGTTTTTGATCATGTTCGGTCATCAATGATTATGATCAATCCATTTCCTCAATACTTATGATTAGAGACTCATATGGGAATGGACTTGATGATTAAACACTAGAAATAGTAGTGTGAGATTACTATTTGAGATGAGAGCAATGGTTGGGATCTCATAGTAGTGACATAGAGTCCTTATGATGCCATCATGTATATGAGATGGTCATCAATATTCCATGATCATGTCAACTGCTTTAGGTGTACATTGGGGTGTGTCCACGGAGATGGGAGCATGTTTTCCTTTGTCGGCAACAAAGAAAACAATGTAGTGTAGGATAGGATCTCACATTGGAGGGTGTATCTGACCACTCATCAGTTATATAGGATGACCCGCAGTGCTTTTGATGATATGAGTCTATAGTTTCCTATAGTTGTGGATGACTACAAGGATTTATTTATGTATGATGATTCATGAATACCTCATTGTAGATAGGTATACATAGATATTGATTTATACCGCGAGACAATAGAGACATCTACATATATATATATTGGTTGGCTCCTATAGATCTCCAAGAGTTGAGGTTATAATTGGAGGACTTGTAGTGGAAGTCGTTCATAAGGTCAATCATTTCACCATGGGAATCAATAATGTTGTTTTCCATGAAGGCATACAGAAGATTGAGGTTATGCATTTACTTCTACTGCATGAACTATGGGACTTTGGAGAACATTTATCCTCTACCAATGATTGATTACCACTTTGATCATATAATAGGAGGGAGATGGTTCTCGAAGATAAAACTCATATCATACTACCGCCAGCTTCTAGTACAAGATTATGACATCTCAAATATAGATTCCATATGATTCTATTGCCACTATGTGTACTTATTTATGATGTTTGATGTGATGAACTCCCCAGCTATGTACATGGGACTCATTAATAGTATCTTCTAGCCATACCTATACCGATTTTTAGTGGTATTTATTGATAAAATATTATTATATTCAATTTTAGTAGAGTAACATATGATACACCAGATGATGGATTTGGACACACTTTGAGATAACCTGCATTGTGGTAATCTCTCAATTATTGAGTTACCTATTTGAAATGCGCACATGGAAATTTTTTCTCAAAATCTAGAGATGTTGTTGATCCATTGAATATAGAATCTATTCTTTCTTGGTAACCACCTAAGGGTATTACTAAGGTAAAAAGTTTCCTTGGGTTCACTGGGTACTATCATATGTTTTTACCCAACTTCTACAGAGTATATGAACCCACAAAAAAATTTACAATGATGGGTAAACCCGTCTTGTGGATAGATATATTCTAGTATATATTTCAGTGGATGTGGTAGAGCATGACGAGTGCTCTTATATTGAGATTTACAGACGAGGACACTAACTACATGGTGTACTATGACACATCAGGAACCAAGCATGGTTGTGTTATAATATAGGGTAAATCATTGATTTCATATTTCTTTTAATTGTTGAGATAGTATGAGATGTACTATGCGACTCATGAACATCTGTTGGTAGTGGTAGTCATCACACTGAAGATGTGGGGGAACTATTTTATGTGAATACGATTCATTTGTACTCTTATCATAAGTGTCTCAAGAGTATCATATCTCATATGGATCTGTATCTCGGATAACTATGTTGGATAGAGATCGTTTACAACATTGAATTCGAGATATTCTACACTCCTGGGAAGGGGAACTTGGTGGTAGATTATACCAGTTGGATATTGATTACCATCTGTTGAACGATGCCACAAAGTAGTTGGAATTTCATCAAATTTAATTTTTGGATGGATTTGTTGTATCTTATCAACATTCAATGGTATTTACCCATACAATCATCCAATTATTCAGGGAGGTAAAACTTGTAGATACCATCATTGAGATTACACATTCCCAGATATCCACCGGGAATTCCCCTTTTGAATCATCGAAAGGCAGGTAGTAGGTCATTTTTTTCAGAGGACACACAATAGTACCATTGGTGTTGCGAGAGGAGTAGTTGAGGGATTTACATGAAACCCCTTTGTCGGTAAATCCATGAGTGGAAAAGATGTAATAGGACTTCCATAGCCAGTACTGCTTCCTTGGGATGAAAAAGGAAGTGGCAGATTTTCCTTTGAGATGCCTCAATTGTGGGCATGTGAAGGCTGATCACTAAGTTCTAGTAGTTGTGACATAACTGTTCATGGTACTAGGGTTGAAGTGGGATAGAATATTTATGGACTTTGTGATGTGATTACCACATACATCTATGGGCCATGATTCCATTTGTGTTATTATAGACTAACTCACAAATTCAGTCCACTTCCAACCAATTATTGATTAGGTTTCATTAGGGATATTGGAACACCACTACATGTAGAAGATTGTTCGACTCCATGAAGTCCAATCTATGGTAGTTTCATATTGTGATGCAAGTGTTACATACTGATTGATGACAGGATTGGAATAGGCTTTTGGAAATCATTTGCGCTTATATAGATCCTTTCACCCATATACTGATGGTCAGACAGAGCAGACCATACAGACTATGGATGACAATCTTTGTTCTTGTTTCCTTGATTTTTGTCACAGTTAGGAGGACCACCGACCCCGGGTGGTGTATGCGTTCAACAGTAGCTACCATTCCACCATCAGTATGGAATTATTGGAGACATAATATAGATGACCATGCAGGTCACTGTTAAATTGGATAGGCTCTGGGGAGTCAGTACTAATGGGTCTTGATATTGTAAATGCTACCACTGAGAATGTGAAGGTCATCCCAGAGTGAATGAAGACAACAAATAGATGATTGAATCCCTATACTGATAGTCATCAGATACACATGGAGTCCAGGTAGGGGGACCACATATTCCTAGAGGAATCTCCTCAAATAGGGATTTATATATTGGACCATGGTATGAAGTTATATCCGAGGATCATCAAACCTTTCCTAATAATATGTAGATTGGGCAAGATGGTGATCAACATGGATCTACCATTGTAGATAGATGGGGTTCAAGGAGTCTTCCCCTTTTTTCAATAGAGAAGATATGTGAACGACACTTCTCATGTCATCAACCATGACGAGATGGAGACCAATGATATGGAAAAAATAACTGAATAGCCATTGGATATAGGAGATCAATCGGGAGTATCCATCGTGCATGATTGATTCTTATGTTTCATGTTCGTTGGTAGCATGAGAATCTCTTAGAGATACCATGGGATTGAGATGCTTCGATTTGTGCTCAATACCCCATTGGTTTGATTAGATTTATTTTTGGATTATGTGGATTTAAATCCATAAAATGACGGATAAATTTAATTGCACAGAATTCCAAGTATTTTTAATGAAAAATTAAATGATATTATTTCCTTACTAAGAACTGAGACGACATGTAATTCCAAGGCCCGAGATATCCAGAACGTATTTTTGTACTAATTTTTGGTTAATTAAATAAGTGTTTGATTCAGTTTTTCTATTTTTTAAAGAAGTTCCCAGATAAAAAAATAAGAGGGCACTGTTGAACATAAAGCATCAACATTCACCAAGAAATGACTAAAATTGTCCGACAAAGACCATAAGTGAATGTCAGTTTTTGACCATAAATAAAATAATAATGTATCAATTATTTTATTTTCAAATCCTTATAACTCTTAAATTGAAACTCATATTGTGAATATGAGAGTACCATTTATCTCGTACAGGTGTGTTTCTCATAGGTGAAGCATAACCTTGACCAACATAGGTCGAGGGTGAAGGGTAGTTTTCAGACATTTTACAAAAAAATTAATTAAAATAAACAGGATTATTTTGTTTTTATTTTGAACATTCGAAATTGTTACTATGAAATGGTGTTTTCAACAAACTAAATCAAAACACAATTTCAGAAATGAAATATCATAACAAAAATTCAATGTAATGGTATGGAAAACGAATTTATTAATTAAATGTTTTATCTGGAGGTGTGTATTTGACACGTTGGGAGAAACACTCTGAATATCTAATGGATATCCATTGACTAATGACAAACGATGACTGCAAATACATTGGTACTCTCCCTCCTCTTTGAGAGAGCCCTCCCTCGATGATGGGTCAGGGAGCTTTTCAAACGGGTCCCCTTTATTAATGGATTCTTCATGAGATCGCACTCCAACCTTATAGGGGTTTAAATTCACAGTGAATTAATCTTTTTTATGTTATCCACTATTAATGAAGAATATGGATATATTCTCTAACAAGTAGATCTGAATATGTTTAATATTTTCGGGGGTGGGTAAAATATTGTTGGGTTGATTCAAGTATTAAATCATAGTGATTTATAACAACATACATCATTATCCTGTTGACTAGAAATATCACTCGGTGACACGAACAATGGTCATATAGTTAAATTTTGGTGTTCTTTGTGATCCCCTATATCTATCTATCTATATCATCGTTCATCATGGTGTAACATATTGTGGTTCAATGTCTACAGGGGAACCATAATGAAGGGCCATAGCTTAGCGGGCTGCGGCACCTGTGATAGAATGTAGCATAATGCCGCTGTAAAAAACGTGAGGCGACATGCTTGTAGAACACCGTGGAGGTAGGAAGAGCCACCGACATGGAGATCATTGGCTGGAAAAAGTGGATGGGGCCACCCGACCACGACAGAGGCGGACAAGGTGCATAACATATCCACATGAGTAGACCATCGCATGGGGTGGAAACACATTGGAGGAGTGGCCCGCATGTTGGGGGTCATAACATGAAGCTGGATGGACCATGATGCGGGTAAAATTTGCCCACCCGTGCGAGCCAGGATGAATGGATCCAGTTCGTTAACTGACCAGTAGGATGGACCGACAGCCAAACGGGATGACCCTAGTGGCTAGGACATACCGGGCAAGATCATACCCAACTAGTTTGGGTCATGTTGTTCGAACTAGGTCAGGTCAAGCGAGACCCTTGAGACGAGTTGGTATGGTTACTCTAACCATGTCATTCTGATACATGACACAATCAGCCACTATTTACTAAAACTTCAATATATTTCAATCCAAGAAAATTATTGATGCGTTGACGAAGGTTTTGGTACCCATTGGATAAGATGGTGTATTCAGAATATTTTATGCGAGATTTCGTGGAAGTTGAGATATGAATAATGTCTTGAGAAGTGGGTTCTCTCAAAATCAATCCTGCTGCATGAGGGAATCATGTGACTTTCTAAGATCATGAGCCTCCTAACAAGTGGGTCTATGTGACCCTATAGTCCTATATTATTAGAGGCCCAATTTCTACAAGATATAAGTGTATGTCTGTGAAATAACTATAATCTCTCCAAAATGGACCCACTATAATTGGACCTATGTAGATCAACTATAAATTGATATGTGTGGCCCATCTATGATTTCCTAAGTGGGGAGAATCTCATAGCGACATGAAAGAAATAAAGATGGGAGCACCTCTTAGTTACCAAGTAGAACTATAGTAATCATCAGTGATTAGAACCCTAGCAGTCCAAGATTTTCTGTTTCATAACTGATAGTCTTACCATACATACATTAGATTATACCTGTGTGAGATGATATTACCATGTTTATATGTTCCTTTGTGGTATTTACCTTGTGTTTCAGGGTCCTTACTGAGTATTCTATTATTCTCAACTACACGAGTTCCACCCACATGTGTCGTGTCTCGAGCAGATTAAAGGCACTTCGACATAGACCATGGGGGCCCGAGACAAGGCAGCACACAATGAGATACAATAGGTAGGATCTACTTATATAGCTTCTGGAATCCACTCATTTCACACACTTCATGTGGTGTTATCCTATGGATACCTTTTTTATATATATTTTGTGTAATCATATTTTCAATTTGACATTTGTTGGGTTCTTATTCTCTCCCAATTGACTAACAACATTTACCTTTACTTTGTGGATGTATTAGTTTCATGCGTGTTAACCTTTCTATGTTTTTTAAATGTGGTTTTGTGTTTGTGTTTGTGCATAGAGGTATTTAGGATAATGAATCACACTCGTGGGATAATTCCTTCAGTACTAGTCTCCAACAACTGGCCTTCGGGAGGCGTTCATGGGGTTGCCACAACACATTCCCAATGGGATGTGTTTTCACAATCTATATTTTATATCTAGTCTAGCCGTCATATAATATAATTTTTGAAAATATTCAATGACATTTCAAATACGTATGAAAAATAATGAAGTTTTTCTTCAAATATCATATTCATTTCCTCAATTTAAGCTTCACCATTGTTTACACCTATAATAATATCATTGATACTGTATCCATAATTGTTCACACTTGTAGTCATATCAGATAATCCATAAATTGTGGTGTCATCCTAGTCAATAGCTAAATTCATTTGTCCTATATGATTAGTCAAATAGTGATAACATCAATCTATTCCATGAAATATCATGTGTTCCTCTAACTCATATTGAATAATTATTCTTTTTGAAAAGAAACGTAATAAAAAAAATGATTTAATGTTGGGCATATGAATGATCATTTAAAAACATGATTAAATCTCTAACATTATCCTTATATTGTGCATTTTAATGATTTCCATCCAAAAATATTGTATTCATATCCATCGTATTTTATATATTAATATACATAATTAAAAAAATAAACAAACCTGCATAAGGTATGATCATGGAATTATAAATGGTAATTATTTATATATTTACACACACACACACAATATCTTCATAATTGGTATAAATTTCAATTTAATCAACAAAAATGTAAAAAAATTTAGAAATCATGAATGAATTGAATTTAATGTATTATAAATCATTTTTATTACAAAATAATTAATATAACAATTTTTTTAATGATATGGATTAATGAAGTGGGATAATAATGTAATATTTCAAAATAGATATCATTATCTCCAGTCAGTGGACTTTATGAACATTCTTCAAGGCCATAAAATGTTATCAGATGTCCCATTGGAGTGTCAAAACTTATGAAATGTTGATTCACTCTAGTCGACATCTTATTTTTGTATTCCATGTTATTATACATAGAAATTGTCTATCTATGAAATCTATTGTTTATAGAGTATATTCCCAAATTAATATAATAAGATCAATCTAAAATCACCATATTTTAAACCATATTGAACATTTTTATCTATTAATACACTATAAAATTATAATATTTACAAAAAATTTTAAATTTGATATAGTGGCACACCACCTTGAATTATTGGTAAACTATTCACTTATATATTCATTTCTAAATTTGGTTAATAAAATTTGATAATGTTAAAAAAAATTTATATTATAATATTATTAAATATTTTTGAATGTGTATTTCCATATAAATACATATTTATAATCACTAAAGTCATTTTTAATGGTAACAAGGTACCTTAAAACTCCACTTTCTTATATACATGTTGATCAGTTAAAAAATGAATTGATATAAAAAACCTATGTTTTGGAAAGAACAATGTACTCATCCTTGGTGTAGATTGACTTCCTAATTTGAATTGGGTAACATTTTAAATAATATGGTGTGATGGGGTTTTTTAAATTAATTGATTCATATATAATGAAAAAAATATTGATATATAAATATATTTTAATATATATACACATATACACACATATATAACTTCTAAAACACACGTAAAAACAAATATATATATCGGTATTCTTATACATATAAAAAAATTAACACACACGCATAGATGTAGATATAGATATATATATATATTATAAAACATCATATATCATGTATTGTTTCTATAAAAAAACCATTAATCGTACACATTGATCATTATCATTTCAAATATAGGTAATATTTATATGTATAATATTTCACCATGAATAATCATGAATCTATTCATGGTGATATATTACTTATTCATACCAATAAAAACAATTATTTTTTAAGAAAAAATTAACCAGGTTACTAATTATCCCCTAAAATGATAAAATTCATTTTTATTACACTAAAACTTATTTACACTGTAAATTGATTTCATATAATGTTTGAAAAATCTTTTATAAAAATGCACATATATATATTCTGTATTTTTATATATAAAGAGGAATAAGATTCCTAAAATCATGAAAAATTGGTATGATTGTGGAATCAAAATGATATATTTGATAAAAGGGTTAATTAATTATAATAGATAGGGAACATCAATGAAAAATAATAATTTCATCTGAACTCATGTGGGAATAAAATTTCAGAAAAATAAGGAATCATAAACGTGGAAAAATTATGAAAATGTTATAAATGTTCAACTATGAGTCCATAAAAAGAAATTCAAATTTTTATGAACCTTCTTTTCAGTTTTGATTTATCCTAAATAAATGAGTTCGGTCAATTTAGACCAATATGGGAAGAAAATTCAAAAAAAATCAAGAATAATAATTCAAAATTAACTATCAATCTATAAAAACATGTTCATAATTAGAAAACTGTAGTCATGAGGTATGATTTTATTAGAAAATATGAATTTATCTACTATATAGGGAAATTTCCATTAGAGTTATAATGTGGAATGGTTGAAGTGATCTGTTATCATTCATTTTAAAAGTGGGTTTTTTATTTTTATGTCTGTGTAGATAACTTATGAAAAATGTTAGATTTGTTTTCAATTAAAATATTTGTTATAAAAAATTAAGAACATAAATATCTGAATTTTTAAATACAATTTATTTTCTAAAAATATTATAAATATTTAATTTCATCTTTTCAATTTCATCATAAATGTTTGATTGTGACAATGTAAAACATATTTAAAAAATATTTTAAATTTTAAATCTAGTTTTCTAAAAAATTCACTTTAAATATAATAAAAATTATTATAACAATAAATATATTGTTAAATTACTTATTTTATATAATAAATACTATTATTATATAAAAATACTAAAACAAAATAGATGACATAGTAATTGAAATAAACTAGAGTTTTAGTCTCAAAGAAAGATCAATTACCCTTCATTGGAAAATCATATACTAGAATAAAGACAATTAAAAATTAACTGAATGAAAATCATTATTGGGTTTTTCAGAATATCTAAAATGGTTTTACAAGATATATTGATTCCCTGATATAGTTATATATAGGGAATAAAAATATTACCATTGCACAATCAATGTCTATGTAATAAGACATCTTATATAATTCTACACGGAGGTGAATGGAAATGATTAATAGAGTGACTATATTACACTATTCAATACAGTAAAAGAGATAGTATTAAAAGATATCCATTTTAAAGAAATCACAATTCAATCGAAAAAAATAATTGAATGGGAAGGGAATGAATTTTATATTTCATAGTATATGTTATTTTATAAAAAAAATTCTTGACTTCTTATTATCATAATTTTTTGAATGGAAGAGGAAATACATTAAGATATTCTCTGATGGTTCACTCAATTTTATTAGATATGACAGTCATGGATGTTTAAAAATAGTATATATGTTTTCCTTATTATTTTTAAGTCTGATATCTCTATATCACTATTTGTCACATTTATCCTTACCATCAATCTCATATCTTTTTTAAAGGGAAGATGATTTCATTAAAAATAGCCATTATGAAATAATCATTGTTGATCCTTGTAAATATATAGGAATATTTCATTCAATAAATAAATTTTAATTCAATTTAATTCTATATAGAAAACTACATTCATTAATATATTTAATATTAGGCACATTCACTTTATATTTTTCCATGTCATCATTCCATGGTCTTGGTCATTCAAATATGTACCATGATAGAAACCAAATTTTCTTCATTACATTGAGATTTCTGTTTAAAATCCAAGATATACCATATAATATATTTATTGAACTCATTAACCATTAACTTATATTTTTTTCTGATCAATTGAACTCATGGTAGATAAATGTATACTTATAGTCAATGTAATAATTTACCAAATCATGACTTCTGATCAGGGTTTCTTCATTTAGTCTTATGGTCAACACAATAGATTTTCCTATATCAACATATAACATGTATATTATCGATCATTTGGATTGGTTAATGAAAATATTAGTTACATTTCAAATGGATTTTCAGTATATTTTTTATGCATGTAGTCTATCATCATTTAATGAGGTTGATAATTTCCTTTGTGAAATACTAGATTGTAGAAATCCCTAAATATTCTATTTATTATCACTTGGGTTTTCATTTGGTCACTCAAGGATAATTTATAGTTTAATAATATTACTTTTGGTTGATTTCAGACATAATTAATATTTCCATATTTACCAAAAATCATAATATTATCGATAAATGTGAATAAATGTTATAAATAACATAAACAAGATATTTAAGTTTTAAAATATGGAATTGTTGAACTAATTGAAAAATATCACACTTTTTATGGACCAAAATATTTGATTTAATATACAAAATTATATTAAAGACTATAATATTTTTTACTTTACACAAATGAAATTATTTATTTATTTTTCAATTTTTTATTCCATATATTTTATTCACCATTGTGGATTATCGAAAAAAATCATAAAAGTTGAAAGTGTAAAGATATAATAAATGATAAACAATGAATAAATAAAAAAACTATGTACATATAAAATATGAATGATGAAAAAATTCATTTAGTGTTCAAAAATATTACAAAATTTCATATTAGAGACTAATAAAAATCTAAAACATAGGTATAAGGAAGGGAATAAAGTTCACTTCTTCTTCAATACAATACTGTAGGAGTAGGAGGCTAAGGTGTGGTGGTAATTTCATAGAAGTATGATCATTTTTTAATGGAATAATGTGGCTGGGGGATTGGGAAAGAGTGATACCCATGATTCATGTATGATGTATTTTATGTAATATAGATGATTTAAGAGAAATTGATGTTGAGTTTGGGGCTGAGACTAGGGCAGAAAAAAATGTATGTACAAGAAAAGTATAAGGATCCAAAATAAGAGTATTCATAACATAAATATATGTATCTAAGATCATTTTAATTTATTTTACATCCACTTTTCCATGATATATAACTTTAATGAACTCATCCATATCAAAAATAAAAATATTGGAATGAGTATTCATTATTTATCATTTATCTATAATCACATTGATGGATGCTATCCAAGGTGTACATTTAAAATATATGGAAAATGATAGAAAACTATCTTTAAGGTCATCCTTGGTGAAAATAATTATTATATAATACATTATTGAACCATTGAATGGAATATTATCTTCAGTAGTATAAATAGATTCTAATATAATAAAATGAAATTGATTTTTTCCATGAACCATAATATCCACTTCCACTTGATTTTTGATATCCAACATAATGTCATTGATAATCTGAATCTCTTCATGAATCGAAATTCAAATAAAAGCATCATAAATTGTAAATGACGTAGGAGGACATGTAGATGCTGAATTAGAGGGTTGAGAAGGAATTTTCATTACATTGAGATATCTTTAAACCATAGTAGTTGGAATATCTACTCGATCATCTTTAGATGCACTAATGAGTCTTTTGAATTATGGTATCACATGGGTTATATGTTAAATTTTTAATAACAACTTGTGAAGGATATGTTAAATATCACATTAACGGTGTATGTAATAACCATATCCCAGCCATGAGTAATAGCATAACTGACCCTATGAAACAAATGATTTAATATTCTAAAAATGTCATTTGTCAACTATATTTGTAATTTATATTTTATTACTATAGAAGTTATAGAAGAAGGTCATCTCTCTTGAGATTTAATATCTTGACCATGAGTAGGAAAATATTAATTAAGTAAATAATCTTTTCAATCATAAGAATAATGGTTTACATAGTGATATTTATTATTGCTTCATCATTTGTATAAAAGAACCTAAGAGGCCCTTTTTTTAAGTATGGAATCCATTAATTCTTCATTAATATCTTATATTCCATTATCTTTGGTCCTTGGAGAAGAGTCATAAACATGTTATTCTACCGAAATTAATTTTTTGGGACATTTATGGGAGTGAGGGAGGAGTTCGGAATAGCATAAAAACATCAAAAGAGTTATTCCATACTAGTCAATCTAAAATATGTGTATATAGAAATTTTTTCCCAAAATGTTCTTTTTCCCATAAACAACAACAAGAGAAAGTCCACATAGAATTAAAGGATTATTATAAATGTAATATTCCTCCACAGTATCTTATATATTTTCATATTAATATTCTTATTCGAAATCCTTGACATAGTTTTTTCTATCAAAGTCACCAAAAGTAGATTCACTAATATCATTGAAAGGATTATCTGGGTGGGTTTCATCACTAGAGGTTGAGAAATCAAAATTTTAATCTCTCATTGTCTCACACATAGCTGGAAGCTAGATTAAAATATCCATATCCTTATTCGAAGTCCATAAGATCTAGTAAAAAACATAATAATAAGAACTCTCCTGCACTTATAAATCATAATACCTTCAATTAATGATTAAACCAATAAAGAAATTCCATCCCCTCTTGTATATTTTAAAAATAGGTCAGAAAATAGTGGAGCTAGATGAGTAAAATATATTTTTTCTATCATAGGATCTATGACATATAGAACCATACGAAATGGAGTTCCACCACTACTATACACAAAATAATTTGATGTTTCCTCATAAAATCTATGGGAGATTAGGAATCACATTCATGTGATGAATAGTCAGCCTCAATGATCACATCATGTTAAAACTAAGATCAATGATATATATTGTTCTATATGGATATGATATTGTATCGAGACTCTTAGAAAGTGTATCAACATCAATGATCGACATAATTTTATGAGGATTACATCTATCATTGAACCTTTTTCAGGAGGTCTAAATCAAATATAGACCACTAATAAAAATTATCCTTCTTCCTCTATTAGGGAAACACATTTCATGTTACAAAAAATTGAAATAAACTTATGTTATGAAAAATTATTGAATCTTAATGTTGTTTCGATCAACTATTCCATATGTGTCATCAATAATTGAGGTAAGCATACCTGAATACCATGAGTCATTATAAAATAAAAATATCTAGTTACCCAGTATAAAAATGGCACCCACCCTATAATTGATAGGGTGATAATTATATTTCGAAAACAACATACATTCAACTATAAAATCATTTACAAATTCTTTCTAGAAGGTTTTTCCATCTATAAGAACTTATAATTCATTACAATTATAAAAATGGAGATTGTTTTTCGAATATTAACTTTTATAATCATCTAATTCACCCTGATATTATACTCATAAAAAATATTCCCAAATGCTCATAGTGAACTCACACTCTTGAATGATGATAACATTCATAATCACAACATCATGATCTCAGACATAAAATACAATCTTTAAATAATACTCATTGTAAAATATATGATAAAATGTAGAATTTTCATGTACAAACCAACATGTCAAATTTGGATATAGAAAAAAGCTCCATAATAATGTGTGAGTCATTATAAAACACTCAAAAATAAATTCCCTTTTAGAAAAAATCTCACGATAGAGGAGTTGTAGCATGACGATGTTTCTATATTTCCTTGAGATTTATTTTTCTCTCGTGGATGATTCGTGATAAGATTCACCAAATGACCACTTCATTTTGACTAACTAGAAAGATGTTCCTTTTTATGGATTCAAATGTAATGTTAGGAAAACATTTTTGTAAAAGTGGATTTGGATTGAGTTAGAAGAGGTGTTTTGACAAGATTCAGATTTTACATTTGAGTCACCGACGGATTTATTCATATAGTAACACATGGGAATGGAAATATATCATATATATATACATAATGATATGATATAATTTAAAATTAAATAACTATGAAAACAATCGACAAATTATAACATATATAATAATATTAATAAATATATATATTTAAATAATGAATAATATTAATTATTTTAAAGAATAAGTAATCATATATATTTCATGTTTGATATAATCTATTCTATCAATATTTAACGGAATGGTAAATTTTTGAGCTAGATTATGATCAATACTAATGAATTTATGAGTGATAACACCTTTATGAAAATTATATATCATAAATTGAGGTATTATATGGAGTTGTTATTTAGGAATGTGATATATGATACTTAGAAATTTTGGTTGCACACGTTTTGTGTCAATTTATAGGATCACATATAAATTGATATCCATACTAATAAATATTTGATTCATAAATTTAGTATGTTAAAAAAACATGAAGTTATGTATTCCACTTCAATAATAGAGAATGCAACATAGTTATGTTTCTTAATACACCATAGAACAAATGAAATTATCAAATGATGACATCATAACGAGTTGGTCTTTCAATCTGACATCCTTCCACCATATTCAACATTTATTATATAAAAAATTGAAATGATTTTCAATTAGTGTAAACAAAATCAAATATTTGTAGTAGTAGTTTTGAGGTACTTAAAAATAACCCAACAACATTTAAATGAGATAATTTATTATTTTCATGAAAATGGGTGCACATGCAAAAACTGGTCCTAATATAATTTCATATATATGTTAAGTATAATAAAATACAAGTCATACACTTATATGTAGTTTTATCAACTATATTTTCAATATAAATCATATTACATTAATGTATTCTTGTTTAATTGTATTTTTTGTTATCTAAGGAATAAAAATTATTTGATTATATTTATATTTTCATTTATTTAAAACAATTTTATCGTTTTATTGAAAAAAAATTTATAAATGAATGTATATTAACTCACCCATTAAAAAATTTAAAATTCTTTTTGAATCTTTTTATACAATTAAAGGAATATGAAATATTTTGATGATCCCAAAAAATATCAATAAAATAAATTTATAATACAAAAAACACAATTTGAAATTATTTTTGTATATAAATTAGGGTCGTGAAAACCATTTTTAAATCGATTTGAAATACTAAAATTGAATATCCTTGTAAAGTCACTAAAAATCCCATGTATTTGTTTTGAATTATATGGAATTGTTCTGAGTCCGCAGTTTCTTACGGCACTTGATTCTGAGGACCGGAGTGCTCGGAATGTTTTTCTGATGTTTCTAATTGTGTTCAGAGTGTTTTTGAGTGGGTTTTGGTAACATGAGAATCGGTGCTCCGAATCGAATTCCAAGGGCACTGTTGAACTTGAAATGCTAGTATTCCATGAAGAAGGGTTTCGTCTTGATGGCAGATTGACAAGAATTGAATTTATAATTTTGGATTTTTAATAAAGTTAAATAAAAATAAGGTGTTTTCTTTTTTTTATTTTTGTGGTGGTTAAAACCTCAATGAGGTGGTTAGTGGTGGAGGATAGAGCACCCTAACCACCCATGGGAGGTTATGGTGGGAGGGCCACCCACATATAACCTCCATTGGGGGGATTTGTTTGCTGGGGACCACCAAGGGGTTGAAACCCCTTGGAACCCCCAACAAGCTGGAGAAACCCTTGATATTCCCCCCCAATTAAATGTGCCAACCCTCATAATTAATTTATTGAACTCTTTCACATAATTAATTGGCACCTTTTGAAATCTTTTTCATTCATTCCAACAATTCAATAATAGAATAATCTATTATTTTATTTTGGATGGCGTCATTCTTTTGTGTGGAGCTTGTGGAAGGAGGGAGATTGGGAGAGAACGAATTCACCCACGAAGAAAACCACTTCTTCCAACAATGAACGAACTTCAACAAAGGAAATAAAGGGAAGTGTCACCCACGAAGAAAGATGACGTCGTCTTCAAATCCATCTTCCCCGAACACTTCTCTCACCGTCAATGATCGATACGAGGTATGGGTAATTTTGAATGATTTTGATCTTTTTATTCTTCGTTCTTGAGCTTTGATAATATCCATTTTCTATCACCCAAATACAAAGGGCTCAGGTCGAAAAAACATGGCCTGAAAACCCTAAGTTGGTTCTCGTTCATTGTTGGTGGCGTCGACGCAACGCCGCCGCCAGACGAATGCACCGCGGCTGACAGTCCATGGCTGTACAAGTGGCTACGACCAACGAGCTGGAAGGGGAAGAAGCTGGCGACGCAAGTGTCATCGGGTTACCAGAGGGGCACGGTGCCGCCACACCATGCTAAACGAAGGAGACGCAGCCATGCAGGCCGCGACAGATGGAGGAGGGTGCCCTGTTGAGCCGGTTGCCGGCGGCCGCACCATAGGCTAGACCCTTCGGGTCCCGCAGATACCAGGTCACCGCCACAGGCCGACTGTTACTATGAGACAGGGGGTGCTAGGCCACCTTCACTCATTCAAGGTGGGCCCCTCGAGGCATGGCCACCCGCTGGATCCGGCTGGCGGAACTCCACCCAGCCAGGCGGGTCGCCCCATCCATGTATCGGGCCGCTGCATAGTCCAGGATAAGTTGGACTTGTTGACCGGGTCAGACCACAACCCAGATCTGGAACTCGGTCGGTTGGCCCAGGCCGGGTGGGGAAGAGTCGGTCCGACTGGGCAAGACTGGACCCAGACCTAGTTTTGAGCCATTTTACATTTTTTTCCCATATCATGTGCTACGTGTGTAACATTGAAAAGCTATCTACACTGACGGAAATCATGGACCAAGATGGTTCATATCGAATACCCTACTCAAGGTTTGGATGTAGTTGGGGTACGGCCGGGTTGGATTTAACCTAAATCCAACCGGGCCCTTACAACAAAAACACCAATAACTCACAGACCGAGCATCCGATTGACACACCGTCTGTCGCGTTTGGTTCCATATGATGAGTTAGAACTACATGATAAATTAACTCAATACTTAGTTGTATTTAATGTATCGAAACTTGGCTCGAGGAGAGGAACCTCCCGTAATCAACCGTGTGGTGTGCGAGAACCTTATGGCTAGCTACAAATGAGATAATAAGATCCTACGTGGACCAACTACTATACCAGGATCCTTTGTGGGTTGGAAAGTGATGATATTGTACCTGGATCCTTCGTGGGTTTGACAGTGATGATACTGGACCGAGATCCTCTATGGGTTCGATAGCGATGACTTTTGTGTCGGAATCCTCCGTGGGTTTGACGGTGCTGATAATGTTCTAGTATCCTACGTGGGTTCGACAAAGGAGATGTATCAATGTATGCATATAATCATATCTACCCACATTCTTGATTAAAATACATATGTGAGATGTTCCATGACTATGTTATATTATAATCAAGTTGATTGACTTTCTTCTTAAGTGTAACTGGATGGGCTTGGGCTCATGTGATGGAGCTGGTTGTGATTGGTAACTTAGGTATATGTGTGGGAATATTCCTAAGAATGGATGGTTGATACTCTGTGTTTGTATCTTTCTATTGTGTTTTATCCTTGGTAAATTATGGGAGACCGTTTTGTTTCTCTAGGTTTTTACTGAGTATCGTTATACTCACCCCTACATGGGCATCACCTGCACATAGTTGTGTTCTGTGCAGATGATGGTCATCAGTGATCGAGGCTGAAGGAGATGGACGAGAGGCTTCTCTGAGATGGACTAGATGGGACGTACCATAGGGATGATTTGTTCGAGATATGTACCTACCCTTCAGGTAAGATTCCATGGGGGATGATCTAGGATTTGTTTTCCTTTTTAATTGTACTTGTACATGTTGTTCAATTGGGTTTGTATACTGGCCCACAAACTTTTTCCACACTTTTATTTTATATATTAGTACTTGTTTCTTTTACTCCTTATGTTCAGACTGTGTGTGTTACAGGTTTAAAGGCAATTCCTTCCCTTTTTATCAGGGATTCGCCTTCATTTCTAGTCACCAGCCCATGGTCAATGGAATACAGGCTTGGGGTAGGTAGGGAACGTGCTCCGAGGACGGGTCATGACAAATTGGTATTAGAGGAGTAATTTATACCATAGAAGATGGATTCTGATTCTTTTAATTGAAATAATGTTAAGTGTTTTGTGTGTGGTTATCAGTTTAGGAAAACCTGTGTTGGAGTGTCCTCCGACGTATCCTTACACTTGGACTCTAACTTCTAGTTTCTGACTCAGTGTATGAAAACACTAATTGTGTGTGTGTTTCCATTGAATAGGTTTCTTCGTGATTACTTTAGGTCAGCTCACCAGGTATAATGTTTTGACCGTTGCACACCTATTTATTTCAAGGATTGCCCCATGTAGGCAGCCACCCATTGTTCTTTGTTTTGTATGAGAAGTAGCCCACCGAGCGATGGGGCCTCAATGTAGGGCCCCATCATAGGAGAGGTACCAACGGTACCAGTACCCTTTGGTCCACTGATACCACTAGCTCTAGTGGAAGAAATTGAATGACGTATGAGTGCATTGCACGAGTTCTAGCACCAGATGCCACCCATGTTCAGGGGATAGACGGACCCACAGGCAACTGAGAATTGGCTGGAGTCTGTTGTGAGAGTTTTCGCATTAGTAGGGACACCAGCCGACCTCATGGTGATCCTTGATGCAAGTCACCTGCAGGCATTAGGCAGGAAGATGGTGGAGCCTGATGCTCCAGGTTCATGACGATGCTTCACTACTATGGACAGACATAGAGAGTATCTTTCAGTCATAGCTTGTTCCAGTCACCCTTCGTGCGGTGAGAAATCATGAGTTTCTTCATCTGCAGCCGGGCATCATGACGGCAGCACAACACATAGTGAGGTTCATCAACCTCTCTCGCTACACCATAAATATGGTAAGGGACCCGATATTCAGGGCCCCAGCATTTGAGCAGGGACTCAGGCATGAGATCAGGGCTTTGATGATCTCCCTCAACATTCCGACTCAGGAGGGGGTGTTGGAGCGAGCCATTCTAGTGGAGATTTTTCTTACTGAGCAGTCACCAGCAGCGAGACACACCATAGGGTGACACTTAGCGAATTCTTCTATAGCCAGCATTAGACAGATGTCATAGAGTTCCAAGAGGACCATGACATCAAATGGGTGACCCCAGGTTATAGGTTTGGTTATGCGGGGCATACGAGACAGAGTCATCCATATGAGGAGTAGGAAGTGTTATGCATTCGGAGGGCTGGGTCACATAGATCATGACTGCCCGAACCGCCATGAAGATGAGCAGGAGACAGTAGAGGTACCTCTTAGGTATAGATAGTGTTTTGACCGTGGTAGTCCTCCCAGGGTAGGTAGATGTGGCAGAGGATCTGGCCGAGCAGCAGGTGGAGGACGACGTTTTGAGGTCCTACCACCACCACCACCCCCACGAGGTCCACCCCACCCACAGGGAGCTGGCCGACATGGGCGGGATCATCTCTTAGAAGTTGAGTTCTATGACCATGACGCAGCTGAGATGATTTGAGGTACTATCTGTGTCTACTCCACCATTGTTATAGTATTTATAGACACAGGGGTGGGACATTCGTTTATGGCCACTACCCTCGTATGGAGCTCGGACATTCTGACGGAGTTCTCAGCTAGATATTTAAGTCTAGACACTCCTAAGAGAATAGACTCGATAATTATGCACAGGTGCAGGCTATGTGATCTTCCCCTAGGGGGCAAAATATTTGGCAGGGATCTTCTCGTAGTGGTGTCGAGGCCTTACGATGTCATCTTGGGTATGGACTAGTTATCCGTAGTTATTTCTCAGATTGAAAGCATTAGGAGTAATGTGTGGTGTGTCTGCAAGGATGGGATGAGGTTTACCTTCACTAGCGAGAAGGGAGACATTTTGGAGAATGATGGACTTACAATGAGGAGGGGGCAGCCGATCACACATTATTTGGATAGCCTCATTCACAGAGTGGTTGATGTGTGGGGTCCATGTTTTCCTATTGTGGAGGCTCAGTACGCGGATATGTTCCTTGATGACATTCCAGGGCTACCGCATGACAGATAGGTAGACTTTGACAAAGATATGTTCCTCAGGAAGACACCAATATCCACTCCAGCATATTGGATGGCTCCCGCAGAGCATCGTGAGCTGCGTGTACAACTGGAGGACTTGTAGGTAAATAGATTTATTCGATCTAGTGTTTCACCCGAGGATTACCTGATTTTGTTCTCCAATAAGGAGTATGGGAGCATGCGACTCTTTGTTGATTATCGGAGCCTGAACCAGGTGACCGTGAAGAACAAGTACCCACTCCCATGGATTGACAACCTCTTAGATCAGCTAAAAGGAGCACGTTGGTTCTCAAAGATAGATCTTCGATTGGGTTATCACCAACTTAGAGTATGGGATGATGATGTGTAGCAGACGAACATCTAATGCCAGTATGGCCACTATGAGTTCTTGGTTATGACATTCGGTGTAACAAATCCACCAGTTTTGTTCATTGGACACATGAAAAGGATCATCTACCCATACCTTGATTTCTTTGTGGTAGTATTCATCAATGAAATTCTGATCTACTCTATTACTGAGGAGGAGCATGTATACCATTTTAGGGTAGTAATAGACACACACCGAGTGCACCAGATTTATGGTAAGCTCTCGAAGAACTAGTTCTGGATCCGAGAGGTACACATTATGGGCCATGTAATCTCAGAGGCAAGAGATGCAATGGATCCAGCAAAGATCAAGGCAGTACTTTCTTTGGAGCGACCCATGAGTGTGATGGATGTACAATGTTTTCTAGGTCTGGATGGGTAATACCGGAGGTTCTTTCTAGACTTCTCCATACTTTCAGCAACACTATCAGTGTTGACGAAGAAGGGGAAAACCATCGTGTGGTTGGAGAGTGCCAGAAGAGAATTCAGGTTTTGAAGCAGAGGCTTACTTGTGCCACCATCTTGAGGCGTCTATAGGATGTAATCAGGTACGTAGTTTACTGCGACACATCAGGTAATGGGCTCAGATGCGTCCAGAGGTATGAGCAAGCAGTGATAGATTATAGTCTCTTTAACTGAGAAAGGATGAGTAGAACTACACCAATCCTGAAATGGAGTTAGCAACAGTGGTCTTTGTCGTGAATATGTGGTAGAACTATCTAATGGGTGAACGTTTTACAGTGTACTCTGACCACCAAAGTCTCAAGTACATCTTCTCACTGAAGGACCTAATCCAAAGACTGCATCGTTGTCTTGAGTTTATCCAAGACAATGACTTCAAGATAGTCTATACTCCTGGGATGAGAAATATTGTAGAATATTCTCTCAACAAGAGATCAGGCATCCAACTGCTAGGAGAGGCAACAAAGCAGCTTGCCACGATGCAGATATCCTTTGTTGATCGAGATGGAGTATCCTTTCAATAGTATCATATAGTCACACCTCCACTTCATTAGAGATTTAGGGAGGCGCAGTGTGGGGATGTTGATTGTGAGGATCGACGTGGACATATATACATAGGGCAGGCACATAATAGATTTTCTACAGGTGGGGAGCACGTAATTCTCTTCAGGGTACTTACCACGGTACTAGTTTCTCTTCGAGGGGATGTGTTGAGGGACTTCCACACTTCCCCTTAAGTTGTACATCAAATAGTGGCAACGATGTACTAGGACTTCAGAAGAAAGCATCGGTGGCCAGGTATGAAGAAGGGAGTAGTAGAGTTTGTCTCACGATGCCTCACTTGTCAGTAAGTGAATGCAGAGCACTAGGATCCAGTAGGATTCGATCAACTCATAGAGGTCCCAGAGTGGAAGTGGGATGTAATATCCATTGTTTTGTTGATAGGACTTACACGTACATCTTGATTTCATGAATCTATTAGGGTGATTGTCGACCGACTCACAAAGTCGGTCCAATTCCTACCAATCAGAGATTCGTGTTTAGTAGAGAGAATGAGATGCCACTGTGTACAGGGGACTATATGGATTCATGGTGTTCCAATAACGATCATCTTCGATCGAGATGCTTGTTTCACTTCTCGTCTATGGAAGGGGTTCTAGGCGGCTTTCGGGATGCAGCTTCACATGAGCACCTCCTTCTATCCTTAGATGGATGTCCAGAATGAGAGGACCATTTAGACTCTCAAGGAAATGCTCCATGCATGAGTCCCTGACTTTGGCCATAGCTGAGAGGATCAATAATCCTTGGTAGAGTTTGTGTACAAAAACAGCTACCACTCCACCATTGAGATGGCACCTTTCAAGACACTATACAGCTGACCTTGTAGATCACCTTTTTGCTGGACTGACCGAGGGGAGTCAGCGCACATGGGTCCAGAAATGATACAGGCTATGACATAGAAGGTGCAGGTCATATAGGAGCGGGTTAAGACTACACAGAGTTGGTAGAAGTCCTATGATGATAGGAGAGATAGATCTCAGGAGTTCGAGGACAGTGACCACGTCTTCCAACAGGTCTCACCTTGATGAGATAAACAGAGATTTGGCCGAGGTGGAAAGTCATCACTGCGGTTCATCGGACCCTTCCGGGTCCTCAGCAGAGTAGGCGAGGTGTCTTAGCGCCTGCCTCTTCCACCTCAGTTGCACCGGGTGCACGACATTGTCCACATTTCATAGCTTATGAGATACATCAATGACCCGACTCACATCATATACTAGGGGGAGCACAACAACAATGACATGGATAATTTCTCGTAGGTTCCAGTAGAGATCGAGTATCGATATGAGGGAGTCTTTCGTGAGAGGTTGATACCACTTATGTGTGTACGGTGGCAGCATTGGAACCTCCAGGACAGAACATGGGTGCGGGAGGTTCAGATCCATGCTTAGTACCCCCATTGGTTTCCATAGTTTTGATTTTTGGCTTTCGAGGATGAAAATCCCCGAGGTGGGGGGATTGTAAAGGCCCAGAATATCCCATGTAATTTTTTTTAAATTATGTGGAATTGTTCTGAGTCTTTAGTTTTTTACGGCGCGTGATTACGAGGCATAGAGTGCTCAGAATGTTTTTCTGAAGTTTCTATGTGCGTTAAGTGTATTTTTGAATGAGTTTTGGTAACTTCTGAATCGGTTCTCGGAATCAAATTCTAATGGCACCGTGTAACTCACAGCGCCAGTATTCCCTAAAGAAGGGTTTTTTCTCAACAGTAGATGGACAATAATGGAAGTTAGATTTTGGGGTTTTTAATAGAGTTAAATAAAAATAATGTGTTTTCTTATTTTTAGTTTTGAGGTGGAAGAAACCTCTAAGAAGTGGTTAGTGGTGGGGGCCACCACACCATAACCTCTCTTGGTAGGTTATGGTGGTGGGGCCACAAACCCATAACCCCCCTTGGGAGGATATCTTTGGTGGGTACCTCCCAGGGTTTGTAACCATTGTAAACCCCAATAAGGTGGAGAAACCCTCTATCTTCTCCAACTAATTAAATTATCCAACCCTCACAATTAATTAATTGAACTCTTTCACTTAATTAATTGAACCCTTTTGAAATATTTTAAATTTTAGCCTGAATTTAAATAATAGACTAATCTATTATTTTATATTGGTTGGCATCATTATTTTTTGTGGTGATTTCGGAAGGAGGGAGATTGGGAGAGATTTAATTTTCCCATGAAGAATGTCTCTTCCGCCAACGAAGAATGAAATTCAACCGGGGCAAGAAAGGGAAGCATCACCCATGAGGAACAATGATATCATCATTGAAATGGTCTTCCCTAAACACTTCTCTCTCAATCCATGATAAATACGTGGAGGGATTCCTTTTGAATGAATTCGATCTTTTTTATTCTTCCTTCATGAGCTTCGATAAAAGTAGTTTCCTATCTCCATAACACAGAGGGTGTGGGCTGAACAAACACGGTCCGACAACCCTCTATTGGTTCTCATTCATAAATGGAGGTGGAGGCACTACAGAGCATCCAGAGGAACAAGCCATGTACTACATTCCATGGAGGTACACACAACGATCAAAAATGAGCCGACCATGGAAGAAGTTTGTGGTGCATGGGTCGTCGGGCTGCCGGAGGGGCGTGACACCACCGTGCCCTGCATAGAGTTGGGCCGCGGCCATGCAGGTCGCGGTGGTTCTAGAGGGGCTCGGTGTTGTTGCACAGAGCTGGAGGATGGAGCCATAGCCACACAGTCCTCGGTGGTCAAACGAGCTGGGCACGACGTTTTCGCCACACGCAAGTGAAGAATCATTGAAAAACGTCGCAGCAGATGGAGGAGGGCAGCCGGCTGAGTCGGCTGCCAGCAGGTGCACCATAGGCGGGACCCTTCAGGTCTCTCGGATACCGTTCCAGAGCCACGTGGCGACCGTTAAAGGGATATGGAAGGGTTCTGATGCCCTCCCATCACACTGTCGGGGCGGGGTCCGTGAGGAACAACCACTCGCTGGCTCCAACTGGTGGACCGCCTCCCATCCACGCGGGCTGCGCCACCCGTAGGTCTCCCGGTGCGAGCTGGGCCAGTTCCGACTGGACAGGTCGGACCCGGGGACCGGGTGGGACCCCGGTCCCAATCCGAACCCAGGTTGGTTCGACCTAGGCCATGTTAGGTTGGGTCGGTACAGCTCGACCGGACCAGACCCAGACCTAGTTCTGACCCATTTCCCCCTTTTGCCCATATCATGGGCTACGTGTGTCTGATTGACGAACAGTCTATTCTGAAAATATTCTAGGAACAATATGGTTTTATGGAATACCCGACTTGAGTTTTGGACATAGTTGGGGTACAGCCGGGTTGGATTGAACCTATATCCAATCTAGGCTTCGGAGCGGAAACACCAATAACTCAAAGACCGGGCGTCCGATTGACATGTCGTCTATCACATTGGGTTCCATATGATGAGAAGGAACTATGGGATACATAAAATCGAGACTTCGTGGTAGTTGATTCTTCAAAACAAGTATCGAGGAATGGAACCTCCCTGAATCGAGCATGTTGTGTGTGGGAACCTTATGACTGGATGCGACATAGATGATAAGATCCTATGTGGACCTACTACTTTACCAGGATCCACCATGGGTTTGACAATGATGATATTGTAATTGGATCCTCAATGTTTTCGATAGTGATGATACTGGACCGGGATCCTCTGTGGGTTCGACAAAGATGACTTATATGATGGAATCCTCTGTGGGTTCGACAACACTGATACTGTTCAAGGATCCTATGTGGGTTCGAAAGAGGAGATGATTCTGTGCCTACATCTGATCATATCTACCCCTATACATGAGTAAAATACCAATGTGATCTGTGTCTTGACTATGGGATGTTATCATCAAGATGATTAACTTTCATCCTTTTATGGAATGGGATGTGCTTGGGCCCGAGAGATGGAGCTATATTTGATTGGTAACTTAGGTATATGTATGGGCATATACCAATGTAGGGATGTTTCATACACTATGTTTGTATCTCGTTTATCCTTGGTGGACTTTGGGAGACCTTTGAGGGTCCCGGGGTCTTTACTGTGTATCGTTATACACACCCCGACATGTGATTCGCCCTCACCTTCTTGAGTTTTGTGCAGATGACAGTCAGCAGTGATCAAGGCTGAGGGAGACGGACATGAGGCTACTCAGAGCTGGACTAGACGAGACATACATACGGGATGAGTTTTTCGAGATCTTTACCTACCCTTCAGGTAGGATTCCCCGGTGGACGATCCATGAGTTGTTTTCACTTTTTAGTTGTACATGTTCTTGTTGTTCTGTTGGGTTTGTATGCTGGACCACTTAATTTCAACAGACTTTTCTTTTATATATTAGTACTTGTTTCTTCTACTGCATGTGTTCACATTGTGTGTGTAACATGTTTAAAGGGAATGTCTTCCCTATTTATCAGGGATTCTCCTTCGGTGCTAGTCGCCTGCCCCTGCCTAACGGAAGGCGGGCTTGGGGTAGTCGCGAAACGGGCCCGAGGAAGGGTAATGACAATCCTATCATGATAATATCATGGATTCTATTTTAAAAAATATAAATATTTGGTTATTTTTATAAAATACGATTGGAAAAATGAGATATTTGAAATAAATGAGGGTTTTCACCATATACATCAAAAATAATTTACCAATTTTAGAATGAACACATAAATTCCATTAGATATAATTTGATTTTAATATGTGGAATTTATGAAAGCAATATTTTGATACAATTATGTCTATACACTATTGAAAATTTTCCATTCTAGTTAATACCTTCTTTATTGATTTTATCTATGGGAATCAATATTGATATTTTTCTAATGATTTTTCCATATTCATAATCCCAGTAAATATATAATAATTTTATTTCCTATAAATAGGTATTATTTAGGACTATATAGTAATTAAAAAACATTTTTTTTCATTTTAAACTAGTTAAATTATTATATTATTTCTAGTAATAATTGTCATAATTGATTGTATCACTGATGTTCTTAGGTTCATTCTATGAGATAATGTATTGATGTTCTACATGATTTCTCAACGAGGATCTATATTGAGTTTCACAATCTTTATTATCATATATTTGATCATAAGGGTGGTTTTTATGTGTTCTAATAGTTTTAGGGATATATATAATTGGTACATATTGTCTTCAATTTTAAAAATAATTTTATAAACCAATACATGTAAATTATCAGGTAAATCAGTATAAGGATTATAAGACATAGTGGTATTGTTGATATTCAATTTTGATAATTTATCCTCTAGTCTCATTAAAAAATGTATGGGCACATGTAGATCCATCATGTGAAATTTGACATAAATTATTTACTCCAACTCAATAGATTTGTTATTAAATACATTATATGATTTACTAGTGGTCGAATAACTTTAGAAATTTACCTCATATAAATTTTTGTTAATTTTTTAGATTCTACATTGTGATTCAAATATAAAATTTATATTGAAAAACTCTAATGTAATTTAATCTAGGTTTTCTAAAATTCTATAATTCATTTGGGTACTTTTTTAAATAATTATTATAAGAAAAATTCTAATTATATATCATGATGTGTGAATACATTAATCCCAAAATAAATAGGAGTTCATTATTTAATGAGCATAATTCTAATAATTTATTGATAATTATTATTTTCCATTCAAAAATTCAATTTTGTTGAGTTGTTCATGGTGTAGAAAAATTGTGAGTATATCCATGTTGTGTAAAGAGATATTGAAATTATTGATTCTATTAACATTTACCATGATCAATACTCATGTTATTTATAGTTAGTATAGTATGGTTTTATTCAATAATATCATACATATAAAAACAAGGTGGAACTTATCATTTGTGAGAATGGAAAAACCACATGTATATCTTGAATAGTCATTAACAATTTCATAAGCATAATGTCTTCCTACTACACAAGAATCAATACATGGTAAAAATAAATCCATATTACCAATTATTGATGTTAAGAGATTGAGACCTCTCTATTTAGTTTGATGGATATTTTTTTATTTCTTCCCCTTTTTATAGGGATTATATACTTTATCCTTTGGAAAAAATGGATTTGGTTGATCCTTGACCGAACAAGTCATAATCATGTTTGAAAATGATCATATATTTAAATTCCAAAAGTTTCACATTCCTTAGAAAATATTCTCTATGATTTTCACCGTAAATATTTTATTTCTTGAAAATTATGAACACAAATTAATAGAATGAAAATTATAATTTATAAAATAATAAATATTATCATCCATAAAAGAAGTAAATTTTTTATCATGATTAGAATGAAAATAATTAGAATTAAAATTTTCAAATTTACCATTAAAACCATCATCACATAACAGAAAATAATTAGAATATTAGATTTTGAACAAACCAAATAATTAAAAATAAATACTAATTCGATGTTACCAATATTTCCATGTACTCTCAATTTTACTCTTTAAATTTCCCCAGAAGATGAATGCCCCCATATCAAATTTTAATGTTTTTGGAATCATGGATTGTCTACATTCATATATATGTATCAACAAATTTCAAGATTCTGTAGATTCTTAATGGTATTCTATATTCATTTTTCCTCAAACAAATTAAATACCCAATGATTTTCATAGAAAAATTTAACGGGGTCTACCTATTTTAGAAATAAATGTTGGCGAGTCAAAATTTGTTTTATAAGATTATTAGCGAATAAGTTACAATGAAAATCATTTTGGGTCTAAAATTTATTGACTAATCTCTAATACACATAGAATTATTATTATATAACTTTTTTTAACATAGTTAACAAAATACAATATTAATAGTTTACATTTATATCTATGTTGATAACCAAAACCACCTCTTAGATTGGATAAAATCAGAAATTCCCAAATATTGTTTAAGGTATCCACACATCCAGAAAAAAACTTCAATATTATTTTTTAACTGTTTATTTTCTATTATCAAATCACTATTCTCTTATAACATAGTGGTATTACTTTGTTTTTTTATAAGTGTATACCTCTCTACATCCTGAGAATTATTCAGAATTTATATTTTTCCTTATGATTATTTAAAATATCTTATACCATAACAAAATATTCATATAATTATTTTTTAAAAATTCCCATACCACTAGGAATTTTAGGACAAATATAAGGTACATTAATGGAAGTATATATAAAGTAACACTTATCTTTTTTGATTCATATATTCATGGAATTAATGTAAGTAAATAGATCTATCCCTAAATGCACTCCATGTAGTTTTCATTTCCCATTTTTGACATATATAATTATTAATGTATTTATTTTTTGTTAGTAAGAGTTTTAGTGTCATTTATTTATAATTTGTAACATGAAATATCATTAAATGTATCATCCTTTTTTATGAACGGTCTTCTAAATTCCATTATAGTTATCTTTGGCATTTTTTGGGTCTTTTTTAATAATTTATTACTTTTTTGTATCTTTTTAAAACAACTTTCATGTTGACCATTTCATTTTCATTGTCACTCTTATATTCACTTCCACATGCACTGCCATCTTAAATAATTTATTTTTCACTTTAGTGTGATTCATTAAATGCAACATGTTTTTGGATTTATAATTCTCATTATTTACATTTATATCTTTTTCAAACATCATGAGATTCCAAATAAACTATATTACTTGTAGTTTACTAATATTTCATGACTCATGGATAGAGACTACAGCGCCTATCACATATTGAATAGTTGTGGTCTTATATGTTTATATTTTCATAACACTATATCAATTTATGTCAAGATCATCCATGCAACACATATATGATACTTTAAAAATGCAAAAGATTTCATCAAAAATTTATTTTAAGAAACCATCATTGAATATCTTCTTTCTTAATTGTGATATTAGGGTTCTTTAGATGCTTCTGACTAGCATTTAATTCTGCATAGAAAATAAATTAATGGAATATATTTATAAATATAACAAATAATTATATACACCAACATTAAGGTTTTATTAATCATAATTCCATGGTGGAAGACATTTTATGATTAATGACAACAACATCAACTATAAATTTAACACTCCAATATTTTTGGTCAAATGTTGTCAGATATCATATGATATATTTATTGAAAATTTTGTCAACGTGATCATACTTATGGTTGGAGAATTTATTATCTTCGTATGTTATATACATTTTCAGATATCAACATTTCACATTATATCGATCCATTAGATGGATATATTTCTCACATGCCTAGTGTCTTTTAAAAGGCACTGTTTCTAATCAGTTTGGCATGTAGTTGATGAATATATCGTGAGGTCGATACATGACATTGATAGAAATTTTATTCTAGAAGTCCTCTGAGATACTACATGCATTCTATTTGTTTGTCTCTTGGTCTATCTTATATAACTTACAGTCGATCCATATGTCATGTGATTGATTCTACATTTAGCAATCATAAATTTATTTGCAAAAATATAAATTGTATTTCATAAAATTAAAGATATGTTAAAAATAATATAAACATTTATTTTAATTTTTAAAATGTGGAATTGATTGATCCTGGAAATTGGGTTTATCAACGTATACTAAAAAGTGCTAAAAAAGTACCATTTATCATCGTTAAAACTATAAGTGCAGATAAATAGAACTTTTTTCTACGATTTCATAATGTGGAAAATTGATCAACATTATCAGAACTACCAACGAACTAAAAGAATTTGTATTTCATGGCATTAATTTTATATAGTGGTAATATTAACATTTAATAGTCTTTATTCAAACATTAAAAAAAGTGTAAAAAAATTAAAATGATTTTATACATAATATTGATTATATAAATAAAATTAATTTTTAAAAATAATTATACTTTCTATATAATTTTTAAAAAATATTAATATATTATTTTAAAATTTTATTCACAGATGTTTGAAACATATATATAATATTAAAAGATAACAAATAAATATTTATACATAAATATAAAAAATTGAATATTTTCTTAAAAATTAAAAATTATTAAATATTAAAATATAATAAATAATTTTCAATTAATCAATATTATAAATGAATAAATAAATTTTAATAAGTTACAAAATTATTAAAAAATGAATCTATAGTATTAATTCGAAAAATTAAAAACACCTAAAAATGAAGAAAAATAAATAAATCATTAATATTAATAATGTAAATAACAATATTAAATAATATGGATAATTTTAATAATTTTAATTAAATATTTATTAAAAATAATAAATTTTAACAACAGAATTTTTTGATTTTTATCATATTAAAAATAGTAAAACTTAATAAATGAATATTAATATATATTAACAATATAAATCACAAACATAATAAAAACATAAATTCGTTTTATATTAAAATGAATAAATAAATATTCAAAATGAATAAATTATAAAAAATAAACATATCAATATATATTTAAATTAATATACTATATTAAATGAAAAAATGTTAAAAATTTAAAATATTTTTTAATTAATTACGTAAAAAAATTTAAAAAGATATTTATTTTGGTTATTTAATCTAATTGTAAAAAAATTAATGAAAAACAAATAAATGAATAATATAAGTTTTATAACAAACCAAACTATTAAAAATGAATTATATTAATTATTTAAATTTAAGGAAATATTATAAAATACATTTAACTAATTTAATAATAAAAATTTCATACATTTGAAATATATCAAATCATAATTAATAAAGTATAAATAATATTAAATATATAAAATTTTAAAAGAATTAGATTATTAATTTTTAGTATAAATTTTGTAAAAATAAATATTAATAAAATAATAAAATAATAAAATATAAAATGTTACTAAATATTTTAATAAATAATTATTAAAATTCAAATAATATATTAAGATTAGAAACTATTGAAAATGAATAAATATAATTGAATACTTTAAAAAATATTTTATATAGTTAGCACAAAACATTAATAACCTGAATAAAAAACATATAAAATAAATTAAAATTAATTAATATGTAATACTAATTATATAAATTAGAATATTTGAAAAATTATTTATATTTACTTAACCAAATTAATAAAATTTAAAAATATTTAAATTTATTTATTATATAAATATCACCAAAAAAATTAATATTAAAACATAATAAATAATAATAAAAGAGTATAAATTCAAAAAATATTTGCAATATAAAAATTGCGTAGATGAATATGTACAAATTATTAAAAATGAATAAATTATCAAAATATAAAAAAATATAAAAATATAAAATTTAAAAATTAATAAAAATAAATTCTAGATTATTAGAAATGAAAAATAATTTTAATAAATTTAAATTTCATTTAAACAAAAGTTTTTTCATAACATTTTGTTGAAAAATGTGTGGTAAATACACATTATTTAAATAAAAAATAGATGGGGATGGGGTTAGAAACAGAAATATTCCATCAGCAAATACAGATCATTCATATACCATGATATTTTTAATCTCAGCATGATCATCAAAACTCAGATTGAGCGGATCCTCCCAATTAAATTGACCACACTATATCCTTAACCACTTGGATGATGAATTATTCTCCAAGTATTCAAATGTTACTAAAACCAATCTATCCAATGGCCCGAAGGCCTTCATTTTTTTAGTTATTTTTGATAATTCACCTTTCAAGGGGTGACGTGGAACACTTACAAGGCCCTTAGTTGAAAGTATTACATGGCCCGTAGGCCTTATAGAAATTCATTTTCCCATAGGCTTCAAAAATTATATACAACCCATAGTAACTACTTGGAACTGCTCCTCCCCAGCATCTTCATCGTGAAATCAGCTCTCCACCTTACACGGTTGTTCATCTAGCCATTACTATGCATGCACAGGCTTGTCCCGATGACAGTTTCCATACCCTCTCATTCTTGCAATCCGTTTAGCTTCTGCTGTGGTGAAATCTCCTTTCTCATCATCCTTCTAGAGCTTTCTCCTTGTAGGTCGTATGGTTTGCTTGTGCACATAAGGTGGCCCGAAGGCATTGAGGTGGCCCTAAGGCCTTACTGAGTGGGCATATAAAAATCATGTGAAGCCATATCCATTCGTAACCACACACACAGACATCCTTCTCCATAAATTAATTCAAATATAATAATAAAAATATTACCTAAATTCATGCATACATAAATCACACATTTAGCATATATGAAATGTACTAATATAGTGTAAATGGAAAATTATAATCCCACCAAACACAGATTAAGAATACTATGTTCATTGAAGTACAAAAATTTTGTCAAGTTCATCCACTAGCACACACCTTTATTTGACTATCTCTCAATGATCTGTAAGTTTTAGGTCTACATATGTCTCCTTATAATGGTTTTTGGTTTGAATTTGACCCGACATGTGATGGGCGATCTCATTTAGAAGTAAGAATAACAATACACATTTTCATCCCAAAAAGAAAAAATATAAGGGTCGACATGAATAAAAATATTCCTCTCAACCACAATACATTGGGGAATAACCATGAGAGAGAGTGTGTGTGTATGAAATTCCATCTCAACTAACCCTAATTAATACATGACTAGTTAACTCATCCCCACATAGTCTGTCAATCAATACGTGAGAGTTATCGAAAGGTATCTAATGATAACTCAGAAAAAATTCTCAGAATCCAGGATCGTTATTTAAACCAACTAGCCTATTAGGGGATTCTACACGATGATCAAGATATCACTCATCCAGTATAATTATGTCCATGTTCCCTATTATCCTTAACAACACTCATTTGTGGGATCTCAGTCATTGGATATTTGGATTCCCTCTCTAATGGTAGTCCTACATGAGAAGATTTTCATTACGTATTTCCAAGATTTAATACACAAGTTATCATAGGGGATCAATTTAATCGAATATGGGATCCCACATATCCGTAATGGTTTACTCCACTCAACCTACTGTAAACTCAAAATAACTCTTCCCATATATAGGGGATCATATTGCTGAGATAGGTAATCACTCCCTGGTTATTTTTAGGATGCCTAAAACCTTACGTATATTCATAACAATTATACATTGATAAGGGATAGCACCCCAAACCACCTGGGGAAACCAAGAACCTACTATGGAACTATCATCTATGTATGTGATCCATTGTTCGATGACACTAAAAATCCTACTAAAGACAACTTCCAATAATGGGATCGTATGAGTGTTGAAACCACAAACACAACATGGATATCCTTATAGAATAGAGATATTCAACCCATGTTTAATGGTCATTATGATAGAACGAGACCAACATATGGAAGAAGGTGAGATGGAGGATCTCATAATGTCTCTTGAAGGTATAAATTAACTCAATTAGAACTCTTCATGTATTGGGGATCAAAATCCTATACTAATGATGTAATGGAACATAGTACCTAAGTTATAATAGACCACAGAAACCACTCAACTAATATTATTCCTCATTAAGCAAGAAGAATCATCCCACTAGTATGACCATTAGTGACTTCTATAATTCCAAATTTTTGTCCCCTATAATATTCAATGATGAATAATACTTTGGACAAGCTACTCACGGGCCTCCATCAAATTTCTAATGATTGAAATTTTTATGGGATAAATCTATGAGGGGTGTACACAACATGTACCCATGGTACACAACTTGTCTTTGGAAATTGGCCCCTATCCAAATATCTTCTCATTAAACAGCATGCACAAGGATGATACATAATTTTTACAACAAGTCTCTTTTGGTAACACCTCATCTGAACTTCTAGTGATGTCCTGACGCACACACACAAAGACAACATGGCTAGAATTGTAACTATACATATCTTGTACCATGGGTACATGGATTGATCCACTTATACTAACTCAATTTTGTTTCTTTGGTTGTCCCTTTTTATAAGAGAAAGTATCTATATACCATGATGTGTGCCCATGTACAATTTCATCTCCTATAGGCCATTTACACCAGGGATCTAGAAATGTACTTCTATAAGGACATTTCCCCTATAATGGAGTGCATGAAAATTTACATGCCATAATTTCCTCTCATCACAACATATCATGTACTCAATGTAATCCACATGTATTCTAAAAAGTTCATCTTACCCAAATGGGGATAAAAAATGACATTTTCTCTTGTACTACACACCATTTCATCAGGATACAAGAATATCAAATCCCTACAAATCTCTCAAAACCCCAAAATTCCAAATAAAACAAACATATATAACTCTAGGAGATCATTATTAGTCATAATAGGGTACTAAAACATAAAACATGAATAAATGGGGGGTCAGGATTTAAAACATATATATTTACCTAACATATAGTAAAAATTAAAATCTTGTAGTCATGGTTTATTCCCTAAATCGACATGCCCCATGATCTGAGAGTGATCCAAATCACAATTTATGATTGGAATTATATTTTTTCTCCATGTTCTATTGTGGGTTATGTGTCATGAAAATGGGGGTCCTTTTATCATATCCCATGTGGGTGAAAGCTTGCGGGATGGGTTATCCTTCATTTTAATTAATTATATACAATTAATTTTTTAATTAATTACTCATTCTTATAATGTTGTTACTCAACCAGTATCCATGTATATAAACAATTTTTCATTTAATGGGGGTAAACCTCATGTTCCAAACTCAGTAATGGACTAATATTCTTGATACAAAACTCTCATAGAGTGTTATTAATAATTTCAAAAAACCACACAATTTTGTTATAAAATATTTAATATTTTTTATTTCACTTCACTGAGGCTCTATGATCCCCATAATACAATACTGAAACTACATCAGGTTTCATAAGTATTTCAATATATATTCCAATTTATTACATGGAAAAACTAGAATCTTTACAATCACCCCACCATTATGAATTTCATATCAAAAAAATTAAATCATATGAACAAGGGGAAAATGATCATTCAACTACGTCTCCCACACCAATGATATCTATAGAGTGTTTCAATTCTATTTATAAACACCCACCCATGTGAAGATAAATCCAAATAAGGGTCCTCTCTAGTCCGATCCTTAACACCAATAGGTATCTCGAAAGGCCAATCTACTACTACCATCTATCTCAAACCTGGAGAACAACATTAAACTATATGTGAACATGTCTACACAACTGCTACTAGTGTAAAACACTGTGATCCTGGTCTAACTATAGTAATGGGATCCTAATCTACATGACCTAGATTTATAAATGTAGAAATTTGTGTATCTCAATAGTTCTTATCCACCCATGGATAGAGTGAACCCCCAAAAACCATTTCCAGTGTAAACCCTCAGATAAAAAAAGTTATCTCATACTAGCATTGACTTGTATAACAATGGACTACATGGCCTCGTGAATGTGTCCTCAAATGGTTCTATATTGATGGTTGAGTGACAACTACGCTATGAAAAAAATGAAATCCTGAAGGATGTTCACTAGAACCATAATGATTACATAAAACTACATCCACCTCCTCTCTCCTTGTGGCAAGACACAATGTAGGGATTCTTCTTGATACATCATCTCAAAGTGTGACGGGTGTAATAATAAATCCTCCTAGGGTTTAAAAACATTACATCTATTGGAAATCCCTTAATAACAAATCCAATGATTATTCAGTCAATACAGAACCATTGAAAAGAAGTTACCTTCTAGGACTCCCTATATAAAATATAATGTGGAAGGTAAAAAACTATTAACCAGGTACATGTCATTTTTTTCCCACCAATAAGGGTTAAAAAAATAAGTAAACTAATCCATTACATTTCTCATCAATATTGGATAGAAACCTCATTATGATAATCTATGTCTATGGTCTCACCCTTGAGATTCTCCCAATATTGAATCACCACAAACCTCTAATAGGTCCACTATTACTCCCTCATCAAAAAATTCATATCACAAAAATTGGACCTCTCAAAACCAGATATGTCTCTACTAGAGATCATCATGATACTGGTACAATTGGACAATTTCGTGAATCAATCCTCACATGATCTCACAAAACAATCCTATCAAAAAAAGTGGGTACTAATGAGAAAATACCATCACATAAAAGAACGAAAATGGTTAATGGTCCAGATCAATAAGTGTTACATCAAACTCTTCTGACATCAATATATGGCTTCTCAAAAAAATTAAAAAGTAGATATTAAGATGTCATTCAACTAAAAACCTCTAACTACTCCTCCAATCCATGAATCTCAATAGAATAATCCAATATGATTGTACAAATATTAATGTTCTCTTTTGGCACAAATCCATGTAGAATTCAGTTATGAAGGTGGTAATCAAGGTATGTCCCCTAAAACCAGCTCCAAATTCTTCCACTATTAGAGGGAACCAAATGGCAACATGACCTACTTCACCATTGGTTGTACTACCCAATTGATTAGAAGTCGGTTATATCCTTCCACTCATGAGAACATCAAGATTTTCATGTTATTAATCATAATAAATGTAGAACCTCAATTAAAGAAAAAGAAGAACTACAACACCCATTGGAATCAACCACAAGAACAAGGATGCATTACCACTATTCCACATTAAGGAAATCAGTATAGGTTGTCTCTAACACTATGAAATTATTCAATGTGAATATTTATCGTATAGTGTTGGTCTACACTGTTGATTACAATACATGACCGATGAACCTCAACGATAGAGAATCTAGGCATACTGCATGAGAAGAATTCTCCACTTTTACCACTATGCCACAAAAATAGAATACACATAGGGAAAATAGGGTCATGACTCTATGATACTACATCATGGTTTGTAAATTAACGTGTAACACCTTGAACCATACTCATGACCCTATTCTCCATTCTCATTCTTCTATATGGACATATTTTCCATTTCCCATTAGTTATCCGCAAATATGTTATGCTCTAAAACAATTTCCCCATATTAATAAATGCACTATTAAATGTAACTAATCCACCAAACCTCAACACTATCCTCATTGTGTAGAACTGATTCACCTTCATGTTTTTGTATCACATCACAAAAACACATACTAGTTGGGGGATTGCCTCGCTCTCCTTAAAGTCCAGATCCATGTCAAAAATCATTGTCCGAATACTCTACTGATCCACCACATCACCCTAGATAATCCTTGATAAAGACATTTCAGGAAAATTTTTTATCACCCATATAAAAAAATACCAAAAAATTAATATGAAAAATTAATACCTCTAATTATCATTGGATCCTTCGTGATATATCAATTTGTGGGATATAGAATTAATCTCCGCATCTACAATCTCCTTGATCATGGAATGGTCCACCTGGGGGTGGTGAAGGGAACATATTAATCATTATTCCATCTCCTAATACTCTACCAACTACTACACATTGTCATATATCGTACGAGACTACAATATTATGTCACTATCAATTTCATGGTGGTATATCACCCATAACACTCTCAAAATAATGGTGGGATCGAAAATCCTTCATGAGTTCTCACCGTCCCTCACAAGTGGAATAATTCATCACCCACATCTTGCTAGAACCACAAAGGGATCCCATAGATGAAAACCCCTAATCCATGGATTATCTCATGATTCATATTACAAGACATGATCCATATTCATTTCGTCAATGACCATCTTCGAAAGTCTTAAATCCAATGTTCCCATCACCAACAGTTGGAATCTACTAATCCATAATGCTCTCCTCTACCATGCCCCATATGGTAATTCAATCATAGATCGGAATAAAATGTGATATTATAAAACCCATGAAATATAGATGAAATACCTACTTAGGGTTCTCTTCTATGAATAATTTATATCAAACCAAATCAAATGAGTATCATGAAAAATATAAAAACCTCTTAAATGACTATTCCATGGTCAATATACCCTATGGAAGTTTCAAAATCTATTGTATAATCACTAATATCAATATGTATGGATACAAATATTCCATAAATAGATACTTAATCTTTGTCCAAGTGAGAATCCTCATATCATGTGTCTAGGTCACAACACTCCCACATCTCCCAATGGATCCTTAACGGATACTCTCCACTATGGCCAACATCTAGTCATTTGATGTCCCCATACAAGAGAAAAGACATGTTTATACCTCAATCCAGTATTTAACCTCTCTAGGGTATAGATCACCCATATACATGGGTTGTTATATTCATTGAAACTCCAGAAACATTCCTAGACTATATGAATCCTAGTCTAGTATAGATATCCTTATGTATAACTCAATAGGCAGGGGATCGACTGACCCATATGTGGAACTGGATATTATGTCAAACCCTAAAATAAATCCTCATTACTAGTATTTTCAGCATAAAAATCCAAACATGGAACCTAGAATTGACATTGTCATGGTGGAATCCTGAATCAGAATCAAGAAAAAAATCCGGGAATTATCTAGGGATATTAATCATGAATTACATATACAACAAAACTTAGTTATATATGATACATAAAAAACCCCCCCACACAACCAATGTATATGTGTTTTGAGTCAGAAATTTTAATATCTGAGTCCTATTGAATTGATACGTCATCCACCACACCAGTCATGGGGTAATAGTCCAAAATCAAAACTCATTAAATATCAACATTATCACTATAAAAACAAATCCAATATCACTACGAGAAAAATCTTATCATCTGTACTATTGATTGACCTGATCTAACACCACAATATCATGACCCATCATAAAAGGTCTCGCCTATCCGGTGTTGATCAGAATCTAAAAACCCCCAAGAATGGCTCCAATATGTTACAGGTTAGTGACCATCAAAGAGTACACATATCATACACATGAGAGGACATAGAATTTGGTTCATATACACACCCAACCACATCTAACCCCATGAAAAAACATAGATATCATAATTCATATTATTCCAAAATGCATATATAAATCAATCCCATAATCAATGTAAATGATAAAAAATAAAATCCTACAAATGGATAAATACAATACAACAAAATGTATCAAAATAATCAAATCATCTCTTTAGGAGGGTACATCATTCAAATGAATCCACTTATACACACCACATTCATATTGGACTCTGTCCTATTCATTCTCTTCATATTCTAAGGACATAATCAAATGTAGTATCATAAACATTGGACATACATTGTGTGGAAAGATCATATGAATGATTGAGTCTAATAATACCCTTTAGGCACTCTAAAACACAAAATAATTAGAGAAATTCTATGGAAACATTTTTCTCGACTTTAATCTAGAGGATAATACCCAACTAAGAGAGTAAATGAAAAACTATCTAGACCATTACTATATTATAAATTCCTATTTATCTCATGAACACTTTTATTTTCAATCAATTTATGAGACATTTTGAATGTTATCCTATGATAACCCCTATATAATCATTCCATACTCCATGTCTCATGGTATCAGCCATAAATTCAACCTGAGTATTCTAATCATTTCTGAAGGTATCACTTGTGTAGTATAACTCACACTATGATACCTACCATATCTGTTTTCACTCATCTAATATATCTCAGTCATCAGTTTTAACACTTCCACCTTTGATTCACTCCCATATTTTAACAAGATCAATAGGTGTACACATGAGTAATTTTATTCTCGAACACATCATATATTGACACATAGAATGAGGATCCCACCCATCCTAGATGCGGGACTCCAATAATCTTTTATAAAAAAAATATCTCATAATACATACAATGGATCACAACCTGGACCACTATGGGACACCACTATTCTAATCCTGAACACCAAAGATCATAATGTTCAGAATAGAGATCACGTTCCAGTCAGCTGGTGGATGCTGTAAACCCTACTAAATCTCATAATAACAATACATTGATATGGGATCACAATCACGACCACTGGGGGATCCCACGAAATATTTTTGAAGAAATATCTATGTAATGGATCATATGAATGATTATACCACATAGCCTAAAAGTACATCTTTATACAGAGGGGATCATATACACAGGGATTCCAGAAACACAGTTTGTCAATACATATAGATAGGGAACCACCTACCTTTGTATAATTGGAATTTTGATAACATGAACCTAAAATATGGAAGAGGATAAGATTAATGACCCTATATCATCATCGTAGAGGGATAACTGAACCCTATCCAAGATCATCCAATATAAGGGATCAAATTTAGTTTCTAAGGATTTAATCCCGCATAGTATCTTGAAATTAATAGAATAATGGAACCCACTCAAATGATACTATTGAAAACGATGATTGAAGTAGAATCCCTGTAGAATAAACTCACATCTTATATTTATAGACACATCCCTAGATACCATCACATTATATGATAAAAACATGTCTGGATAGGCTACTTATTGACCTCCATCGGATTCTAGAAGTTGGAGATAGGTGAGGTAGAAAACTCCATGAGGATTAAATAATGTGTAACAACAAAACACCATGTGTCTATCAAAATTTTCCCATGGAAATGTCCCCTATTAATACACATCATGTATAAGGGGAATACATGTTTAGTTTCCCATTACACATGGCTTCTGTTCTCATTTTAACACATAAGGGTATCCTCAACTAAAAACATATTAGATGTCTATGTCTCCCAATAAGGCATGTAACCATTAGAACAAGATGTGTTCCCCTTGGTCCCACCCTAGCCTATGTCATTGGTCATCCCCATGTAGTGGAGCTTGTTCCTATATAATACAACACATATCCATGTCTCGTTTCATGTCCTATATACCATTTACACCTATGATGAATCCTTGTAATTCCACATGGCTTTGTCCCCGTACATGGAATGGTTGTCCATTTCACTAGCAACATGGTCTATTATAACTATATTGTGTGTTCCCCGAAAAGATTTTTATTTCCTCTAAAATTCATTATTCTATAAATAGGATGAACACAAAACATGTAATCCTATAATATAATTTTTGTGGTCATGAATCAAAAACAATAAATACTTAAGAGTCTCATGAAACGCTCAATATAAACATGAATCATAGAGATATACACCCATGGGATCTCTAATAGTCTTAATAGGTCACAAAAACCATGAAAAATTCCTAAATTAGGATTAGGATATAAATCTCGTAAATCAACCTATGACATAGTAAGACCTTGAAGTTTAATGACTCGTTCTATTCCCGGAAGAAACTACACTGCAATCCGAGAGTGAAAACCATTAATATTAGTGATTGGAGGTACCTTTTATTTCAGGTTTATACCTAGGTTCATCCTTGAGGAAAAGAGGACTCAACCTCTCTTCTATCATTAATGTGAAAAAATTATGATGGGGTTATCCTACAATAATATGTTTTTAAAAATTACTAATTACATAAATAAATATTTCATCTTCCAATTATATCCCTTAACTGCCATCATATTACAATAAAATTATGTCAAACCTAGGGAAAACATATATTATGATCTCAATCATGGTCTCAAATTTCTGATCTAAAAAAGCAATCAACACTTATTATACATTCCTAAAAAATATGTGAACATGATATAATATAATCAATATTTATAATATCATATCACTACGGTTCTCTAGGCCACTTAATCCCTTGTTGAATCTACACATTACTTCCAGAATATTCCTAGAAATATTCCATATTTATACATGAAAAAAAGTTTCATACAACATTAAAATATTTTTATTCCACCTATTCACTATCAATATACATTATTTTAACTTATTCCATCATATATATCTTATTAAGAAAGGAACCCTCATTGCATTTATCCTCCCTCAATGTTGTATGTGTTCCATAAGAGACAGCATGGGCCGCTTCATCTCTATCTAGGTATTAAACACCATTGAGTGAGTTTGAAATGAAACCACCCATAATTTTTTATTCCCAAAGAGGAATATAAGGAAAATAATTGATTCATGCACTTTATAATGATAGAATATAAGAAAATTTTCATTTTTACTTTTTTCATGTGTGGATGCCTGGCCGGTAGACATGACCAACTTCTCATGTTAATCTACCAATGCATCAAAAAAATATAGAAATTTTGGCACATGTGGTTTATAATTATGATCCTTCTTTGTTTCCAAAAAGTTCAAGTGATCTCCACTTATGGAAGATACTGTCTTACCTGTATTGGAAGAACTATAAAGATCCACTCCATCATTATTTTACCTATGGAACATTATGGGGAATTATTATACAAATGTTTCACTATATAATAGATCCTTGGAGAGACCATCATATCAATAAATAGTGTTAGACCCTAGTATATTTTGTTCCTATTTGTGTTTAGAAGATATTTTTTTGATTATGTTTTGAAGGCTATTTAAATTTTATAAATGAAGTATGCGAGTGACGTAACTAGGATCAGATCTAGAATAATTGGTATAGGATCCATGAAATCAGAATGAGTCAATAGATTCATTCAATCAGTATGATACATTTATGAGAATTTAAATACTACTAGAAATTTTATTGGTTCTAGAGTGAGGGGTTGATCATTATGTGAAGATGTATTAGTATAATAATGGATATGATGTAATTATAATGATGAATTTTTTATTTTTAATTCAAAAATATCATAATCAAAAAGGGAAACTTATGATGAAATCCTTATGAACAAAATAAATAGTACTCTTAATCAGCATGATGGTCGGATTAGGAAGATCTCGGGATTTTATACATATTGAGGATGGTTGGAAACGAAATAAGTTAATGCATATTTTGGATGTTAAAAATAATCCACAATGAATGTATGGGTATTCTATGACAATCTTAAAATTATTTATCATCACGTGAAATTCAGGATTAGATGATAATGTTTTTAATAGAGAGAAGGTTGTGGATGTCAGGATAATATGATGTGTTGTATATTGGATACTTCTCATCGGTGTGAGGAACACCAAAAACATGAAGATAAAGATCATCATTATGACATCAATCAATTTTAAATGATTATGAAACCAATTCATTTTATTGGCATATATATTATATCAAATGATGTTTTTTATGAGGAATAATTCTTGAGAATGATTAAATAGTATTTCATGTTGGTCAATTATTAATGAAAATTAAATGATGATACACTGCCTTTTGAGTCATGATCCATGGGAATGTAAGATAATCTAAATCCTAGAGTGAAGAAAATACCAGTCCATCTGGTGTGGCGAACCACTGATATATTCATTGGACATGGAATTTTTGGCCTGAATAATATAAGAAAAGGATAAATACATTGAAGATGTTTCAGATTGATTTTAAATATCATTCATTTAAGAGTTCTTATGGATAATCTATGTTGGAAATCATTTAATGTTCAAAATAAGTAATCAAAATGGACTATTATTAGTATTGGATATTTTTTAATTGAAATGATAATTTATCTGGTTTTCATATATTATCATTAGGTACATAGCGAGGTAATGAATAATATTTTTCATGTAATCATCATAATGTTGAATCTAAATGAAAATTCTTAAAAAATAATCAAACCAATAAAAGCTCTAATGATTTTTGAATCTCATAGATTTATTATAAATTATTGAATATTTAAATGATTGACTTTAAATTTAATGATAATTAATAATTTTTTAAAATCTGGTTGAGCAAAAATGATATTTGTAATACCTCTAAAACCATAATATGGTTTTCTATAAAAGGGGGAAAGATTCTTTGGAAAACATTTCTATAAAACTGGATTGATCACATAAGATATATTTCAAAAATTGTATAGTATGTATTCAGTTTCAAATTGATGTTAACAATTGAGTTTTATGTGGACGATGTTCCATTAGAATAATTCCATCATTGTGAATTTCAATATGATCTACAGAGAATGTTCCATCAAGAAATTATCCATTAGACCAAGTCATTCCGACAGATCCCACCATAGAGACATCCATTAGAGTAAGGTTCCCTAGACAGTGTTATATTGAATGATTGAATTTTGAGCAGCTGATGGAGTTTCTACTTAATTGAAAAATAATGATTATAATAAAAAATGAACCAGATTGAACATCATATAAATGCCATTGAACATGGGTTATTATAATGTGAGGATCATATTAACTTATCTGATGATAATTTCTGGACTGTGATTCTAGAGTATGATACATGACCAAAAAGACCCTTCAATAATTTTCAACATTGATGAATATTGAATATTATTGATGTTTTATTGAATTTTATTATGTAATAATTGAAGAAATTATGATGTGGAATAGAATAGAAGAATAGAATTGAAAATTTTATCTATGGATACATACATGTTACTAAAGAGGATTGGTGTTTTACTGGGGTTTATAACCCATTATTGGAAAGTGGACACTAGAAATGATAATTGGTGGTTATAACCAAATACAGTAGGAATGTTTATATAGATATTATAAAGATGTTTCTATCCATTCCATGTTTATTATGATAATATGATCATGAAAGAATCCTTATTTTTGGAATTTCCAATTATCGAATTGTGTTGATGTTTTTATCCACTATTTCAAATATCATGTATCGCATTCTTTTTATATTTTTACAATAAAAACGGTTATATTGAGATATTTAATTTGATCAGATCCTAAGGTTAATAAAATTTATAGAACAATACATGTTTCTATGTAGGTTCAGAAAATGATTCTTATTAATTTAAATTGAACATCTAATCCTACACCTTTCAATTATCATGATCCAACATAGTAAAAAAATTTGTATTAGAGTCAAGGAATCCTCTTAATGATCGATCTGGGAAATATATAACTCTAATTCAGTGAAATATAATTGGATTTTATTTTTCAATGGAAATATCAATCATATCAAGATTGATAGAATGAATCCATAACTTATTTTCCTTGTTAATGATGTTTTTGATGATTCAATATAGGGATTTCCTCCTCATATTGAGAATTTTCCTCTTATTATTACTGATAAAAAATAATTAGAATTATAGAAGGGATAAAAATGATTCACTCTCTCAACATTTTGAATGTGATTCTCAAATTGTAAATGGATTCATAGCATCTAAAGGTATCTGGGGTAATTTAAAAAACATTTATAAAGGTAATACACCAGTGAAGAAGGAAAAAATACTACATTTGTGGCTAAATAATGAAGAACTAAAAACTGTAGAAAATGAGTCTGAGGAATATGATGAGATTCCTCAAATACAAATGTGAATGAAACATAATTAAAAATTTACATATGAAAAGAAGACTAAAATTTAGCTGAGTAGATTAAATAAGGAATATTCCCCATCTATTGATGAATGTGAACATCACCTCCAGTTTCTTGATCAATTCAGAAATGGAATTTATTCATCTACTATTGAGGAATATTATGATGAGATTAAAAAAATGAATGATCACTCAAATGAAATATGTATAATTAAATTTTAAAAATACTCAAATCAAGAAAGAGAAAACTGGTAGGAGGATGTTAATTTAATAACTTTTGAGAATGATGGTCTAGAAAGACAATAGTAATGTTTTGAGGAAAAGTCAGCTAAAATGTGAATATAAAGATGATATAATATACCCCTATTAAACAATTAAAATAGAATAAGTTAAAGATATATGAATTCTAAAAAATCCTATATGCAATTAAAATTGTTTTGGATGAGAAAGATGACGAGTTTTTAAAAAAAATTACTTATTCTTACCTTAAAATGTGATATAAGAATAATGAGAGATATTTTCACCATGGTAGTGGATGTTAACGGTGAAACATCTATACAAGGTGAAAAAATTGTTTATAAAAATGATATCTAATAAATATTATCTCAATATGATAGAAAACAATTCATCCAAAAAATGTTCTCCCAAGAATTGTGGTCTATGGAGGGTGATGAAACAAAAAAAAAATGTTTTCATCAATTTTAATATCATTCCGAAATATAATGATTTAGATTTCAATGTTGGTGTTATGAAAATTTTGGAAACAAATCATATTCATTTTTGAACAACATGTCTCTACTAAGAAATAGATATGAATCAACGGAAGATAATAATGAGACAATAAGATAAAAGATTTATGAAATTTTTTTGGAATTGAATATGGAAACCTAAAAGTTGAATACAGATGAATATGTTAAAAAATAGGTGAAAAATAATCATGTTGTGTTTGAAAATAAAGATTTCTTAGTCGTTAGTCCTAAACAAGTTAACATGGATAGAATGTTATAAGAGTCAAAAAATGTAGCTAAAAATTTGAAAAAGAAATTGGGTTCTAATGATAGGATAAAATTTTAAAAATGGATATCAAATTATCGTGGTTTGTAAGTTATGATATTATTTAGTATATGTGAGAGACAAGGTCATGTTTTTCAAAGGTGTTTGGTTATCCAACTAGAACCAGAGTATACAATGATTGAAATATCACAAAATCATGATAACAAGAATTTATAAACATTATAATGATGTTGAAATACATAACAGAATACTATATAGATGAAAATTAACTTGTAACCAAATCTCAGAAGGATGAATATATGGAATGAAGTACAAAAAATTCAAAATAAAAGAAGAAGGAAAAAAGGAAATTATGAGAGAGGAATATCAGCCTGAAATATGGTTCTAATAATCTAGTTAGGTTCCTCCTTATTCCAAAAATAATTATACTTTTACAAACATGTATGGAATTTAAGTAGATGGAATATGGAATTTGATGATGCTGAGACTCTTAAAATTATTGGAAAAAAATTAATCGAGTTATAAAATCAGAGTTCTTGATTGTTGTGCATAAATACCTAAATATTCTGATATGTTTTTTTGAGATGGGTTTTGGATTTTTTTATCTTTAAAAAATCTTCCTGATTTCTACATGAGATGTTAATATTTTAGTAAACATGAAAAGTGTATTACATTAAGGTTTTATAATGGAAAACATTGAAAAACATGATTATACACTCTTATTTTCTATACAAGGTTCTCACAAATAGACATTGATTTTTTATTTAAGGACTCTTTTTGATTTAAATGATGTTATATACATGTTCTACTAAAAATGAGTTTCAATATATATAAATCAATAGTTTCAACCATGTTAATGACTTCCATTGTGTATAAGGGGGGTGATTTTCATAATGGAACCATTGAATTTGACAGTAAAATTGTAGAGTGATATGAAAAAGGGGGAGAGATAAGAATGAGTGGAAGAGATAAGACAATGGTGAGTAAAAAAAAGAAAACAACATAGTTGTATTTTTTTGATGTATTTGTTGTTGATTTTGACAACAAAATTATGGGTGGTATTTTGGACCCTATTTATATTTTGGTTCTATTTGTTGTGAATATATATCCATCCAACTGCCCGAGGCGGTGATTTTTATTTTATTTTGATAAAACCCCATTTTAAGTGAAGTAGGGGGAAAACCAAAACAGACTCCACGAACTTATGACAAATCACAGCTGAATGAAAAAAGTGTAAAAACAGACTAACAATAAGGAACACCCCTCTGAAGCATATGATCATGAAAAAACTCTCCACCATTGTAGGGCTATCCGGCAAGCAAATGTCCCGTGTCAAAGAACTGGCCTGATCCGATTGCCGACACCATACCCTCTCAACAACCAAATATGTAAAGCACTGAAAAGATGAACCATAATCTCTGAATCCTCTTATGGGCCTTATTCCAAGTGTTCATTCTGGGTTTCATAGAATTCCCACCTTCGGGATTGAACCAAGAACAAGGGAAATCCTCAAACTATGAGCATCACAAACCAAAATTCAGCAGCATCACAAAGCACTCGATGAGTCAGCCTCCGCCCCACCGCACTCTCCTTACTCTCAACCACCACTAAAGTCAAAAGATAAACCCAAAGACAATCCAATGAATGTGATGTAAGGCCATCGTCACCAAGGACTAGATGTTTGAACACCACAGCAAGGGTACGTCACCGGTGAAGGGATCTGGGATGCTTTGAACTGGAAATGCCACTCTGAGCATAGATCTACTCAGAACAGTACCACAGACACACCCTCACTGGAGTCCGGAGCATGCAAACCACTAGGGGAGAAAGAACAAGGATCATTAGAAAAATAGCCACAACACCAATCCAGATCCATAGATTCAATCACAGATTCAATAGCCGATAACAGAAACCTCAATCAATGAAATACCCCATGACACCCAAACCACATATAAATACAGTTCACGAAAAGCATAATCATCAAGGCAGACCTACTTGAAGAGACACAAAACCACCGGAGGCCAGAAAAGCCCCTCCCCTCAACGTAATTATGGGCTTAACGCCAAGACAGATACCATCACCCACCACAATGTCTTCAGCACCGAAGCCAGATCAAGATCCGATACCGAAATTCCTTCGCACGCCCGTCTCAATGCCTTCACCCGCCAGATCCGATGTCGTCCCAGACTCCAACACCGTCAGCCACCGAGATGCACCAGGGCCCATCAATTCATTAGATCTAGAAAAGGGGGAAACACTACACACCGAAGCACGTGTGCACCGAGACAAGAAACCTAAACCAGGATGCGATCCAACTTGTTGAGTATGTTGATAAGTTTATAGAAATCCATAATGAAGAAGTTAGTCACTTATTTTATCATGATCGAATCAAAAATCATCTACATTCATTCCAATATATTGGACTAAGTCAGAAGATCATATATATCAGAAAGATTAATTTATGAGATATTAGAAGATACTAGATATCATATTGGATCTATAATGTGTTTTTTATCATAGAGGGATATTGTATCAGATTTCGAATACCTCCAATGTAAATATGATGATTCATTGCTGATTTTTAATTCACAATTATCATAACTCATCTGGGAAACTGGAAATGCGATCCTTATGAATGAAGGTGGGAATTTTGAAAATTGGTAAGATTTTTGGATTTAGAAGAACTATAGATGCCAATAATATTGAGGTTTGTAATAATAGAAAAAATGATTGATGTCTATGAATTTAAAAATAATTACCAATGAATTTTAGACGATTCTATTATAATATAAATAGTATTCAATGTCATGATGAACTCATGATTAATGTTTGAATTTTAAAGATAACAAAATTCTGTCGATGTTAGGTGAAAACGATGTGATGTATTCTAGATTTGGCTCATCAGGGTGTGGAACAACATATACAAAAGTGAAAACATCCTAAATATTCAACATATCCTTCATAATGTATTTTTACAATGATTAATATTTTTGGTAGATATATTATATTGGATGTAGTGTTTTATCATTGGGATAATTCTTGAGATAGGTTGAATTGTATTTCATGGGGTTCAACACTAAAATAATAATGAACAATGATAAATTACATTTTGGTCAAGAGCCCTCAGAATGGAAGGGACACTCATTCATCAGAGTGAACCCATGACTGATCAATCAAGTGTATACTAACAATGATAATTTCATTAGAATCAAAATCACCATTTTAAAAAATAAATGAAAAAGAAAAATAATATGATGATGTTTTAGAATGATTTATTGTAACGCCCCGAACCCAGTTACCCAGACTCGGTGCATTATTACATAACATTGGCATGATCACAGAAGATAAAGTCTTCGAAAGAACGATTAATTTAGTAGCCTTGAAATCACTAGATATATTCACAAGTCTTATATTACATCATAATATGAACAAAATAATACAACATCTTGTCTTCATACCACCTCACACTATCCCTGTAGGTCATTCACAAATTACTTCTTCACATCATGGGAAAAATAAAACATTGAAAGGGGTGAGATCAGATGCTCAGTAAGGATAACAATATATGGGAAACATTCATAAAGAGCATAAACATTTAAGACAATGTATAACTAAAACAAAATCTTTTTAAACTTGAACATCAACATAATATGGAAAAGATAAAATGAAATAACTCCATTTACATATTCACATGGATATTATAATAGTCAAATAATAACATGAAATATAAATAATTACTTTCATAATGATGGAATTCATAATTCCTAACTATCATAATGACGTAGCCAAGGCCTCGTGCCAAGACTACAAATAAGATTTTGTCAAGGCCTCGTGCAACGACACTAGTTTGTCTAAAGAGACCTACCAATGCATCAAGGAGCTATAACGGGCTCCATCCGTCACTAACTAAGTCCAATGAATTCCTCATATGAACAGGTTTAAACATAACATAATCATTCGTATAAAAACTAGCATATGAAATGTCAATACTTTCTCCATAAACCATTAATGGAATAAAAATAACACATCCATAGACAAACATATCACAAAAACATAATTAAAATATAGAAGATCTGTAACATAACAAATCAACATCCAATAAGATTAAAATCCATCAATGAATTTTTACACAGATGAAATCAAAACTATTTGAGGGAAATATCACTTTTTTTCAAATCATTGAAAAGTCACACATTTATAAAGGAAGTAATTTAAGAAAGATATTTGAATAAAATTGTCCCATTCCACTTTGAAAATTTTGAAAAGATATATCATTTCAAAACATTCATATCCATATAAATAAATCCTTAAAATCATTTTGAAAACATGGACATTAATTAAATAGATTTTTAATGATAAATCATTAAAACATTTAAAATTCTGAACTTGATAACTAGTACCTTTCACAAATTCTTAAAATATTCATTTTGAAATCATTTAAAAGACACATGATTATAATATAATGAATTTACTTTCAAAAAGTTCTTATAACTTGTAAGGTAAGATTCAACGATTTTATAACAGTAGAAAATAGCCGCAACTGCCGTATAGGTTACAAAGAAGACATTCTTACCATAATTTTGTCAAAAAGGTTAAAAATGACCTTGTTTGGAAAATGACGGAATGATTCCTTTATAAACATATTTTGAAAAGTCAACATGGTTATAAATGACATTAAACCATATTCTATAAAATAGTAAGAATGATTTGAAATAAATTTTTAAGAAACATGGATGTGGATGATAAAGACGTCCCAATAGATAATTATGTATAAACAAACTCAGATAACGTAGAGATTGTGATATAAACCCTTACCTTGTACTTTTCCTTGGTCGTGGATAGGATAACCTCCTGTATATTGGTGAAATAGTTATTATTAAATTATACGAGAATAATATACATTAAAATGATATCATATATGATCTTTTAACATTTCTTTGTTAATAACATCTTATTATTATCGTCGTTACAGGTGTTAACTTACTCACTTTATTTTATATGTTTTGTTACATAAGCAATTTTAGTTATGGATAGGATTTATCTTATTCATATCCATAATGATATCAAGTCCTTAAAAATTATTAGTAATCATCAAATTAGAATTATACTTGAATGGATACGATGGAGAATTAATCTCATCGCATTCGTGGAGACACTAATCTGTAAGTACGCACGAGCGACAGTATCATTATTTTGATATTAAAATAATATATAATTATATGGTATATCATATATAAATAATAATTATCATGTTATATTTATTATTTACACGAATTACACATCATTATTATACCCATCCAAATTATAGTGTATTGAATAACAATTACGCCACGACGTTGAGACGGTAGGCAGTACGTACATACGTATGGTGACATGTAATTCAAATATGGATAGAATACTGAATATGGTGGAACATATTTTTAATAACATCACAGTATATAAAAGATACTGGAGTTATTATTTTAGAATAAAAATAACAAAGAATGAAGAAGTTGAAGAAGAAATGAACTTGAAAGAGGGTGGTGAAAACATTACCTCTTTTTCAGGTTCTTCCATTTAATTTGATTAAAAGGGCTCCATAAGTTGGCTTTATGACAAATATAAGGCCTCTAGGTTGAATTGAGGGAAGTTGGGAGGATATTTGGGTAGGGTTGGCTGAAAAATGGGTTTTATGTTTTGAAGAATTCGTTAGAAGTGGTGTCCTTTTATTAGGGGGAGGAGGGGATCTTTAGAAAAAACTCAATGTTTTAATTTATAATAAATTCATATTAGGTTTTAATGGATCCAAAGTGTATTATTTAAGGTTTAAGGTGGGTATATGTCGAAATAAACTCATCCAATAGGTTTTAGATAGGTTTGGATCCCATTATTAACCTTGTATTTTATTTTTAACTCTTAGTTAATTAGTTTGACATTTACCTTGTCTCTTTGTATTTCTATATTATATGGTTAATAAACATACTATAAACTTCAAAAAGGCCTCCAAGTTTTACATTAATGACACACCTATCATAATATAAGTCTTTTATCCAAACCATCGATTTTTAGGAATATAATATGAATTAATAATATAATATTTGTTTTAAAAACACTTTTATGTCAATTTTGACACTATTGGGTATTTTCTTTTTGATAAATTCATACCAGAATTTTTAAATGGAAAAAAAATTCATATAATCAAATCAAATATTACATATTAACCTAGAAATTCTTTTTAATTCATAAAAAGTATCAAATTACATTTATTTGGATGTTCATAGTATCAATTCTTTTAATATTTCATTAATTCGGTAATTAATACATCACCATTGTGTCACAAATAAATTAAATTATTTAATTACAAAAAATTATAAATAAAATATACATATGTAGGAAATAATTTTTTCTTTCTAATGAATATTTAAAATCAAAATTATCTTATGTATAACCCTATATTAAAAAAATCTCATTAAACGTTAATCTTAACCCTTTTAACTCTTCATTCAATAAAATAATAATAAATGTCTAATCTAATACAAGTGGAATTAAATTATAATATGTTATTCCAATGATTGTTTTTGGTCAAGATAAACTTGTCCAATATAATTAGGAAATGTGTTAGGGTAATATTAATATCATTTTTACCCTTAATTAACTGGTTTACTTTGAACCGTGGTAAATAAAATTAAAATGTTACTGTTAACCAGAAATTACTTTCATTTCATTGAACAACATTTAAAATATTCATATCAACCATTTCTCTCATATTTTTAAAATTCCACTAACACAAGCGGTAAAATTATGATTTATATGAATTTGCAAATTCTCATAGGAGGTGGGTAAAAGACGGTGAAAAGTTCAACAAAATTTAGTACATCTAATATTATTAAAAAATGACTCCAATGAAATTCATTGAACATACATATATATTATTCATCTATTTTATATTAAAATAAATATAAATAAAACAAATAATTATTTAAATAAAAATATGGTTTTAAATAATAACTCAATGTCTTTTACTATTCCTAAAAAATTGATAGTTTTCATAAAAATACCAAAAATCCATCCTAATATAATTATGATATTATGAATTCAAAAATGAAGTCTATTTTACCAAATTAAAAAAATAGAAGTGGCATTAATTAATTTAAAATTAATTACTGTTGTTATAACAAATAAAGTGTTTTTAAAATATAATAACAATCAAAAGACTGATTCTTGTTTATTTTCAGTTTTAAATTGAAATTAATTTCTATAAACAACATTGGATTAAATGGTAAAAATATGTTATAATTACACTTTAAGACCAATTAAAAACATAATCTAACCATATAAAAAATTATATTAAAAGGCAATTTTGAATTAAAAGAGAATATTTATCACAATTCAATAAAAAATTGAAATTTATCAGAAAAATTCCAAAAATTTACACAATGTAAATTTTGATGTCCCAATTCTAAAGAATAAATTTATTTAGTCAAATTTAATATATATATAAGTTTCAAATATTGGATTTAAAAAGGGTTCAACCTTAAAAGTTGGTAAAAGTGCATTTTTGAAAAATACCTCTTATTTCTGAAAAAAATGAATTTGATCTTACAATATGTCTATGATACTAAAAATATTATTTATAAAATTATAAGGATTATATAAAGTTCATTATTCAGTTAATACTATTCATATCCTTTTTTTACCGGCTTGTTTGGTAAGTCTTTATGCGGTTGAACTCGGTGTTGCGTGATGTGCATGTTATTGAATTATTTTAAAGAAATATGGAACTATGAAATAATGGGGTGTTACATTTATCATGTCATATTTTTAATAGTTTATAAGGATCATTATCATGTTATGAATTTATATGTTTTCAAGAATTGATCATAATTGGCTATCAACAGTATTTCATATGTTTTCATCATAATGAGAAGTCCTCTATTTTTCATATATGATAAATTGGTATAGAATTACATAATTAAAGATAATGTTTATATCTTCACACCAATAAAGAATTAGAATGTATCATCATAATTATAAATGAGACTGAAAAATTTTAAATATTTTAGAATATCATAGATGTATTATGTATTTTATAGATGTAAAATATTATTATGCGATTTAAGGATAATTAAATTCATAGAAATTTTGGTTTTAGTAGGGAATATTTTTATAATATATCTTAAATAATATTCGGGTTTCTTATAAATGGATATTACATTCATATGTAAAGATGTTTGAAACCTGAAATGAACATGTATGTTAGTGCTATTAAAAATTTAGAATGTGTTTTAAGATAAAAACTAAAGAATTTTATTTTGGTTGATGATGATAAATATAAAACATAATTATTCTATTAGATTTAATTTAAATATGATCAATGTAGAAAGTTCCATCAAGATATGTTCAATCAGGGAATGTCCATCAGAGTAAACCCATCAAAGAAAAAATCATTGGGTGAGGTTCATCAAACTAATTCACATCATACACAAAACATTTGAGCATCCTATTGAGTTTCTACTCAATTTATTAATGAATATTAAGAGAAAAATGGTACATTATAACCATTTAATAATGACCATTGGATTTAGGTAATCGAACTGGAATTACCTAACTGATTTTATGGAGAATGATTTGTAGACTGAGTTTTTAGAATAAGTTTCAAGAATTACAATTTCCATAGAAAAATTGTTGATGTTCTGGTATATTATATACATTTAATGTATGACTCATATTACATGTGGTGTATTTCAATACCTTTTTATTTTGTTATAAATGAAAGAGGATAAGTAATGATAGTGAGTATTTGTAATTACGATTTTTTGAAAAGGCATGATTGTTTGATGACGAATATATCTACCTGTGGGAATTTGGATACGAGAAATTATTGTTTGGGCTATAAAAAACAATTTGAAGAACGTTTCTTATGATATTTTAAAATTTTCCTTTGCATGTTCCTTCATATTTTGGAAATAATATAGATAAATAATCTGTGATGGTGGGTTTATTCAATAAAAAATGCAGTATGAATTTTTTTCTAAACCATGAAAATATTATGTGATACATTCAATTTATATTTTTTTAATATTAAATTTTATTTAATTATGTTTTATTTATTTGTATGGTAACCTTAATAACATTAATAGTTTAATAATTTTTACAATGATGTTTATGTAAATATTTTATATAAAAGAAAAAGGAACCATTGATTTACCCCGACCCCCTCTTAGTTGTCTCGATCCTGTATTAGAACAATAGATTTTGAAATAGATAAAACATTATTAGAACTACCCATTATACCTTCGTCTTGCAGAAGATATTATAAATTATAGGATGTCAAAAGGACCCCATTCATTAAGGTTAAGAATAATTAGAATATTTTTATTGATTACGGACCCCTTTCATGACGAGAAATCCCTCTTCATCTTACACTTGTGTCTCTTAAAGGTGACATGTTTTTGATCTAACCATAAATGATTAAAATACATGTATTTCAATTTACTTTAACAAATTTATTTACTACCATGGGAGTAATATGTCTTTTCCATATCTAATCCATGATAATGTTCATCACTATTGTTGTTAGAATCATTATCATATAGTTACAAATTATCTCAAGATATATTATGTTGGGAAAGTTGAAATACATTACATAGTTCCTACTCATGAGGCATAAAATGAATGTAAAAAACAACCACTATATGATATACCCATGAAAATTATGTCCTGTCCAGATGAAGGTTCTTTGTATAGTCTATTCGATAATTGGAATTTGAATACTACCACTATGCATCGAACCTATGTCCCCCAATCCATGCATATGAATTTATCCCTTAATATGAGTTTATAATGACCCATAGTAAAATTCATTGGAACATCCAGGGTTCTTCCAAAATACATATACTATAATATGTTTGATAGGAATATATACAGCATTTCCCCCTTGATTATTGAAGACAAAATTTGGACAAATGGCCCTTAAAAACACAATATTATTAAGATATATTTCCGTCGAAACATCCGATTGAATGTCAAATAGAAATATAGATAGAGTCAAATAATATAAAATTATCATAATCTAATATATTTTAAAAATAATTTATTGTAGCAGATATAATTATCTTATATATGAGAGAGGATGAATGATAAACTATGTATTGTATTTTAGAATAATGATGATTTTGGATAATATCAATCACAGCATTAAGGTGGATATGAGATTCTATTTTAATATCATTATGTATATTCTAATTATAAATAATCCAATTGATGACATGTAATCAACCCAATACATTGGAAAAATGATGACTTACTGGTGATTCCCTGAAATCCATTGACCATTCATGAAGATAAAGCAACCCATGATTCAAGAACAGAAAACATGTTCTCCAGGTTCAATGATTAGTCCTGTTTGAAAAAATATATCAAACATATTATCAACCTAATGATTTTATAGTACAAAAAGAGAAGACACAGATAAAAAAATCCATCTGAGCTAGTTAATCATCCTTCCATGGATTCACATGATTATGGATGATGAGACACACAAATAGGGAATTCATTCCCATTCAAACCGTTTTTTAAATGTATTTTGGACAATATTCATCATGGACTAATGAAACATTCATGGGGATTATCATGTGATGAATACATTGAACGGATTTTGTGAGAGAGTGCTTCCTGATAGGTTTGATTACAACTATTCTAGTTTAGGTGGTGCTACAATGAATCCCTATTTTGAGGCATTGTATCCAAAATACTTAATTGTCTCTTACTATTGAGGAAGAAGCTGAACATGAATTATAGATGACATATAAGTGGTGGTATATTACTTCAAAAAATATATAACACATTATAAATCTTATTTTTATTAATAAATGAAATCATGATGTGTTCTAACATGAATAATCAAATAGTTCCTTAAAAATTTAATGGTTTCATAGGGTTGTGAGTTGATTGACATTTTAGACATGGATACTGGATTGGACCAATCCAACCTAGTGGAATTAAACTATACTGTTTAAAATATTGTTGGATTATAAGACCATTGATTTTTTATCTATATATAGAGTTATAAGTATATCCCTAATATGGTATTCTTTTTTGAGACAAGGTTGAAAAACAATTGTATGATAAGTATTATACTAAACGATGGATTTAAAATCATATTATCAATTAGAGAGATATTACATGTAAGTGATCTTTTTATGATATATATATATAGTTGAAATATATTCTTCACTGGGTAGTTAATCACAATGACCCATAACAATTTTAATGTTCCAATCATGGTAAATAGAATGGAACATCATGGATTTCTAGGGTTGGCCTAGTCAAATTGACAAATAGAGATCATGTTATATAATAAACTATCTTATGAATACTCTACAGGGACCTATTAATATTGGTCATAAATTAAATAAAATCATTTACCACTATGAGATTGAGGGTTGTGTTAGGGTAAATTATTACTCTATACATCAATTTTGATACACCTTTCTTCAGTTGGGTTGCTCAGATAAAGAATTATTATAGTGTCACATTACCTTGATTCAATGATGTGGCCTAGACTTCAAAATTCTCAAAAAATGAGTCATCATATTTTGGAATTTGTGGGACTGGTCATCATTGTTCAAGAGGTATATGTTTTCTCCTTTCCCAATGATTTCATCAAATCATTGCCCAATTTTTATCTACTTCATGTGGAATCCTATTGTGAATGGCCTCTTCGAGTAATTATTTACTATTTTTTTGAATTTATTAAAATATTTGATGGAATTTTACCTATATTTCATGGTCCTCAAAACAATTCTACCTCTATGGGGAGAATAAATGTGTGATGCTCAGCTGTAGTACTAGAGCATTCATCATTAGAAGAACATTGATCAAAATATTACATGTATTTAAAATTTACCATTATAGATTTTTTGAGTATCCCTCATAGGTTGTTGAATTTTCAAGAGAATAGACAATTTTAGTATTTATTGTCCCAAACTAATCCTAATAGAATGGAATAGTAAAGTGGAATTGTAGGGATGATCCCATGAAAGCTACTGGTTGGTAAATATCTAATTGGAAAGAAATCATTGGATGGATTCTACAATTTGAATCTTCAGGTTTGGGTTTGAATAATATTATATTTTACAGAGTTCTATGAAAAATATTGAAATAAGGGATTGAAGTCATTTTTAATGAACGTTAAAATATATAGTTCAATATTTAACATGGAATGGTCCTACGTAATGGTCTTATAGAATGGGTATTAATGTAGTAAAAAAATTCAACAATTGGTTTTGGTAAGACACATTGGATCAACTTACACTACTGCTGTCCAACGAATAGGGTATAGAAAACAACCTAATTTCCTTATTCTAGGATTTCATTTTGAAATATTCATAGGAGAATTGGAATAGTCATTCAAAACACTAATTAGGTTTGGATTGTCCAATCGTTCTTTCCATGGTAAATATTGTAAACAAAATTGATGAAAAATTATTATTAAACTAATTACTAACCAAAGGGTTTTAAAGGATCAATATAATGATTCATTTGGTCTGAATCACCATTACTCTCAACCCATAACCCAAATTAGATTAGGCATTAATGGTAGTGATGGTAAAATTAATTAAATATTATACATTTATGCATAATCGAGAGGAAATTTTAAAATAAACCAGATTAGATTAAGAAATATAAAATCAATGATTAAATTTAAATAAATTTAACTCTCAAATGAAACTGACTTCACAAAATTAAATAAATTAAAAATTACCAATATAGAATTAATAATACTGAGAAGCAATCATGAACATACAGATAATGAATAAACATAGAAGAACCATGAAATAATTATGGAATAATGGTCGGTGGAAATATAATAGAATGTTAACAATGATACTAGGATTGTAATGTAAAATTTTAGATGTGTAAGGATTAACATCATAGGAAGACTCAAAAAAATTGAAGTAATGAATAAAAAATAGTTTGAAATATAAACAGATGAAAATGTTGAATGAAAAATGGGAGGATAAAATATTGGGAAGCCCTTGACTCATTCATATCACTAAAAATATAAAGACGCTCAGTTAATAAAATATTATGAAGTCAAGAATGATGCAAACTATCATAAGTGACATTTTTCACGACATATGCAAATCATTTATATTGGTTCCAAAACATTTAATTGAAATTCCCATTTCTCACCAAAGACACGATTTGTACCATTAATAGGGCGACGATTAGAAACATTCACTTCATGAAGTATCTCCATTTCATATATGTGTTTCAATTTTTGTATGATTATGGCCTTTTAATATTTCATGGTGTTTAATAGATTTACAAGATGTGTATTGTTTTCCCATCATGCAGATTCTGCAGGTATGGGTCTATTGTCCTTCATGAATGTAGGTAATGAGTCCAACACATCGTGTATGTGATACATGGTGTGAAAAAAATTTATTGGAATATTTTCATAAATTTTTCTACTAAATACAGAAATTGTTCCTTATAAAACAAAATAGAATATATTAAATTATTGAAAAATTTATTAAAACCCAGTGAATAAATGTATCAAATATGTATGTCCAATTTCATCTAATAAAATTCCCCCACAACTGAAAAAATTATCATAGTCAAGAAAAAATCATCTCAACAGGGATTCTAGATGAAGAAATTACTAAAATAGGAAACATGCACCATGACTAGGAATATAAAAATATTTATAACTAGAATATTTCACTCCTCTAGAATCAATCCTAAATATAAAATCAGTCATGCCTTAATAAATTGTACTTCTTTCAGTTACAACATTATTTTAATTAAATTTAATTATTGTTTAATAATGTCTATACCCAATTATCAATTTATATCATAATTTATTTCTATAATCACAAAGTAAAAAAAATAAAAATACATTTATGATAATACAATAAATACATGTTCCTAACCATATGCTTTAAACCAGACATAATCAAGTGTCAATCATTTGATAGATATTGTTTCTTAAAAACACACTATTTGTTTTAACAGCGGGATTTAATTATAAAATTAATTAATGCAACTTCTATGTTATGAATTTGGTAAAATAGACTTCATTTTTGAATTCGGAATATGAAATATAGATTTGGATGAAATTTTGGCATTGTTCTGAAAAACATCAATTTTTGATGAATAGTGAAACTACTATGTGGTAGTTAAAAAACTGAATTTTTCATAACACTTAATTTTACCGCTTCTCTGAATGGAATTTCAAAAATCCAAGAGACACGGTTGATGTCAGTAAGTAAAATGTGGTTCAATGAGATTAAAATAATTGTTGGTGAATAGTAATTTTTTACTTTTATTTACCACGGTTAAAAGTAAATAGGGTAATAAAGGGTAAGAATGATATTAATATTACCCTAACACATTTCTTAATTCTATTGGACAAGTGTATCTCGACCAAAAACAAACTTAAGTGTAAAATATTATCATTTAGGACCACTTGGATTAGATTAGGACATTTATTATTATTTAATTCAAAGAAGAGTTAAAAGAGTTAAAATCAAAGTTTATTTACTAAACAAATTTTAATATAGGGTTTTACATAAGATAAATTCGATTGTAAATATTAATTAGAAATATAAAAGGATTTCCTTCATAATGGAATTTTATTTTTAATTTTTAGACATCAGATAATTTAATTTATTTATGACACAACAATGATGCAGTAATTATCTTATTAATGAAATATTGACATAATTGATATTATAAATACCAAAATAAATGTAATTTAAGACTTTTTATGAATTCCACTAATTTTAAAGGTTACTATGACATATTATTGTTTATTTAATCAACTTGGTTCGAACATATAATTCTGTTATGACTTTGACAAAAATCATATATCAAATAGTGTCAAAACTGACACAAAATAGTTTTTAAATCTAATATTATGTTATTAATTGTTATTTTATTCCTAAAATTCAATGGTTCGGCAAAATGACTTAGATAAGGATATATATATTAATAATAAACAATTTGGGGTTCTTTTGGCATTTTATAGTAAGTATATTAACCATATTGTGTAAGAAAACAAAAAGACACGGTAAAAGTTAAATTATTAAACTTAGAGTTAAATCTAATTGATAAGGTTAAAATAATAACCTAAACTAGTCTAAATCCAATTGGTTGATAGGATTTCGACCCATACCCACTTTAGATTCGAAATAAGACCCTTTTGATCCATTATAAACCGATTTTGACTTTAATATAAAATAATATTTTGAGATATTCCTAAGATGCCCCTCTCCTCCCTTATAAAAGGGCACCTCCTCCCTCTCTTCCTCACACAACTTTTAGCCTTCAAGCTCATCCAAACCCTTCAAAAATATCTTCTCCACTTCCCTAGTATCATAATAGAGGTCCTGGTCTTTTTAAAATATCATCCTTAATTCTTTAAGTGGATGCTAAGAAAAGGCGCGTCAAAAAGAGGTAATATCCATTACCGATCTTTTTCAATTTCTTTCTTCTTCAACTTCTTCTTCTTTAGATGTTTCATGATAAAGTAATAACATCAGTATTTCTTATATACTGATATGTTATTATAAATATGAAAAAACTCTAATTAACCTTCTATCCATCCTACGGAAAAAGGAAATCATCGCGCGTGCGTACGTACGGACTACCGTCTCCACGCCGTGGTGTAATCTATTTTCTGCCACCACATTAATTGGATCGGTATAATGGTTTAATGAGTAACTATATATGATTATTATAAAGTTATATTGATACTGAAATAGTATACATACACTTCAACACAATTCCACGACCATGGGAATGATATCATCACTCGTGCGTACGTACAGACTACCGTCTCCACGACGCGATGAGATTCATTCTCCATGTTAACCATTTAAGAATTATTACAAAGTATATATAAGAAATAATAATGAAATATATGACATTATAAAGATACTGTATTTATGTATATATATATATGTATGTCATCTACTTACATCCATTCAAGACAATAAGGAAATGAAAACAATGTTCATGCGTACGTACGGACTACCGTCTCCATGAACGGTGTTTTTCATTTCATTTATCTATCTATTATATATATATATACTGAATATATATGATAGATAAATCATATTTTATATTCTACAAGTAAATCATGATATAAGTAATAATAATGTCAAGAACAACAAGTCAAAACACCTACGATAAATGAAACAATTTTACCCAAAACGGTTCTTTAACATGAAATTTACAAAAGAACGGGTAATATAAAGTCATAAGCGCACCATATATGATATCATAACAATGAATATTATTCTTTAATAAGTCAATGAAATTATTTAAATCATTATACAGGAGGTTCGTACACATACGAAGCAAATCAGACCTATGGTAAGGGGAAATATCACAATCTTATTTTTATCCGAGATTGATTATACTTTGGTATTTACTGGGGTGTATTTTATCATCCACATCCATGTTTTCTCAATATGTAATATTATTTCCATCCACCAACAATAGTTTATATCCAATTTTACCCTTCTGTGAGTTTTTAGTAAAGAATATGAAAGGAATCTTTTGTCGTTTTTCGTACAAGGTACTTTTTGACTTTTCCGATAAAAGTACAAAGAATGTTTTTTTAACTTATACGGCATGAAAGGATTTTTAAAACATTATTTCCAAGAAGCTTCCTTTACAAGTTTTAAATTTTATTTTTAATCAACTTCTTTTAGTTTATAATTGTACGACATTTTAAGAAAGGAAAACTTTTTTTGAAGCAGAAACGATATTGTCCTCATGAATGGAGTTCAAGTGATTTATCAAAATTATTTTCCATCTATGATAATAAAGGGTTCTGTTTTTATCCCTATTATTACATTGATTTTATTATGTTATGATGGAATTATTTTTATGAATTCCTTTATCATATATGAATTGATTTATGATGTCACGATGTTTAAGAATCCCATTTTTATTACATGGGTAATTCTATGATGTATGGTTTATGATTTTGTGGCACAGATATGAATGGTATCATTATGAGATGGGTGGGACCTATATCTCCCTCCAATGCATTGGGTAATTATTTTATATCTCATGAGATAGACATGGCTGGAACGGTAGGTTATACCAGTTCAGTGAAACAGGACTGAAACGAGGGTGACTCGGTTCAGAAAGGGACTTTGTCCACTAAGATAGTCTTGGCAATGAGTTTTGACTAACAAGAAATGATTCTCTATAATTATGTGTGTTTGCCACAAAGTCTCATGTTTTAAGTTATGCTTATTGGGATTTCATTTCACTACTATGATTTATCCCATGTTATGAAATTATGCTCTCTTTTTCAGGTTAAGAATTCCAAAAGTTATGTTCTTATGAATATGGTGTGACTGATTTCTCTTTTTTTTACCCTTAATGAGCATTTGATCTCACCCTTTTATGTTTTCTTTTCCCCAGGATATAAAGAATGGTTTTAGGTAAAAAAAGGAAGATCTTTATGGGAGATATTGAAGATCTTTCCCCACGATTAGAAGATTATGTTCTGAGTTTCCAAAGACACTAAACTATTATGATCCTTGTGTGTGTGTTTTTGTTATATACTAAGTATTCCGCAAAAGTAATGTAATTCCCATGTACGTCGAGCTTCGGGTCTCTACACCTCCAAGGCAGAGGGTCAAACTCACGACTTACATGATGTGTGATTCTTCCAAGAGGTGGTGGGATATTACCACCATATCAGAGCATCACAATGACATGATGTGAAAAGATTTTCATGAAGTCTTCTATGACTTATTCATTCTAGATAAGTTGAGGGAAGATAGAGCTCGAAAGTTCATTAATCTACAGCAGGGTGCTATGTCACTGATGGAATATTCTGCTCATTTTAGTGAGCTTTAGCGTTTTGTACCCGTTATGATGGGTGATGAGTCATTGAGGGTCAGACGCATTGATGATGGTCTTCGATATGACATCGGTGTGCTGGTGAATGTTTTCAGGTTTCCATTAGTACATTCTATTGTGAATCAAGAACTGATTATCAAAAGGAACCTATGGGATGCTAGTGGTGTGGGCCCGGGCAGTTCAGCACCAGTTTCTGGTACTATTTCTACTAGAAAGAGGAAGAGACAGATGGACTTCTCTCTAGGTGGCAGTACCAGTTAGAAGAATGTTTCAACTGGTCAGGTTATGTGAAACCAGTGTGGTATAGAGGGGCAGAAGAGACCTCAGTGTCCACTACACCCAGGGGAGTGCTGAGCTTCTGGCAAGATGGGTTATCTGTAGCGCTTTTACAGGGCGTTTCCACCAGTGGCTAGTGAGAGGGGTTCTATGAAGAATACGCATGTGGGAGAAGGACTAGTGGATTTTTACCAGTTTGAAAACAGGAATACGTCAGGGAATGATTGTAGAGATGGTGGTCATGGCCGTGGTATCCAGACACCAGGATCTCAGAGGCAGCAGGGCGGGACAGCTCAGGGTAGCCAGGCTGTGTCGTAGGGCCGCGGCACTGGGCAGGTATATGTAGTGCAATAGACCCAGCAGCAGCAGGATCCCGGACCTTCTTCAGTCAGAGGTACTATTCTATTAGCTTCTATCTTATCTTCAGTACTTTTTGATACAGGTGCTACAAATTGTTTCATATCTGTACCTGTTGTGGAGAGCCTTGGGATCTAAGTTTCTACTTCTTCTGATATCATGACACTCGACACTCTATTGGAGACAAGGACGGATGGTGTGCGTCAGTGCAAGGAGTGCCCCCTTGAGGTTGGTGGGTTTCACTTTCTTTGGGACCACTATTCCTTAGAGATGAAATCTTATGACGTCATTATCGGGATGGAATGGTTAGTTCTCTTTCGAGAATTTATAGACTGCTATCATCGCAGGGTGAGCTTCTCGTCACCACAGGGAAGAGAGATTCTATACAATGGAGAATCGGATGTTCAGGCGAGTTAAGCTGGACCTCATCATCATGAGAGTGGTGGAGTCATGGCCCAGATTGCGAGTTTATATCTGAACGATCAGGGGACCTGTTAGACGGATTTCCCTCTAGTGGTTGATGGTTTCAAGGATGTCTTCCCAGATGACTTTTCAGGTCTACCTCCTGAGCGAGAGGTGGATTTCTCTATCGAGCTTGGGCCATGAGCAGCACTGGTGTCCATTCCTCCTTATAGGATGGCTACACCTACATTTCATAAGCTGAATAGGTAGTTGGAGTAGTTACTAGAAAAAGGTTTTATCTGACCCAGTACTTCTCCTTGGGGTTCACCTGTCCGCTTTTGTGAAGAAGTTGGACGGTACCCTTAGACTCTGTGTGGATTATCGGAAGCAGAACTAGTTGAAGGTTAAGAATTGATATACATTGATGGGGATTGATGATATTTTTGATCAAATTCATGGAGCATGAGTGTTCTCGAAGATTGACCGATGGACGAGATATCATCAGCTACACATGAGACCATCGGATATACTGCTTACAAATTTTTGGAGCAGATATGGTCTGTACGAGTACTTGGTTATGCCTTTCGGACTCACGAACACGCTATCAGTTTTCATGGCTTTGATGAATCGTGTGTTCCATACTTCTCTGGATTCATTTGTGGAAGTATTCATGGATGACATCTTGGTGTACTCTCACAGTCGACATGACCATGCCTCCCATCTTGAGATCGTGTTGAGTACACTGGGAGAGCATCATATATATGCCAAGATCTCAAAGTGCCACTTTTGGATGGACCAGATTCACTTCCTGGGTTATATCATCTCAGAGGTAGGAGTTGTCTTGGACCCAGATAAGGTGAGAGTAGTAGTTTCTTGGGAGAAACCTAAGAACATGTTTGAGATAAGGAGTTTCTTAGGGCTGACAGGTTACTATAGATACTTTATACATGACTTCTCTCGCTTAGTAGCACTGTTGAAAGGTCTAACAAAGAAGGTTGTGAAGTTTGTTTGGATGAATACTTTTGAGACAACCTTTCATGACCTGAATGGAAGGTTGACATCAGCACTGATCCTAATACTCATATAGAAGGGGAAGAGTTATATAGTTTAATGTGACACATCAGGTATTGGGCTATGAGAAGTGTTGATGTAGGGTGATCGAGTTGTTGCATACGAGTCTTGGCAGTTGAGGCCACATGAGGATAATTACCCTATGCATGATCTCGAGTTAGCTTCAGTTGATCATGTGTTGCGCTGTTGGAGACATTATCTCTTGGGAGAACGTTTTGTGGTGTTCACCGACCAAAAAATTCTCAAGTATATCTTTCCTCAGTGTGATTTGAATATGATTCTACGAAGGTGGGTCGAATACCTTCCATCATTCGATTTTGAGCTTGCCTATACACCTGGATAAGCTAATGCAGTAGCTGATGCACTGAGTAAGAAGACTCAGATATATGCTGTTCAGGAGGCCAGTGGCGAGTGGCAGTATATGGATTTGTTCTCTGAGATGCATTTGGAGGTGCATGTTAGTCAGGGGAAAACTTATGTTTCATCATTAGCTATGACTTCTACCCTCCAGGATAGAGTGAGGATGAGACAACATTCTGATCGAGATGGATTAGTTCTGTGGGATTCAGAGGCAAGTGGGGACCCTCCTCCTGGTTGGACGATATCCAATGATGAGGTTCTGTGTTCCCATGGATGAGTATGGTTTCTAGGGTATATACGCGAGGAGATCATGAGAGTGTTTCATGCTTCAGCTTGGCCAGTTCACCCCAGGTTTACCAAGATGTACAATGACTTGAGACGTCAATACTAGTTCCCAGATATGAAGAAAGATGTAGATGGTTTTGTTATGAGGTGTTCCTCCTGTCAGCAAATGAAGGCGGAGCACCAGAGGCCAGCCATACTGTTACAACAGTTACCCATACTAGAGTGGAAATGGGATGATGTCACGATGGAATTCATAAATGGGTTGTTGAGGTCACCTAGAAGCAATGATGTCGTGTGGGTTGTTGTGGACAGACTCACGAAGGTAGCACACTTTTTTCCAATCAAGGAGACCTTTAGTGTTGACGTTCTCGAAAAGTTATATATCTGAGAGATTTTACATCTTCATGGGGTCCCTAGTTCTATCATTTCAGATAGGTACACCCATTTTACATCTCATTTCTAGCAGAGTTTTCATAGGGCACAGGGTACACAGGTGCTTTTGAACACATCTTACCACCCAGAGACGGATGGCCAGACAGAGCGTATGATATAGGTTCCTGAGGAAATGCTTCGTTCATGCGCCCTAGACTTTGGGGGCTCTTGGGAGAAGCACATACCCCTAGTCATGTTTGCATATAATAACATTTTTAGGAAACTATTTAGATGTCACCTTACGAGGCTTTATATGGTTGGCCATGCCGATCACCCTTGTGCTAGATGGAGGTAGGTGAGGTTGATTTATTGGGACAAAATCCCATGCAGGAGACTTCTGAGCAGGTCATGATGATTCAAAAGCGGATGGTTGTCGTAGAGGCTCATCATAAATCTTATGCTGATCGCCGGATATGACCCTTGGAGTTCGTGGTTGGGGATCAGGTCTTATTTCGTGTCTCACAGAGGCTGGGAAATAGGAGGATCAGGATACTGGGTAAACATTCACCGAGGTACTTGGGGCCATTTGGGATTCTGGAGAGAGTTGGTTCGGTTGCCTATCGGTTAATGTTACCACAGAGGTAGTGGGCCATGCACGATGTCTTCCATGTATATCAGTTGCACCGCTATTAATCAGACCTATCTCACATCCTTAAGACCGATGTGGTTGAGCATCAAATAGATGTGTCCCTTGAGGAACATTCAATTTGTATCGTTGACAGGAGCACAATGTTTTTTGAGGTTGGTCAGTTCCACTCATACAGGTGCTATGGCAGCATGGCTGAGTGCATGACAAAACCTGGGAGCGGGGGACTGATGTACGTGCTCAGTGGTCGGAGTTGTTCACATCTATATCTTGGCCACCCTTGGAAGGGTAATTCAGGGATGAATTGAATTAATGGGGAAGTTTGTAAGAACCCTGTTCTTACTTTGGTGCTATGGGTTCTTATTTTTCTGTTTTCCTCAAGTGTTTTTGAGAAAATACGGAAATTGGGGAAAATACTAAATTTTGGAAGTACACGCCCTGTACTTTTCCACACACCGTGTACTTATGGTCGTATGGCGTAAGTACACGGGGTGTGTGGCCATGTCGGCAATGAAGAGTGTAGGAGCCAACTACACGCCATGTAGTGGTCCTTTACACACCATGTAGTCAATCGGTAGGAAAATAGTAAGGTAGTGTCTAGCTGTGGGGTAGCACACATCGTGTATTAATGCAGACATGCTGTGTGGTCATGTCGGCAGGTGAACAACACCACGCTGGAGGGAAGCCGCCAGAAGAATAGTTATAAAATGAGAAGGGAACGACGTGTACATGTAAATACACACCGTGTAATTTATTTTATCTTAAAATGGGCATTAGCCTCCCCTGTTTACAGGGAAGTCTTAGAAAGGTAAGGATGAGCGGAAGAGGGAGGATGGAGCTTTGGAGATCTGTCGAGAACGTGTCAGGAATCTGTTTTATGCACCGTTGATCTCCCTAGAGCCATAAGGGTAAGCCCTCCGCTCTTCTTAAGCAGTTCATGCCAATTCATTCCTGAGATAATGTTATTAACATTTGAACAGGTTTTTTTCTAACCCGGATCTACGTCTTCTTTGGGGGTTTCTAGAATGGAAGTTCGGTTATATGGTTCGTTGGTGTTAAAGGTAGCTGGATTTGTGTTTAATTTCCAACTGTTGTGCGTTTTGTGAATTTTTTATGCCACGAACCCATGTCAGGGTGTCATGTGGATGAGGTTGTGTCTATTTTAAATACCTATAATTGAATAGGAAACTAGTTGTGATGATAAACCTGTGGTTTGGGATCGTTTCTTGGATCCAGGACCATCTCGGGGGTGCATTCCTCTTTTTAGCCGTTTGGCCAGGATACCCGATGGTATGCAATGTATATATTCTGCATTAATTTTTCATTAAAAGGAATTTCATTTGAATTTCATGTGATATGTTGGCCATGGATGAGTTACTTCAGCCCGAGGGCATTGTTTTACTTTGCCCGAGGGAAGTTGTTATCTTAGCATGAGGGAAACTTCTTTCGTGCCTGTGGGAAATAGACTCTATGCCTGATGGCGACACTATGTACTCCTGAGGTAAAAATATGTTATTCACGTGGGCTATTACCTGTGGGTTACGTTTTTGATTACCTGAGGGTAATGGTTTGCATTTCTGAGGACACTGACTGTTCACATTGAAATGAACGGTGGTGCTTTCTTTTATTATATGGATTTAATGAATAGTTAAATGGAAATATAACTATTAGGTTAGTTAATTTTGAGTACTGCTCAGTTTATTGCATTCACTACTGCACACTATTGTTGCATTTTTAAACCCAGTTGGGCACAAGCCTTTGGTGGGTGCCTACTGAGATATATTTCTCACTCCTTATTTGGGTCATGCTTTTCGGCCCAAATTGATTACGTTTCTGAAGGTGTTTATAGGGGAAATATTCCCTATACAGGTACTTGATTGATGCTTGGGTGTGGGGGAGAATGAGACCAAGCATTGGATCGTGATTCTGCGGGCTGTTCTATTTTGATTTTCTGTACTTATACTTCAGTTGTATTGTATTGATTGTGTAACCTGTTCTGGCTGTTTTCATTGAATTGAGTCATGTTGCATCATTATTTATATTTTTGTTGGTTATATTTACAGAAGTTCTTTATTTTAGTTATTTATGGTTATTTGCGTCCACTGTTGTTTTATGTTTTATTTCATTACACTGCGCTACACGTTGAAAAATGAGGGAATACTTTCCTCACTATCAGACCTGGGCCCTCGCGGCTACTCGGCAGCCTCTGGCATTTGGGGAAATGTTCTTGAGTTCACGTGGCGAACCGGGTTCAGGGCACCCGGAACCGGGACGTTACATTTATCACATACCACTGGACTACAGGAGGTCCCTTGTTAGTAGAAATTAGTTTTATTTTATTAAGCAATATAATAGATGAAGTATATGTCCATTTTTGGAATAATATAAGGTTAATCTCACCGTAGATAGACTAATGTATATTTAATATTTTGTGCTTACATTTTTTTGATAGAGACTGATGGAAGGACCAATCATTCTATCACATGATCTGCTAACACTTTACGAATGAAAAATTCAACTTCGTTTCTTTATGATATGAAGTGGAAATTGTTCAAGGGATGACCAACGATGAGATTGTACAAAAATCAAGTAATTATTTATTCTAATTAAAAAATTACAACTTTATGGAAATGATCATGAAAACCAAAAACGTTTCCCTACCCTCATATCTGATGAATTAGATGGTACCTTAGATCATCACAAATTTATGGCTTTCTAATTTTTGTAATTTTCATATTCAATTTATTTACCACACTTTGTCTTAACATGATGGTTAGATTTATATTTCATATCAATATTATCACCTATGTTCTCTTATGTGGAATCCTAGTGATGAGTTAATTTGGGTAACCTTTACGTTTCATATTTTACTTTCTAAAATGTTGTTTTATTATTCTTTTTACTATGTGGTTATCTATGAAAGAATCTTTCAAGTAGTAAACAATTTATAACCCCGACGAATTTCTAGGGAAAAATCATTTTAAGGGGGATAGAATGTAACACCTAGAGATTTTATGAGAATTATTCTTTTTAATTTAGTTAATGTATTTTGTTGTATGCTACAACAAGATTATATTGTGATATATTCAATACCATATTATCTTATAGTATACGCAACACTATTTTCGGCATGTGATGTACACAATTTCATGTTCTTGGGAATAATATTTATTTTATACAACTCCAAGTATAGATTTTTAAAATATATATAACTAAACTATATTTTTAGTATGTTATATACTACACCATAGTAATCATTTCCAATGCGCAACTCGTACTTGGCTAGCATTACACGCAAGAGCAACCTTCCTTGATAACGTGTGGTGTACGCAATACCAATTTTCACAAAATGATATATTATTATAATATTATCATGAACTATCCATTATGAAAATTATTAACAAAATTTGTAATTTTATAACAATATTATTCATCTTACATATCTTATTGATCATTATATGATAATAAAATAAATTTTTCATGTAAAAAAAGTTTTTTAAAAAAATGTAGTTTTACTGCCTTTTGATGGAACACCAATTTTAAATCCAATTTTTAACAAGTTTATAAGTTTTATTTTAAAAATTAAAAAATTTCTTCTGAATATGGATTTAATAATTTACATTGGATAATGTATTGATATTTTTCTGATAAAGTTCACATTTTGATGAATAGGAAAAATAAGCTAATTTTTAATTAAAAACAACATTTTTCATCAATATAATTTATATGGTTAAATTATAATATTGGAAGGTTTTAAATTTTAAATAGATTATATTTTTGAAATTTAATATATTCTATGTCATTATCATTAATTTGACATTGAATTCATAAGAAAACACATTTCAATATTCTAAAATGTTTTAAATAAAAACTTGTATTTTGTCAAAAATGGGATTAATATTGAATTAATTACTGAATCTTATGTGTCTTGAATTGGGAAAAAATGATTACATATTTTGAATCAACATGTCAAAATTATGTTAATAGGATATTATTTGTTTTTTGACATTATGAATAGTAACAACGGTAAATTTTATTTTCTACTATTAAAGGTAAATCAGTTAATTAAGGGTCAAAATAAGATTATAAAATTACCCTAAAACTTGTAAAAATTCTATGGGATGAATTAATTATGACCCATATCCCCTAAGGGTACGGATATATTCATATCATGGACTTTTGACCATGAAAATGATGTAATTATTATTAAAACCAAAGAAAGTGACAACATGTCACTCTCATATATATATTAAGTGTAATAATATTAATTTTGTTATAAACGTCATAAACATCGAACATAAATAATCACAAGAAATATAATGAAATTACCTAAAACATGTGAATTTATTTTGAATTTTTAGGGATTAAATAATTTTCCTTAATGGTGACACATTAGTAGTTTAGAAATAATATTATTGATTGAAATATCAAATAAATGTTTTTAATAATATTAAAATAAATATTATATGAACTATTTAATGTTCTAAAATAATTTTCAAGATAAATATGACATGTTATTAATTTATTAAATATTTTTTTAAATATATCCTCTGTGTGGATTTGATTTAAATTTAAATAAATGAATTGTGTCAAAATTGACATTATTGTTATTTTATAAAAATAACTTATTAATAAATTGTTTAAAAATCAAAAAAATATTTAAAATTTATAAATTAAAATTTATATGATCTAAAATGTAATAAAGTATCCCATTATGGACAATTAACAACACATAAGTAATTATTTATATCAAATTAAAATTTATAATATTAATACCACAAATAAAATTAAATAGATTAACTAAGGATAAGTCAAGTTGATAAGTTTTAAAATAAATTCAAATCATATATAAATTTTAATGTATTATGATATTAGAACCCTATATCATAGAATATTATGATTTGCGTCATTTTTTGAGGTTTTTATGTGGGGTTTGAATTTATTATAAATTTATATTTTTGATTTTTCCAAATGTGCCCCACTGCTCCCTTAAAAAAGGGCCCCTCCTCCCTCTCCTCTTGAAAACATATTGAGACATCATGCTCGGCCAAACACTATTCAATTATATTCTCCACATCCCTATAAACATTCTAGAGGTCTTGGTATTCTTTAATGTCCATTTTTAGTGCCCAAATAGGAGGTTTAGAAGAGGCGCATCGAAGAAGATGTAATATCCTTTAACGATTCATTCAAATTTATTTCTTCTTCTAATTCCTCTTACTAATTTGTATCATTATAAAGTAATAACATAAGTTTCACTCATATATGGATATGTTATTATAAATATGAAACAAATCTATTCACCTTCTATCAATCCTACGGAAAATGAAATCCCCACGTGTACGTACGTACAACTTACCTTCTTCATGTTGCGGTGTAATATTTTTTCCAACACCACCATACATGGATGGGTATAATGGTAGATATAATAACTATATATGATTATTATAACATGATACTAATTCTGAGATATTATATCATCCACTCCAATTCTATTCAAAAATTATGGGGGTGATATCATTGCTCGTGCGTACGTATGGACTACAGTCACCTGGAGGTGATGAGATTCAATTTCTATCTTAACTATTCAAGAATGATTATAAAGTATATATAATTAATAAAAATGAAATAAATTACATGATAATTCTATTATATTTATTTATATATACATGTATGTTATCTACACACTTCCATTCATGTCAATAACTAAAGGAATACAACGTTCATGCGTACGTACGACCTACCGTCAGCATGAACAGTATATTTCATTTCAAATATCGATCTATTATATATATATATATATATTCTGAATATATATGATATATAAATCATGTTACAAATTATTTATTAAATCAAATCATGATATAACTAATAATATCAAGAACAATAAGTCCAAACATGTATGATAAATGAAAGGATTTTACCCAAAATGATGCTTTAAAATGGAATTGTCAAATGAGGGGGTAATATAATGTCATAAGTGAATCATATATGGAATCATAAATATTATTATGGTTATTTTACAATTTAATAATATGTTTAAACCCACTATATTGGAGTCTCATACACATATAGAAGAAATTTGACTTATGGTAAGGGATTATTTCGTCTCACTATTATTTCTGTGATACATATGCCTTAATCACCAACTATTTCTTTTATATGGTGTTTAATCTTACCCTTAATGTTTTAAGATTTTTATAATGAAGGATATGATATTTAAATATTCATTTAATTTTTTTTAATTTATGACTTGTATTATTCCACTGATTAAAAATGGTAAGGGATAATTATTCCAATCTCATTCTTATCCGGGATTGTTTATTCATAATTATTTACTGGGGATATATTTTTCATCCATTTCCTTTTTTTCTAAAAATGTTTTCATAAAATTTTTACTATTTATCAATGTATGTTTAATGTCATTTTTACCCTTTTTTACTTGTACCACAAGGAACGAAAGTAATATTTCATTTTTTTACCGTATGAGGTACTTTTTGACTTTTCTGAAAAAAGTACTATAAGATTGTTATTTTAATTATACATCATGATTGGATTTTTACGGTTTCATAACACCTTATTTTCATGAAGCATTGTCTATAAGATTTCATGATTATTTTCAACAAAAATAGTGTTCATTTAAAATTTCATTTCATTTTGTGAAAAGGAAATGATTTTGTAGAAGAAAGGATATTTTCCTCAAAAATTCCTTTCAAGTGTTTTGTAAAAAAACATTCCATCTATGATGACATTATTGAGTATGTTTATGTTTCAAGTATAATGTCTCTATTATTAAAATGGTTTTATTTTTCTTATGAGGAAATGATATACATTTGTTTTATATGGATATGTTATGATGGGATGATGTTTATGAAACCCATATTATTCTTTGGGTTACGATGAGTGATTTATGTTTATTTGGTAGCACACAAAAAAATTATTTCAATATTAGATTGGTTGGACCTATATATCCCACCAATGCATTTGGAAAAGAATTATATCTAATGAGATAGACATGTCTAGAATGAAAAGTGAATCTGGTTCAGTAATACAGGGCTAGAATGACAAGTAATCCTGGTTCAGTAATGGACATTATCTACTATGATGGTCTTGGAAGCAATGCCTTGGCTACTATGGAAATAATATCATGTGCTTAATGGTTGGCACAATTCCATGTTTTATTCCCATGCAATTTTATCATGATTAATGTTACTTTATGATCTATTCCTTTTTTAAATCTATGATTTATGTCATTTCTCAGGATTTTGTTGTTTTATGTTCATGTTATTAGATTCAAATGTTTTTAAATTGTATTTATGTTCTCCATTTTTACCCATACTGAGCATTTGATCTCAACATTTTTATGTTTTCTTTTCCCCAGGATATAAATAATGGTTTTAGGTAAGAAAACTAAAGGGGAGGATCATTATAAGAGATGTTGAAGATCTTTCACCGTGATTTGATTATTATTTACCGAGTTTCCAAAGACACTAAACTAACACGGCCTGTGGGCATCTGTTTTTGTTATGAATTATGTATTATGAAATTGTAATGTAATGTCAATGTATTCCAGGTATGGGTCTCAACACTCAGTGGTCTCGGGGGCTCGGTTACAAGATGGTAAAAATGGAGAAAAACATTTGTGGTCATACAAAAAATTCCATGATGGAAAAAATCCATAATATACCACTAGTGAATGATGTAGGAAGAAGCATCACTGGAACTCTATAAAGGGAACCAAGAATTGCTTCAAATATTGAAACCTAGGATATATGGCCCAGAACATCCAAAGTGATATGAAAAATCTTGATATTTTCGAATAATAATGGAAGTTTCATATCAATGCTCAGCCACTGCTGTAGTGTTACAACATCAAAGATATCATGTGTTATGAAAAAAAATATCCCTATGCCATGGGTTGTCGGAGGAAATCATGAACAACCTCCATGGAAAAAAGGAAGGTAATATGGTAACACTATTGCTTACTCGGGGTGATACAATGATGTGGTGACAAGTATGAAAGTTATTTTTCAAGAATAGAGACACTATTGTTTGATTCTAGTTCTATGTATTCATTAATATCTACCATGTTAAGAAAAACTATTCAAAAACCACCACAAAATTTGGAATAAATGTTATATTTTAGAATGGAGAATGGATAAATCGTTGTTTCCATTGTTTATAACTCCTCCCCAGTTAACATTTATGGAAATAACCTCTTAGAAAATCTTTTCATATTTTTATTAGTAGAGTTAGAATCTATCTCAGGCATGGATAGAATATCCTTAAACAAATCCAACAAAAACTATCAGGAATAAGAGATCCCTTTCCACATCTCATTACATCATCTTAATCATTACATGTGTAAGGTGGAAGTTGAATATTAATTAGAATCATTATCTAAATAGTGGATATTAATTTCTTATAAGCAAGCACGCCTAGCTCAAATTATTTGGTGAAATGAGAGAATCATTTTTGGAGACATTCACATCGTGAGGAATTATAGTGAATTATTCAAAAAATAATTTTCAAGTCTTCCTCCAAACGGAGAGGTTGAGTTCTCAATAAAACATATCCATGTATCTCTTCCTATATCAATGAAACCACAAATAATGATCATCATAGTACTGGAAGAGCTAAAAAAGTAGTTACATGAGAATATGGAGAAGGGTTTTATACGCCCGATAGCTTCACTGTGTGTTGGTCAAGTCCTCTATGTCAAGAAGAACGATGGATCAATGTTCCTCTTCATTTGTTATCATTAGATCAATAAAATAATGATGAAGAAAAATTATCCCCTACCACGGATATATGACATGTTCAATAATCATTATGGGGCCATTTAATTCTCTAAAGATGACCATTGGTCAATATATCACCAATTAATATGGAGTAAGGAAGGTATATCCAATAATTCATTTAGAAAATGGTTTGAACATTTTGATTTCATAGGGATTCCCTTCGGAAACAATAATTCTCCATAATGTTTGATGTATTTAATTAATAGAGTCTTTAGATACTTCCACAACAAATTTATGTTAGTCATTATTGATGATATTATGATATACTCTACGAGAAAGGAGGTATATGAGATGAATTTGAAAACTATGATAAAAATAGTGTTATTGAAGAATTTGTATGCATAGTATAGTAAATGTGAGTCTGAATTGAGGAAGTATTATTATCGTGCCAGGTTATCACAAATAAAGGGATATCTGTGTACACTTCCAAGACAATGGAAATCGAAGAGTACACTATGACATAATCTTAATGATGATCCATAGCTTTTTTGGTCTAGCTAGGTGTTATGGAAGATTTTTTAAAAACACTTCACGATTGTCAAACACAATGACCATGCTGACATAGAAGGGATTAAATTTTTTCTGGACTTAGGAATGTGAAGACTATTTGATGGAGTTGAAATAGAGGCTAATCACTGATCCATTTACCATACTACTAAAATGTGGTGAACTGATTATGGTGTACAGTGATGCTTCAAAGATACTTTAGGATAAATTCAGATTAAAATTGATAACGTGGTAGCCTTCACCTCATGGAAGCTAAAAATACATGAGAAAAACTATCACACACATGCTTTGGAGATAGTATATGTTATCTATGATTAAAAATCTAGTTGCATTGTATCTATGGTGGGAAGTTTGAGATATATACTTATCAAAAGAGTTTAAAATATATATTCACATAGAAAGAGGATAATATGAACCAAATAAGATGGATGGAACTCATCAAGGATTATGATTCCTCAATCCACTACCATCCTGGTAAGGAAAAAAGGAGGAAGATGCTATTTGTAGAAATTATCTTGCATCTTTATCAGTGATATCAATTGAAAAGGATATAATAATCTATGATTTTCAAAGGATGCACAGGGGTATCATTATAGGAGAACCATCATCAATCCTTCTCAAATGATTTCCCAACCATCCGACATGGAGAAAACAATGACTTTTGAAAGAAAATAAGTGGAAATTAAGAAAAGGGTGGAAGCTATCAGAAATGGGAAATACTTTGATTTCAAAATTGATAAGGATGTACATGTTTGATTTGGGTCACAATTTTGGGTACCCTCTGACCTGTAGATAAATGAGGTGATTTGGAATGTTCCACATAGCTCTACCTTCTTTGTCCACCATAGGAGAAAAAAAGATGTATCAAAATCTCCGAAAAACATTTGGTGGGACAATATGAAAAGAGGGATTGCTGAATATACAAAAATGTTCCTGGTATGTTATCAATTGAATGCAGAGAGGCAAAAGTATAATGGGATGATTGAAAAACTACCCACACCAACATTGATGTGGGAAAAAATTACCATGGACATAGTCACTGGACTTCCATGAAAATCTTGAGGAAACAATGCTATATGGGTCATTGTGGATCGTCTTACGAAGTCAACTCACTTTATCTCAATTCGGGAAAACTTCACATTTGATAAACATGAACGGATTTACATCAATGACGTTATAAGGATTAAATGATTAGAATTATACATTTTATTCGATCAGGAAATTTGATTCTACAAAAATTTGTGGAATAGTCTCTTACAATCCCTAAGAACTGTACTAAACTTTAATACGACCTATAATCAATAAAATGATGATCAATCAGAGAGAAATGGTCAGACACAAGAATATATGTTGAGAGAATGTTTTATGGACTTCAATGGAGAATGGGACCAACATATTCAACTAGTTGAATTCTACTAAAACAATAGTTTCGTATCAAGCATCTGAAGGACACAATATGAATCCCTTATGGGAATATGTAAAGAACACCATCATGTTGGAATGATGTTAGTTAGCATAAATGGCTAGGACCAGAAATGGTCGATGAAATATTGGAGAAGGTGAAAAACATTCGGCAAAATATCAATGCTTCTCAATGTCAAATGAAGATTTATGCAGAATATCATCGATGAGACCAGGAGTCAATGTTGGAGACATGGTGTTTTACGCATATATAGGTGAAAGAAGTTCATGATGTTTAGGAAGAAAAAGACGCTATGTTCTAGGAACATCATATTATTTTATATTCTTGATTGAGTTAGGGTTGTATCATATCTACTAGAACTTCAACCTCCCATGTACAGAGTACATGATTTCTTTCATGTATACCTCTTACCGATGTACATACCAAATCATTCACATGTACTTTTTACAAAGGTGGTAATGTTGGATGTTGATCTTTATAATGAGGAGAAGTAAGTGGAGAACATGGATCACATAGATAAAGGTACACATAAAAATACTAAGCACCTAGTAAAGGTACTATGGAAGAACCATACATATGAATAAAAACATCAAAACTAGAGGAGGAAATGAAGAAAAAGTACCCGCACGAGTTTATAATCTATAAGGTAAAATGAAATTTCTATGGTGAAATTTATTAAGGAAAGAATAATGTAACAACCCAATGTTTTCAATGGAAATTTTCATATTATGATTATTTAATATAATCACATGAAAACAAAACATGATGAACTACTATGTGATATGATACCTTTAAACATATGTTTTTCAAGTCTATGTTTTGAATTTAAAAAATCGGAAATACACAGTTTCAATCAGTATGTTATTTGGAGTTTTAAATGACCAAAATAATTTTTGACTAATAGTTACACAACATTAAGAATATTGATGTTTTCTTATGAATACTTACCTACAATAATGAATAGTACCACTACATATGATGATATTTAAATTGGATTAATGTGGGAGTACAATATAACTATATTTTGGAATAAGAAAATAAAATTTTTATGATTAATATTTTTCAAAACAATTATGAATTTAATTATAATATAAATTAATCATATTTATAAAATTAATTTTGAAAAATGGAGTTCATGTTTGGATCCATACGTCAAAATATGTTTTAGGTGACTTTTTTTTATTTTTTTAAAATACAAGAATTTTTTATTAATAGTAAAATGTGATAATTAACGATAAATGCTAAATACAATAATTATTATGTCATCAGCTGATGTATGGATGATGTAAGGCCATTATATCAAACTCAAATGCACGCATTATAATTTTTCTCAAGGAATCATCATTATTTATTTTTTTTGGATTAAAATAAAAAACCAAGGAATTATATATTTTGAAAACTCTCTTCTCCTTCACTAGAAATTCCAAAACTTCATATAAATTATATTCTCATATGTCAAGAATAAATAGTTGCATAAAAACTGACCAAAAATCTTCCATAACCTATCCTCCTCGTCTTAGAGCTTCTGGTCTAATCAAAAGGCAATCCAATGTGCCTTAAAAGAAGATTCAAGAGGTATTTTCCCTGCACTCTTTTGCATTAATTTCATGCCAATTTCATGTTATTTTTTTATATATCTCCCCACCTATCCTCATACAAATTTTCTGGTAACTCCATTATCTTATATATATTGTAATTTGATGATATTATTGGTAGATTATATCATACATCCCTCTTCACCTCTTTTTTTATTTAATAAAGTAAAATGCTATTCGTGAGTTATTAATTTATCACCTTCAAGAATGAAATGTTTTCATTTTTAGTTACCATATTCAAATATGGTCGTGAAAAAATTTTCAAGGATGAAACAATAAAAAATATATGCATACTTCCACATATATTTTTCTATAATCCTTTTTTACACATGTGTTTTGTTTATAAAACAAAACATGTTATTTGTTGTAAAAAACTACCAATTAATACAAAAATTATGTCACTAATGATTTCAATAAGGATTAAACATTATATCAAGTAAAAAAATTATTTTTTCAACCATACATCCCTATATATGATCAATAATATAATATAACATCAATTATGTACAAAATCATTCATCATACATTTTAATCTAAACATGAACCGATCATTAAAACTAAGGAAGAAAACAGACATGAACTATGAAATTGAACATTATATCCAATCAAAATTTTCTCGAATGATCGTAAAAAGGTTACACAATATCAATTACATATAGAATATTTTATTTAATTATTAATTAGTAATCCAAATTTTTTTTACAGGTAAATAATAACAATGGAAAAACACCTTCAGATTTAAGGTAAGGTATCCTCTCCAATTAAAATTTATTCATGAATGTCCTCTATTCCATGCAATTATACGCGTAATCCATAATCATGGTGTATATTTTATCAAATCCCCCATACAATCCTGATGTTTAATAAATTATGGGAAACCCCCTATACCTCTCAACATTCATTCTTATGTAAACCATATACAATGATGATAAACCATAAGTAATTCTCCTCGTATCGCCATTACTCCTTCTCATTGATATATCAATCTTTTTACACAAATTAAGTTTTCTTTTATTTTTTTACAACATTTATTGGTTATTTATATGCTCAAAAATCCTGTTTCATGATAAATCTATTATACTATTTCATATATATACATGATTTTATGTTATTCCCACCTAAATACTTCCCAAGAAGCATACATGTTTTAAGATAAGTTGCCAAATTTTTCTCCAATTTCAAGTATACTCTATCCACTGTCTTAATCCACTATTGTCATTATAAAATAATTATTTTTATTATGAAAAACATCATGGTTCACTTTGGGTTTTATATTAATTTTTTTTCATTTTTCTAATTTAAAAATCTAAATAGTATTTTCATTAAAACCACAAAAAAATGTTATAATGCTAAAATTTATCAAATTCATTTCTTACATGTTTTCAATACTATTTGAAATCACATACCATGATATATGTCTATTTTATCAAATGAATTTCCATGTATGTTCTAATTCATTTCATTAATGGAAACATTCATGATACATTATTTGGTTATGCATTATAATATGATTGTTGTACCCAATTCATTCCACGGGTAAAACTTATGTTTATATAAGATTTTTTATGTATAATTATTTATATGGAAATAATATTCATGAAATTTATTATTTTGTGAACCCAGATAGTGCTCAATTCATTGGGTAATGTTGAGTCTCATGACACTTTATTTGAGACAGTCTTGACGGTTAGCTATGGGTTTTGCTACTATTTCAATTAGTCTTGGCGGTTAGACATAGATTGTGATACTCTGGGAAATAGTTTTGGAAGTCAACAATGACTCATTCAAAATTCATGATTTATGTTTCATCCATATTTCAATGATTGCATATAAATAAATGATCCATTTTTTATGTTTTATGATTGCATATGTTACTTTCAATTTTATATCATCATGTCATGCCCTCTCTCCCATATGCTAATGCTTTTTTCATATGTTTATTCCTTTATTATGATTTTAGCTAATCCATTTGTTCATGTTATTCTCAGGTTATCCTATTCATATGTCAGCCTATAATGGGAGATATGAAATCATTATGGTGTTTAAATAATTTTTTTATAATGATTGATTATTTTCAAAGCCTTCCAACACACTATAAATCACAATCCATGGGAGATACTCAGATGTATAAATATGCATAAAATCATGTAATGTTATATGTAAATGCTTATAGTAGCTATTTGTTTAGGGAAAACTATGTTCCAACCATTTAACTCTCAATTTCTTCTATTTTGATAAAAAAAATATCACCCACGAACACTGAATGGTAAAACCCAAAATTAAATTACACAATTCAATAAAAATAGTATTTTAAATGAGTTTAATAAATTTTCAGAAATGTTTGGGGTTTCATAGTGATGCCTTAAAGATTTTATACATTAATCATTAATGGAGAATAATATTAATATTTTATGATTCATGGTTATGCATGCTAATAATAAAACCATTGACATCATGAGAATAGTTTTAAGTGAATGACATTCAATTAAAATTTTCCATAGAATCTCTTTATGTAATATTAATGGTAAGATTTTTAGGTGGACCAATGATATATGATAGGAGTGATCCATAAACTTCCCAATATTGGAATATAAAAACCATTCTTAGTTGAAAAAAAGATGTGATATTCCTAGTGAAAAATGTTTTGATAAAATGCTAAACCTCATGAATTATTGAGTTTTGCAATAATTTTTTAGTGGGAAAAAAACTAGAGATAGTTTCATCCCTATAACTCATCACAAGTATAAAAAATTGACTATATCTATACTCATTTCTATTGAACAACATGGAATGATTTATTAAGAGGTAATCATTAATTTTTTCACATTTTTTTATGATGAAACATGATATATTTGGTTTTATTCAATGAAGTAAAAGGATGATGTTTTTAATATATTTGTAAAATGTAAGAATATGATTAAAATTAACACTTAATGAAATGAAATGATATTAATATTAAATAATCATAGAGAATACACATCAGATCCAATCAATATGGTTTGTCATGAAGAATGTATTGTGATACACCTATTCAGTTTCTGGAGCACTACATACGAATAAATTTTCATAACTTATGAATCATAGGATCATTGTAAAGTTACATGGTATATTATATAATTATGGATTAAAATATTATTTCTAGGTATAGGTGATGATATATTCAATACATCATACAAATAGATTACCTAAATATATGGTTTTCTGAAAAATTATAGTAGTTTCTTGGTCTATATAGAATGTTCTTAATTATTAATGATTTTAATCATTTCTTGTCATTCTTATTTTATTATCACTGACTCAAAATTGGATCAATATATGGACCCATGGGAAATTATCATGGTTTTAATAATGACTAAGGGAATGTGATAAATGATAAGGATTCTAATGAATGTTCTAAAAACACCCAGGGTGAATATCACCAAAGGAAATATATTTCTATTTGGTTTTAAAACAATAATGTGGATCATACTATAGTTAGGTCAGGCTACTAATAATTTCATTGAATGAATTAAATAGTATATTTTTATATATGGGTGTTTTTAGGGTGGTTCTTGGTGAATGAACAATGGATCCAATGCAAGTAGTCTCCCCTGCCTCAGGTATCAATACATATATATATGAGAACACCCAAATGGATAGTATATTTAATGGATTTCAGATATTTGTGGTAAATAATCATGATAACATTTTTTATGATGGTTAGAGAACTATTAGGTATATTTTGATATTGAAATAAACTGATGGGAAATCCAAGAGGATGAGACCGTAGAGAGGATTTAAGGTATTGAATATTATTAATATTTAAATCGATTAATGTATATGAACTACATGTGCTCCTGTAAATTTGATGAAATAGTAATTCCGCATCTTATTACCATTTTGGATTTAAGAACTTGAATATGTTTAGGTATAATATAGGGTAATTCATTGTTAATAATGTAAGCATTACTAGAAACAATATTGGAATTCACATGACTCTTTAATCCTTTAGGGGTCGATCATTGAGTAAGGTTTTCGGTCTCAAGGGCGATTCGCATATGAATTCGAGGGTAATTTTTGTGAAATGTTGTGGATTTTAAAGGATTGGGTAAAACTATATTACCATGAATATTATGCTATTATTCCAAATTTTCCTCTTATATATTGAGTCACATTTGTGTTGGAATCTTTACATGAGAACACCCCATCATGTGATTTTATATGTTAATTTTTTATCCATAGATAACACAACCAATGATTGTGATGGAGGGATGGAAGTTAATGGAAAACTAATTCATATTACAATGTTAAAATTTAACTAGGATCAATGAAACAATTTAGTTTAAATTATTAACAAGTTTGTGGTAATTATTAATAAAAATCAACCATCTTTGAAGAAACTGCAATATACTACAAAAATATTATAATTCAACTGTGAAAATAATAAAATAATTGTTTAATAGATGAATATTAATATATTTAATCTCACTATGAAATATATGTAAAATATTCCAAATTAATGTAAATATATTTATTAATTATCATTATGATAACAATTAAATTTTTTTAATGTAATTTTTTATATCAGAAATTATTTTACATCATGAAATGGGTTTTATTAGTATTTGTGTGAGAATAATATAATCAATTTCAATAAATATTAGAATTATTATTTTATAAAATTGAATGATTTATTAAAATTATCATATTGAATTTCTCATAGGGTGATGTTTTATGAATTTTCTAAAATGAATAATATTTTAGTGAGTAGTGAAAACTATTGATATTTTTAAATAATGTAATTTCTTTTCAATAATACATGTAATGTAAAATTACCATTATATAACATATTTGGTATTAAATAAAAATGTTTTCCATTTTACTTATAATATTATATATAATTCCATTTTAACTTTACATAATCATTATTTTTATAAATGTTCAATTTTTGGCCAAAAACACATTTTTATGAATAAGAATTTGTTACAATTAACAAATTTTTATTTAAATAAATTTCATCAAATTATAGATATTTATTCATGGAATTTTGAATACATATTTTGATTTATGAGGATAAAATATGGTACATAGCCATCTTATATCTTTGGCCACTATGAAAAAAAATAATGCTAAATATTTTTTATCTCAAAAATTGTAAAATAGTTATAATAGTGATAAATCTGTAGGATAAGTCATTAAAAAACACATAAACGTGATATTCAACTATTTTTAAAGTGGATAAAAACTATACTCATCCATTAATATTTTTTATGGAATTTTTTTAAAATTTTTCATCAATAGGGACTTAAATATTATTTTATGTATAGAAACCTACAAAATTTCACTCTCTATTTGTTTTTGAACTCTAATATTTTTATGATGATAGAAATTATTTATTATTAGTTATAATTATGTATATATAATATAAATAAATTATTTTCATATGATTAATTCATTTTTAATTATTAGGGATGTTATAATTACCTTAAACCCTTATGTAATTCATAAATTGTGTTTTCACATGCAATTGAAAATTTTGATAAATAATATTACAAGTGTTAAAAAAATATGTTTTGGATGAATAATGACGTTACACGAATTTTTTGTGTAATTATTTTTTAATTTGATGGTTAATGGGTATATAATAAAATTTTATTCTTATTTCTATTATCAAATTGAAAAAATTGTCACAAAACATGAAATTATTGATATTTAAGATAAATAATATTATATTCAATGATTTAAGAATAAAAAAATATCCTTACTAGACAAGGGAGATTGTATGTATAATAAATTATCATCCTTGTACCATTTTCTACCAATTTTTATATTTTACATCAATTTATAAGCCTTACTGTTTCATAAATGTGTTACATCTTGTAAAGATAAAAATGGTTAACAATGGGTTAACCTAAAGATATAAGGGTTTTAATATCATGAATTGTTCTCCAAATACTATAATATGAGTTTATTTTTATTCAATTTCATTATTAAATCTAATTAAATCTATTTATCAATCACATTTCAATGTATATGACTTTATAATATCTTAATGGTTTGAAATATTTCATGAGTACCCCTTCCTGCCATTATAAAAGACATCAATCCTCTTTACTCTTAATAAATATTTGAGACACCTTTATCAAGCTAAATATACTAAATTCTATTATAATATTACCTATTTAGGATTTGGATACTTTTTTTATATTGAAATAACATTCCATGGGTTCATAAGAAGGTATTTTAAGAAGGCCAATTGAAGAATAAGTAATCATTCTACACTCATTCAATTTTTTTCTTATTTAACCTCCTATAATTTTATGGTATTTGTCAAAAAGTTATCTATTATTTATATTAAATGTAATTGAATTTTATTATGAATATGTATCCATAATTATTATCGCATGTTCCTATGAAATATGAATTTAATGTATATCTCATGCGTACCTATGGACTACCGCCTCTATATAGCGATATAATTCATTTTCCTTCAGTATCATTAGTAGTAGGTTATTATAATTCTATAATTATAGTATATTATATTTAATATATCATTATATATATTTAATGATAAAACATTACCTAAATTTCGATATTTTTCTTTAAAATGAAATTAGTGTTCAAGCGTACGTATGACCTAACATCTACGTGAACTATGTAATAATGTTTTTTATCTCAAAATTTTATAGATGATTCAATATATATGGATAATGAATATATATTGTATTATAATCATGATTAATACTCTTAATATATGTAATTATGATCAAAATTCATTGATCAAACCTCTTGAATTGAAACATTCAACAAAAAAATTGTATACACCTAGAAAGAGATATTTTAGTAATGAATTTCTAATCAAAGAGTGTTGAAATGTAATAAGTGGATCATATATGATATTATATTTCATTAAATTATTATTTAATATTGTAGAGACCCGAAGCTTATCATACATGGACATTACATTACTTTTGCGGAATACTTAGTACATAACAAAAATACACACACAAGGATCGTAATAGTTTAGTGTCTTTGGAAACTCGGAACGTAATCCTCTAATCGTGGTGAAAGATCATCAACATCTCCTATAAAGATCTTCCCTTTTTTTACCTAAAACCTTTCTTTATATCCTGGGGAAAAGAAAACATAAAAGGGTGAGCTCAAATGCTCAGTAAGGGTAAACAAAAGATATATCAATCACATCGTATTCATAAGAACATAACATTTTGGAAATCTTAATCTGCAAAAGAGAGCATGATTTCATAACATGGGATAAATCATGGAAATGAAATGTAATCACAATAATCATAACTTAAAACATGAAACTTTGTGGAATTCACACATAATCATAGTGAATCATTTCTTGTTAGTCAAGACTCATTGCCAAGACTATCTTAGTGGAAAAAGTCCCTTTCTGAATCGAGTAACCCTCGTTTCAGTCCTGTTTCACTGAACCGGTATAACCTACCATTCCAGCCATGTCTATCTCATGAGATATAAAATATTTACCCAATGCATTGGAGGGAGATATAGGTCCCACCCATCTCATAGTGATACCATTCTTATTTGTGCCACAAAATCATAAATCATACATCATTGCATAACCCATGTAATAAAAATGGGATTCTTAAACAACATGACATCATAAAACCATTCATATAAGATAAAGGAATTCATAAACATAATTCCATCACAACATAGTCAAATCAATGTATAAATATGGATAGAAACAGAACCCTTTATTATCTTAGATGGAAAATAATTTTGATAAAACACTTGAATTGAATTCTTGAGGAAAATATCCTTTCTTCTTCAAAATCAATTTCTTTTCACAACACATCATGCAATTTCAAAAAAAAGAGATTTTATTGAAATTAGTCATGAAATCTTTTGGAGGAAGCTTCATGAAAATAAGGCTTTATAAAACCGTAAAAATCCGTTCGTGCTGAATAAGTTAAAAAAAACATTTTTCGTACTTTTGTCGGAAAAGTCAAAAAGTACCTCGTATGAAAAACGACAAAAGATTCCTTTAATATCTTTTAATAAAAACTTACCGAAGGATAAAATTGGATTTAAACTATTTTAAGTGGATGAAAACAAAATTACATATTTATGGAACATGTATGTGGATGATAAAATACACCCCAATAAATACTTACGAATAAACAATCTCGGATAAAAATGAGATTGTGATATTTCCCTTACCTTATGTCCGACTTGCTTTGTAAGTGTCTGAACCTCCTATATAATGATTTAAATCATGTTATTGACTTATTACAGAATCATATTCATTGTTATGATATCATATATGGTTCACTTATGACATTATATTACCCGTTCATTTGTAAATTCCATGTTAAAGAAGCATTTTGGGTAAAATCGTTTCATTTATCGTAGGTGTTTTGACTTGTTGTTCTTGACATAATTATTACTTATATCATGATTTACTTACTTCCAGAATATAAAATATGATTTATATATCATATATATTCAGTATATATATATATATATAATAGATAGATAAATAAAATGAAAAACACCGTTCATGGAGACGGTAGTCCGTACGTACGCATGAACGCTGTTTTACTTTCCTTATTGTCTTGAAATGGAAGTAAGTAGATGACATATATATATATATACATAAATCCAGTAGCTTTATAATGTCATATATTTCATTATTATTTCTTATATATACTTTATAATCATTCTTAAATGGTTAACATGGAGAATGAATCTCATCGCGTCGTGGAGACGATAGTCCGTACGTACGCACGAGCGATGATATCATTTCCATAAATATTGAACTGAATTGAAGTGGATTATACAATATATCAGAATCAATATGATGTTGTAATAACTATGTATAGTTATTCTTTACACCATTATACCCATCCATGTAAGGTGGTGGTGGAAAATAGATTACACCACGGCGTGGAGACGGTATTCCGTACGTACGCACGCGCGGTGATTTCTTTTTCCGTAGGATGGATAGATAGTGAAATTGGGTTGTTTCATACTTATAATAACATATCAGTATATGAGTGATACTGATGTTATTACTTCATAATGAAACAACCTAAGAAGAAGAAGTGGAATAAGAAATAAAGATGAAAGAATTGGTAACGGTAATTACCTCTTCTTTGAAGCGCCTCTTTGAGACCTCCTCTTAGGGCACTAAAATTGGTCTTTGAGGAAGACCAGAACCTCTAGGATGTTTCTAGGGAAGTGGAGAAGAGATTTTGGCAGGGTTTGGCCGAGCTTGAGTGCTCAAATTGGTGTGAGGAGGAGGGGGAGGAGGTGTCCTTTTATAAGGGAGGAGAGGGGCACCTTAGGAATACCTCAAAATATTATTTTATATTAATGTCAAAATCGGTTTATAATGGTTCCAAATGGTCTTATTTCGAAGCTAAAGTGGGGATGGGTCGAAATCCTATCAACCAATAGGATTTAGACAAGTTTAGGTTATTATTTTAACCTTATCAATTAGATTTAACTCTAAGTTAAATAATTTAACTTTTACCGTGTCTTTTTGTTTTCTTTCACTATATGGTTAATACACTTACTATAACATGCCAAACGAACCCCAAATTGTATATTATTAATAAATATATCCGTATCTATGTCATTTTGCCGAACCTTAGATTTTTAGGAATAAAATAACAATTAATAATATAATATTTGATTTAAAAACTATTTTGTGTCAATTTTAACACTATTTGATATATGATTTTTTTGAAAGTCATAACAGAATTATATGTTCGAAACAAGTTGATTAAATCAACACTAATACATCATAGTAACCTAGAAAATTAGTTTAATTCATAAAAAGTCTTAAATTACATTCATTTGAGCATTTATAACATCAATTATGTTAATATTTCCTTAAAAGGGTAATTACTGCATCATCGTTGTGTCAAAAATAAATTAATTTATTTAAAGTCTAAAAATTATAAATAAAATATCATTATGTAGGAAATCTTTTTAGATTTCTAATGAATATTTATAGTCGAATTTAGCTTATTTATAACCCCATATTAAAAATGTTTTAGTAAATAAACTTTGATTTTAACTCTTTTAACTCTTCTTTGAATTAAATAATAATAAATGTCCTAATCTAATCCAAGTGGGCCTAAATGGTCATATTATATTCATAAGGTTGTTTTTGGCCGAATTACACTTATCCAATAGAATTAGGACATGTTTTAGGGTAATAGTAATGTCATATTTACCCTTAGTTACCCTATTTACTATTAACTGTGGTAAAAAAAAGTAAAAAGTTACTATTCACCAAAAATTATTTTCATCTCATTGAACCACATTTTAGTCCTTGATATTAACTGTGTCTGTCGGATTTTCGAAATTCCATTCACAGAAGTGGTAAAATTATGTTTTATGCAAAATTCAGTTTTTAACCTACCACTTAGTAGTTTCACTATTCATCAAAAATTGATGTTTTTCAGAACAATGCCAAAATTTCATCCTAAGCTATGTTTCATATTCCGAATTCAAAAATGAAGTCTATTTTACCAAATTCGTATCATAGAAGTTGCATTAATTAATTTTATAATTAAATCCCGCTGTTAAAACAACGAGCGTGTTTTTAAGAAACAATATCTATCAAAAGATTGACACTTGTTTATGTCTAGTTTAAATGTGAAATTATATCCAATGACCAACATTGTATTAAATTGTAAAAATATATTCTAAATATACTTTAAAACCACTCAAATTAATAATTTATCAATATTAATTATTTCGATTGAAAAAGTTGTTTTTAACTAAAATTTAGTAATTTTCACTATTCATCAAAATATGAAAGTTATCCGAAAATCACCAAAATTTCACCTTAGGCTAAATTTGATACTCCGAATCCAAAAATAAAGTCCATTTTGAGAGCTAAAATTTATAAAATTTTAAAAGGTAGTTATTACTATTCATAACTGCTAGTTATAATAATATTTTAATAGCATATCGTTGTTTAGTGAAACTCGGTATTGCGTACTACACACGCTATCGAGGAAGGTCGCGATTGCGTGTAATGCAAGGCAAGTCAAGGATGCGTGTTGTTCAAGCTCCTTTTGGAGTAGCGTACAACACAAGACATTAATAAAATTAAAAAGAATATTTTTTTTCATAAAATCTCGGGCTGTTACATTCTACCCCCCTTAAAATAAATTTCGCCCTCGAAATTCGTCGGGGTTATAAATGGTTTACTATTCTAAAGTTTCATTAATAGAATCCCACATCGTAAAAAGGAATACCAAAACTTGGATTTAAAAACTAAAGTATGAAATGTAACAATTACCCAAATAAACTAATCACTGGGTTTCCACATAGGTGAAAATATGGATATGGAAGAGAAATCATCATGTTCTGATGGAGAGTGGTAGAGAACATGGCTATGGAAAAGCCAGTAATCACAAATCCATAGATTTGTGATGATATAAGGTACCATCTTATTCATCAGGTATAAGATCACTAGGACAACATTTTTGGTTTTCAAGATCATTTCCCTAAAGTTGAAAATTTGAATTAGAATAAATACTTAATTTATTTTGGTACAATCTCACTGTTGTTCGTGTCATGAATAATTTCCACTTCATCTCTTAAATATATGAAGTTGAATTTGTTATTCGTGAAGTGTTAGCAGATTATGTGATAGAACGACGGGTCATTCCATCTGTCTCAAACAAACGGTTAGCAAAAATTATATGCATAAGTCGATCTATAGTGAGATTAATCATATATGGTTCCTAAAATGGACTTATACTTCATATATCATACTCCTTAATATAATAAAACTAGTTTCTACTAAACAGGGACTTCCTGTAGGTCAGTGGTAGGCGATAAAGGCCAGTCGCACTTCGGTTGTGGGTTCGATTCCTACAGCCTTGTCCGAAGCGATGGGCTGTCGCCCGTCCAGTAGGTTGTCCTTTTTATAAAACTATATTACTATAACATCCCATCAATAATATCAAAAAAAACAAACAATACTAACTTATGTCCAACATAATTCATTCCAATCTTTAGGCTTATCCATAATACCGCAGTCGACTCTCATAATATAGTGAAAACGATTACCAGAGATTTAACACCATCGTCGATCCCATATATCATAAGATATGTTTTGTTGGTCACATTCCAAACATTCAAAGTCCTTAATCGTGTATTCTCTTGAATACCTTAGTGAAAACATGAATGTAGTTAAAAGTTAACACTTTTCACATACCAAAATCCTCCAAATTCTATATACTCAAACTTAGTCCTTATATCAATCATGAGCTCATGAATACTGTTAAACATTTCATTTTCTCGTTTTCCCTTCATTATGCGCATAATATCTCAATCACTTTGAATACCACATTAGACCAATACATAAATATTTCAATATTCCATGATACAACATTATTTTGGAATCCCATTACATAAACACTTAATCATACCACCACATCGTTGTCATATTCAACATTGCCAATAGTGATCGCATGTGACTTCCCTTTGTCCTTTGCCTTCAGTGGTTACTCATGTTGATCATCACTAACCCTTGGATTAGGGAATTTATTAGCATAATGCCCCATTAACTTGCACTTGAAGCATTGAAGTGTTGGTTGTACGTTCTCTGCAGTGTTTGATTTATTCACTTCATTAGAATCCCTTTTTCCATTACTTCGACACTCAGCTGCTCGATGACCTTCTTTTCCACACTTAAAACATTTTCTAGTCCCTTTAAGAAAATCTCCACCATGCTTCTTTCCACACTTTGTGCATAAGGAAACATTCATCTTCTTTTCACCATTATTCTGAGATTTCTCCTTGAACTCCATCTTTCGTTTCTTGTCAAACCCATGAGATGGATATGTAACACCAACTTCCATTTCTACCTTGATAGCACAACGCACAATTTCTTCATAGCTACTGAAGTCTCTTATAGCTAATGCCCTTCGAAGACTTGGTTTTAAGCCACTGAAAAATAGATCAACTTTACTTTCAGGTTGGATGATAATACCAGAAGCGTACATTGCAAGTCTTGTAAAATTTTCTTCATAGGTACCAACAGATTCATCATCCCTTTGCTTCAGTTCAAGAAACTCTTTCTCCATCTTTGTTCGGAGAATACGAGGGAAGTACTTATTGAAAAATAAGTTCTTGAACTCGTCCCATTCCATAGACTCAATTTCACCCCTTTGCCTCGTATTCTTAATAAGATTCCACCATTGATCAGCATCTCCTTCCAAACGATACACTGCTAGGATGACTTTATCATGTTCAGAACATTGAAGAACTGAAAATATCTTTTCAGTAGTACTAATCCATTGTTCAGCAACTAATGGATCAGTAGACCCACTGAAAGAAGGTGGACGCTGCCTCATGAAGGATTCAACAGAATGTTGCTCCTTCCTTTGCTCATTTGGAAGTCCTGCATGATTCATAGCTTGAGACAGTTGTGTGAGCATGGCTACAAGATTTTGCATTCCAGCTCCCATATCGTTTGGTTGCTCAGGGGGACAATCATTGCATTGCCCATCACATTCCGCATTAACACGGTTCCTTCGGGTTCCAGCCATTGTCTAAAACCCCAAAAGAATAGTATGAGAGGCAAAAATCATGCTAGGGAAAACAACATAATAAAGGGGGAGTACCTTCAATATCTAACATCTTAGGTTTAATTCTATGATCGTTAGCGTAATTCTAGTACTATAACCTATACGTATACTTAACCTTAGAGACATCCCTAGACATACCTTAGAAATATCTATAGGGATCTCACTAAAGTTCTCGCATCCTAGTTTCCAAAGGTTGACTAAACCTTTCCTCTGATACCAACTATAGAGACCCGAAGCTTATCATACATGGACATTACATTACTTTTGCGGAATACTTAGTACATAACAAAAATACACACACAAGGATCGTAATAGTTTAGTGTCTTTGGAAACTCGGAACGTAATCTTCTAATCGTGGTGAAAGATCATCAACATCTCCTATAAAGATCTTCCCTTTTTTTTACCTAAAACCTTCTTTATATCCTGGGGAAAAGAAAACATAAAAGGGTGAGCTCAAATGCTCAGTAAGGGTAAACAAAAGAAATATCAATCACATTGTATTCATAAGAACATAACATTTTGGAAATCTTAATCTGCAAAAGAGAGCATAATTTCATAACATGGGATAAATCATGGAAGTGAAATGTAATCACAATAATCATAACTTAAAACATGAAACTTTGTGGCATTCACACATAATCATAGTGAATCATTTCTTGTTAGTCAAGACTCATTGCCAAGACTATCTTAGTGGACAAAGTCCCTTTCTGAATCGAGTAACCCTCGTTTCAGTCCTGTTTCACTGAACCGGTATAACCTACCATTCCAGCCATGTCTATCTCATGAGATATAAAATATTTACCCAATGCATTGGAGGGAGATATAGGTCCCACCCATCTCATAGTGATACCATTCTTATGTGTGCCACAAAATCATAAATCATACATCATTGCATAACCCATGTAATAAAAATGGGATTCTTAAACAACGTGACATCATAAAACCATTCATATAAGATAAAGGAATTCATAAACATAATTCCATCACAACATAGTCAAATCAATGTAAAAATATGGATAGAAACAGAACCCTTTATTATCTTAGATGGAAAATAATTTTGATAAAACACTTGAATTGAATTCTTGAGGAAAATATCCTTTCTTCTTCAAAATCAATTTCTTTTCACAACACATCATGCAATTTCAAAAGAAAGAGATTTTATTGAAAATAGTCATGAAATCTTTTGGAGGAAGCTTCATGAAAATAAGGCTTTATAAAACCGTAAAAATCTGTTCGTGCCGTATAAGTTAAAAAAACATTCTTTGTACTTTTGTCGGAAAAGTCAAAAAGTACCTCGTATGAAAAATGACAAAAGATTCCTTTAATATCTTTTAATAAAAACTTACCGAAGGATAAAATTGGATTTAAACTATTTTAAGTGGATGAAAACAATATTACATATTTATGGAACATGTATGTGGATGATAAAATACACCCCAATAAATACTTACGAATAAACAATCTCGGATAAAAATGAGATTGTGATATTTCCCTTACCTTATGTCCGACTTGCTTTGTAAGTGTCTGAACCTCCTGTATAATGATTTAAATCATGTTATTTACTTATTACAGAATCATATTCATTGTTATTATATCATATATGGTTCACTTATGACATTATATTACCCGTTCTTTTGTAAATTCCATGTTAAAGAAGCATTTTGGGTAAAATCGTTTCATTTATCGTAGGTGTTTTGACTTGTTGTTCTTGACATCATTATTACTTATATCATGATTTACTTACTTCCAGAATATAAAATATGATTTATATATCATATATATTCAGTATATATATATATATAATAGATAGATAAATAAAATGAAAAACACCGTTCCTGGAGACGGTAGTCCGTACGTACGCATGAACGCTGTTTTACTTTCCTTATTGTCTTGAAATGGAAGTAAGTAGATGACATACATATATATATATATATACATAAATCCAGTAGCTTTATAATGTCATATATTTCATTATTATTTCTTATATATACTTTATAATCATTCTTAAATGGTTAACATGGAGAATGAATCTCATCGCGTCGTGGAGACGGTATACCGTACGTACGCACGAGCGATGATATCATTTCCATAAATATTGAACTGAATTGAAGTGGATTATACAATATATCAGAATCAATATGATGTTGTAATAACTATGTATTGTTATTATTTACACCATTATACCCATCCATGTAAGGTGGTGGTGGAAAATAGATTACACCACGGCGTGGAGACGGTATTCCGTACGTACGCACGCGCGTTGATTTCTTTTTCCGTAGGATGGATAGATAGTGAAATTGGGTTGTTTCATACTTATAATAACATATCAGTATATGAGTGATACTGATGTTATTACTTCATAATGAAACAACCTAAGAAGAAGAAGTGGAAGAAGAAATAAAGATGAAAGAATTGGTAACGGTAATTACCTCTTCTTTGAAGCGCCTCTTTGAGACCTCCTCTTAGGGCACTAAAATTGGTATTTGAGGAAGACCAGAACCTCTAGGATGTTTCTAGGGAAGTGGAGAAGAGATTTGGGCAGGGGTTGGCCGAGCTTGAGTGCTCAAATTGGTGTGAGGAGGAGGGGGAGGAGGTGTCCTTTTATAAGGGAGGAGAGGGGCACCTTAGGAATACCTCAAAATATTATTTTATATTAATGTCAAAATCGGTTTATAATGGTTCAAAATGGTCTTATTTCGAAGCTAAAGTAGGTATGGGTCGAAATCCTATCAACCAATAGGATTTAGACAAGTTTAGGTTATTATTTTAACCTTATCAATTAGATTTAACTCTAAGTTAAATAATTTAACTTTTACCGTGTCTTTTTGTTTTCTTTCACTATATGGTTAATACACTTACTATAACATGCCAAACGAACCCCAAATTGTATATTATTAATAAATATATCCTTATCTAAGTAATTTGGCCGAACCTTAGATTTTTTGGAATAAAATAACAATTAATAATATAATATTTGATTTAAAAACTATTTTGTGTCAATTTTGACACTATTTGATATATGATTTTTTTTAAAGTCATAACAGAATTATATGTTCGAACCAAGTTGATTAAATCAACACTAATACATCATACGAACCTAGAAAATTAGTTTAATTCATAGAAAGTCTTAAATTACATTCATTTGAGCATTTATAACATCAATTATGTTAATATTTCCTTAAAAGGGTAATTACTGCATCATCGTTGTGTCAAAAATAAATTAATTTATTTAAAGTCTAAAAATTATAAATAAAATATAATTAGGTAGGAAATCTTTTTAGCTTTCTAATGAATATTTATAGTCGAATTTATCTTATGTATAGCCCCATATTAAAAATGTTTTAGTAAATAAACTTTGATTTTAATTCTTTTAACTCTTCTTTGATTTAAATAATAATAAATGTCCTAATCTAATCCAAGTGGGCCTAAATGGTCATATTATATTCATAAGGTTGTTTTTGGCCGAATTACACTTATCCAATTTTATTAGAACATGTTTTAGGGTAATAGTAATGTCATATTTACCCTTAGTTACCCTATTTATTATTAACCGTGGTAAAAAAAAGTAAAAAAGTTACTATTCACCAAAAATTATTTTCATCTCATTGAACCACATTTTAGTCCTTGATATTAACCGTGTCTGTCGGATTTTTGAAATTCCATTCACAGAAGTGGTAAAATTATGTTTTATGCAAAATTCATTTTTTAACCTACCACTTAGTAGTTTCACTATTCATCAAAAATTGATGTTTTTCAGAACAATGCCAAAATTTCATCGTATGCTATATTTCATATTCCTAATTCAAAAATGAAGTCTATTTTACCAAATTCATATCATAGAAGTTGCATTAATTAATTTTATAATTAAATTCCGCTGTTAAAACAAAGAGCGTGTTTTTAAGAAACAATATCTATCAAAAGATTGACACTTGTTTATGTCTAGTTTAAATGTGAAATTATATCCAATGACCAACATTGTATTAAATTGTAAAAATATATTCTAAATATACTTTAAAACCACTCAAATTAATAATTTATCAATATTAATTATTTCGATTGAAAAAGTTGTTTTTAACTAAAATTTAGTAATTTTCACTATTCATCAAAATATGAAAGTTATCCGAAAATCACCAAAATTTCACCTTAGGCTAAATTTGATACTCCGAATCCAAAAATAAAGTACATTTTGAGTGCTAAAATTTCTAAAATTTTAAAAAGTAGTTATTACTATTCATAACTGCTAGTTATAATAATATTTTAATAGCATATCGTTGTTTAGTGAAACTCGGTATTGCGTACTACACACGCTATCGAGGAAGGTCGCGATTGCGTGTAATGCAAGGCAAGTCAAGGATGTGTGTTGTTCAAGCTCCTTTTGGAGTAGCGTACAACACAAGACATTAATAAAATTAAAAAGAATATTTTTTTCATAAAATCTCGTGCTGTTACAAATATAATAATAATAAAACTATATTTTTTGTTCATAATATTAGATAACTTTTGAATGAAGTTGGATTTTTTATAAGAGTTTATATTCAATCTTTTCTTTCGTTAAGACATGTCATATTCACTACTTCATTCCATTGTGTGGTGTATAAACTACCCATAACATAATTTTATGTTTCATTTCAGGAAATTTATTATCATCTAAAAATAAATATAATATTCCCTATTTCTAAATTTTTGATTTAGCGATTATCAAATTTTTTATAGTTCTTTGTATTAAAATTATTTCATTGAGACATGTTTTATGTTTGATAACATTAATTTTTAAGAGGTGTAAATAAATCCATTTTAAAATTTTATAAAATATATATAAGAATTTTCATGATATTTAATGTCTCATTTTAAATTTTTTGTTGTTGATTATTATGATTTAGATGTCACCAAATAAGTAAGTGTTTTATTTTACAATATCATTATTATCATGTTTATTTATGCTTAATCATTTTATAGTGAAATAATATTATTTATCTCTCCCAAATATCCTTATTTTTAATATCAAATATATATTTATATAGATTACAAGTTTTCATTTTTTTTTCTCCTTTTAATTAATTAATATATAAAATTAATTATGCTATTAAAATATGGCATTTTTCTGTATTTGGTCTATAATATTTTTAAATCGTGTCCTTATTATCATTAAAATGATACTTCAATAATTTTAATTTTCTTATATGAAATTTTAATGTCTTTTTAAACATATTAATTTCAATTGAAATGATTCAAACAAATATTCAAATTTTTTCGAAACTTTTAAATTCAAAAACAGAATATAAAATGTAAAAGAAATATTTGTTTTAACATACTGTGCATGAACAAAATTTTACAAAATCATGACAACTGATGGATTTGAAAATACCATTAAAATTCTCCCAAGGGTAATTTTTATGAAAATATTATCTATTTCATTTAGGAAAATTTTATATTTTAAATATGATATTTTAATATGGATGATGTCTTTTACACAAGTAATATTCCATGTGATCATTTAAAGGTAGTTTTTATCTATGATGAAATTTTTTTCTATTCATTTTTAATGGGTTTAATATTATTATGTTCCAACCTAGAGTCCACATACCGGTTCAGTTAGCCTATTCGACACATGACCTCTGGTGAATCTCCCAATAGGTTGGTGGTTTCGGAAAAGTAGTTGGGGTCTAATATATAACAATGGGAGAAAATATGCACATTTTCAATGTAACTAAACTAAATAAATAAATATTAAAAATACCATGATAATACAATAATCAATAATAAAATTAAATCAAATTCTTAAACCAAAACAGTAGAAATTACACTAAAACAATGCAGTAAACAAGTTATTCCTTATTAGTGTCAATTGTCACATGATATCCCAAAATAATGAAAGACGTACAACTCCATAGAGGGACCTAACATAAAGTATTATTCCATTATCAATGGATTATCCCTAATACCTACCAACCCATCTAACATAATAGTATTTCTGTTATCCTATCAAGAAAACATAAAATCTATTTTTGTATTGATTAGGAAGCCTGAGTAGGGTGTGATTTCAAATTATATGGAAATAACCAATGACACATAAAAGAATTATGTAGTCTATAAATATATATTCAGTTTAATAAAGAATAATGAAAAAATAATAAAATTAAATATGAATCACCTTTATTAGTTCTTTGATCAACCACATAGCCTCCTACATTCACTGTGACACCTGAACCAATCATATAATCATCAACATAGTTTATGGTCTAAACTGTACACCATAAGAATATAACAATTACTCATATCAATGGATTAAAATATTCATTTAATTCCAAATTTATTTCTTATACAATATAGGATCAATCAGAGTACCAATATCTCTACCACTTGGATCATATTTATAATGTGAATTTCTCAGGGGCCTATAAAATCAGTTTGTCACCCCCATGGTCAATTGGATAATTAGTCCTTAACCAACAAATCATTGTTCCCATGCATGAATAAAGGGTTTAGATAAAAATTATGGAACACCAAGGGTATTATCATCATCATTCCATAACCCACACATCAATGATGAATCAATCACATGTATCACATATATCACATCTATATATATCATGGTTCAAATTACTTAACCATATTATCAGTCCTTCTAATAAAATTTCACCAATTCATTTATAAATCACAAAAAGGTTCATTAATTAGATAAAATGGAATAAATTTAAAAAATAACCATTAATACAATTATGATAATTATTCAAATCCCCTTAAATTATGATAGTTATTTCAAAAAATAGTATAAATTCAATTATAAACCCTAAAATTAGGATCCAGTGAAATTTCAATAACAAATTCTTCCAGTTTTTTGACAATAAGAAACCATTATTTAAAGTGTACTGGACCAAACCCCTGGTATACATCAATTTTGGTGTGAAATATCTAGTGGTCCAATGGGATACGTAAAAGGTATCACAATATCATTGGAATCAATTAATTTTATCAATTTTAAAAAACAAATCCCATCGTTGAAACAAAAATATATAACTACAAACATGATATAATGATAAATCATATGGGAAACTTTTATTAGACACCTAACCTAAGATAATTGTTGAATGATCTTCAAACAATTTCCCTAAATTTGATGTAGAACAATTTCATTTAGAACAATGAAGAAGATTATACATAAAACTCATCATTAAGATCCAAAGAAATATAATCCATTAAAAAAATCCAAAAAATAAATGATGGATTAATTTCATCCCTATTAATTGGGGAATAAATATGGGAGATAGAAGAATCATAAACAAAGGAAAAATATCTTATCAAAGAACCAATATTCTTCCACCAAATCATCATTTTTTAAAGGAGTTCATTGAGTATAGGAATCCTCATCAGTGCCTCCAATAGGAAAGGAAATAATGTTAAGATGACCCAACTAGACTAGGGATATAAACCCAGTTTTTAGTATTTTTTGGTATTAAAAATCCACAGACATGGCTTACTAGAATAGCTTAATTTTTAGTAATATTTTTCACCCGATGTGTGATCCCATACTATTTGGGGTGCATTTCTTATCTCGGGAGTTCACAAAATTTTATTAATCATGCACCATTTGGAAAACCTCACTATTTAAAAGGGTATTGGGGTCAAAAATATTCATGGGGATTCTAAATGTTATGAACAACCATGTTCTAAACATGAAAACCCACTATGTTAATGGGTGTTTGGGGGAAGATTCCAGTAGATGTGGGAACATGATTTGGGAATACTATGTGCCAATATTGAACTACCATTAAACCATAAAAACAATTCCCATACTCACATGATGACACACAAGGAAAACTACAACAAAAATGATATTAAAATAAGGTATAAAAGTACCTAAAACATGTTTGAGATGTCCCCATAATGTTCAGGATCTCACAATATATCCGTTATTTAATAGATAATCCTTGATATATACTCCCAAGAATCATTATGACTCCATGGAGAAAAGGATATTCCATTTGGCCCATATACCATCTTCCCTATTACAAGATTATTCATAAATAATTTTTTTCCAAACACTCTCAATATAATTATAGTCATTCCCCACAACACTTTGACACTTTCAGGCATTTAATGAATAGAATGATCCTAAAATTATACATCATCATGAAAGTCCAAATCATCAACATAAATCACATGATAATATTAATTATCATACAACTAAATATGTGATAAATTAAAAACTTAATTAATTGAATTATACATATATGGAAGATCCAATAAATTTGACAATGGCATGATCATATTCAGAATCAAAAATGGCCCAATAAACTTATGTTCAAAATTGAATAAAATACATATTATATGGTGAGACAATAATAGTGAAAAATGAAAGAGTACCAGATCCCCAACTATATACTCATGCAGTTATGGTAGATATTAAAATTATACTTATGTCTACTCGACACTATATCTATACATTTCTGTATCATCTGAAGCTGCTCTGAAATATCCTTCCCGAGACTTGGTCCCAAAAACTATGAATCACATGATTCCATCAATCATATATGTGATCTTCATTCCCTATAATAGGTGTGTTCTTCTGTTTCCAAATAAATATTAACCTAATAAATATTTTTATAAAAAACCACTACTTCTATGACAAACATGTTATTTTTGATACATTAATACGTGATTCGATTAAAAAAATAACACTTCATACAAACTAAATGATCAAGAAGTCTACTATATTTTTGAATTAGTTAAATTACATAAAAATGTGTAAAATTATATACAACATCATTATTTAAAACATTCATTACATGACAACAACATTCATACGTACTTAACATTACATGGGATACCCTAATGAGATACATAAGGAAGGTGTGACATATAATTCCTAGAAAGAAAGTACCACTGGATTAACATGGATAAGATAATAATAAATGTTATTAAATGGATATATATGATTAATAGAGGAACATAAAACATAAACCATTATATAACATGATATTCATAACATGGAAATGTGGTAACAACATTAAACACTACATCATAGGTTAAGGATGAAGTTCTAAGACATTGTTGTGAAAAAATTTACATAAAGGAAACTAGTAAAAACTTCTAACAACATCATTTATCATGATACTAAACAATTACTAATGCATTGGAGGAATAAAATATTTTGGGGTCAACCATCACAGTCATTTCATTCTCATTATTATGTTTTCCACATTGATCATAAAACATGGATTCATTTGTCATCATAATTTATTCCACGATCAAGGGTTTTGTAATAAATACATGTAAGACCCCAAAAAAAATTAATATTTTCATAAAAGTTAAAAATATTGGTTGTAAAATGGTATGGTATTCACTAAACAATTGGTTTTTTAATGAATATTCACAGTGCAATTTAGGTAGCCTAATGGCTGGACGTAAAAATTCATAAAAATTATTTATTTGAGATAAAGGTCTCCCTAATAAAAAATAAATGAAATATAATGTAATAGGGTCATTTATATAAAATTCCAAACTTAATTAATTTGGAAATTGAATATCTAAATTAATAATGATACATGAAGACGGTTGATAAATGGAATAACTATTACAGTTTGTTTTTCATTGTAACAGCTGTACATGGGAGGGGTTATTGATATATAATGGGATATATCATCATTACAACATAAAAATAGATTTATAGTCATGGTGAGAAAAAACATACCCTATATATTTTAATTGAAAATAAACGGTTGTAATAATGTAAGGATACATAGTTAAAAATGAGGAAGAAATGGAAACCTTATTTTGATGTGTGGTCCCAAAACGCTTGGTAGAAGCTCCTTGGAAGCATGAGGGCACCCTTTGAGGACACTAAGTAGTAGATTTTATTTATTGGATGAGATATAAAGAGTTTTAGTGAATCATAATGTGTTATTTTGTGGGTATATATAGTAAACGTTTGGGAAAATTGTTTTTTGGGTTTGGACACTACACACTAAAATATTCAAAACCAAAATATTTTGCATGGTTTTTTCAAATGATTTTTGAAATGTGGAGTGGAAAAGATGAATTTATAAGGAAAAGTTTCAATGATATTAATAAATTGTCATTTATTTTGTGGATGTGAATCACACATTCCACAAAGTTGTTTTAAATTCCATTAAATTTTATAAGTCATCAAGGATTCACTATGTCTTTATAAAATAAATAAAACAAATATGAAATAACATTATTTTAATGATAAATTTTTTTGGTCAAATAAACCTCTTATTTTATTTTATTAAATATCTATTGGGTCATTTTTTTGTCATTAAAAAAATTATATATTTATTCGGTATTTAATTTTTACATAAAAATTAGATTGTCGTAGTAAAATATGAAAAATTCACCATTTGATAATTTTTACATCATGATTTCAAATATAATAATAATTTTATCTAAATAATTTTTACTTTTAAAATAGAAACCAGTGTTTATTTGTAATTGAAGGTTTTTGACAGAACAGTTTTCGTGAAATAATAAAAACAATATATGTCTGTATAGAAAATATAAGATAATTTTTATTTATTAATTGAAATTTAATAAATATGGTTTATTAATTTTCTGTATTTCAAAAATACATTCACTCATCAAAACATATCCCTTGTTTGAATGTAAATATTTACCAAAAATAATATATCTATATTAAAAATAATTTTTAAAATAACAATAATAGAATGAACGTATATTCAATTTTCTATAAAAATTAATTTATAGAATCAATAATCTTGGGTATTGATACATATCCATTTATTACACCATAATACTCAATACGAGATAGGTGGATGGTGGTGGGGATTTTATGGGGATATTCAGTGAACATGGATTGGTCTGTGATCTTGATTAGCTTGAACATTTCCTATGAAAATGTTTTCTCATTCTTATGTTTGTTGGATGCTGGCTTGGGTTTGGTCAAGAGAAAATAATAGAAATGATGTATCCCTCATAATCACTGATAAATGGGATTTATATGGTACAATCCTACTGGTTGAGGCCATCACTTCGTTTTTCTATGACCAATAGATTTGTTAAATCTTTATATTTATACTGGTCATGTGGTCACTATTCAATGACTATATTATCAATAGTGATTATAATTAATAGTAATTTAATTACTGTAGGATATAATAAAACAAAATAAGTGAACGTGTCTTCTCTATCAATAATTCATTTAATAAATTTTAAGGAAATTTTATTCTTCAATATTCAGTTAGTTACAACCTACCCCCCATAATAAATTTCACCCTAGAAATTTTCTTTTCCCATTATAAAATAGATGAGGGCAACTCGAATTCATCACTTCCTTTAGTTGCCATGTTTCTTCTTTAAACAAGTCATTTTAACATTCCACCATGATAAGTGGCATTTTCTTTTAACATTTCCACAACCTCTTGATTGAGTACATGTGATAATCTTGGTATGTACATACTCATGAGTGATAAATGGAATACTTTATGAAATTAAGATAGGTTTACTGAGAGATCTAGTTAACATTCCACTTCTCTGATATGATCAAGGATCTTAAAGGGTCCAATGTACCATGGGAAAAGCTTTCTGTTCTTCCCAAATCCCATCACTATTTTCCATGGATATATGTGGACAAATAACATGTCTCCAACATCTATATCTTGGTCACACCATTGATTATGATCACAACTTTTTTGTTGACTCTGAGTAGCTTTTATGTGATGTTGGATGGTCTGGACCATCTACACCATTTCATTAAATATTTCCTAGCATATATTTTTTCTTTCAAAAAATACAAACCAACATGCCCATGTTCTTCACCCATTCCCAGAAACGGCTTCATATAGATCTATTTGAATGCTTGAGTGCAAAAAGATATAGTGGGATAAATACACAAATGGAAGATGTTGGTCACATCTACCTTTGTAGTCCATTAAGTAGGTTGTCAACATGTCCTCAAGTATTTGGATAGTATGGTCATATTGGACATCGGTTTGAGGATGATAAGCTATTCTGATGTTAAACTCAGTGTTAATAAAATTATGTAGACATTTCCAATACATAGTGATTAATCTTGGATATTGATCTGATGCAATACATAGTGGTACAACATGAAACATCACCACATCCATCATATATATCAATGCAAGTTGATCTAGTGATAAATACACTTAAATAGAAATGAAGTGTCCAGTATTTGTAAGAGGATAAATAACATCCCAGATAGTAAAATTTTCTTTTGATGACTTTAGAGGTCTGGTGACAATGTCCATAGCAATATTTTCACATTTCTAGGTTGTTATGTGTAATTCTTTCAACATCCACAAAAAAATATTCCCATAATCCTTCACTTGAAGACAATCCATGCACTTTTATTTATATTCAGAGATCTCCTTCATCATTTTTTCACACAAATAGTTCTCTCGGAGATCTTGATACATCACCATGTTTACTGGGTGAATAGAGATATTTGATCTATGTGAATCAACCCAAAACACATTCTTTAACTAATTATTTTATGGAACACATATTCTAGAGGCTAAATTCCCTATTTATTCTTCATTATAATTTAAATTTGAGGATTTATCTTTTCTAATAGATTCATCTTTTTCTTAATTCCCACATCATCTCATTGAACATCCTTTAACCTCTCTATAAGAGAATGTTCAGATATAATTTGAAAAAGGATTTATGATGTTCCATTATTTATGATTCCCATGTCTATCTTCATTAAATATAATAATATTGGTTAAATATCAATTCTTATAAATTATAGAATCATTGGGACCTTTCTACAAAGATCATATTTCACCTTTTTCGCTTTCCCAATGTTGTTATGGATTTAGAAGTCATAATAATGAATAATCTCTATCCATATTCATTGGTGCATTTTTATCTCTATATATGTTAATATATATTTGATAAATTTATGATCATTATATATTTCACTATTCTCCCCCAAGAGATAATGTTTCATGATTTTTAAAGGAATGATCGCAACTGCCAATTCCAGATCATTCGTTTGATATATTTGCTGATGAATTTTTATCTACATTGAGGCATAAGAAATGACTTTGTCATTTTCCATCAACACACATCCCATACCCATCATCAAAATGTCACAGAATTCCTTTAAATTCTATCCACTTTGGGTGTGTTTGAGAATAAGTTTAGGGATAAGCCTTATTTTCAACAAATTGAATCTCTTTTCCAATTCATCATTCGAAGCAAACTTGACCCCCTTTTTAGTTATCTTTGTCAGTGGGTTTGACAATCATGAGAAAAATATCAAAAATTAATGATAATACGTTACTAATCAAAGGAATGTATTGATATATATCAATGATGATGGACTCATCATTCCTTCAATTGTTTTAGTCATTCATGGGACAAATTTTATCCCACTTCAGTTAATGATATACCCAAAAAAAGTGACTTCCTGAAACGAGAACTGAAATTTTATATAATAGACTTGAATATATTCCTTTTGCATAGTCATAATCACAATACCTAAACTCTCATGATTATCCTTGTTAGTTTTGGAGTATATTTATATATCATCAATAATGTCTTCCATAAATTTATCAAGGTAATATCTAATTTTTTACCTTCCTTTCATTATTATATAGTTGAATTCACAATAATAATTGAAATGGTTAATTTACCCAACCTTCATCTTAAGTAATAGGACGGGTTCACTATAACACCTTCATCTTCAATCGTATGCTTCTATTTTAATAATTCAATAGCTTGCGTTGTACAGAACAATGAGTTCTAGCATACCACGTCCAATCAATCTAGCCATTAAGAATATTAATAGCCAATTTTTTAAATTTTATAAATTTTATATTTAAAAATGGACATCATTTTTGGATTTGAATATTAAAATTACCTTAGGGTGAATTTTAATTTTTTTTGAAAACATTCAATTTTAGATGAATAGTGAAACACATTGTGGTATTGTTTAAAACCGATTATTATTTAAATAATTATTATTTTTAATTAAAATTATTTTCATGTAAAAATAGATACATAATACCTATATTATTTCAACATTATTTATTAGAGTCATTTTATAAAAAGATTACATTTAAAAAAATTTACTGAATATTTTTATCGTCTTTTACCCACCTTCTTGGGATATTATAAAATTTGAATAAAATTTAATTTTACTGCTTTTGTGAAATTAATTTCAAAAAAATAAGAGTCATTTTTACATCAGTAAGTAAAATGTAGTTCAATAGGATGAATTTTTTTTGAATAGTAACTTTAGAATTTTATTTATCAAAGTTAAAAGTAAATAGGGTAATTAAATGTAAAAATGATATTATAATTACCCTAATACATGTCTTAATTCAATTATAAATGTCTATTTAGACCAAAATCAACCTTATGAATAAAAAACAATCCTTTTGGTCAACTTGGATTAGATTATGATGTTTATTTTTATTTTAGTTAAAGAAGAGTTAAAGAAGAGTTAAAGGTGTTAACTTCAAAGTTTAATAACTAAACCATTTTTAATATAGGGTAATATATAATATAAATTAAAATATAAATATTCATTATAATTATGAAAATATTTCCTACACAATGGGTTTTTATTTATTATTTTTAGACATTATATAATTAAATTTATTTTTGACACAATGATGATGCAGTAATTACCTAGTTAATGCATGATTTAAATAATTGATATTATAAATAATAAAATAATTTTTAATTGAGTATTTTTATGTATTCCAAGAACTTTATAGCTTAATATGACATTTTAGGGTATATTAAATAAATTATTTTCTAAGTGATAATGATTTTATGGCTTTCAAAAAAAGAAAATACTAAAAGTGTAAAAATTGACATTAATTAGTTTTTAAAACAAATACTACATTATTAATTGATATAATATTCATGAAAAACTAAGGTTCAGCTGAAGGAAAAAATAAGGTTAGACAAATCAATAATGAACCACTTTGGGTTATCTGGGAATTTTTTTAGAAGGTTTATTAACCATTTATTATAATAAAAAAATAACACATGTTAAAAGATAAACTATTTAACTAATATTTAAATATAAATGATAAAGTCAATATGGTTACATAAACCTATATTAAACCTATTGGTTGACTATTTTAATACCAAGGCACACCTTATCCTTGAAATGAAACCTTTTTTAGCCATTTTAAACTAAATATAATTTTATAATAAAATAATATTTCATGCTTTTCCTAAAGTGATCCTCACCTATCTTATAAAAGGGTATATCCCCTTTTCCAAATATCACACCTCAAAAGCCACTTGTCTTGGGAGAACCCTAAAAAAACATCCTCCCAAATATAGTAAATTCACCCAAGATGCCTTTTTTGATCATAGGCCAACCTAATGAGCCCATTTGATCATATCAAAAGGAAGAACCTGAAGAAGAGGTAATAACTTCATCACCAACTTCGAAGTTCTTTTCTTCTTCCACTTCCTATTTATATGTTATTTACATACTAAGATATTATCTATATTAAATTAGACATAATTATATTTAATTATAAATATGTTACTACCATATCCATTTTTCTATCCAACCTATGAAGGAAAATGTCACCATAGATGCGAACGTACAGCATATTGTCTCCACGTCATGGTATAGTTTGTTATTCAACATATTATTATTTTGATGATTATAAAAATGAGTATAGTTGATATAAATAATAAATATAACACGTTAACGATTATGAATAAAACATCCAATTACATACTATTTCACCACTAATAGAATTATATTGTCGCTTGTGAGTACGTACAGATTACCCTCTCCACGAATGCAATGAGATTAATTCCCCATCATAACCATTACAGAATAATATTATTTTGTGGTAACAAATAATGTCTAAGAACTTAATATCAATTTGGATATGAATCAAATACATCCTATCCATATCAAACATGACTTACATAATAAAACATATAATGGAAAACGAATCAGTTGACATCTGAAACAACGATAATACTAAAATATTATTAACAAAAAATATTTGAAGATCACATATGATTTAATATTTATTTATTTGGTTCTTTTATAATATAATAACAATGATATAACTTTTATATAAGAGGATAAAATACCCTCTATCAAGATAAATTACAAGGTATGGTTTAATTTTAGTATCTCTTTATTTATCCGAGATGGTTTATTCATAAGTATCTATTGGGAATTCTTTATCAACCACCTCAATGTTTCTTAAAAATGGATTTCAAATAATTTACTATTACATAGAATATGTACTAATGTCATTTTTACCCTTGTTTTAATTTTTATTAAATGTTTGGAATGGAATTTGTTCGGTCATTTTTGGAACAAGTTATTATAATCCCTTTCCATAAAATTAAGGTAATAATGTTTTTTAACTTATACAGATGGTGCGGTTATTTTCCCCAATTATAACACCTTCAAAAAAATCCCGTACATGATTATAAGAATATTTTCTAAATAAATGTTTTATTTTTTAATTAAATGACATTTTAATTATTTCAAAATTGAAAGATATATTTCTCTCATATATTTTTGATTTCATCTATGTCAACATCCTATGATTGATTTTGGAGTTATTTGCTGTTGATTTATTATGATAAAACATTTTATATTGTATCAAAGGTTTTGGGAAATGATTGAATGTGGATGTCTTATTTTTATACAATTCAGGGTTTATAGTTAATTTGTTATCATTTTTATTATAGTTTTAATATGAATGATTATGTTATGATTAAAACATTTCATATGAGTAATTCCTTGGACACGGTATGTGGCCGGTGGAGCCCGCTATCGCTCATCGATGTATAAGTAGGTCTCATGAGACAAACTAGTATCTTGGAAGAAGTCCTTGAAAAAATCTTATTTTTTCTTATAGAATGAGACATTGAGTATGTGTTTATAATGTGTAGAATTATGCATTCCATTATTATGAAATTAGCTATTCATATTAAATGTGAATATTCAACTAGTAGAATATCCATGTGAATAGTTAAATGGGTTTAGTTGATTTATATCTTCCTTATTATTTTGTAAAATATGTTTAAAATTATTGTGTTTTAGTTTTACATGTTTCCTTAAATGTTTATGCTTATTTATGATATTTTCCTCTATATTTTTATCCTTAATGAGAATCTGACCCCATCCCTTTATTATGTTTTCTTTCTCTCACGATGAGAAGAAGTATATTAAGATTAACCTACAGAAATAGGCTAAGGGATAAAAGAGTTTTCAATGGGGACACAATGTTCTTTCTTTTATTTAATGATGTAATTTAAAACTTATGTATGTATATATTACATCCAATGATACTAAACTAATCGGTCTTTTGGGACAAAATTCTTTATATCTGGCCAATATTTTGTAATAATTCACTGAATATGGATAATAGTCGACGAAGAGTTACAATTGGTATGAGAAGATATTTAGTATAAACATTGGATACTAGATTTTTAAAAACTATTATTAGAGAAGATTATCTTGAGATATACATTAATAATTATTATAGAAGAACATCCTATAATTTTGGAAGTGTATTGATATTGTGAATTGTCCATGCAATACATCCCTATCAAGATAATAGATGGTTGAGGAGGCTTTGGAAAAAATGTACCTAGGAGTGCAAACTATGTTAAGGATTTTTGGGCATGACCTGGGGTATCTATGTACATTTCAATGGGACATGTTTCACTCTTGGTCGTGATACTCCCGAGGGATATTCATTGGATAATTCATTTTTTCAATAAAATTAATTATGAAGGATTTATCATTAAATATCACCTCAACGAAAACATTTTATTTATTATTATGGATTATATGCAAAAACTATTCAATTAATGTTAGGTATTTTACATGTTTGGAATTATGTATTCTGATTCATAAACTAATCTAGTGTATCTCATTGTTTCTAAATGGCGCCTAGTGGAAGGAATGGGACCCGTATCAACTCATGTAATCCATGTCCGTATTACCCTCCTACTAAATATAATTATACTTGATGTGGTGATTCAACTAGTGCTGAAAAACATATAACCATACTTACACAACTCAATCAGGTTATGAATAATAACCTTACCCTTATGGAGCACCCAAACCAAAAATGCAGAGGATAAATGTTAGAACACTACCTGAAGAAACAACCAAAAACATTCAATTGGAATAAAAAAATATATGTATCTGTGAAATAGATAAGTTCCATAGAGAAAATATTTCTTTCTTTGGTGATTAGGGAAAGGTAAAAAAAATTCATGGCTATTTATCGTCTCATGGGAGATGTAGATCAATGGTTTTCATTAATTCAAAACACAATGGAGGATGAATATGTAACAAATATGGAATGGATTGATTTTAAAGAACTTTTCCTAGAAAAATACTTTCTTTCTAACCAGCAAGCAGATATGGAATGACAATTTATGATTCTTAGAAAAAAGAAACATGATAATGTCACAAACTATGAGGCTAAATTTAAAATGTTATCAAGGCATGAATTAAGTTATATACAGAACAAATGGGTAATATTTATCGATTCATTGAAGGGTTAAACCCATTTCTCCATCGACCATTATTCTCCCAATCCTACTCATCTTACAAAGATATTATCTCATGTGATATCAAGAAAGAAAACTAAATCACTATGACTTATGACTTAAAAGAGTTGCGAGAGAAGAAGAGGTCTGCGGAACACTCTTGAAATGGAAATAAGGGGAAGAAGTAAAAAAGTTGAATTTCGATCATGTGGTAAATGTATAAACAAAAACCATCGTACTTTCTTGAAGGGAATGTGATACTATTACCAGTATGGTGAAAATTCCAGCAAGATCATGATTGCAAGGGAAAGAAATAGGTTGTCTATTTTGAATTCTACGATTATAAAGAAATGTGGAATTTTGAAAATGAATGTCTTATGATCCAAGGAAACATACCTCAGAAAATTCCATGGGAGAAATGTTATGCTTATGCGATCACTACTACTGAGGTTGAAGCTCTGAATAACGTGGTGGCAAGTAATTTAATGGTTTACTCAAATATAGCCAATGATTTATTTTGGATCATCTCATTAGGGCATATAGACATGCTTTATATGATGATTTCAACATTATACCCATGATTTAATTAGATATAATCCACTGTATGGATTGGATTTCAGACCGTGATGCGAATATTTATTGTAATATGAAAGAGGTTACAATTTTTGTTGATAATAAATAGTACCTTATCTTTATAGAAGAAACATCACCAACTGATTCTTATCCAGATCCAACACCTGTATCTCTAATAAATTCAATAAATGGGGAGGAAGTTAATTAAATAGCTATGGGTGATGAAACTGTTTTTCAAATAGAGGATATACATATTATGTAAGAATATGTTGATGTGTTTGTTGACCCAACTAGAGAATGTAACCAAAAATATTATGAAGAATAACTCGGATATTTAAGATACAAAAGAGAAGGTATAATGTGTACAAAATTAAACCAACAATACTCATAGATAGATTCTTTATTTAGTAGCTTCATTGTTCTACACGACAGATCTACATGGCCAACCTACACAGTTGACCTACATGGAAGATCTCTACGCCCGAATATGTCTTGTGCACCTACACGGAGCACCTGCGTGGTGGAGCCGCACGATTTACTTGAACAAGTAACATTTCGAGGGCCAGGCCCCATCTTTGCCTATAAATAGAGCCATGGGGATCCCCATTTTGAAATCAAAGAAAATCTAATAGACTCTCTGAATCTGCCATTGCGTAGCTCTTTTTCCTAGATCCCTCAAATTGTCTCAACAAGCTCTTTAAACCCTGAGAGAAGAGATAATTAATTGGTATAAGAATGTTTGGAAGTTGTTTAAAAATGTGTACATAGATTTGGTTCCCCTATTTAATACATATTCATTAGTAATCATCTATACATGCGCGCCATACCTGCGCGGTATACCTACACAGTACATCAACACAATGGACCTACGTGGAATACTTGCGTGAGAGACATATGAGGCATACCTACGTGAGGGACCAACATGACATACCTATGAAAAGCACCTACACAACAAACTCATGTACCCTATTTAAAAATCCATTCATTGAATGGTATCTGATACTTTGGTTCCCTTATCTGAAAGGGACTAAGTTGAAGCCACCACCAAAGCCTCAATACTTATCAAAAAATTTGGTAAATGTACATCAGTATGTTACCTTGTTTGGATTGTATTTATACTGTCAGAGGATTTCCACATTTGTTTTACAATGGTTTTTGGATTCATGGTATGTTTTTGGGTTTGTATATGCACAATCAGATGGAATTTTCTCCCTAGAATAGTGATGGGAAGTACCCGGTTTAGAGGAATAGTTGGGTCATAACCTCTCTTTCCTTAATGTGGAGACCTGGAACCTCAGGTCTCTCGCAAAAAAGGGACACAACACACATTCTTTTCCATTGATGATCAAGAGAAGTCTCCCTCCCCAACCAAGATCAATTGAAGGGTATCCATCCTTGTATAATCCTCTCACTGTCACCCCTTCTTCGATAAATTGGACCCTTGTACCTTGTAAATAGAATAGAGGGAAGGCTCATCTCCTCTCCCTCGTCCACCATTGCCACTATAGGTGCACCCTCATCCACCAGAAGAGGATGAATATTTGGAATGTCTGAGTGTCATTGAAGAATCTTTAACATCATCTTATTTCTCACATGGATCATGACTCACATGGGATTAGAGATATGTGAGGGTTACAAACATGCACACAGACACTCATTCAAGGAACTACCAGAACTCAGATTCATGTTCAAAACCTGGATACATAGGAAACCATCTCATGGCCTGAGCTCACTGGGAAACCTCCTTAGAATGAAAACCCCCAAATTCAATCATAATATAATCAAGGATTCCTTTTGAGGAAGTAATCCCAAACTCATCTTTTGAAGATGACCATAATCTCCTATAAGATTTTTCGAACTATATGGGATTTTATTTCCATTAATAGGGGATACGTAGGAAGACTCAATGAGGTTCAAAATCATCCCTTCAAATCACCCATATACTCTTTGGGCCATATTCCCAATCACATCTGTTCTTACTTGGAAAACTATATCTCGTCCAAGTTCTTTGGTCTACATCAACATAATTCCCACACTATGTTTCAACTAATCACCTTCCGCATAGCTGTCCTTATCACATGACATTAAAATGTATGATGTGTCCCATTAAGTGGCACCGAACTATGAGGGTTTTGATTCCTTCCACTAGGAAATGTAGGTAGGCCATTTTATGGGAAAGATCCCAAAATAAAACTGAAACTTCATCACCCGGAATCACAATAAAATTCCAGAGTGCACCACTGAGTGGATTAAAAACCAGTATCATACCAATAATGACTAAAAGAATCTATATGTAGTATATTAGAGGATACTATTTATGGAAATCCTTGAATACATACTTATATTTTCATTAATGAATAACCTTTAATGCATACAAATGATTCTAAATTTTACACATGTTAATATGTGATTTTGAATTCCATAGGATACTTATGATATACATGGTGAATTAATACGGATTCATGAAAATATATTAATTTTATAAATAGATTCTTGATGTAGACAACAATTCCCACCAAAAGGGTGAGATGAGTTCAACTTCCCATCCTCTCGACCAATGCAGACTCTTATGAATCATAATGTTCAAACTTAACGAATGTCTGCCTTTTGAAAGAAGGTCCTATTTGGATAAAAAACTGTTGTAATTTTCCATTTCCACTAAAAAATCAAATGGAAAACACCAATATAGTGATTATTAATTCTATAATGTGTGTTTCAAAGAACTACGATACAAAAATGGTGAACCCAGAGTGAATCCTTAACCATGTTAATAATGATACCCACATGTTGGGCCCCTATCAATTGATAATAGAAGGCCTAAAAAGGGAATTATTCCTACATGTATCAATCTAAAATGATATTACTCTAACCAATATTTCCATTGTTATCATTATTTCACAGAATTCCCATCAATCTGAAGAATGGCTTTCTCCAAGACAACATCTATGAACTTCACGACTACTGCTCAAGCAGGATCTCCATCCATGAGATGGAAATTATCACCAACCCAACATCTTAAACGTTGTTTCTATAATTTTTTGTTACAGGAATATTGCCATCATGGTACAATCCCTTCTTTGGAGGCAACTCGACATGCCCTCCAGGTCAAAAACAATCCTCGATCATATGCCCAATGATGACCAATGATCATGATGAAAATGGTGCCAACCACCATCTCCAATATTTTCAGGTCCTTATAACTATAACACAACAACAAGTCTATCTCATAATATAGGTAGGTGGATCAAGAGGCAACTCAAGGCCTCAATTCAAGAATAAAATTGTCCATCTTGAGGACTCCCATTAGTAATCACTTCCAAAATCACATGGTAGTGCACCCCCAACATGATGAGGGTGTTGTCTCTGGACATTCGGCCCAAGTCTCTCAGACCTGAGCATGCTAGAAGAATCTAAGGGGACAACGTCCAGTCGATTGGAAGCAGGTTCTCACCTCTACATCTTCCGGATAAGCCCATCGACCTAACTTGATGGAAACAACAAGTGGGAACATACACGTGTCTGTCCTAATATTGTTGATCAACAGTCTCATCTGACTGCATCCAACCAATACCACCAGATAAACCCAGTGGTGTACCAGTAACATGCACAAACAACTGCTTAAAAGTTATCATCAAGTCAGTAGGTTTGTTTGACTGCATTTAATGAAGCTCTCCAATCTAATATGGTCGTAACTGGTAAATAGAAACATACACTTGTTTACAATCACCATTTCTGTTAGTAGTCTCGTATTTTAGTTTTAATGTATGTCCATCAACCATAACAGATGATAAAAAGCTAGAAGGCACACACACCTACCAATGTTCATCATGTCTGCCAACAGTCTCATTTGGTTGCACCCCAAGTAGTTAGTCGAAAAGATCTGACGACAAATTTGGGGGAAACCCAACTCTCTACCCATAAGCATGAGTACATTAAATAACCATTTAAAAGAAAAATGAGGACAGGAGTAGGCATATATACCTACTCCCGATACCAAATGGATGTGTAGTCCCATTCCATCTCCTGATGTCACCAAACACATTCTATCAATAGTGAAAAGAAAGATGCACATTCTTGTTCATATTCTGGAAGAATACCAGAATAATATAACAAATACTTCAATTGTATCAGGGAAATAGACACCTAAATATCTCTTGACACATTGGATGACACATCAACATGGAATCTTGGAGCATACACACACCTATGTTCCAGTCAAGTAGGGTCATGGGGCATACTCCCACATATTATATGGACCACAAGGTCAGGAACATATACCCTTTCCAATTGATGATAATCAGTCCTTTCCGGTAACTACTCCAAGGCAGACACATACACCGACCCATTATAACCACTTCTCCAAGATGGTGGCCCCAAAAAAGTATAATATAACATATAAGAAGAACTCTAGCCAAGCATCATTGGAAAATCAAGAATCAATCTATATTTTGGTTCCTCTTTATGCTGGAGTTCATGAATACTTCATACATTTCTCTATTTCTTCAATATATCCTACCCACTCGTTACTAAATTTTGGGTGTAGATGTTTTAATTATGATGTTTCTAATCGTAATTTTCATCATGAAGCCTTGAATCATGAAAATTAGTTCAATACAGAGTTCTAATATCGGGATTAGAGCCACGGAAACCTTCCGTGTGGCCAAAATTCCAAGGATCAAAAAGATTTATCCCTTTATTTAATCCACCAAGGTGATCCTCCACATGATGGGATTCACTATGAAATTCCACTCCGGAATAGTATCTTGCATTGTCAAAACAATTATGTAATTGAAAATGTATCAATGGTAAAGCCCTCCAATCCCAAGGCACTTGCAAACACAAGGCTAGTCATGTCTGATGCCTTGTCATTTATGGGTGAAAAAATTTCTCAGACAGAAGAAATCATAATGGAACAGTAATTCTTTGAATGTCACATGGGTCACTTGTCATAAAATACGGAGCATCCACTTTGGTTAGACCAGGTGGCAAAACCACAAGTTAAAGATGAAGAAGATGTGTTATACCTGAGGAAACTATTAGCTAAAGGAGAAATACAAGTCATGTTCTAGAATTTGAAAAATTCTTCATATGATATTCAATAATTGATAATATAAGATTTAATTCATGATATTCATCTCAACTTAAGGAAATCTCTTTGTCACTTGAAAACCAATATATTACCATATGATGAATATCAAAATCCAATAAAGGTAATAGAGGAGTTGCAACAGAAAATTGACCAGGAATATCTCTTAATTTCCAAACATCCAATGGTAAAAAAAACCTCAGAGAACTCTTTAGTGTGTATTCCTCAATGATCTAAGAAGGCTAGGCTGATTAAATTCAGATTCCCCATCTAGTGTTAAAATCATAGGATGGGGTGCATATGGGAAATTTTATTTCACTGCACTTCAAAACCAGGAAAGTCATCCAAAACTGGTCTCATGCAATGTGATTTCCCAAAGTCGGACACAATCAATTGTTTTGGTATTTAATCAAATGTACACTCAAAAACTAGCCTCAATGAGTTTTTATCTGAATCAGGACAAAAGAAAAGAAGTTGTTGAGTTACGTTTCCATCAAGCCTCTCAGAATTATGATAAGGTGTCCCATTTAGAGGATGACATGTGTTAGAGGATTAAAATTTCTGAAATAACACATCGATCTTCTAAAACATATTATTTGAGTGATTGTAGTATAATTCACCCAAAAAATGTTCGAACCAAAATCAACAAAATCATAAGATCAGTTGCAAAAATTTAAAATATAGTAGTTCAAGAATCATCCCACCATGAAAGGTTGGGGCCTCATCTAATTCATTCATCAAATTCATTGAACAATGTTCAAATTTTTGAAGAATAAGAACAAGGACAACCCTAGCCTGTTGGGCTGGGTGATTTTTCACATTTGCAATCCCCTTGTCAATGGATGTCATTTTTCTGCCAATTGGGGAAGAAACCACAAGGAAAGCATACAAATAAACTATCCAATGATTCCATTAAGGTTATTGTCTACAAACCAGTTCTAGGGAATTCTTCATATTGGAGAATGATGTCTCATCAATGACACAAAGGATGAAAATATAGAAGCAACAATTATGGAATGCTTTCTATGAATTATGCATCAATAAATGTTGTCAACACCATTATAGAGGATCCTTCATAAAACAAGTATAGTTAAGAGGAATCATAATATGATGTTCTGGTCCATAATACAGTACACACTGAGGGAAATGATGAAGGTTTGCGTAGCCGAAATCAAAGGCTTGCCCTGAATCTAGGTATGCCTTTAAATAACAAACCTTCCCCTCTTCTAAAGTCATATAAAAATGGGAAAGGAAAAAATTCAGACTTAATCACACTTTTCTTATAGATAAGTTCAATATCTTTCACTGGAAGAGATATTTCCACAACAATATGAGGAAATGAAGTTGGTGAAAAGACTCAACACAGAGTTACTTCAAAAGAACATTTCTTCTTGGAATACTACCTAGACAAATCCTCAACTTGAAAATCCTGTAGGTTCTCCTACACAAAGGGGATTTTTATTAACTCCAAATGGAGATAATGAATTCCATCCATTTTATACATAATCAAGGCAAAACCATATACATCATGATATACCTGTTCCTTTGGGTTATCCAAGGATGATATCAGCACCACCATCAGAGGTTTTACATGTCGTTGCACCAGCTCAAGCTCGAGTTTCTATACCTATTGAGAATCCATCTCATCAAGATATTCCTCAAATTCTTATGAACACAATTGTGGCATTAAAGACTTTATTGGAGTCTATAGAGGTACGACATCCACCAGTTCAACCAGATAAGAGAGCATACCCTGAATGGGTGGATGCAATTTCTCCCCCACCAAATATTGTGATTACTAAATTATCAATATTTAATGGCTTGGGATATACATAACAACATGTAACATATTTTTTTTATCATTGTGATCCTATGATGGGATCTTCTCAACAATAAGTAGTAGTTAAGCATAGGTGTTTTGTGCAATAATTACAAGGACAAGCTTTTGTCTGTTAACAAGATTGCAATCTCGATCAATTAATGGATGGGAAAATCTTCATTAGAATTTCAATCTTCAATTTAACTCAACTCTATCAAAGAAGACAGTTTTTGATCATACCAATTTTATACAAATGGAAAATAACATAGTTTCCGATTTCATTCCACGATTGAAGGGATTAACAAATTCTTTATGGCTAGGACTCCCTTATGAAGAGTTACTACCAATCTGTGTGGAAAATCTACATGATGAATTATGCATACCATTGATCCCTATTAAATACATAGGAGGGTTTTTATACCTTACACCAATTTCATAGTAGATATAAGTCACTATTAAAGAAACTAAGGATAAAACTTGTGTAATTCCATCAGCTCCATGAAATAGGATAGGAAAGACAGAACCTACTAAAATAACACTCAAATAGGAACATGTACCAGCTTCTACTTCAATATCATCATCATACTGAAGGACTACGCCTCTAGAGAATCTATAACAACAACCATATCGTCAAGATGATCATAGAGATTAAAGTTAGAACTTGTTTGAGTAATTAAAGAACAATGTTTATTCTTTTAGTATTGAACATGTTCCTGGTTACAGCATCTCAACCTTCGAAAGCAATTTGGTTCATTTGTCCATGATAAATAAACCAAATATATAATTATATGATGATCTTCTGAATTATTTTCCATTTTATCTGATGTTGGGACACCCCAATTCTGGATTTCATTTTTTCAAAAGACCTTCTGCAAAAGATGGTAGATTTTTGAAAATTGAAATTGAAATGTTCATCAGCTCAATAACATGTTTTACTGCTACAATCCAAGGGAAGAGGGAGAATGGAAAGAGGTCAAAAGTGAAAATGTGAAGAAATATGCTGATTAGATGATCAGGAAAATGATCAACCATAATCATGAAATTTTTCGAACACAGTTGAAAAACCCTAGTGTGTCTTTTACCACTCCTACCTCAGTAAAACAATCTTCATCAAAAGGCCATTAATCAAAGAAGAAAAATGGTAATAAGGAATAAGTGTACTTAGTAAAAGAATAGCTCGTATCAAGGAAAAATTCCTCCTTGAACATGGGAAATATTGTACCATTTGTTTCAAAATAATGGGAATCGCCCCGCCAAACGACACAACTTGACCTAACCATTCAGGTAGAATCCTCATAAAATGAAGAATTGATCTTTGGTTTTGTTAATGTTATACATTTAACAGATCCTTATGCTAATGATGTTTCTGATTATAATGAGTCATAGATCCTGGTACATAATTGGAGAATAGGAGAAAGAGGCCATGGTCAGGGATACAAGGGATGACGTGGGAATTCCAGAAATCACCATTTTAATTGTACCCCTACTTGAACCATATATGCAGCAAAAAATCATGGATGATCCCTTCAATAAGCTCAACAAAAAATGATTTTCTTCTATAAATGACAAGATTAGATCTAACATGATTACTTTTGATGACAGATTAGAAGACACATCATATTATTTTAGAAAAAAATAGACACAACCAATCTAATTTACTAATTCCATCCATATTTCTAGCTTCCTCTCCAACATAAAGTACATCTACAATAAACACATCAACTTCTAATGCACATGAGAAACTGTAACTCCATGATTTGAAACACAGACCATTGGACCAAAAATATGACTTATTGAAACAATTGGACCATGTACCAACCATGATGTCAATTCTGTATTCTTGGAATATATCAAAAGATCATTTAGAGGCACTAATTGAGGCTTTATCAAGTCCTCAAGAGTTTGAAACCATTGTTGCTGCTTCTGAGGTTTACCTTATAGAGAATGATTCTGCAGAATATCTTGTATTCATATCTTTTATAGATGATGATAAAGAACATCTGGTACATAGGCCTATCAGACCTTTTTATATGTTTGGTAAAGTTGATGACATTGATATATGACGAGCCTTCATTGATAATGGCTCTTAGGTCAATCTCAATCTCGTTCGTACAATTCGTCAATTGGGCCTGACTGAATATGACTTATCTCCTTTGATTATAAAGTTTCACGGACATGAAAAGAATGAACAAGAATCTCTGGGTGAGATTACACTCAGAACTCAGTTTGGATATCTTGGGTGTAATTAGGATTTCATGGTTGTTCGTCAGGACACAGCCGACAATATTCTGCTTAAAAGGCCTTGGTTGCATCAACATGCAGCCATACCTTTATCATACCATCAATTTCTGGAATACTATTTTAATGATAAAATTGGGACATTGAATGGTAACAAGGTTCTATTCGAAACATATAATTCTCAGTACATTGAGGTTGAGTTTTATCACACAAAAGGAAGGATGTCCATGATTAAGGTAATAACTAGAGTTAATGCTCTAAATGGACAGGAAAAGATTCCCGGAAATCAATTCATACATTTGAGTACAGATTATGTGTTACACATCAATCAAATTAAAAGGGTAAAACCAAATAAAAAGGATTCTCCAGTAATTTCCACAACATAAATTACGGAAACAGAGCCCGAAAACATGGGAGAAATTATTGATAAACCATGGAATGATAAAATCTTGATTGGAGGTGTTTTCATTTCATCTGCTGAACTACAATAAGCATCTACTTTTACAATCAGAGTAGAATAAATTATAGCAATGCTATGGGAAAACAATGGTGTTTATTCTCAATCCATCAATCCTTCTTTATTACCATAGGAAGACCCTTCGTCATCATTAGGGCTAGACATGGGGGACCCTTCATTGGTAAGTTCAAATACAGACTCCTCCCCTAAATCTGGATGTTTTTCTTCGTTATCAACTATGAAAATGGAAATATAAGAGGTAACTCATAATGAATAAGAAGATGAATATATCGAAGATGCTCCTCCAGCATTATAATAATTTGTCTCTTCCACCATGGATGAACTCAAGAAAATAAATATTTTTACAGAATATGATCCAAGCCCCAATCTAATTAGTACAACCATGACTTTTGTAGAGAAAGCATTGTATAATTACTTTCTAAAAAACATTGAGATATATTTTATTGGAATCATATATAAATTCCTTGTATTAATCATAATGTAACCCCCATCATTTAAGTTTTCTCGATGAACATAAAGGATTCATGCAAGAAAAAAGAAGGACACACCCAACTCAAGCGACAAAAATCGAAGCTGAAATTGATAAGATTATAAAGGATAACATTGTCAGGGAAGTTCAGTATCCCAAACGTCATGGCAACATTATCATAGGGAAAAAGAAGAATGGGAAAATTAGTGTATGTATATATTTTACATATCTTAATAGGAATTGTTCTAAAGATGATTTTCCAGTCAGGATTACAAAACTTATAATTAATTAAACAACTAGCTATGATTATCTTTCATTCATGGATAGATACTCTAGGTATAATCATATATGTATGGCCTCATAGGATGGAGAATATTCAGCCTTTATATCCCCTCAAGTTGTGTTTTTTCTATCTGATAATTCCCTTTTGCATAAAGAATACATGCACAACATATCAACAAGCCATGCACCATATATTTATACCCTTTAGAGAGAAATTTTTTGAATGTTCTGTGGAAGATTTGGTTGTCAAATCAAGACAATGTTTCAATCACTTGGTTGATTTAGAAACCATATTCAATAAACTTCTCCAACACTGTTTGAAGATAAACCCCTAGAAATGTGATTTCGGGGTAACCTCCAGAATTTTTTTTGGCTTCGTTGTACACTATCGTTGTATCAAAGTTGATCCTAAGAAAACAAAATCAATCATTTTTTGTCACCTACTTGAAATTTCAATGAAATAAGATGACTCTAAGGATACTTGGCATATATTCCTTAATTCATCGATAATTTGGAAGGAATGTGTTTTCCCTTAACCAGAATAATGAAGAAGGGAGTCACCTTCCAATGGACTAAAGGTTTCTAAGAATAATTCAATACCCTCAAAAAATATATCATGATTCCACTTCTATAGATGACACCTATTGAAGGAAGGCCACTTATTCCCTTTGTGATAGCTTTAATGCGATGACTAGATTCATTCCTTGCCAAAAATATTGATGATGGGAATGAAAACAACCATTTCTATCTATGTCGAACTATTCTTGATGCAGTAACTCAATATTCATGTTTTGATAAGTGATGTCTGACATTAATATTTGATGTTCATAAATTAAGGCAACTACCAGTAACATCATGATGTCCAATTGGTGTTTCACAATAATCCACTCAAATTTATCCTAAGTCATCCTATTCTTATAGGATGTATGGCATGATGGGCAGTTATTTTGCAACTATTTGATATTTATTTTTTTCCTCAAAAAGAAATAAATGTCCATGAACTGGAAGACTTCTTTGCTGAACATCTATATGTGGAAGATGCATTGTTTAATAATATGCTTCCTGACGAAGTGGTCTTATCTATTCAGGATAATTCCCAAACATGGGAAATTAATTTTGATGGTGCTTCTAGAAGTCCAACAGGAAAAAGAATGGAATATCGTAAAATAAAAAATATTGGATTCGGAATTGTCCTTATTTCCCCAAAAAAGAAAGTATATTTTTATTATTTCCTATTATCACAGTGTGGTATCAACAATGAAGCAGAATACCAAGCTATCATCGCATGTTTGGAATTGGATGTTTAGGGTAAAATGGATAATTTAGAGGTAAAATGATATTGAAAATTGGTAATAAAACAAATAAATGGGGAATATTCTCTCATAAATGAAGATTTAATCCCTTTGTGTTATTACATTAGAGAGTTAATGGCTGAATATCCCTAAGATCTAACATTGTCCTATGTACCGCGATCACAAAATTCCAAAGGAGATGCATTGGCTAACACAACAACAGCCTTGGAAGATCCAAATTAAGATGAGACAGTTATCATCCAAACCCATCATCGTGAGGTCTCACATTTTGATTAAACCATAAGGGAGGAAATTAAAGAAACCTGAACTATTTCTTAAAAATATGGTCAAACTATAGGTTGGAGAACATCCATTAAGGAATATCTTCAAAATGGGATACTTCCACCAGACAGGGATGTGAAAGAACAGATCCAACATCGAGTGACCAATTTTACACGTTATGATAGTCCAGATAAAAAAATATACTTTACACATGAAGATTTTATGGAATTATCTTCGAATGTATTGATGCAGAGGAGACTGTAGCTTTCATGAATGAAGTACATTTAGGAGCTTGTGGTACCCGCCAATCTGGGCATAGACTCTCTGATCAGATTCAAAGGCTTGGATATTTTGTCCTTCATTTACGCAGGATTGCAGAGAATTCACAATGAAATATCATCCCCTCCATGTGCATTCCAACTTCATTCATCAACCCCCGGAGTTGAAACACACAACCAAATACTCTTGTCCATTTTCCACATGAGGAAGGGATGTAGTAGGGCCTTATCCTCCTGCTACGACTAAGCAGTTCTGGTATATTCTCACATCTACTGACTTCTTATCTAAATGGGACGAGGCAATACCTCTCAATGAAGTCAGAGAAAAAAAAATTCATTTTTTTCAAAACAAATAACATCACCATATTTGTTGTCCCTCAATCTATTTTGATGGAAAATATCACAAATTTTTGTTCTTATGAAGTAAAAATGTTTAATCAGGAATATAATATCAAGTCCAACCATTCATCTCACTATCATGTAGTGTCCAATGGTTAGATAGAGGCCTTCAATAAGACTCTATCAAATATAATCCATAAGATGGTGGATAAAGATAAGAAATAATGGCCTAATAAACTTTTGGATTCTTTATGAGATTATTGGAAAACTACCTGTTCTGCTACCCAAGCATCTCCTTATTCATTGGTATATTGAACTAAAGTTGTTTTTATAATTGAATTACATTTTCCTTCTCTTAGAGTTTCAATATGTAATCAGATTTTTTCCAGATGAAAAATCTAAAAAATGGTTCAATGAGTTGGAAAGGTAAGAAGAGAAATGACTACATACTTTGCATCATCTAGAAGTATATCAGAACAAGAATAGTGCAAGCTTTTAATAAGAAATTTTTCCTTCATTCATTCTTTCAAGGGAAATTGGTGTTAGTCCTTATGACTCCAATGATACCAGGAATGAATCCCCCAAAACATGAATCAAAATGGGTTGGACATAATTCCACACATAAGGTATATTCAAATGGAGCATATTCCTTAATATTAATGGATGTAGAGCACATTATAACTCCAACCAATGCGAGATTCTTGAATAAATTCATAGGGTAATTATACAATCATGTCCTCACTGCAATACATTAAACATCACAGCCCCCACATCCTAACTGCAAGACATTAAACTACACATTACCATGTCCTAGTTACTAGGTAATAAACTGTATAACAACCGTCAGCGTCCCCTGTGCATTACGTTTAAATGTGTATCATCTTCGTCATTGTCTCATGACATTAAATAGCAGGACATCATTTTTACAACTAACATTTTTGTTATTTGATGTTAGAAGAATCCATATGAATATATCATTGACATCATCAATACTCCTTAATTGTACATGAGTCCCTCCCTTTCCATTTTCTGAGTCATATCTGCATAGAGACCATGTTTCAAAAACTATGTATGACTGGATTCTCATTTTCAATGAGATACGTAGTGATGATAGAATCACCAATATTGGGACCAACCACAATTACAAAATCATCTTATTTTTCATTTCTCCTCCAGTATATTAATCGAATCTAGAAAGAGTGTTTCCTTAAGAAATATGATTTGGTGCTTATACCATTTTATGTCTTAATATTTAACATTCTCCCATAACGTATAAAAAATCCCCCATTCATCAGGTAAAATTCAATTAGCATGAGGAATGATGGTTTGATGAACTATGCATGGCTTGATTCTCATTTTCAATGAGATACATAGAGATTCCTATAACTCAAATAATGGAACTAGTTGCAAAATAATAATCCATTTATTTATTATATAAGAATCGAATCTGCACAGGGAATTTTTTAAGAACTATAAATGATTTTATTCATTCCTCGGAGAGACACATAGTGACACATGGGTTATATCCCTTAATCGAGTCACAATATATCTATATTTTTAACATCGGTTAATTTTCATCCTTACAACATGACGTTAAACTATATGGAAATCTAATATCCATATTCTTCATTTACATCACCTTTAAATTATTAAAGAAACCCTTACTCGTCCATGTTTATCACACCGAGCATAACTCCCGTGAGCATAGTAATTGGGTAAATGGATTCTTTATATATGGTATTTCAATTTCATATGAAGTTAATAACGTCCTTAATCCATGAATAAAAATATTATACTATAATTTCCTCACTTCCTGACTTAAAAATTAATATCAAAATATTAATTCAAAGGAAACAGAGGAATTATTCATCTTACATATGATTCAGATCAATGTAAAGGACGCCAACATCATGGCCAATATAGATTCAGAATATTTCTCATGTGCATTGAGAAAAAATACCTTCCTTATATTGCACTCTTAATATTTAATATTTCCATATTCTTGTAATATTTCTTACATTTTCTAGTGATAGAGTTGCTAATATTTAAGAGCTCTATTTCCTTACTATGTAGCCGGTGCCCTTATGTGGCCTTGTAGAAGTTTCCTATATAACATGCATGTCAGTCAAAAAATTTCACTATATGGATATAAAACATATTCCCCATTTGGCCCTGCATAATATAGCACCCATAACAGGTATTTAAAAAGTGATAGCTTTTTTCATGGTAGTCATATCTTTCTCCCTTTTAATCTATTATGACAATATACAAGAATTGTAATTTTAAAATAGTCATTCATGTATACTTGTCCAATTATCGTTCTCATAATATGAGAGTCTTCATTACCATGGTTTACACATTTACCTCAACATGTGTTTAATTCACTATGAAATAACCTTGAAATCACTTGGCCACATGCTATATATTGTTTCCATTTCTAGTCCTAGTTGTATGACAAAAAACTACAGACACAATATCTATTACATTTCGGTCATACCTACTTAAACGATATATTCCTCTGATTCATTTGATATCTTGATTGGAAATACTAGTTACATTTTTAGGTTCCTTTTTCCATAAACTATACACTATTCTTCGGAAAATCTGAATCTTCATAAACATATATAGACTTTTTTAAATTGAACTTCAATCTTCAGAGAGCTCTTTTTCCTAACTATGCAGCACATACCCATATGTGGCCTTTCATATTTTTCCTATATAACATGCATGTCAATCAAAAGATGCCAATTTTTGGCTATGCAGTATATGCCTCAGTTGGCCCTGCTTAATACATATCTCAAAACGGGTTTGAAAATTAATTGTAACTTCGTTATCAGAAAAGGCTTCCTCTAATAATTGTATCCCTTATCTCATATGATTCCTCCATTCTAGAAATTCCTAAATTATAGTTTATAGTTTTCTTTTATACATGAATATGATAGTATGTTTCCCAACAAATTATCTTGAAATGGGATAGTTTTATTATACCTTTGGTCACATAAAAAGACCATAAATTAAAGCCACAATATTTCCTCACCGCATGACTCAAATCTTCACAGTACCAATGTCCACACTGCATGACTTAAAACAGAACATTATCAATTTATTAACTGCAAGATTTAAAACTAAAAAGTAGAAATGTCTTTACTGCATGTCTTAAAACAACACAGTACGATATCATAAATCTCCCCTTTTATGATAAATTTTTAGCCATTGCTCATACACCGAATTTGTATAGAAACGGTTTTCCTATTCCGGACATATGTCACTATAAAATAGCTCTTTCATTCTTAAAATTAATTTCTGTGGAAAAAACACCCATTGTGGTCTTGGGTCGCCAAAATCTTTTTCCCCTATCTATCAATAGAAAAACGTTAAATTCCCAAAAAATTCATTTACATGACTATGAATCATGTCCCCATAGGCAGTCATGCATAAGTTGCCTAACAAATAGGCCTTTCAGTCAAAATATTCATCTCTTTGGCTATACAACATATTCCCTAGTTGGACCTGCATAATATATCCCCTATAACAGGTTTTTCAAATAATTCTTACTTCATTCATAGAAAAGACACCAATTATGTTGATACATGAATTAAATTTGGTATCAAAAAAATCATGGTCGAAGATTCCCCTTTGAAATTTTTAAAGACTATTAAAGAATTTCTTATCCACAGTGTTTTATTTGGGATTTAATTCAATATTTACTATCAAAGCTATTTCGAACATAAATATTAGCCCTTTCTAGTCCAACATGCATGACTCTAAACTACTAGTAACCAAATACATGGTACTCATTAGATTTTGAACCTATGGTAGGCACTCTAAACAAAAGTCGAGTACCAACTCTCTAAACATAAATTTATGTACGATTTATGTAATATTGAGTAGTAAAAAAATTGGTCAAAAGATAAGAAAATTATGTGGTTATCTATATAACCATAGAAACAATAAAATTAATCTCATTAGGTCCCTCATCCTAATAAAGAAAATGTTGATTGTTTCATTCATGTGATTATAATAATGATTGATTAACATAATGGATTCATTATAATCATTTACCGTACATATTACAATCATGAAAAATAGAAATAAAGATTTATATGATTGAAAAAAAAATTTCATTCGTTCATATATAAATAGAGGGATATCCAAAAAATGGGGCCTCACTTTCATGAATTAGAATAAACTATCAACATGCCCTTTCATTTTTTGGAACACTTCATAATCTATATCAACTACCTGTTGAAGTTTAGATAGTTGAGAAACTCTAGTCTCCTCACCCTGACGAAGTGCTTCCTCAGTAATTGAAATGGATGTTATTCCCTCTAATTGGGTTTCTCACAAGGTCTAATTGAACTGCTCAAGCCTGTTATGAATGACCTCCAGTTGTTGTTGAAGATATAACAACTCTTTCATGGATTCATTAATTTGTTGCACAATTTCAAGTGATTTCTTTTTATGATTTACCACTGCCCCAACTACTGTAGCTTGAATGACCTCAATATTTATGAGTCATTTATCCTCTTCAAAATCTTGTCGTAGCTTATGCTCCTACTCTTGTCAGAAAATAGTCTCTTTCTTGGCATCATAAACTGGAAAATAATTAAATCCACCAAATCCCAATACGTAGAATAATACTGGGATTTTTGAAAAATGGGAAATCAATTCATATAAATTATTTTTGGAAATTATGCTCGTGATATACTGCAATGTCTTCTTATGTGACATAAAAAGAACGTATTGCACCTCTATGTCCAAATATGAGTCACTAACATGGGGTAAAATGTACAATGGAAACATGTTGCTTAAAGTGTTGCCTTCTTCTACATCTCTTGGGATAGTTGAAGCTTCACCTTCTGATCTTGGAGCAGATAACCCAAAATGATAAATAAATTTCTTTATTAGTTTAAAATATATGAAAAATATATGATTTATATAGTTGATTATATTTACCCAAAAACAAGTCAGCTACTTGAGTGGATTCATCCCTTGATTTCTCAGATCCAGTGTTTTGAGAATATGTTTCTTGAGAAGTGGAATTTCGTTGAATTTCCTCATTTTTGACATTTGTAGGCTTTGGAACATCTCTTGATGAAGGATCATCTATAGGTATTTCTCCATTCCCATTGGAAGGATAAAGTGGAAAACCATATTCCTGAAGAGCCTTTGAAACATTTTCTGTAGATAAAGCTATATAAGGTGAAATTTATTGTAAATAATCATGTAAAAGAACAAATTATGTATGGAAAATGAATGAATAGGGACTCATACCCTTAAAATACCTTATGAAAATCACCAAACCCCATGATGGAACATGGAATATCAATATTTTGACTAAGGGTGTCAATCATTTTAGTGTATAAAACTTGATATGTTACAACATCCTCACTATTTAAGGTATCCAACAAACATTGGTTGATGACCAAATTGGATATTCTGACATTTTGAATAAATTTTGCTTCCTAATATGGTTAGTTATTTTATTTTTTACTCAACAAAACTATTTCATTTAAAAAAATGTGCATAATTAAAATAAGACCATTAGGTTTTGATTTTTATATGATTGTTGGTCAATATGACCATTGGAAACTAAATGTTGCGATTATTATCTGTAAATACAATTGATCTTGGATAATTAATATAGAAAGGATATTTTATGGCCCCATCCAGTAGTCTCAGGCCGATCGATTCCCATCTAACGGATCGTGAGAAGGTGGTAGCACCTTTGGGCAGTACCCTGAACTAAACCCAAGCCAAACATCATCTGGTGAAGTTGGAACAGAATCACCTTCGTGAGATGTTCATGGTGATAGAAATCACAACTTGGGCAGTGTTGGCTAAGCAGCCCCAAGATTCTTTCACCCTAGCACACCATACACTTAGATCCTATGCTGGTGTTAGAAGGGGCTATCTAACGAGACCGTAACTCCCTTGTGTAATCATTTGATTTAAATAAAAATTGTGATTTCATCTTATGGTGATGTTTTTGAATTTTCAAGTTTCCGGATAAATATTGTATGCATATTATTGATGTATTTTAGAAAAAGGATATTTTAAAAATAATTATGTAAACTTTAAATAATTAATAATGTGTAATTATTTTCAAAAAATGGTCTTTTACAGTTATGTTCAATATGAAATTTAGAGTCTAATTAGATCAACATAATTTTTTATGAATAGTAAATTATGAATAGTGATTTTATGCTTATGATTAGTAATGTGATCAAATTTATTATGTACCCTCAATTAAGAAAGTATTATTATAATATTGTCACCTTGATTAAAAAATGTGATTCAATAAAATAGGTAAATAACTGTTCCAGAATGTAGTGGTGAACTATTAGTTTGTTTCTGCTGAATTGTGTTTTTTATAATAATAATTAAATTAAAAATATTTAGAAAACTATTTTCATAAAATGGAGTTCATTTTTGAAATCTGATATGCAATATTTGGTTGTGGTGAATTTTTTGGATTTTTATGAGAAAGATGAAATTTCAGTGAATAGTGATAATATAGTTTTTGATTTTCTGGTGTTTAATGAAATCATTAAGGATGTAATAATTATGCAAAAATTCTGGTCGACTAATGAATAGTAATATAAGTTATTAGGTGTCCTAAGTGACCAATACTGTGGGAAAATACTTTGGGCATGCCCATGGTTTTTCCAATTCCATTGATGAATTGTCCGTTGGCAATTAAGGATTTTCGTCTCACTTATCCTATAAATACAAATCCTTTACCTAAATAATTTCATTTAAAAATACTCCCCAATGATTTTATGGTCACTTTACCTACCAAGGAGTCCATCCAGGGTTTCCTCAATCCTCCCAATGTCCCGGCCTTCATGATTTCGAAGTTACTCTTCAATGTAAGGGATCCTACCTCTCTCTTTCTTTTCAAGTACTCTTTTGTATGTTATTTCATTTGAGCCCCATTTACTTATGATAGGTTATGTTATTTTATATTAATATTAATTCCCTTTTCGTGATCATATGATGATACATCACCTCTTACTCTCATCATTTCGTTTTATGAATGTTTAAGTGATGATGATAGGCTGCTGAATTTTTGTAGGAGATTCTTCCACCCTTCTCATTTTTCAAGTACTATTTTCCTGTCATTTCTTTCAGGTTCATTTTCATTTGTTGGTATATGATCTTATATATCTATAATACTATTCTTTTTATTTTCATATGATGAGATCCATTGGTGAATCACGTTGGAAATTTTTTAATGAATCCTTAGGGTTGGACCTTGGTGATACGAAAATGATTGTCTATGATAAATGTTTTAGCCACGTATTTAAATTATAATACATGTTATTATTATTATGATATGACTCATTATATCTTTGTCATGAATTAATGTTATTTATCATGACTTTATTGATTTATCTCATGTTCACAAGTAAAATGTTTATCTTGTTTCCCTTACTGGGCCTTCTTCTCACCCTTTCCTTTGATGTATGCTCCCTGGTTTTGAGATGTTATAATGAACTTTGGATGAACAATTAATAAGCATTAAAAGTGGTTTATAATAATCTTTTTGTTGTTTTCATGTATTATGATCCTAATATCCATGACACTAGACTTTAATGATCCTCTGTTTGTAAAATGTAAAGAAAAGTTATGTAATAAAAATACAGGTTGTTATAGTTGGTATCAACGGATAGTGTAGCTATTTATTTGAATTAGGATATGAAAAATTTAAGAATAACCCTATATAAAAGATTAAATATAGGAAATATTTCTAGTATTTTTCTTATTATTTACTATGTGGGTTATCATCAAAATACACCCCTATCTGAAATTGAGCAGGTAGAGGTGGCTCTGTCACAAATGTACATAGGGGTAAAAACTGAAAACACTACTTTGAGCTAGACCCAAATGGGAACTGGTACACGACAACGGGTATTGATGCACTCTTGGTTACGACGCTCCAAGGGGATATGTTTGGTTAATCGAACGATATTTATGAATCATTATGAAGGAATTATAAAATAATGTAATTTTCTAAGCATGATGTTTTAAGACATAAAATCCTTTTTAGATAAAAAATTCGTAAATGAAATAAGTTTATCATGAATGATTTATTCATTTAGAAAACATCCCCATCGTCTAGGAATACATTGGTGTATTTCATAAGGAGTTACTCTGACCTACAACAGAAAGAGAGGTAGAGATCTCCATTGAACTCGTAACTGGATCTTATCCGATGACAAAGACCCACTAAAGGATGGAAAATTTGGAGCTATAAGAATTAATGAAACAACTTCAATTTCATTTGGAGAATGAGTTTATCCGACCATGTGTCTCTCCATAATAAGAACAAGATCACTTTGTGAAGAAGAAGGATGGATCGATGCAGTTATGCATTGATTATAGAGTACTAAAAGGGATCACATTGAAGAACAAATACTCTCTTCCAAGAATTGATGACTTTTTTGACCAACTACATAGGACTCAATTTATTTTCTACGATTTATCATCTTTCTGGTTATCATCAATTGAGGGTGATGAATGATGATATTCCAAAAACAACCTTCCAATCAAGATATGGGTATTTTGAGTTTGTTGATATTCCCTTCGGACTGAATAATGCACCTTTAATTTTTATAGACCAAAAATAAGTTGATTTTTGAAACTTATGTTTATAAAATGGATATCCTTTCTATAGGAAAATGATTTTTTGAATAAATAATAATGGTTATTTTGGATGATGTTTTCACTTTTGGAGTACAATATTCCTAAGGGAAATAAAATACCATAGGATTTAAATTGTGGAGGAATGGTTGACTTTTTTTAGAATTTAAGTAATTATTATGGACATATTGTGATTGAGGATATTTCAGGAAATTTATGAACCTTGTATAGATAATATGTGAATAGATTAATTTGACATTAATATGAGACTTTAATAGTAGTCGATGTTATTTGGAGATAAATTTTACGATTTATTTGGGAAGACTATGTGATTAAATCCTTCTACGTTTTTGTTCCAATCTTAGTTGGGATTATTCTGAAGAATTTTACGTATGATAGTGTATTGAATGGTCTTTCTGGAACAGTGGGTACATGGTGATGAATTTTGGATATTAATAGTCATATTTTTTTAATGAAGGATTATACTTTTTGGAGTTTATATGATCTCAGACAAATCTTTTTAGTTTTACTTGATGAATAATGTAAAGGGAAAATATAGTTATTTTTTGTTGGATTATGTTATTCTCTAGAATATTATTCTTATGATTTTGATGTGCCCAATTCCTTTTGAATGCTCATTGTTTAGAGAAAATATTAGTGTTGGTGGAAACATATTAAGGGATGAAACTATACCTGAAGGTAAGTATATATCCTTATGTTTTTATTCTATGTAGTAAATGAATTCCCCAAAAATATGAAAAGGAATGTAAAACAAAAACATTGTTGGTTTATGTTTCCTACTAGGTGATCAAAGACTGTTTAGAACATCTTATGTTTGTGATCTTCTTGTGGATAAGTTTCTCCTAATAATGTTTTCTATCACATTCCATCATAAAGTGACCCTTTGTTTTCTCATCCATATACATGTTTCCATACATGGAATCCTTGTATGGGTAAACTCGGGTGAAATTTGTACTTCCCTTTCATTCTATCAAGGTAATAGTTTAACTGACTCCTTTTCTGATGTAGTACATTCAATGAAATTTCCATGCCCAATTTTAAAATTGCAAGGACGTAATTTATTTACTGGGGAAGATTGGTACGACCCGAAACTTTGAATAATTTTTGTTTCCTAACATGGTGTGTTATTTTATTTTATACTCAACAAAACTATTTCAATTAATAAACTGAGTATAATTAAAATAAGACCATTGGGTTTCGACTGTTATATGATCATTGGTCAATATGACCGTTGGAAACTAAATGTTTCGATTATTGTGTATAAATACAAGTGATCTTGGTTAATTAATATAGAAAGGAGATTCGATGACCCCATCCAGTAGTCTCGTCCTGATCAAATCACATCTGAATGAACTCGGGAAGGAGGTATCACCTTTGGGATTTTCCCTAGACCAAACCCATGTTGAACTTAATCATCAGAAGCATGAACATAACCGCCTTCGTGAGAATTTCAAGCTAATAGAAATCACTATTTTGGAAATGTTCTTCGAGCCTACCAAAGACTCTATCACCCTTGAACACCATAATCTTAGGTCCTCTAATGGTGTTTTAATGTTATATGTTACGAGACTATAACTTCCTTGTGTAATTGTTTGATTTAAATAAAAATTGCGATTTCTTTTTATGGTGAATTTTTTCAATTTTCAAATGTCCGGATAAATATAGTATCCATATTTTTGATGAATTTTAGAAAAAGTATATTTTAAAAATATTTATGTAAACCTTAGTTAATTAATAATGTGTAATTATTTTCAAAATAATGTCTTCTATTGTTAAGTTAATTAAGAAATTTAGAGTCTAATAAGATCAATTTAATTTTTTATGAATATTAAATTATGAATAGTGATTTTTCCCTTATGATTAGTAATGACATCCAATGGATTAAGTAACCTTACTTAATAAAGTATTAATATAATCTGGGCACCATGATTAAGCAATGTGATTCAATAAAATAGGTAAATAAATGTTCTATAATGTACTAGTTATGTATTAGTTTTTTTCAGTTGAATATTGTTTTTTATTTTTAAAATTAAATTAAAAAAATTAGAAAATTATTTTCACAAAATGGAGTTCATTTTTGAAATCAGATCATCTATATTTGGTTAAGGTTAATTTTGGGATTTTTCTGAGAAAGTTGAATTTTCAGTGAATTGTGAAAATATAGATTTTGAGTTTTGGGTGTTTAATGAAATCATTAAGGATGTAATAATTATGCAATAATTCTGGTAGAATTATGAATAGTAAGATAATTTATGAGGTGTCCCATGTGTCCAATACCATGGGAAAATACAATCGGAATGCCCATGGTTTTTCCAATAAAACCGATCAGGTGTCCCTAGGCAATTAAAGCTTTGTCCCCTCACTTGTCCTATAAATACCAATCCTATCAGTCATTCATTTCATTTCCAAATCCTCCCCAAAGATTATATGGTCTCTTTACCTCCCATGGATTCCTCCCAAGGTGCCCTCAAGCCTCCCATGTTCCCAACCATCATGCTTTCGAAGTTACTCTTCAATGTAATGGATCCCACCTCTCTCTTTATTTTCAAGTACTCTTTTGTATGTCATTTCATTTAAGCCCCATGATATTTTTTTGGGGATGTTATTTTATATTCCTATTACTGCAATTTTCATGGTCATATTATGAGATATCCTCTCATTATAAGGACTCAACCTTAAACCTTGCAATATATTGAACTAAATGAATAATTCACATTGAGGATATTTTCAAGGTTAGAGTTTAAGAGGATTAGAACATAACTATTACATTACAACTATAATATTACTAGTCTACACTACTACTCAGTATCCATTCCTTTAATAAAATAAAAACTCTTAAAAAGAAACATGTCCACTTCCATGTTTTAGACAACATGACTTTCCGAGGATCCCATGTTGACCCAATTCACCTTTATGTCATGTGGAAAACATTTCAAAAACATGGGATGAGTATAAAAATCTCAATAAGGGTTATACAATAATTGAGGAAAACATTATCCCATCAATATATACAAATCAATTAAACCAAAATTTTCAATCGTAACATACCTTATAAAATCTTATGATTTATGAATAAGACACACAAATCATAAATCATAAAGGTTAATTATGGCATCTATTTCAAACTTACATTGAAGATATTAAAGAAACATAGGGAGTTAAACTTGGAATACCCATAATAATATATTCCCTAAATCTCCTAGAAGAAACGTCACGTTTACCTCCGTCACATTACCCAATGCATTGGAGAGCTATCTCGGGCTCACCTGCCATAGGTTTATTATGGAACCACCCATATACGTAAACAATTCCAAATAAACATAACATAATCATAACACCAAACACATGTACAAATGAAATTTAACATTTCCACATTTGAATATCTCTAATTACGATAATGAAATAAACAATGCTTTATCAGCTCATTATCAAAACCATTTAAAAATAAATTTTTGAATCAATGTGTCCCATACCATTTTGAATATTTTAAATGAATTATCGTTTCAAAACAATAATGTATTTATAAATAAATCCAAAAACACATTTTCAAAATATGGAAATCAATGTTATGTATTTAGAAAAATAAATCTTTTAAACATTTAAAATGATATTTTAGTTAAAGAGTTTTTTTTAACAAAAATAGAGACACTTGAATACAGATAATTGGGGAATAACATTTGATCAGAACATTATAATATCATGTGAATAAAATTATTCATAATATAATATGTCAAAATAATTTATATACACCATATAAGAGTGAATTCATGAATAAAAACAATAAAAACTCAGTGGAAATGTAGATTGAGATGAAATTCTTTATGAAGATGGTATCCTTAAATTAATGATAAATAAATCACCTAATTATGTGTGACATTTATAAATACACCCAATATAAGTGTATATTAAGTGTAAAACAATCATTGGTCATTCACACATATTCATATGTTTACATATTCAATAAGTATAAGTTGATCCCGACGAAATGATATTGGGTTAAGTGGTTCCCTTGTAAACATTCAACATCCTAACTGCGTCTCTTTAAAATACAGAAAGTGATCTTATTAGATAAAAAGGGAATCATATAACATAGAGAAATATTTTACATCAATAAGGATATATAATTACAAATCCCAATAAGATGTAAATTAAAACACATAACACAAAAGAAGTCTTTTAAAAAAGGAGGGTGGAAGGTTCCCTTACCGACTTGGTAACATACAAAACATACATCACATGAAAGAAGAATAATAAAATGAAGATATAAATACTCATAAATGAATGTATATAACAAAAAGTGTAAAATAATTCATAGTACATATGCCACACATAAAGAAATAGTGGCCAATATAACATGAATCTCAGAGGAATAAAAAGTGAGATGAAAAACCCATATTTCATTGTAATCAGTCGAGTCGTATGACCAAAATTTAATAACCACAACATTAATCATAGAATACCGAGAATATAAATAGAATCATGATAATATATATCAAATGGAATTAAAAAATACACCACTTGGAATAAATTGATGGAGAACAATGGAAATCTCATGAAATTAAAAGTGAGATAAGAAAATCCATTACCTCATGTCCGACATGACTCGATCGTTCTTTAATATCCTAAATAATAAACTAAAGTTAATTTATAATTTCTTAAGAACATTTTTATATTTTATTATTCCTTTTATATCACTTATTACCATGTTATAAATATTATGTAATCATTTAAGTGAATAACGTCCATTTCGCCAATATTTGGTACTTGAGAATAAATATACAACTTATATTTACAAGTTGTCCATGTGGTCAATAGTCCATTATATCAAGAATGATATTCATTATTGAGATATCATATATATAATATATATCATATATATATATATTAATAAAAGTACATAACATTTGGAGGTAAGAAATGAAACGCACCGTTCATGGAGACGATAAGTCGTATGTACGCATGAACGCTACTTTCATTTCTATTTCTTATTTTAAAGGAATTAAAACATAATGATACATAGGTATATTATAATTATAGTATAATATCATATATTATATAATTAACTCCATCCTTTATACATCCCGAATAAGGCATTAACGAGTCACATCACATGAAGGGGGCAGTAGTCCTCACTTCCTCAAATGAGATTATCGTATTTTCCCACTATGAAACCATAAAGGTGTGCTATAAATGGAAAGTACAGAAGAATAACGAAATCATAAACATAATATTTATCATATATAAATACAGTTCCTCCATAATGGACACCATGGGAGGTAGTAAGTGGTAATTGAACAATCATCGCCTCATGAGGCGTTAGTTTGCAATCCACATAAGGATAATATTCTTCACCCATTAGATGGAGGTGTGTGTAAGTGTAGTTAAAATGATTCTTATAAAAACATCCTAGTATATTTAGGATATTTTTTTGTTACAAAAGTATGGAATAAAAAGATTTTAGGGTTTAGAGAAGTAGAATAAAAGAAAACAAATTAAGAGAAACTGTTACCTTTAATTTGGGTAACTCCATTTGGTTTGAACCAAAGGACTTCTTGAAGTGACTTCTGATTAACGTAAGGCTTTTAGGTGGAGGAGATAGATGTAGGAATCTTAATTGGGAAGTGTTTGGACGTTCCAAATTGCTTGATAGGTGTGAATAATTGGTTATAAGTGGTCTTCTTTTATAAGGGTGAGGGGTGGGGGGCTCTATAGGAAAGTGTGAAAATATTATTTAATAATATAATGATATTCGGTTTCAAAATGTCCAAAAATAATTATAGTATGAGATTTTATTACTCATGGTCTAAATATAATCATCCAATAGGAATTGGACTGGTTTTGGATAATATTTTAATCATTATATTCTTATTTTTTTTAAAACCATAATTAATGAGGTAAATACTGCATCATTATCGTGTCATGAATAATTTAATTTATTCGATGTCTAAAAATTATAAAAAAAATACTATCATGTAGGAATATTTTTATATTTCCAATTAATATTTATAGAAAAAATTATTTTTTATATAAAACCATATAAAAATTAATTTACTAAAAGAGTTATGTTTATGTCATTTTTTCCATTATAGTAAATTAATTAATCTAATGTGGCATTATCTTTATTAATTGACTCCATAGGGTCCCAAAATCAACCCAAGGATGAAACTGGTCAGCCATTACTCATCCAGTAAGGTTAGGAGAAGTGTTAAGAAAATTTTTAATTTTTATAATATTCTTTTATCCACAAATTACACTATTTACATTTAACATCGGCAAATAAAAGTAAAAAGTTACTATTCAACAAAAAAACATCATCTTATTGAAAAACATTTTACTTATTGATAACAACCATGTATTTTGGGTTTTCGATATTAAATTCACAGATGTGGTAAAATTTCATTTAATGGAAAAAGTCAGTTGTTTAATTACCACTAAGTGGTTTCACAATTCATCAAAAATTGATATTTTTTAGAAAAATACCAAAAATTCAGCCAAAGATATATTTGATATTAGGAATTCGGAAATGTAGTATATTTTTCGAAATTAAAAACATATATGTGGAATTAATTAATTTTAATATTAATTCTCATTATCAATACAAATAGAGTGTTTTTAATATACAATAACTTTCAAAAGATTGATACTTGTTTAAGTCCAATTTCAAAGTGAAATTAATTCCAATTACCATCATTGGATTAAATGGTAAAAATATATTTTAGTTTCACTTTAAAACCAATTAAAAAGATAATCTATCCATATATATAAATTATAATAAAGAAACTTTAGAATTTAAATACAATATTTTTTACTATTCATTAAAAATTGAACTTTATCAGAAAAATACCAAAAAATCACCCAATGTAAAATTTGATGACCCTATTATAAAGAAGGATTTTATTTGGAAAAATAGAATGTATTAATGTTACCAAAACTATATTTACTGATGGTTCGCCATTAAAAGGTGTTAAATTGGCCTTTTAATGTAAATTATGCTTAAAAGTAGATTCATTCATATTTTAAGCCTCTAACATTTTATTAGATAAATGTAAATACATTTAACAAACTTGTATAATCATATTGTTGTTAGTTTTCATCATTCCCACCAATACAACGGCTAGGAGTTAACTATTATTTTAAATAAGAATATTATATTATTAGTGTGCAATGTATGATTTCAAAAAAACTTGTTGTTGCGTATTGGGTACACAATCGAACATAGAAACCCTTTTAAAGTAATATTAATATTTAAATCAAAAATATTTATAAATATGAAAATTTCATATTCATTATTTACCTGGGATGTTACATCCTTCCCCCCTTTTGAGAATTGTGTCTTCAAAATTTTAAAATTGGGATCGGAAACATCCTTGAAACCCCCACATCGGAAAAGGAGAAAATTACACTATCACCATAAAAGAATGAAAGAAAATTAAAAAGGTCACCTGAGACAATAGATACTTGTTTCCCATGAAAACATGGATATGGAAGAAAAAAAGGTTCATGCTATGATGTTGAGTGAAAGAAAACATGTTTAAGAGAATTTTAACCACCATAAAATCACAAATTTGGGATGGGTTAAATGGTATTTGATTCCCCAATAGTAAAAGATAACAGAAAACGTTTTTTTAAGTCACTTTTAATTGAGGAATTTATTTTTGAGCTTAAATAAATCATAAGGATACATACATACTGGTCATGTATACTTTCATCTCTTACTAGATTTCTTACAAAAACACATATTTTATCTAAAATATGAGTATTTAGGATGCCTTGATCGCATTAAGAGCGCTATAATCAACTTCTTGAGAATCACCTAATCCACAAAAGATGAACTATATATTTATCATTCCTTTAGACCATAACCAAAACCCAAACTATTTTTAGAAGATGAGATAATCCCCAAAAGGATAATCCTTTATAAAATTAAATACTACAATTATTCTCCAAAATTCAATAAAAAGAACGCAAGGTTCAAGAAAACCATTAAATAAACTGATATCCATTAAGTTATCCAAAGTAATCAAAAATATGATTGAAACTCAAATCTCTATAGAATTTGATGACATATTTCTCCAAGGTAAATCATAACACTTATCTTCAAATAACATTAGTTACTCCAAAAGTCTCATACTGAAAAGTAATTAACCTAATCACATATCCTCTATGATAAGTTTATCATTTCCATAGATAACCCAAAATCAATTTATTCCTAATTCATAAGATCATATTACTAAAAAGAATTAGTCTTACTAACTAGGGACTTCACATAGTCCAGTGGTAGGTGATAAATACTAGGCACACATTGGTTGTGGGTTCGATTCCCCCAGCTTCATCTGACCTGACGGGTTGTCACACGGTTTGCGTGTTGTCCCTTTTCAAAAACTACATAATTTTATAACATTCCCAAAAAAGAGATAAATTCATCAAAAATAACCATAGCATATTTTAACCACAAAGGTTATCTAATAACATTCGTTTTTCATCCCAAAATGCATTAACTAGTAATTACCTCAAATTCAAGGATCATATAAACCAAAATGGTTCTTTATAACTATATACAGAAAAGAAAATATAATTATTCCTTGAATAAAATTTCCATATTTCAAACATTAGGGTTACAAATACTAAAAAAAGTATTCGAATGTAATATGATCATCAAAAAATCCTTAATACTTTTAAGAATTTCACTATCCTAAAATCTACCATGACTCATGAATCCCTTATATGTTGACTTCTTACTCATTCAGCATTATTCATGATCCATTAACTGTTCCTTTCTATCTTATTCGTAAATACTTATTTCATACAAAAAATCATGATTCATATCCTAAAATTTCAATAATAGGAAAACATATCTTAGGAAATAATCCATACCTTTCATTAGTCATTGTCAGTTTGTTCATCCTCAATCAGAATGGCATTAGGTATTGGTAAATAAAAATTTGTACAATCTGGTTGATCCCATAATCGAAAACTCTTCATAGGACATGTTTTTTCATAATGACCATGCACACCCCATTTAAAACATTTAATTGATCATTATGAAAGAAATTATTTCCCCTTCCTAGAGTCAACTAGATGCTTCCTTTTTCCATGGTAGGTTCTTACTTTATGACCTTCATTTCCACATATATATCTTTTTTATGTCCCCTTGAAACATTTTCCTATGTGTTACTTTCAACATCAATTACATATATGTTTTTGAACATACTTACCTTTATGATTATTACCTAAACATAAATAGGGATTTGTTTCTCGCATATATGGTGTCTTATATAAATCACTAAGGTTAAGGTGGTCAATCATGACTCCAGATAGTTGGTTGAGAATAACCACAAGAGTTCTCATTGTATCTCCCATATCATTCAGTTTCTCTATCATAAAACTGTCAAAATTTTCTTCACATCCACTGTTAATTTGGTGCCTGCTAGATCTAGCCATTTACTAAAACCAAAAATATCAGTGTGAGCATATCAGTAAAATCATCATATAATATCTTGTGAGTAGGGTAAACACTATGTTAAAATTATTCATGTTATCTTAAACTCATTCACTTTATCTAAAAAACTATGACTCTTTCTGAAATCCTAACCATCATGGTAATGTCACTTACGCTTAAATAATACCCAATCCTCCAAATTTATCTAAATCGTCCTCTAATACAAACTATAAGGAACTGGACTTAAACCTTGCTTAATATTGAAATAAATGAATAATTCACATTGAGTATTTTTCAGGTTTAGAGTTATAGAGAATTAGGCCATAACAATTACATTACTACTAGAATATTATACGTAGACACTACTACTCAGTATCCATTTATAAAAAAATAAACGCTCTTAAAAAAACATGTCTAGTTCAATGTTTTATACATCATGACTTTTCCTTGATCCCATCCTTGACCATATTCATCATTAAGTATTGTGGAAAACATTTAAAAAACTTGGTATGCGCATAAAAATATCTATAAGGGTTATAAAATAAGGAAGGAAAACATTATCCGATCAATAAATACAAATCAATGAAACCATACTGTTCAATAATAACATACCTTATGAAATCATAAGATTTATGAATAACACACACAAATAATAAATCCTAAAGGTCGATTATGGCATCCATATCAAACTTAAATTGTAGATATCAGAGCTATGTAGGCAGTTAAACTTGGAATACCCATCAAAGTATATTCCCAAAATCTCTTAGGAGAAACATCACTTTTACCTCTATCACGTTACCCAATGCATTGGAGAGCTATCTCGGTCTCACCTGCACTAGGTTTATCACGGAACCACCCTTATACGTAAACAATTCCCATTAACCATAACATAATAATAACACATAACACAAGTATAAATGAAATATAATATTTCCACATTCCAATATATCCAATCATGATACATAAATAAACAATTAATTATCAAATCATTTTCAAAACCATTTAAAAATAGATTTTTGAATCAAAGTGTCCCATACCACAGAGATTATTTTAAATGAATTATCATGTGAAAACATTAATGTCCATATAAATAAATCCTAAAATACATTTTGAAAACATGGACAGTAAGGATATGTATTTAGAAGAATAAATATTTAAAAAATTTAAAACAATATTTTATTTAAAGTGTTTTTTTAACAAAAAGAGAGACACTTGAATACAAATAATTGGGGAATAAAATTTGATGGGAACATTATAATATCATGAGAATAAAGGGATTCATGATCTAATATGTCAGAGGATAGTATATACACCATATAAGAGTGAATTGGTGAATAACGACAATGAAGTCTCAGTGGAAATGTAAATTGAGATGAAATTCCTTATGCAGATAGTATCCTTAAATTAAGGATAAATCAATTAGATAATTATGTGTGTCAAATATAAATATACCAAATATAAGTGTATATTATTTTTAAAACAATAATAGTTCATTCACACATATTCATAGGATTACATATTAAATAATTATAAGTTGATCCCAAAGAATTGAAATTGTGTTAAGAGATTCCCTTGTAAAAATTTGATAGTCTAATGGTGTAACTTTAAAATTTAAAAATTTAGCTGATGATATAAAAAGGGAATCTAATCACTTGGAAAATTTTTTTACATCAATAAGGATATAGAAGAACATATCCCAATAATATGTCAATTAAAAGACATAACAAGAAGAAGTCTTTAAAAAAAAGGAGGGTGAAGGGATCCCTTACCGATTTGGTATCTTACAAAACATATGTCACATGAAAGAAGAATGATACAATGAAGATTTAAATACTCATAAATGAAAGAATATTACATAAATAGAACAATCATGGATAGTATATATTCCACAAAAAAGGAAATAGTTTCCAATATAGAATGAATCTCATGGGAATAAAAAGTGAGATGAAAAACCCTTACATCGTTATAATCAATTGAGTCGTATGAACAAAAGGTAATAACCACCAAATTAATCATATAATTCCATGAATATAAATAGAATGATGATAATATAGATCAAATTTTAGTACAAAATACACCACATGAAATAAATAAGTGTGGAAAAATGGAATTCTCACGAAATTATAAGTGAGATAAAAAAATCCCTTACCTCATGTCTGACTTGACTCGATCGTTCATTAATATCCGGAATAATAAAATAAAGTTAATTTATAATTTATTAATATAATTTTTCAAGTTTATTATTCCTTTTACATCACTTATTATGATGTTATTAATATTATGTAATCATTTAAGTTAATAATATCCATTTTTTCAATATTTGGTACTTGAGTAAAAAATGGACACCTTATATTTACGTGTGGTCCATGTGGTCAATATTCCATTATATCCAGAATGATATTAATTATTTAGATATCATATATATCATATATCCATTATATTCATTTATTTATAAAATTACATTACATTTGGAGGTAAGAAATGATATGCACTGTTCATGGAGACGGTAAGCCGTACATACGCATGAACGCTACCTTCATTTATATTTCTTATTTTAATGGAATTAAAACATAATTATACATAGGTATATTATGATTATATTATAATATAAAATATAATATTATTTATTCTATCCTTTATACATCCCAAATAAAGAATTAACGAGTCACATCAAATTGAGGGGGGAATAGTCCGAACTTCCTCAAATGAGATTGCGGTATTTACCCACTATGGAAACCATAACCGTTTACTATAAAAGGGAAGTAAATAAGAATAATAATATATTAAACATAATATATATATCATATATAAATACAGTGTCATCATAATTTCCACCATAAGAGGTTGTAAGAGGTAATTGAACAATCATCATCTATTGAGGTGTTAGTTTTCCATCCACAGAAACATTATGTTCTTCACCCATTAGATGATGGTGTGTGTCAATGTAGATCAAATACTTCTCATAACAAAATACTAGTATATTTAGTATATTGGTTCTTTGTCAAAATAAAGGAATAAAAATAGTTTAGGGGTTGGATATGTAAAATAAAAGAAAACAAATTAAGAGAAACAGTTACCTTTAATTTTTGTAACTCCCTTTTGTTTGAATCGAATGACTTCTTGAAGTGCCTAGATTATAAGGTAATTCTTCTAGGTGGAGTATAGGGATGTTGGGAGATTAATTTGGATGAGTTTGGACGAGGAAAATGTCTTGAGAGGTGTGAGGAATTTTTTAGATGTGGACTCCTTTTATAAGGGATAGGAGGGGCTCTTTAAGAAGGTGTGAAAGTATTATTTTATAATATAATGATATTAGGTTTCTAAAGGTCCAAAAATCATTATATTAGAAAAAAAGATGACTAATGGTCGAAATATAATCATCCAATAGTAATTGGACATGTATTAGATAATATTTTAATCATTATAATATTATTTATTTAAATTATTTATAATTGAGGTAAATATTGCATCATTATTGTGTCATGGATAATTTAATTAATTAGATGTATAAAAATTATAAATAAAATACTATCATGTAGGAAATATTTTTATATTTCCAATGAATATTTATAGTCACAATTAATTCGTATATAACACCATATAAAAATTAATTTACTAAAAGGGTTTGGTTAATGTAATTTTTTCCATTGTAGTAAATTAATTAATCTAAAGTGTCATTATCATTCATAAGTGGCTAAATGTGGTCCCAAAATCGACCCATGGATGCCCATGGTCAAACAATAAGCATCCAATATGTTTAATGCATGTTTTAAGATAATTTTTAATTATTATAATATTTTTTTAACCTTGAATTACCCTATTTACCTTTAACCACGGTAAATAAACCTAAAAAGTAACTATTCACCAAAAATTATTTTCATCTTATTGAACAACATTTTACTTCTTGATAACAACCATGTATGTCGGATTTTTGAAATTCAATTCACATAAGTGTTAAAATTTCATTTTATTGAAAAATTCAGTTTTTTTAACTACCACTAAGTGGTCTCACTATTCATCAAAAATTAATGTTTTACATAAAAATAAAAAAAATTAGCCTATGCTATATTTGATATTCCAAATTCAAAAATGTAACATCCCAGTCAAATAAATAATATGAAATTTTTATATTTATTAATATTTTTGAATTAAATATTATTTTTACATTAAAGGGGTTTCTATGTTCGATAGCGTACCTGATACGGAACAACAAATTAATTTGAAATCTTACGTTGCACACTAAGAATATAATATTATTATTTTAACTTGTTGATAACTCCTAGAAGTTTTATTTTTAGGAATGAACCAAAATCTCATCAATATGATTACACATGTTTGTTAAAGGTAATTACATTTATCCAATAAAACATAGAGGCTTAAAATGTGAATGAATCTAATTTTAAGCATAATTTACATTAAATGGTCGATTTACCGCCTTTTAATGGCGAAACCTATTTTAATATAATTTATTTCAATTTAATATATTCCATTTGATGAAATAAAATATTTCTTTAGAATGGGGACATCATAATTTACTTTGTGTAATTTTTTGGTATTTTTCTAGATAAAGGTCATTTTTTAATGAATAGGGAAAATGTTGTATTTTAATTCAAAAGTGAATTTTAATCTAATTTATTTATATGGTTATATTATCTATTTAATTGTTTTTAAAGTGAAATTAAAATACGTTTTTATCATTTAATCCAATTTTGGTCATTGGAATTAATTTCACTTTGATATTGGACATAAACAAGTATCAATCATTTGATAATTATTGTTTCTTAAAAAAACGCTATTTGTTTTGATAACGGGAATTAATTGTAAAATTAATTTATGCCACTTCTATGTTTTCAATTTTGAAAAAATAGACATAATTTTTGAATTCGTAATATCAAATATAGCTTAGGCTCAATTTTTTGTATTTTTCTGTAAAACTTTAATTTTTGATGAATAGTGAAACCACTTAGTGGAAGTTAGAAAAAAGGACCTTTTCATTTAAATGAAATTTTACCACTTCTGGGAATTTAATTTTAAAAATACGACATACATGGTTGTCATTAGTATGTAAAATTTTGTTCATTAAGATGAAAATAATTTTTGGTGAATAGTAACGTTTGGCTTTCATTTACCGCGGTTAAAAGTAAATAGGGTAATTCAAGGTAAAAATAAATATTATATCAATTCAAAATTACCTTAACACTTGTCCTAACCTTATGGGATGAGTAATGACCGACCATGGGAATCCTTGGGTCGATTTTGGGACCCCATGGAGAAAATTTTAACAGATAATGAAACTTTAGATTAATTAATTTAATGTAAAGGCAAAAATGCCATAAACAAAAATATTTTAGTAAATTATTTTTTATATGTTTTTATATAAATAATATTTTTGTCTATAAATTTTCATTGTAAATCTAAAAGGATTTCCTACATTATAGTATTTTAATATAATTTTTAGACATCGAATATATTAAATTATTCATGACACAATAATGATGCATTATTTACCTCATTATTAAATGATTTAAATAAATATGATTATAATGAATAAAATATTATCAATGTAATGACCCGCAAATTCCAAGGAAATTTTTTTCTTAATTTTATTTGGAATTTTACAACAACACTGTTTTTGACGGCGCTTGATTGTGAGGCCCGGTGTCCTCGAAATCAATTTCCGAAGTTTGGCTCAGGTACGTTCAATGAACGGACGATCGGGGTTTTCTAACTTTTGAACTGGTGCTCAGAATTGAATTCTGAGGGCACCAATGGAATCACAGCGCCGGTAATTGCTTAGAAATGCCTCTTCTGGAGTTGTGTTTGCTCGGGTGTGGTTTTTAATTTTCGGGTTTAAAGTTAAGAAATAAAATAATTGTACGACAAACTTTATTTTATTTCACTTAATCCATTTGGAAGCCACCTGAAAGCCACTTAAAGCTGCTTAAGTGGATTTGTTACGGATAGGGTGCTATCCAAAAATATCCTACCCTCTTGGTAGGATATTTGTGAGGTGGGACCCACACGAACCCCGCCGTTTATTTTCCGCTAAGTAACGCACCCGCGAAAACCAGTCATTATGAAAGTCAACTAACGCGTTTTCTTAATTTTTCTTAATGCACCAATTCATTGGGCAGTTTTCTACATTGAATTAATTGGGCGGTTTATTTCATTGAATTAATTCTACGAATTAATGGGTCATTACTTATCTCATTATTCGTTTCTCAACCGGTTTGAAATCCGTTGGCGTAGTAATAAAATAAGACCAACTTAACATCTTGAGGATTACACTTTGGGAGGCCTTTAACAGAATTATTTGTGCCTTCATCCTCCTTCGCGAAGAACGCGAAGATCACGAAGAACACCTCCGCCGAAGAATGCGACGTCTTCTTCCAACGACGTCTTCCCTTCGAACGCACCTCGACGACAACAGAATCGACGTTCATTCTCCGTGACATCGATCCACGATGCGACGTTCTTCTTCAGTGTCGTCTCTTCCGCGACGAAATCCCCGTCAACGACTTTGAATCCTTGCTTCGCGACGTCGACGTTCATTCTCTGTGACACTCGTCTTCCGCATCTTGTTGACGAACATCGTTCTTGAAACCGAGGTAGGGGATTATTTTATTTAATTATTTCCATTCATTATTCTAGTTTATCGATCATCATGGATATTCGACTAGATGTTATCTTTTAACGAGAGGGGGGCCGGACCACACAAACACGGCCGAACCCCCCCTCCTATATTCATGTTTGATTCTTTCTGGATGGAATGGAATGGCATGGTGTCGTCACACCACGCATAAATCACACGGAAAGTATTACGCGACGCCGTCGCACCGCGAAGTGGAAACAAGTCTACGAATGCGACGCCGTCGCGCCACGTCGAAGGAACCCGAAGACACCCGTGGTCGGAGTCGGGCCACGGTGAAGGGGCGCGGTGCCAGCGCGATGCGCCGAAGAACCTCGAAGACGGCGTGTATCATTTTTGACGTGCGGATTGGCGGGAGACGAAAAACGAGGCCGCAACGTGGTTTTGAGGCCTTAAAAGTGAAGATCAGGTCCCGGGAGGACCATAGGCGAAGACGGAAAGAGAAACGGACCACCGGAGCACGTCCGGTGGTCCGCGGAAGGCGGCGGTGGCGCGCCGCCGGAGGGTTGGCGGCCGGCGGATCCGCTGCCGACATCAATCAGCGGCGGGTGGGGGACACCCCTCTCCGCGTATTGGCTCGGCCACGCTGGCCGGGCTGCGGCCGGCCGGTCGGGCCGGCCCCAGCCGGGTCGGCCCGGGCGCAGACGCGCATTTTTGGACCACTTTCGGTCAAATTCCCGTATCATGAGCTACGGGCCTCCAAACGACTCTCCCTTAGCGGCAACATGATCCTTGGATCGAGACGGTAGTTTCGTTATATCGTAGTCAAGGTTTCGGATTACTTTGGGTTCAGCCGGGTTGGTTCATCCATGAAACCAACCAGGCCCTCGGAGCGGAAATGCTTATATCTTCAGTTCTGGATGTCCGATTGACGTGCCATAGACTTTGATGGATTCCTCTATGTGAGACGGATCTTTTGGCTTACTCCGCTCGAGGTTTGGATGTCGTCGGAGTGCGGTCGGGTTGGTTCTCTCACGAAATGAACCGGGCCCCTAGAACGAAAAAGACAATAACTCACAGACCAGGCGTCCGATTGACGTGCCGTCTGTCTCATTGCATTCCTGTTGTCGATACAGAACTTTTCGCATCCTCCACCCGAGTTTTGGATGCTGTTGGGTTATAGACGGGTTGGATTGTACCCGAAATCCAACTGGGCCCCTAGAACGGAAAAAGATGAATTCTTTCAGACAGGACGTCCGTTTGACGAACCGTCAGCGGCGTTGTTGATCTCGTCGAGAAACAGTCCCTATGAGTATACCCCTATGGGAGTTCGGGGTATAGTTTAGATACGACCAGGTTGGTTCGCTTACGAATCCAACCGGGCCCCTGGGACGAAAAGGCTAGTAACTCACAGACCGGACATCCGATTGACGCGCCGCCTGTTGCGTTGAGACCCCTATGATGAGGCGGTCCTTTGAGATACTTCTTCATGGGACTTTGAGATACTTGGAGTATCAACTTGTAGCTCGTGGAGCGGACCCTCCCAAAGACGAGCGTATGGAGTACAGAGATCGTGTAGCCGGCAGAGACCTGAAGACTGCTTGTCCGATTTGATTCGGAGTGACTTATGTAGCCTAGTGGGGAGCACTACTTTGTGTGGTGGAAGACCCACAGCGGAGAAGCACTACTATGTGAGGTGGCAGACCTGTGGTACTCGACAAGAGGAGTACCTCTGTAGGCTATGAGGGGGGAGCACTACTGTGTTTGGGTGGCAGACCCCGGCGGGAAGCACTACTGTGTGAGGTGGAAGGCCCGCGGTACTCTACAGGAGGAGTACCTCAGTAGTCTTAGGTTAGTGAGCAGTATCTCGGAGTCGTGAAAGGACCACGGTACGCTCCAGAGACGGAGCTCTTCAGTAGTTACGGTATCGATAATGAAAATCCTGGTTGAGCTGAGACTTTTGACCTTTGTGTTTACCTCATGATTGAGATGGGTCACTTGATAAGTTAGGTATATATATGGGCATATACCTGGGTAGTGGTTATCCGTTGATTTCACAATCCTTGTGTTTTCTCATGATTGAGATGGGTTACATGATAACTTAGGTATATGTATGGGCATATATCTAAGTAGAGGTTATCTGTTGAGATCTTCTTGTGGTTATATTTTTTGATTTAGTGAGACCTTGAGGGTATCGGGGTCCCTACTGAGTATCGTTATACTCACCCCTGCACGGGCTATGCCCGCACATCGTTGTGCTGGTTGCAGACGACGGGCAGTGCTGACGGAGGCCGAGTGTTCGAGGACTGGTCGGTACCCGGAGGTGGACTACACGACGAGTCAGTACCCGGAGGTGGACTACAGGACGAGTCAGTACACAGAGGTGGACTACACGACGTGACGACTCACAGAGGAGGTTGACAGATGAGAGCGTGGAGGAGGCTATCTGTACCTACCCTTCAGGTAGGATCCGAGGAGGACGACCCAGGAGCTGCTTCCTTCTTCCAGCTGTTGTCTTTTTGCTGTTGTACCTTGTTCAGTTGTAGTCGTACTTTCATTTGGGTTTGTATTCTGGCCCATTTACTTTTCAGCTTTTCTTTTGTACTTAGTGTTTTGCTTCCTCTTGTACTCTATGGTGCTTGTTTTCTTTTATAAAGGCAATTCCTTCCCCAGTTATCGGGATTTTATGCCTTTGGTGCTAGTCACCAGCCCCTGGCCTATGGAAGGCGGGCTTGGGGTAGTCACGGCCTGGGCCCTGAGGACGGTTCGTGACAAATTGGTATCAAAGGGTTCGGTTCTACTGCAGAACTTATGACTCTGATGTTTCTTTCTGTGAAGCAATAGTTTTAAGAGTACCGAGTGTGGTTTTCAGTTCAGGGAGTCCAGTGTTGGTGCGGGCGGCCGACGTATCCATACACCATGACCCTGACAACTGATTTCCGACTTTGTGCACGAAAACACTGATTGCGTGTGTGTTTTCCAGAAGTATTTTTTAAATGTCAGCTCAAACCAGGTCAGCTCACTAGGTATAATCTTTTGACCATGTCACGTTGTTTATTTCAAGATTCCTCAACGTGGACGACCAGATAGAGCCCCGAGAGTGGTGCGTGCTGACAGCCCGCCGAGCGACAAGGCCTTAGTACAGGGCCCTATCCCAGTTGAGGCACCAGTGGAGGCACTAGCGGTACTACTACCCGTTGGGCCACCGATGCCACCAGCCCCAGCAGTAGAGGATGCACGTCGGTTGATCACACTTCATGAGTTCTAGCGCCAGAGGCCACCCAGGGTTTAGGGAGGGACGGACCCGTAGGCGGCTGTGGATTGGCCGGAGGCTGTGGTGAGAGTCTTCAGTCTAGTGGGGACGCCAACAGATTTAATGGTGATCCTTGCTGCCAGCCTTCTTCAGGCAGCAGTAGGCAGATGGTGGAGCCTGATACTTCAGATGCATGACGAGGTGACACTTCTATGGGTAGACATCGAGAGCCTGTTCCTGGAAAAGTTTGTACCATCCACCCTTCAAGCAGTGCATATACAGGAGCTACTTTAGCTACGGTAGGGCAGCATGTCAGTGGCGCAGTACTCAGCGAGATTCACAGACCTCTCGCGCTACTCCACAGATATGCTATGGGACCCGTTCTTCAGGGCCCGAACCTTCGAGCAGGGGCTCAGGCGGGAGATCGGAGCTTTGATTGTATCGCAAAACATTCCGACGCAGACAGGAGTGTTAGAGAGAGCCCTCTTAGTGGAGAGTTTCCTTGCTGACCAGTCTCCAGCAGCAGGACCCACCACTAGATGGCATGCAGCAGAGTCTTCTGTAGTGGGCAGTAGAGAGACGACGCAGGGGTCCAAGAGGCCCATACCTACAGGTGGTCGACCGCGTGACTCAGGGTCGGTAGTGCGAGGCACCAAGGGAAGTGATAGATCCATACCTTCCATGAAGTGTTACTCCTACGGCAGAATTGGTCACATAGAACGTGACTGTCCAACCCGCCATGCATATGACCAGCAGTTAAATAAAGAACCTCCGAGGCAGAGGCAAAGGTTCGATCAGGGTGGACCGCAAGGAGCTGGTCGTGCAGCTGGAGGTGGGCGACGCTTCGGGATTTTTCCACCACCACTAGGAGGCCCAACCTGACCGCAGGGGACAGGAGGACATGGGAGAGCTCAGCTTCAGGCAGCTGAGGCCTATGGTCATGGAGCTCTAGAAGTAGATGGACAAAAGCGAGACTAGCTTCCGACCTGGAGGCTATTGATCCTGTAGCTTCTGGTTTTGTTGATGTTTGTCTGTAGTTGCTTTGTGTCTTGTACTATGAGCTGCAATAATAAAAAGACACTTATATTTGTTTGCTTTCCTGTACTTTTGTTTGGTTGATACTGAGTGGTCCCGGTTAAACTGTTGACTTGACCCTCACATTCGAGTTTTCTACTGGAGGAGACCCAGTGACCTCACACTGATGCCGACAGTGGGACTCAACCCTTGGAGGCGAGAGTGACAGTTGGATCTCTTGGTAGTTACGTCGAGGCCTTACGACGTCATCCAGGGCATTAATGCATCATTCATGTCATGATTGACAGTATTAGGCAATGAATGTGGTTCATCCAGGGGATGAGACTGGATTTCTCTTTTCGGAAAAGAAGAATTCATAGCAGCTCTTGGGAGACTAAAGAAGGTCCAGGTCATCCATGAGCGGATGAATACCGCACAGTGCAGTATGAAAAAAGGAAACCCTAGGTAGCGCAGGGTAACTCTTGCACAGGCGAGTGCGACCGATCACTCTTGAGTCGGTCAACCTTACCCTCGTAGCAGCAGTCGTTTTGATTTTCAGTTCTAACAGAAATTGGAGACCTCTGGAGTTCGAGGATGACGACCACGTCTTCTTACGGGGCTCACCTAGACGAGGTTTACAGAGATGTGGCCAGGGAGGCAAGTTATCTACGAGGTTCAACGGACCTTTCTAGGTTCTCAGATGGGTAGGCGAGGTGGTTTACCGCTTGACCCATCCACCTCAGTTGCACTAGGTGCACGATGTTTTCCAGTTATCTCAACTGAGGAGATACATGCTCGACCCTTCGCATATCATCGACCATGAGGAGCAGGACAATGGCGATGGGGTGACATCCACGGAGGTTCTAGTGAGGATCAAGGATGGACAGGAGCGGATCCTACGGGGATGATTGATTCCTCTAGTACACTTTCTTTGGCAGCACGGGAACCTCCAGTTGAGCACATGGGTGCGGGAGGCTCAAATGTGTGCTCAGTACTGCTTTTGTATCCCCATGTTTGTGGTGAAGCTTTACGGGGACGTAAATCCCTGTAGTGGGAGTAATGTAAAGACTCGTAAATTCCAAGGAAATTGTTTTCATAATTTTCTTTTTAATTTTACAAGAACGCAGTTTCTGATGGGGCCTGATTCTGAGGCCCGGTGTGCCCAGAATCAATTTCCGATGTTTGGCTTGGGTACATTCAGTGAACGGACGAGCGGGTTTTTTCTAACGTTTGAACCGGTGCACGGAATCGAATTCTGAGGGCACCGATGGAATCGCAGCGCCGATAATTTCTTAGAAATTCTTCTTCCAGAGTTGCGTTTGCTCAGGTGTGGTTTTTAATTTTCGGTCTTAAAGTTAAGAAATAAAATAATTGTACGACAAAATTTATTTTATTTCACTTAAGCCACTTGGAAGCCACCTGAAAGCCACTTAAAGTTGCTTAAGTGGAGTTGTTACGGATAGGGTGCTATCCAAAAATATCCTACCCTCTTGGTAGGATATTTGTGAGGTAGGACCCGCACGAGCCCCACCGTTTCTTTTCCACTATGTAACGCACCCGCGAAAACCCGTCATTATGAAAGTCAACTAACGCGTTTTCTAGAGTTTTCTCAACGCACCAATTAATTGGGCATTTTTCTTCGTTGAATTAATTGGGCAGTTTATTTCGTTGAATTAATTCTATGAATTAATGGGTCATTACTTATCTCTTTATTCATTTCATAACCGGTTTGAAATCCATTGGTGTAGTAATTAAATAAGACCAACGCAACATCTTGAGGATTACACGTTGGGAGGCCTTTAGTAGAATTATTTGTGCCTTCATCCTCCTTCGCAATGAACGGGACGAACGCGAAGAACACCTCCGCCGAAGAACGCTACGTCTTCTTCCAACGACGTCTTCCCTTTGAACGCACCTCGACGACAATGGAATCGACGTTCGTTCTCCACGACATCGATTCGCGACGCGATGTTCTTCTTATGCGTCGTCTCTTCCGCGACGGCTTTCCGTGAAGAAATCCCCATCAACGACTTCGAATCCTCGCTTCGCGACATCGACGTTCATTCTCTGCGATGCTCGTCTTCCACGACTAGTTGACGAACACCGTTCTTGAAACCGAGGTAGGGGATTATATTATTTAATTATTTCCGTTCATGATTCTAGATTATCGATCATCATGGATATTCGACTAGATGTTATCTTTTAATGAGAGGGGGGCTGGACTGCACAAACATGGCCGAACCCCCCCCCCCCTCCTATGTTCATGTATGATTCTTTCTGGATGGAACGGAATGGCGTGGTGCCGTCGCACCACGCGGAAATCACACGGCAAGTATTACGCGACGCCGTCGCGCCACGAAGTGGAAATAAGTCTACAAATGCGACGCCGTCACGCCACGTCGAAGGAACCTAAAGACACCTGTGGTCGTAGTCGGGCCACGGCGAAGGGGCGCGGTGCCAGCGCGAGCGCCAAGAACCTCGAAGACGGCGCGTTTTGTTTTTGACGTGCGGATTGGCAGGCGATGACAAACGAGGCCGCAATGTGGTTTTGAGGCCTTCGCAGTGAAGATCGGGTTCTGGGAGGACCATAGGAGAAGACGACAAGAGAAATGGACCACCGGAGAGCGTCTGGAGGTCTGTGGAAGGCGGCGGCGCCGGCGGCACGCCGCCGGAGGGTTGGCGGCCGGTGGATCCGCCGTTGTCATCAATCCGCGGAGGGCGGGGGACACCCCGCTCCGCGTATCGGCTCGGCCACACTGGTCGATCCGTGGCCGGCCGGTCAGGCCGGACCGCGCCGGACCGGACCGGTTCGGGCCGGGCCGACCCGCGGGGGGGGGGGGGGGGGGGGGGGGGTCGGGCCGGGCCGGGTCGGCCCGGGCCCAGACCCCCGTTTTTGGACCACTTTCGGTAAAATGCCCATAACTTGAGCTACAGGCCTCCAAACAACTCACCGTCAGCGGCAACGCGATCCTTGGATCGAGACGGTCGTTTCAGTATATCGTACTCAAGGTTTCAGATTACTTTGGGTTCGGCCGGGTTGGTTCATCCACAAAATCAACCGGGCCCTCAGAGCGGAAATGCTTATATCTTGAGTTCCGGATGTCCAATTGACGTGCCGTCGACTGTGATGGATTCCTCTAAGTGAGAAGGATCTTTTGGCTTACTCCACTCGAGGATTGGATGTCGTCGGAGTGTGGTCGGGTTGGTTCGCTCACAAAACCAACCGGGCCCCGGGAACGAAAAAGCCAATAACTCACAGACTAGGAGTCCGATTGACGTGCTGTCTATCTCGTTGCGTTCCTGTTGTCGTTACAGATCTTTTCGCATCCTACGCCCGAGTTTTGGATACTGTTGGGTTATAGCCGGGTTGGATTGTACTCGAAATCCAACCGGACCCCTGGAACGGAAAAAGATGATATCTTTCAGACAGGACGTCCGTTTGACGAACCATCAACGGCGATGTTGATCTCGTCGAGAAACGATCCTTATGAGTATGCCCTATGGGAGTTCGCGGTACAGTTGATATACGGCCGGGTTGGTTCACTTATGAAACCAATCGGGGCCCTGAGACGAAAAGGCTAATAACTCACGGACCGGCCGTCCGATTGACGCGCCGTCTATTGCGTTGAGACCCCTACGACGAGGCGGTCCTTTGATATACTTCTTCGTGGGACTTTGAGATACTTGGAGTATCAACTTGTAGCTCGTGGAGTGGACCCTCCCAGAGATGAGCTTACGGAGTACAGAGACCGTGTAGCCGGAAGAGACCTGAAGACTGCTTATCTGATTCGATTCGGAGTGACTTACGTAGCCCAGTGGGGAGCACTACTTTGTGAGGTTACAGACCCACAGCAGAGGAGCACTACTATGTGAGGTGGCAGACCCGCGGAACTCGACAGGAGGAGTACCTCTATAGGCTATGAGGGGGGAGCACTATTGTGTTTGGGTGGCAGACCCCGACGGGAAGCACTACTGTGTGAGGTGGCAGGCCCGCGGAACTCGACAGGAGGAGTACCTCAGCAGTCTTTGGTTAGTGAGAAGTACCTCAGAGTCGTGATAGGACCACTGTACGCTACAGAGACGAAGCTCTTCAGCAGTTATGGTTTCGATAATGAAAATCCTGGTTGAGCTGAGACTTTTGACCTTTGTGTTTACCTCATGATTGAGATGGGTCACTTGATAACTTAGGTATATGTATGGGCATATACCTGGTTAGTGGTTATCCGTTGATTTCACAATACTTGTGTTTCCTCATGATTGAGATGGGTTACTTGATAATTTAGGTATATGTATGGGCATATATCTAAGTAGAGGTTATCTGTTGAGATCTTCTTGTGGTTATCCTTGTTGTTTTAGTGAGACCTTGAGGGTCTCGGGGTCCCCACTGAGTATCGTTATACTCACCCATGCACGGGCTATGCCCGCACCTCGTTGTGTTGGTTGTAGATGACGAGCAGTGCTGACGGAGGCTGAGTGTTCGAGGACTGGTCGGTACCCGTAGGTGGACTACACGACGAGTCAGTACCCGGAGGTGGACTACACGACGAGTTAGTACCTGGAGGTGGAATACACGATGTGAAGACTCACAGAGGAGGTTGACAGAGGAGATAGTATAGGAGGTTATCTGTACCTACCCTTCAGGTAGGATCCGAGGAGGACGACCCAAGAGCTGCTTCCTTCTTCCAGCTGATGTCTTTTTGCTGTTTTACCTTGTTCAGTTGTAGTCGTACTTTCTTTTGGGGTTGTATTCTGGCCCATTTACTTTTCAAATTTTCTTTTGTACTTAGGGTTTTGCTTCCGCTTGTACTCTGTGGTGCTTGATTTCTTTTATAAAGGCAATGCCTTCCCAGTTATCGGTATTTTACACCTTCGGTGCTAGTCGCCAGCCCCTGGCCTATGGAAGGCGGGCTTGGGGTAGTCACGGCACGGGCCCCGAGGACGGGTCGTGACAATAAAAAACAAGTCCAATTCTTATTTAATGATTATATTTCTACCATGAGTCATCGTATATTCTACTATAATGATTTTTGGACCTTTAGAAACCGAATATCATTATATTATAAAATAATATTTTCTAACTTTCCTAAAGATCCCCTCCTCTCCGTTATATAAGGAGACCACTTATAACCAATTCCTCACACCTCTAAAGCAATTTGGCTCATCTAAACTCTAAAAAATTAATCTCCCTACATCCCACTCCCCTACCTATTATCCTTACGTTAGGCAGAAGGTACTTCAAGAAGCCCATTGGTTCAAACCAAAGGGAGTAATCAAAATTAAAGGTATCAATTTCTCATAATTAGTTTTCTTTTATTTTACTTATCCCAACCATAAACACTTTTTATTCATTTATTTTGTAACAAAAAAATCATGCTAAATACACTAGTTTTTTTTATGAGAATGATTTTAACTCCACTTACACACACCTCCATATAATGGGTGAAAAACAAAATGTCTCTGTGGATGGGAAACTAATGCCTCCTGAGACGATGACTGTTCAATTACCTCTTACCTCCTCTCATGGTTGCCATTTTGATGTTAATGTATTTATATATGATATATATTATTTTTATGATTTCCTTATTCTTCTTCACTTTCCATTTATAGCACACCTTCATGGTTTCTGTAGTGGGTATATACGATAATCTCATTAGAGGAAGTGCAGACTACCGCCCCCTCAAAGTGACATGACTCGTTAATTGCCTTATATGGGATGTATAATGGATGGAGTTAATGATATTATAAATTACATTATACTGGAATTATAATATACCTATGTATGATTACATTTTAATTCCATTAAAATAATAAATTGAAATGAAAGTAGCGTTGACGAGTACGTACGGCTTACTGTCTCCTTGAACGGTGCATTTCATTTCATACCTATAAATGTTTTTTAATATTATAAATACATGTATATAGTGGATATATATGATATATATGATATCTAAATCATGAATATCATCTTGGATATAATGATCCATTGACCACATGAACAACATGTAATTATAATAATTACATTTTTGAATCAAGTACCAAATATTGAAAAAATGAACATTATTAACTTAAATGATTACATAATGTTTATAACATGGTAATAATTGATATAAAAACGAATTATAAAGATTAAAAAGATTTTTATGAAATCATAAATTACCTTTAGATTATTATTTAGGAGATTAGTGAATGATCGAGTCAATTCGGACACGAGGTAAGGGATTTTCTTATCTCACTTTTAATTTCGTGAGATTTCTATTGTTCACCACATATTAATTGCATGTGGTGTTTTGTGTACTTCCATTTGATATATATTATCATTATTATATTTATATTCATTGTATTCTATGATTCATTTTGTGGTTATTAACTTTTGGTCATACTACTCGATTGATTACAACGAATTAAGGGTTTTTCATCTAACTTTTTATTCTCGTAAGATTCATTCTATATTGGCCAGTATTTCATTTTGTGGGGGCATGTGTAATGTCCGAGATTGTACTATTTGTGTAATATATTTTCATTTATGTGTATTTACATCTTCATTTTATGATTCTTCATTCATGTGGAATATGTTTTTTAAGTTAGAAATCGGTTAGGGAATCATTCACCCTCCTATTTTTTTGAATTCTTTTTGTTATGTCTTTTAATTTAAATATTATTATTTTGGGATATGTTCTTTTATTTCCTTATTTATGTAAACATTATTTCCTAGTGAGGAGACACCCTTTCTATCTCATCAACTCATATTCTTAATTTTAATGTGATGATGTTAGGCTATTGAATTTGTACAACGGAACCTCTTAACCGAATTTCAATTCTTTGGGGTCAACTTGTACATATTGAATATATCATCCTATGAATATGTGTGAATGGAATCTGATTTTTTTACACATAATATCCACATATATTGGGTGTATTTATATTTTTCACAGATAATAATGAGATTTTTTATCCAAAATTTAAGGAAACCGTCTTTATAAGGGATTTCATATCAAATTACATTTCCACTGAGACTTCATTGTTGTTATACACAAACTCACTCTTATGTGGTTTATATACTGTCCTTTGACATATTATATCATGAATCCCTTTATTCTCACGATATTTTAAAGTTCTAATTAAATGTTATTCCTCGATTATTTTTATTCAAGCATCTCTCTTTTTGTTAAAAAAACTCTGTAACTAAAATATTATTTTAAATGTTTTAAAGATTTATTCATAAAAATATTTCACATTAATGTCCATGTTTTAAAAAGTGGTTTTAGGATTTTTTTTCTTCGGAAATTAATATTTTCAAATGATAATTCATTTAAAATCTTCAAAGTGGTATGGGACACATTGGTTAAAAAATCACTTTTTAAATGGTTTCTGAAAATGGATTGATTATTTCAATATCTTGAAATAACTTATTGTGATAGAAAAAGAAATATTTTTTGAGAAATGTTTACATATGAAACATTTTATATTGATACATGGAAATTTGATGGGTGGTTAAATGATAAACCATATGACGGGAGGTGTCGTGAATACCAGGATGGGTGGATACGTTATAACCTCCAATGCATTGGGTATGGAAGTCGGCCGTATGGCTATTTTCTTTAGTGATATGTGTGGAAGTCAACCATATGGTTATTCCATTTATGTATGTTTATGTCCCAAGTTACCTTTATATGTTATGTGTTATTTATATTGGTTTTATGGTAATATTTTGGTCATAAAAGGGTAAGTAATTATCATTTATACAGTGAATAGTATTTACTAATTCATAAAGGTGAAAAGGATTAATTAAGTTAATGTATACATGGTTTACTTATTGTTTTGAAAATATAATAGTTTTAATTCTATGTGTATCCCTTACCGATATTTTTCAGCTCATCCCATGTTATTTTGAACTGTTTCAACCAGACATAAAGATGAATAGGGTCATGGATGCGATCAAGGAAAAGTCATGCTGTCTAAAACATGGAACTATACATGATTATTTTTAAGATTTTTTATTTTATGAAAAAATAGATACTGAGTAGTAGTGTCTACATGAAATCTTTAGGTAGTTATGTAATAGTTATAGCCTAATTCCCTAAAAATATAAACCTGAAAATATCCTCAATGTGAATTATTAATTTAATTAATGATCGTGTAAGGTTTAAGGTCATATCCTTGTAGTTGGTATTAGAGCTCAGTTTAGATAACTTTATAGGTTAGTGTATTCTTTAAGCGTAAGTGACATTACCATAATGGTTAGAATTTCAGAATGAGTCATTATTTTTTGAGATAATGTGAATGATTTTAAGATAACATGAATAATATATCTTAGTATTTACCCTCCCCATAAGATATTATATGATGATTTTACTGATATAATCACACTTACCTTTTTGGTTTTAGTCAATGGCTGGATCTAGTAGGCATCGAAGTAACAATGGAGTTGAAGAAATCTAGGGGAATTTTTTGAAAGTGAAATTGAATAAAATTGGAGCTGAAATGAGAACTCTTGTGGTTATTGTCAACCAACTATCTGGAGTCATGATTAACAACATTATCCTTGGTGAATTTTATAGGGCGTCGCATATGTGAGAAAAAAATCCCTACTGAACATCAGGTAATAATCATAAAGGTAAGTTTGTTCAAAAAACATTCTATCAAGGATGTGGAGAGAAACACTAAGGAAAATTCTTCAAAGGGACGAGAAGATGCTATCGATGTGGAAATGAAGGTCATAAAACAAGAACCTTCCATGGAAAAAGGAAGCATAAAGTTAACTCTAGGAAAGGTAATGATGTTCTTTCGGAGTGATCAATTGAATGTTTTAAATGTGGTGTTCATGGTCATTATACAAACACATGTCCTACGAAGATATTTTTTTGAATGGGATCTCCCAAATCGTACAAAAATTCATTTACTAATACCTAATTCAATTCCGATTGAGGATGAAGAAACTGACAATGTCCAATGAATGGTATGGATTATTTAATAGCATATGTTTTCCAATTATTGAAATATTCATATATGATTCATGATTTTGATTGTAGGAAAGATTTATTTCAGAGTAAGTTGGAAAGGAATTTTTAATGGATCAAGAAGAATGTTTAATGAGTAAGAATACGACATATAATGGATTCAAGAGTTTTGGTAGAATTTATGATGGTGAAATGCTTAAAAGTTTTAAAGCTCTTCTGATGATGGGATTACATTAGTAAAATTTTTATAGTTTGTTTAACCATGATGTTTGATATATGAAAATTTTATTCAAGGAATAATTATCTTCTCTTTTGAGGATATAGTTATAAAGAACCATTTGTGTTTATATGATCCTTTAATTTGAGGCAATTACTGATTAATACATTTTGGTATGAGAAACAAAAGTTTTTAGATAACCTTTGTGGTTAAAATATTTTGTGGTTATTTTTGATGAATTTATCTATTTTTGGGAATGTTATAAAATTTTGTAGTTTTTTAAATGGGAAAACATGAAAACTCTGTGACCACCCGTCCCGTCAGACGAAGCTGTGGGAATCGAACCCACAACCAATGTGTGACTGGTATTTATCACCTACCATTGGACTACATGATGTCCGTGGTTAGTATGAATAATTTTATTTATTGAGATGATATTATGAATCAAGAAGAGGTAGATTTTGGGATATCTATGAAAATTATTAACCTATCAAGGAGGATATGTGATTAGGTTAATTACTTATCAATATGAGACCTTAGGAGTAACTGATGTTATTTGGAAATAATGGTTTAGAATTATCTTAGATAACTCTGTGATTAGATCATTTTGCTATTTGGGATTCAATCATAGATTGTAATACCTTGAAAATTTTTATGTAAAATTATCTATTGAATGGTCTTGGTTGATCTTTGGGTATTATTTGACAAATTTTAGAGATTAAAAGAAGTTTTTATTTTTGTAAAAGATTATATTTTTTTGGAGATTATCTGATCTTCTCCTAACCAATTTTGGTTTTGGTTAAGGTATAAAGACTTTGGAAATATATATTTCATCTTTTTAGGATTATGTAATTCTCTCAAAGTAGATTATAACACTTTTAATGTGAACAAAGTCATCTTGAATAGTCATCATTGGGAGAAAATATGAGTTTGTGTTAGAAATCAAGTAAAGAATGAAAGTCTACATAATAAGTAATTATTTTTCCTTATGATTTTAGTTAAGATCATAAATAAATTCCTCATTGAAGAGTAAATTTAAAAAACACATTGTATGTTATCTTTTCTTATTGGGGAATCAATGACTGTATAACCTATCACATGTTTGTGATTTTTTGTTGGGTAACATTCCCATAATCATGTTTTCTACCACTCTCCATCAAAACAAGACGGTTTGTTTTCTCTTACATATCCATGTTATCCTAAATGGAATCCTATTATGGTTTTTCTCAGGTGACCTTTATATATATCTTCCTTTATTTTAATGTGATAGTTTTATTTGCTCTTTTTCCAATGTGGTACTTTCAATGTTGTTTCCGAGCCCAAATTTAAAATTACGAGGACACAATTCCAAAAATAGGGCAAGGTTGTAACATCCCAGGAAAATAAGGAATATGAAATTTTCATATTTATTAGTATTTTGTGAATTATATATTAATTTTACTTTAAATTGGTTTCTATGTTCGATAGCATACCCGATATGAAACAACATATTTCTTTGAAATGTTACGTTGCACAGTAATAATATAATATTATTATTTTAAATAGTAGATAAATCCTAGCCATTGTATTGGAAGGAAAGAACAAAAATAACTACAATTTGATTATACATTTTTGTTAAATTTAATTACTTTTTCCAATAAATCTTATAGGCTTAAAATGAGAATGAATCTAATTTTAATCATAATTTATATTAAAAGGTCGATTTAGCTCCTTTTAATGGAGAATCCTATTTAAATATAATTTAAGATACTTTAATATATTAAAATTTACCAAAAAAAATATTTCTTTAGAATGGGGACATCAAAATTTACTTTGGGTAAATTTTTTAGTATTTTTCGGATAAAGTTCATTTTTAATGAATAGTGAAAAGTATTGTATTTTAATTCAAAAGTGCCTTTTAATCTAATTTATTTATATGGTTATATTACCTTTATAATTGGTTTTAAATATAAATTAAAATATATTTTTACAATTTAATCCAATGTTGGTCATTGGAATTAATTTCACTTTAAAAATTTGACATAAATAGTTATCAATCTTTTGATAGTTATTGTTTCTTAAAAAACGTTATTTGTTTTGATAATCGGAATTAATTTTAAAAATAAATAATTCCACTTATATGATTTTATTTTTGAAAAATAGACATAATTTTTGAATTCGGAATATCAAATATAGATAAGTCTGAATTTTTTGTATTTTTCTGAAAAAACATAATTTTTTTATGAATAGTGAAACCACATAGTGGTAGTTAAAAAAACCGACTTTCTCATTTAAATGATATTTTACCACATATTTGAATTAGAATTTGAAAATCTGACATACATGGTTGTTATTAGTATGTAATATTTTGTTTATTAAGATGAAAATAATTTTGGGTGAATAGTAACGTTTGACTTTTATTTATCGCGGTTAAAGCTAAATAGGGCAATTCAAGGTAAAAATAATATTATAATAATTAAAAATTACCTCAACCCTCTTCATAACCTTATTTAATGTGTAATTACCGACCATGAAAATCCCTGGGTTGATTTTGGGAAACCGTGGAGCAAATTATAAATGATAATGACACTTTAGATTATTTAATTTAATGTAAAGGAAAAAATGACATAAAGAAAAATGTTTTAGTAAATTATTTTTTATATGGAATTATATAAGGAATAATTTTGTCTATAAACATTAATAGGATAGATAAATTATTTCCCACATTATAGTATTTTTTTATAATTTTTAGACATCGAATAAATTAAATTATTCGTTACACAATAATGATGTAGTGTTTACCCCAATGTTAAATTATATAAATAAATATGATTATAATGATTACAATATTATCCATAACCTATCCAATTTCTATTGGATGATGATATTTAGACCATGATTCATCATATATTTTACTATAATGATTTTTTTACCATTAGAAACCTAATATAATTATATTATAAAGTAACATTTTCTCACTTTCCTAAAGAGCCCCTCCTCTCCCTTTTAAAAGGAGACAACTTCTAACCAAATCCTCACACCCTCAAGCCATTTGGATCATCCAAAATCTTCCCAATTGATCTCCTTACATACCCCTCCTCTACCTAGAAGCCTTACCTTAGGCATACGGCACTTCAATAAGTCATTTGGTTCAAACCAAAGGGAGTTATCCAAATTAAAGGTAACAAATTCTCTTAAATTTTTTTCTTTTATTTTACTTCACCAAACCTAAAAACATTTTATTCCTTTATTTTGTAACAACACAGGTATCCTCAATATACAAGGATTTTATTATGAGATGTATTTTAACTCCACTTACACACACATCTACTTAATGTGTGGAGAACATAATGTTTATGTGGATGGCAAACTAACACCTCACGAGACGATGACAGTTCGATTACCTCTTACCGCCTCTCATGGTGGCCATTATGATGGTACTGTATTTATATATGATATATATTATGTTTATTAATTCCTAATTCTTCTTCACTTTCCCTTTATATCACACTTTTATGGTTTCTATAGTGGTTAAATATGATAATCTCATTAGAGGAAGTGCAGACTACCGCCCCCTCAAAGTTATATTACTCGTTAAATGCCTTATGTGGGATGTATAAAGGATAGAGGTAATGATATTATATATGAAATTATTCTAAAATTATAATATACATATTTATCATTATTTTTTATTCCATTAAAATAAGAAATAGAAATGAAAGTAGCGTTCACGTGTACGTACGACTTACCGTCTCCATGAATGATGCATATCATTTCCTCACTCTGAATGTTATGTACTATAATAAATACATGTATATACTTTATATATGTGATATATAAATAATTAATATCATTATGGATGTATTGAATCTTTGACCACATGAACGACACATAATTATAAGAAGTCCATTTATGACTCAAGTACCAAATATTGACAAAATGAACATTATTAACTTAAATGATTACATAATGTTAATAACATGGTAAAAAGTTGTATAAAAAGTAATAGTAAACTTGTAAAATATTTTTATGAAAGTTGAAATTATCTTTAGTTTATTATTTAGATGATTAAATAAAGATCAAGTGAAGTCGGACACGAGGTAAGGGATTTTCTTATCTCGCTTTTAATTTCGTGAGTTTTCCATGGTTCCCCACTTATTTATTTCATGTGGTGTATTGTGTACTGATACTTGATATAAATTATAATTATTATATTTATATTCATGGTTTTATGTGACTCATTTGGTGGTTTTTAACTTTTGGTCATATGAATCAATTGATTACAATGAAGTAAGGGTTTTTCATCTCACTTTTTATTCGTGGGTGATTCATGGTATATTGGCCACTATTTTCATTTTTATGGAATATTTATTGTCAAATATTTTACTCATTGTGTAATATATATTCATTTATGAGTAATTACATCTTAATTTTATGATTAATCTTTCATGTGGCATATGATTTCTAAGTCATCAAATCGGTAAGGGAATCTTTCACCCTCCTCATTTTTAAAGACTTCTTTTTGTTATGTATTTTAATGTAAATATTATTATGTTGGGATATGTTCTTATATATCATTATTTATGTAAGCTTTATGTCCAAGAGATAAGACACCCTTTTTATCTTATCAACTCATATTCTGAATTTCAATGTGATGCCATTAGGCTGTTGAATTTTTACAAGGGAACCTCTTAACCCAATTTCAAATCTTTGGGTTAAAGATGTACTTATTGAATATGTCATCTTATGAATATGTGTGAATGTACTATAATTGTTTGACACTGAATATCCACTTATATTGGGTGTATTTATATTTTTCACAGATAATTATGAGATTGATTTATCCTTAATTAATGTATTCCATCATCATTAGGGATATCATCTCAATTTACATTTCTACTAAGACTTCATTGTTTCTATACACCAACTCACTCTAATGTGGTGAATATACTATTCATTGACATATTATATCATGAATCCCTTTATTCTCATGATATTATAATGTTTTGATTAAAATTATTTGTATTCAAGCGTCTCTCTTTTTGATAAAAAAAACTCTATAACTAAAATATCATTTTAAATGTTTTGAAGATTTATTCTTCAAAATATTTTACATTAAATTCCATGCATTATAAATGTATTTTATGATTTATTTATATGGAAATTAATATTTTCAAAAGATAATTCATTTAAAATTTTAAATGTGGTATGGGACACTTTGGTTCAAAAATCACTTTTTAAATGGTTTCTGAAAATGGAATTATTATTTCAATATCTTACAATTACTTCTTCTGATTGAAAAATAAATATTATTAGAGAAATGATTACATTTGAAATATTTTTTGTTGGTACTTCGACATTTGACGGGTGGTTACATGATAAACCATATGACGGGTGGTACCGTGAAAACCAGGACTGGTGGTTACGTTATAACCTCCAATACATTGGGTGTGGAAGTCGGATGTATGGCTATTACATTTAGTGATATGTGTGGAATTCGATAGTATGGTTATTCCATTTATGTATGTTTATGTCCCATGTTACATTTATATGCTATGTGTTCTTTATATGGGTTTTATGGTAATATTTTGGTTACAAAAGGGTAAGTAATGATAATTTATTCTGTGAAGAGTATTTACTACTTCATAAGGGTTAAAATTATTAATTATGTTATTGAATTCATTTTTTACTTGTTGTTATGAAAATCTAACTGTTTTAATTCTTTGTGTATCCCTTACTGGGTTTTTACGCTCATCCCACATTTTTTTGTAATGTTTTCCACATTACTTAAAGATGAATAGGGTCATGGATGAGATCAAGGAAAAGTAAATATTTCTAAAACATGGAACTAGACATCTTTCTTTTTAAGTGTATTTATTTTATGAAAAAAATAGATACTGATTAGTAGTGTCTACTTGTAATCTTAATGTTGTTATGTAATAGTTATGGCCAAATTCTCTAAATCTCAAAACCTGAAAAGATCCCCAATGTGAATTATTCATTTAATTAATGAAAATATAAGTTTTAAGGATGTGTACTTATAAAAAATGATTTCTATTTTCCCAAATTCAAAACATATATGTGACATTAATTAATTTTAATAATAATTCCCTCTATCAAAACAAATAGCGTGTTTCTAAGAAACAATAACTATTAAAGGATTGATATTTTTTATTGTCAATTTTCAATGTAAAATTAATTCTATTGAAAAACATTATTTTAAATGGTATAAATATATTTTAATTTCACTTTAAAACCAATTAAAATGATAATGTAAAAATATAAATAAATTAGATTAAAAGGCACTTTTGAATTAAAATACAATATTTTTCACTATTCATTATAAAATTAACATTATCAGAAAAATAACAAAAAAATACCAAGAGTAAAATTTGATATCCCCATTCTAAAGAAAGATTTTATTTGGTCAAATAGAATGTATAAAACTGACCAAAACTATATTTAAATATGGTTCTCCATTAAAAGGTGGTAAATCGGCATTTAAATGTAAATTATGCTTAAAATTAGATTCATTCATATTTTAAGCCTTTATCTTTTTATTGGATTAATGTAAATACATTTAAAAAACATGTATAATCATATTTTAGTTCTTTTTGTTCATTCCCTCCAATAAAATAGCTAGGAATTAACTACTATTTAAAATAATAATATTATATTATTCGTGTGCAACATATGATTTCAAAGAAACATGTTGTTGCGTATTGGTTATGCTATCAAACATAGAAACCCATTTAAAGTAAAATTAATATTTAATTAAAAAATATTTATAAATATGAAAATTTCATATTCTTTATTTACCAGGGATGTTACACTCCTACTCTGAACATTTCATTTTATGAATGTATATGTGGCACCGTTAGGCTGCCAAATTTTTGGAAGGGATTCTTCCACCCTTCTAATTTTGGAAGTTCTATTTTCATTTAATTTATTTAATGTTACTTTTAATATTTTGGGGTATTATCTTATATATCTATCATACTATTATTTTTTATGTTCATATGATGATATACCCTATTTGATCTCATAAATTCATTTTTTGATGTTTTATGTAACATCGTTAGAAGGCGAATTTTTATGAGAGAAATCTTATTTTTCTCTTCCTTTCAAATTCTTCATTTCATATGGTATATCATTAAAATTTCATTACCATATTCTTAAATCCATTATATTATATCCCCGGATGTTTTACGTATCATTAATGAGTGGGTTACCCATGTCCCCTATCTTTTCAATGTTTTCTAAAACCCTATAACATTCCCGTTATGGTGCAGAATTTTAGTCACAATATGTCTTTCTATTTTTCTCAAAATCTTTTTTTTGATAACTATATACTCAAATACCTTTATTCTACATTGGTACTCACATATATGTCAAAATTTTATATTTTAATTCTGGGATATACATACATGAATCACGCTTTCCTTTTCCGTGGGTTTAAAGTGACATAAAGATCATGTGTGAAAAGCATTATTTAAAACATTATGATTATGAAATTAAACCCATTGATTTTATGATATATGGGTTATTTATGAAATGTTTGATGATGATATATGTGTATCACATGATAATAAAGAAAAAATAAGGGTGTTCCCTGATAGTGCTCCAATACATTGGGTAAAGACTTAATCTCTAGAGATGACCATTTTAATGATACCTTGGTCAATAGCCTTGCTAATTTTTTAATGAAACATTTGGGATGGACCTTGGTGATTCAGAAATGATTATCTAAGATTAATTTTCTAGCCACATATTCATGTTATGAAACACCTTATTTGTGTTGTGATATGCCTCATGATCTCTTTCTCATACAATAAAGTTATTTATCATGACTTTATTGATGTATCTCAAGTTCAATTGAAAAATGTTTCTCATGTTTCCCTTATAGGGCCTTCTGCTCACCCTTCCCATTGATGTATGCTCCAGGGTTATGATATTATGTAATGAACATAGGATGAACAATGAAGAAGCCATATAAGTGGTTTAGAAGAATTTTAATGTTGTTTTCATGTATTATGATCCTGATTTCTAAGACACTAGACTTCAAAGATCATCTTTTTGTAATATGTAATGAAATGTTATGTATTAAAAAGGAAAGATGTTATAGTTGGTATCAAAGTATAGTTTAGATATTTATGGAAATTAAGATATGAAACCATTAGGATTAGCCCTGTAAAAATGCTTAAATATAGGAAATATTTATGGTATTTTGGTGAGTATTGAGTAAGTGGTTTACCGAGAAAATACATCCCTATTTGGATACGAGCAGGTATAGGTGGCTCTAGCTTAGATATACATAGGGTTAAAAACTGAAAACCACCTTGATCTTGACTCGAACGGGAACTGGTACATGACAATGGGACTTGCTGCACTATTGGTTACGACACTCCCAAGGGATATGTTTGGTTAATCGCACGATTTTTTTGAATCATTATCAAGGTTTTATAGAAAAATATAAATGTATAAGCATGATGTTTTATGACATAAAATCCTCTTTAGTTAAAATATTCATAAATAAAATACGTTTCCCACGAAGGATTTATTCTTTTAGAAAATATCACCATCGTCTAGGAATACATTGACATATTTACTAAGGAGTTACCCAGACCTCCCCCAGAAGGAGAGGTAGAGTTCTCCATTGAACTCGTACCTGGATCTCATCTGATGTCAATGATCCCTCTATAGGATAGAAAATGTGGAGCTATATGAATTAAAGTAACAACTCCATGATCATTTGGATAATGGGTTTATCTAACCAAGTCTGTCTCCTATGAGAGAAACTGTTCTATTTGTGAAGAAATAGGTTGGATTGATGCAGCTATGAATTGATTATAGAGAACTGAATGGGATAAAAGTGATGCAAAAATACTCTCTTCAAAAAATTGATGATTTATTTGACCAACTTCATAGGAATCAATTCTTCTATAAGATTGTTCTTTATTCTGGTTATCATCAATTGAGGGTTAATAATGATTCTATTACAAAAATTGCATTCTAGTTAAGATATGGGCATTATGTGTTTGTTGATATTCCATTCGGACTGACTAATTCACCTTCTATTTTTATTGATCAAGATTATGTTGATATTGGAATCTTATTTTTTATCAAATGGATAACCTTTGTATAGGAAAATGATATGGTGATTAAATGGAAAGGGTTATTTTGGATGATTTTTTCTCTATTAGAGTACATAATGCCTAAGGGAAATAAAATAGTACAAGATTTAAACTGGGGAGAAATGGATGAATTTTTTTTAGAATTTATGTAATTATTGTGGACATATGGTGATTCGGGTTATTTGTAAAAAATGATAAACCTAGCATAGGGAATATGTGAATAGGATAATTACAGGTTCCGGGCGCAGCGGAAGCGCGTGGGTGGATTTGCCCACATGGATTTTTGTCATTAGCAATGTTCAATCCGAGATCAATAAGACGATAAATGCCAGTCTCCATGGATCGAATCACAGAAAAAATACAAAGAAGATGGTTTGTCCCGGAACCACAAACAATGATCGTTACAGGTTGATTATAATTAATTTAATTAATTATAAAGAAATACCTTTTCGGTGTTCTTTCTTCATTGATGTTCTTGATTACGTTGTCGATGTGATCCATCGTTGCGTCGTAGAAGCCAAGTGTAGACTCCCTCTAGCGGTGATCCACACGTGTTCCTCGTATCTCTGTACGTCGCAAAAGGATTCTCAGGGTTCTAGTGTGGAGAATATTTTTCTTGCATTGTCCGCCTTAGATCGTATTGATCTAATGGAAGAGGATCTCTCTCAGTCATGAGAGAATTCATGGAGTAAGAGGTTCTTTCAGCCTTGAAATAATTCTCCAGAGATGTTGTGCACAATGATTCTTTTGTGCATGAAAAGTGCTGGGGTTGTGGGGATATTTATAATTGAGTTTGAGGTTGTAGAGTTATGCCATTAAATAAACTTGTTACGTGTTTCATTTATTTCATTAACTCTTATTGAAAACCACCATGTCGAAAAATTAATTCCTTGAAATGCGCTCACGCTGATTATAATAAATACCATTTAATAAACCGATATTATAACCTAAAAATCCCGACTGGGAAAACTACACGGCGTGTAATAATAAATACACGGTGTGTACTTGTTTTTCATTGAAAACTACATGGAGTGTATATCTTGTTTTCATTTATTCATTTCCTTTCCAAAATAAAACTACACGACATGTACATTTAATAATACATGGCGTGTACTTGTTTTATTTTATTTTTCCTCCCTCATTTAAAACAACTTAGGCTTCCTTGAATAATTATTATACAACGTATGAGAATAATCTTTATTCATCTTGAGATACTTGGATACACTTAGTTTGTGACCCTCTAGGCCTCTTTCTCATTGGCATTAGGTGGGCTTTACTAATGTCCAGGATTACTGTCTAACAACGGGTCAAGGCACCCAAGATAATGAAGTTGACACCGCACTGACGTATCACCTCATATGAACGCTTACTGTGTAATTTAATTCCTTTGTCTCGATATCTCATCAAGCAGGTTTCGTGGAAGTGTCATAAACCTATATGCTTGATTTGTCATTCTTTGGCTACCTAAAATAAACTCGTCGTTTACACCATGGAAATCGAATTTAATGCAACAGTTCTATTTCAATCAAAGGGCCGAGATATCAACTTCCATAAATAGAAGTGACAAATCCTTCATCGACTTATCCATTAACAACATGTCACTCGTGATGCACCCAACATACCCTACTTCCCGCCAACTGTCTGCATGACGGTTTTCATCAGTAAATCTATGTGCGTGAGTCATGACTTGATTTAATGATAATCTTCCAGTCTAAGGACCATTACACATGCTCGTAGATAGAAATGTCTGATGACACCAAGACATGCAGAATTTCTATTGGCAGGTCTGTTCTCATAATCACTCATCTTGGAGATTACCAAGTGAGAACTCCATGAGAGAGAGTCTCGTCTTCTTACCAGCACCCGCATAAGATGGTTTGTATAGTATGTGTCCTATCATAGTATGTCATCCAACCACAGAACTTTATCTGCGAATATTTTTATAGCATTTCAAGGTTTTCATCATAGCGGGGATCTTCTATGACCTTATTAATGGAACAAATATTCCAGGACATTATTATGTTATATTCATGCAGAACAATGATAAATATATAATAAGTGAACATTCATGTAATCAAAGTACAAAATAGTTGGTTCTAAGGACACCAACCCTTACAAACTCCCACTTGGACTAGAGCCAAATGCCTATGACTTTTAGTCAGCTAGTCCTCACATGATGATCATGTTTCTGCTGAGTCAAGGCTTTATTTAATGGGTCTTCCACGTTGTCTTCCATGGAAATATTGCTCACTGCAACTTCACCTCTCTGAGAAAAATCCCTCAAGAGATGATACTTCCGAAGTATGTGTTTTGTACGCTGTTGTGACCTTGGCTCTTTTGCAAGTGTCACCGCTGTAGTATTATCAGAATAGTGTGTGATATGATCATTACTGCTCAGTAATACATCCATCTCTTGGACGAGCCATCACATCCATACTGCATCTTTAGCTACCTAAGAAGCTGTGATATACTCGGACTCTACTGTATAATCTTCCACCACACATTGCTTTGAGCTCTTCCAGCTCACTGCACCTGCATTCAATCTGAAGATGCATCCAGTCTGCGACTTCATGTAATCTTGATCAGTCTGGAAACTAGCATCTACATGTCCTCTCATGACTATTTCCTCATCTCCTCCACAATCCCGGAACATTTCATTAGAACGCATCAGGTACTTAAGGATAGTCTGGACTTCCATCCAATGGAGGTTTCCTGGATCAGCTTGATATCTTCCTACCACACTTAATGCGTAAGAAACATCTAGAATCGTCTATAGCATAACATACATGACTGAACCAATAGCAGATGCGTAAGGGATCATTTCCATTCACTTTCTTTCCTGATGTGTTTGAGGACACATTTTCGTGGAAAGATGAATGCCATGTGATACTGGCAACAATCCCCTCTTGGACTGTTCCATACTGAATCTCTTCAGTATCTTGTCAATGTATGTTTTTGACTCAGGCCCAACATTCTCTTGGATCTATCACGAGGGATCTTGATCCCAAGAATATATGCCTCCTCACCCCAGTCTTTCCTGGAGATGCATTTATTCAACCATGCCTTAACTGACTGTAAGAAAGGTACATCGTTTCTAATTAGTAATATGTCATCAACAATTACTATTAGGAAAACGACTGGACTCCCACTAAACCTCTTTTAGACACAAGGTTCACATTCATTCTTAACAAATCCAAATTCCATTATAGCTTCATCAAAACGAATTTTCCTTGATCTTGATTCTTGCATTAATCCATAAATAGATTTCTGCAACTTGCATACCTTGTTGGAATCCTTTGGAGTCACAAACCCTTTAGGTTGTGTCATGTAGACATCATCCTGGAGGTTCCGTTAAGGAAAGCTGTTTTGACATCCATTTGCCAAATTTCATAGTCATGGTATGCAGCAATTTCCAATAAGATTTTGATGGATTTCAGTATTGTAACCGGTGAAAAGGTTTCACCATTGTCAATTCCATGATGATGTCTAAAACATTTTGCAACCAGTCGTGCCTTGTAGGTACTGACTTTCCCCTCCATGTCCAATTTCTTCTGGAATACCCATTTATTACCAATAGGCTATACATCAACTGGAGGATCTAAAAAAATCCAGACTTGGTTTTGTTACATGGAATCCATTTTAGAATTCATGGCTTCTTTCCACTTGGAACCATTTGTGCCTTCAACTACTTCCTTTTAGGTAAGAGGATCATCTTTGTCAACCAATAATGAGTCACCATCCTCGGTTACATGAAAACCATATCGTTCTGGTTCTCTCACCTCTCTCGTGCTCCTACGCAGTCTTATGTCTCTGGAACAGATTGTTCTTCCACGGGGCTTTGTGGAATCTGTTCTTGTACCAACTCATGTGTATCATGAGCCTTGACTTCATCGAAGTCTATCTCGCTCCCACTATCTCTTTTGGATATGTGCTCCCTCTCAGGGAATATAGCGTGTCTTTCCACTGTAACATTTTTGTCTGATGGGTTGTATAGGTAATATCCCCTTGTTTCCTTGTGATATCATATAAAGATACACATTGTGCCTCGGGGCACAAATTTGTTACCTGAAGAGGCCTTAACAAATGCTTTGCTTCCCCACACATGTAAATTCGATTACATGGCTTTGCGTCCACTTCATAACTCGTATGGAATACCATTTATCGATTTAGTTGGTACTGGGTATAGTATGTTCTCTACATTTTGTAATGAAAATCCCCAAAAGGATAATGGATGGCTCGCATGACTCATCATTTATCTCACCATGTCCAACAGGGTGCGGTTCCTCCTTTCACTTACACCATTCCACTGTGGCGTGTAAGGAGGAGTGAGTTGAGATAGAATCTCAAACTCTCGAAAGAAATCAATGAAGTCCTGATTAAGATATTCTCCTCCTCTATCTAAGTGGAGTTTCTTAATCTTATTACCAAGATGGTTTTCAACTTCATTATTGTATTCATTCAACCGATCAAATGAATCCGACATATACCTCATTAAGTAGATATATCCATATCTACTAAAATCATCAGTAAAATTTATAAATTATGAGAACCCACCCCTTGCCTCAACTGGAAATGGACCACACACATCTGTGTGAACTAATTCTAGAAGCTCTTTAGCTCTTTCACCTTTCCCACTAAATGGGGATTTGGTCATTTTTCCTTGTATAAACGCATGACATACACCAAGTGTTTTTAGTTCGAATGAATCTAAATACCCATCTTGATGTAAGTTTGTCAAATGTTTCTCATTGACATGACATAGCCGGTGATTCCAACGTTGGGTGTGGTAAGAGTCATGTGAATTAACATTGTCATCAATTGCCATTACTTGGTTTGTGTAGTGTAACACATAAAGGCCGTTATATAAATGTGCCCTACCAACAAAAATGCTATCTTTATAAAAAGGGAAACATCCACTTCAAAACATGAAGATGAATCCATCAGTATCTAATCTAGATACTGAAATAATATTTTCGGTTACAGAGGGTACAAAATATCATCCTTTCAAAACCAAAACATCCTCGTAGGCAATGTGAGGTGGTAGTCCCTGATAGATACAGCAGCAAGTCTGGCTTCGTTGGCTGCTCGTAGATCTACCTCCCCTCAATCATTCTTCTTGAATCTACTTTGTTCCTATATTTGGATACAGATTTGAGCACCACAAGTAGTATCTAATTACCAATTAGTAGAAACAGATAGATTTCATTCGATAACAAACGCACCTGAAGCTTCCCCTTGCTTCCTTGGCTGGGTGCAGTTTTTCTTCCAGTGGCCCTTCTTGACACATGCAAAACAAACAGCATCTTGTTCCTTTGCCTCCCCTTTGACCTTCCTTTTCTGTAAGGCCTCGTAGAATCTTTGGGATTAAATCTCTTCTCCATCCCTTTCCTTTTATTCAACATGAGGACAAAAGTATTTTCACGCTTCTTGTCAGTGTCCACTTGGAGAAAGAGGATGAGAAGATCAGACAGGGACTTCTCAATGTTGTTCATATTGAAGTTCACAACAGTGTTTGAGATGCTCTGGGGGAGTGATGCAAGAATGAGATCAGTACCCAGTTCTTCAGGGAGTTTAAACACTAGAACCTCCAAGCACTAAATGTAGCCAATGAGATGGACTACATGAGGCCCAGCTGGGGAACCCTTTCCAAGCTTGCTCTAAAATAGAGACCTGGAGATCTCAAACCTTTCCTATCTTACTCTCTCCTAGTATAGACCTCAGAGGAGATCGATCATGCTATAGGCATCCATGTCTTCATGAGACTTCATGATCTCACTATACATCGATGATAGCATCAAACATTGAACGTCGAGAGCGTCATTCAAATGTTGATCATAGACCAGGAAATCTTCATCACTCGCCCCTGGGGTATGAGAATCCGGAAGTGAGGACTCCAGCACGTAAAACTTTCGTTCATGGCGTAGGATAACCCAAAGGAGCCTAAACCATTCCTGAAATTTACTGTTGGTGAGGATATTGTCTTTATCCACTATTGATCGCAGAGAAAATGTGGTTGATGTGTTTGTCATTTTGATTCTACAAATTAATATAGAAGATTTACCAGTACCATTTTTTATTATATATTATGAGAAATAATAAATTAAACAATTCTCCCACTATTTTATCAAGTCCCAATGGCCCTCACCATTGAACTCGGAATGTCCTGTTGCTTTGAAATTATAGTGTAAAGGATCCATATTTCCCTTCGCATAACCCCAACAAGGGTTGGTCAGGCTATTTGAAGTTATTTAGGTAGGCATGTCTTTGCCAACTGTGAGTTTACAGTTCCTTGATCTATTGAGTGGACTCCCCAATCCAGAAATCCTGACTTGGATTTCCTCAACTCTTGCCTCCAATATTACGACAAGTCTAGAAAGGGCAACTTCTCTTGATGTAATATGGTTAAGTCAATCCGAAATATTTCATATGGGATTCCTTTATTAAAGTAAGTGTCCCATCACGGGTTGGTCAAACACATAGTTTTATTGAGTCTTTACCTTAATCAGGTAAAGGAAGGCTTGGTCTGACATAATATGGAATTGAGGGATTTTATTCCTTTATGCGTAGTTTCACATTATCACATATTTCTTAAAATGAAGTGATGCTTTCTTAAGTGATTAACCATGTTATGATAATGTTTATGCATAGTCCAGTTTTTATTTTATTCAATCTCTGCATGCTTGTTCATTTTATTAGTTATGTGATCTTGACAACACATACATAATAAATAAACCATGCAATCAGACAGAAATAAAATAAGGTGGCATGATCAGGAGATTCTATTAGTTAGCTTATCTAGCGGTTTTGATAAGCTAACCCTGACCTAGGGAAAACACCTTGAACCAATTGGTTCATGTTTTTCAGCTCCAACCTGTACACATTTGTATATTCTTGCGTCAGTTTCAAATCAGCTTCGGTATTTGAACCGTCTCCTCTGGCTTGGGAGATCCTCAATTACATGGGTTTATATTAAAGAAACCATGGGCACACATGCCATACATTTTATTGGAAGAAGGCTCACAGGCCAACAAATTTAAATTAAATAAATTTAAATGAATCCATACACATACAAAGGGTCTTTGGTTTAGATCATGATCATCCATAGTATGCAACGACATTTACGCATATTTAGAATTCAAATTCTTTTAATCGTTCTTTTATTTAACATAAGACGCGCTCGAATTCAATTAATTATGATATTATAATTAATCAATTCTTTATCTTAAATTCCTTTCTGAATTTCCTTGAGATTATTCTCATCCATATTCCTTGTACGGGTCTTTGTACATTGGAGGAAACTTGGTGAAATTCCATTTCAGGAAAGTACATGGAGTGTAGTTTATAATTACACGACGTGTATTTTTCTTTTCACCCTTTATCCAAAGTACAAGCCGGGCCTTTGGCGTGTTTTCTGTAATTTGGAAATTTTGGAGTACATGGCATGTAGATGAATCATACATGGCATGTACTTTCTTGTTACGTGGTAACCAGCCTGGCGATCCCGTGTATGTGGTACATGGCTTATCTTTTTACACAGTTTCACGTGGGCCCGAATGGACTACACGGCATGTTGCTCCAACATACACGCCGTGTATTTCGGTTTCCATAGGCCGTTCAATTCTGGTCAACACGGCATGATTAAAACTTAGGCATAATCAATTAACACGGTGTTTTTTGGCGGACCAGTGTCGGTTCGATGAACCTAAGTACATGGCGTGTAGTTTTTATTACATGTCGTGTAATCCCGTGTTGTACAGACAGAAAGAGTGACTCCTCCGGATGAATTCCACGTTTTTATTTTAATCAAAATTAAAATTAAAAATTCATTTTTGTGATATGAATCGATAAAAGAAGGAGGACGAATAGATATCGTTTATTCAGCTTAATAGAACGATATATGTCGAATTGAATCAAATATAAATGCGTAAATTACCAATGAAAATTAAATAACTATAATCAATGTTGTGACGTCGCTCTGATACCATTTGAAGGTTCTAGGCGTAGCGGAATCACATGGGTGGATGTGCCCACTTTGCTTTTTGTCATTAGAAATGATCAATCTGGGATCAATACGATGATAAACGCCATTCTCCACGGGTCAAATCACAGAAAAAAGACAAAGAAGATGGTTTACCTCAGAACCACAAAAAAGTATCGTTACAGGTTGATTATAATTAATTAAATTAATTATAAAGAAATACATTTTGGGTGTTATTTTTTCGTTGATGTTCGTGATGATGTTGTCGATGTTATCCGTCGTTGCGTCGTAGAAGCCAAGTATAGAATCCCTCTAGTGGTGATCCACACTTGTACCTCGTATCTCTGGACATCGCCAAAGGATTCCCCGGGTGCTAGCGTGGAGAAGATTTTTTTTGCGTTGTCCACCTTAGATCGTCTTTATCCGATGGAAGATGATATCTCTCGGTCTTGAGAGAGTTCATGGAGGAAGAGGTTATTTCGGCCTTGATAGAATTATCCATAGATGTTGTGCACAACTATTCTCTTTTGTAGGAAAAGAGTTGGGGTTTTGAGGATATTTATAATTGAGTTTGAGGTTGTAGAGTTATGAGAATAAATAAACGCGTTATGCATTTCATTTATTTCATTAACTCTTATTGAAAACCCCCATGTCAAATAATTAATTCCTTGACATGCGCTCACGTTGATTATAATAAATATCATTTAATAAAACGATACTATATCGTCAAAATCCCGACTGGAAAAACTACACGGCGTGTAATAATAAATACACGGCGTGTACTTGTTTTTCAATGAAAACTACACGACATGTACATTAAATGTACACGACGTTTATATCTTGTTTTTATTTATTAATTTTCTTTCCAAAATAAAACTACACGGCATGTACATTTAATAATACATGGCATGTACTTGTTTTATTATATTTATCCTCCATCATTTAAAACAACATAGGCTTCCTTGAATAATTATTAAACCACGTACGGGAATAATATTTATTCAACTTGAGAAACTTGGATTCACTTAGTTTGTGACCCTCTAGGCCTCTTTCTCGTTGGAATTGGGCGTGCTTGCCTAAAGTCCATGATTAATGTCTAGAAACAGGTCAAGGCACCCAAGAGAAATAATTTGACTCCGCATTGACGTATCACCTCATACGAACGCTTAATGTGTAATTTAATACTTTTTTCTCGATATCTCATCAAGCAGGTTTCATGGAAGTGTCATAATCCTATATGCTTGATCTGTCATTCTTTGACTACCTGAAATAAACTCTTCGTTTACACCATGTCCATGGAATTTAATGCGACAGTTCTATTTCAATCAAAGGGCCGAGATATCAACTTCCTTAAATTTAAGAGACAAATCCTTCATCGACTTATCCATTAAAAACATGTCACTCGTGACGCACCAAATGTACCCTAATTCCCACCAACTGTCTGCATGACGGGTTTCATCAGTAAATTTATTTGTGCGAGTCATGACATGAGTTAATGATAATATTCCAGTCTGAGGACCATTACACACGCTCATAGATTGCAATGTACGATGACACCAAGACATGCCGAATTGCTATTGCCGGGTCTCTTCTCATAATCTCCAATCTTGTAGATTACCAAGTGAGAACTCCATGAGAGAGAGTCTCGTCTTCTTACGAGTACCCTCACATGACAGTCTGTATACTATGTGTCCTATCATAGTATGTCATCCAACGGTAGAAATTTATTTAAGAATATTTTTATAGCATTTCAAGGGTCTCATCATAGCGGGGATCTTCTATGACCTTATTAACACAGCAAATATTCCAGGACATTATTATATTATAGTCATGGAGAATAATGAAAAATTTATAATAAGTGAACATTAATGTAATCAAAGTACAAAATAGTTGGTTCTGAGGACACCAACCCTTACAATTATATCCTTATGAGTTTTGGGTTCCAGTCTTAGTATGGATTATTCGGACAAATTTTAATTATGATTGTGAATTGAATGGTCTTTCTGTAACATTGTGTACTTTTTTGGAATTTTGGATATTAATAGTCATATTTATTTTATAAAGGATTATCCTATTTGGGTATATATCATCTAGTACTAACATTTTTAGTATTAGTTGATTACAAAAAAAAATGGAAAAATATTGTTATTATTTTGTGGATTATGTGATTCTTTTAGAAGTTGATTCTTGTGCTTTTGATGAGACCAAGTCCTTTTGAGTGGTCATTGTTTAGATAAATGATTAGCCTTGGTGGAAACATATTACGGGCTGAAACACTACTTGAATGTAAGTATATTTCCTTAGGTTTTTATTCAATGTAGTAAATTAATTCCTCAAAATTATGAAAAGGAACATAAAACAAAAACGTTGATGGTTTACATTTCCTACTAGGTGATCAAAGCATGTTTGACACATCCTATGTTTGTGATCTTCATTTGGTTAATTTTCTCCAAATCAGGTTTTCTATCACTCTCCATCAGAACATGACCCTATGTTTTCCCTTCCATATCCATGTTTTCTTACATGGAATCCTAGTATGGGTTAACATGGGTGACCTTTGTACTTCCCGTTCATTCTTTAAATGTAATAGTTTTACTAACTATTCTTCCGATATGGGACTTTCAACAAAATTACCAAGCCCAATTTTAAAATTGAGAGGACAAAATTCCTTAAGGGGGGAAGATTGTAACAACCAAAAATTATGAATTAATTTTTGCCCTAACATGGTGATTTATTTTATTTTATAATCAAGAAAAAAATTTCATTCAATAAAATCAGTATATTTATAATTAGATCATTGGGTTTCGACTGTTATATGACCGTTTGTGAATATGACCATTGGAAACTAAATGTTGCAATTATTTTCTATAAATACAAGGGATATTGGTTAATTAATATAGAAAAGATATTTGATGGCCCCATCTAGTAGTCTCGGGTTTATCGAAGCTCATCTGACGGAACACGGGAAGGAGGTAGCACCTTTGGTCTTTGCCTTGGACCAAACCAAAGATGAACTTCATCGTGTGAGGATGGAACAAAATCGCCTTCATGATAAGTTCAAGATGATATGAATCAGTACTAGGGAAATGTTGGCCGAGCCTACACATGATTCTAAAACCCTAGAACACCTCACACATAGGTCCTATGCTGGTGTAATAAGGTGTTATGTAATGAGACCATATCTGTCTTGTGTAATCATTTGATTTAAATATAAATTGTGATTTCTTCTTATGGTGATGTTTATCAATTTTCTAATGCATGGATAAATATAGTATGCATATTATTGATGAAATTTAGAAAACGGATATTTTAAAAATATTTATGAAAAACTTAAATAATAAATAATGTGTAATGATTTTCAAAAAATGGTCTTCTATAGTTATGTTTAGTAAGAAATTTATAGTCTAATAAGATCAACGTAATTTTTGATTAATAGTAAATAATGAATAGTGATTTTATGCTTATGATTAGTAATGTTATAATATGGATTAAGTAACCTCACTTATAAAAGTACTAATATATTCTAGGCACCTTGATTAAGTAATTTGATTCAATAAAATAGGTAAATGATGGTTTCAGAATGTAATGGTTAATTATTGGCTTTTTTTCGGGATAATAGTGTTTTTTATAATAAAAATTAAATTTATTTTTTTTTCAAATTATTCTCATAAAAATTAGTTAATTTTTGAAATAATAGAATCAATATTTGGTTATGATGAATTTTTGTGATTTTTCTAAGAAAGTTGAGTTTCCAGTGAATAGAGAAAATACAGTTTTTGAGTTTCGTGTTATTAATTACATCATTAAGAATGTAATAATAATGCAATAATTCTGGTCGAATTGTGAATAGTAAGATAAGGTATGAGGTGTCCCATCTGGGAAATTCTATTGAGAAAATACCATGGGAAAGCCCATGGTTTTTCCAATACCACCGATGAGGTGTCCCTTAGCAATTAATGCTTTGTCCCCTCACTTCTCCTATAAATACCAAGCCCTTCCAACATTAATTTCATTTGAAAATACTCCCCAACGAAGTTATATACTATTTACCTCCCATTAAATACCCCCAAGGTGCACTCAATCCTCCCATGGTCTCGACTATCATGCTTCCAAAGTTACTCTTCATGGTTAGGGATCCTACCTCTCTCTTTCAATTCACGTACTATTTTGTATGTAATTTTATTTAATACCCATGTACATATATTGGGGGATTTTCTTTTATATTCCTACTAAATCCCTTTTCATGATCATATGATGATAGATCCCCTCTTACTCTCATCATTTCATTTTATGAATGTTAAATTGGCGGTGTTAGGCTGCCGAATTTTTGTAAGGTATTCTTCCACCCTTCCAAATTTTCCTGATCTATTTTCATTCCATTTCAATCAATTTTCTTTTCATATGTTGGGTTATGATATTTTATATCTATCATAATTTCCTTTTTATTTTCATAATTTTAGATAACCTATTTGATATCATCAATTCATTTTTTGATGTTTTAAGTTACGTCGTTAGGCTGTCGAAAATCATAAGAGAAATCTTATTTTTGTCTTCCTTTAATGTTCTTAATTTCATATGGTATATCATTCAAATTTCAGTACCATGTTCTAAAATCCATTATATTATGTCCTCCTACTGTTTTATGGATCCTTTATTTGTAGGTGACCCATGTCCCCTCTCGTTTCAATGATTTCTAAAACCCTGTAAGATAGTCGTTTTGCTGCAGAATTTTTGTCTCAAAATGTCATTCTATTTTTCTCAAAATATTTTATTTTATTATGTGAATACTAAAATATCATTCCTATACAATGGTATTCACATATATAACAAAATTTTATATTTTAATTCTGTGATTTACCTTCATGAAACCCGCTTTCATTTATCGTGGGTTTAAATAGACATAACGATCATGTTTTTAACACAGTTTTTAAAATGTTATATTTATGAAATGGAACCCATTTATTTTATTCTATATGGGTTATTTATGAAATGTTTGATTATGATATATGTTACTCACATGATAATAATGAAAAATTATGGGTGCTCTCTGATAGAGCTCCAATGCATCGGGTAAGGACTTAATCTCTAGAGATGACCATTTTAACGATACCTTGGCGAATAACCGTGGTAATTTTTAATGACACCTCGAGGATGGACCTTGGTGATACGCAAATAATTATCTATGTTAAATTTTTTGGCCACATATTCAAGTAATGAAACACATTATTTTTATTATGATATTCCCCATGATCTCATTCTCATGCCTTAATGTTATTTATCATGACTTTATTGGTGTATTTCATGTTCACATGTAAAATGTTTTTCTTGTTTCCCTTACCAGGACTTCTGCTCACCCTTTCCTTTGATATATTCTCCTAGGTTATGATATGCTATATTGAACATAGGATGAAAAAATGAATAATCCATAAAAGTGGTTTATATTAATTTTTATGTTGTTTTCATGTATTATGAACCTGTTTCCCAAGACACTATACTTTAAAGATCCTCTGTTTGTAAAATGTAATGAAAAGTTATATATTAGAAATTCCAAATGTTATATTGTTGTTATACTTCTCTTGGGAATGTTGAAGCATCACCTTCTGATCTAGGATATGATAACCCTAAATGATAATTAAAGGTCCTTATTTATTTTAAATAGAGAAAATAGATATGATTTAAAAAGTTGCTTATATTTACCCAATAATAAGTCAGCTACTTGAGTGGATTCATCCCTTGTATTCTCAGCTCCAGGGTTTTGATCAGATGTTTCTTGAGAAGGGGAATTTCTATTAATTCGCTCAGTTATGAAATTTGAAGGTTCTGGAACATCTTTTGATGAAGGATCCTCTGTAGGTATTTCTCCATTCCAAGCTGAAGGATAATGTTGAACACCCTATTCCTGAAGATCCTTTGAAACATTTTCTGTAGATAAAGCTGCATAAGGTAAAAATTTGTGTAAATAATCATGTTAAAGAACAAATTATTTATATAAAATTCAATAATGGGGACTTAAAAACATTTAATACCTTAAAAAAATCCCCAAACCCCTTGATGAACATGGAATATCTATATTTTGATTAAGGGTGTCCATCATTTCTTGGTATACAGCCTGAAATGTTACAACATCCTCACTATTTAAGGTATCCAACAAATGTTGGTTGACAACCAAATTGGCTCTGATGACATTTTGTCCCATTGGATCCTCAATTTTCATGCCAAAAAACAAGTCATTCCATTTTTTGGTCAACATTAGTATTTTTCTTCGACTGCACTGGATCGTCATAAATTTCTTCTGAAGTAATAAGAATATCAGGGTTCATTATTTCAGGTTCCTTTGACAAAATACAATAAGGAATGTATTGAATCATACCATGGATTTCTTCTCTGTTATAAGAGACATGAGAAGGTATAGATGAATATTTTGACTATTGATCTACTAAAATTGCAGATTCATCATTATGAACCTGGGTTTCACCTAGTATTTATTTTTCTGGTCGTGAAAAATCAGGTCTTATTCCCTTGAGATAAGAGGGAATCATAAATCCTAATATGGTATGAAACATTGTTACCAGAATATATTGATCATGCTTTATTCCCTATGGATCATATAAATACTTACTCATTTGGCGACCACTTCGAACCAATCTTATTTCTCTCTTGCATTTTGTTCAAAATCATGGTGAGAGATTGAAACTCTCTTCTTATTAGGGGAAACATGAGGTAATGGTTGAGGATTTTCTGTCTCCATTACCCGAGTCATGATTTCTGCTCCTGGTGAATGTTTTGGAGACCTGGGAGGATCATCAGTTGGGTTAATAAGAGAGCTTGCAGGACCTTACATATGTGATTCGAGAATTTTTCTGGATCTTCCTTCTCTACATTCAAGCTAGATAACTATATTTTCATCATGATTAATGTTGATAAATGATAATATGATTTGAGATTAAATAAAAAGGGAAATAAATTCCCATTATTAATATAAATATCCCACTCCTCCTCAATGATGTTAATTACCCCTTCATGTACTCCTAAGTCCATCATATGAGATACTCATTTAGATGATGGGATTTCTTTATCAGTTTCATATATAAAAGCCTCTAGCTCTGCAATATACATCTGTACATTATCAATGTTATTTTCCAGAGTGAAATAAGAAGGTTCCTTGATGTCACCAATATCTTGTATTTGAATGCCATGTTGGTGAAATTCTCATGCGTCACTAAGATCATCGGTTACAATCTCCCAATGATGAATGGTTGAAGGTCACATATAATTCAATCTTGGTATGGTTGACTATGGATGAGATTCAACACCTTCTAATTGGGGAACTTCTTCAGGCCTCCTTTCTTTAGAAAGTTCAATAGATGGAATTGGAATCTCTGTTTGATGGCGGCGACAGGGTCTCCTTGGCTTTGGAGGTATTTCTTCTCTAGCGTTGGTCTTCTTGAAATACCTTCAGAGAAGTCGTTTTGAGGGCTCTAAAACCTCTGAAACATCTGTATCATCACTAGCCATGGACATTATACCATGATTTCAATGTGAAACAATCATTGTAGAGACCACTCAATATATTACATTTGTAAATCATGTTGAGGATATGAAGAAACCCATGCTTTGGCATTCCTAACTTCCAATCTGATCAATGCATCTTATGGAGGTAATGTAACGGAAAATTTGGAAACATCTAATGATGTTAGAATCCAAATTTTCCGTTGTACCATTGGGTGTTTTTCCTATCTAACATATGTGGGAGGAAAAGTGTTTGATTGCTGAAGGAATCTGAACTAACGAGAAAACCTAAAGGGGACATAAGCCTCGTAGATAATTTGACTATCAATCTTGGTTGATAATATTCCATCCCAGATTGCAATTATATATGATCTCATCTCATAAATCATTTCTTTACCATCATCAATAAATGTTCCAATTGGTGGGTTACTAAAGGGAATGAAGATTAATTCTTTTGAGACATTAATTTCTTTCAGTACCACGTCAGGTCTTATGTCTAGATGCTAAATACCTGAAACATTCTATAAAAATGGTGTGAACCGACCATTGGGAAATGTGACTGAATTCAACACTGAGTATGAAGAAAATTGTGCTTCAATCCAACCCCACAACACATAGAACAACCATGCAATTATATATGGAGCCTTCCCATTATATTAAAGCAATCGGATAGGGTAAATTATTACTAAAACTGTGTTTTCTAGCCCAATATACATCCATTCTACAAATTTAGCTACAATGTTAATAGTCACAGATCATACAACACATTCAGATTCACATATTTGAAGAAAATAAATTCTTAACCACATTGCAAGGAAGGAATCTAAGCATACTTTTGTATTTATATCGGGTTTGACGTCATAGCCCTAGAGCCTATAATCGCCTCTTTCCATTATAGGAAAATGTGGACCTTCCACATTAGATGGTTCTTAAAAGGCTTCCATCCACACTCTATAAATGATATATTTGTAGTCTATGGGTAAATTATTCCCTATTTTAAATATGTAATGGTCCAATGGTTGTGTTCTAGTAACATCACCCAATTTTGTAGCAGGTGGGATGAGTTCATTACAAATTTCATCAGTAATGGGAATTCCAACAATTTGGTAATCATCCTATAGACTAATAACATAATCACCATGAATCAAATTAAAGGAGTTAATTGGTGGAGTCCATCAGCTCAGTAATTCAGAAATGAAATCATTTTTTTTATAAAAACATAATAATTCCCCATCCATACAGCTTTGTAGATAAGAACATCTAATAAAACATTTCTAAATAATTCACATGTTTGAAATACACAGAAATCCCACATCCACTAGGGTTTCACACCACCTCCAAAACAAAGGAACCAATATTCCTTCCAACCATTATATTGATCTGTTTGAGAAGTTCGAAAAGTGGAATCATAACAATGCAGTCTTGGATCTACACCATGTTCCATCATATCAGGAGTGAAACCACATTGATGAATAATGTACCTAATATGGATGGTTCCCTCTTGTATTGGAACATCCTTGTTCTAATATTCATGCTGTTACAGTTTTAGTATTGAAGAAACCAATTCATTGGAATGTACTTATTAATAGTTGGAACATGGGTGCCTTGAAAAATATCATGCCCTTAAAAGGGTATGTAACGAATCGGTGGATAATCACATTGGTATGGAATTTAACCTTTCCACAACCCCCGAAGAGTACATTCAATAATGAAATTATAGATTGGTCCAAAAATATTCATTATTTCATTTTTGTGGGCCTTTGATTCATCTATATGGACATTAAAAAGAGTCATTCTTTCCTTCAAAGGAATTATCAAACTTTCAGGTCAACATTTTAAAGGGGAAATCAAAAAATTCGGCAGAGGAATCTTTTGTCATAGGTCCATCGACATGGACTGTCATGTAAATCCTTCGATGAGGCACGTAACATAGGCCGTTCACCCAATATCCTACCACAACTCCATCAGTGAAGTCCTTTGGCGTTGCTCCATCATGTAAATGATATTACCTTGATGGAATTTCAATGAAATTATGCGATAGAATGATGTGATAAAGCTGAGAAAACATGATATGTAATGAGTGCCGATTTTTTTAGAAATAATAGATGAAGAAATCATGAAGGGTGAGACAAATTTATAGGCAACTGATGATCTATGTGTTAGGACTCCACACAGCCATAATGCGTTAGGACTTTGCAGAACCGCTCAGCATCATACCTCTGTGCTGCACCTTTGCGGAAAATCTGTGTTGTTCAGCAATCCATCCTTAATTTTTTTTCAAAAATTTCACATTAGGACTTGAACCTCTTTGGATGTTTGGGATCCAATCCGGAGTGGGGGATTTTGATTACATTACATGAGAAAGTGAAAAAAAATATTGTGAAGAAGAACTCATGATATTTCATATCCAATTCAAGGTTTAAACAATACAAAGTAAAATCAACAATACTCCGAGGGAGATTCACCATGGAGTATCTTCATAGGCCCATGTGATGAATATATGTGGCAGACCTATGCAGTAGATCTTCACACCCGAAGATGTATTCTGCATGTACGTGGTGCACCTGTGTGGTGGAGATGTGCGATGTACCTCCTCGAGAAAAATTTCTTCGTCCAGGACCCATCTATGCCGATAAATAGAGCCCTTCATTTCCCCATTTTAAAAACAATGTAAAATTGAAAGACACTCTAAATCTCTCATTGTGTATCACTTTTCCCTAGATCACTCATATTGACTCAGATAGATCTATAAACCACGATATAAGAGATAATTAAATTGGATATGCTTGTTTTGAATGAATTTAATTAATTTTTACATAGGTTTGTTTCTCCTATTAGAAACAAATACTTCAATCATCATATATACATGTGTGCCATCCATGTGTAGTATACCAATGTAGTACATAAACACAGGGAACCTACACAGCATACTTGCGCAAGGTACCTACGTAACATACCTGGGAAAGGGACCTACGTGGGATACCAGTGCGAATCACCTAGGCAACCAACTCAAGTACCCTTTTTAAAAATCCATTCCAGGAAGGGTAATACTGCCTTTTTCCATTATCTAAAAGGTGTTATGTTGAATACTCTACCAATGACTCTTAACATATTGATATTTTGGGAATGGCACATCAGCCTGTCTCTTTTTTGGGTTTGTATTTCCACAGACAGAGGTTTCCATATTTGGTTTACAACGGGGTTTGGATTCATGGGATGTTTTTGGGTTTGTATATCCACAGTCACATTAACTTTTCTCCAAGGAACAGTGTTGGGATGTTCTCATTTTGGAGGTAGAGTTTTCTCATGGCCTCTCCTTTCTCAAAGAGGTGACCCGAAACTTCAGGTCTCTGGTAAGGAAGGTACATTTCACACTTGCTTTTCCATGCAAGCATAGGAGAAGTCTCCATCCCCTATCAGGATTAATTAAAGGGTAGCCATCATGGTATAAGACCCTCAAATTCACCCCTTCTTCCTTACATTGGACCCTTTTCCAATGTAAATAGAATATAGGGAAGGCTTGTTTCCTTGCCCTCATCCGCCATCACCACCATAGGTGTTCCCTCTTCCACCCATAGAGGAGAAAAAAATTTGGATGTCTGAGTGTCATTGTTGTATCATTCACATCCTATTGTTTCTCACATGGATCATGGCACACATGGGGTTAGATATATTTTATGGTTACAAAAATGCGCACAAACATTCATTCAATGAACTACAAGAACTCAGATTCCTGTTCAAAACTAGGATACATAGGAAACCATCTCAAGACCCGAGCTCACTGGGAATCCACCACTGGAAATAATCCCCAAATTAAATATTCTAATAATCATGGAATCCTTTGCAGGATGTAATCCCAAACTCATATTTCTCAGAGGACCATACTATCCTATGAGATATATCGAACGATGTGGTCTTTTATTCCCATTAATAGGGGATACATAGGAAGCCTCCTTGATGTTCAAACCCAACACTTCTAATCAACCCTATTCTACACGGGCCTTATTCCCAAAAGGTATGATCCTATTGGAATCCTAAATCTTTTCCATTTTCATTGGACTACCTCAACATAAGTCCGACAATATGTTTCAATTAAGCACCTTCCGCTTAGAGGTCCTTATCACATGATCGTAAAAGGGATGATTTGTCCCATTCCGTGGCACCAAACGATGAGGGTTCTGATTCCTTTCACATTGATATATAGGTATCCCATTTAATGGGCATGATCCCAAAATCAAACCAATCCTTCGTCTCACGGGACGATAATAAAATTCCAGATTTCACCACTGAGTGGCTTAAAAACCAGTATCATCACAATGATGATTAAAAATATATCTATGTTGTATATTTGAGGACACCATTGATGGATGGACCTTGAATACATAATGATATTTCCATTAATAAATAACCCTGAATTCATAGTGATTTTTAAAAATATTACACATCATAATAAGTGATTATCAATTACAATGGATACTTATGATATACCTGGTGACTTAATAAGTATTAATGATAATATATATTTTTTATAATGAGAGCCCTGGAGTATACAATAATTCCCCCCAAAATGATGTGATGAGTCTGACCTCCAATCCTCTCTACCAATGCAGGTTCTCAAGTATCGTAATGATCAAACATGACAAACATCTTCCTTTGGAATGTAGTTTCTATTCGATAAATAAATGTTGAATGTTTCATTTTCCATAAATAAATCCAAAGGAAACAACCTAGAAATAGTGATTCTTAAATCGAGAACGCACGTTTGAAGGAATTAAGAAGCTGTGTTTCCAGTGGATTTATCCTTATAACCTCCATAACAAGAAATTGAATTTTCCATTGACGGAATTCCTGGTTCAAGGCCCGTATCTAAGACCCCTTATATAATGTAAACTATAGAATTAGTGGATCTAAATAAAAAACTAGAGGTATTGATTAATAAGGTATTATTCACCCTTTTGTTTCTCTATGGGGAGCCCTTATTCTTTTGGTTAATAAGAAATATGGATCTATGAGGATGGGAATTGACTAGAGGGAGATCAATGATATAAAAATAAAGAACAAGTATCCCCTACCTCAAATTAATGATTTATTAAACCAACTATATAGAGATCAATATATTAAAAATATTTTCCTTTGATCTGGATATCATTAGTTGCTTGTGAATAAGGAAGACTTTTCAAATACAACATTTCGTACCAGGTTTGGGCATTAAGTGTTTAATGTAAAGAATTTTGGAATGACTAACACTCCCACTGTCTTCATGGATCTAATGAATAGTGTATTAAATGAATATATTGGCAAAATTGATGTGGTATTTATTGATGATATATTTGTATAATCCAAATCCTATGAAGATCATCAAAATTAGTTGCTCATTTTCTAAAAACTCTTTGAAGAAATGAATTATATTTGGAGTTTATCATGTGTGAATTATGTCTTCAGAAGATTCGTTTTATGCCCATTTTGTCTCTATGGATGGAATATCTATTGATCTATCCATGAAAAAGACAATCCAATAATGTCAAGAACCAATGAGTGTAACTGAGTTGTGCTTTTTTATTTGGTTAGCATGTTATTATCGACACTTTGTCCAGAATTTCTCCTGATTCACTAACCCATTAACCAATCCCACACATAAATAGGATAAAATTTGTTTGTAAAAATGAGTTAGAAGAAAGTTTTTAATAATTTCTGAAAAGATTAGTCAATTCCCTTATATTGACTCTACAATCAGAGAAGGGTGGGTTTGTTATTTATAGTGATGCTTCATAGAAAGGATTGGGTTGTGTCCTTATGCACAATGATAGGGTTATAGCCTATGAATCATGACAGCTAATAATTCATGAATAAAACTATCAAACTCATTATTTTGAGTTAGAAACTATAATATTTACCTTGAATATACGGAGAAACAATCTTTATGGTGATAAAATGAGAGATATATACCGATTAATAGAGTTTTAAGTATAATTTATCCCAAAAAGAACTCAATCTGAGGTAAAGATGATGGATTAAACTACTAAATGATTATGATTTCACTACACATTACCATCAAGGGAAGAAAAATAATGTGGCAGATGCATTGAGTAGAATTGATCACTGAGTATTGAACAATATGAGAGTTTAAAGGGATCCTATGTCATGGATATATATAGATTGATACAGGAATAATCATGTATGTTGAAACATCAATACCATTTCAAATGGTTTCCAAACCATATTTTCTAGAAATTATAATAAGTTCTTAGATTGATGATGGGGAGTTTCAAAAGAAATTTAAATATATGAATAATTGTAGATTGATCGACATTTTATATGATGACCAATTTTTGAAATTTGGGAAGAGATTTTTTGTTACCAATAATCTTAATCTAAAAAGGAAATAGTTGGATGATTCTCCTAGATCCAATTTCTATATACACCCTAGTAGCACTAAGACGTATAGATATTTAAAGGACATTTTTTATGGGACAACAAGAAAAGGGAGATTTCAAATTATGTGTCAAGATGTGAGTTTTGTCAACATGTTAAGGTGGGAAGACAACATCATGGAGGAGTCATGAAACCTCTTCCCATACCTGAGTGGAAATGAGATGATATTATGATGAACATTTTCATGGGTCTACCATAGACTCCTAGATGGAATATTACAATATGGGTCATTGTGGATAATCATACAATGTCTACACATTTTCTTGAAATAAGAGACGATTTAACACTAGAATGTATATCAAGACTATATATTAATAAAGTTGTAAGATCTCATGTTGTACCCCTATAGATTTTTTCTGATCGTGATCCACATTTCACATCACGATTCGGGAAATGTCGTTAGAAAACCTTAGACACTGATCATTATTTGAGCACTGCCTACCACCTTTAAACTGATGGTCAATCAGAACAGACTACTCAATCCTTAGAAGACATGTTGAGATATGGATAACATGACCTTCAAGGTATGTGGGTTCAATATTTTCCTATAGTAGAATTTTACTGTAACAATATATTATATTCAAGTATTCATATGGAACCATATGAAGTGTTATATTGAATGTGAGGTCGCACACCAACTTGTTTGAATGATGTCGGTGAAAGAAAACTAATTGGTCCAGAAAATTTGGAGGAAATAATGGAAAAGGTTCATATTATCCAAACCCACATCAATGTATCCCAATGTAGGAAAAAGTGCTATGCCGATAATTGAAGGAAGTATTAGGAATTTAAATTATAAGATCATGTTATCTTGAAGGTATCTCCAAGGATGGATGTTTCAAAATTCATTAAGAATGGTATATTAAGTCCCAGGTACATTAGACCTTTTGAAATTCTAGGACGAATTGGAGTGGTATCTTATCATTTAGAAATGATGCCATATATCTCCAAGCATCATGATGTGTTTCATGTATCACAATTGAGAAAATACATGCATCACCGAACACATGTACACAACTATGAATAAATAGAACTAGAACCTGATCATTCATATTGTGAATAGACTATAGAGATTATAAATACTAGGGAACAAGTGCTCTGAAAGACCGAATGAATCCTCTAGTAAATGTTCTATGGAGATACCATAATAAGGAAGAGGCAACATCGGATCTCGAGTAAAATATTATGAAGAACCACCCGAATCATTTTATGCATAAATATTCTAGAAATTTTGAGGAATAAATTATTTGAAGGAGGAAAGAATGTAACACCCCCATCTTCCATAGTACACTTCACATTGAATAATGTAATAGCTTTCTTTGTACGCAACATTGAATTCTATAAAACCACAACCAATCAATCTAGCCATTATGAATAGTAATACAAAATTTTATAAATTTTATAAATTTTATTTTTCAAAATGGGCATAATATTTGGATTCGGAATATCAAAATCAATTTAGGATGGTTTATTGGTATTTTTCTAAAAACATTATTTTTTTTAAATAATGAAAAACATTGCATTTTTGTTTAAAACTGACTAATATTTAAATAATTATTATTTTTATTTAAATTAAATTTTAAGTCAAAATAGAATCTTAATACCTATATAATATCAATGTTATTATTTGTAGTCATTTTATAATATTATTGGGTTTATAAATGTTTATTGAAATTTCTAATTTTCTTTTACCCACCTTCTAGGAAAAATTGAAATTTTTTATAAAATTTAATTTTACCACATATTTTAATTGAATTTCAAAAATATGAGAGTCATGGTTGAAATTAGTTTTTAAACTTTTTTTCAATAAGTTGAAAATATTTTTCTCTGAATAGTTAGTTTTATATTTCATTTACCACAGTAAAAAGTAAATAAGGCAATTAAAGGGAAAAACTATATTATAAATACCCTAAAAAATGTTCTAGTTCCTTTGATAATTTTAATTCTATAAAAATCATCCTTAGAAAAAAATATAAACCTGTTTTTCAAGTTGGGATAGATTAGGACATTTATTAATATTTTATATAAAGAAATGTAATGTGTGTTAAATTAAATGTTTAATAACTAACCCATTTTTAATATAGGGTTATACAGATGAAAAATAAACAAAAAATATTCATTAGTAATATTAAAATAATTCATACAGAATGGTATATTATTTATAATTTTTAGATAATATATTTTTTTTATGAAACAATGATGATGCAGTAATTACCTTATTATGGAATCATTAAAATAATTGATATTATAAATATTAAAATAATTATAAAATGAGATTTTTATATATTAAAAAAATTTATAGGATAATATGACATGTTATGGTTGATTAAATATTTTTTTTCCAAGTGATAAAGTCGTTATGACTTTCAGAAAAACTGAATACTAAAGTGTAAAAATTGACAAAAATGTGTTTTTTAAATAAATACTATTTTATTAATTGATTTAATATTACTAAAAATTGTCGATTTAGATAAAGGAATTAGATAAGGTTATATATATCATCAATTAACCACTTTGTGTTCACTTAGCCTTTTATAGTTTGTTTATTAACCATTTATTATAATTATACTAGAATACATGTTAAAAGTTAAAATATTTAAATAATAGTTAATTCTAAAATATAAGGTTAATATGGTGAGTTGAACTTATCTACAACCTACTGGATGATAGGTTTATGAACTACTCCCACCTTATCCTTGAAATAAATATTTTTGGATCCAATATTAACCGAATATTATTGTATAATAAAATAATATTTCCAGCTTTTCCTTATGTTACCCTCACCTCCCTTATAAAACAGTACTTACCCTTCTTTTAATTTCAAACCTCCAAAGCAATTTTACTCAGACAACCCTTACATAAATAAACTCCAAAATACCATAAATTCATTATATAGTCCTTTAAATGATCATAGGAAATCCTATGGATCCCTTTTGAACAAATCAAAAGGAAAATACAAAGAATATATAATTACATCATCACCTATTTAAAAGTTATTTTATTCTTCCTCTAATGCTTCCGTTGTAGTTTCTATAGTAAAATAATAACAACAGAACCTTCTAAATACAAAGATTATATTATAAATACGGTACAACCATATTCATTATGCTATCTATTCTTTGAATGAAAAAGTCACCACACATGAGTATGTACGACTCACCATCTCCACATCGTGGTGTAGTTTGTTATTCAACACTTCATTAAATGGTTGGTTAAAAATTGAGTATAATTGATGTATATAAGAAATCTAACATTTTAATGATTTTTTATATGCCATCCAATTCTATACGATTTCACCAATAATATAATGTTATTTTCACACATGTGTACATATGGATTAATGTCTCCACGAATGCGATGAGATTAATTCCACATCACAACCATTCAAGAATAATATTCATTTGTTGATTAAAAATATTTTTAATGAACATAATATCATTTTTATATGAATCAAATACATCCAATCCATAAAAGACATGACTTGCATTACAAAACATATAATGTAAAATGAATTAGCTAACACCTGAAACCAGCATACTACTGAAAAGGCATTAATAATAAAATATTTGAAGGTCATATATGATATCATATTTTGGTATGAGATTATTGTATAATATAATAACAATGATATAACTATTATAGAAGATGTTAACATACCCTTTGTCTAGGAAAACTACATGGTAAGGGTTAATTTTAAAATATCATAATTAATCTGATGTTGTTTATACATATGTATCTACTAAGACATTATTATCATCCACATCCATGTATCAAAAAAATGTATTTCAAAACATTTTTACTATTTCCGAGAATATGGGTTAAAGTTATATATACACTTATTTTAATTTTTCTTAAATGTTTTCAATTGAATATTTCTGCAATTTTCTAAACATGGTACTTTATGACCATTTCATAAAATTGAGGTAAGAATGTTTTTTTCACTTATACAGAGGGTGTGACTATTTTCCTCCATTATAACACCTTTGATACTTTCCTTATAGTCTTTGAATAATATTTTGAAAATAAATGTTTTCTTTTATAATGACTTTACTTTTAAATTATTCAAAATTGAATGAGATATTTCACTCAAATTGTTTTTATTTCATTGATGTCAAAAAATGTTTTTGGATTTTACAACTGTTTGAAGTTTATTTATTACGGTAAAATCATCCATATTGTATTTATGGTTTGCTGATATGTTTGATTGTGGTTGTGTTATTTTAAAACAATTCATGGTTTGTGGTTATAGCATTAACATTTCATATTCTAGTTTTAATATAAATGTTTATGTTCTGTTTCAAAATTTTCACATGAGGAAATAATTTCTCTTAATAAGTGACATGTAGAGCCTGCTATATCTCCTCGATGAATCTCTTGGTCTAATGAGAAAATCTAGTGTATTGGAACACGGCCTTGAAAAAATCTTATTTATATCATAGGAACGAGGCCTTGACTATGTGGTTATGATGTCTGACATTAAGCATTACATAATTATGAAATATCCAATTGATATTACATGTGATTATTATACTAGTAGAATATCCATGTGAATAATTAAATGACGTTATTTGATTTATCATTACATTATTATGATGATATTTATGATTAAAGGTCTTTTGTTTTAGACTTATTCATTGGCTTAAATGTTTATTCTTATTTATGATAGTATCCTCTGTATTATTCTCCTTTCAGTGCATCTAAGATCTCCCCTTTCTTATTTTTTATTTTTCCAGGATGCAAAGAAGTACATTACTATTATCCCACAAGAATAGGCTAAGGGATATAAGTGTGATAAATGTGGACAAAAAAAGTTTTTTTCATGATGTAATGTAATAATTAAGTATGTTTATAGTACTTCTAAAGCTACTAAACTTATTGGTCTTTTGGGACATGATTCATTGTATCACGCCAATGTAATTTAATAATGCGCCGACTCTGGGTAACTGGGGTTAGGGCGTTATATTCCCCCAAGGTAAAGTAGTTTGGTGTATGAAACCTTGATCCAGAATGTCCAATAATTGTTTCTTCATAGCTTAAAATTCACCAACAATCATGCTATATCGGGTCGTTGGATAATTGTAATGCCCTATTCATGAGCTTGATTGAAAATTCAACTTCTCACCTAGGAGGTAGACCAGACAATTCCACAAGAAAAATATTTTTGTATTCCCTCAAAATGATAATGTCTTCATGGATGATTCTTTTAATAAACTAATTAATTTGAGCTGGATAATATTTCAAATTGGGATGAAATATCTATGATTTAGGTGATATTTCTGAATAATATTCTTTCATTTCCTTTCATTTATATATAATTGGTGGATGAATTTCAAAATCGACAGTGATTTCCTTCTTAGAAAAAATTATATGGGATCTATAAAGGTAAATTCAATCTATGACAAATATTTCATTAAATTATTTAAATAGATAGTATGACAAGGATCATTGTGATGTTCAGCCAACATATTGTGATAGAGGAGGAGTTATATACTAAAGATGCAATAATTTCCCTAGTTTCCATTTTAACCAATTACTCTACTTCCAATAATTGTAATGGTGACTGAACAATTCTACAAAACATTAATGATGTTATGGAATGTGTAGAACTAGAATCTTGAAGTACATTCTTTATTATTTAATGGATAACTACCATACCTATCACCACTGAATTTTCTTTTTTTCACGTTAGCAGTACTGATGGAAAGAGTTTGACCTTGGTTCCTTAGAGGTTGTTGGTTACATACAATTAGACTTCTATTAGAGAGTTAATTTGTAAATTTCCTAGGATCCTTTCATTTGATGTAATGAAAAATGCATTGAGTATCCACTAGATCGTTCATTTCCTCTATCACATGGGTGGGATTCTCCTATCAACAATCGTTGGCCAGGTTCCGTTCTCTTCAACAACTAATTCATTTCATCGTCCCCTTGAAGAAATTTTCATGGTTATCCATACCAATCCAATGGAATGTTTGTTGCTTGAATTTCATTGCACCGTTATAACACTCTATCAGACTACCCAAATGCATCTCCACATTCCCCTTTTTATCATTATTATACCATTAAGATTCCCAGATCTCCATTTCCACTTTGAGTGAATATCATTAAATTTCCACATATCTATAAAATTCATGAATCAACATGTATTTTTGTAGACTAGGTTGTAGCCCAACAAAAAATCGGTCAACCATGAATTTTTGAGTAACCGAAAAGATAGAGGCGTATCATTCAAGACATGTGATGATGTCATCTTACTCTGATGGATTCATAATATTTGTTATTAAGGTAATTTAACTCTGTTTATATCATTTGTTGAAGGGTGAGTTGAATATAGTCCTCGATTAACATTTTCACCAAGTTGTTCCATTAAAACTCTTCAATCACTTCCTCAGGATTCTTATTTTTGGCCAATGTCCAACATTGACCATTTTCACCATCCATAAGATATGAATCTAGAAGAACCTTCTGTTTTTCGTATCATTGAATTATGTATAATATCTTATCAATGTAGTTGATCCGTTGTTCGGTGATCGAAAGATCAGATTATTCATTGAATGAAGGAGGTAGTTGTCTCATGAATCTCTTGATTGCAACATGTTCTTTATTTGGTGGGTGTGGGAGTGGATGTTCATATTGACCACTAGTTCAATTAAAAATATGAGTAACTATGATAGTATCATCAAAACATTTGTGATTCCTACTCCCATCGGTTGTGGAATCAAAATAGGGTAGTAATCAAATTTATCATCACATTGGTTGTTAGCCTAATTCCATCTACAAATGGATAGTCGCTCGTATAAAAGGAAAATTTGGGTTATGTATTTTAAACTCATAAACAAATAAAGGGGAATCCAATGATGTGAAAATGAAAAACTAAATATTATATTTATTTCCTTAACTTATTATGTTCAAGGTTTCAACCTATTATATACTTGACCTATTTCCTAATGTATATTTTTAACGTTTTTTTTGTTCCCTTCATAATTATTTTTACTAATAATACAATTTTACCAAAGCATATCCCTTAAGAGTGGCCAACTATGAGATCAATAATGCTTGTTGTTGTGCACAATTTTATATTTTGTCTACCTCAAATTGGTGTTTTCATGTTTTACCATTAGATAAATATGTTCCAAATCCACAACCACTTGTTTGTGTCCAGATATGGATGTATTTTCATGCTATAACACTTAATCTATACTGAAAACAAATTTATGGATTTTATTCATATACATAGTCTTATACTTAATTATATCACTACTGTATTTGAATCCAAAACCTAAAAAGAACTATACATTTCATTGATTCCAACCATAACAAACATATATTTTTTTTACATCATATCATGATTAAATTACATTAAATTACTCTTTATACAACCTAGATTATTGGGAATTATACTATTTTTCTAAATTAGGAACATTACATATCAACTTAAAACATTAAATAAAACATCATTATTGAAATTTTCCTTTACATGGACACAACATTCCTTCGTACTTATGGCTTCCTGATATAAACTAAGGTCATACATAAGAAATGAGAGATATGTAAAACCCATTAAGGGTGTAAATATGAAATAAAACTTAGATAACAATAGTACATGATAATCATGTAATATCAATGATTTATAATTTAAGATGAATCATAAATCATGATATTACCTGATATTCATAACATAGTAATGTGGAAACAACATAGAACCCTGGAAGATAAGTAATGGCTAATCTACAATGATATCATAGTGGATAATTTCCCAAAAATTAATCATGTAAAACCTTATTAAAAAATTATTTATCAAGACACAAACATCATCTAATGGATTGGAGTTCTATATAATTCAGGGTGCACCCATAACATTCATTTCGTTATCATTCATAACTATGCCACATGGATCATAAATCATGGGTTCATTCATCACCATTATGTATCCAATGATTTAGGGGTGTGTAGTACATACATGTATGTACTCAACAAAAAGGTATATGTTCATAAAATTGAAGAATCATGATTGGTAATGGGTATGATATTCACTACACAATTCTTTTGGAATGGAAATCTTCAATGTAATTTCATCAACCTAACAGTATGACATAAAAATTCATAAAATGGTGTTTTATAAGACAAAACGGGGTATCTCATCATTTATAATGAAAATTGAATGTAATAGGGGCATATAAATTCACGTCAAACAATATTTAATTTTGATATATAAGTCCTAACATAATACTGAAAATAAAGAAAGATGCTAAATGGAATAACTTTTACAAAATGTCGGCAAGATAATGGCTGTAAATGGGAGGGATGAATGTGTGAGAAAGGGATAACACTTCATTAAAATATAAAAATGGTAGTATGGGGGAGGTGTGAAAACATAACCAATCATTTTTAATTGAAAATTGATGTGTGTGTCAATATAAGGAAACATAGTAAAAATGACCAATGAATGCACCCAAACATGGATGTCTTGTCCCAAAGGATTGGAAGAGGATTCTTGAGAGCTTCAGTGTGCATTGGGAGGAATCTATAGATTATATAGAGGAGTTTGGATTAGAATAATGGAGTTTTATTAAATATGAATGGTTTCTTGGATGGGTTTATATTAGGAAGGTGGGGGTATAGTTTATTGTTTTTGTTTTGAAATCTACACACTAAAATATTCAATACTACAATCTATAACATGGTTTCTGAACATGATTTCTAGACAAGGGGAGTGACAAAAATTATTTTATAAGGATAAGTGACTATGATATTAAAATAAATCCCATCATTATGTGGGGGTCAGTCATGCTCTAAAGGAAATTATTTTCATATCCGAAAATATTATATCAGTCTTGGAGGATTCCATAAAATTTATAAAATAAATAAAATAAATCTAAAATCACAATATTTTGAAGGTAAAACATATTTTCTTTTCAGTAATCCTTTTATAGTATTTTATTTCATAAATATTGGGTAATTATGATGTCATAAAACACAATATATACATATTCAGTGTCTAAATTTTACTTGAAAATTCGACCATCTTAGAAAATTGTGAAAAATTCACTGATGGAATAATTTGACATCAAGATTCCATAAATAATACAAATTTTTTTTATTTTTTTATTTATATATTTTAAATTTCACTTTTAAATTAATACAAACATGTATTCAAAATGGATGGGTATTGATAAAAAATGTTTTCATGCCTTAATTGAAACAAAATTTGACTTCATAAAAATTATGTGATAACTAATATTAAATAAAAGTAATTTAATAATAATATTTTTAAAAAATATTATATATTTAAAAAATAAATAAACTAATCAAAATAGATTCCTTAATACAATTTTAATATTAACAAAAAAACAATATATTCTTTAGAAATCATATAAGATCTAAAATTAATAAAATAATTGTATATTCATTATTCTATAAGAAAATAATTTACATAATCCCAATTCTAGGTTCGTAATACATATCCATTTATTTAACTATGACATGCACTAACTGTAAGGTGTATGATGTGTGGTCATTAATGGGGCGGTTTGGTGAACATCTTTTGGGTTCTGATCTCGATGAGCTTTAAATTCTCTCTTAAATGATTTATCTTTTTGGTATATATTTGGATCTAATATTGGGATTGGAAAAGGGAAAATCAGGAAAATGATATTTCAATCAAGAGCTCCATTAAATTTTCTTCATACGGTATGATCTTACTTGACAAGGACATACCATCCTTTGTGAGTTTTAAAAAAATTGTTTGTTAAAACCCTATAATTACACTAGTCTTGTGGTCAATATTCAATAGTTATATTATCAATTGTAGAGGTATTTAAGACCATTTAAATAAAATTAGATATAATAAAAAAATAGAAGTCCATGTGTCTTCTATAACCATAAGACATGTAATTAACATAAATGGAATTTTATTCATATATGTATAGGTAGTACAAGGAAAGTGTGCCTCTCCAATGATATACCAATGTCTTGTACACATGCTCGTTGAATGTACTCTAGTACCTGAATAGTAAATTACAACTTCCCACCTATTTTTGGGTGAATATAAAAACTCTAAAACACATAGGTAGCGAACTACTTTTGTATGCCTTTCCATAATCATTAAGTAATGAGTGAGTCGTTCTATTAATCTCTGATCCATGAAATACTGTGTAAACATACTATTTAAAATACTTTTACTTCTCTAAATAATCAATTGGTAATGTTTCTATAATATGAAATAAATTATAGAATTTTTTCAATCGTACTTCAATAACCAATATCACATATTTCATAAATGGATTCCACTAGAGATCCACCACAAATTCCATTGAAAAATCAACCCACCACTATTTTAGAATTGGAAGTTTCTCTTAAAAAACACCATTTAATTAATTCTCAAATTTAATATGTTGACATTTGTAGTGTCATGTTATGGACCATAAAATCTCTATTTTTAGGAATGTACCCTTATAATATCGATGTATGAAATGGTAAATTTTTGTCGAACCGCGATTTATTTCCATATTTAAGGCATGAAACTCGTATATTAGCTCCTCACACAATAATGTAGGACTAACTATATAATTCTAGACACAGATGATCTCATCATATTTTATATTCCAATATAAATGTTACTACAAGAATTCATGGATTTCCATCACGGTTTAATAATATGGAACCCCATACTATGACTCCCAAATTTGTCTCATATAAATGGGATCACCTAACAAGGAAAAATGTTTCATCTTCACGTGGCTATCCTGAACCATTATATGCATCTCATCTATCATGTTCACTATCTTCCTCTGATATATATATTCTTATAGTACAAATGACAATTTGATATAAATCAATGTGTAAGAAACCTTATTTCCCATCATCGTTGTATAAGCATAAAAAATGAAAATACTTCTTATACACAACCCATATCCATTAATGGATATACAAATATCATTATGAAAAAACGTTTTAAAAACTTTTTTGGACATTTTACAAAGTAAAATGTTCACCCAATAGGTTTTTCCTCCGAAACATTAAAGTATAAACCACTAGGGTATTGTTGAGATCATTACTAGTGTAATTACAATCATGTAACCATAACTTTTGCAACCCATACACCACACCTCAATCTCCATCAACCAACCCTTCCACAATATAGATCCCACATATATCACAAAATAAGGAATACTTCTTACATGTCACGGGTATGATCAAAATTACTCCATTAGTCAACCACTTCTTCAAATCATTGAATGTATCCTCACATAATCTAGACTACTCAAATTTGATACCCCTATTGGACATTCCTGAAAGTGGTGTATCAAAATGGCATATGTTTTAGAGGAATCTATGATTATATGTATCCAAACCTAGAAGTATTGGAATATAAAAAAATTATTTGGATTCTCCCAATAAAAAATTACCCAAACCTTCTCAAGGTACAAAAATAAACATATTAATATATGATGTGACCCAAAAAATAAATCTTATTGATAATGATTTAAAATTTATATATCATTTCATAAATCATATCCTCTATCAGTATACTCATTATGATTTTAATTTATTATCCATGACAATCATGAGTCTTATAATACATGAATATTTAAACAAAGAAAAAAAACCATAGAATTATCAATGTATGGGTGGAATATTATGTTAATAAATACAATGAATATAGATGGATGGTTAGTCAAATCAAATAGAATCATGATGGACTCATATACTCCATACCATATTTTAAAAATAATTATAAGTAAATAAGAAGGTCTAACTCTCAACTGAGAATACGCTTCCCTCATTGAAAATATTGAAGAACTCACAAGATCATAACATATAATGAATGAGATAATTGAAATATATAATATGATAATGATTCATAAAATTCTTCTAGTTTAACATTTGGTAATCAAAACACAATTTCAATGTAACTTCATTAGTGTTAGAAAGCATACTGGCGAAACTGATGGAGTTGTACACAGATAGAAAAATAACTTATCAACTAATTCATATAGATGATTCTTATTGTATTTATTATTAATCAATTCCACTATATAAGGATTAATATAAACTATCTTATCTCCCAACATGATAATAATTTTTAACTCAAAATATCTCTTAGGTGGATTCTTTGATATGTACTCAGAAAACATGTTTTCAAAATGGTTCACTATTGGTGGAGATATACAATTCTTCACAGTCCCTGTCATCCAGAAAAATACATAAAACCTAAGATGTGTTATCCCCTAATTGATGAGGGAATTTTCTTACATGGATTTTTATAGATCAATCCTTATCCAAGATGAATATAAATTTAATCCTCATGAGATTTAAAGGTCAGTCTGTACAGATTACAATAAATGTCTTTTGGGTACATTATCGTCTACTCTAGTACCAAAATCCTTTAAAATATAACATATCTCATTTGTAATTATCCCAATGGATATAATACTAACCATCTTAAAGAACATATATCCTTCATGTACATATTTCTACTTACCATACACCAAGAAGTGTGTCAATCATCATAACCACACTCACAATATTCAAATTTAGACCCAAACCATTATCATGTTGGGAATATATTAATTAATACGAGAATCCTATATCAAATAATTCAATGATAAGAATAGAAGATACTATAATATGACCTATAACTGTCAAAGAACCTACCTCACTATCTTCATGTGTAGGATAAATAGTATGTAACTATCCTCTCCCTAGGAACTCTGATGCATTATGTGTTCCTAGGGTTGACCTACTCTACTGACATGGGAAATCATTCCCTAAAGTAACATGTACTATACCTCCACCAAAATGGATAGTAGTAATACAACTATAATACTATTATTATGTATAACACCCACATATCATACATTGTATCTTTCAAGTTCTCTATTACTACCCAACAGAGATGGGTTACTATAAATCCATTGTGGATGTCCCATATTTCTAGAATCATGGAACGCCCCTGGTGGATTTGGACACAAATTTTAACTGTGAACCAACCCTCTGATCTATTGGAAATGCACTTCCCTTTGTACATGTTCCTTCCCCCTAGCCGATCTTCTTTCTACTAATATTGTTAATATTCTTATAGTGATTCTTAATACATTGAATAGATCTTCTAGATGGAAATCAAGAAGAAACCACTTGTCCCCCAGTTAAAGCCTCATTCAAATACCCCATAGATATTAGATATTGATTAAATGGAAAAACAGATTTATTTAAGTGGAATATATTAACCACATTCATATTCTCATATTTCAATACATATTAAATGTGCATCACAAGATTTTCCTCATCCTCTTTCACCTATGGGAAAAACGTTGAAAATCAGTGAACCGACCAATCATGTCCATCAATATCATACTTCTCTAGGTCAACCACATAATCTATGCCACACTCTCGTACCAAAGTACATATAGATAAAAGTACTCCATGAACATTTCTTTAATGTTATTCAATAAAATTATTTCAAATATGCATCTCGAGATAGAATGTCAAAATAGTTCTTCACTTATCCCTATAACTTATATGATGAAGTGCTAACTATATTTTCCAAAAAATAATCTCTAAATGTTCATAAAATTTCTACATAGAATATATACATAACTCAAGATCCTTATATCCACTCTATCAGATAAAAGTCATAGGGTGATTCAATTAGATCTCTATTGTAAACTCATACAAATTCAATATATCCCACCTTGGGCCACCTTCCATGAACTACATAAAATGAAAAAAATTATCATTGAACATATCACCTTGATATTTATAAAAAACTTTTAGGGCATCTTGTACCACTAAAAGAGGTGAATTTACATCCATTCCATCCTGAAATCCTCTTATTGAACATCATCATGGAAGCATGTATCTAAATTTCCAAATACATGTCTTAGGTCAAATAAAAAATCATCAATATATTTATATAATTTGGTTTAGAAAATGGTTATAAAATTTCATCCCCAATACACCACCACAAATTCCAAACCATGGCTCTATCACCTCCCTTAACCATCCATATCCTGGGCCATGGATGACATATGGAAAAATAAAATTACCACATTTAACATCATTTATCTTTTTCAATTCCTTATTAAGAACCATATCATATTTTTTAAAATAATAAAATTATTAAAAAATTAATTCCACAAAACTCTTCAATCACCTTAATTTCGATCAATCCCTAATATTATTCATGTTATATAATTTACTTTGTTCCCAAATTTATTCTAGAATACTAAAATCTTTTGAAATACTTGGCATTAAGTTATATCACAAAACAACACCACACAACATGTGACACAACCAAGATGAAAAAATTGGAATATAACATAACTCATCAAGAAAAGTAATCTCACCCTAGGTACTTATGCATTCCCCCACACATGAGTATGATACTCCCCTACATAGGAACATTATTGACACCCAAATAAGAAAAATTATATAGTTTAACATGACCAAATAATAATAAAACTGAAATGAAAAAATAAAACTTGGTTGATACCACTATGCAACGTACTGACCCAGATACCACAAACTAGTTCCCTAAGGGGTCTATCCACATGACCTTCGGTATTACACCCCTCTACCACATGATACCAACTAGCATTGATTGTCTATAAGGTAATCGGTGGATACAAAATCATCTTCATCAAATCATCAAAATAGTATAAATCAATATTATAAAATTATCAATAATCATGATAAATAACGTTAATAACCCAAAACCTGGGAAATAAATATAAAAGAAATAAGTAAATATGATATCCCATATAAGTGCCAATTTTCAAATGAAAACTCAAAACAAATACACACTAAAAAACCTATGATGGTACCAAAATCATGGATTTTTACCTTAACCATTATCCATATGAAAATATAATCGTATTCACATAATATAGGGCACTTTTATTTATCCTGTCATGAATCCATGAATTCTATTCAGGTACTGATAAGGAAGTTAGACTAGGGTATGAGTACAACCCAGTATGCCAGCACCAATGGGGTGTAAATAAATATCTATTCTATAATAGTGGATTCAGTTGTATTAAGAATAAAAATAGCTGACAAAATTAAAAAAAATTCATTACATTTTTCATTAAACTACCATATATTTCCTAATGTACATGGTGACATGTGAACAAATTATATCCACATTAGACCATAGTATGTTCTAAACCAAACAACCTAAGATTATCTTAATTCACCCTTTCACGGGGTTTCATTATTCCTTTCATTCCAATTTTATATTAGTTTTCATGGAGCATCAGTAAAAGTACCAATATCATGGTAACTTGGAATAGTGATCCAATTCCAATATCTCTCTTTCCTTGAGTATCAGTTTGGAACCCAATGGGTATTTTAATAATCATTACATAAACAAAAACTGATTACTGACATGAAAGAAATGTAATCCTTGGGAATAATTCCTTCACCCCATATCTATTTAGAGTATTAGTCCCCGATCCAAACCTTTTTTGATAAATCAAACACATATATCATATATATTACATACATTTCGTAGTACATCATTGGCATTGTAATCTATCATTCATATCATAGTACATAATTTCACATATAAATAAATAACATATTCATCTACCTGAATCTAAAGTAATAAAATAAACAATTCAACAGCAATCTAATTATCATTATTTTCTCATAGAATTACATCATAATTGTTATGACAATAGAACATTTAACCCACGTTTGACACCATGAAATAAGGATTGTGTAGAATTCCATTAATACATTATACATATTTTTCAAACAAACAATTGTTCATTTGATTTTTATTGACACACATCTTGGATTTCCATTAATCTCGGGAGAATATCATATAGTTCAATGGGATCCCTGCACGGTTTCAAATTAACATGGGAATAAACTCCTTATATCAAATTGAAAATTAAATTTTCCAAAGTTGAAATGAAATGATACAAATAAATGACTGAGATCCTGATCATGGGTAATGGAAAAAACAAATAGAGAACCTACCTCCTGATCATTGATGAATTCAATACAAACTAAAGCCCTCAATTCAATTTAAAACAATTAAATTCAAAATAGGGATACATATCCATGATAAAAATAAGTGATCAAGATCCAATGAAACAATATCCATCAATTCCTATATCTAAACCATCAATGATGGAATAATTTCCCAGATTTATAATGGGGAAGACATAAGGGATATATAGGAACCTTATTTAAGGGAATTAATCTCTTATAAGGGAAACTAATCTATAAATTTGAAAATGATGTAGTTTTTAGATCCTAGAAATCATCTCTAGGGCCTCCATGTGAAATCAAAGTTGTATTATTCTGAATTAGGTGATTGGTGATATAAAATAGGGGTTAATTAATTTTAAATTAAAAATTATGTGCCTTAAATAACCTCATAAGCAATTTCCTGGATAGTCCACATGGTTATCAAAACTAGGCACCCTAACCCTAAACTTCTTCAAATTGAGGTTCATGTTTTCTTTTGAGAGGGAAAAAATTTTGTTTATCCATGGGACTACCATGGATCACCAATATTTATAAGGATGACATGGTTCACAATATTAACTCAGTGGATGATCTTTTGGAAAAACTATGCACCAACCATATGAACCCCCTATGCATATGGGTGATGTAGAAAATATTTATATAGAGGTTGGTGCATAGTTTGGAAAAATTGTGTGCCAAAGGTGAAATGCCCAAAAACAAACCAAAATCTACCAACACTTCCTAGAACTCAACAAAGAAAAACTCCAACCAAACATAGAAGAAATTTATAATTAAATGTTCATAGAATAAGTTTGATAATTCCCTAGAATTGATGGGATCATACAATGAATCTATAATTAAATACTTATTAATTCCAATGATTTTTTCAGATTATGAAAATGATATTTTTACAAAAATAGTTTATTTAAAATGGGTACATCAATGATGATATGGTGGATGTTTTATAATATTTTTGTATACATTTAAATGGACATATGATTATGTGATGTTTTTTCCTAGAATTTTTTAAAACTCTAATGTATTGGGTTAGGATTAATGTATTATGTCATCATATGGTATATGAGAGGTTATTAAAATCCAAAAATGGTACAAAATATGTTATTCCATTCATGAAAAGGGTTACTTGAGAGGTTATCCAAGCCCTTAAATTGGGTACCCATGAGGTTGTCCCAAACATGATTCAGAGTACAATAGAGGTTATCTAATGACCCAACTAGGTACATGGGTGGGTAGTCCACACCAAACATTCGATGAATGTCTTGGTGGGTATTCATGCTATAATATTTCATTGATTATGAGTATTAAACAAATTATCATAGAATTTTATGACATTATTTATAATGAATTTATGATTTTATATTTGATCTTCTTTGTTTATTTTATGATTCATGTATTATCAATTTCAATGAACTGTTTCATGAATCATAATTATGATTGATAGATTTATATGTATTATTTTAAAATTTTATTTTTATGTTCTCATACCCTTATTCTAATTTTATACTTATATGATCATTGATTTCTCCTTGTTTACCCTTATATAACATCCATGATCACTATTCATTAGTTTTCAATTTCCATAGGTCATGAATAGTAGTTTTGAGTATGACATGACGATGAATGGATCTATTTGGGAAGAATTATGTGGTATTTTTTGAATGAATTTTATGGATTAGTTTTTTATGTATACATTATTCCAAATTAACTAAATCATAATGGTTTTGTTATGCATAGTTATTTTATGAAATCAATATTCATCTAATAAGTTGTAATATTTATGTATGTATTTGATGGTTCATTATAGTTTCAATCCATTAAATAATTTTTTTGGAAACTAGTATGAAACAAATCAGTAAGAACCATTTAGACAAGCCTATGTATATGAGAACACCCTTATGATATATTAAATAATGGAGTATGGTTTTCCTAGAAAATACAACCTGGTCTCGATATTATGATGTGGATTTAGCTGTTGGGAGGATTCACAATGCGTTTAGAACTCAAAATTTTGTTGATTGGGTTTTAAATAATTTTTCACTACTATATAATGTGTTGGACTAATAATGAGAACCTATGTAAAAATATAAATAGGATATTATAAGTATAATTCAAAATTTCTTTATGAACAATTATGATGAACGATAGAATAAAACCTATGGAATCCTATGAAAATGAATTGTGAAATGGAATAATCCTAAAGTCAATTTGGCTGAAATGTGTAGGATTTCTCATATGTTTAAAGACATAGATAACACTTTTATTTTTTCTATGATGGTATTTTATAATGATTAAGGATATTTTGGGAGACATTTTTTAGGAATAAAACCATTTCGGTGATTATATATTTTATTGAAAATTTTATTTGATGATTTATGAAATTGTATTCTGTTGATATATGTTTAATGTTATTCATAAAATTTATTGTCAACATGATACATAATTTTGTGAAATTTACAATTTATTGAGATAAAATAATTAGTTCATTTTTTAAATATATAATATTGATAACACTGGTAATTAAAATTAACATGGTGAATAAGTTATTAATGAAAAGTAAAATATGATTAGAATATTATATAATTAAGGAAAATATATTTCAAGAATGTAGATAGAGCTATTTTATCAAAAAATATATGTAATTTTTGTTGATTTATGGTGATTCAAGATATTTGTTGAAATGATTATCTAATTCACGAGAGTATCATATTATGATATATACATTTTTGTGATAGAACCATAATAGGGGTTGGTATTATTTGTAGATAATACTATGTATGATCTTGGTAAAATTTATTTTATTATTATTTTTTGTTTTTGAGTTTTGAATTTGGTTATACATATTTTGAATGAGTCGTAAGGTTAAATTTTCACGGAATTATTTAAGTCGATCGTTTGTTAACAATATTAATGATTTAGAGATAATTTTATTTTTTCATCTTATAATGATTAATACAAATAGGATAACATGTGTCAACAATATTAATTTTGGTAAATCATTTGAGAATGAAGGAATGAATTGTAATTATTTTTTGGATATTATGATTCATTAAATTATTATTTTGGTGCTTCTTGATTTAAAAATACAACTTGGACATTCATTCAATAGAGTATGATATTATACATAAATTGATGAAAGAATATTAAAATGAAGAAATTTTTCATATGAAATGGAATGATAAAATATAAGTGTATTTCATCATGTTCTCTATGTTGATTTTACGATAATCTCTAAACATCATGAAATAGATCATAATATTAAAAAAATTATTATTTTTACTTCACTTATGAATAATTTGTGGTCATTATAGAGCTCACTAATTTATGGTTTTCTGTTTATTACATTCCTCATGACCACGTTAGTTAAGACTCTCAATTTGTCATTGGACAATATTATTATACTCTATGCATATATATTAACATCTTAATAATTTGTTCAAAATAAGAGACATTGATTATCTATTTTATCATGTACAATATAGTATTCCCACTCTCAATTTTCAGAGGAAATTTTAATGACACTTTATAAGATGTGGGTTTTCAGTAAAGCTATTTTTAAAACTTGATCATATGATAAACAATATAAAAATTCCAGGATAATATTTATTTAATGGATGGATAATGTTACACTATAAATATTTAGTTTAAATTTATAAATATCTTGATTACAAATTTAAAATGAAACATTAATATTTGAGAAACATGAAACATACTATCGATATATTTTTATTTAAATTTCACTTTCATAACCTATCTTTTAAATTAGAGATTATAAATATGAGAACATTTATGATTAAATATATGGACAATTTTTTATAAAAATAAAAAATTTATATTTAACTTTATGATGATATATATGAGTACCTTTATGATGAAATATATGGACAATTTTTAATTAAAAATGGTTTTTATTATTTTTGTGAGTGTATATTATAATATATTTCTACCAAATTGAGAAATTAAATTTTATAAAATGAAAATAAATTTTGGGAATCGTCATATAAACATTTGCGTAAGGATTTATAATTATTTTTTCAGAAATGATTGAATTTCTTATGAATAATGAAAAATACTAGTTATCTAATACATGAATTTATTTTAATTAGATACAATAATTTATGTGTTTTATTATATTTTAGATTTTTTTAAAGTTAAATATTCTACGTAATTTATAGATTTATCTAATGAATTCAATTATAGTCATTAGAATTTGTGAATTTTATAGAAGTTAATTTTTATACTGAAAACAGATTTATCTAAACAAAAATATCATAGTCGGTTTTTAATTATATAAAAGAAAATTATTAAACATATAAAAAATGATTCATTAAAGATGCAAAACACATTTTTAATCCTGAGTTTAAAATTTAGTAACTATCCCCCTCTATTTTGTCTATTTGAATAGTATCTTAGGTAAATATTTTTCACCTCGTTATGAATTAAAACCATAAAATATCGTTAAAACTAAGGGATACTACATTAATATAAGCCTAAAATATTCCATTAATATATTGGATTTGTGTGGTTCTAAAATACTAATACAATTTTATATTTTGTTAAAATATTTTTCATTTTTCATTTATAATATCTTATAAATTATTTTCTATAATTTAAAATCTAATATAACAGCTTGTTTTATATTAAAAACTATAGTAGTTTTTATGGGGTTATAATGGGGTTTTGGAAAATTATAATTTTTTTTAGTATTATAATTTTTATGACATTATATTTTTAAAATTTTTATTGATGGTTTATAATGTTAAAATATTACTCAACATCGACATTTTTCATGTATAAGAGGAATAAAATTTTCATAAATATTTGTAAAAGGATTATAATAAATAATTTTTAGATTAATTGTTTTATTTCATGAATTTTATGTAAAATTATAAAATATTCTTGTTGATTAAAGGGTATATATGAAAAAAATATCTATTTTCCTAAAATTAAATTCAATTTAACTGAATAGTCACAGAAAAAGATATTAATGACATTATAGGTTATATAATATTGTATTAAATGAATTATAATTCATAAAATATTAAAATTCAAAAAGTGATATGAGATATTGTTTAATATTTAATCCATTAACCATTTTTTTTCGAAATTTTATCTTAGATGAAAATTTATAATTGATATATATTTAATAATATGTTATCGCAATGATGGAAAAGGGTTTTAATAAGTGCATAAACTAAAGAGATCAGTGATAAAAAGAAATAAAAAGTTTCTTATATCTAACTAGATTTGTATATTTCAATACAATATAAACATATATTATAAATTAAAAAAACAAAAATCTTATTTCTATTATTTTTACATTATATTATTTTCAATTTTTTAAAATATACCCAAGTTCCCCTTCCACCCCTTATAATATGACACCCCTCATATCACATTTTCTCACAAATTTTAGCCATACATATTATAAAAAACAAGATAATATAAATTATAATCATACCAATTATATAATTATTTGTAATATTATTCATTATATACCATTCTAAGGGTTCTTATGAATGATTTTATGGAGGTCTATCATAGGAAATGTAATCATCTTACCAGACCTATATCAATTTATTTTTCATAACCCTATGACTCTTTGAAATTAATCATAAAAAATAAATTCATTATACTAAATAAAAATATATGTCATTATGATTATGGAACCATAATTATACTCTATATTTTAAATCAAATGGGTATTGGAAGATTCAGATGCACGTATGTGTGGACAACTGCCTCTACAAAACAATATAATTAATTTTCCATAAAAATCATTCAATGTTGGTTTTTTGATGGATTTATGGTTTATATAAGAATTTTATGATATTATTATCTTAATTTTACTATAATATAATTTTTAATTGAATTGTTTACTATCATTTTAATAGGAAAACAAAATTCAGGAGATTGTATGAACTACATCACACATGAGTTGTGTAATTAATTTTTCTATATTTATGTTTTTCGAATTGTTATAAGTTTTTTTATAATGAATATATGTGATATTTATATCATTATTAAAACTATTATTTGACATAATAATGACCAATTATAATCATATAAACTATCAAAAAAATTCATGAAAAAATGGTTATCACATGAAAATGATGATTAGAATGAAGGTTTATTAATAAACGGGTTTTAAAATTTTTTTTGTATACCGAATATTATAAAATAAGAATGAAAATGATTATTTTAAATAATTATGTTAAATTTAAATCTATTATATAGGATTTTAGAGGTCATAATATTTGAGTCATATGTAAGGTATGATTTTCTAGTCTCACATTTACTACTATAGAACATATGTTATATTTACCACTTAATATGATTATACAATATTAATAACAGATGTGAATGAATTTTATTATAATTTTCATGAAAATAATTCAGTTTTTAAAATCTATATATGACTCTTTCATTCATGATATTTTTATTTATAGATTAATAATTATGTATGGGTTCTTCATCGCAAATTTATTTCATTAAGAAAAATTTTATATAATGCACTTTTCATATATTATGATGTGTAAATAATTCAACATTGACATATTATATCATTAATAAAATAATTAAAATTATATTTAAATATTAATTTGAATATTTTTTACATGGTCTTATAATTCACAATTTCCAATTGAAACTGTGGTTTTATATTACTATGTTATTTTTTAAAAAGATTATTCAGGATTATATTTTTTATGATTAATATATATGATATATATGTCAAAAATATCTTAAATTATCTTATCAAATATTTAATTAAAAAGGTCAAAATGTTTTATTCATTTTCATCCCTTTGGGTACTAACGATACTGATGCGGTCTTTTAAAAAAATTGAATTTTTCTACCTCATTGAAAGAGATTTTTTTGATACATTCCCATGTATTCTTTAAAATATTATCAAAAATGTTTTTACTATTATAATATAAATTTATAAATTTATTTTTTCCAACAGTTGACTTTCTATATAAATGATTAGAAGGAATATTATTTTAATTTTCCAAGCATGGTTCTTTTTAATGTTTACATAAAATATAGAAGGAATCTTTTTTAGGCAATCAAGTAAAAAAACAATTTCTACTTTAATAAACTCTAAATTACATGCAACATCATTTAAATGACTCCTAGTATATTTTGAATAAGAATTATTTGATTATTTTGGAGATTTTAAATATGTTATTTGAAAAAGAAAATGGTATATTCCTAATGAAATGTTCCTCATGATATTTTAAGGAAAAATTTCAAATATGATGATATACTTTTATTTGTTATTATGTTTTACTTGTTATACGTTTCAGTGATACCATCCATATTATTCTTATGTTTTTTCCATTAATATAATGATGATATGTTTATGAAACAATTTTATTTTATACATTTTCATCTATGATTATGTGGTCATCTTCTTTGATCTTGTGGCATACATGAGGATGGACTTATTATTATCTGATGGTTGGAAATAAACTATATATCCCACTGAATAATTTGTTAATGTTTAATGTTTTATGTGCTTAAACGACAGCAAATAAGTAATCCCAATCCTAAAAACGATACATGATTGGTTATCTTGATCCTGATAAATGGTATATGGGATGTCATTAAATAACCTTAACAGTGTTCATGGGCAGATATCCCAAGCCTATACTAGATACATAGGTGGTTATCATAATACTAACTTGTGAATAATTCCTTAGTTGGTATCCCTAACAAAGGAAATATATAATGATTTTTATGAAAAATTTAATCAATCATCTATGATATGTAAATCTTCTAATGTTACACTACCATAGATCATTGCCCCTATTTCATTTATGGTTAATTTCTTATAATCCACTAAGATTTATTCTATTACCCATTATTATAGTATATGAATAGAAGGGTGTTTTTTTAAAAAGGTAATCTTATCTTATCATACCATAATTCCTCTGATATAAATAATTAATGTTTGATACCTCTCTTTTTTAAACATACTGTGAATTTGAGCCCATCATTTTCTATGTTTAAATTTATATAGGATATAAAGAAATTTTTATGAATGATATGTCTAATAAGTGTGATAGATGTGAATAATGGAGAGGGAGATAATATATATCATTTATATGAAATTTGTTTATGTATTCATGTTTCCAAGGATACTGAACCCTTATAGTTCTTGTGGTAAAGGGAATTTTTTGAAAAAAATACCATTCAATGAGATGTAATATTTATTTATGTGAAGTATGTGCTACTAAATTAAATACTAGATCGAGATTCATTTAATTTTAAAAAATAGGATTTTAATAAATTAATGAAACCCGTTAGTAAAATCCCATGTATATTTAAACATCATATTGTTATGTTAAATGAATTTGTGTCGTTTCCCTAGAATTTACACCCTTGTCTGAATAATAACATTTGGTTTTAGCTATGTAATCAATGAAAAATGGTTTAACAAACCTAAATTGGGAGGATTGGTAATTAACTAGTTCATCATCAGTGAAAAATATGTTGGCCAAAGAGTAAATACTTTTGATTACACTTTTTGGGGAAATTCATGCTGTAAATCACATATTAATTACGAAAAATTAAGATGAATGAGTGAATATAACCTACAGAAACATAAGTTGATCCATAGTGATATAGGAAAACATAATGTTTCTTTGGGATTATAATTCTAATTATTATCATATACATAATTTCATATAAAACATTTTTAGGTTTATGTGATCACATTCCGGGTTATTAAGTACATTTTTGGGGGAAATTATGGAAATAAAACCCATTTGGATAGTATATGTTTTAGTGAAATGTAAATTTAAGGAATAAAGTTTTTTTATTTTTTTATAGATGATTAACACTATTGTTATCACTTACGGGTAATTTGTTCATTGATGTAGGGTTAATTTTGGTTAACTTGGAAAAAATAGTTAGTATAATTTGGGATTATATCGTATATATATCCATGGATCTCAAAAGTAATTTGGTGGATAAATTATTAATGTTATATAATATACATTGGGAATAAAAGTTGATTATGGTAAACATAATTTTGTAAATTTAAAATTGTGTTAATTTAAGGAATCATATATGACATTATAATTTATTTAAGGGGATTTGTGATATTTACTCAGATGATTATAATATTTTAGGGAGTATATAGTTAGGGTATATAAATTTTATAGTATATGATATTATGAGTGATTTATATTATTGGGAGCTAATAGTTTGGGTTTTCATGGATAAAACCAAATGATAAATTATTTGGTATTTCCTTCGATCAATTTCATCAGACATATTTTAGAGGATTCATAAGGTTAAACATTTATAGAAATTTTTATGTTGATCATTCGGTATTATTATTTATATTTAATAGATTTTTGTATTATTTCATCATATGCAGATTTATCTCTATCAGACATCTTCTTCTAATCATATTTTTCTTATTAAATATCTAGTGATAGTATCAATGAACTATTATTCATTGATGGAAATTATGAAACAGTAAAATATAAATTTTATACTTCACATGTGAAAAATTCATTTGAATATTATTTTATCATATTATGAAATTAATTAGAAATTGATCGATGAATAAGATAATGATGAAATAATTCTTATGAAACAAAAATATATCATTTATCTTTCTTTGACTATGAGAGATTGACTCTTTATAGAGAAGTTATCATCATCTATGATGAGAGGTGTTTGTATCTAATATAATCTACAATTCCAACAAAGAATCATGATATTGGTAGAGTATTTATTATGGTTTACACACACTATAAGAACATAATGAATGTGGTTTTATATTCATTATTCATGGCTAGACCCTTACAACATTGTATTTATAGTGAAATTTGAGATGGCCTTATCCCTCTATATGTTCCTACCTATTCTAGGGTACAATAGGGATATTTGGTGGTCGAATGGTTCATTGATGAGTATTTACAACTGGTGGTTCTTAGTATATGAAATGAATGATTAAAGAGCTTGTTAGAAAGGATCCTACAATATTATTAATGTACTAGATGTGGGAGACATCTCAGGAGGAGCTCCTAGTATATGGGATTATCAGTTCAGGGGCCACCGAGTGGGTATATTCATCCTAGAGGTTGGTGGTTCTACACATGTGACAGTTGGGGACATCTATCCCATGATTTCCTAAAACACCATATAGTTGAAAGATAGACAATAGAGAGACCACTGAGGGATTTATAGTGGAAGGAGTAAAATAACCCTCATAGTGGTGAATGTGGCCAATGAGTTGGGAGATCAATAAGATGTGGTTCATGTTTTGACTTGTTACCACCACCACTCTTTTTTGGTCCATTACATTATTATGGAGTTATAGGATAGGGGAAGTGATAGCAACATATGATCTAGGCTTATGACTTAGGGGATATAAGACTGACTCGATGTATGATCTTTATCTATTATAATTTATCTACAGTAATAATAGAAACAGACTCTAGTTATTCATTTTATTCCACATACCTATTTTAAGACTTATAATTACTGTTGAACAATTCATTGAACCTTATTCTTTGAGACTCATACTGGATAAGGCTCAATGATCACGCACATGTGGAGAAAGTGAGACATGAACCATGGAGGTATGTGTGTCTGTTTGAATATCATTGTTACAGTGTTAAGGAATTATGATGTAAATCTCGGAATGGAATGGTTATATGATGTTCATTCCTTGACTAAAATTTTATTGGAAAATGGTGCGGTGTTTCTTCTATGATGGAGCCATGTTCTCCATTTTTGGTGATAAGGGATCCTAAGAATCATAGGTTGGACTCATCCATAAGAGGTTGTAGTAGATTACTAATTATTTGGATATACTAACCCTCAATGTAGGGAATTTTATGAGTTCATAGTCTCCTATAATGTTGGTATAGTACAAGTAAATCTATATTTTTGATGTTACAGGTTTACTTCCTCACTATGAGATAGAATTATACATTTATCTACACCTCGGTATGACACCAATATCTACTCTAGAAAATTGGGTGGAACCCTTTGAGCTTCTTGCTTTGAGGGTGTAATTGGAGGACTTATAGAGTGAGGGATTCATGGGAGTGAGTGTTTCTCCCTGGGTATCCATAGTATTCTATTCTAGTAAGGAGGATGAGATATTTATGTTTTGGTTTTACTAATAAAGCTTGAACATGGAGACAATTATGTACAAGTAACCACTACCATGGGATAATGACCTCTTTGATCAGTTATGTAAAAACGATGGTTTTGGAAGGTTAACCTCAGGTCATTTTATCACAAACAACGAGTATGGGATGATCTTATACCATATGAAACATTTAATTGTCTCCCTGATAACTGTGAGTAATTTGTGATGGACTTTTTGCATGAATAATTCCTCAACATTGTTATTTAGACTCATGTACTGGATCATTCATCCATATGTATAATTTTTTGTGATAGACATCATCGATGATATCACTGTCTACATAGTGTCTGAGGAGGAGCACGTGAGACACATAAGGATAGTTTTATCTGTACTATGATAGATCTATGTTTATGTAATTCCCTCAATGTGATAGTTTTTGATTTTTGTCATCCACATTCTTGGACATGTTATTCTTGTGGGTGGAGTGGCATTGGAACCAGCCACGGTCAAATCAGTGTTATCATGGTATCCGGCTATGAAAGCAATGTAAGAGAATATTTTCCTTATGTCGGTATGATATTACATTAGTTTCTACCCTAATTTCACCAGAATATTATCAGCCATGATATATTTGACTTTACTGTGGAAGCCATTCATATTGATAGAAAGGCCCCATCTAGCTTTTCACCAGTTAATAAATATTTCATTGAGTACCCCCATATTGAGTTTACGAGAGTAATGAATTGAGTACATAATGTTCGATGATGCATACAAAACGCATCTTTGTTGTATTGTGATGTAGAAGAAAGAAGCTATTTTCTATAATTCACACCATTTTAGAACACACGAGCACAAATAAATGACAAAAAAAATTTATATATTAGTGTTAATAATTTCATTGAAGTTGTGGATACACTATCCGATCAGTGAGAAGTTTATCTTCTACTATGATAACTAAATTAATAAGTATATATTCTTTAAGAAGGATCTCAATTTTAGAAATAGGTATCAGCTAATGTTCCTCTAGGATTATGACATGGTAATTGTATATATTCATGGGAAGGGGAACATAGTGGATGATGCTCTCTACAGGAGATCTTGTTCGCATTTGTCAAATGAGGAATCAGAGTAGTTGGTGATGTTATAATTATCCATTATGGAAAAAAGAATAAACATATTACCTCTATTCTATGGTTTTTACACCTTTTCTATTATAACATGGTATGGAGGCACATCATGGGGATACTGACCGTGAGACCCTATGGGATTAATTATCTATAGAAAATGCACATGATGGATTTTATAAAGGTGGGTATAAAGACATTATTTTCACTGGAAACACAATTGAACCAATGGAATTGTAATAGGAGGATATAAGAGAGATTTATTCATCTCATTTTTGGTAAATTCAGTTGTGGAAATGATGTAATGGGAATACAGACCTCAGTTCAGGTATGTAGAGAAGAAGAATGTTTTTGTAGAGTTTGTCTCATGATGTCTAACTTGTCAACAATTGAAGGCCAAGCACCATATTCCAGAAAGTTAGGATAAAATGATTTAGGTTCCATAATGGAATCTTATTGAGAAATCCATGGACATAGTGATGGGATTACCACATATATCTAGGGGACATGATGCCCTATAGGTGATCTTAGACCACCTCACCATTTCAGTCCACTTCATAGAAATATTAAAGAAGATTTCAGTAGAGATGATGGGATTCCTAAACAAATAAAAGATAGTCTAGATCCATTGAGTTTCATCGATGATTTTTTCCTATCATTATGCTTGAATTACATTCTAGTTTTGAAATGGATTTTATGATGGGATTGGGAACTAATTACACATTAGCACAACGTTCCTCCCACAATCTAACCACCAGACAGAGTAGACCATCCAAGTTGTAGAGGATATGATACAAGATTTATTGTTGGAAATTTGATGTATTTGGGTGGATCATCTATCACCAGTGGAGTTTTTGAACAGCAATTGCTACATTTATACCATTAGTATGACACCATTCATGGATTATTACAAGAAACACTTATTTTCACAACTTTGATGGATTGAATAAGGAGATTCATCACTCATTATCATGGAGAAAGTGTGAACTACAATACATAGGTCACAATCATGAAGGAGTGGATATAGATTGCATATATTCATCAAAATCCTTATTCCAATAGGAAATAGGACATTGGAGCATGAAGACGGATACCATTTTTTCTTACAGGTTTCACCTTAATGTGGATGACATAAAATTTTCAATGGAATTATGTTATCTATGAAGTTTACTAGACATTTTATTTTAATGTTTTGAGTTGTTTTGGTAGAGAACTACATAGATATACCTCGGTAGATAAATATGGGGCATTAGTTCACCCATGCATCATTACATAAGAGGTACATTCCTGACCCATCACACTCTATAGTCTTGGGGGAGACATATATTAAGGATTGATCATCCTTTTAGGAATATCTAATATAGATCAGGTATTGTTATTAGAGTATTCTTTAGGGTTTATAAAATCCTTTGTTGCATGTATGATAGTAGTACGGAAATATGTAGGAGACCAGACGAGGACGAGAGGCTCATATTCAAGCTCATCACCCACATTTTATTTAGTCGATCATGGTTCTGAATTTCCAGGATGTTAATCCACAATGAGGGTTGAATTTAATGACTAACATTTGAAACTTAATATTTTTAGATATTATATATATTAACTTTGATATCTTTCACTATGACAAAATTTGATAATGATGCACAGTGTGAAATAAATAAATGATTTAAATATATTAAATAGAACACAAATAATGTTTTTTAAAATAGTGGAGTAACATATAAATAGGTTCTCATAATAGTAATCTGAGGGAATAGTTGATTTCATAATTTAGGATTCAATCATGGTGTGACTTATCATTATTGAGTGCAGTTCAATTTTAGAAAATTCTTCATAAGTTATGAAATGAAAAATGTTATTATTTTCATTTCATTTTCTTTATGTATGGACTATTCAGATCATTAAATAGACTATTATATATTGATTCTAGATTTTTTTATAAATTCCTATAACCTCTATAGAACCTATTGAGAAGAGGTAGATATTAATATGAGGAAAATGAAAATGGATAATGGATTGATGAAAAAAATATCTTCAATTCGAAAAATCTATCCACCGACGATAATGACATGTCGTTATTCACTAGAAACCAATCAAAATCGGGGTAGGGAACATGTTTTATTATTTTTATCCTTCATTTACATGATTTTTGTGGATAATTAATGAATGCATTGATCTATGGTTTCATTATTATGTGGGATTGGTTTATTTATTTGGGATTGAAATTGGGAGTTGTACTTTTTTTTTCTCTTCATTAATCATACTAATAGAAATAAATTTAGGCTAAATGACAAAAACCAAGGTTCATTATTATTTTTAATGATTCCTTTTTATCTTCCATATTTTTCTATTCATCAAGGTATTAATAAATATGAACCATGGATCATTGTTTTACTGAATAATCAAAAATTGTGCACCAGGTATTTAATGAAATGATTATAAATAATATATCAAGTCCCATCTTGATGCGATGTTTGTATGAAAGTTGTAGCGGTGAACAAATATAAATGTTTTGGAAAGCCTGATTATTTAGTGAGATGGATGGGAGATTATTCAGATGAATTATACTATTATTTAGGTGAATCAAATAACTAGAATCCAATGACAGTATCTAATTTAGTTTGGCCAGGTAGATCCATAATTCCCATCATGATTGGAGCCTAATTTCAAGGAAACAACATATGTAGTGAGATAGGGATGATGAAACCCATCTTTTGTAATATACTGATACACACGTCATGTATTCTATGATTTCATGGCATGTGGAAACCCCTGAATATAGTATTGGGTTTCGTGTATGAGATATGTATCACAACGATGTGTGGCATAGCCTACACAACCCGGGGTCCATCCACAAGTACTCAACATGTAACATAGTCAGTATACAGGCACAATGTAGTCTACATGGAAAGGCTGAATACAATATACTATCCTATAACGAAACCTTTATATTGAAACATTCCATCTACACAGGTATGACATGGTCCTTTATATAAGAAATGTGACCCCTACTACATATTGTGTACTCATCTATACCCGGAATAGATCAGTATTCTTCTATAATTTAGACATATAACATTATAGTTCATTCCCCATGTCATTTCCTTGAAGGTTGGTATGAATCATTTACCACACCAATGTCTATGATCCCTTCAACCAGACATTCTAAATATTGTTTTTGGAATCCCTTTATGATTCCTCGTTTGGGATACTCTAATCACCTTTTGTTCCCTTAGTTGAGTTCATGGTTTCTAGGCTTCTATAAAAACCTATGTGTTGACACTCTACTTTGTAGGGATAATATAGAGTAATTTGTTGGTAACACTCAATAACCCATGTTATGAACCTCACAGGTGTATCATATTCTCTTTAGAATATCAGGGTTTCTTTTTCTCAGGATGTGAATCGATGATTGGTAATATTCAAAAAAAAAACATTATTTCTACTATCATACTCAAGTGAGTGTTCTACCTATTGATATCTTCTTGAAATCATCATGTTGTAATCATAGGGTTGGGATTTGAAAATTATGACATGACTCAAAATGTTGTGTATTTATTGAGTATATATGTACATTCTTTTTATATTTACTTTATACATATACACCTGTAGAGATTATTTTATTTTTTTGTACTCTTTTTAGGGTTTCCTATTTAGTATTGTTGTACTCACCCATGTACGAGATTTTCCATCACATGTGGTGTCTTGTTAATATGATCAAACTTTTGAAGGAGTCATAGGTAGAACATAACTAGATATTTAATAGATAGATTAGATAGACCTATGTGTGTTCCAGGAGTATTAGATAGTATTCACAGTGACTATACATTTAGGATAGTCTTTTTATATAGAATCTTTATGTTGGGCTTCTAATTTGGATATCTTTTTATTCCATTACTTCATGTCAATATCTAGTGATGAGATTTAGATGAATAATTTCATGGTTTTATATTATTTTAAAATTTCATCATTTTTTTCTTGGAGATGTGTGTGTGTGTGTAGGTAATGTGGCTATGTCCCCACATATTATCAATATGTCGTCTCAATACTAGTCGACATCCCCTAACCAATTGGAGGTGGGCTTGGGGAGTCATGGGATGAGCCCCTGAGGGTTAGATTATGAATATATTCATCTAATTGCATTATAATTTCATATATATCACATAATTTAACTAAACCCATCATTAAGACATTCTATGTAATGTGTGAATAAATCATATCACTTTGAGGTAGTGGTTGTCAACCCATCCATTAACAATGTTCTTTTATTTACAAAAAAGGGAAAACATGAAATTATGTTTATATAATAATTATAGAATGATAATGATATAATAAATATCACATATATAATATAATAATATAGTTTTCATCCTAGTTTCCAACTTTAAGTGGTTGTAAAGTAAATATAAAAATAACAATTTTTTGAGGTTGTAATTTGACAGACACAAGAATGGTATGTTAGTTACCAATTAGATTAATGCGTGTTTATGTGTAAGTAAAATAATTATAAAGAAAAAAATTCAATATATAACGGATTAATTTGTTATTATATATTCATTTATTAACATGGTTTAATGGGGTTTTGAATTAAAATAAAACAGACGATCTTAAGTAGAGATGTTACCTCTTCATCAGGTAACTTTTATTTTTTTGTGAAAGGGATTATTTGGATGGATATCATTCCATAGGTAAGTGAATATGATTAAGGTTTTTATTTTGAGACAATTTTATTATATTTATGGTGATCCAATTTTCATTATATGTGTGCGTATTTGGGAGGGTTCTGTTCCTTTTTAAAGTAAATGAGGAGTGGTATTCTTATAAATTTTTAAAAATGGAATTACAACAATGTTTTTTCCATGTAAAGTGTCACCAATATTGGTAAAAATTTTATTAAAGGGAGTAAATATTAAAATTATTTCTATATATTTTCATTGGGAGATGTTTCAAGGTCATTTTCCCATAATTATATGGATTACTCTCTTGTTAAGATAATTTTTAGTTTACTCATAGTAATTAATTTCAGTCATTGTCAAGAGTAATTTGGTAAAAAATATTTTAAAATTACTAAACATTAAAAATATTTAATATTTAAAATATTTAATACATTTTTCCAAATAAAATTCAAAATATTCGTATAAATTAATTTTAATTTAATCCTATAGATTGGATGACAATGCATGGTTTGAAATTAAAAATGAAAAAGAGTTTCTAATGTTTTTATATCAACTTTCATTATGATAAGGGATAAAATGAACTAAATTGGATAAATGGATTTTTAATATATATAATAATATATTAATAAAATTAAAACATAATTCCATTATATAAATTTTTTTGAGGACAAAATAGTTTTGAATTATAATATTTTGTTTTTTACAATTAATCAAAATTCAACATCTAATAAAAATATTAAAAAATCAACCAATTTAATTCTTATATTAAAAATAAAAAAATTTAAATTATTATTGATGATAAATATTATAATAGTTTTATTAATATAATTTAAAATGGTTCGTCTACTGAATGACCTTAAAATCCACATTAAAAATAGAACTTTTTATTCAAAAAATTTCATTTATTCTTATCTTATAACAATAAAATCTACAAGATTAGTATGAAAAATATACAATATGAAAATTTTATTGAAAAAAATATTCAATTTTTTTTATTCAGATATATTTTTTTCTGTTCTTGGAAAAAATGGCTCTTTATAAAAGTTATTTCATTATATCTAAATAGTTATTATATTAACTAATATTTATTGATAACCAATGGATTCAATTTACACAGAAGACTTAATAATATTTTCACAATTTTGTTAATAATATATCAATATTTCATTTCAATGGAAAGGTTGTAGATATAATACTATTTTAATAATTATATTAAATGTATATTGTATTTCATTAAAAACTTGGACTTATGTATATCACAAGATATCAAAAGTAATCCATATTGTGAGTTATACAAGACAAAATATATTGTCATATTAAACATAATATAATCTATGGTTTTCTTTTTTGTGCATAATTAGATTTGTGTTTCATAATGTGAATTCCAAACAAAGTGATTTTTTATAAAAAATCCGAATTCTCCGTTGAATGAGATAAAAAATATCAACATGACTAAATTAATTTGAAGATAAATATTTCAACCAAAACATTGGTCTTACAACATTTAATTTTAATATTAGGAATATTATAATTTATTTTATTTATAATTTTTTATTTTTGGTTATTATTTAATGGGGATTATTATTTAAAATTTACCAATGTGTTATGAGTTTTATGTTTTAATATAATTTTTACACAGAATTTCGGGGATTAAATATTAAGGGATGAAATTACACAAAATTATTTAAATGGAATGTTATTTTCATTTTTTCAATTATTTTTTATTACTTTTAACTAAAGATTAGAAAAGAAATTTTTTTAAACATATAATAATTGAATGATATATTTTACAATAATGAATAATAAAGGATTTGAGGAGTCAATTAAAAATTCATATATATCTTTTCAAATATAAATTTCTATTTAGTATTTGTTATGGTTTGAGGTTCTATATATTTTCCCGATATATATTAATGATATTTTCAGAAGAAATATTCCAAGTGATGTTTTAAAGTTATTTGGATATTTATAATGTTATATTTCTATGATACATAGATTTCACTGCGTATATAATTCTATAATGTCATTATTTTCATTTTTTTGATATTTAATGATTATTGTGATGATAAGTTTATTAAACACAAATATTTTATATGGGTAATGATATGATTATATGGTGTATCATATATGATATCATGGAAAAAATATTAATGTATTTATGATTATTTAATTTTTGGGCCTAGTTTTATACTTCCATTAAATTAATTAGGAAAATATTAATTTTTAATGTGCCACGAAAAAAGGCACGAGGTTATCCCAATACCAAAAAAGGATGCATGAGAGGTTATCCACATTCTAAGAAGGCACTTTAGAGGGTTTAACAAGACCAAGATAAGGTACAGGAGAGATTATCCAAATATCCTTGGAGTTCACACATGAGGCTATCCCAATCCAAAATAATTTACATTTAAGGATAGCTTTTGTCTTACATGTAAATAATGTCTTGGTGGAAATTTTTGACATATGATTTCAATGATTATTATAATGACATTATTTAATCCACTCATTAAATAAATGAACATATTCAAATGTAAAACTCTCCAGGATCGTGTTCTTTGATTCATATATGATTCATGTCATATGAACTATGATGATTTATTCCATGACTCGAGATTATGATCTATGAATTACTGGAAGTAGTTTTCAAATATGAATCACTTGTTCTTATACACTTATGCTTATGTTATAATTAAGTTATCATTAATATATACCTTGTTATCCCTTAATAGGAATATTTGATTACACTTTATTATGATTTATTGTCCTGAGTATATGAGGAAATATTTTATTCATGATATGTCATAGAAGGGTTCTTGTTGTAAAAAACTACGTGAGAGATGATGTAGATTTTATATGCTCCATTTTTTTATATACAAATGAATCTTAATACACTATACATTTATGGTATTTCAAGGATTCATAATATTATCTAATGATAATTAATATAATAAGACGAAATATTTTTTGTGTGAAAATAATAGGTCACGTTAAAACAAACATCATATTTTTTATACAGTAATGAAAACAATATTATAAAAATTTATCTTCCCTAGAGAATAAAATTAACTACATTGAAAGTGGTGGGGTATAATAAAGTTACACCATGGAACACCTCTTCCATTAGATAGAGTAAATAATGTAAAATGAATCTCATGTAATTTGAAATACTGAATCCAATGATTGAATGTGTTCTTGATCTATTAATGATAAAACTTTCCAAGAACAACCATACTTGATCAACTATGAAAATAATATTTCTGTTTGGGGGTTTAATAAAGGATGATCAATATAGCGTATTCATTAAATTGGACAAGGTGTATTCAACATTTGAGGATTTTATCGATGAGGAGATAAAGTGGGGCATATTTTCATTCATCTTGAGCCTCTAATGGATGCAAGATTCTTAGAATATAAAGGTGTACTATAAATGCTTTCATTACAACAAAGAATATAATTAAAATATTTTTTAGGTTCCCACACATGAATAAATGTTTTTCAATCTTGAAAATTTAAAAAATATAATTTTTATTTATTTACTCAAAATTGAAACATAAAGAAATAATGACTTTTTATAATCATATCATTTATAAATGTGAAAAAATGTTATTTTTCAATTCATTTCCATAGTTTTGTCATAATAGAAATAACCATTGTGGTTTTGGATGTTAAATGGGTGTATATATCATATTTTCATTCCAGAGCCCATAGTTATGGAGAAAATTGATGGGCCTTATTGTTAGTTGAAACTATAAGGACTTGGCCACATAAATTGATTTAACCATGTGGGATGTTGAAAGGAATACTAGATGGATTCACAGTTTTACCTAAGAGCAGGGTCCAGGCTGCATGGTCATGTAAATAATCTCAAATATGAGGCCTTGGGGTTTCAAATGAGATATATAATGTTATTATAATCATTCCCCTTTCCCAAGTGAGTGGGTATTGTGATATATCTCGGCATATAGTCGTCACAGAGTTTGGCCAACTGTGTTGTTAAAACATGAGAAGATTAAATTTTTGAGTCAAATGACCCTTTTTCTATATATCCTTAAAACATTCCATATCGTTCTTTCCTCCCCCTATAGAGATCATCACCACCTACACTTCTCCTATTCAATCATTTTCCATTCTGAACCAAGGCTTTGGGATATCTTTTATGTCCAACATCTGATCGATCAACCATTCATCTTGTTGGATCCATCTCAGTATGATATTCTATTCAAATCCTTCATTACACTATTTGGGAGAATTTAATTGATTCATTTTCTATGTGATTTCTTATAATATATATCAGTTCCTTATTCTATTATTCTTTTTTATTACAATTATGGAAAATCTCATAGAAAATAATTTATGAGGTATCTAATATGGGCCTAAGGTAGGTATTCTATGAATTTTCCCTTAATTTAAATCATTTTATAAATTTTTTCATCCATGTGGATGCATGTTTCACGGGGTTGTTTCGCCTTAAAATATCATTAGTCATAAGTTAAATATTTTACATGGTATTTTGGTTCCCATTTTCAACCATTCAATAATGTTTTAGTTTGTGACCTCAACATCAAACACAAAATTTAGGTTGTGTTATTTTTTATTCATTTACATAACAATATTAGCATTATATAGAAGATTACATTCCATGTTTCCAAGTAAATTAAACTATTACGGTCCTTGTGTGTCTGTTTTTGTTATGTATTATGTATTCCGCAAAAGTAATGTAATATCTATGTACGTCAAGCTTATGTTCTCTACATTTCTTCTTTTCAATATTGGAAATGAATATAAACTATCTGCACCAATAGGATAAGGATAATCTTCTTCTTTCATTACATGGATATGTAATACTATGATCCAATCAGGTTGAGGAGGAAGTCATGGGTGGGCTATCAAAAGATCTATTTTTTAGCACTTGCAATGCCAACCTTAATAGGATTTTCAATATGAATTTCATGGTCATGGATTATGACATATTCATGTATTGTAGTAGATAATAGAGTAGTAGAGTACAATACCATATATTTAACAAGATATTATTCTAGTAGAATAACCTATAATATATTTGTTGTTTGATATAGGTTATTCACACTCATTTATATATGTATTAATTTTTTATTGTCATGGCCCTAAAATTTTATACATTATTGTGGTCATGACTCTAAATACATTATTGGTTGTAATTTAAATGGGTATATACCATTGTAACTACTATACTGTTGAGATTTGTAGTTTCCATTTATTGAGGAACTTTTTTTCCTTAAGATGACAAACATAGATTTCCTACTCAGGATAAATTATATAGTGTCATGTCATGTCCAAATTTACAATTATCATTGTATATTGACATTAATATCACCTAAAGGATTTATACATGAATATAATGGTGAATGTAATGTTCTTTTATTTTGATATAGACTTCACTATTTTGTGCTGGGAGGAGTGATATCCCATATAACTAGCCTTTATATGGATGATTGGAGCATTTAATGGACATATTTTTCTTGGGGGGTGGAACTGTTCAAGTTTGTTTCGAATGTTGACATCACTATATTACATACAAAATATTAGGTATATATTTCCATTTAGGTTATTCAATGATTAAATCATGTCTCTAATCCTACATCTATGATGTACACTATTATGATTAAGGTTCTCATTGTGAAATAAGGGGATTTTAAATACAAAGGTTTTATCCAATCCCGCACCTCAACATGGGGATAATATATTCATTTTTATATGTTGTTAGTTGAATCCCTTAAGAAATGAAAGTATTACTAATATTTGAGATATATTATAGTTAAGAACCAATATCTATTAACTCACATAGATGATCTCTTTTCCTAGATTGGAGGATCTAGAGTGTTTTCTAAAAACAACCCCACATCATGATATAATTAAACACAAAAAATATTATAAATTCCACATTAAACCTTCAGATACTTGTATGGTTTATACGGGTACCTAGTAATTTCATTTTGTCATAAACATGTACCCTTATTTTTCTTGTAATTTATCAATCTGGTTTTATACTACTATTTTCTTTCATTCATTATGGTACTCATGGATTACACCATGGTGTATACTAATATCAATGAGACACTGAATATAATAATGGAATTTTATTAAATATACTAATAGAGAACCAGGTATATGTTGAACTCATATATTTCAACTTTCTGATCAATAAGGCACGATTCCTGGGTTATATTTTCTAAGAAAATCGATTAATAGTTGAAACAAGATAGGTGAGTGTAGTTTTTTGTTGGGAGAATTCCAAGAACATAGTTTATATATACCATTTCATAGGTCTAACATTACATTTCTCATACTCTGTATATCTATTATCACATGTTCTGATACATTTGACTGGTTTGATTAGGAAGGGTGTGGTGTTCTCGTGGATCTAAGTGTTCGAGAAGTCCTATCATGAGCATTAAAGAACTCATACATGAACACTCTTCTTGATTTGTTTGAAGCATGGGATATGTTATAAATTTTCATACAAGGAATCAATCATTATTTTTTGTTAAATAATAATGTAGGATGGTCGAGTAATTTTATATGAGTCTCATTATTTGAGTCCACAAGAGAAAAGTTACACAACACACAACACCGATTTAGTAGTTGTTATCCATACCTAGCATTGCTAGATACAATATTTTCATTTAGCGAAATTTTTTGTGTTTACAGACCACAATTTCCTGAATTGTTTCTTTGTTACATAGTAATTGAAACCTATACATTTGATTGGGATCTAATTCCATTATTTCTATTACATTTATATTTCATATATTTTTTGAACTAGATATAAGGTAACTGATGCACTGAACCGAATGAATAAAAAATATGATATTCAGTATGGAAATAGTGAATGGAGGTTTGAGTTCATCATTATGAGATATATATATATATATATATATATATATATTTTGTATATTTCTGAGAAGCATCATATAATGAACATGTAATTTACCTCTAGACTTGTAGATATAGTGATGTGGAGGCAGTTATCTGATCATGATGGTTTTGTCTTTTGGGAATGGGTTTTTTGTGTATACCTACCTGTAGATTGTAATGTTGATAGAGATGAAATCTTTAATATTTATGGGAATTTTGGGGTTCCTACAAAAAGTTGAGTGGAACTGATATAATAATACCCTGAATCGAAATGGGATGCTCACCTAAGGATTTTCAACATGTGTCGTGACATGATCCGTCATTATTGGGTATCTGGGGAGAAACATCATATATGGAGCTCCACCACATGGAGTTCCAGCTATTAAAAGGTGAATTTAATTCAAGATCATCCCACTATATTGTTAAAACCCTTATAGATCCCAAAATGGAAATTTAAAGATATAATGATGGATTTTTTCACTGGTTTACCGAGGTCACCTTAAGGTAGTGACATTGTTTGGGTAGACGTGGATCGAATGATGAAGTAATTCCACATGTACAATATTTTGGATATTTTATTAGTGTATGAGAGGGGAATAATTTATGACCATTATATTATTAGAATACATGTGGCCACTCAATCTATCATTTATAATTGGGATGCTCATTTCTCATTGAGATTCACCTATGTCTTGAAGAAGGATTTGGGTACCTATGGGATTTTGAGAACATTTTGTCACCCACATCTTGATCTCCATTTGGAATATAAAACACACATTTTTTATGAAATTATTTATGAATGTTTCCTCGAATTCATCGGTACATGGCTGAAATATATACATCTTATCGCGTTCACCTACTGTAACATTTTATTGTAGATGAAAAAGCTGGATCTTTATGAGGAATTATATTGTAGGCCATGCCAGTCACCAATATGCTGGATAGAGGTGGGAGTGGTAGCACTACTATGACCTCATTTAATCTTCAAGAATTCAGAGTAGGTACAATATATCAGGTATCAAATGATTAGAGATCAATCTAGTAATAATAATTATGTTGATATCATTCGATGACCTATTTGTATGTAGTTCAGGGACCATGTTTTATTTCATCATTATTCTAGAATAGTATTTCTATACATTTATAGATATTTAAATCTACCACCTTATTATGTTGATAATTTGGATATATTTGAGAGATTGAATCCATTATCATATCAGATACAACTGCCTTATATATATCGTTCCATACATGAATTCTTCCATAAATTTCAGTTACATTGTTATCAGACACAACGATTTCCTAATTTTGATGCCATGGAAATAGAATTGTATTATGATTCTTTCACTGAGTGGTATCCTAATTATATCATTGAATATATCCCGAATTCTATATAAGTTAGTTTTTGTCTCTATTGTGTCTTTATTTGATTGAATGGTCGTGAATACGATGATAATTAGGAAAGATAGACCAAATTATATTCTCAGAGTCTATATTTTTTCCTAGATAATGATTGACCAAACATTGATGGGATATTTGGGGATGATTTCCATTAAGGGGGAAGGGTTTAATATTTTGGATTTATTCCATCATTTGTTATTAATAAAATTTACTAGTGAGATTATATAGGATAAATGTTTGTCAGGGGATTTTTTGAGATTGAATGATTGGGTTTAGGAGGAAACAACTGGGCCACAAGAGTAGTAGAAACCATGCCACATATGGTGGACTATTTTACTAATCCATGTGGTTTCATTTATGGAACAATATAGAGTCTTATGATTTTCCCAAACCATGAATCCTACGCTACATGGAATTGTGACTTGAATTATTCTTCAAGAAGAGGGGTTTCACATGAGATGAAAATTGTCATTATAACAGTGCAACTATATAATTCAATGGGTGCATTGGGATAGATTTGTTCACATGTTTGGTTCACGATTAATCCAAAAGAGGGGAAAAACCTTGTGATGTTTTAATTATTATGTGAAATAATCATTTTCACTATACAACAATATAACATACCCACTATATATTTTCTTTTCCATTAGACAAAAAACAATCCAATATTCTCCCAGTATTGTATCTCACATGTATAATCATAGATTTGGAGATCTCCCTCATCTAAAATCAAATGAATCATTTTTTATCTCATTGATTGCTACACATTGTGTACTTTTTTATGATTCCTTTATTAATTTTTTTATATTTCCATTATTTGAATTATTTTTTTGAGCTGATATTCCTTATTTTTCGTTTACTATTCTATTGTTGTATTATATTCTGATTTAGGCCAAACAATGATTTGATACAATAATCGGAATCCAGTACAAGAATATGGTAACTGGTGTATGTCCTTTATCTGAATGTCTACAAATTTATAAAATTTTATATTGTGAGAAAAGTTGTTTCAACATGTACTTATCTTCAAAATTTATTATTCTTTAATATAAATTATGTACATGGTATTTTGGAGAATGTTTTAAACATATGGATATCATTTGAGGTTTTGACTGTAACATAAACCACCCGATGTAGGGTGTGTAATTTATTATGTTTATATTTACCAATAGTATGATTATTTCTATCACAATTTGGTTGTGATCATTTGACCTGATATAAATATATTACAATAATTTAATAAATGAAGTATGAATTGATAAACGGAATGTGCATAATCATATTTATATATTTCACATGTACCTTTTCAATTAAACATAATTGTTTAGTTGGTTGAATTTATTTCTATCATCATATCACCTATGATGAGAGGTAATGGAATGAACAAAATGAATTTTAATTTTAATGACTAAAACACGGTGTAATATGACTTATGATATAGATTAAAGGTATAAGGTGTCTATTTCATAAGGGTAGTTATCTTCTTTATAGTAATGGTTAAACTTGATCCATTCTTAGATTCCAAAGGGAATTCCATGAGCACTCATACGGTATCATTATGATTCATTTAACTGGTTAAAATGGTAGTTGAAAACCATAGATCATAGAGTTTTACTATGTGTGTGTTTCCATCAAGAAATTTTTGGATCCCTTCACATTATCTAATGAGATTATTGTTCCATGGATTATAGCTATGGATTCATTGACATGTCATAGAAAATGTACTGACATGTATTCAACCCATTGGGTGAAATCATGATTATCACAAAATTGTAATTAATGGGATCCTTGGACTCAGTAAAAATCTAATATAGCAGAATTCCCAACGTTTACCCTTTGGATTATAGTCCTTCACATATATTTAGAGTGAATGAGTTAACACTAAGTGTTGGATTTACTTTTGAGGTCATGTATTCTTCATATAAACATTGGATCCTCTATTATTATTATTATTATCTATTACAATAATAATGACACCATTATATTCATTTTCTACTAGAAAATGAATCATAAATAATTAAATGTATTCTGTTTCAGAGACTCTAGTTAAGAAAAATGTAGTTATGGGTTGGTAAGATTATACATTACACATTTCGTATACCAGTACACTATTACAGTTTATATTTACAGATAAGATAATTTAAATATTTTATTGGTGGTGGCCTACTGAGTTTATCTCATACCATATCTTGGTTTTTGTTGGTACCAATTTATATTATGTTGTCATTGGTTTAGAAAAAAAGTAATTATCATATTTTGGAAACATTTTATATTTCTATAGGATGATAACATGGTGGAATATTAGTGAGATAGCTATCGGGATACTTGGATAGTTATTGACCTTTTCGATTCATTTGTATATCATTTATTATATTTTTTCATACTATTAGTTATTAATGTTATCCTTTTTATAGAGACTTTCCATACTCTTTTTATTACGATACATATTATATCTAATGAATTTATTATTTATTATAATGATTCTTATTCATGTTCTTTTTTCCATATTTATTATTATCATTATTTATTTTGTCTTTCTCATAATCATTATCCACTCTAACTATAGGGGATATTCCCCCCATAGTCATATTATATGACCATACTTCTATTTTTAAAACTCTAAAATATTGGGAGGTGTTCTTGAGACACTGTGATGAACTACATTTGGCTAATCATGAGTGAAAGGACCGAGATGTCACTCATTTATTTAGTATTTTTTCGGATGGTTTAAAATATTCACTATTATCATATATATATATGAGAAATTGTTCATTCAGATTCATGATGTTTAATTTTATCAATCAGTAATAGTGATATAATAAAGTTCTCGAAATGATATGGATCAATTAGATACTTTTTTTATTAGAGAAATGAAAATTACCCCATATATTGATTAGGATCCATAGATAAAAGTGTGTCGTGATCATATGGATATTATAGCTAATGAAAAAGTTCCATTACACAGGGATTGTCACGCCCAAACTTTTGAGGTATGCGTTTAAATTTTAAATTTTTATTTCATAAGTTTATTTTGTCAGTTTGTTTTTATTGCTTTGTTGAGCGTGGGCTGAGTCGTTAGGGAATAATTGCAGAGGCGCTGATAAGCGCGCACTTACGTCACGTCGATCGTCATGCAGTGCTGATGCTCGGACGATGAATTCTGGAAGGAACTTTCATGGTTTTAGTTATTATTATAACATGGTTATTTTATTATTGTCAATGTTATATTACTATCATTGTTATTATTATGATAGTATTATTGATGATATATTGTATATTATTAAGTCATTAGCATTACTATTATAATATTAGTATCATTATTTTATTATGATTAATATAATACTATTATTATTAACTTTATAATTGTTTTGATAATGTTTGTATTATTGATAATATATATATGTTGTATTATCATTATTAATAATACTATATTATCATTATTATTATTATTATTTATTTATTTACTTTATATATAACTTTTATAATGTAATTGTTATTATTGTCTTTAAAAATTTTTTTATTGACTATTATAATTATTGTTATTTGCTTTTAATTTTATTATAAATTTTGTAATTTGTTATTATTACTTGTGTTTATTTTGTTTATTACTTTATTATTATTATTTTTATTTTTTTTCTCTCTCCTGTAACAAATTCTGTTACACCGTTTCGGTTTTCTTTTTTTTCTCTTTTCTTTTTTTTTCTCCCTTCCTCCTTTTTCCCCTCGGCCTCCCGCGCACCCGGCCTCACCCCTCCTTCACGCGGCGTGCACACAGCCCCCTCCGCCCAGCTCCTCCGCCTTGCGCCGACCCCGCGCCGCCGTCCCGGCTTCCCCGACGCCGTCCTGGTTTCCCCTCCGGCGGCAAACCCCCCCCCCCCCCCCCCCCCCGGCTGCACTGTTTCCCGCCGTCCAGCGTTGCACCTCCTTTCCTCCCTGCCAGCCGGACTCCCCATCGCCCTTCCTCTCTTCTAGCCGGACTGACCAGCCGCCGCAGCCCTACCTCTCGCCGGACTGCCGCCGCAACCTCCTCCCTTTTTCGGACAGCCCTTCGGCCGACCTGCTGTTTCCCTTGCACCCCAGCCGGCGCAACCCCCTGTCTCCTCTCCTTCTCTTCCTCCTTTCTTCTTCTCTTCCTCTTCTTCTCCTCTTCTCCTCCTTCTCCCTTCTTCTTCTTCTCTTCTTCCTCCTCTCTTCTTCTTCTTCCCTTTCTTTCCTTCCTCTTCTTCCCGTTCTGGCACCCCTGTTCGGCGCCTCCTCCTTCCGCAGGTCTGTTTTCCTTTTGTTTTATTTATTTTATTTTATTATTCTAAGTTATACTGTTTTCCTTTTATTTTATTTATTTTATTTATTTTATTTTATTATTTTAAGTTATCCGGTTTTCCTTTTATTTTATTTATTCTATTTTATTATTTTAAGTTATCTAATAAGATATTTTGTTTTCTTTTGTTAATATTATTAATATGTTAGTTATTATATCATTTAATATGTTACTATTATAATTATGTAAATGATAATATTATTATTATCATATTATTATTATTATTATGTTAGTAATACTATTATTATTATACTACTATTGTTATTATTATTATTATTAATATGCTATTACTATTATTAATATTAATGTTATTGTTATTATTATTATGTATAATTATTATTATTACTATTATTACTATCGTTATTATATTATTATTATTATTATATTATATTATAACTAAGTTTAGTAACGATTTTCTGTTTTAGGGCCCCTTGACGGCTTCCTACAGTGACCATTGATCGTCGGGAATTCGGTGCCGCGTCGTTTCACGCACCTGTTTGAGGTAGGTGGTTCCGCACTCAAGTATGGGTTTATAATCCTTTGCTTGCACTCCTAGTTAATCAAATGTTTTATCCCCTGTTTCCATACTATGAATTTTTATCCCTTTATTAAAAGTAATGTCGTGTGTTTATTACTTGGACCTAGTTAAAACATTGAATGTCTTTCTTTCTCTCTATTTTCAAATAGTCATCAGCAAGTTTTAAAAGTATTGTTTTGGTTTCCTGATTGAAGAAAAGAAAGAAAGATGTTGTTTATTTTCAAACTGTGCTACTGGTTTTATTTAGCGTACTTGCATTACATACTATGTTTTGAAATGCTATGGTGTGCGTGTGGTATTTTCAAAAGAAAGAATATCAGTGTGCGGGTGATATGGAAGGTGTTTTCTGAATTGGGTGAGCACAAGGAGGGAAGCCTGGGTATTAGGTGGGTGGACTAGGACTAGTGAGCTGGTAGTCCGGAGATGACTCGACCCAGTTTCACTGGCAGGTTTGACGATTGCAACACTAACTAAACATATGATATCTGAGGGTCGTGGCCTTCTAAGCCACGTGTTCTGAGGGTCGTGGCCTTCTAAGACACGTTTTCTGAGGGTCGTGGCCATCTAAGCCACGTTTCACTGAGACACGATGTCCTAGGGTCCCACTGTCACTAGTATCCTTAGGGCATTCCCATCCTCTGGTGCTACTTGTACTTGTGCGCACACTGATCCGTGATATTTATATCATTTGAATTTCATTATGGTATGTGACTTGAACCGTCTTTCTTTAAAGTCATTTTGTGAAAAGCTTTTATTTATTTTTGCACCTTTTACTTTATACAGCATTGCAAATGGATTTTCTCTTTATACTTGTGCGTGGAATCTTGCTTGGTGATATCCTGCTGGGCGATGGCTCACACCCTACTTACACCCTTGGGTGTAAGTAGACTTGTTTACTTCTGATACAGGTAAGGGCCCGACTTTTGGAGGTAGTGGTTCAGGTTGTTAGCTGGACTGACTACGTGACGTTTTGGTGGTGACTTGGAGGCAGTGTTCCCACATTGAGCTGCAGCCCCTAGGTTAGTTGTAGTCACCTTGTTTTTTTTTTGTCTTGTGTGAGTTTTGACTACTTTGTCTAAAAACCTGTATTGGTTAAATGGTTGTTGACTATCACTTCTACTTTTACTTGGTCATTTTGGTTGGCTGCTTTACATTTATTCACTCGGGTAAATCGTTCCCAAGGTTTATTTTATACCCGGGCACTTGTGCCAGCCCGTGGGGATCGAGAACGCCCTTCGGGCCTTGCCGCGGGCCGGGTCGGGCGTCGGTTCGGATGACGACCTGATTCGGTTCGTGACAAAATGGTATCAGAGGGTTGTTGGTTGTGTTGGTGGTTTATGTTATTTGGGTTATACATGAGTTGGGTCTGTCGGGGCTCAGGATTCATGTTGCGAGTATGGTGCCTGGCCAGCACGCCTCGTGACAGATACTGAGTCACCATGGGATGTCAGGGTGCTTGTTTCACTTTCTTTTTGGGTGGGACGTGCATGCTACAGACTGTGCGTGGACACCAGATAAGGAAAGTAAAGCTTTTATATGGATTTGTTTTTGCATGATTGGTTTATTGATGAATAATTATCTTGTTGGAAAATTTTATTCCCTTTTTATTGATGGTTTTCTTTCTTGATTGCTGCTCTTTTTCAGTAAGATGCCTCCCCGGAGAGTTCCCCTGCATCCACGGGAGGAAGCCGGAGAGAGTTCTCCCGCGCCGCTTGATCAGAGATTTGTTGAGGCGATGGTCCGAGCCGTTCAGGCATTAGGACAAGGGGCGACTCCTGCCCCCGCCCCTGTTCCAGCTAGAGGGGAAGTTTTTGGCTCCAGAAAAGATAGAGCTCAGGAGTTTCTGAGAAGTAAACCTCCTTCTTTCCGAGGTGGTTCAGAACCTCAGGAGGCAGAGGAGTGGCTTGAGAAGATAGAGCGCGTGTTCGATTTCCTTGACACGCCTGAGGAAGTCAGGGTGAAGTGCGCCTCGTTCCAGCTGGAGGGTTCCAGTCGCAAATGGTGGGAATCAGTGGTCCAGGCTGGGAAGCATGAGCACATGAGCTGGAAGGATTTCAAGGGTCTCTTCAACGAGCAGTATTGTCCAGAGTTTGTAGCCTATGCTAGATCTCAGGAGTTCATGGAGCTATCGCAGGGGAATCGGACAGTGATGGAGTATGCGAATCGCTTTGCTGAACTGGTACGGTACGCACCTGAGATAGTTTCGAGCGAATTCTTGAAAGCTCGGAAGTTTGAGAAGGGCCTAAGACCAGAAATTCACTCCCAGGTTTTCTTGTTCAAGCTGAAGACTTACGCTGAGGTGGTCGATCGTGCTTGTATGGCCGAGATTGACCAGAAGGGAAAGTCGGGGTTTTCTGGATCAGTGTCAGGGCTTGGCAGTGGCAGTTCATCTGAGAAGAAAAGGAAGCGTGATGAGCAATGGAAGAAGGGTGACGGCAGCTCAGGTCATCCTCCCAGGCAGTTTTCATCTGGGGCTTCTGGTGCAGGGTCTGTTGTGTGCCATCAGTGCGGAAGGGCAGGGCACATCCGACCTGCTTGTCCATACCCTCCCAGACCATGCCATGGATGTGGAGTGGTGGGACATCTACAGCGCTTCTACAGGACTGCACGCCCTTATCAGAGTGGGGCTGGATCAGTGGCTTCTAGAGGGGTATCAGTTCAGTCAGAGCCGACCAGGATGACAGGATCTAGGTTTGGTGGGCGTGGTGGTAGGACCGGATCGTCTTCAGGGCAGAGCCATATCAGGGCGGAGCCTCAGGCGAGCGGTCGCTCTCAGGCAGGGACCAGGCAACTGCATGCTGTGGATCAGGCACCAGCGGGATCTGGTGCAGGGCCTTCGACGGTTCGAGGTACTATTCTGGTTGCATCTTCTATAGCTGCAGTTTTATTTGATACTGGTGCTTCAGTTTCTTTTATATCTGCTCGTTTTGTGAATCTGCTGAACCTACCATCCGAGCTTTTATCGTGTGCTATGGAGTTGGTAACGCCGTTGGGGGAAAAGAGGGAGCAAGGCCTCAAGTGCCGATCGTGCGCACTTTCTTTGTCGGGTGTCGAGATGGAATGGGATTTCTTGGTCCTTGACATGGACCTATTTGATGTGATCCTCGGTATGGACTGGCTGGTGCGCTTCCAGGCGCACATTGATTGCTATCGACGCCGAGTCAGCTTTACAGCACCAGATGGGACTCCTCAGCTTTTTCACGGAGAATGGGATCCTCGGTCGGGACGTGCAGGACCTCCACTCCCTGAGCTTGGAAATCTTGCTTATCAGTTATCGTCGCTCGCGCTGGAGGACGACGGTGGTATTTCACAGGGCGGGTTGCCTCGTGTAGTGGATGAGTTCCCAGAGGTTTTCCCAGATGATTTTTCTGGCTTACCCCCAGAGCGAGACGTGGAGTTCTCGATTGAGTTGGCGCCGGGAACACAGCCTATATCTCTTCCCTCATATCGCATGGCCCCCACCGAATTGAGGGAATTAAAGATACAGCTGGACGATTTGGAATCCAAAGGATTCATTCGCCCGAGCGTCTCTCCTTGGGCCGCACCGGTTTTATTTGCGAAGAAGGCCGATGGAACCCTTCGGTTGTGCATTGATTACCGGAAGCTGAACAAGGTAACCATCAAGAATAAATACCCTTTGCCTCGGATTGACGATTTGTTTGACCAGCTGAAGGGGGCAAAGTGGTTCTCCAAGATTGATTTGCGTTCGGGATACCACCAGCTCAGGGTGAGAGAAGCAGATATCCCGAAGACGGCTTTCCGAAGCAGGTACGGTCACTTCGAGTACTTGGTCATGCCTTTCGGACTGACGAATGCTCCTGCAGTTTTTATGGCACTCATGAATAGGGTGTTCAACCAATATCTTGACTCATTTGTCGTGGTATTCGTGGATGACATCCTAGTCTACTCTGGATCTGAGGAGGAGCATGAGCACCACTTGCGCGTTGTTTTGGGCACCTTGCGAGATCACCGCCTGTATGCCAAACTCTCGAAGTGCACTTTCTGGATCAGGGAAGTGAAGTTCCTGGGTCACGTCGTCTCAGAACAAGGGGTTTCAGTGGATCCCGAAAAGATCAGAGCAGTTATGTCTTGGGAGCAGCCGAGAAATGTGTTTGAGATCAGGAGTTTTCTGGGCTTGGCAGGTTATTACAGGCGCTTTGTCCGGGACTTCTCGCGGCTCGCCTCCCCCATGACCGCACTCACCCGGAAAGGGGTGAAGTTTGAATGGAGCCCACAGTGCCAGACATCTTTTGAGGAGCTGAATCGGCGACTGACCACTGCACCTGTGTTGACCTTGCCGGAGTCAGGAAAGGGCAATGTGGTGTACTGTGATGCGTCAGGTACGGGCCTTGGATGTGTGCTCATGCAGGATGACCATGTGGTGGCTTATGGTTCTCGCCAACTCCGACCGCATGAGAAGAACTATCCGACTCACGACTTAGAGTTGGTGGCAGTGATGCATGCTTTGAAGAAGTGGCGCCACTATCTTTTCGGGGAGAAGTTTGTGGTATATTCTGACCACAAGAGCCTGGCATATATTTTCTCTCAGAGGGATCTCAATTTGAGGCAGCGCCGCTGGGTCGAGTACCTGCAGGGTTTTGATTTTGATATTGTCTATACCCCTGGCAAGGGTAATGTGGTAGCTGACGCATTGAGCAGAAAAGTACCAGTGCAGGCGCTGAAGAAGTCCAGCGATGAGTGGACTTTGATGGGGCTCTTCGCCCAGTTGCATTTGGAGAGCAGGGAGCACAGTGGAGGTACTTTCTTGGCTAGCATCCAGTTGACTCCTGCCCTTCTAGAGTTGATTCAGCAGGAGCAGCCTGGTGATGAGTTTTGTCAGCGATCTATGCAGTTTCTTCATGGTGGGGAGACTCCTTCTGATTGGTCCTTGTCTTCCCAGAGGGTTCTATGCTTCAAGGGCCGTGCTGTAGTGCCGTCGTCTCTGCGAAAGGTGGTGATGCAGGATAGCCACCAGTCTCAGTGGGTCGTCCACCCTGGTACCACCAAGATGTACTACGATGTTCGCTGGCAGTTCTGGTGGCCAGGTATGAAACGGGACATAGCCGACTTCGTATCCCGATGTTACACTTGCCAGCAAGTGAAAGCAGAACATCAGAGACCATCTGGCCTACTCCAGCCATTACCCATTCCTACCTGGAAGTGGGACGAGGTCGCCATGGACTTCATCATTGGCCTGCCTCGTACACCTCGAGGGAGAAATGCTATCTGGGTGGTGATTGATCGTTTGACTAAGTCCGCTCACTTTATTCCGATCAGAGACACATCGAAGGTAGAGGAACTGGGCCGCTTGTACGTTCAGGAGGTGGTCAGACTTCATGGTGTGCCGTCGGCAGTTGTTTCTGACAGGGACCCCCGTTTTACATCACGATTTTGGGGAGGCCTCCAGAAGGCTTTGGGGTCACAGATTAAGATGAGCACGGCATACCATCCGCAGACCGATGGCCAGACGGAGCGGGCGAATCAGATTTTGGAAGACATGCTCCGGGCCTGTGTGTTAGATTTTGGAGGCTCATGGGATAGCCATTTGGGGCTGGTCGAGTTTGCTTACAATAACAGTTACCAGTCTTCCATCAGAATGGCACCCTTTGAGGCGCTCTATGGCCGACCTTTTCGGTCTCCTCTGTGTTGGGCTGAGGTAGGAGAGGCCTCGCTCTTGGGACCGAGTCTTGTACAGGAGACGTCTGAGAAAGTCAAGCTGATTAGGCAGCGGTTGTTGACAGCTCAGAGTCGCCACAAGTCCTATGCAGATCAGAGGCGGCGGGACCTTGAGTTTTCAGTGGGGGGCAGAGTGTTCCTGAAAGTGGCCCCTCGCTTGGGTCACCGTCGTTTGGGGAAACAGGGGAAGCTGGCACCGAGATATGTCGGACCTTTCTAGATTCTTGAACGGATTGGCAAGGTGGCATACAGGTTAGCTTTGCCCTCGCAGTTGACGTCGATTCACGACGTATTTCATGTCTCCCAACTGAAGAAATACAACCCCGACCCGTCGCATGTGCTGAATTGGGAGGAGCTGGAGATAGAGGCTGACTTGTCTGTGGTCGAGCGACCAGTGCGTATAGTGGATTCTCGGGAAAAGGTGCTGTGTGGGAAGTCCATTCCTCTGGTCCGTGTTCTTTGGCAGCACGGGAATGACGAACACGAGACTTGGGAGCGGAAGTCATGGGTTGAGCAGGAGTACCCATTTCTATTCTCTGATCATGCTTTGAGCTGACTTTCCGAGGGCGGAAAGTTTTCATGGTGGGGAGAATTGTCACGCCCGAACTTTTGAGGTATGCGTTTAAATTTTAAATTTTTATTTCATAAGTTTATTTTGTCAGTTTGTTTTTATTGCTTTTTGAGCGTGGGCTGAGTCGTTAGGGAATAATTGCAGAGGCGCTGATAAGCGCGCACTTACGTCACGTCGATCGTCATGCAGTGCCGATGCTCGGACGATGAATTCTGGAAGGAACTTTCATGGTTTTAGTTATTATTATAACATGGTTATTTTATTATTGTCAATGTTATATTACTATCATTGTTATTATTATGATAGTATTATTGATGATATATTGTATATTATTAAGTCATTAGCATTACTATTATAATATTAGTATCATTATTTTATTATGATTAATATAATACTATTATTATTAACTTTATAATTGTTTTGATAATGTTAGTATTATTGATAATATATATATGTTGTATTATCATTATTACTAATACTATATTATCATTATTATTATTATTATTTATTTATTTATTTTATATATAACTTTTATAATGTAATTGTTATTATTGTCTTTAAAATTTTTTTTATTGACTATTATAATTATTGTTATTTGCTTTTAATTTTATTATAAATTTTGTAATTTGTTATTATTACTTGTGTTTATTTTGTTTATTACTTTATTATTATTATTTTTATTTTTTTTCTCTCTCCTGTAACAAATTCTGTTACACCGTTTCGGTTTTCTTTTTTTTCTCTTTTCTTTTTTTTTCTCCCTTCCTCCTTTTTCCCCTCGGCCTCCCGCACACCCGGCCTCACCCCTCCTTCACGCGGCGTGAACACAGCCCCCTCCGCCCACCTCCTCCACCTTGCGCCGACCCCGCGCCGCCGTCCCGGCTTCCCCGACGCCGTCCTGGTTTCCCCTCCGGCGGCAAACCCCCCCCCCCCCCCCCCCCCCCCCGCCTGCACTGTTTCCCGCCGTCCAGCGTTGCACCTCCTTTCCTCCCTGCCAGCCGGACTCCCCATCGCCCTTCCTCTCTTCTAGCCGGACTGACCAGCCTCCGCAGCCCTACCTCCCGCCAGACTGCCGCCGCAACCTCCTCCCTCCTTCGGACAGCCCTTCGGCCGACCTGCTGTTTCGCTTGCACCCTAGCCGGCGCAACCCCCTGTCTCCTCTCCTTCTCTTCCTCCTTTCTTCTTCTCTTCCTCTTCTTCTCCTCTTCTCCTCCTTCTCCCTTCTTCTTCTTCTCTTCTTCCTCCTCTCTTCTTCTTCTTCCCTTTCTTCCTTCCTCTTCTTCCCGTTCCGGCACCCCTGTTCGGCGCCTCCTCCTTCCGCAGGTCTGTTTTCCTTTTGTTTTATTTATTTTATTTTATTATTCTAAGTTATCCTGTTTTCCTTTTATTTTATTTATTTTAATTTATTATTTTAAGTTATCCGTTTTTCCTTTTATTTTATTTATTCTATTTTATTATTTTAAGTTATCTAATAAGATATTTTGTTTTCTTTTGTTAATATTATTCATATGTTAGTTATTATATCATTTAATATGTTAGTATTATAATTATGTAAATGATAATATTATTATTATCATATTATTATTATTATTATGTTAGTAATACTATTATTATTATACTACTATTGTTATTATTATTATTATTAATATGCTATTACTATTATTAATATTAATGTTATTGTTATTATTATTATGTATAATTATTATTATTACTATTATTACTATCGTTATTATATTATTATTATTATTCTATTATATTATAACTAAGTTTAGTAACGATTTTCTGTTTTAGGGCCCCTTGACGGCTTCCTACAGTGACCATTGATCGTCGGGAATTCGGGGCCGCGTCGTTTCACGCACCCATTTGAGGTAGGTGGTTCCGCACTCATGTATGGGTTTATAATCCTTTGCTTGCACTCCTAGTTAATCAAATGTTTTATCCCCTGTTTCCATACTATGAATTTTTATCCCTTTATTAAAAGTAATGTCGTGTGTTTATTACTTGGACCTAGTTAAAACTTTGAATGTCTTTCTTTCTCTCTATTTTCAAATAGTCATCAGCAAGTTTTAAAAGTATTGTTTTGGTTTACCTGATTGAAGAAAAGAAAGAAAGATTTTGTTTATTTTCAAACTGTGCTACTGGTTTTATTTAGCGTACTTGCATTACATACTATGTTTTGAAATGCTATGGTGTGCGTGTGGTATTTTCAAAAGAAAGAATATCAGTGTGCGGGTGATATGGCAGGTGTTTTCTGAATTGGGTGAGCACAAGGAGGGAAGCCTGGGTATTAGGTGGGTGGACTAGGACTAGTGAGCTGGTAGTCCGGAGATGACTCGACCCGGTTTCACTGGCAGGTTTGACGATTGCAACACTAACTAAACATATGATATCTGAGGGTCGTGGCCTTCTAAGCCACGTGTTCTGAGGGTCGTGGCCTTCTAAGCCACGTTTTCTGAGGTTCGTGGCCATCTAAGCCACGTTTCACTGAGACACGATGTCCTAGGGTCCCACTGTCACTAGGATCCTTAGGGCATTCCCATCCTCTGGTGCTACTTGTACTTGTGCGCACACTGATCCGTGATATTTATATCATTTGAATTTCATTCTGGTATGTGACTTGAACCGTCTTTCTTTAAAGGCATTTTGTGAAAAGCTTTTATTTATTTTTGCACCTTTTACTTTATACAGCATTGCAAATGGATTTTCTCTTTATACTTGTGCGTGGAATCTTGCTTGGTGATATCCTGCTGGGCGATGGCTCACACCCTACTTACACCCTTGGGTGTAAGTAGACTTGTTTACTTCTGATACAGGTAAGGGCCCGGCTTTTGGAGGTAGAGGTTCAGGTTGTTAGCTGGACTGACTACGTGACGTTTTGGTGGTGACATGGAGGCAGTGTTCCCACATTGAGCTGCAACCCCTAGGTTGGTTGTAGTCACCTTGTTTTTTTTTTGTCTTGTGTGAGTTTTGACTACTTTGTCTAAAAACCTGTATTGGTTAAATGGTTGTTGACTGTCACTTTTACTTTTACTTGGTCATTTTGGTTGGCTGCTTTACATTTATTCACTCGGGTAAATCGTTCCCAAGGTTTATTTTATACCCGGGCACTTGTGCCAGCCCGTGGGGATCGGGAACGCCCTTCGGGCCTTGCCGCGGGCCGGGTCGGGCATCGGTTCGGATGACGACCCGATTCGGTTCGTGACAGGGATAATCTGAAATATAAGAGTATTTCCATAGGCAAAACATGGAAAACAAAACAAAGAAATTATCAATACATTTTATGGTGTGTTTAGATATTTTAGAAATAGAATATTTTGTTTAATGGTTCTATCAATATTCTACATATATAAATTATATGGAGATATAGAATAAAAACATTTATGAAGAAACTTCTTCACGACAACCTATCCAGCAATGGGATCTTGTACATCCTTCAATGAAAAAGAATATTGATGAAAAAATGTTGGTTTTTAATGGATGATAATATTTTCATGAAAAGTTTTAGGTATAGGTATAAACATGTTTCTAATCTATTTGCTACAATGAAATAGTAAAATTTCAACTATTTCTTTTAATTATTAATAATTAATAATTTAGTAAATTTTCTCCATTGGTTTTATAGTTTTATCTAATGTTATATCGAATTGATTTCTTGAAAACACTCATTCGTTGAAAATTAGATGATAATAAATATTAGAAATATCATGATGGGTTTCTAAAATTATAGTGTCAGAATTTGGTTTTATATAATTAAAAAATAATTTTATGGCCAAAACCAAACATGAGATTGTGATAAAGAAGGATTGAAAATATATTATTGAATAAAAAATATTTTTTAATTTAGTTGTTTCATTTTGTTTACATTATAAAACTTTACCATTATACATATATGTGTCCTCATTAATATATTGTTGATATGATTGCCTCATATAAATGTGAGGTGGAGATTGATGTTTTAATGCTTATGTCAGCTCTAAATTTCAGTTCATGGATCATGAAAAAAAATAGTAAATTATTGAGATGATAATTATATGAGACATAGGTAAGGATGTGGTTACCCTCAAGTAAACATAATATTTAATGAAAATAAATCAATGGATTAATAGTGATGATATATTAAAACCATATATCACACCATTGACAAGTCATTTTAAAATTAGTGAATCATTATCTCTAAAGACAAATTATGAAAAGAAGTAGATATTTTTTTATGATATGAAAGTGAATTGGTAGCATTGATTTATTCAATGGTGTGTATCATTTTTGATAGTCCAAAAATATTAATCATATTATTTTTTTATTGTCATGACCCTAGTAAGGGTCATTGCTGGGTAGCCAAATAAATTATATGGTTACTAATGTTAACATATATATATGTATGATGTTTATTATAGATAAAAATAATGAAGTATTTATTTTTTGTTATGATGACTCAAATTATAAAGGATACATGAATAATATGAGATCCACTAATTGTTATCTTTCCCAATTTTGGGAGGATCATAGAACAGAATAAAAAATATACTATCAATAATTGATTTTACCTACTATTGAGGAACATTATATGGCTGTGAAATTTTCATTCAAGGAATCCATCTAATTGTATAATGAATCCATAGAAATTGGGAACCTCTACTAGATCATAAATTCCATTTTTAATCATTTTTTATCCCTTTAGAAGGATTCAATTCATTATAGTTGAATCAATAATTTTGATGTTTTTATCCATTCCATTAGTGAGATTATCAAGGAGTGGTTTATCACAATTACAAAGGCAATGAAAACAAAAACCCAATAGAAATATTGATCAATGTGGTTCCGAGGATAAATACCCAACACAATTTGGACTTGATCAAAATCCCTCATATTTGATATTAGTATGAGTTTCAATAAGTAAACATGAATAACCATTTGAGTAGAATATTTTTTTGATATATTACATCAAGTTGAATATCGTTAATTACTGAACATAAATAATTTTCTCCATAAATGATATCACTACTTGGGGAAAAAACCATCACTACTAATTTAATTATTTTCATCCTACACATGATATATATATTGGTTATAGTTATGGAATAATTATTGAAATTGATTTATTCATATTAGAAGAAATTAAAAAACATTCTTCCCTATGGATATATGTTATCAGACCGAACCATGTAAAATTCACATTAGTTTTTTTATGTATATGAGTTTGAGGAAGATAAAATTCAGAACAACATGACTATTTTTTAATATATTATCCTAAGAAATTTAAAATTAAACATATTTGAGATATTAATTTTTTCGATTTATATAATTTAATAGAGTAATATGAGATTATTTAGACATAGATATAATTTATTATATATTTTCATAGAAATTGCTTAGTATTTATTTATATAAAATATTTACTCAAGGTTAATAAGGATTTACATGGCTGTGTTAGGTAGAATTTATCCTTGATAAATGATGTAAGGATTCACCAATGAGGCCATTTGATGCAAGAATATAGTGGAGGATACTGGCTCAGGATGTGTAACCATGCTTCTCTGTTCTTTTTATAGAATAATAGTTCAAAAAATAAATAATAAAATAACAAAAAAAAATTTCCAGTTAGAACAATTAGATAAAAATTAATAATCATCATTTTTATATATGTATAACTCAACATATTTTAGGTAGTAATATCTATTTACTTATCGAGAAATGTAAATATATTTATTTTTAATAAGTTTGACACATTAAAATAAAAGAACATAATCATTTTTTTGGAAATTTATATCATAAAATTAAATTTACCTATATTTAAAATAATTATAATGTTAAAATATAGTCAATAAATTATCTTATTAATATTATATACAAATCACAATGCCTATATAATTTATGATGAAAAAAATTCTATTCATTTTCTAGTTTGACATTGACTCTTTATTTTTGGTTGAAATAAAATATTCAACGCAGTCAATCATTACTATAATAAAATATTTTTCCTTCCCACTGAATTGGGGGTTTACTTATAAAAATGATTTAATATTAATTATTTTATATTTTAGTAAATAATTAATATAAATTTAATATAAATTATATATTAAAAAAATTATGACTAATATTGGTAAATTAATTCAATTTTAAAACATAGAAGCAATCAAAAATTTAATTATATTCTTCTAATGTTATTGTTAGAGAGTTGTTGAGTTTTAATCTGAATCAAACATATCCTATGGTTTGATGCTCACAAAATACATTGTTTTTAAAATGAGTTTTATGTTTTATTTATTTAAAATATCAATAGTATATCAATGATTTATTTTATTTAAAATATTTAGGAATATATAAAATAAATATAAAATTATGTGGATGAGATAAACAATTGGAATTACACCAAATCAATGTTATATATATATATATATAAAATACCCAATTCATATTTCTTCCAACCCTCTGAAAACCCAACCCCCAAACAGATAAGAATCATGTATAATTATTTTCTAAAAGATATTTTATTAAAATATTAGGATTGGGAAATTGTTCTTAGGTTATTAACAACCATTAGATCACTGCTCTTTTGGGGTATGGTGGTAAATGTCATACATCTGAATTTAGTGACAAGTTTTCCCACGTATCATCATTAACCAAAAATGAAATGAAATATATCTCTGGGGATATTTTTTTTCTTCCTCTGTTACTGTGATGGGAATTAGTATTCCTTTGTATATTGTTGAACTACACCACATTCCTCCACATCTGTATGCATGTGAAAAAATTATCATCCTTGAAATTATGAGATTCTTCATTCGATAGCACACAATAATGTAACTCGTGTTTATCTCCCACATGACCCTATATGATTTTAGGAAAAAAAATGATGGTATAAGAAGAGCTGATTTGTATTTATAGTTAATCATGTTTGGAATATTTAGTTGGAATTACTAATTTTAATGGATGTTATATCTTCACTCTAAATTTTCACCAATATTTTTAGATTTTATATAAATTGAGAACATATTTAAAATTTCATAGGAACATCCTTTAATATAAATTATTCTTGGAAGTTGATGTGAACACTCTCCTATTGTAAGAAATGATAGCAAGGATTTGATTGTTTCGAATACCAAATAAATCCATATTCATGAACATCCATTGAAATTTTTCTATATTTGGAGAGGAAATTGATTGGTTTGTTCCCCCCTAAAAAATTAATTAAATTATAATATTGAATATATTTTATCTTATATTCACACTATTCATGAAATTTATTGTTGGAATCCAACGTATGTGGTGACTAATATTCCAAATGAAATTAATTGTATCCCCAAATTAATTTTCCACCAAACGTTTATAGACAATATAGGTGGAAAAAAGTTTTCATCTCCACTTCATCATCTATGATATTTATTTGGAAAAACCATTGGAAATTCAAGACCCATTATGAAAAAAATGCTCCAATGAGAATCTACATTAGCGTATGACTGAATGTTCCTTTTAAATTTATGGAATCACCACCAACAAATTAAATATAGATTTTTTTTACTTATAAGGGTTAATGGATTGTGTTATTTAAAAATGGGGAATCACTAAGATTCTACGAAATCATCCATGGGAACATCAAATCCTCATATTATTGGTTGTTCAATAGGGAAAAAAATCTAGGGATAATTTAATTATTCACCAATATTTTTGGTAATCCCAAGAAACACATTCCAAAAAAATTATTACTTGAGAGGGGTAATGGATATGATTCTTCCCCACTAAAACATCCATTATATTATAAATGAACTTCTAGTGGGTCTTAATATCATTTTATTCTTATATTATCTAATGATAAACAACATAATGTGATGACTAACCATTAAAAGGAAATTTATTTATTCTAAATGAACAATTTCAACAGAAATTAATGTCACTTGTGAGGAAAAAAGCATTGGTTTATTCTCAACTGGAACATCCATGAAACTCAATTGGAACATATAGTAATAGTTATTAATTTTACAAGAACCTAATAAATTGATAAAATCCCCAAAAGTATATTCTACTGCTGTTTTTCATGCTTGAGAGTTGTAATCATATGATATCTACCCCATTAGAACTTTTATGAAATTAAACATCATCTTTAAGTCCTATTATTATATGTTTATTAAATTTATACTGAAATTATACATATTTTATATTCATTTGTATATGTTATATCAAAAATTACAGCCTTACAGAAATATATATATATATATATATATTTAATTCAACCTAATTTGAAAGAGGGTCATTCAAAAAATTTTGACACAAAGTTTATTTTGTAATATCTTTAATTATTGTTTATGTAAAATTTTCTCGAAATAGAATTATATTAAATTTGATTGCCCAATTTTTTATATTATAAATATGGATAAGGCCTCAATATATACATTATGAAATATTTATATGGAAGAATATTCTTTTGAAGGTAATATTAGAAGTACAGTTGATAATCCCGAAGGGGAAACATAAATCAATGACTATTATTCAATCAATCCAATAAATGAAATTATATATATTTGTAGTTGGAAATGCATTATGATTTAATACAAATAAGGAAATAAAATTTTTAATAATGAAATAATTTTTAGTGATAAACTAGAAGACTATGATGAAACAAGAACACACATCTACTTGTACACATGTACTACTATTTTATTTCCAATTTTATGTTATTATTTAAGATTGGTTTTTACCACATTAATGGAATGTATAAAATATATTAAATAAAAAAATTGGTATCACATAATACTCCAACAACTAATAAATTCTATCAAATAAATACAAAATCCCCAATATATATTATCAAGGCCATTTGCGTCAATATTGGAAATTTTTAAAATTTAATGTCTATAATATTGAGAAGTTATATTATTAAATATTATATTAGTACAATTTTCCAATTTTTAAATTAGATATCTCTTGAATGATTTGGAAATAAAAGGAACTACACCAATAAATAAATATATATTTTATATTTTGATGTTCCTATCAATAAGAAAATAAAATTTTTATAAGTTCTAGCTTCTTAGTTCATTCATAAAATACCATTATTATTATAGCGATATTAAAAAAAGATGTTTTTAACGTAGTTACCTATTTTTTTATAAAATTAAATTCTAATTTTAATAACATAAAAGCATTAATATTATTTTAATAATAATTTTGTTTTCATACGATAGAAAAATATTTTCTAGAGAAAATTTAAATTTGTATTGATAACATACAACATATGTAATGAACCTACCATGTGATGAAAATTAATGGACTATGAAGGTTAAGTCATCACTTGTTCATATCCAAACCGTTTCTTTAAATAAAATAATTAAATGTCAGATGATAAAATTAAATCCACATCATGATTTTAGCATGAGTTAAAAATTTTGTTATCATATATTCCATGAACCTACCACAACATGAAATACAACCTATTATATGGAGGATTCAACCAAATACGTGAATAATGGTGTTATTGTGATATAGAGGAGTAGAACCACTCTTTATCCAAAACTCACCTTGTGTTAAAATTTTATTTACCATATGTTGAAATATATTGATCATAAGAAGCGATGTAAATTTGTAAATTATAGAAAATACCCCTTGAATTCACGACTCTACTAAACAATTTAATAAATTAATAATGCAAACAAATTAATAGACCATGAGATGAAAGAATCCTAACACACAATTATATGAACATTACATATAAAAAATGATTCCAACATTATTTAAAATCATTCCTAATTACTATAATACAATGTAACAATCCATTATTTGAATAAAACTGATTGTGTATAACATGGAAACTTTTTTATTTTCAAATTACAAATGGCTATTTTTTGGATCATGAATTTCATATTAATTGAAATTAATACTGATAATGAATATCCAAAAATTTATAAATTATAGAAATCATATATTCATGATGAAGATATACCTATGGATAAATAAATATATATCCACATAGATAATAATAATAAAAATTCAGGTACATGAGAGATTTTCTAATATACAAAGGACTCACTCTGAAACTTCCATGACACATTCTATTCTAAAATTCTATTTGAAAACATGGTTATTCTTTCTCAAAGAATAAATATAAGATAAATGATTAAATTTTTATTATAATACTGATTTTCATCAAATATATAAATTTTTCCTAAATTTTATCATTTAATCAACATTTTCTTGATTACATTTCATTTTTTAATATTCTCATAGTATTATTCAATATAGACTCGTTTATTGTATTAGAGTATCAAAAAAACACACTATTTTTTATCCATTTACTTTATTCATCACATTTAGAATTTTTGTAGAGGTTATGGGAATCATGGTAATCTGGAGTGTATTTTTTAAGTAATACACAATCCCAACTATCAACTGGTTCATTTAATTATCGAACATCATAAAAATGGATGATTCCAAAATTGAGAGGACTAAATATTTTCATGAGAGTTATTATATTGTTTTAATTCCATTTTCTGTTTATTTTTTTACATTAATATATATTAAAAAATATTTGTTATTAATTAATAAATTATATTAATGAATTAAATTGATTGTTAATATTAATTTGGGTTTTATATAAAATTATTCATACATGTAAAACTATTACAAAATTTAAAAGAGTTTGAATATTTTTTCATAATGTTTTGTACACATTCATTAAAATTATTTATAAATTATAAAATTGCATACCTATATATATATTATTTAAATAGGAGGATTTTATAACATGGAGAGATTTAGATTTAAATAAAAATTTAAATTAATTTGTAATGGAAAGTCATTTCAATTATCATGAGATACCTACTTTAACCCATATATGGGTTTAATATAGTTTCTTATATCTTTGTTGAACCTTCTATATGTCATATATTTACTCAAAAGATCAATAATTTTACTATTTCAATACTTATATCTTTAGAGATAATAATATACACGACATAACCTCTAATAACATTACTCAAAATTTAAAGGGAACCAATAATGATATGTGGAATTATAAATTGATAATCCATATAGAGACCATTGGATTAGATATTTTTACTATAATTGATGAAAATTATAAAAAAAATGTCACTTGAGCTAACTAGAGAAATTTCACTATGGGTATGTTTGACTCTAAGAATAAATCAACGAATCCATTATATTGTTCCTTAGGTGAAAAATAATTTAATAGAATATTCACTTATTCTACTATATATGAAATATGGGACACCCATTCTATATCCCTTAAGGTAACATCAATGTTAATGAAATTATATTGAATACATATACCATTAAATATCATACTTGTATGATAAAATTTGATGAAATAATTTCCAGTTTGTATCATATGTTCCATGATAGATTAATAATTATGCATTGACTATGGGATAAAAGTGATGATAACAATCATGTGTTGTGACGAGTGTGATGCTGTAAGATAAGTATATATGAAACTCCCTATATATAGTAGATTCTTCAGATATAAGAAATCATACTATTTTAGAACATATTTGAATGATTATAATGTATGAGGAGGAGTTGAATTTAATTAAATAGGAAGAATAAAAACTAAAAAACGGTCTATATAATTCAATACTTATGACTCAATGATGAAGGATAAAATCAAAGAAGATAGTTAATTTGAGATAGAATATCTCTTTGGAAGTGATAAATAAATTGATCACATAACAATTTGATTTATAATGATCTACCAATTGAAAAAATTATTCATGAAATCTAATTATAGTGGAAAATATAATCAAAAAACAAATTGAAAAGATGAGAATCAGTCCTGTGAAGTGACCTGAAAATGTTGAAAATGTAAATGTTAAATCATTGTAGATTTTCTTAAACTAAAATATATGAAAAGATAATGAGTATAATGGAAAAAATCCAATGTATGATAGATAATCCACATGTAGAATATCTGAGTATAGATCACGCCACTAGGACTCCAGTAGTGAAGAAAACAATGGTATAACTAACATGAAATTTATGAGAATCTCATATTAGGAAATAAATACTATTTATATTTCTCATGTTCTAATTTATAAACATTACGAGGTTGGAAATCATGATGAAAATATGTTCCCAATATCCTTGTTTTACTATAATAATATATCGGTGGAATCCATAAATTAACTAAATGAAGAATAAAATTCTTTATCAATTCACCATAATAATAATATGAAATAGTAAAATGTAACAACACTTAATTATGAATACAAATTATAATAATAAGAATATATAATGAGAAACCCAAAAAAAATTAGGATGATTTAGAAATTATTGAAAACCCATTACTAAGATTTTTTGTAAATAAATCACAACCAGAAATGGAACCCAGATTAGTTACTAGCCTTGTCAATGGAGGATTTTGAAGATTATATTTGTTCCTATTTAAATATTTTCCAACTATATATAAAAATTATTATTATTATGGATCCAATAACAATTTGATTTCAAAAGAATTAATGTTTATATATGTTAATATGCTTTTAAAAGTTTTGTATTAGAAAAACTTTTATTTCTAAAATTACTAGACCCATCAATTTTTGTGTTACAAAACCATTTATTCTCAAAATATATGTTAGAAGGATGATTTTACAATACTAGTAAACAATGATGGATTCCATATAGTGTATGGTATTGAAAATGATTTATGTAACTTCATGATTTATACTCATTATTAAGGAAGATGGTGAATATTTCATTTTTGGAGACATTATTAATGTAAATATAATTGAACATAGTCAAATCAATAATTCTAGCTGTAACATCCTAAGCACATATTCCACTATTTGTTTCCCTGACCCTAGTTATAAACATGGACTCAGAATCATCTCCCCATATTCTAGAGGATGCAATGTAACAGTGAGGTCCTAGGTTAGTCTCTAACGATACTATACCACCATCACCAATGTGAAAAAAATGAATATTAATTACATAAAAGTAGAATATGTAATAAATCATAGAAATAATTGGTAAGAAATATTATAGGTAAAAAAATAAAAAAGGATACTCATATAAAATGATGATTATACATGTCTCTAAAAAGGATAAAGAAGTATACAACTATACAATAAAATGAATTTGTCAAAATATAGAAAAGTCCTTATGTATCCCAATAAGAATTATGAGCCTCATCTCGGTACCATGATCCCCTAATCCAAAAAACCAATCGAGAAACTATATCATGTCCCATTCCCTTATTCATTCATTTAATTATATAGTTTGTTTGGGTTCCCAAAGTTGGCCTGAAAGGGGTGTGATACATGATACCAATAAGAAACTAAAAAAGGACTTGTTCCACATAGTTAGTAAATATTTATTATTCATAGTGTTCAATAATGATTATAATATTTAAATATAATTATAAATGTAAACATATTAAATATTCTTGGGTCACATCTATAGACATGTTCATTTAGTCATTGAAATTAATTTAAAAATTTTCCGTCCCAAGCCCCAGTGTGTCTCTTAGATTCAAAATGATATCATGGTCAATGGTTGCCTAAATAGACCATTTATAAGGTATAAATAAATACTGAATCTAGGATTGTTCTTTTCATGGAAGACACATCATATAACTCATTTAATTAATTAATCCTTATTGAACCTACACCCACCAATGTAATTCATTACATGGATTCTAGGTATTACTCATGTATAATATAAATGGACACCTGAAAATCCTATAGGTTTATATCCTTATAAGAACCAAGGTATTTATCTACAAGTTGTATAGGGTCCCATCCACTCAAGTCCATCATTGGAAGTCCAATAAGGGTTCCAAGTATCACACATGGGATATATGATCCAATTCTCTCTGACTCCATCCTTGTAATTCCATATGGAATAAATGAATCACTCAATAATTAATAGTAAAGACTAGGAGTCCATTCATGGGAGTCCTCTAGGGATTTTATCTGTCAGAATACAATATGAAATGTAAATTCCAACTGATTCCTTCAAATGGAATTCAACATTTTATTCGGTGTTTCTCCCATGTCATATAAGCACATGACCAATTCAACACAATTTAACAAAATTAATTAAATCTTGACAATGTGAATACCAAGATCCTTATATTTAATCAATTTCAATAGTCACTCATCATATTAACCATGCATAAATGTTTGGCCTCTTAACTACTCCCTAGGGAAAATAATTATAACAGTATTCTCATTATTAATGTACTAATACATGTAATGTGTATAGGAGAAAGGAATACATCCCAAATCCTATATAAATTCACTTATTCTAGTTATTACAATTCTAATCACATATCAACTCATAATTAAATTCAATAATGTGATTGAAAATTGAATTCACAATTCATATACCAAGGCATTTTTTAAATAGTCAAATCATAAAGGTCCCCAAAATTACAATTAAATCATATTAAGAAACTGAAATAAAAATAACTCCCACCAATTTAGTTCATGTACTAAGTTATTCACCAAATAATCAATAACTAATAGGGGAATTTAATTACATTGGACCTGCTATGTCACGACCCTTCCTCGGGGACCGTGCCGTGACTACCCCAATCCCGCCTTCCATAGGCCAGGGGCTGGCGACTAGAACCAAAGGCGTAAATCCCGATAACTGGGAAGGCATTTCCTTTATAAAAGAAAACAAGTACCATAGAGTAAGCAAGCGGAAAAAGTAAACACTAAGTACAAAAAGAAGTGCTAAAAGGAAAATGGGTCAGAATACAAAACCAAAAGAAAGTACAACTACAACTGAACAAGCACAATAGAAAAACACAACAGTTGGAAGGACGAAAGCGGCTCCTGGATCATCCTCCTCGGATCCTACCTGAAGGGTAGGTACAGATGGCGCAACTCCTGGTCGTCCACCACAGATCCTACCTGAAGGGTAGGTACAGATATCCTCCTCCACGCTCTCATCCGTCAACCTCCTCCGTGTGTCGTCTCGTCGTTTAGTCCACCTCCGGGTACTGACTCATCGTGTATTCCACCACCGGGTACTGACTCGTCGTTTATTCCACCTCCGGGTACCGTCCAATCCTCGAACACTCGGCCTCCGTCAGCACTGCCTGTCATCTGCAACCAACACAACGAGGTGCGGGCATATCCCGTGCAGGGGTGAGTATAACGATACTCAGTAGGGACCCCGAGACCCTCAAGGTCTCTCTAATACCTACAAGGATAACCACAAAGAAGATCTCAACAGATAACCTCTAATTAGGTATATGCCCATACATATAGCTATGTTATCATGTAACCCATCTCAATCATGAGGAAACACAAGAATCATGAAATCAACGGATAACCACTACCCAGGTATATGCCTATACATATACCTAAGTTATCAAGTGACCCATCTCAATCATGAAGTATACACAAAGGTCAAAAGTCTCAGCTCAAACCAGGATTTTCATTATCGAAACCGTAACTGCTGAAGAGCTCCATCTCTGGAGTGTACAGTGGTCCAGTCATGACTCAGACGTACTGCTCAATAACCTAAGACTACTGAGGTACTCCTCCTGTCGAGTACCGCGGGCCAGCCAACCAAACACAGTAGTGCTACCCGCCGAGTTATGTCACCCAAACACAGTAGTGCACACCCCCTAGTAGCCTGCTGAGGTACTCTTCGGACGAGTACCGCTGGTCTACACTGTCACATAGGTAGTGCTCTGTCCGCCATGGGTCAGCACCTCAGAAAGTATTGCTCCGTCCACTGGGCTAGTCGACTCACTCAAAGTCGGGTCGGTCATGCAGTCGTCAGGTCTCAGTCGGCTACATGGTCTCCGTACTCCACACGCTCGTCTCCGGGAGGGTCCGCACCACAAGCTACAGTTTGATACTCCAATTATCTCAAAGTCCCACGAAGAAGTATCACAAAGTACCGCCTCGTCATATGGGTCTCAACGCAACAGACGGCGCGTCAATCGGACGCCCGGTCTGTGAGCTTCCAACCTTTTCATCCCAAGGGCCCGGTTGGTTTCGTGAGCGAACCATTCTAAGCCGTATCTCAACTGTACCCCAAAATCTCATAGGGTATACTCATAGGGACCGTTTCGCAATGTGATCACCAACGCCGCTGACGGTTCGTCAAACAGATATCCTGTCTGAAAGATATCAGCTTTCCCGATCCAGGGGCCCGGTTGGATTCTGGGTACAATCCAACCCGGCCACTATCCAACTGTATCCAAAACTCGGGCGAAGTATGCCAAAATATCCGTCTAATCAAGAGGAAAACAATGAGATAGACGGTGCGTCAATCGGACGCCCGGTCTGTGAGTTATTGGCTTTTTTCGTTATAGGGGCCCGATTGGTTTCGTGAGCGAACCAACCCGACCACACTCCGACGACATCCAAACCTCGAGCAGAGTAAGCCAAAATATCCTTCTCACTTAGAGAAAACCATAAAAGTTGACGGCACGTCAATCAGACGTCCGGAACTCACGTTACGAGCGTTTCTGCTCCGAGGTCTCGGTTGGTTTCGTGTACGAACCAACCCGGACGAACCGAAAGTTCTCCGAAATCTTGAGTGTATTATACCGAAACGACCGTATCAATACAAGGATCTCTTTGCCGCTGATCGCGTGTCAATAGGAGGTATATAGCTTAAGATATGGGCATTTTACCGATAGTGGTCCAAAAACGGGGGTCTGGGCCCGGGCCGACCCGGCCCGACCCCCCCTGGTTCGGCCGAACCGGGTCGACCCCGCCCGAGCGGCGACCCGGCCCAACAACCCGGCCCGGCCTGGAGTGCCAGCCCGGCCTGGAGTCCCGGCCCGGCCGGGGGCGCGGCGGAGCGGCCAGCGCAGCGGCCAGCCTACACGGCCGGCGCAGCGGCCAGCGCGACCTTGTGCCGTGTGCTAGTCAATGGAGGGCCTTTGACCCTCTATGAAAAATGGCAGCCCCTTTAATTGGGGCCACTAGAATCCAGCTGGGGGAATTTAATTCCCCCGGTTCCTCCCCATCCGGCTGGCCCGACCTAGCTGGCCGGTTCCTGCTCAACGGGACCGACAATGGCCGGTCCCCTTCCTGCTCCAACGCCGGCGGCCCGGTCCAGCTTCCAGTCACCTTGCTCCGCCGCGGCCCGGAACCGACTGCGGCCCTTGTCGTCTGGCGCGGTGCGACAACACCGCGTCCCTCCGCCGCGGCCCCGCTCCGGCCGCGGCTTCTTCGGTTTTCTTCGACGCGGCGCGACGGCGTCGTGTTCTTGAATTTCATTCCACAGCGTGGTGCGACAGTGCCACTCAATACTTGCCATGTGATTCCCGTATGGTGCGAAGACACCATGCCATTCCGTTCCATCCGCAAGGAAACTAACATGAACATATGTGGGGGGGTTCGGCCGTGTTTGTGCGGTCCGACCCCCATCACGTTATTCGTTATAATTTGGTTTCAAACCAAAAAGTTCAAATTCGATAACAAATGGTTTTTAACCACGAAGATCATCAAGTCGGAAATCACGAACAAATATAAATAATTGAATACAATCCCCTACCTTGGTTATAAGTCGATTGGAAGGAGGAGGCGTCGTTCGAGGATTGTCGCGGTATGGCATCGCGAGGATGACGACGTCGAAGGGGGACGTCAGCGTTCATCCGACTTGGGGGAAGGCGAAGCCGTCGTCGCTTGCTACCCGATTCCACTTCCAAGATTGTTCGTCGATCCGTTGACGATGAAGTGGAAGAAGAAGATCCGTTGAAGAGTCTCGCCGCGGAAGGGGAGAAATTCTGTGGAAGGAAAAAGAGCGTTTTTCGTCAGAGGTGGCGCGTTCTTCATTCGCAAAGATAAGCTTCTTCCCAAGTGTTGGGCGTCGCGGTATTTTACCTGCACTCCGTCGCTTGGTGAAGTCATCCCCAAACCCTCTCCCATGATCCCTATATATAGGAGAAGGGGAGAGGTATGTAACCATTGTGGTTACATAACTTTTTTTTTAAAAAAAGGGTCGGGTGAAATAAATTGCTTTGACGCAATTTATGAGGTCCGTTGGCACCACTTAAGAGGGGAGGGTGCAAAGGTGTTTCTCCCCATTTAATGGGGATTTGAGGAATTAAGATACTCTCCCTCATTAATGACGGAGAGTTGAGAGGTTTCCTCTCCTCCCATTAATAGGGGGTTAAGCCCCGTGTGGTCCCTACCATAATAAACCACCCACGAGAGGATTAGTTTGGGTGGGCCCCTCCACTATAACCTCTCAAGGGAGGTTAAGGTGTGGTGTCCCCACCTCCAAACTCCATGAGGAGGTTTCAACCAACACACTCCCAATGGATGCTGAAATAAAATAATGTGCATGACACGTTATTTTATTATTACTCTTATTCAAAGAAAACTCAAAAACTAACTTCCGGTCTCGATTAAACGCAACTGCGGAAAAAGACTCTTTAAGAAAATACCGGCGTTTCGATTTCATCGGTGCCCTCAGATTTCGATTCTTAGCACCAGTTCAAAATTTAGAAAAACCCACTCATTCGTTCACTGAACGTACCCGAGCCAAACTTCGGAAATTGATTCCGGGCACACCGGGCCTCGGAATCAAGTGCCGTCAAAAACTACGTTCTTGAAAAATTTCATAGAAAATTAAGAAAAAAAATTTCCTTGAAATTTCTGGGTATTTACATTACTCCAGCCTCAGGGCTTTACGTCCCCGTAAAGCTTCTACACAAACTAGGGTCACAAAAGCAGTACAGAGCATGCATCTGAGCCTTCCGCTCCCATGTGCTTACCTAGAGGTTCCGTACTGCCAAAGAAAGCTCACCCGAGAAATCGATCATCCTCGTAGGATCCACTCCTGTCGATCCTCGATCCCCACTGGAACCTCCATGAAAAACACCTCATCTCCATCATCCAGCTTCTCATGGTCGATGATATGCGAAGGGTCGAACACATATCTCTTCAGTTGAGATACGTGGAAGTCATTGTGCACCTGGTGCAACTGAGGTGGATGGGTCAATCGGTAAACCACCTCGCCTTCCAATATGTGGACCTAGAAAGGTCCGTTGAACCTCAGAGTTTACTTGCCGCCTTGGCCAAAACTCCATAAACTTCGTCGAGGTGAGACCCGTATAAGGACGTGATCGTCATCCTCGAACTCTAGAGGTCTCCAATTCCTGTTAGAACTGGAACTCGAAACGACTTCCACTATGAGGGTAAGGATGACCAACTCAAGAGTGATCGGTCGCACCCTCCTGTGAAAGAGTTTATCCAGTGCTGCTTGGGATTTCCTTTTCGTCGACCAAGGAAAACCAATCCTGACGTTTGCCTAAAACCGTCAATTTGAGTATGAATAGTAATTCCCCATTCCATACTTAAACTAACGTTGTAAGGCCTTGACGCTTCCACGAAGAGATTCCAACCAAACTCTCGCCTCGAGGGTCTGACCACACCGTCGGCGTAAGTGTGATCATCATGTCTCCTCCCAACGTATCTACAGACGTGAGGGTCAAGTCCACAGTTTACCGGAAACTCTAGGTCTTGAACAAGATTTGTGAAAGAAAGGAATGATTCATATCGACGTCCGTTACTACAGCAGCTAGTAGTTGACACAGACTGTCCCTGGAATCATTTCTAGAGCCATTGGGTCACACTCCTTGACCGCAAGCGGCCACACTCTTCCACAACCCTCCAGCTCGCTGAGCCTGGCGGGGATAACTAAGGCGGGTGTTTGTAGCATGTTAAGATGTACACCACCTCATACTGCTCTCCTAGCTCTGCCTCCACGTCTGCTGCTTCACAGACTCATCTATCCTTAAAGCTTCCACTTCTTGAAACATTTAACACGCCCGAGTCTCTAAGACTGGCACTGGTTTCATGTTTCTTACTACACTGTGCAGTCTTCATCCGTTCTTGGATGACCTGGACCTTCTTTAGTCTCACCAGAGCTGCTATGATTTCTTCTTTGCCAATAAGAGAAATCTGGTCTCATCCCCTGGATGAACCACATTCATTGCCTAATACAGTAAATCCCAACATGAATGATGCATTCATGCCATGGATGACGCCTTAAGTCCTCGACGTAACTACCAAGAGATCCAACTGTCACTCTCGACTCCAAGGGTCGAGTCACACTGTCGGCATCAGTGTGAGGTCACTGGGTCCCCTCCAGTAGAAATATTTAAAGTGAGGGTCAAGTCAACAGTGTTAACCAGGACCACTCAATATCAACCAAAAAAAAGGACAGGAAAGAAAACATCACAATGATAAGTGTCTTTTTTTATTATTGCAGCTCATAGTACATAGACATGAATACAACAGTAAAATGGAACTAGAAGTACAAGGGACGTATCCACTAGTTACTCTCCTATACACATGCTCCCGGAGCTCTACTGCATTGTCCACTTCTCGGCTGTTGCTCAATCACTCGTCATTTTTTCTTCCACTGTGGCTCCTCCAACGCCTGCGGATCAACTGTACGAGGAGTCGGACAGTCACATGCCAGGTGACCCTTTCCGCCGCAGGAGTAACACTGCCTGTTTCGGGCACGCCTGGCTCTGACCCCACCCCGAGTGCCCCGCACCACCGGTCCTAAAACCCGAGATCGGCCAACTGCTGGTCTGGTCCTCCCAGACCTCTGCATCATCTCTCTACTGCCCACAGATGACTCAGCTACTGATCGAAAATCCTGCGGAAAAGGCAGAATCTCCTGTACATGCTCGGGGTGTAATGCTACTGGCACAAACTCCACCCTTAAGAAGGTCTCATAGTCTTCCCATGTGAAGGTCATACCATCGCAAAACTGAAACAAGTGGCTCCACCACCTGCCTGCTGCTTCCTGAAGAAGGCGGGCAGCAAAGATAACCATGAGGTATGCCGGCGTCCCCACTAGCCTGAAGACTCTCACTACAGCCTCCAGCCAATCCTCAGCCGCCTGCGGGTCCGTCCCTCCCTGGAACATGGGTGGCCTCTGGCGCTGGAACTCGTGCAGCACGCTCAAGTGGCGTGCATCGCCTACTGCTGGGGCTGGTGGCATCGGTGGCGCAACGTATGGTAGTACCACGGGTGCCTCCGCTGGTGCCTCAACTGCAAGAGGGCCCTGTACCGAAGCCTCGTTGCTCAACAGGCTGTCAGTACATCCCTCTGGGCTCTAGCTGGTCGTCCGAGAAAAGGCATCCTGAATGAAAAAACGTGACATGGTCAAATGATTTATACCTGGTGAGCTGACCTTGTTTGAGCTAATATTTTAAAAAAACTTCGGGAAACACACACTCAATCAGTGTTTTCGTGCACAAAGATGGAAATCAGTTGTCAGGGTCCTGGTGTATGGATTCGTCGGCCGCCCGCACCAACACTGGACTCCTTGAACTGAAGACCACACTCGGTACCCATAACACTATTTCTTCACAGAAAGAAAATATCAGAGTTATAAGTTCTGCGGTAGAACCGAATCCTCTGATAACAATTTGTCACGACCCTTCCTCGGGGCCCATGCCGTGACTACCCCAAGCCAACCTTCCATATGCTAGGGGCTGGAGACTAGCACCAAAGTCGTAAATCTCGATAACTGGGAAGGCATTGCCTTTATAAAAGAAAACAAGCACCATAGAGTAAGCAAGCAGAAAAAGTAAACACTAAGTACAAAGAGATGTGCTGAAAGGAAAATGGGCCAGAATACAAACCCAAAAGAAAGTAAAACTATAACTGAACAAGTAAAACAGAGGAAGACAACAGCTGGAAGGATGGAAGCGGCTCCTGGTCGTCCTCCTCAGATTCTACCTGATGGGTAGGTACAGATGGCGCAGCTCCTGGTCGTCCACCACAGATCCTACCTGAAGGGTAGGTACAGATATCCTTCTCCACGCTCTCATCCATCAACCTCCTCTCTGTGTCGTGTCGTCGTTTAGTCCACCTCCGGGTACTAACTCGTCGTGTAGTCCACCACCGGGTACTTACTCGTCGTGTAGTCCACCTCCGGGTACCGTCCAGTCCTCGAACACTCGGCCTCCGTCAGCACTGCCTGTCGTCTGCAACCAACACAACGAGGTGCGGGCATAGCCCGTGCAGGGGTGAGTATAACGATACTCAGTAGGGACCCTGATACCCTCAAGGTCTCTCTAAAAACAACAAGGATAACCAGAAAGAAGATCTCAACAGATAACCTCTACTTAGGTATATGCCCATTCATATACCTATGTTATCATGTAACCCATCTCAATCATGAGGAAACACAAGGATCATGAAATCAACAGATAACCACTACCCAGGTATATTCTCTTACATATACCTAAGTTATCAAGTGACCCATCTCAATCATGAAGTAAACACAAAGGTCAAAAGTCTCAGCTCAAACCCGGATTTTCATTATCGAAACTGTAACTGCTGATGAGCTCCGTATCTGGAGTGTAAAGTGGTCCTGTCACGACTCCGAGGTACTTCTCACTAACCTAAGACTACTGAGGTACTCCTCCTATCGTGTACCGCGGGCCAACCACCCAAACACAGTAGTGCTTCTCGCTGAGTTATGTCACCCAAACACAGTAGTGCACACCCCCTAGTAGCCTGCTGAGGTACTCTCCGGATGAGTACCGCAGGTCTGCACTATCACACAGGTAGTGCTCCTTCCACCATGGGTCTACACCTCAGAAAGTAGTTCTCCGTCCACTGGGCTAGTCGACTCACTCCAAGTCGAGTCCGCCAAGCAGTCGTCAGGTCTCAGTCGGCTACACGGTCTCCGTACTCCGCACGCTCATCTCCGGGAGGGTCTGCTCCATGAGCTACAGGTCGAGACTCCACGTATCTCAATTTCCCACAATGAAGTATCTCAAAGTACTGCCTCGTCATAGCGGTCTCAATGCAACAGACGGCGCGTCAATCGGACGTCCAGTCTGTGAGCTTCTGGCCTTTTCATCCCAGGTGCCCGGTTGGTTTCCTGAGTGAACCAATCCCGGCCGTATCTCAACTGTACCCCGAAATCTCATAGGGTATACTCATAGAGACTGTTTCTCAATGTGATCACCAACGCCACTGACGGTTCGTCAAACGGAAGTCATGTATGAAAGATATCAGCTTTCCCGATCTAGGGGCCCGGTTGGATTCAAGGTACAATCCAACCCGGCCACTATCCAACTATATCCAAAACTTGGGCGAAGTATGGAAAAAGTTCCGTCCCATCAAGAGGAAAACAATGAGATAGACTGTGCGTCAATCAGACGTCCGGTCTGTGAGTTAATGGCTTTTTTCGTTCCAGGGGCCCGGTTGGTTTCGTGAGCGAACCAACCCGACCGCACTCCGACGGTATCCAAACCTCGATCGTAGTAATCCAAAAGATCTGTCTCACTTAGATAAAACAATCAAAGTCGACGGTACGTCAATCGAACGTCCGGAACTCAAGTTACGAGCGTTTCCGCTCCGAGGGCCCGGTTGGTTTCATGTACGAACCAAACTGTACGAACCTAACGTTCTCCAAAATCTTGATTGTAATATTTCGAAACGACCGTCTCGATCCAAGGATCGCTTTGCCACTGACAGCACGTCAATCGGATGTCTACAGCTCAAGATATGGGCATTTGACCGAAAGTGGTCCGAAAACGGGGGTCTGGGCCTGGGCCGACCCGTCCCGACCCCCCTGGGTCGGCCAAACCAGGTCGACCCAGCCAGAGCAGCGACCCGGCCCGACAACCCGGCCCGGCCTGGAGTCCCGGCCCGGCCGGCGGTGTGGTGGCGCGGCCAGCGCAGCGGCCAGCGCAGCGGCCAGCACGACCTTGTGTCGCGCGCGAGTCAAGGGAGGGGATTTTCCCCTCCTTTATGGAAAACGGCGGCCCCTTTAATTGGGGCCGCTAGAATTCAGCCGGGGGAATTTAATTCCCATGGTTCCTCCCCTTCCGGCCGGCCCGACCTGGCCGGCCGGATCCTGCTCAACGGGACCTGCAATGGCTGGTCCCCTTCCGGCTCCAACGTCGGCGGCCCGGTCTAGCCGCCGGTCACCTTGCTCTGCCGCGGCCCAGAACCGGCCGCGGCCCTTGTCGTCTGGCGCGGTGCGACAGTACCTCACCCCTCTGCCGCGGCCCTGCTCCGGCCGCGACATCTTCAGTTTTCATCGATGCGGCGCGACGGCTTCGCGTTCTTGAATTTCATTCCACGGCGCGGCGCGACGGCGCCACGCAATACTTGCCATGTGATTCCAGCGTGGTGCGACGGCACCACACCATTCCGTTCCATCTGCAAGGAAACAAACATGAACATTGGTGGGGGGGTTCGGCCGTGTTTGTGCGGTCCGACCCCCCTCACGTTATTCGTTATCATTTGGTTTCAAACCACAAAGTTCAAATTCGATAACAAATGGTTTTTCACTACGAAGATCATCAAGTCGGAAATCTCAAACAAATATAAATAATTGAATACAAACCCCTAACTTTGGTATAAGCCGATCATAAGGAGGCGTCGTCGTTCGAGGTTCGTCGTGGTATGGCGTCGTGAGGTTGACGACGTCGAAGGGGGACGTCGGCGTTCGTCCGACTCGAGGGAAGGCCAAGCCATCGTCGCTTGCTACCCGATTCTGCTTCCGAGCTTGTTCGTCGATCCGTTGACTATGAAGGGGAAGAAGAAGATCCGTTGAAGAGTCTCACAGTAGAAGGGGAGAAATTTCGTGGAAGGAAAACGAGCGTTTTTCGTCAGAGGTGGCACGTTCTTCGTTTTCAAAGATAAGCTTCTTCCCAAGTGTTGGGCGTCGCGGTATTTTACCAGCACTCCATCGCTTGGTGAAGCCGTCCCCGAACCCTCTCCCAAGATCCCTACATATAGGAGAAGGGGAGAGGTATGTAACCATTGTGGTTATATAACTTTTTTTTTAAAAAAAGGGTCGGGTGAAATAAATTGCTTTGACGCAATTTATGAGGTCCGTTGGCACCACTTAAGAGGGGAGGTTGCCAAGGAGTTTCTCCCCATTTAATGGGGAGTTGAGGAATTAAGAGGCTCTCCCTCATTAATGAGGGGGAGCTGAGAGGTTTCCTCTCCTCCCATTAATAGGGGGGTTAAGCCCCGTGTGGTCCCTACCATAATAAACTACCCACTGGAGGTTTAGTTTGGGTGGGCCCCGCCACCATAACCTCTCAAGGGAGGTTAATGTGTGGTGTCCCCACCTCTAACCTCCAAGAGGAGGTTTCAACCACCACACTCCCAATGGCGGCTAAAATAAAATAATGTGCATGACACGTTATTTTATTATTACTCTTATTCAAATAAAACCAAAAAACTAACTTCCGCTCTCGATTAAACGCAACTGCAGCAAAATTCTCTTTAAGAAAATACCGGCTTTGTGAGTTCATCGGTGCCCTCAGAATTCGATTCTGAGCACCGGGTCAAAAGTTAGAAAAACCCTCTTGTTTGTTCACTGAACGTACCTGAGCCAATCTTCGGAAATTGATTCCGGGCACACCGGGCCTCGGAAGCAAGTGCCGTCAGAAACTGCGTTCTTGTAAAATTTCAAAGAAAATTAAGAAAAAAAATTTCCTTTAAATTTCCGGGTCTTTACATGCTATCAAATAAAAAAATAATTAAAATTCATTTCATGTTGTCACATTGATATTTTGAATTTTGTACAATGAAATATATAAAAAATTAATCTTTTAATAAATTGTTTAAAAATCCTACCATAGTTTTTTAATTGATATATCATATAGTAAAAGTTAAATATTTGAGTCAAATCATAATAAAATTTAAGAATGAATAAATAAAATTATAATATGGGAAATTATCTTACAACATAATAGAGTAGATAATTCCAAATAAAACAAGGGAAACTCAAATTTAAGGGATATCATATCGATATGGATAGAATGAGATAGAGGAATCTTGAATCCATGATCATAAGGAGGAGATACCCTGATTTCTTTAATAGACACCAATGAGTTCATAAAATGGGAGAGTTTTCTATAGATTGATGAAATGTATCGATATGGTTAGAAATAGAATTACATAGTGTTAAATTGTATATTAACCCAATTTTAGGAATCTCAAGGTTTGGACAAATGGTTGGAATACAATGACCAAATTGTGCATTATTTTCAATAAGAGCATGGGACACCACATAATTACCTTGCATTGTTTGACTAACTATGTTAAAACAGTGAAAAAACCTCCTGTTAAAATCACAAACATGGCTATAGAGTCATGCACACTTTATTTCATGGAGATTATAAACATGATACTTCCTCCAAGTATCATCCCATTCCTCAAAATGTTTATAAAACTATTTTCACATCCCAGCACTATTTGAAATGACTCGGTGCTATCATTTTTTTTCTAAAAGCCGTGTTCCGGGATTTGAACTACCCCTAGGAACTGTTGTTACATTTATAAATTTAGCCACTATAATCATTCATTAATCTCCACCTACCATGTCTCATACTAATCATGGACATGATTCTATAGCACTCATAAAAAGGGAATTGACTGACCATAAAGATTTTTGATGATATGATCCACAATACATATTATATTCTTCTAAATGGACACAAGAATCCATGATGATCCTTCGTGGGGAGAAATATGTGAGACTACTCTGAATAAGAGTGGTATAACATAGTTAAAATTAAAAATTCATTCATGGCCCTGTACCTTTAAGATAACATCAACTGACAGGCTACTAGTTTTACTATGTCTATAGTCTATGAAATCCCAACAAAAATTAGTGAATTATTACCCTATCCGTAGATCACCCAATTTCCCAACATGGTGAAACACACAAGAAAACATAATCCCCAACCTCAGAATTTATAGAATATATGTAGTGATCAATAGTGCAGAAAACTTTTTGTATGGCGGTTATTTTTTATTTTTTACTTCAGATTATGGCCGAATTTATTATAGGATATGTTATAAACATTTTTTTATGTAATTTAAATTAAAACAAACGTAAAAAACACAAATCTGAAGCAAATTTCACATCGGTTGATAAAAAACTAATGTTTAAAATGCTTTGGATTTGGGGTTTATTAAATCTATTATATAATAACCAACATGGTATATATTCTTTCATGTCGGTAATTATATCACTGACATCATAAATCACTCCACTGAAGCATTTATCATGTTAGTTATTTTCAAATCCCACAAGATAAACCTGTCTACCAAGGATTTTCCAACGGCAGTTAAATAATAAATGTTGTGAAAACATATCTACTACATCAGTTATTTTAAAACCGACAAAAAACCTATACATTTTTTCATTTATTATGTCATTTATTTTAGAACAGATGTAAAAACCAATTCCCAAAATTTATTACATTGGTTTTCAAATAACCGATGTTCTAACTAATCCCAATGCATTTTTTACGCTAGTTATAAAATAACTGATGTGAAAACATTTATTTTTTAATAAAACGAATCAACCACTTCTATGACCTTCTAAATGACCTGAAATAGACCAAAAACATAGAAAAAACAGACCAATACCGGACCAAAAAACATACCAAAACCCAACAATAAATAGAACAGACCCCCCACCCACCCCAATGGACAACCCCCACCACCGATAAACAACTATTATACCATGCAAAATGACCCGAAATAGTCAAGAATAGAACAAAACCCGACCAAAAACATTCTAGAACCCACCCACCTCACTGGATAGTGCCCACAAGACCCATGGACACCCCCACCCCACTAGACTCCCAGAGAACAAAAACATACCAACACCCGACCAAAACCAGACTAGACCCCCCCCCACCCAACTGGATAGCCCACACCACACCCCTAGACACCCCACACACCCATGGACTGCCCCCACCCCCTGGACAGCCCACACCCCTTGACTACCCCCACCATGCTGGACACCCCCACCCCCTGGACAACACACTCACACCCCTAGAAATCCCTCCAACACCCCTAGAACCCCCCACCATCCTGAACACCCCCACCCCTTGGACAACACTCATGTGGACATCCCTCCCAAACCCTTAGACCCCCCCCCCCACCACTGCCACTTGACACCCCCACACCCATGGACTCCAACTGGACATCCCCCCACTCACCTGGGCTTCCCTACCACCCTCCTGGACCCCATCCAAGCCCCACCCCACTAGACAACACCCACCAGACCACTAGACACCCCCACCCCACAGGAAAGCCCCCACCACACCCCTGGACAACCCCCACACATCTGTACTGCCCCCAACCCCTACACTGTCCCACAAACCCTTGTACAACCACTAATCTATTAGACACCCCCACTCCCTGGACAAAACTCCCACACCCCTGGACAACCTTCCCACACCCATAAAATCCACCACACCCTCCTGACACCCCCCCAGACAGCACTCCCACACCCATGTACAACCCTCCCACACCCCTAGACCCCCCACCCCACGAGACACCCTCTCACCCATGGAAACCCTTGGACATGACCCCAAAAACCTAGACATCCCTCCCACCCTCCCAACCCCACCCCAATGGACAGCCCCCACCACACCCTTGGACACCCCCACACCCCTGGAATGCACCCACCCCCTGGACAACCCCCCACAACCATAGAAACCCCCGACCATTCTAGACACCCCCACTCCCTGGACAACACTCCCACACCCCTGTAAAACCCTTCCACCCATCTAGAACCCCCCCCCCCCACAGCCTCCTGGACACCCCCACCCCCTAGACAACACTCCAACGCCCCTTGACAAGCCTTCAACACCACTAACCCCCCCCCCCCCCCCCCCGCACCCCTGGACATCCCCCACTCACCTAGACATCCCTACCACCCTCCTAAACACCCTCCCACACCCACCTCACTGGGCAGCCCCTACCACACCCCTGGACACCCAACACCCATTGACTACCCCTGGACATCCCCCCACACCCATGGACTACCCGCCCACCCTCCTTGACACCCCCACTCCCATGACAACACTTCCACTACCTCGGACATCCCTCCCACACCACTAGAAACCCCCACGCTCCTGGACACCACCTCCCCCTGGAAAGCACTCCCACAACCCTAGACAGCCCGACCACACCCCTGGACCCCCACCCCCAGACCCCAATAGACACCCCCACAGCCCTAGAAAACCCCTCGAAATCCTCCCACTCACTTGGACTTCCCTTCCACCCTCCAGGACACCCTCCCACCACAAACCCACTAAAAATCCCCAACCACACCCCTGGGAACCCCCACCCAAGTAGACACTTGCAGACCAAAAACAGACCAATACCCGACCAAAAGCAGACCAGACCCCCGCCCCCCACTGGATATCCCCCACCACACACATGGACACCCCCACATCCCTGGACTACCCCCCAATCCCTTGGACATACCCCACACCCATGGAAACCCCTCAAACCTCTTGGACCCCCCCACACCACTGGACACCCCCTGGATAGCCCCCCCTCCCCTGAACAGCCCTCCCACTATCCTGGAAACCCTCCGACCCCCTGGACTTCCCCCCTTCTCACTCTCAGGGACACCAAGGACATCCCCCACCCCACCGGACAACACTACCACACCACTGGATACCCCCACCCCACTTGACACCCCCATACCCTTGGAACCCCCCCCCAGACCAGAATCCATACAAGAAAAACCATCATAATTAGACCATAAAAAATAGTGAAAAATTAAACATTGACATATAGAACATTAAAAACATAAAATGTAAACATAAAAAAACTAAATCCAACCTAAACGACTACCAAATACACAACAAAAATGACAATATTCAAAATTACATTTTACACTACAAACTACTAAAATTCAAACAAAACTGTAAAATAATTTTACCATTCCACTTGTATGTGTTTGTGGTCTTGAGAAATATAGGGTTGAAGGTCATCAAATAGCTACAAATTAAAATAATTTTAGTTGACATGTATAATTAATAAATCAAATAAAATATTATGGATATTTTTAAAAGGAAATCTTACTAGGTTAATGTTTACAACTGTTCCAGTTTTAATTATTTCATACATAACCCTTAACATAGAATATATGCATTCATTGATTCATTGTTTATCGTGAAAGTTATGTTTGGATGATTGTAAATTAAGCATATTATATTTATGTAATAAATCAAAATGTACAAATTATAAATTGATATTTACCTTTAAATTTACATATTTGATCTTCTCACTCCATTTCATTGTGTTTTTTCGAATGTAGACCCATCCCTTATTGGAATATAATATGAATGGGATAAATTTAAAATTCATTATAATATATAAAACTATTGAAAAATTAAAATTTACATTGTCAACATTTTCATAAAACCTTTCAACAAATCGCCTTGGATAAAGGATATCCAATAAAGTGTTTCCTCAATTCGCCAAAAAACACCTAACATATAATGATAACTGATAAAAGAAACTTTAAGGTTAGTGGTTGTTTATGTTAAAAGATAATGAACTCTTTGAGAGATATGTGTTCCATACCTCTCAAAAAAAGGCATCCTCCAACATTGTGTGACTATATTCTGTTCGAATCTTTTAGAAATATAATGAATTATTTGTTCCTCATCCAATGCATGTGCTTTTGGGGAAATAAAATGCGGGTATATAAATCCATATACAATTGTCTGCTCATTATTCTAAAAAATGTAATAATGATACCTAATAAAAACAGATATAAGTATACATTTTTAATAAATAAAACACATGGAAAAGGAATTAAGACTTACATGGAAAAAATTAGAACCATGTTGATGCCCAACTTATCTCCAGTAACAAGCTCCATGATATCAGTTTTCACAATCCCCACAGTTATTACACATCCACAAACTTGGGATTCCATTTGAAACTAATAATGACCCGCCAAAAAATTTAAATATATGGTCAATCTGTCAAGACTACTAGAATCTTTATATGATGTAATAGCCATTTGTATTTGTTTTTTTCTATAAATTATATTTTTAAAATTGAATTATTCCTATAAAAATAAATAGAAAAATATATATGTTTTCAAATGATAAAACTAACTTTATAGAAAAATAAAATATATGATATAAAATATATAACCTTATTGTAATGAGTCGCATAAGTCTGAATGGCCAAATTAAGAAATGGCAGATACTATGTCTAATTATCTTCACATTATCTGCAGGTAATTGTACTTGAGACGATCTATCTATAATATCATGTACAGTGACCGTATGATTTTATACCTCTAATTGTTGAAGAGGAACTATATATCCTATACAATATACAATCCCATATGAAACTATTTGATGTTGAGGATAATCTACATAAAAATGAAAATAAGTTGGAAGTTGTGTCAGAGGAGTAGGATAGAAAATGTGGTCTGCAGGATGAGGTGGGGGAGTGGGAGCTAGTGGTAGAGGTGGAGGATAAATAATGGGGTCTGCAGGGGGAGGTGGAGGAGTTGGATCTGTAGTCTGAATTTGTATTTTCATGTTTGCAAACATATCCTATACCGACGCTCTAATATTTTCCTCCATATTCACTTTAATATTATGAAAATCACCCTCCATGGATTCTATTTTTTTTATAAACACCTTCAATGTAATAAGTTGAAGAATGTGGAAACACTTTCCTTACCGATACACCTGTCAGATATCCTCAAACACGACTAGGATGTTCAGGATTTCCCAATGCTACAGATAAAATATTTAGCCACCCAGCAGCTCTATGCACCCCCTGTGAGCTCTTCTCCTCAATAGAATCCCGTATCAATTAATTGAACATTTCCGTATTGATTTAAATTATATGAATATTTAATTTAACTTAAATAAAAAATTAGATATCTTATATTCCTCTCTACTACTATTCTCGGATATTCTGAAAGATATTTCCCATTTTTTCCCATCTGATATCTCTTCCATTGTTCATGTCTAGATAGTGGGGATGGAGGGGCCACCTCTCCAGAGCTTGAAGACTCAACACTTTGTTTTGGTAATTTTTCAGTCATCATTTGTTCTTTCAATAATGTATACCATCCATGAGATAAACAATTAGGGTATGCTTTTTCATATTGGATCTCTTGATGAGACTTCCTTGTTTACTGTTAACTAAGAATAATAAATCATTTACAAAACATTAATATGATCATTTATATAATAAATCTTATAAATGTTTACATGCCCTTACCAAAAATGAATCTTTTATTCTACTTTCAACAAGTTGTCCCCATGTGTCTTCATATATAAAGGATATATATGAAATGGATTATCATGAATCCGATGATAAAAAATTTAATCAAATGAGAGGGTTGATTTGAAATTCCTCATTATCATGGCAGCCATCATTATGCATTTATTTTTGACTCCTCTAGTGTCATGAATATAAAATTTCATCTGATAAAGATGATGTTAAACATATTATATATACTAGACACATTTAAAGAATAGGAAAACAATAGCAACATATCTTACAAAAATTGTCTCCTAGAACTGAGAGATTATATCTTTTTCTACACTTCTCAAGTCATCATTCAAAATTATTACTTTTCTCTTACCCTGAGTTGATACAAAACTCTTAAAATAATTTTTGTTTGGACCTCTAGGAATATAATCCTCATTAAACTCGATGAGTATTCTCTGATCCTGCATACAGGTAAGTGATATTTTTGGTAAATGTGTGCACACACGTTTAACAACTCTTTAACACTTTGTCGTAATGGGAGCACATGAAGAAGATTGGGGAACATCAAGAGAAGCATGTGAATGTTCCTCCCAAGAGGTATGACCAATGTGATCATCTGCAGAATCATTTGTTTGATCAACTGACTGTTCTTTCATTATCCTTCAAAAAAACAAACATTAGTTCAAGAATATTGAAATTTAAATATTACTATACTAATGTAAATATAAAATAGAAAATTGGACAATGTTATGTAATATTAAACATGGTTAATCTGTTAATCATGTTAAACAATGTTATATATTGTAAAGATGTTAATGATGGTAAACATGGTAATCCTAGTAAAAATGGTAAATAGGGTAAAGTGATTTTTATTGAAAAAAAATAGATATATAATATATGTAATGGTAAACATGATAAAGTAAACTAAAAAAATTAAAACAAAGAAAAACTTATAATAATTTTTTTAATACATCTTTTAATAAAGAAAAACATACAATATCTATCATTTTATGAAGATAGTAAATGTAAATAAGAAATAAACAAATGTTACCTGTAATTTTAGGAATGTACAAATGGATTGTTTTCCAAAATTTCTTCGTGGTGATCCTTCCTTATAGAATATACCATTTCATCAACATGCTCATCATTATGTTATGTTAATCATTCCATGGAAGTAGGGATCTCACATAAATCAGCATCTTCATCATGTTCATCCTCACCAATATATTGTTTTTCCCCTTCTAAAATAGCATCCCACTACATATCTGATTGATCAACTACATTGAAATTTATTTTACATGTGTATCCATTATACATGAATCAACAATGTCTTCCAATCTATTCAGATTAACAACTGCATTCCAAATTCATTGGGTCTGAAACTACTATTTCCGATGATCCATTTAATGTTAAAAACAGGAAAACTAATTTTAAATTAATAATCCTACAATATTTCTCTAATAACTCAATAATATTAACTTGATGCAGAAATTGGGTTTTTTCCTTTAGCACTCGAAAAATGAATTTCTTCTACAAACACCAATACACCACTATTCTATACTACAGTTATGTTGTCCTGAGCTTTTGTATGAAATATATAGCAAATAATATTATAACCGGACCATGATATCAAATTTAAACATGGACCACACACTTCCCATTTTAATATCTCTGATAAATCTTATATACCAAGAAAGGTCATTTTAAACCATGAAAAAATTGTTTTGTTGTGATCATTCAAAATACACATTTCATTCTTCTTTGGATGACATTGTTTTAACTCATTAATATGAAATGTGATATACTGTTGAGCATTAGATATAATATTCAAGATGTATAATTCTAACATCTACATCTATTCGACTAACAACCATTTGACATTCAATCCACGAATCTCCTTTTTCTCATTTTTAACTCGTTAATGGTGTGATGAAGGAAAAACTATGTGATGCACCGTAGCTATGTATCTTGTATAAAACTCTTCAAACTCGTCAGAAATATACTTTTCAATAATTCATGATTCAGGTCAATATGTATTTTTAACATACCCCTTCACTATTTTCATATACCGTTCAATTGGATACTTCCAACAAAGATATACAGGTCCACAATGATTTATTTCTTGAACCATATTAATGATTAAATGCACCATTATATCAATAAAGGGTGGAGGAGAATACATTTCCAATTTACAAAGAATAAAAATTACATCCTTTTCCAAAATGTTCAATGCATTCACATCAAACACAATATTACAAATTGAATAGAAAAAATAACATAACTTTATTATAATATTTCTGACACTGATGGGAAATATTCCACACAATGAAACTGGTAGAATTTGTTGCATCATGATGTGACAATCATGATATTTCATACCAATCAACATCATGTTCATCAATGATATTTTTTTAACTGTTTAAGATTCACCTTGTGTCACATTGCTATAATTAAGACACTAACAAAATCTAATTTTCTCCCTCTTGGATAATGAATGACATGGTGGGGAAGAAATGGTTGTCAAAAATTAAGAGTGGGAGCTTACTCCAAATGTATTCCCATTGCCAGTAAGTCTAATATTTCATTCAACCAATATTTTTTACATTCTATTAAAATCTAAAAATGTTCCAATCAAACTATCACAATTATTATTCTCCACGTGCATGACATCAATATTATGTTTGACTTCAAGATATCTCCAATATGGTAGCTAAAATAATATCGAAATTTTCTTCCAAATATGAATATCATTAACAGATTTCAATGTCCTTCTCAACGTCACAACATGTTTTTTCACCCTCTCCAAATACAGAGCAGTGTATAATGGTTTTGGAGAAATATCAGGTTGTTGTGATACATTAAATTACTTTTTTAGTCTTCTTTATGAGTGATACATAGGAAAAAACATTAATTGAACCATGTATAATGTTTTCCTCCCATGATGAAATTGAAAATATGAAGTTTGTTGTTCACAAATTGGACATGATTTATTCCCTTTAACATTGTATCCAAAAAAAATTCCATATGCTGGGAAGTCATTTATAGTATACATAAGCACCACATTCAGTTGAAAATATTCCATTTCAGAAGAATCATACACCCTAATACCATCCTCCCATAAAATATTCAAATCATCAATCCATGGTAACAACAAAACATCAATATCGTTGCCGGGTTTCATTGGACCAGAGATCATTATACTCAACATGACATATATCTGCTTCATAAAAACTACAGGATAGTTTTTGTAAATTATCAATAAAATAGGCCATTAACTATGTGTGTTACTAAGGGATTGGTAGGGATTCATTCCATCTGTGCACAACCCTATCCCGAGATTTCTATTTAATTCCCAAATATATGATATTGATCATCAATTTTCTTCCATTGTGGAAAATCAGTTGGATGACATATTTTTTCATCACATTTTTGCTCATCATCATTCCATATTAACCATTTTGCATCATGTTAATTATAAAATAATTGTTTTAAATGATGAATTATAAGTAGATACCAAAATATCTTGGAAGGGATCTTTGTAATATCTACATCAGCCTGTGATTTTTCATTCACCTTATACCATGATGTCCCACGTTTATGAAACACTAACATAAATTCATATTCCTTCCTATATATCATACACTAATGTACAAAAGAATGTATTTTCATGTATCCCAATATCATAGGGAATAATTTCATACTGGCATTATATAGTGAATCTGTAAGATCATTGTATTTTGGAAGAATGGCTTTCATCAATTGTAGCAACTCAGTAAAACTTCTGTCACTCCATCCATCTTTTTCCATTAGGTTAATCGATCTTAACACCGCCAAAAAACTGTAAAATCTATACAGCCATGAGGTAATGGTTTTTTTAGAATCACCATACAGATGTGCAACTGTCGATTCTATCTCAATTTGTTCTGCTACAATATCGCGCATCATTTCTGCATTTCCATCGGAGTTACCATCATGTGAATAAAAATAATCAATAGATCTGACATTCCATCCTATTTCACCATTCCAAATCCAAGGACTATACCTTTGATAAAAATGACAAATAAGATGATCTTTTATTGCTCTACTTTTAAACTTCATCATATTCAAACATTTCAGTCATTGATAGAAAAAATGCCACTTCATGGAACATTTCATTTAGAAAATTCCCAAAAGGAATCAACACATTCCTCATATTCATTAATCTTTTGATGTGCCATAATCTAGCTTCGAATCATTATTACCTATAAAAAATATCAAAATTATACATCTTTTTATGATAAGAAAAATATCTGTTTATATGAAAAATATCATAATTTTAATGTGAAACAATTTTGAAATATAAAAAATAGCAATGTGTATTTAAAAAATATACTTCAATATGATTTTAAAACGAAAATATAGTTACATATAACAATTTTAAATTCTTCTTGGATCTTTTCTTTTTAGGGTTCACAATGAATAAATCATGGTGCAACTATTTATCAAATTCACCCTTCTGTAATAAAGATATATGAAGTATAAGTATTTACATATATATACATTCACTACTAAAAATTCACAGATCCCAATGATTTGAAACCTCTGGACAGCCACCCACCTCTCTAGACACCCCCCCCCCACCAGGACACTACCCCCCCCCCCCATGCACACCCTCAGGACACCACCCCCACTGGAAACCACCCCCACCACAACTGGACAGGCCCCCCAACCCCTCTCGAACTCCCCCTACCCCCACCCCACCCTCCGTGACACCACCCCACCCCCTTGGACACCCCCTGGACACCCCAACCCTCTAAACATCCCCATGTACCCTCTGGAAAGCCCCCTCCCCATAGACAGCCCCAACCCCCTAGACATCCCCCACCCCGTTAGACAACCCCCACCCCTGGACACCCCCACCCCTTGGACAACCTACTCACCTCCTTGGACACCACCCCTACTCCCTGGACACCCTTATCCCCTTGGAAACCCCCTCACCCCTATACACCCCACCCCTTAGACACCCCCAACACCCTTTGATAGCCACCCCGCACCCCCAAACACAACCCCCACCCCCTTGAACATCGGTCGCACCCCCTTGCACACACCCAACCCCCTTGGAAAGCTCCCACACCCCCTGGAAACAACCCCCAACCCCTTTGACAACCCATGTACACCACACCCCCTTGGACACCCCATGGACACCACCACCCCCTTGGAAACCCCCCACCTCTGGACACCAACCCCCACCCCCTTGGACACCCCCTCAACACCACCACCCCCTTGGAATTCCTCCTACCCTTCTGGACATCCCCCCCGGACAGCCCCTCAAAAACACTGTACATGCCCCCACCCCCTTAGACATCCCCCACCCCTTGGACAGCCCCCCCCCCCCCCCCCTCGACACCCCCACCACGTTGGACCCCACCCCCCCCCCCACCCACCCACCCACACACCCAATCGGACTACCCCCCCCCCCCCACACCACCACCTCTAGGGACACCATGGACACCCCCAACCCTCTGGACATCCCCCTAAACCCTCTAGATATCCCCACCCCCTGGAAAGCCCCCCACACACCTGGATAGCCCCCAACCCCTTGACACCCCATACCCCCTTGGAAAACCCACTCACCTCCCTCGACACCACCCCCACCACCATGGACACCCCTCCCCCTTTGGACAGCCCCATCATCCCCCTCACCCCCTGGAAACCACCCCCATCACCCCTGGACACCCACAACCCCCTTGGACATCCCTTGCACCCCCTCGACACGACCCCACCCCTTTTACATCCCCAACACCCCCTTAGACAGCCCCCGCAACCCCCTGTACAACACCCCCAACTCCCTTTGACACCCCAACCCCCTGTCCACCCCACCGTCTTGCACATCCCCCACACCCCCCTTGGAAACCTCCTGTACCCGCACACACACATGATAGAAAACAATAATATTTTATACATGCATGATATCACATCCATAGGTTTATTTTTTTTTTCAAAAATGAATTTAGCCCGGTATAAATGAACACTATGAAACTTACCGTGATATCAAGAACAAGAAAAATAACATCTCAATAAATTAGTTTAGGGAATCACAGAGAATAAAAACAAAAAACAAGTCGTGTCAAGATTACATGGGTGTTGTGAGTTGACCTGATAGATCTAATGTCAATAAATATGAATGATTCTGCTGGAAAAACTATGTAGGAGCGCACATCTTCGTTGAATCATTACTAGGTTTTTTGCACAAGATAGATGAGCCGCAGGTCGCCCAATCCAAGAAACAGAATGAAAGAATACATGGTGCGATAAATCATTTAAAATGATTTTTAACATGGGTTATTTTATAACCAACATCGTAAAATATTTTTTTAATGTTTATAACATCGGTTATATAAAAACCTACATAGAAAACAATGTATCATGTCATTTATAAAATAACAAACATGATGAATGTCTCTTTATCATGACGGTTCTTTTGATAACAGACATGATAAATTGCTGAGATTAGATTTATCACGTAGTTTTTTTATAACCGATCTGATAATGCACTGAGATATCTTTATCATGCCAGTTATTTTATAACCGATGTGATAAATCATGCCAGATTCTATTTTCACGTTTGATATACAATAACTGAGGCAATAATGCTAATTTGCTTATATTTTACGTCGATTTTTTTATAAAAAACGCAAAAACTATATCCTTATTGATATATCACGTCGGTTATAATATAACCAATGTGATATATCAATTTTTAATGCCATTAATTTCAGTTATATAGAACCGACGTGAAAAATACTAACGTGTTAAACGTTTTTTCCACTGGTGGATCTATGCATGATTTATGATGAGACTGCATTGTTTCCATTCATTTCAGAATTAGATGATCCTTCCCTATGGTATTCTAAACAATATTAGGTCCTAAAATAGCTTAATATATACATCAATCCAATACATGGGTGATTGTAATGGCCTACCATAAATATCCTCATAAAGAATTACTTGAATAACAACCTGAATCTATTGCTAGAGAAATTGACTCTGACTGGCCTTCTCTCTGGTGGTTGAAGGCTATGCTCATGATCAACTATTTTCCTAACACTGTCAGTATCAATTTCCAGAAACATGATGTAAAATGAGTGTCCTTAAATGAAATGATATTTTGCAGGACCCCATGATGTAGTACTATCTCCTGGGAGTAAAACCACAAAATCTCATAATCATAGAAGGATTCATTCATAGAAAAATATTTCTACCATGATGATCCAATAAAGAAACTATAAAAATTCATTACATATAGTCTTCAATGATCAACCTAACACAAAATTCATCACAACATCAATCAATTTCAACTCAGGTGTGGGTAATTATCATAAATCCTCATATGGTATATGGTGTTCCTCCTTCACCTACCGATAGGTGGAACATCGTACAAAAAAACCAGCTACTGATATATTCATACATAACCATAGGTCCATGAAATGTAAATCATGATACATATTGGTAACTTTTATGTGCAGATCCCATGTTGATGAATGAATGTATCACGTCATCTCCTAATTTATTTATTATGAAACCCATACCCGACTATCTACTTATATAATTTCATCCTCACATATGGTCCAACTGGGATGAGGGTCCTCAAATACTACACGCTCCAATTAGACTAGGCTCTCAACAATTGGAATCCACCACAGCCATACTCTATCCATAATGGTAGATGTTAAAAATAAGGATTATAGATATGTTTAACCCTAAATGTCATTCACCAAAAAATGAATCTAAATGAAAAAATCCATTAGCGCCCAATTCCTATAGGACTACAATACAACTGACATTAGATTCCTAATACTATTTGGGTTAGATACTACATTTACATTACTAGGAAAATATGACAGCTTTAAGTCAAAAGACGGTATGAATTGAAACCGCTATCTCTTCCTTAGTCTCATATAACACTATGTAAATTTGAAATTGAGATTTTATTTGTTCTTATACCAAAAATAATAATTCCAGGTTACTAATTAATCTATGAGCGTAATGTATTAACAAATGTAGATAACTATACATTCCACATTATGTAATTCCTCTCATGTGTCCTCAACTACAATGACCTATATGATACCAGTCTATACCCCCAAAATACAAACTACACCAAGCCCAATACCTGATGCTTCATAGTAAAAAGTGAAACTCATACATGGATCTGGAAAAAGTAAAATCAGCGCAGAACTCAATCTCCCTTTAAGATAATAATAGTGATCCTCATAAGAATAAGAAAAAACACATCACAAACTTTTTAGTTATTCCAATAATAACAACATATAATTACTTTATGAAACATTTTTAGTGACAAAACCTCCAGAAAAAATTATTTACTAAAATATGTCACCGGGATTCTCCTAAAAAACTACATCTCTCACGTTATCTCGGTCAACTAGTAATCATGTATCTGAGTTTTTTGACACAGGATGTTACTATGATTCTTCCATAAGTGGAACATTTTGATCCTATCATATAAATGATGATTTATTAGTGTATTCACTATGATCTCCTTATGTTCACCATGTTCATTTATATTGTGAGAATAAACCAATATATCTTCCGTAAATAACATGAAAAATTAATTCTGATAAGGATGTACGAATAAAATCATTAGTTCCATAAAGACCACTAGAATGATGGTAATACTGAATGTCATAACCAATTACTCATATATATTATACCTTGTATGAATGGATGTTCATGGTATATCTGATGTTCTGACATGAAACTGATGATAACTGAATATCAAATCATAATTTGATAAATCACTAGATCTTGAGATCTTATAGAAGAGATCATATATCCAGTTTAGAGGATAGTGGTTAAGAACCGTTGAATGGATTAATTTCTAGTAATCCACACATAACCTATGGGTACTATTATCTTTTTTCACAAAATTACCAGAGAACCCCATAGAGAAGGTCTTGGTCATATAGTACTATTTGCCTCTAAATACACTAACGATCGCTTGATATATTTTATATTAGTATTATCCATCCTATAACGAGAAATTGAAAATTGTTGATATCCTATAAATTCCTTGATAGAGAATTGTACAGATATCACTAGAGTCGGGCCTCTGAATTGTTTCATTAAAAACTCCTTGAAATGATAATCTTCTTGATTGTAATTATCTAAACATGTTCCCAGATCACCCAGATATAAAATGAATTCTAGGATATCAACCCACCAATCCCAGGATGCAAGGGTCCATATCGACTCACCTAGATATCTCATTCAACCTGGTGAAAGAAATATTTTCCCTATGGTGATTTGTATGTCACCATTAAATGATAGTAATCAAAGAAATAATGAATGTGATCCACCCAATATATCCCATGAATGATCTAAAAACACATCTTCTCAAGGATGTAGAGGTCCCATATGATGTGAAACTACAAATCATTCTTGGGAAATCACTTCACTAACAAACATGTACCATTATAATCCCGGAAAGTGTATCAAGTATCATGAATGCATTAGAATTATTGACACTAAACCCAATACTATCCACATCAGATACATATAAAAACCTATGTGCATCCCTAATATGAAAAAATGTAGAAGATAATGTATTGGATACATGATTTGTAGCTCTGATAGTAGAATATTATGGATCATACTCCTAAAGGGTATGTTTCACAATGTATATATTTCATAAACCACGACCCTATGATACTATATGGCTACCCTCAGTAGATCTTTCCTACTTTACTAGTAAAATAGTGGTATAATTACCATGACCATAGCCTTATCCTCAACCTAGTCATCCAAAAATACCCCAACTCTTTACCTTAGATGAATCAATGGAAACCACTAATTAATGTGGTGTTATTAGTGACTGAAAATCTATAGGTGCTACAATTATGGTTCTTCAGAAGCATGGTAGGTGGACTATCTTGCCACATGAGTTTCACTCTATATGATCCCTCATACATTGATACCTCATATTTCTTCTCTTACCTCACTAATATCACCTCATGTGGATATCCTGAGAATATAAATTGATTGATAATATCGCCATGTGAAATATATAAATGACAATTCCTACTAATGGTCAAGGATTCACGAGATATCATTGCCCAACCCCCCCCCCCAACTCTCACTTACATCCTCTATTAGGTAATTCTCTACGATAATCACTTGATTCACTATTCCATAAATAATAGTATAGAGAAATAAATTAACCAATTATATGATTTCATACTTGATACCATCCTTGAATATCATGTATTTAGATAACTCATCCCCCATAAGAATACGATGAACTTGTTTGAGATAACTAAAATGTGATGAATATTACATAATTGATGACCGGCGCAAAACTATGTTCATGAACACTTAGGCTCTATAATCCTTCAACGTCTCGGGATATATGTATCCATTGAAGTAAATATGAAAATATCTCCATTACATGTCCCAGTGACTATCTGTTTGAGTAATGACAACCCTCCATCTCTTGGTGGAATCAAATATCATATACATAGTGAGTAATAGTCTCCTCACAAGAGGAATATCTAGATTTATAATGGTTTTTTTCATGTACCCTAGCCATGACTACATAGCATGTGGTCACCATACCCTAATAACATGGGTTAATGCTACTGTATGAACTCAAACATCAACTCTCACATCATATATCACAGTTGATGTGATACTTGAATTTTTTAAGGAACAAAATAAATTATTCGTTGAACTATGCCTCGACACTTGTGTATAGTAAATCTATTAGTTCCACTACATGAACTACCAAAGGATGCACTTGTATCTAATGACCCACCACATTCAATGTATGTTTATACCCACCCTCTAGGAATACGGCTGGAGGAAAACGTGGTGGAATACCACTACATATTATTCTTGGATACCTCATATCAATAATATTTTCAATGTTTCCACCTTGAAAAAATAGATATGGAAATAAGATAGTTTCAAGACATTATATAAAAGAACACATACCTCCACCATCTCTATGTGTTAGGTCTTCAGGTCGTACAAATCACATACGAGAAAGAGATACTACGTGTAACTCACTATAATGGTTGGGTCTGGGTAAAGATCACTTCAATAACAATTTCAATTTACAATTTACAATTTAATTATTCATTTGAATACATATATTAATTTAACAATTATATTTCAGTTCACATTAAAATTTTGAACCATTGTTTCTCTAATCTCTACTCTGTGATGGGCCATACACCTTAAAGAAACATTGTATGGAATACCCCAAATTAATACCATAACACATTCGAATGTTCATATCACAATAGTAGGTATATCTATCACAGAACCTAAAAAAATCGATTGAAACAAGAAATTCATCCTAAATAAAATGTCATAAGGAATGTTCTGATATTCCAGTTTAGTGAAAAACATGATGCATGTGGTGGAATACCCACATATCATTAAGAAAAAATGTAATACAACCAATTCTCATATCAACAATTACATCCCAATTCATATGCATCCCCCAATTGTGGAATCAAATCCACTATAATAGTCAAAATACCTAAAAGAGGAATTTCAATCCAGGCTATTTTCCTTTTCCATGTATGTGGTCTAGGTATGCTCATGGAAAGATCCTTAAAAAAATATTTCCTTTAATCCCATAATTATATCTCCATATAGTAATGAAAACTGAACAATAGTACTCTAATACCACTTTCTAATATCTTGGACCGGATTCCCCTAAATGGTTCCATGAGCATGGTTGGCCACGTGGCCATAAGGACAACTTCCCTGACACCAGATTTTGTCGACTATCCATGAGGTCCTAGTTGTTTCTTTGGGGAGAAAATTCCCAAATCACTAGAGTGTATCAGAATAGAATATAAAAAACATACATGTAGAAGATGTTGTATATTATAAAAATAATATGTAAGAAGTTTGAATAGTTATGAAAACCAAGAGGCACCTAATATATAATTAAGATGGTACATGTCTCTAAAAGGATTCCAAAAAAAGATTACATAAGTAAAATACAATACATGTAATAATTTATAAAAATTTCAAAATTATCCCTTCTAGAATCACACGGCTTATCTCCGTCCCATCTCCTCTTCTCCTAAACAGCTATCAAGAACTGTTATCAGGGTGATTGACCTTATCCATACATATAATTTTATAGTCTGTTCAGGTAATCAATGGTAGGCCTAATAGGGTTTAAGACATAATCCCAGTAATAAACCACTAAAGGCCTTTTGCAATTGATTTAGATAGTTATGAATAGTAACTTTATGATGGAAAAAATATAATATGTCATGTAAATACTGAATTTAAACATCTTATAATGCGTTGGTTCTCATTTTAAAAAAGTTTCATTTAATCACTCCACCTCATTTGATTCCATTATTTCTCAAGACACAACACATATCGCGATATCACCTATGATAATATGATATATTTAGGTAGAAAAATTCAATCCATTAGGAATAAATAATGAAAAAAATCAATAATTTTGCAGTATCATGGAAGATTCATCATATGACTCATATAATTTTTTATCTAATTATGTACATGAGCCCATCCATGTAATTCCAAATTTTTGGTCTAGGTATCAATCTGGTATAATATAAACCAGGAACCTTCATTCCAATCTATTTAGATTCTCACATGAATCCATGTATCACTCTAAGTGTGGTACAACAACCCTTCCATTCAAGTTCATCCTTGGAGGACAACAAACTAAGCCCAAGTATCACCCATGAAATATATTATCAAATACACTTTGAATCAATCCATGGAAATCCATATGGAATCCATGTATCACTTAAAATATAATAGTCATGCCTTTATATCCTCCCTATATGTTCTATTGGGGGTCTATGTATCACTAATTCATAAACAATTTAAAATCCACTAGAGTACATCCATGGAATTTGTCATTTTAATCCATGTGCCGCCCATGGAATATAAGAACACAAATAATTTAAAAAAAATATCAAATTTAATTTACAAATTTCAAGTTCAATTCCAATAACATTTAATTCAATTCACCTCAAAGGGGGCTCATGTTATTGGACAGGTTTAGAGGGATTTCCTCTTAACTAGACATAAGGATAATTTGTTAGAAGATTCATCTCCAAATAAATTAACTAATACATGGAATTTTCATAGGATCTTGATATCCCATGATTACAATTTTTTAATTAAATTATTATTGATATTAAAAATAAAATAAACTATCAATTCATATTTCAATTAGTCACTTTGATTTACAATAAATTTATAATTCAATTCCCAAGGAATGGGTTAAATAGGTAGAACTCATAGTTAACCAAAATTAATATGACATCATAATGTACCATTTACATAAGGAATAAACTAATATTTGTGGTTCCAATTCTATGGTATTTTAAAAATAATAAATCAATAAAAGGTATCTATAATTACATTGATCATGCATAAAAATTAAATTCAGCCATTAAAATTCATTTCAATGTATCTCCTGGAAGTTGGGGACAAAAAACAGAAACTATAAAAACATCAAAATTAAACAAAATCCATGATACCAACTATGGTGGGACATCATTGGATATCTCATCTAATATAATCCCCTTATTTTACTCAGACTAATAGAATAATAAAAAATAAATGAAGAACCTAATAATAGGGAAAATTATCTTTCACATAAAGTGAGTTCCCAATTCTAAATAAAAAGAGGAATGTCTACAAAGGAATATAAATACTACTAAAATATATCAAATGAGCTAAGTGGTTCTTGAATTAGATATCATATGGATGATCTACACAAAATCTTATAATTTCCACATAAGATTTCTTCAAATGGATATATTTTTTTCATTGATGGAATGAGAGGTCTATGTGATAAATAGTATTAATTAAGGTTAAATTCCTAATTTTACGCAATTTTCAACGCCACGTGGTCTGTTCCCATTGTGGTAAAATTATGATCCAACCATGAAGGAATTTTGGTAGGGAAGGTTTATACCACATGGTAAACACTCATTGTTTGACTAATCATGTAGAAAATATTAAAAAAACAAAATAAAAAATATAGACATGGATGAATGTTCATGAAACCCACTTCACAAACATTTTTATATTTGTGTTAGCCCATCCTCCTCTATACCAATGCCTTATTTAGATTATCATTCCATTGGTACTTCCTCACACAGTTTGAACTATACATGCTCGGAGCCCTTTTCATCGAAAAATAATGATTTTGGGATTCCAACGATACATATACAACATTGTTACATTTATGACCAACATGGAACTCCAAATATACAATTATAAAACATTTAATATATTATTTTATGGAATATAATGGATCCATTCCTAGAATAAGAATCAGGTTATTACACTAGTACTATTTAAATTTTTGATTAATTATTTATAAATTTGATAAAAAAAATAATTAACAAATCACAGTGTTGTAATGATGTTTATCATGTTAAATTAGAAAATAATTCATTCCAATGATTAAATTCCATAAACGTTATTTCTTATACCATCAATATTAAAGACAATGATTATGTAGATGATTTAGATTTTAAATTTTCTCAAAATATTTATTGTTCATGTTCCCATTAAAATAAATCTTATATATAGAATTGGATACTAGTCCCAATCAAACATCACTCATCTAGAAAGATAACTAAGAATACGTTAGTCAATTATCTTCCTTTACTATAATTCCCATAAGAAAAATTTTGTAACCCTTGTAAAAAAGGGAAGCAACATAAGATCTCTTTCAAAACAATGAAAAGGGTTTCCACATCTCAACCCCATGATTTGGTTCCTTTTTTCATTCTTGGACCTTATAAAAATTCCATCATAATTGGGATTATGTTTTATTATGATCATATAGATGACATTTCTATATAAACATACGATTTTTTTTGAGAAAATAATTGATTTGTGTTCTTTTTTAACCAAATATGTTAAATATATAGAATATATTAGGGTTGTAACTAATAAGAACATAAGGAGTGATCTTGGGATATGTTTTAAAATTAGTATGTTGGATAATTATCCTCACAATGTGGCTATAATCAAAACTATTATCCTTATAGGACTCCACAAAAAAATTCTTATGTACAAATAAGGAATAAAACACTTTAATAATTTTTTAGACCATTATTAATGATGATGACCTATCAATTTATATTTGGGAAGAATATGTCAATACATCCTACTATATTTACTACATGGGTAATATCATATATATTTAAAAAAAATAATTTATGGAAGATATGAAATTAAAAGGCTAATTAATTAATTTATTTTTTTGGATTCAAGATCCTCATTATCAACACAAAACAAAATTTGGATATGTTTTCATCCAATTGTGATGATGTTATATTCATTAGTAATTAAACATCTAGTGATTTTTGTAGGGTATTTAATAAAATAATATAAATTGGGGACAAATATATATATGTATATTTTGATGAATCATATCCATAGGAGCATAAAATCCATTTAAAACCCATTATAATGATATTTTTAATTTTAATACCAATATATCATAATATACAAATGATATTCTTATGAAGAATAAAATATAAAAATCACCTAGTTATGATAAACTATATTAATGTAAATAAGAAGAGGATGAAGTATAATGTAATTATATCATTGAAACCATTAGGACTCATAGAGACAATCAATAGGATAATAAAATTATACATATAAATAGAATAACTCAGACATCAATATACCTTAGAATTGTGGATGAACATCATTACATAATGTCATAATATGGACCTAATATAATAACCAAATAATCGAATGACAAATTTTTTGAAATGGATATAAAATATGTGTTTAATCAGTTTTAGAGGAACAATGTAATGAAACTATTAGATGATCTTAATGAAAACATGATCACTTGCACTATTTGTGTGTTTATTTAAATGGATGATGAGTTTTAACTATAATTTTAAATAAATAAATAATAGTTTTATAAGGGACTAATCAATAATAATGTATTGAATATGCTGAATTTTTTTCAATTTTAACAATACTTGAATCCATTAGAATGATGCTTTCCTATAAATAACCATTAGAATTTTATATTATAAAAATTGATATAAAGAGTACTATTTTAAATGGTTATATAATTGATGATGTTTTTATAGAATAACCCCTAGATTTATGTTCCCCCATTTTCCTATTCAGGTTTATTTTTCGTCTAATGAAATTTATTATTTTATGAAATATATGAGGTATTGGTATGACAAGCTCAGATCATTCTTTTTTTTTGGATTGGGTTTTCAGAGTTTATATATCAGTAGAATTTATATATTAAGTTAATTTCCAAATATGTTATAGTTCTTCATATTTATTTTGATGATATTATTTTAGGGACATCTAAACATTATTTGTTCATAGAAATTGAAAAAATGATAAATAACTAATTTTTTATAAGTTTATCGGGTCAGTTATAGTTATTAATTTTTTTAAAAAAAATCCAAATCAAGATGGTATCATTTTAAATGAAATAAATTACACATAAAATCTATTAAAATGTTTTGGTGTGGATATCACCAAAATATTGATACTCTTATTATTACAAGATGTATGTTATATCACGATTAAACTAGGAAACCTACTGGTCAAAAAACCTATATAATAATGATTGGAAGTTTAATATACATAAATTCAATCCAAACAAATAATATTGTTTATGTCTGAATGTGTTCATGTTTTCAAGACAATTCAGAAGAGCATAATTTGAATGATCTGACTACAATTTAATACCACATTAGTATTGTTTTACTTTGTAAGATTGGAATTTGACGTAGTTATTTCTTCAGATATAGAAATTGGAGGATTTTATTTAGACAAAAAAATATCCTCTATATTGTTCGACAATTTGTTGATCTTTTTAGTTTCATGGGGTACTAAAAAATAAGAACATTATAGATTTAACTTCATCAAAAATATAGTAAATATCTATAATATTTTGTTATGAAAATTTTTTATGGATGAAACACAAATGACGTGATTTTGGAAATAAATTACAACATTTCCATATAAACTATGCTAATAAAATATTAATAAATATTTCAATGAATATTGAATCTCATTCATGGAAAAACATAGGTATAAAATATATTATTCTATGAGAGACCATTTCCTAAAGGGTTATATTACTCTCGAATTAATTATTATAAAAAAATTATTTTTCTGATACATTTAAAAATAAATATAATAATGGTAGAATTTATTATATTAGATAGGATTTATGGATGATAATATAAATATAAATCTTCAAATTTAGTTATATCTATATTTTACATTTTTAAAATTATTATCTTATGAATATTTATATCTTTCATAAGGTAACTATGATGTATTGTTCAAATGATAAGTTATGTGACTATGATTTGTCGTTCATATAGTGTGAATAGAGACCTTTACATGTTGGTCATAAGGTCACTATACATACTAACATAACATTACTCACATGGTCACTGTACCTACCATGATACTATACTAACACGAAAAAATTCCTTTCATGATTTTTTCATGATTTTATGTATAAATAATATTATTGTGTAGATATTACAACTATCGTTCCCAACATTAGTAAAAAAAAATCATTTTCAGAATACCCACTGTATATATTTTTACAAATATATTATTTGATATTTTTTGGGATTATTTTTTCATAAATATATTGTCACGACCCGACCTCGGGGCCCGTGCCGTGACTACCCCAAGCCCGCCTTCCATAGGCCAGGGGCTGGCGACTAGCACCATGGCGTAAAATCCCGGTAAACAGGGAAGGCATTGCCTTTATAAGTAACAACCACCACAGAGTTAGCAAGCAGAAAGTAACAACCAAGTGCAGAAAAGTAAAGGGGGCCGGAATACAAGCCCAACTGAAAGTACAACTGAAAGTAAAGAACAGCAACTGAAGAAAAGATGGCGGCCTCGTGTCGTCCACTGGCAATCCCACCTGAAGGGTGGGTACAGATAGCCTCCAGGCTCCTCGGGTCCCATGTCCGCTCCGAGCACGTCCCGCCCAGTGGTCCACCTCCAGGTACCGTCCTGCTCCACGCCCCAACCGTGATCAGCGCTGTCCATCGTCTGCATCCAACACAACATGGTGCGGGCATAGCCCGTGCAGGGGTGAGTATAAGCTACTCAGTAAGGACCCCGAGACCCCCGAAGGTCTCCCAAAATCCACAAAGGATATAGCACAAAATAAAGGTGCAATCACGAAGTAACATCTGACTCAACTTAGGTATATTCCCATACATATACCTAAGTCCCCAATTCTAGCTCTACTCACGAGCCCAAGAACAACTCAATCCACGCAGGAAAGCAAGACTCAAATCCATAAGGAGAGTAAACAGTAAATCCACAAAGGATAGTTCAACACAATCCACAAAGGAGAGTAACATAAGATTCAGATCAACCAGGTATACTTCTTCAGATGACGTCAAAGATGATCACTGATCCATCTAAGTCGTCGGACCCACGAAGGATCGATAGGTACTAACCCCCGCAAAAGACCCACACAGGATCGGGCTCACACAGAACCTGTAGGCAGTGGCTCACACAGAACCGGTAGTAAGGACCCACACAGGATCGGTAGCACTGATCCACGTAGGATCGCTGAGTGCAGTAGTCGACGTAGTCCACTGAGGATCTCTGCACAGTCGTCGCCGCAGTCCACGAAGGATCTCTGCTCTGTCGTCGTCGCAGTCCACGGAGGATCTCTGCTCTGTCGTCGAAGTCACAGACAGCGCTAGGGTTCCCGCACACAGCGAGCTCGTTTAGGAGGGTCCGCTCCATGAGCCGAGAGGCTGATACATCAACTGACACGTAGTCCGAAGTTGATGTATCCAAAAGTTCCGTATCGACAACAGGATCTCAACGCAACAGACGACGCGTCAATCGGACGCCCGGTCTGAGAGTTATTGGCATTTTCGTCCCAGGGGCCCGGTTGGTTTTTAGGGAAAAACCGACCTGACCGTACTCTGCCTGTGTCCGATCCTCGGGCGGAGTATGCCAAAAGTTCCATCTCACATAGAGGAAACTACCACAGCTGACGGTACGTCGATCAGACGTCCGCAGCTCGAGTTACGAGCGTTTCCGCTCCGAGGGCCCGGTTGGTTTCGTATACGAACCAACCCGGCCGAACACAATGTCTTCCGAAACCTTGAGTGTAATATACCGAAACGACCTTCTCGATCCAAGGATCGCGTAGCCACTGACGGTTTGTCAATCGGAGGTCCCAGGCCCAAGATATGGGCAAAAGACCGAAGGGGGCCCGAAAATGAGGGTTCTGGGCCAGGGGCGACCCGGCCCGAACCACCCCTGTGTCGGCCGAACCGGGTCGACCCGACCCGGCCCGACCCGGCTAGGCCGGGTCTGGTCCAGCCTGGGCGTGGCCCGGCCGCCCGGACCGGCCGGCTCGGCTTCGGCCGAGCGGCCGAAGGGGCGCCGCGGGTTTGACTCGCGGCTTAGGTGGAACGCGGCCCCGCGGGGGGCCGCCTGTCACGCGGACGCGGCCGGGCCGCCGCGTCCCTCCCCGGTTCCGCGCGGCCGCGGAACCGGCCGCCGCCGCCGCGGCTTCAGCCACGGCGGATTTCCTCCACGGCGGCGTGCCGCCGCCGCCTTCCACGGGCCGCCGGAGTTGCTCCGGTGGCCCGTTTTGCCTCCCGCCTGCGCCGTTGCTCCTCCCGGGGGCCGATCTTCACTGCGGGATCAACGGATCGCCCTTGCCGCACGGTTCGTCATCGTCCACCAAATCCGCACAACAAAAGATCGGCGGAGGGTTTCCGGGTCTTGTTCGTTAGACCCGCACCCTCCGCGTTAGTCCTAAACTCAACGGGAGGAAAAGATAATAATCAACAACAATTTTAAATAAATTAAAATTGTTCGGAGATCAGGTTCTTTATTTTAAAAGAATAAACATGGGAAATAAAATATTCCAACAACCCTTACCTTGATGTCGCTGTCGGACGTGAGGTCGTTGCAGAATCGCTCGTCGCGGAAGGAGGGGATCGTTACGTCGTCGCGTAAGAGACGTTCGTCGCACCGCGGGAAAAACGTCGCGCCGACGATCTCCGGATCTAGAACAAACGGATTTAATTAATTAAATCTGTTGTCATTGAAATTAAAAAGGGAGAATTAAACGATCCGATTCTCACCTTAGTTGCCGAACGAGGATCGGCCGCGGAAGAAGAGGCGTCGCCGAAGAACGTCGCGGGTAGAGCTCGTCGACGTCGCAGATCACGGTGTGCGTCGTCGAATTCCGGTCGCCAGCGTTCTTCGCGTTTTTCGTGTTCTGCGCGTTCTTCGCGGGGGAGCTGAAGAATCAGGGATCCTCTCAAATCCTTTCAAAGGATTTTTAGGTTGGTCTTATTTTATTAATATGCCAACACACAAAACCGGTTAAGAAACGATCCATCAATTCGTTGAATTAATTCAACGAAAGAAACGACCCATTTAATTCCCGAAAGAAACAGCCCATTTAATTCATGAAATAAACCGCCCAATTAAATGGTCTGTTAAGAATTTAAGAAAACGCGCCGGTTGACTTTTCAGTTACTTTGACGGGTTTTCGCGGGTGCTATACTTAGCGAAAGAAACGGCGGGGATCGTGCGGGCCCCACCTCACAAATATCCTAACAAAGGGGTAGGATATTTCCGGATAGCACCCTATCCGCTTTAACTCAGTTCAAGTGGCTTTCAAGTGACTTTCAAGCGGCTTAAGTGAAATAAAATAAAGTTGTCGCACAAATTTTATTTTATTTCTGACTTAAAGCCCCGAAATTTAAAAACCACGTCTGAGCAAACGCAACTCCGGAAGAGGCGTTTCTAAGCAAATACCGGTGATGTGATTTCATCGGTGCACTCAGAATTCGATTCCGGGCACCGGTTCAAAAGATAGAAAAACCCGCTCGTCCGTTCACTGAACGTACCCGAGCCAAACTTTGGAAATTGATTCCGGGCACACCGGGCCTCGGAATCGGGTGCCGTCTGAAGCTGCGCTCTTGTAAAATTCCAAAGAAAATTAAGAAAAAAATTTCCTTGAAATTTGCGGGTCTTTACATTACTCCCACCTCAAGGCTTTACGTCCCCGTAAAGATACATCAAAAACTAGGGGAACAAATGGGGGTACTGAGCACGCATCTGAGCCTCCCGCTCCCAAGTTCTCTCCTGGAGGTTCCCGTGCTGCCATCTGACGCGCACAAGAGGAATCGACCACCCACGTAGGACCCGCTCCTGTCGATCCTCGATCTCCACTGGGACCTCCGCAAGAGTCGCCCCATCGTCCACGTCCAGCTCCCCAAAGTCGATGATGTGCGTCGGGTCATGCACGTATCTCCTCAGCTGAGACACGTGGAAGACGTCGTGCACCCGGTGCAACTGAGGTGGTAGAGCCAGGCAATAAGCCACCTCTCCTATCCTGCTGAGGACCTGGAAAGGCCCGATGAAGCGTGGAGACAACTTGCCGCCTCGGCCAAATCTCCGTAAACCACGTCGAGGTGAGACACGCAAAAAGACGTGGTCGCCATCCTCGAACTCTAGTGGCCTCCGCCTCCTGTCAGCATATGACTTCTGCCGGCTCTGAGCTGTCCTCATCCTCTCCTGGATGATCTGGACCTTCTCTGTCGTGGCTCGGACCATCTCTGGTCCCACGAGTGCTGACTCACCAGGGTCTGTCCAGCACAACGGTGATCTGCAGGGTCTGCCGTACAACGCCTCGTATGGTGCCATCCCGATGGTGGAGTGGTAGATGTTGTTGTGCGCGAACTCCACCAAGGGTAGGTGGTCCTCCCAGCTGCGACCAAAGTCGAGAACACATGCACGGAGCATGTCCTCGAGTGTATGTATGGTCCTCTCCGTCTGACCATCCGTCTGAGGGTGGAAGGCTGTGCTCAAAAGGAGCCGCGTCCCGAACGCCTCCTGCAACCCCTTCCAAAGCCAGGAAGTGAAACGAGCATCTCGATCGGAGACGATAGACGATGGCACACCGTAAAGCCGTACGATCTCCTGGACGTAAAGACGTCCCAAGCTCTCCACTGAGCCCTGCTCTCTGATGGGTAAGAAGTGTGCCGACTTGGTGAGTCGGTCGACAATCACCCAAATGGAGTCGTGACCTCTGGAAGTGTGTGGAAGTCCAGTCACGAAGTCCATAGATATCCCGTCCCACTTCCACTCCGGGACCTCCAAGGGCTGTACCAAGCCTTCTGGTACCTGATGCTCTGCCTTCACCTGCTGGCAGGTGAGGCATCGTGAAACGAACTCTGCCACAGCTTTCTTCATGCCCGGCCACCAGTTCTGTTGTCTAAGATCCTGGTACATCTTCGCCGCTCCGGGATGTACCGCCAAGGGAGAAGTGTGAAACTCTCTCAACACCTCCTCTCGTAAAGCAACTGGTACGAAGGTACGTCCTCTGAAAAGGATATCGTGCTCTGCTCCAAGGGAGAAACCATCAGGCGCCTGACCTGAGGATATCAGTGCACGCCGGGTCTCAAAGTCAGTGTCCCCACGCTGAGCCTCTCTGACCCGCTGTAGAAGTGGAGGAGAGACTGTGAGAGACTGAAGAAAGGCTGCTCTGTCTCTATCCACGAAGGATATCTGTAAGGAGGCGAGCTTCTCCGTCGCCTCCTCAAGTAGCTGAATGCCCGTCCTCCTGCTGAGGGCATCGGCTACCACGTTCCCCTTCCCAGGAGTATAGACTATCTCAAAGTCATAGTCCTGGAGGAACTCAAGCCATCTCTGCTGTCTCAGGTTCAGGTCCTTCTGAGAGAAGATATACCTGAGACTCTGGTGGTCAGAAAAGACTGTGAAGCGCTCGCCCATCAGATAGTGCCGCCAAGTCTTCAGAGCGAAGACTACTGCCGCTAACTCCAGGTCATGAGTGGTGTAGTTCTGCTCATGCGGCCTCAACTGACGTGATCCGTAGGCGATCACGGCCCGCTCCTGCATCAGGACTCACCCGAGTCCAGTCCCTGATGCGTCGCAGTAAACTATGTATCCAACTCCCTCCTCAGGCAACCTCAAGATAGGTGCGCTGGTCAATCTATGTCTCAGCTCCTGGAAGCTCTGTTGACATCTGTCTGACCACACAAAGGGTTTCCCCTTCTTTTTCAAGGCTGAGAGTGGTGCCGCAACTCTGGAGAAGTCTGGCACAAATATCCGATAGTATCCGGCTAGGCCCAAGAAGCTCCGCACCTCCGTCACACCCCTGGGTGGCTCCCAAGCTAGCACTGCCTCGATCTTCGCGGGATCCACTGCAACTCCCGCCTCATAGATGACGTGCCCCATGAAATGGACCTCACGCAACCAGAACTGGCACTTTGAGAGCTTGCCATAAAGCTGGTGCTCTCGGAGCGTGTCTAGCACAACTCGCAGGTGGTAGGCATGCTCCTCCTCAGTCGTCGAGTATACCAAAATGTCTTCAATGAAGACCACGAAAAATCGGTCGAGGTATGGCTGGAAGATCCTGTTCATGAGGCTCATGAACAATGCTGGAGCATTGGTCACTCCGAACGGCATAACCAAGAACTCATAATGGCCATACCGACACCTGAAAGCCATCTTCTGCACGTCCTCGTCTCGAACTCTGAGCTGATGATAGCCTGACCGGAGGTCTATCTTCGAGAACCACCGCGCTCCCTTGAGCTGATTGAAGAGGTCATCAATCCGTGGCAGCGGATACTTGTTCCTCACTGTCACCTGATTCAGGCGACGATAGTCGACACACAGTCGCAAGCTCCCGTCCACCTTCTTGGCGAACAATATCGGGGAAGCCCAGGGTGAAACACTGGGTCGGATAAACCCCTTGCTCTGCAAGTCCTCCAACTGTCCCCGCAGCTCTCGAAGCTCGGCGGGGGCTATCCGATATGCTGGAGTAGATATCGGGGCTATCCCGGGGTACAAGTCGATGTAAAAGTCTACCTCTCTACGAGGAGGTAGGCCTGGAACGTCGTCGGGAAAGACGTCCACGTACTGGTCCACCACTGCCGGAAAAACTGGACTCTGCACGTCCACTTCTCCTAGGATGAGGCTAGCCAACTGATGAGAGATGGGCTGCACTCTCCTCCGCGGAAGTCCATCCTGTGCTGCAAAGGTTCCTTTCTCGCCGGTGAAGGTAAACCTGCTCCCGTCGGTGCGAACACATCGCACCTTGCGCCTAAAATAGTCGATCTGGGCATGAACCGTGGATAGCCAATCCATGCCCAAGATGATGTCGTAAGGCCTCGACGCCGCTACAACGAGATCACAGCTGAAACTCTCGCCTCCTAGAGTAATCTCACACTGCCGGCACCAGTGCGTAATCATCGAGTCTGCTCCCGTAGGAGTCTCTAGCCGTAAGGATCGAGCCAACAGCTCAGTCGGAATCTCCGAGCTCCGAACAAGGGCAGAGGCTATGAAAGAGTGACTCGCTCCTGTGTCTATAAGTACTGCAGCAAGGGTGGAATAGACACAGATCGTACCTCGAATCATCTCTGGCATGTCGGGGTCGTAGGCCTCCACTGCCTGGAGCTGGGCCTGTCCCTGCCCACCAGCTCCCTGTGGTCGAGGTGGCCCTCCTGGTGGTGGTGGGGGTAGAGCCTGGAAGCGTCGCCCACCACCCGCTGCTCGGCCAGCTCCTCTGCCTCGACCGCCTCCTCCCTGCGGACCACCACGGTCGACCCTCTGCCTCTGCCTGGGTGGCCCCTCCACCGTCTGCTGCTCCTCTGGTCGGCGAGTCAGGCAGTCACGAGCCATGTGACCCTGCCCGCCGCCGGAGTAGCACAGCCTGCCTCTCGGAAGGCTGGCACTCCGCTTTGTGCCCCGCACTGCTGAGCCGGTGTCCTGAGGCCGTCTGCGTGGGGGTCTGGTCTGCCTGGACATGAGAGTCATCCGTCGGCTACCTGCTGTCGAAGACTCAGCTACCTGCCGCCCTGCGCTAGGTCTCGCCGCTGAAGAAGGCTCTTCCAGGAAGCTCTCGATCAGGAGGGCTCGCTCCAGCACTTCCGCCTGGGTCGGAATGCTGAGGGAGATCAGCGACGCCCGAATCTCCTGCCGCAAGCCCTGCTCGAAGGTCCGGGCCCGGAAGAAGGGGTCCCGTACCATGTCGGTCGAGTAGCGAGATAGGTCAGTGAACCTCGCCGCGTACTGAGCGACCGTCATGCTGCCCTGGCGCAACTGGAGAAGCTCCTGGATGCGCACCGCTCGGAGGGTGGCCGGGACGAACTCAGAGCGGAAGAGGCTCTCGAAGTCCGTCCAGAGCAAGGATGCCTCATCGTGAACCTGGAGCATCATGCTCCACCATCGTCCTGCCGCCGCCTGCAGGAGGCTCGCCGCGAGAATCACCATGAGATCCGCTGGTGTCCTCACTAGCCTAAAGATCCGTACCACCGCCTCTAGCCAGTCCTCGGCGGCCTGGGGGTCCGCCTCACCACGAAACCTGGGCGGTTGCTGGCTCTAAAACTCATGCAGTTCCCTGAGGCGACGTGCATCATCAGCGTCTGGTACTGGTAGCATCGGTGGCTCGGCGGGTATTGCTACCGCCGATGCCACTGCTGGCAAAGGGCCCTGCACCGAGGCCTCGTCGCTCGGTGGGCTGCCGTCGCGCCCTACACTCGGAACCCTAGCTGGCTGTCGTCGCGGGGCCATCCTGAAAAGGAGAACAAGAGCACCCCAGTCAGAACAGTATACCTGGTGAGCTGGCACAAGTAATCACAAGGAAAACTTGGGACTTTCATGAAGCAGATCAGTATACCCGGTGAGCTGACACAAGTAATTACAAAGAATCTTGAAACACACACGCAATCAATGTTTTCATGCATTAAGTCGGAAATCAGGAGTCAGGGTCCTGGTGTACGGATACGTCGGCCGCCGCACCAACACTGGGCTCCATGAACTGATAACCACACTCAATACACTAAACACTATTGCTTCATATAGAATGAAAGGACGATCAGAGTCTGCGGTAGAACCGACCACCTCTGATACCAATTTGTCACGACCCGACCTCGGGGCCCGTGCCGTGACTACCCCAAGCCCGCCTTCCATAGGCCAGGGGCTGGCGACTAGCACCAAGGTGTAAAATTCTGGTAAACAGGGAAGGCATTGACTTTATAAGTAACAACCACCACAGAGTCAGCAAGCGGAAAGTAACAACCAAGTGCAGAAAAGTAAAGTGGGCCGGAATACAAGCCCAACTGAATGTACAACTGAAAGTAAAGAACAGCAACTGAAGAAAAGACGGCAGCCTCGTGTCGTCCACTGGAAATCCCACCTGAAGGGTGGGTACAGATAGCCTCCAGGCTCCTCGGGTCCCACGTCCGCTCCGAGCACGTCCCGCCCAGTGGTCCACCTCCAGGTACCGTCCTGCTCCACGCCCCAACCGTGATCAGTGCTGTCCATCGTCTGCATCCAACACAACTAGGTGCGGGCATAGCCCGTGCAGGGGTGAGTATAAGCTACTCAGTAATGACCCCTAGACCCCCGAAGGTCTCCCGAAATCCACAAAGGATATAGCACAAAAGAGAGGTGCAATCACGAAGTAACATCTGACTCGACTTAGGTATATGCCCATACATATACCTAAGTCCCCAATTCTAGCTCTACTCACGAGCCCAAGAACAACTCAATCCACGTAGGAAAGCAAGACTCAAATCCATAAGGAGAGTAAACAGTAAATCCACAAAGGATAGTTCAACACAATCCACAAAGGAGAGTAACATAAGATTCAGCTTAACCAGGTATACTTTTTCAGATGACGTCAAAGATGATCACTGATCCATCTAAGTCGTCGGACCCACGAAGGATCGATAGGTACTAACCCCCGCAAAAGACCCACACAGGATCGGGCTCACACAGAACCTGTAGGCAGTGGCTCACACAGAACCGGTAGTAAGGACCCACACAGGATCGGTAGCACTGATCCACGTAGGATCGCTGAGTGCAGTAGTCGACGTAGTCCACTGAGGATCTCTGCACAGTCGCCGCCGCAGTCCACGAAGGATCTCTGCTCTGTCGTCGTCGCAGTCCACGGAGGATCTCTGCTCTGTCGTCGAAGTCACAGCCAGGGCTAGGGTTCCCGCACACAGCGAGCTCGTTTAGGAGGGTCCGCTCCATGAGCCGAGAGGCTGATACATCAACTGAAACGTAGTCCGAAGTTGATGTATCCAAAAGTTCCGTATCGACAACAGGATCTCAACGCAACAGACGGCGCGTCAATCGGACGCCCGGTCTGAGAGTTATTGGCATTTTCGTCCCAGGGGCCCGGTTTGTTTTTAGGGAAAAACCGACCTGACCGTACTCCGCCTGTGTCCGATCCTCGGGCGGAGTATGCCAAAAGTTCCGTCTCACTTAGAGGAAACTACCACAGCTGATGGTACGTCGATCGGACGTCCGCAGCTCAAGTTATGAGCGTTTCCGCTCCGAGGGCCCGGTTGGTTTCGTGTACGAACCAACCCGGCCGAACCCAAAGTCTTCCGAAACCTTGAGTATAATATACCGAAACGACCTTCTCGATCCAAGGATCGCGTAGCCACTGACGGTTCGTCAATCGGAGGTCCCAGGCCCAAGATATGGGCAAAAGACCGAAGGGGGCCCGAAAACGGGGGTTCTGGGCCCGGGGCGACCCGGCCCGAACCACCCCTGGGTCGGCCGAACCGGGTCGTCCCGACACGGCCCGACCCGGCTCGGCCAGGTCCGGTCCGGCCTGGGCGCGGCCCGGCCGACCGGACCGGCCGGCTCGGCTTCGGCCGCGCGGCCGATGGGGCGCCGCGGGTTTGACCCGCGGCTTAGGTGGAACGCGGCCCCGCGGGGGGCCGCCTGTCACGCGGACGCGGCCGGGCCGCCGCGTCCCTCCCCGGTTCCGCGCGGTCGCGGAACCGGCCGCCGCCGTCGCGGCTTCAGCCGCGGCGGATTTCCTCCACGGCGGCGCGCCGGGCGCCGCCGCCGCCTTCCGCGGGCCGCCGGAGTTGCTCTGGTGGCCCGTTTTGCCTCCCGCCTGCGCCGTTGCTCCTCCCGGGGGCCGATCTTCACTGCGGGATCAACGGATCGCCCTGGCCGCATGGTTCGTCGTCGTCCGCCAAATCCGCACAACAAAAGATCAGCGGAGGGTTTCCGGGTCTTGTTCGTTAGACCCGCACCCTCCGCGTTAGTCATAAACTCAACGGGAGGAAAAGAAAATAATCAACAACAATTTTAAATAAATTAAAATTGTTCGGAGATCAGGTTCTTTATTTTAAAAGAATAAACACGGGAAATAAAATATTCCAACAACCCTTACCTTGATGTCGCCGTCGGACATGAGGTCGTCGCGGAATCGCTCGTCGCGGAAGGAGGGGATCGTTACGTCGTCGCGGAAGAGACGTTCGTCGCACCGCGGGAAAAACGTCGCGCCGACGATCTCCGGATCTAGAACAAACGGATTTAATTAATTAAATCCGTTGTCATTGAAATTAAAAAGGGAGAATTAAACGATCTGATTCTCACCTTAGTTGTCGAACGAGGATCAGCTGTGGAAGAAGAGGCGTCGCCGAAGAACGTCGCGGGTAGAGCTCGTCGACGTCGCAGATCACGGTGTGCGTCGTCGAATTCCGGTCGCCGGCGTTCTTCGCGTTCTTCGCGGGGGAGCTGAAGAATCAGGGATCCTCTCAAATCCTTTCAAAGGATTTTTAGGTTGGTCTTATTTTATTAATATGCCAACACACGAAACCGGTTAAGAAACGATCCATCAATTCGTTGAATTAATTCAACGAAAGAAACGACCCATTTAATTCACGAAAGAAACAGCCCATTTAATTCACGAAATAAACCGCCCAATTAAATGGTCTGTTAAGAATTTAAGAAAACGCGCCGGTTGACTTTTCAGTTACTTTGACGGGTTTTCGCGGGTGCATTACTTAGCGAAAGAAACAGCGGGGCTCGTGCGGGCCCCACCTCACAAATATCCTAACAAAGGGGTAGGATATTTCCGGATAGCACCCTATCCGCTTTAACTCAGTTCAAGTGGCTTTCAAGTGACTTCCAAGCGGCTTAAGTGAAATAAAATAAAGTTGTCGCACAAATTTTATTTTATTTCTGACTTAAAGCCCCGAAATTTAAAAACCACGTCTGAGCAAACGCAACTCCGGAAGAGGCGTTTCTAAGCAAATACCGGCGCTGCGATTTCATCGGTGCACTCAGAATTCGATTCCGGGCACCGGTTTAAAAGATAGAAAAACCCGCTCGTCTGTTCACTGAACGTACCGGAGCCAAACTTCGAAAATTGATTCCGGGCACACCGGGCCTCGGAATCAGGTGCCGTCTGAAGCTGCGCTCTTGTGAAATTCCCAAGTAAATTAAGAAAAAAATTTCCTTGAAATTTGCGGGTCTTTACATATATTATTTTTATATATATCATAATCATTGTATCCAATTTGAAAGTTAATTTTTTATCATAGTTTATCATTTCCCTGAAATCATTTCTTTCTTTTTAAAGAAACAACAAATTTTGAAACCATATATTATCCTGAACATCCTCCTATATCTCAAATAAAAACCATCATTGAAATTAAATCTTAGAGCTAATATACTAAGGAGGAATGGAGTTATAGATATATTACCTCTTGTTGATTCTCCACATGTGAAGAGATCAATGAAATATAATGATGGTATGAGTTCCATTGTGAAGCATTAGTAACCATATTTTGTGGATGACCCACCATGGTTATAAAAATAATATGATTCTTATTTTATTTTATAAATAAAATATGTTTTATGGATAGTTATTTCAAGTCATGGAAAATAGTATTATTTTAACGGAAATAACAAGCCTTTATATATGATTTTAGTTAGGAAATTTTATTCCAATGATGAATTTATCCATGGGAAGAAATGGGACAAAATTAGAACAATGGTCAATGATGAATTATTTGATATTTATTAAAAAAAATTTAAATGAGATTAAATATTCTATTTATAGGTGAATATAAATACTATCATAGTTCATAAAATTTTCATCATTCCGTCTTTGAATTTCAAATTTCCCCAGATGTATTTATTAGGATTGGGACAACCCAGATAATATTTCATGGTTTCTGTCACTGGTGAGTCAATATTTTTAGAAAAATATATTAAACAATTTATATTCCCTAGAAAAGGGTACTATATAATTTAGATAAACTAAGACATGTTCATTCTCATCTTGATATTTAATTGAATTCAGATTAATCATATAAGGTATTTAATGATGAATTTAATTGAGATATTAAATATTTCATTTTTGATTATTTAAATATCAAATCTAAATATCATATAATCACTTCTATTGTACGATCGATTCATTCCCCTGGGGTAGGAGAAGATAACCACTAAATGTTTCTTTTTTCTTAATCATATAATTTTTAGTAAAATGAGATTAATTTGGATTACATTGAAAATGGAATTCATATAATGGTTGGAAATGTTGTTATTGAACTTTCATCCAGTAAATTAACCAATTAGACAAAGCAATGTAGTAGATCTAGGACATATTCTGGATGTGGTAGTTGAATACTAACATAATGATGATAATGATGTTTAAGCTTTGTAATATTTAATATAAGAAGATGAAAAAACATGGCTGGATAATGAATATAGAAAGGAAAATGATGATGTAACGGGAGAATCAATTTTATTGTGATTGCGATCTCTTGACTCTTTTTTACCCTTACCATCTCATGAAAAAGATGTAGAAGATGACTATCTTTATGAAATCTATTTTTATATAAGCTTTTTATCATAAAAATTGGTGGGATGACTGCATTGAGTGTAATAATGATGAATAATGCTCATATAAGTATCTATAGATTGATAAACCTCTTAATACAAGTATAACATATTCACCTTCAAAGGGAAAAAATCATCCTAATCACCAGTTCATGGTCTATAATATTCAGAGTCTGAGGATGATGATGGCCTTGGTTCTAGTCATCCTCTACATTTGGTCCTTCCATATCATCATCTCAATGTTTTATTGACGGTTCACTGAATGATAAATCTGACACTGAATATATAATTGAGTTATCTCTTACTATACCCTTAGATGAACATGTGTGGGATGGATTATTTAATATTACTTATAAAAAGCTATTGAGGAACAAGAAAAATGTATTCAATATATTCCTCCTCATGTTGAATAGGAAGATGTTAATTACGATGAATTTTAATTTGTGGGTTATATGTATATCGTTATTGCGTCTGAAGATGATGGTAGAAAATTGGATTATAATACATCTATTTTTATACAAGTTTGTGTTCAATATATTCCTCCAACACCGTATAAAACAAAATTCATTTTAGTTGAGTTAAAATAAGATCCAGTCATGGCATTGAGAGAATTGAATTTTTTTTTGGAAACATGATGTACCCAATTATGGAGGAAGAAATTAAAAAGACAGTGACATTAGTAATTTGACATATTAATAATTGGTTAAACCATAAAATATATAATATTAGAAAGGATATTAGGAAATGAAAGAAAATGTTGGAAAGTTTCCAGAATATACTTTCAGATATGATTATTTTGTTGTACCAAGGATTCCATAATTTTTCTGTTTGATAATTATACATATAAATATCCTTATGATCTACCATTTAAAAAAACGATTGATGTTTATTGAATTATGAAACTAAAAAATGATGAGTAAAATAATTTATTCGGGGAATTTTAGAAAACAAGGTAGATGGTTTCTGATGGGTTTTATAATAATGAAACTGAGACATTGGTATTAGTAAAAACAAATTAAAAATGGTTGGGAAGATATTTAATGAATTTAAAATTATCTATTATCTTCTATCATAGAAAAACAATCACAAAGGTATACATGAATTATATATTTATATCTTTTCATAGTTATATGAATATTCCTTATATGAAAACCCATATATTTAATATAAATTATTTCATTATTTATTACATAATAATACACTTAATAAAAATCATGATGATTAGGTTGCATAGTGAATTTGGGTGATTAATTTCATAGAATAATAAATTTTATCATGGAAGGAATTACAATATTTGAAATTGATTAAAAGGATCATAAAATTTAATTATTATTATAGAAATACATGGTATTACATGGGACATACATTGGGAATGTGTGAGATATAAATCCCAATAATTAATTAATCAAATAATAAAATAAGATATTTTAGTACACGTAATTAAAGAGTCATATAACGTTATCATAAGTTATGTTATATTCATAAACTATAACTTTTAAGTATGATATGTTATTATTATAATACGGGTACATAGTCCCATCCATATATTTCACGGTACATGGGATCTATTAATTTAAAAAGCATTACCCAAACTATTTTAGGGATATATAATTCTGGTCACAATAGTCCCATTCATATCATGTACATTCTTATGTTCCCCTCATTTATCATAAAATATAAAGATTATTTCCCTCAATTTTATTCCAAAGAATACAGATTTTGTGTTGCATACATTGAATTATGAAACCAATTAATGTATATCTTAGTGAATACGATTTAGTTGAAATGTGGTTTGGAATTCACAACACAAATGATTGGTATGAAATATCACATGATACATTTTGACATAATAAATGGGGGTGCATAAAGACTCATAAATATTTTAATGATTTTTTGAGGGGTATATCACCACATTTAAATCCAAATGAATGTAAATGGTCTATGGAATACATTTCTCAGCCTGAACTCCTGGAAACTCAATGGAACAATATAAAAATGATTTTTTAATGAAGTTGAGGATATTATCACTTAGCATTGGATGGTAATTATAAATGATTTTTGGGATCTTCATAGGATTTTTGTTGAATATTTGTAAGATGTGAATAGTGATAGGTAGAGTAAATTATTTCTCAAATGGTCTTGAGTGAAGAGTAATGAAAGATTATTTGTGTTTTTTTAGAAATGTTTGGTGTAATTATTTATTAATTTTCAAACATTGGTTTTGAAATCGATAATAAAAATTGATACCACACAAAAACCATCCCCTGTTTTATGACCATGATATCCAAAACACTAGTCTGGATTTTATTATATTATATTCCTCTTTACTAAAATCAATAAAATAAGATATAAGGTAATTTTGAAGTGAATAATGTTGACACATAATTGATATTAATACATTAATATATAATATAAGTTTTTTTAGTAATCATTAAGGGTTTATAAAATTAATAATATAACATCAAAAATAATATTTTAGAGGGTAAAATTAATTTTTGTCTTTTATATTCTTTATAGAACTTATTACTTATAATTATGAATTCATGATTTCCTAATATATGTTTTTATTTATACAATATTTAATTTTTACGTAAAAATTTTATTTTCATAAGAATTGATTAAAAATTCAAAATTTAATAAATGAAAATACTAATGTCAAAAATAATAATTTTTTATCAAAATAATTATATAAATTTTAAAATTTACTATTTTATTTAAAACCGGAAATTTATTTTAAGATACATATTTCATTAATAGTACCTCTATAACCCATATAAACAGTACCTATGATTTCATAACATTATATTATCATTTTTATTTAGATGAATAATATTTTTTTAAAATATTTTCTAGAAATATATTTTATATAAAAATTCATCGAAGGCATTACAATGTGTTTCTTGATTGGCCCTATATTTTTACAAAAAAATCAATTTCTCTTTGATCATATCAAAATCCAATTTTTATCAAAACAATTATTTTATAAAATAATGATTAAAAAATTATCATTATTTTATTAACCAAATAAGATTCATATATCTATGGTTTTGTTTCCGAACACATTTCTAAAATAGTTCACACCCTGATGGTATGTTGTGTGATGGTGGGACACTATTGGGGTAGTTTGTTGAACAAGGTTTGTGATGTCATCATGATGATATTGAAATTATACTATGAATGGTTTATTTTATGCATTATTTATATTATCTCATATTGGATCAGGTTAAGGGAAAAATCCATGTGATTCCGTCTCTCATAGAAACAATGGTAAATGTTCGTCAACGATTTAGATCCAATTGGGAAGTCCATCAAATGTTCCTTATTTATAAATTAGACTGTATCATAACCCATAATATACTAATATTATTTTAGTGTTTAAGAAAACAATATTAACATTGGATTTGATGCATAAAGATCATTTTAAACTGATAGATTATATAATTAAAAAATAACTGATGTGGTGTATGTTGTTTATTTGATAACAATACATAAAAGGAAATTTATTTATTCAAAAAGGAAATTTCATTTATTAAATATTGGGTAATTACATTATTCTTCCCATCAAAAATATCTCATTAATAAATATCATTTCATATGAAAAAAATAGATGATGGTACTTATGTTTCATTTCCTCTACCAATTTTTATGTTTCTTATTTAAACATGTTGTGTTACCCCTACACTTTTACCAGGTGTTTTTTATTTTTTCGATGTTATTTTTCGGTATGATCTAATATCATCCCTTGAATCCAACAAAATTAAGAACTTATCTATGGTTACCAACTATAAATTCTGTTATCTTAAGGGTTATGGTATGTTCTTGCTCATGATAAATGCATGGAACACATCATGAACTAGTGATTGAAATGGTGGGAGCTATAGTTTATAAGGAGTAACTCTAATGTGATTAAGCATCTAAAATATTCCAAAATAACATATAATAATATTTCCCTTATTCACAAATCCCATGATATTATTCCATTATGATATAAAACAGAACACCATTTATCTAACCTAAAACTCCTTATCTCTGAGATGATTATATTATATACTTTGTATCAGATTTAGGTTGATTTCATACGAATTTAAATGGATTGAAAAATATAAATAAACTATTTGATGAGGTTATAACCCATAATAGTATTATATGAAAAGTCATCCCATCATGTCAGAGTATGGAACCTCTTCCCATCCAGAGCCTTATAAGGTTCCATTGGAATTCTAAAAAAGAAAATTATTTTATATGATAACTCCACTAGGGGAAGGTATTGATCACTAAATCAAGGGAAATTCATTGAGAGTGATCTCAACATATCAACTAGAGATTTAATATTTTATATAGACTAACCAACCTTATAAGGGTGATAAGAATATAGGAAACATATCTATATATCCAATTCATTTTGAAGGATTCTACAGAAAATTTATGTGAACAAGATATCATTATGTGATATAATAGGGAGAGAAAGACCATATAGTATTACCAATTCTATTATATATATATATTTAATCGGGATTGATTCATGAGATAAATCCACTTCGATATGAATTATGTTTTATGAAATATTAATGTTATCGAGTACCACCTTGAGATAATTATTAGACTTATATTACCTATGTAGTCATATTTTGGAATCCATTGGTATGTTTTCTCATTTCATACAATTATTGGTGTTCGTTTGATCATATTGTTAGACTTTTTTTTCTCCCCTTACCTATTGGAATACTAACCATCATGATATAATTTATGTAATATCCATCTTTATATTTTTCAAACAGATATTTTTATTCAGATATCTACACATATTGAACTTACTATGATCAATAGTGAAGGATAATCTATGTGAATTATACATAACACCCTATTTATCATTGTTTTTATGGGAAAAAATATGGGTTCTATGCCTTATAACTCCATCTTGAGGAAAGTTGAACTCTATAATATTTTCTTCATTTTTGTATATCCTCATCATCTTTTTGGGATTATTTGATCATATCAATAATACAAGAATTAATAGTCATTTGATAATGGTGGGATTAATTTATATTATTATCATGTACATCCTTTTCATGTAAAATATGATTGGGTACCCCTCTATCCTTATCATAGATACATTTGTGGGATCATTTCTTATTATATAATCATCCACATTGTTATCCATGTTTTTTTAGTAATGGATAAAACAATCATATTACATGATTGGAGATAACAACCTTTATTGGCACATTTTGATCTCATTTTGTGTGATTATGTAAATTGGTATTTAATGATTTATATATATTTCATTCCACTTCTCATTAAAATAATTTCAACAAATCATCAATGCGAATATCAAGGTAGCCAATTCTTGATCATGTGTTGTCTCATTATGCTATTGGTTATTTAATTGGATAAGGGGATATTCAATAATTTTTTCCCCATTAATTGATTCCAATATTAATATAATTTTATATTAATCACTTTTATCACAAATACATCTCCTCTAATGGATACTGTGAGAACTTGTTTAGTGATTAGCCACATATAGAAGTCTCTAAAGATAAATTACATTCATCATTCCCAAAAAAAAATTATATCACAATAATAAAATATTTGATATTGTTCTAGAAAATGATGAAACTTTTCTCTTAAAAAATTAATAATACCAGGTTTATCCATGGATTCCCTGGTTATACATATGCTATTTTTCCCTAGGAAAGCCTTTGATGGCCTCTATTTTGGATGTATCCACTGATGTCCATTTTCTAGTGATAATTTACACAATAAATTTATATTCTCCATCTGAACCTCATATCTCCTTTACATTTTATATAACTATTATTTCCACATGTCCTTTAATAATATATTAAAATGGTCATCATGATTCTTCTATATGATATAGATTATAAGAATGTTATATATAATGAATACAATAAGGTTTTTAGGTCATCCCTAATGAATAATTTAATCATTTCCATGATGATATCTAAAGAATAAGTGAATATAAATAGAATAAAAATGAACTCATAAATCACATAACATTATTGTAAACTAGTATTAGGGATTTTTCCATTTCTATCATCTCTTGAAAAAAACCACCCCAAAGATCCACCTCATATTACTACGAAGCTCCATGTATAATATCGAACAACTCGTGATCCATTGTAGAAGATAAATGTTCATTATCATGATCATTTTGAGATCAATTTAATTAATGAAAATGTAAATTTACCTTTCCTTATTATAGATAAGTATGATAGGTATTCCATTTAGTGAAGTACTTGTGCGTATAAACAATTTATAAATATTCTCATATAGTTACTAATCAACTACTCAATGTAAAAAATTGTTAGTCTCTATATATTCATAGATGTTGGAATATATTTTTTTATAACCTTAATGTAAAATTAAACATATTTTCTAGGAGGAAAAAGATATAAATTTTTGGGGAAACCATTGACATATTCACTAAGAATGGTCATGTATTCATGGATAGAATATTCATTATACTCTATTATTTTTTCAATAAATTATTTTTCATATGAAAATATTTTAAAATATTTACATTATAACACCTCGGGATATTAATAATTTTACTTGATATTATATATAATTAGGAGATATTCATGATATAGATTGGGATTTAATTTAATTTGAAATTTATTTTTGAATTATGAAAGTAAATCTAATCAATATCCAATATATCATTCAATTATGAAAAATGTATTATCAAAGGGTGTCCTGAAATTCAACAGTTAAATATTTATATGGGAGTAGTTTTATACATAATATTATATAATTTCCTACTTTCCTACTTTCATTAATGACTATACATCATGGTTTTTTTGGTGTCTGAATACATATAACAATAATTTGTTATATTAAAGAATTAAATGATCTGGAATAAAATTGAACATTACATGTAATTGAATGAATAACTATTTATCTTTTTAAAATCTCATTATTAGTATATACCATAGTATTAAGGGGGATAAACATTATTTTGACCTATATGAATTGAAGATTGTTTTCATAGGTTATCATTTACCATACTTTTCTTATTTAATTTACTTAAATATTCTTTATGTTCATTGTCACAGATTCATTGGGAAATTATTTCTGGTTATACTTATTTATTACATTCATTCAATTTATTTCAGAGTTTCTCCAATTAGAAATTAGTATCATGGTTCCATGCCTTCCTGCATATATCGGTTTTCATCATCCTCTTATTTCATTTTTTGGGATGCTTTTGCCCACATATTTTAATAGTGTAACGTTTGAATTTCATAACACTATGAGATTTCTCCAACACACATAAATAATTAAAATATAATATACACTTATTATATAATGAAATAAGCTACCATTGAGATTCACTAGTCTTTATTTTGACTATGATGTCAAATCAGAAAATTTACACCTATATTTTGAACTCCTAAATGAAAAAATATATTTAGTAAATTATATTAATCCCACCAAATAGGATGATATTTTTAATTTTACAGGTATTGATAAAACTAGAGGAGTTTAATTTATATCATCTTATTTTTTATTACATACATCTTAAAGGATTCGTCACATTTTTCATGAGGGATTGTAAATACCTCCCCATTATAAATTGGATAGTGAAATGTAAATCTTTATCAAACACCCTTTTTTGTAATTCATTCCATGCCAACCCTTCAATATCTTGCTCATCCAAAATATTGTTTATTATCATACATAATTGATCGTCTTCCCCTTCAATATGATAAATATTTTTGGAAAACATCCATTTCTTTGGACATTGAATGATATGGAATTACTTTTTATATAGTTGATACATTTTTCTACAATTATAGCATTATTAGATCCACGAAAATCCGGATGAATTTATATTATTATGTTATAAATTTCACCTTTCTCATTAACAGGTGATGTTTCCCCCATCATTAATGATTATTTCTAAAAAATATTTTAAATAAAAAATTATTTTCATGAATTTCAATATTCCTACTACCATTGGAATGGAAATTTAAATTGTTAAATTGTATCATATCTCCAGAAATTTTTTCTTAACTCATTTCACCATATTTCAAGTCATTTATTAGAATAAATTGAAAATTAGGTATTATAATTTTTAAAATATTAATTACATAAATGGAGATACATTATCAATAAAGGAATAAATCATAAATGGAATAATTCTTTTAACTGATGAATTTTTAGGTTTCAATATATGTTATCCATTATCTATATAATGACATAAAATTATAATGGTATTTTTATTCTGCAGATAATTGTTCTTAAGGAGATTTTGAATTTACCAATAAAATTCACCCTAGTGTTTTGTATTCAGTATTCCACACGAAATGTTTGTCATGCACCTTGTGATTTTATAGTAAAATCACAATGCTCCTTTTTGAGGGTTACTACCAATATGTAAACATGTTCTAGATCCACATCCTGTTGTAGTATCTAGACAATGATTTTGTATTATTAGAAACCACTTACTCAATACATTACATTAATTTAGGAAAATTTTCATAATTTTTTATTATCAATATGTCGTGAATATGTTTTTATAATTCTAGTCCTTATAAATAATTAAAAATTACTCTCAAAAAAATATTTACCACCCAATAATTTAATACATATTATTTCATGATTTATTAAACAATGATACTATTAATATAACCCCATAAGGTCTTGGTGCCTAGTGTATTGCGTTAAACTCATATAGAGAATAATAAATTTAAAAATGTATATAAATACAGTTTTGAAAACTATTCTGAAAGCTCTTAAAAATCCATCAAATTTTGAAAATTGAATGTGAAGCCTTAGTATATATTCAAGAAAAGGGTTTTCTATGATCCCCAATAAGGGAAAAATAAAATAATTGAATATAGTATATTAGTACAAGTTATTCAAGTGGCATGTCAAAGTTTCATAAGGGTGGTGGAAATAAAAAACATGATGATCAATGCAATATATATTATGATAACATGAAAGAAAGATATGAATGAGGGAAAAAAATGAAACATGACATGAAAAATATAAATAAAGGATAGTGACCTAGATATAATTTAATATTTTGATTAGGATAAAATCCCATGAACGTACATGGAATATCTTGTGATGAAAACATAACCCAATCTATTGGAGGGAAAAATAATTATTCCCAACCAGTCAAATTCATCTCATGTACATGCATAACTACTCCATATATACCATAAAACATATGAATTTCATTCACCAATATTACTTCCATGATTAAGGATTGTGGGATATATAGATGGAATCCATAATAAATATGTAATAGATACTTCAGGGTGAAATCTATTTAGTGGAAAGTGTATTTGTATTCACCATAAAAATGTTTCAGATGAAATTCATAGTATAAATTTCAACAACAAAATAGGGGTGCATAAATATTCAGGGAAGGTTTTAAATAGCATGATTTTGCTACATCATCATATTAAAATCATTTTAATAATATAAGGCATATGTATAATCTTATTCCAACATGAAATAATGGAATTAAAAAGTCAAATTATAAAGAAGGTGCTGGATAAAAGGGAGATTAATATTTTCACTTACCTTGTTAGGGAACTTACAATATATTGGGAGGAACTTATTGGATAATTAGTGTGTATTGGGAGGAATATTGAGAGTGACTGGTGGAGTGAATAAAAATTTAATTGGTTGCGAGTGATGAAAAATTGGAGGTTGGGTCTATTTATATAGAAAATTATAGGGGAATTCTTGATTATTTTCTTAGCATAGTTTTTTAACACCATATAAAATATATATCAAAACCAAAAACCATCCCATGGTTTTTCTTAATGGTTTGTTATAAATATTTTTGCAATTATTTATTTTATATATATGGGAACCTAAATCAATAAAATATTATCTTTAATGGTGTTTATATGACTCATGTTATCAATGAATTCATAAAAATACCATAAAAATTAATACAATGGAGAATTCATTATGTTTTTAAAATATAACGAAGAAAATTACCATTTTTTAAATTCATGAATACAATTTTTTCATTGATAATATTTATAGTTTTTATTAAATATCTTATATTTTTTTATGTAATAATACATAATGTAATTTATATATTGAAATCTACAGTTTTTTGGAAACATAAATTTTCATACGGTTATAAAAACTACATATTATTTCATTAAATTATATTATCATTTATATGTAATTAAATATTATTTAATAAGAATAATTTATTAAAATTAAAATGGTTTCAAAATTTATTAAATTCATATAATCATTATACTAGATATAAACAATATATTTCAAATAAAAATATCGTTGTCTTAGAGTATAAAAATCAATTTTCAAGAAAATAAGTATTTTATTGGGTAATTATAAAAATATTAATTTAATAGTTAATTTCATTTAAAAATAATGAATTCCTATTATTTTTGTCATGTTACATAAGCCCTACTACAAAAGTTTTGTCTCTAAGGTTAAGCTGCATAATGGTGGGTCATTATTTGGGTGATTCGACGAACATGGTATGGGTTCTATTCTCGATGAGTAGAAAATTATTTTGAAGATGTTTTCCTTTATGATTTAGTTATTGAGTCTATGCTAAGTAATGGTAAAGGGGGAATATAATCTATTCCTTCTCCCTCTGAACATCATATAAATGGTCTTCATATAGAATAAATCAATGGGTCGACGAAATCGCACTGTCGTTCTATGTAGATTAGATTTTATTATAACCCATAATATACTAAACATAATGTAAACTATAAAATACTTCTATTATTGATATATGGGAAGAATAAAAGTGTGTTAAATATTCCAGACTATATAATGGCTCAAATTAACCAATGAAATGAAGTCTTTTCTATAATCGGATCAATTAAGATGGATTTTATTCATACAAAAGGGGAATATCATATATAAAATTCTCGATCATTACACCTCCCATGATCCAATCATTGAAATAACTAGTGGAAAAGAAGAAAATTATAAACCCTGTTTTGGAATCATTAATGGAAAATAAACCGGACTACTTTCATTTAATAGGATATGGTTCTAGATCAGTGAAGGACATTACTAGGTTTCTAAAATAATACAAATACATTTCCAACACAACCATCCAATATAATGTTCCTTTCATATTAACTAAATCCCTATTACTATTACAACCTCATCCATTAACCATTTGGGTTTTATTGTAGACATGTAGTCATGTTTTTCAATCCTATTTCAAGGTGTGTGGTAATTCAGGACCATGCTACAACCTCTATACCACAACATAAACAACCAATAAGAAATTACATACCCACTACCTCGAAGGGAAATGTTCATATTTATATTGATTAGATCATGGATGTATCAGATTTTGAATCTTGTTATCATTCCTTCTAGGGAAATTCCATTTTTAATTTTTTTCAATATCAGATAATCCTAAAGAAATACATTTTTTGTATCTGTGTTCATTATTTTATGAGTTATTTCTGTATTTTCTTCCCATTCAGTATTATTTAGTTTCCTGAATTCACATTTTAATCATCACAAATGGGGTATAAATTATAAAAATAATTTAGGATCATAACATAGAGTTTTTTTAAATGATATTTATTTGATGTGTTATTAATTATAGAATATGTTATATGTAAATATTACTATATTCTAATGTATTCTATTTATATCATTTAATATTTCATGATTTATAATATTCAGAAAGGTGTAGATTATTGTATGAATCCTTCATATCAATATATTAATCATCCAAAATCATGTTTAATATATATCAAATTATTTTCAGGTTTTATGATAGTAAACAATTTTATGGAGAATATTATAAATTTTTCTATGTATTGACGTTATAGTGGATACTTACTTCATGTCTAACTAACCACCAATGTGATGACATTAAATTGATCCATGAGGCCAATTGACCTCATGTTGAACTCGAAATGACACATTGTATAATCCACTGATCTTGTGTCATGTGAGTATATAATATATATGTCATGAATTGATCATGAATTGATGTTCAATAGAGATAATATATATTTAACCAAAAAAAATGGCATACATCCTACCGCATGACGTATTCAACCAGTAACTTGATAAACCATGTAATAATGTGATCAATGATGAGAATTTATCTGTGACCAGAACCTAACATAATATTATAATGATGTTAATATATGAATAAATATCATGACTCAATGAATAAAAGTGAGTAAGAGATTTAGAGAACCTACCACATGAATTTATAATTCTATTATGCCAAAAAATTATGTGATTATGAGAAAAAAGTAACAAATTGTGTGAAGAGATGAACCGATCATAAGAACATATGAACATGTCATGCCTGGAAACATAACCTATTGAGCATACCTAGTAAAATTGAGAGAAAGTGGCTAGAATTAATATAATACAAATGAAGATGTATAACATGAGAGAACTAGTGAACTTTTAAATACAAAAAAATAATTTTATATCATTAATTATATATACAATGCAATTAAAAGTGTTATGAATATCCTCCAAAATATAATTTAGTCAAAATATTTCCTTAATAATAATATCCCCTCTTTGATAATGATATAGATATATACATATATAATATCAAAGAATATGCATGTTACTGAGAGATATAATAACACTTACGGGACACTCTATTAACATTTTATGACACTCTATTTTCTTATCTTCACTATGGAAACATGATTTAACATCTTAAAAGTCCAATTCAATGAAATATTATCAACTAAAGTAGATCATGCTAAGCTACACCAAATATTATAACTACCTATAAATTTATATTTTTTTCATTCATACATCTTGAGATGTGTTTATTATAATCTATTTATTCATTAACACATATGAATGTGTTGTAATACAGAGTTCAATGTAGCATCTCTCGAATTATTTGAAAATTTCCACCCAAAATATGTTTTTTAATAGGATTTATTTATCACAGACTACTGAAGAAAAGTATTTTTTTTATAAAACTCGATCCAGGTTATGGATAACTTGTTATGATTAATAATATTCATTGATGTAGAAAATAATATAATTAATAAGAGTATATATCATAATTAAAATTTATTTTCTTTAAAATATATTTGCTACATAATGAATTTATTTACACTATATTCAAAAAAAATATTTATTTAGTTTACTAAACTAATATGAAACATTATTTTTATTATTAAGATTAATTTTTTATTAATATATTGTGTTCGGTATAAGTAAAAGTAACTTAAAAGATAAAATTTTCATAAATATTGTTTTTAATATGTTCTTATTGAACATTTGAAATTATAAATTTTATGATAAAATAATATAAATATACAATATTAATTATCTGGTATAATTATATAAATAGGGGTATATAAATTTAAATATATTTTAATTGAAATTGTTAATTGAAACTCAATTCAACCACTCTTGAGTTTTCGACTCCAATAAACAGTACCCAATGATAGTAAACATGAAAGGGGTGCACAACAAACAACATCTAACTTGGGGTGTGTCATTATAGTGTAAGAGGATAAGGAATATGTTGGGGACATACTACATGTTATTAAATAAAATATAAAATCTTAAAATGGAATATAGGTAATACAGAATCCATGATGAACCCAAAGGATAGAGATTAAAATACCAAGATTTTTATAGTTGGATGTAACTATAAAGTTTAAAGTTTAATGAAGCAGGAATGCCAATGAAGTATTTAAAAACAATATATCAGGTATAAATAATCATTTTAAGGTAAGAAAAAATAAGGGTGGTTGGATATCAGACACGCGACTAAGAATTAAAAATTAGCCACACATTCTATTAAAAGGTCAAATAAATAATCATAAAGAAACAATAACTATGGAAAAAATTAATCCTTTAACTAATATAAAATTTTAGAAATGTAACCATAAAATGATGATGTAGTAAAATGATAGGAAAAGGATAAAGAACACTTCCCCCATCCCATTACCAGAAACATGTTTATAAAAAAATACTAGGAATTCAAAAAAAATTAATATTTTAAAAATTATATAAAATGAATTTACACTCTCCATTTGTTAATAAAACATGAAAATGAATCAGAAAAATTTTAGCTACACCATCAAAATCAATATAATATCCATCCGATCTGGAAAAAACCATAAAAATAAATATTATATTATGGAAATATATACATATATGCATTGTTATTGGATGTTATATAAAAACAAACTATGTTAGGAAATGAAAAAAATTCTAGAAATCAGACTGTGGGCATCTTAAAAATATTTTTATGATAATGCTAACCTGTAATATTTTGTGGAAAAAGGTAATTATCTTCCTATATTTTTATATTTATATTAAATTTAACATCCCATTGAATTGTTTTATAAGGATAAATATTATTATTTTTGCAGTGAGTTTGAATTGAATTCATTAAAAAATGTTATATTTAGATGTAACAGATGACATTTTCTATCTTTATAATAAATAAATGACCATTAGATGGGTGATTTTTTATGATAAGTAATCCAATTATGAAATAATTTCCATGTACTTCAATGTATTCAGATCATTATCAATTATATTTGGTAATTGATGAATATGATCAAATAATAAAAATAATCTGTCAAATGGGGTTGATAAATATAAATGTCCTAGATAAATCGAAATTTAGTATCAGCGCTTCCCTAATTAGTGTACTATTGTATAAATTATTTATTTTATGATTTTAATTGTTCATTGTTTCCCTAAAATTAAAAAAAATTGGTTATAATTTTAGTGGAAATATTTTGGATAGAGATCCTGCTATAAAATCAATTATATATGTGATCCAGTTAAATAGAAAAGTTTTCCCCACTATCTAAAAAAATATAAACTTTGTAAATTACTCTTTTTTAAATATGGAGAGATAATATCTTATCCTTCTAAACACGATTAATCCTTGGACTTGGTGATATTGATAACATATTTATAAAAACTATGCATTAGTAATTGTAAATTTTCACTTCTTTATCATGAAGTCTATTAATAATATACCAAACATAGATAATTAAACTTACGTAAATTTTAACAATTGGAAAATTAATTAATTAAACTAAAAACTGAATAAATTTATCCTAATGACATATAATATATGTCACCTTCATTCATTGTGGAAGTTACCCCTCAATTTTGTGATATAATAATGGACTACATAATTATTGTTTTTTATCATATGGAGAATACAGAAACAAGTCAATCAAATAAAATTAACCTATACAAAAATATCATGATGACATAAAACATTATATGGAAGATATTTTCATATCATCCAAAATTACAGCAGATCTAAAATATATTTCAGAAGTAATTTTTTTTGGAATTTAGTTCCTCCAACATTTACAAATGTAATCCATCTACCATGTCTTTTTTTTTGTTAGTTTAGAGTGGAATAGGACTTGTTATATTTTTCATATTAGTGTTCAGTATTTCTCATTGTATTATTAGTATTATTTTAAATCCAATTGGAATGATTTTTTTATATATATGTTTAATAAAATAAAAATATTTATTAAATATAATTCAAAATGGATAATTTTTTTTGGTTATGTCAATAGTGATAAAAACAAATCACAACATATTTTCTTAGTTGACATGAATTTGTTAGTATGGTATTCGTACATTGGAACATTATTCAATATTAAATATTAGAAAATAACAACATGGTTTCATTACAAATCTCAAATAGTTTCTAGAAATACAATAATTCCCATATCGAATAAACACAAACCAATTGTAGATCCATGATACGATTTTCTAAAAAATAAAATTCCATAAAATTTATTTTAAAAGAAATATAGTTCAAATGAGATTATAAATAGTTCAATAGATGCATTTCAATTCAAATAATCCATTTTTTTGTGAGAGATATCTCAATTCAAACCAAATAATATATTTCAACCAATTTATGAATTTCTATTAATCTCTTCCAATTCTATAGATGTCAACCAATAAAGCAATATTTTTAAATTGGTATATATTCATTCCTATAATAAAGAAGAAACAATAATAGAACATATATAAAGGCATGATGTTGATAATGAAATTACTTTCAATGGTGTTTTTTGGACCGTGATATGAATAAATGATATATCTTTTTCATCCATTCCCATTGTCTAATGAAAGATGATATTAGTAAGCACATTACCATTATAAGGATTAAATTAGAAAAAAAATTCATCATAAAAATTAATCATACTGTCATCAAATAACAAAACGTATTCTTACTTTTGATCAATTATGACCACATTCACCATATAGTTTCTCAATATATTTTAATCGAATCACCCCCATTATTTTTTTTCCAAACAAGAGAATCCTTTCTTAATATTTTGTTAGAAAAGTAAAAACAAACAATCATATAGATTTATATTTTTAATATGTTCCAATAATTTAAAAATTATTAAAATTATAAAATAGAATGTCATAAATGTTTCTGTCTCACATGAAAGGGTAAAAAAAATTAATTCCAATTTCTGAAAATTCTTACTATTGTTTTTTATAAATTAATTCCATAAAGAGTTAAATCTATACAATGAAATTTTAAAATTATAATATTTATTATTTTTTGGGTCCACCTCTACAAAATATATTTTTAACATTTTGATCTCACAACAAGAAGGAAAACTAAATTTAACAAACAACAAATAAATACCTAACCGACACAATTTCATTAAAAGAACAATTAAATAATTGTTGGATGCTTCATAAAATAATAAAAATTATTTTCACTGCAAAAAATTCAAATGAAATAACTAAATAAATTATTATTTCATAAAAATATATAAAAATAGCAAGTGAAAATGATTTGATGTTAATGATTAATTAAATCAAATAAATTATGTATATAAATGGTAGAATCCTAACAAATAAATGCATGGTAAGGGTAAATATTAGTGGAAAATATATCATGTATCTAAAAATCATAAATTAATTATTGATAATAATTATTTTCACAACAATCACTCTAATTTCCTGAAGAAATATAAACCATGTAATATGTGAGGATCATGATCCTTAATAGTGGAAATAAAAAATTAACTATATTGAGTAATGAGAATATCCAATGTTAATTCATTCGAAAAAAATGTAAATAACCACCATAGCTTACAAATAGAATACACTATCTATCCAATATGATTTTACATCCCTCTATTTTTTTCCGTAGGTAATCCTACTCCTTATCAAAAATAAAATCATCATTGTAGTCGAACACTCTCTTCATAAATCATGTTATTAAACAAGATGATTATATCATCAAATCACCAAAATATTTACTACAGTTTTTTTTAATATTCAACATATAATTGAATTTTAGAGTTCCTATTAAAACATAATAAATGTATTTTTTTCATTTTTAACATGACAAGTATATATTTATTGACTCCTCTTAATTTGATACACCTATATTTTTTATAAACAAACAATAATAAGATCATGTAGTTTCATTATCTAAAAAATAATCCCATAAAATTAAATAATAATGATGATTATTAAATCCAAAAAATAAAAATATGGTCATAAAAAAATTATTATTAAATAATGTTATTTAAAAAACTATTTCTCCAAAGAACCAATAATTTTTCATCATTTTTGGTTCATCCTAGAAAATATTCATAAATTTGATAGTCAAATCAAGATGTAGAGTATAAAAAAATGAAATACTGTTCTACGATTATCCTTAAAAATACTAAATCATGTGAAATTAATTTCAATTAACACAATCCCTTTTATATTTCCACATTAAAAAATTCATTTGATATACATGCATGTATATAATAACATCTTGAACTCCATCAGTTGTTTCCATCATTTATAGATAATCATTAGGATTAATGTATACAAATTCATTCACTATAATATTATCATTGTGTTCTTATATAATGTTTTTGTCACATCATCATATGAAACTAATAAATACTTCCAAAGGGATTATTAATTTCTTCAAAAAATACATTACATGAATATTTTCAGCTAGACAACAGAAAAACTTCCATTCAGGGGAGGAAACATATATATGTCTCAGGATAATGAAATTTACCCATGACATCCTTTTTATAAATAATCTTATGACCTTATATTATATATTCATAATGACATTATGTGATGATTTATTTGTCATTTCTCTTATTCTATGTGTAGTTTTGGCACATTCAAAACCCATTTACTCCCACATACCCAACATTGAAGAATTGTGAATCATCAAGTGATTTGATATTTATCCCATTATAGGTTCAAAATATTATTATAAAACATTAACATTATTAATATTAGAGAATCATAAAACAAATAAATATCTATTTATGGAATTTAAAATATGGGTTTCATTAAATGTGATAAATCCTTTCAGCAAAATTCTTAATGGATGCTTTAGTGCATGTTCCACTGAATATTTCACTAGGTGTTCTAGTTTATGTTATATTCAATGTTTCAATTATATATCAATTGAATGTTTAACAAATAATTTCAATATAAAACTAAAATAAAAAGTGGATTTACATATCATATATTTTAAATTATATTTTTTAAATAAAATATATTATTTAATTTTTTTGTATATTTTGTAATTAATATTTAAAATTTTAATATCCTTATATATATATATTAAATTTATATAATTTAACATATATTTATAATATATTAATAAAAATTAAAATTAAAATTTTAATAGTTTGTAAATTTTATTTTCTGAATATATTAAAATACTGTTACAAAATTATAACTAAAACTAAATATATTAAGTAATCATATTTAAATTATATTTAATTACTAGTTAAAAATGATAACTAATAATTATAAATCCATTTACAGAATCCTTTAGTGGATTCTCTAGTAAAGGTTACTATGCACTTTCTAGTCAATGTTTTGATCATGTTCTGATCAATGTTGTACTAAATCATCCATATAAATGTGTCGTCAAGTTCAATTAATGTTCTAATCGAACTTCCAGTACATATTCCAAATGATGTTCTTTTAGAATATATGGTGGATGTTCCTATGGATGTTGTAGTGTAATTTTACAGTGACACTCTCTAGGATCCTTCAAATATATTATAAATGATCATATGTAATATATATAATATATATTTTACCAAATATTAATAAATAATAATTTTCAATCATTTTTTTGATACTTTCAAAGTATTTTATATTTAAATTCTCAAGGTAAAATATAGTTATAATTTTGGTACATGTTCTAGTGAAGTATTTATGATTTTTCTCGTAAATTTTATAGTATGTCTTCGACTAAATTTTCTAGTGAAATTCATAGAATGGTTCAATAGAAATATCAGTTGATTTCAATTGAATGATTATTCAATACATCTACAATATAGTCCATTGAATGATCCAATGATTGATGCCAAACACAAAAACATTATAATAAGAAACTTATTCATCCTAAAAGTGTAATTTATATATTGTTAAATATTAAAAATGAAAAAATATATTTACTATCAATTAAATTATATAATATATATATTATATTTTTTAGATAATTTTTATAAATATAATATCTATAAATTATCAAAAAAATATAATTTAATTTACTATATAAAAATATATAAACAATATGAATAAAAATGAATATATAATATATCTATTTTTTAAATTTATGATTTAATAATACAAAAAAGAAATTATTTTTAAATTATTATAATTAATACTCAACATATAATAAATGACCATATAAAATATATTTAATATTTCAATATAAAATGTCTATTTACATTTTCTATGATTGGTTTGGTCAATGTTCTACGGATGGTTTGTATGAATGTTTAGTTTTAGTAAAATTTTATCAAAAATTTAATGCTATATTGGAAATTTAAATGTGTGACTTAATGAATGATTGAATCAAATTTTCAGCAATGATTTCAATGTATTTTTTATGGTAGGTTTTAGTGAATCATTCAATGTAAGTATCAAAAAATGTTTATTTATATTTTATTCTAATGACACAAGGAATGGTACTAAAAGATTCAATGATACATTCTATAAAACAACCCCTGAAATTAATCTCATCAATGAAATTCAGCATACACAATTTGGGATAATGAATTTAAATTGTAACCACAAATATTTCATGTAATGTTTAAAACCCCTTCTAAACATGGGAAAAATTTAAAAATAATATATAATAAATTCATTTGGGGTTTTAAATGTATAATTAATTCTTCCATTGACAAAAATAATATATTTATAGTACCTCTCCAAATGTATAGAATGCTTACAGAAATGTCCAAAATGGTTGAAAACCATACTGAATAATATTTTTCAATTAGTAATCCCAACACAAAAAAACTTAAAATTCCCTATAATTTAATGTTTGATAATTACCCCTAAAAGTTGAAATTGAAATTTCCCTATTGTAACCGAAAATTCACAAAAACAATTTGGTGAAACCCTATAAAAAGTTTTAACCAATAATTACTGAAAATATTATTTGAAATATTCCTATCTATTCAATCATTTCATTTTACATGAGATAAAAATTTCATACAGTAAAAAACTCAATTCTAATCATCCCATCTAATTTTTTTTATGAATTCTGTAACCATGGAATCAATAAATATCCCTATACAACTATGAACAATAGATTATTAATCATTCAATTACCCATGAAAGTCCCTCATAATCTCCCATCATTACTACCATATCTACCTTCCATGATACACAATATCCCCTCACTTAAATTCTGGAGGACATTGTTGACACTGGAGGTTCTACCAATGCATAGATACACCCCTCCCTGATATCAATCCTAAAACAGTGACCTCATATCCAAACCCTTATCTACATCTATACCTTGTTGATTTCAATGAATGGGAATCAAACACCCCTTCCCAATAATATGATTTTAAATTATCACCTACATACTCCCCCAATCCCTTATCATTTATCGTTCACCCTCTACCATACATTGTATTATTTATTTAAATATTTTGATTATTTACTATGATTTCAATATTATTGTTTCCAATTTTATGTTAATTTTATGAGTCCGTGTATTAGTGTTATTAGATAGTAATTATAGTATTTTGATTAATATTTTTAGTGATTTAATCTTACAAATTATACTAGATCATATATCTTCACATTTTAATCTTAGTGTTATATATTTTAGTTTTACAGCAGTTTTTATGACACTCTACTGATTTAGGATACCATGTGTGACATTAGTTAGTGTTTTCTATTACATTATGGAATAATTACAACATAATGATGGGAAGTGATGGGAGTGTAAAGGGCATCACGATGATAGGTTTTCCCATGCACCACGATTCTCTCCACCACAGTGAATGAGCTTCAGATCTCTCCATGGTGCTTCAGATCAGCATGTTCACATTTTCCAGTGGCGGCGTCATGCGGGCTCATCACTCTCGGATTTCTCCATCATTTGTGTCTTTTTTATCGTCTAACCCTTTGAGTCTTCTAGGGTTTTCACGTCGGCGTGGTGCCAGTCCAGATATTGAGCTCCAGATGCCATAACATATGGTTTCCATCATATTTCGTGTTGGATGTGGATGTGCAAGGATGATTTCTTCACTTTGTGTGCGTTTGAAGGTTATGTTGAGATATGTGGCACTGGATGTTGGTGATGTATTCTTCAGGAGAGACTCGAGAGGCCCAAATTTCAGTTTTGATTTGTTTTTCTTGTTATTAGTCAACTTTTTCTATTAGTATCGATCATATTATTGGTCTATTTCGGTGGTGATTATGCACTAGTTCATGTTTTGATTTCTGGACGAGTTAGATGGTTTAATTTTTTGATGACAATAGATGTTGAGGTGAGTTTTTGAAGGTGCATGAGCAGTATAGACTAGTTCTAGGAAGCAGTTGTTGTTATATATGTTTAGGGATTTTTTTTATTCTCATAGAGAGGTGAAAGTTGGGGACCTGATGTTTCTATATTATTTCCTACCCTTTTATGTTTGAGATTATACTTTTGGAATTATGGTATTTTTGGATCATCTATTGCTTTATGTGATGGATATTGGATGTTTGGATGTGATTTATTTCTTGATGTGGATATTGTATTGGCCTTTGAAGGTCATTCTGCTTTCAGTTCAGTGGATTCATCTGTATTTCATCAGCAATATGGAATAATTTCATTAGGAACTACTCATTGTATTGGTGAAACAAGAATTATTTGTGTGTTTCTATTTATTGGCATGCGATTTTTGAATTGTATCACATTAGTTAAGGATAATGTTAAGACACAATGTACATCAGTCTGCATAAATGCAGCTTTGATTTATTATGACATGGTAAAGATTGGATGGTTCTGTGTTGGTGTTCGTTGATGAGGCTTTGTGGTTTGAATTTTTAATTCTTTTTGTGGCAGTGTGGTCTTTGATCATGAGTCTGTATCCAGTTTAATTTCAAAGGACTAACCCAGATGAAGATTAGAGAATCTTGTGTTCCCAATATAATAGATATCTATAATTAGATGATTTTTGGGGGTACGAATATCTCTATCAGAAATGTTCCCATGAATCTTTGAACGGGACATCTATATGAGTAGCGATGGGAAGGTAGATGATGATCAGATTGAATTTTTTTCTTGGGTGGGGATTTTTCTTACTCTTAAATTGAATTTTCATGTCTCTTTGATGTACTTGGACCATGGGGGAATTCTTTTGTTTGATTTCATTGATGTCATTATGTTTTCTAAATTTATCCTAAAATGTTATTTTTGAATAAATATTTAATATACATTCAATGAGATCTTGATGACAATGACCCTTGAATTTTTTTCAAAATCAATGCCAGTTTTTTCTGAAGATTAGGTGAATTATGCTCTTAGACTCTATATTTTTCAATCAATTATAAAAATTCCCATTACATGTGCTTATGTTTGTGTCTATAAATTATTATTGTTTTTTCATATGATAGAATTTAATTTTATAGAATAATTTAAATACCATTACATGATATTTAAATTGCAATCCCTTTAATTTCATTCTAAATATTTTTGATACAACATTAACAGATTATTATTAAATAAAAAAAGTTTATAATTGTATATCCACATTCATCAAATACAATAGATTATTTGTTAGGAATTGGATGGTAGTAATAGCCATATCTACAATTGATGGATTTATATTCATAATTTATTTTTATGTAATAATTTAGCTTATGATGTAATGAAAATAGCCATATACTTATTTATGTATTAAAATTTTGAATTTTTTACTCTAATGAATTATATAATGATTGTGTTTTTATTTACATTATGTTAGGAACATTAATTTTCTACATATTCTTACCCATTAGATTTTTAATTTTGTAATATCTTAATTGTATTTTCTTATCTTCTAAATTAAATTTACCATTGAATTGAAATTTTTTTATGTGTTAAATTATTTTACATATTTATTTTCACATATTGTTATTATATTAATTTCTATAAAAATAAATAAATGAATAATGGTTTTTAAAATTTGATGATGAATTTGTCATGAATAATATTTATTGTTATTTGAGTCCTTCAAACTCTGATTTCATATTTCATTAGTGAGAGAACATAAACAATTATTTATGTGGATCGTCAAAAAGTAATTCATAGTTAGAAATATTATCACCATTTTGGTAATTAATATATATTTATATATTATTTTCAATACTGTTACGATTACAGATCAAGAGGCTTTATATATCAAAAATAAATAATTTCTATATGGGATGGATTTTAAAAGTTAAGATGACATTTGTTTCTATTGTATGACTTCATATTTTATTATGGTATAAAGGGAATATTGAGATAATAGTTTTCCATAAGATATTTTTATTTAAATTTTATTAAATGGTCAAACAATTTAATAAAATGTTGAAACTATATAAAGAATTATGATCATAATCACTTATGGTGTTTCTAAAAATTTTTCCTGATAATTGTAATGTATAGTTTTTATACATCATATAATAGAATTAATTAAAACAAGAAATGAATTTTCCAAAAGATATTTGATATGGTAATATTTTCCATGGCTTTACCCAAGCCGTAGTGAATCCATCTAGGATGAGTGGATGAAAATTACATATTTATATTGTGACCATTCCATTGGAAGTGGTATTTTTAATAAAGTAACTCAGTTATATGAAAAAAACTAGAACACTAATTGTATGATTCAATAATTGTGGCATGAGAATCTACTTAATAAGAATTGAGGAATAGAAAATTAGTCGTTGTTTTAGTCATGGTAAATTAGACAAGTGTCTATGTCAAAATCCATATATAATAAGTCCACAGAAATATTTCATAGTGTAGTAAGGTCCAAACAGAAATGAATATCTGACAACAACATGTTTAAAATTGTTTAGGTGGCCATGTTATCAATTCATTAAAATGTATTGACTGGAATATTAATTATTATTCCTTTTGATTATAATTTGTTCATTAAAGACATTTCTCAATAAATGGGGCACCATTATCATATTAATGATATAAATAGTGACCAATTAAGGATTATATATCATTATAGAACATCTATGATAACCATATTATAGAGAATGGTTATTTGATGTAATTTTGGAAGAATTATCCAATAATATCTAATTCTCAAAAGGCAGTCTATGATTGAATGAATTTAATTGTATTTCTATGTTCCTCTATCATTGGACCCATTAATCTATAATATTATATTTCCAAAATTATTTTTATTATTCCTTATCTTTATCATTCACTATATTAAATTCAAATATTCTTCTAGTTATTCTAATGATAGATGAGTTCTTTGTAAAGGGTTTTTATGAAGAAACATATACCTTCTTCATGTTATTATTTAATTTTACACCACCCTTAATCTGATGAATCATTGTTTTTTTATTTCCTTAAAAAAATTGGTATTATTTTTCGTTATTAGTATCCATTCTTACAAAGATAATATACTTCTCCTCTTTAGTTATTGGTTTTATATTAAAACCAACATAATAATAAAACCATATAAATCCATTTTAAGCGGAGGAGACATAGGGGCTCATTATTTAACTATTTTAAAACACCTTAAAAACGTTTTACCTTTTAATTTCATCAATAATTATTTACTATAAATAAATATTTAATTTCCACTCACTCTCTTTTACTTATACAACTCCAAAATAAACATGTTTTATTATATTTCATGAAAAAAAGTATTATAAAATCAATTTAAAATTCATTTAATGGTTATTAAAACCCTCATTATATTGTAAAACTTACAAAAAAATGATACCAAAAGAAATTATTGTGTTTTTATCAAAATATTCTAATTTTTTAATATTTCTTTTCCAATTTCATAATTTATTTAAATGCACAATTTTTTTAAAAATTGATTCTTTTTCAAACAATAATGGTATTCCTAAAGGTAAACATATTCATATTGAAAATTATTTTTATGGTTCTAATTATATTTAATAGAATATATTACATTCAACCATTATTTGAAAAATTGTTCATCATGTATTAATTTTTTTAATTCTTATATTCCTAATATTGAAAATTATGATATATATAAACCTTATTCTATTGAAAATTTTATATTTTATATTTATTCAACAAATGGATTGAATGTTTTATTTTAAAAAATTAATTTAATCATATATATATACTTGAAATATGGATCATGAAATCTAAAAACAACTATAATTTACCCATAAAAAAATAATGTGATCGATACTATAATTTATAGGTATTGATATGATTTATAATGTTCAGGTAATATACTAATAAATATATGATAATGACGTTTCTGTGATTTATTGAAATGATAATTGTAGAATGTAACTGAGTGATATTTTTACTAGACAATTAAATGTTAATAATATAAATTTGGTTTTACAATGAAATTCGGAAAATAAACTTTTTTTAAACCAATAAGAAAAAGACAGAACGAATATGTATGTTGATGAGATATTTAGATATCTCATGACCAATGAGATCAAAATAAAGAAAAAAATATTTTATGAAATTAAATGAAGTTATGCATAAAAACAAAATATTTTTTCAAAAATAAATGAAGGCTCTAAATTATTTTATTAAATGTTTTATCTCGCCAAAAATATGGAATTTTTTTTAAATTTAATGAATATATTCCATCATGCCAAAATGGTGATGGAAAAGGGAAATATAATTTATTATCCCTGAATGAATAAATTTTGGACACATTAGGCACAAATTCCCCTTGATTAAAAATAATAATTAATAGAAGCAGAATAATGTAAAAAAGCCTTTAATGATTAATAATTGAGTGATGGTTTTGATAATATATATGTAATCAATTCATGTGATGAATGTTCCATGTGAATCACAATTCAAGTCAATGTTATCAAAAATGTGAATTAAAAGTCCTCTTCTTATTAATCATTCATATCATCAATAATCATTTATTCTGGGATTAACACAAATATGGTCATGATAAACAAGAATAAGGTATTTGCGATCTAACTTCAATGTAACAAGAACATAAAATGTGTTATAATCATGTTCATAAAGAAATATATAAACTCCTGATCAAATAATATAAATCATCAAAAAAATAAATAATCAAGAATATATTCCTGAATTATTATATATTGTGGATGATCTCAAGCATTAACTCACTGAATTCACCCACAATAAAAGAAAACTATATATAAAATTTGGGTTTCTCAAGGTATTATTATAAAATACAACGTATGATGTTTTTTGACTTATTCGTTCTCTTCCAAGAAGTTAATTTTTTTCAAATTTATTTAAAAAAACATGTTCATTAATAATTATAAACATAAAAGTTGATATTTAACTCAATAATTTAATTTATATAATTCTCTATATTGTAGATAAATGTGTATATAAGATTCACCTTATATCTCATATAATAAATCAATTAATAAAAATTAAAAAAATCAATAGTAGTTAACATATGTTGGCTCAAAATTTAAGTCCAAAAAACCACAATTTATTCATTTTGTTGGAAACATGTAAAAATATTTAATATTAAAATGAATCATAGAATATGGATTACTGATACTCATAACACTTGTTTGGGGACCCCTCAAAATTTAATCAATTAAAAAACATATATGGGTGATACATAACCGTAAATAATAATTCAACAACTAATATCATTTTTTTATGTAGAATTAACAATCATAAATCAATATTTATAAATAAAATTATTAATTGATTGTTTAAAAAAAATATTTTCTAGTTGTATCAAGATTTTCATAATTTCACTTTTGATAATTTTTTTTAAAATAATGTTGATATCTAAGGAAATGATTTTTTATCACTTATCATTTTAAAAATTGTTTATTTTAATAATATAAAATATATTTGTTATAAAAATATTAGGTTTTCAATACTTCAAGATTATATGTATTTTCTTCTGAATATATTCCTTGGTCAATTTAGAACACACACACACACATTCAAAAAGATCATCCAAAATCAGTTTTTATGATACTTATCAAAACTAAATTCCAATGAAAATATTGTTTGTGTACCTTTAAAACATGGTAATCAACAGTTAATAGATTTGAAACCATGTGAAAAAGTTTCACAATCTAAATCCCTTGATCCAATTCACATTCATATTTTTTTACCATCATAATTTGAATTCAAAGAAGGTACACCAAAATATATTTGGATTTTTGATGAATAGAAAATTCTCAATTTGTTTTTTTATAAACTGAAAATGAAATAGTTAATGCCTTATTAATATTTACCACAATGTATAAAAATGGAAAACGAAAAAAATAATTTCATTTTGAAGAGATTATCAAGGATATTTTAATGAAATATTTTAATGTAATTATACATAATACATTTATATTACTACTTCTTATCATCCAAGAACAACTCAACAATATTTTGTAGTCGAAATATAGTGTTACATACTTTTTGAAATCTGAAGAATAATAATGAATCATTCAAACATCCCTAAACATTTTTAGACTTATGATTTCAATATCAATTTTCATATCATAAAATATATAATTTTAAGAACCATATATAGAAACCCCCTATGAAAATTATAAATAATACAACCATAGAAGTATATCTTTTCATTGTTTTTGGATATAAATGTTATAAGATATGTATTAAATTCATCATAATGAAATTCTTATATTATTTATGAATAATGGATCTTTCATTCATACGTGAAGTTAAGTAAATAATAATGATTCATCAACTGAAAAACCAAAAACATGGAATAATCCATTCAAATAAAATTTGATGAAAATATTTATAAATATTCATTCTAATTTATTGACATTGACAAAAGTAAATGTTTTATTTTGTGTAATTAAACCTATCCTAGAGTTCCTATCTTATATTATCCTTCTATTACTTTACTAAATTCCATGAAAATAATAAATAAACATCCCATGGAAACTAATATTTGTGATTTGAAACTGGTACTAAAACATGAATATCTATACTAAGAGAAGTTGAAAATTTTTCTTTTATTTATTTTATAGAGCCTTAAACCATTTATAATGAAATCAATGATGACAATTTAATTTCATTATATGAAAGAATGGTCGAAATTTTCAAATGTAATAATGTTTGGAAGCATGTTGGAATACACAATGAGCATCACGTTATTGGTAAAAAATGGGGTTTTAGAAAAAAAAAATAATGAGAAATGTAACATCATATGTAACAATTTTAGACCACAACTAGAAATTGAATTATTTTCGAATGGTATATTACAAAATGATCCCATCGCAAAAGTTAATTTTCTATAGGGTCCCATATAAATTCAACTTCACTGAAAATATTTATGCGAATATATTTTTTTGGGAGAGACTATTAAAAAAATTGGATTTGTGATAGGACACCATCCAATAGCAAATAGTTTATATGAGGTATTTAAAAATCCTATCAAAATTGGAATGTAAAATTTACTTTTTTATATGGGCCGCTCACAAATAAGTAGTTTTGATGGGCTTATCACAAAAAAAAACAATAAACATTACATAATAATAATAAACGATAATGATTCATATTAATAAAATATAATAAAATATTACTAAAAATAATAATAATAATAAAATATAATACTTGGAATACTAATAATAATACAATTTAAAAAAATAAAAATATTAATAATAGAATATGGAATAATAATAATATTAATAGTAAATATAAACTAATAAAATTATTAAAAATAAAAATAAAATAATAAAATTTTAGAGAACATAATATTCAAAACAATATAAAAAATAATTATTATTATTCCAAACTAATAAATAATATAATATAATAATAACCAATAAAAAATAAAAAAATTATATTATATTAAAATTACAAAATAAATATCAACATTATAAAGACAATAATGTTTTAAAAATACACAATATTTTCAATAATGATAAAAATGACCTATATAGAAATATAAATATACTGAATAGAAAAGATATTGAAAAAAGGTTTTACATTCAAATTTATATCATAATGATGTAAATTACTCACTAAGGGGGAGGTTCATCTAGAGGAGTTGGTGGAGCTAGAGGAGGGAACATTATCCCAATGTTAGGCGTGAGACATCTATTATACTCCAAAATCTTTTTATACTACTACATCTACTACCACTGAGACTTCTCACCCTATCAATAGACCAGTAGAAAAAAACACAAAAAAATTATTATTATTATTGAAATATATGAAAATATTAAAAAAATTATATTTTTATAATTTAAAAAGATTCAATTAAATAATCATATATGGAATTATAATACAATAATAATTAAAATTATAATAATAAAATAAAAAATATATTAATAATAATAGAAAATTATATAACTAGTTTAAATAAAATAATAATATTAAAATTTTATAAAATAAAATTTTCACAACAATATAAAATAATAAAATCATGTTAAAAATATAAATATAATATAATATTATAAAAAAATAATAAAAAAAATAATATTTGAAAAAGAATAAAAAAAGAAATATATATATATATCAAAATAAGGAACAATAAAAATATGGTAAAATGGTTTACATTCAAATTTATTTCATATAAACTTAAATAAGTCACTAGGGTCATTTGAGAAGTTGGATGAGCTAGAGGAGGGAAATGCATCCCTAAAACATGATTGAGATGTTGAATGTACTCTATCTTCTACTCATGATACTTTTGCTGTGGTCGACACATCTCATCCTACTATTGTAGTTGTAGTTGACATAGGTCTTCATATCTATAAGCTAACTTGAACATCATAGATTCTTCTGAAACTATGTAGTTGATAATGATTACACTCTAGAAGCTACTCTTGAGATGTATGACTACATCACATCAGTAAAATAATATCTACAAGGTTTGAATCAATTGTTGATACCAATAACTAGAACATTCTCTTAGGCATACTGGGACTCCGACATCACTACCGATTTTACAAATAATGTTGCACTAGTCTGATCCCATGTATCGGCTTGACATTTATTCTATCTATGAGATGTTTCTAATTAATTTTATTTTTTCATTAAAAGTTTAAATACAATATAATAAAAATATTTGTTGTAGTAATATTTATAACCCAATAAAAATTATACTGACCATAGTCTGACCCTGGCGATCACCCTAAATCTATCCATTAATAAGATCATTATACATTCTATTATAAAAATAATATTTTCTTAATATCTGGTTATTCTACTTCCTCTATTAATATAATATAAAATATTCAAAATTAATGTTTTATAATTTTTTTTTGAAAATGAACATTCCATATGTTCAATATGTGTAATGAAAATAAAACTATCACCCCCATGTGTCACTTCCTATCAACCATGATTCTATTGAAATAATAATGATATCATCTGAAAATGACCACCAATATTGTGTAAACATAATCCATCCAAACCCTTGGATGAAACATAATCTAGTTGTTGGGCTCAATTAAACTTATCAAACTTTTTGATTCCCTATTTCCTCATTTATGTCCTCAATGTGTTAATACAATAATGACATCTCTGGCACATACAACCCTCCCATGGCTCCCATAGGGATTCACACGTAATAAATTGATAAAATACTATACAAGTTATAAATATTTAATAATATCATGTTATTAATTCATTAAATTTAATAAGAAATATTATTTATTTTTTATACAGTCCAATGATAAGATGTGAAATTTTTAACATCAATGGGAATCCAATCCTAGGTATCCCATGTTTCAAGAAAATAATTTTTCAATATAGAACTCCCCTATAAAATATCGACATGGGAAAGATTCTCTAAAATGAAAACAAAATCACTAATTAGTATATAAATTAACTAATGTAAATTAATGAAAACAAACTAAAATACATAAGTAAACATACATCAATATGCATGGATTAATGAAAAGATGTGAACGTCACTTCGGGATAGGGTTTGGAAGCATCATTCATGTATGTCCATGAACCCTTTGATTCATTACTAAACCACCAATGGTGTGAGGGTTAGGTTATCCAAAATCAAGCTCATCTATGGTGTTTATCATTATAATAACATAATTCAATAAATTTAGAAAATAAAAGTTTAGGATAATTAAAAAATAATAATTTATTTCTAATTTAATCATAAAAATTTTTCTTATTATGTATGTTGCGGTTATTTTTATAGTGATATTAGAACTGAAAATAATGAGAGAATAAATAAGAAATTTCATACTAGAAATAATTTATTTTATTTATTTTTAAAATTTATGGTTTTAACATACATTTAACTTTAATTAGTTCATGAATCTCTCAAATGGGTAAATCCATTTGATCAATATCTGAACTCCACATTTTTCTTCATGTGTAAAATTAAATATCAAATATTCCATTGAGTTAGAAAAATAATTTGGTAATATGTTTTCATATATACTTAAAATAAAAACCAAATTTTCTTGTTTTAGACATGGTGCATCGTTTATTCATTTCCCTGCAATGATATATCCAAAAAAATATTTTATGTTTGTCTGTGAATCTCAAAACATAGAATTAAACATGCATCTAAATGTAATCAATATTATAATTTCAATTATAACATAAAATTCATGAATATTTAATCGTTTAATATATCCATTTCAGACACATCTGAAAAATTTGGAATCCTAACAATCTAGAGTTATCCAATATGTTATCCACTGACTCAATAATAATTAAATTTTATGGAATCTATGATATCTACTTTTGGATTCCGTAAATTCATTTAAATTTCATTTTCAAACAATTTGAGTTCTTGTTGCCTGCAAATTTGTGCAAAATTAAATCCTATCTTTATATTATTATTGGACTTACATGGTGTATCCAAAATTGTATAAAATATATTATGAAAATAGTTATTCTCAATATTCATGACATCTAACACGTGACAGACTAAAAAATCACTATAATATGGAAGATCCAATAAATTCTCCATTTTATCGAATTATGTCCTTTCCCAAACCCTTGAAATTCTAATTTCTATATTTTTGTTACGAATTTAATGGGAGGTAAATATTGGACAAATTATTTTATGTCCATACATGTGATTATTTTTTTAGTTCCATCTCTTTCAAATTTTCCGTTGTTTGAATTTATATTTGTTACTCCAAAATGGATGATATATTGGATGAAATAAATGACCATATTAAACAAAACATGAGTTTATTACATTAATGAGAATAAACACTATGATGTCTCTCAGAATGTACATACATTTTTTTGGACCATGTTTACTCTACCTAGATAATTGCACATATGATAGGAAACTACTATTTGTCAACATCAATGCATTGTTGAGTAGGATATGTAGTTTTTTAGAGAAATCATTTATAATGCCACCATTAATCAAAAAAATATAACTTATCAATCAATGGATTCAAATAAACATCAATATTATTTTTTCGATTTCATTGATTTTGTAAGGATAAAATTATATATGGATCATTCATAATCATTTAATGAGATAAATTATATGGGGTTATAAAGATGGTCCAATAATAATATTGACCGTCGTGACAACCATATGGACTGAAACATTGTGTAGAAATATCATATAGCCCATTTCATGCATTTGAATCAAAATAAATATGTACACATTCAAAATTATACCCAGAATCACCATTAAAGGGATGATTTAAGTTTATACCATTCAAAATAGTGGTATTGTTCTATGAAATCAAAGATATAGTGTTCTGAGACATTAATAAATAATGCAATCTGGGTGTAAAAATTAAATATGTCAACTGTTTTGTTGGAATCAATCTAGAATTCCATATTTGAGCCTCTTTATACCTCTACTATTCACATGAAGGATAAATATCCAACGTCACATTTTCACAATAATATAATATAGAATCATTTGAACATGCATTTATATTCGGATAATGAAGACCCAATTTGTGAACTAGCATCTTTCTCTGATATAAGGTTGTAGTAAACAAATTTCCCTCAGGTAACAATGTTTTGTAAAAATAGAATATCTGATCAAAAGAGCTATATGAAATTACTTTATTTGATTTAATAGCCATATATTTTACAACCACTTCAAATTATCATATATTGTAACCAAGACATATGGAATTCTCAGTGGACCTCAATAAATTATAAAATTGATAAGGTTCTAACAAAGATTTAAATCAATATATTATTGGGTTTCTGTTTGCGGAAAATATGGACATTCCACATCATGTAATATATTTTTAAAGTGTGATTGATTAAGAACAAAATTATTAGTAACTTCTTTAAAATTTCATTCACCATGTTGATAACAAAAAATAAAAAGAATTTAATAAAAATATGAAAAAGATATCCCACATCATTTCCAAATGGGATACACTTCCTCATATCATAGTTCGAACATGGACACATAGTTATCACTTTTGAAACAAATTATTTTTTTAATGAAAAAAATTAGAAGACAGTTTTAAGATGCTTAATATATATAGGATTTATACATGAAGAATTTGGATTGTTGTGATGATTTATCTACGCATGATCATTTAATAATGATTATTTTTTAGTAGCTATATATTTCTCAAAAAATATAAGATAAAATAATATTTTTTATTGATCTTATATAATAAAAACGTGATCCAAAAAGTAGTATTTTTTTATTCTGTATTCCTATCAATTTATAAGTATTTGTTATTATTTCAAATAATTAATTGTTATTTATAATTTTTACCATTTTTTAAATTATTATAAGTGAGTTCTATTAATTACCAATTACCACTAATTATTCCCCATTTCTTGCTAATTATCCAAAACTACCAAAATTTACTCTGAATTGGGCAATTTAATATTAATTAGTACTAATTATTTCTTATTATTAGTAATTATTAAAAATTATTACTAATTTAAAAAAATATTAATAATTATTACAAATTATTATAAATTTTAACTATGTATTGATAATTAATTACCATTTATTATTAATATTTTTTATGATTTATTGCAATTTTTTAAAATTTATTACAATTTATTACAATTAATTAGTATTTATTAATAAATATTAGTATATATTGATAATTATTAGGTGTTATTGTTAATTAATAAATGTTTCCCCTATTAATTTCTTATTATAAGCATTTATTCCTAAGTACTACTATTTATTACTCATTATTTCTAATTATAACTAATTATTAAAAATTATTTCTAATTATTGCTCATTATTACTATATATTACTAATTATTTCTATTAAATACCAATTAGTACTAATTATTTCAATATATTACTATTTCAAACTAATTATTACGAATTATCACAAATTATTAGTAATTATTACTAATTAAAAAAAATATTCTTATATATCAATACTTATTAATAATTACTAGTAATTCTATTTATTAATTTCAAATTATTACAATTTATTTCTAATAATTATATTTTAGAACTATTTAATACTAATTATTACATTTTATTATAATAATTATTATTAATTATTAATTATTATAATTTATTTCAATTTATGAATAATTCTTTTTAATTACTGTTAACTTCCTATAATTACCGATAATTATTACAATTTGTTAGAATTTATTACAATTTATGATTATTTATTACTAATTATTACTAATTTATACAATTTATTACCAATTATTACTAATTATTACTCAGATTACTAATTATTACATATTATTACTAGTTATTACAAATTATTTATAATTATTACTATTTATTAACATTTATTACTAATTATTTCTAATTATTGCTAATTATTACTATGCAGTACAATTTATTATTAATTCATACTATTTATTACTAATTATTACTCATTATTAATAATTATAAATAATTATTACTAATTATAACAATTTATTACTAATTATATAAATTTAATACTGATAATAACAATGTAGTAATATTTATTACTTATTATTATAATGTACTATTAATTACTGCTAATTACTACTAATTACTACTATTTATTATAAATCATTTAAATTTAGTACTATTAATTATATTTATTATAATTAATTACAAATTATTAATACTTATTTCTAATTATTACAATTTGTTAGTATTTAAAACAATTTTTTAACGATTAGGATATTTCAAATGTAATTTTTTATAATTATATAGAATTATTATTAGTCTGCAAAAATTGAGGTCTCGTGATTCTGAGGCCCGGTGTGCCCATAATAAATTTCTGAACATACTTTATTGTATGTTTGGTAAACATGTGAGCGGTGTCTTCTAACTTTTGAACTAGTTCTCGGATTAAAAATCCGAGGTCACCTTTGAATCTGCAGCGCCGAGATTCGGTTAATGGAGACTTCCCTTTGACCACAGTTGGTATGGACAAAATGTTTAGTATTGGGACTCATAAAAATAAAAATAAAAATAACATTATTAATTTTATTTTTATTTTATTTCTATCTTATCCTTTAACGGACATGCGGAGTGTGGGAACAGTGATGTTTCAAGCCTATAAATGGCTTGAACCTCCAATCTAAGTATCATGAACCTCTGTGAATTATAAAATTCATAACTAATGATCCCCCATTAATTCCCAATGTCATTTCATACACCCCTCTTATTTATCTAGAGCTTGGGTACATGTATCGGTACTACTTTGCCAAGAAAAAATGTGCTAAAAAAGTGCTGAGATGCTAAACCCTTAGAGGACGGAGCTGGTTCCGGTGAGTGTTAAAGAGAAACAATGATTCCCAGAACTGAAGATAGGCTTTCAAGTAGTGTCGTGGGGGGCTTGATGTGGGGACGATGAACAATGAGTGTTCCTCAATCGTAAGCGCTCCCCAACGATTCAATTCTGATGTTTGATTCTTTTTATTTCAAATGATTTTTGACCACATCATTCCTCCCTCATGATTACAAGCTAACGTGGAGGGAGTAGGCCTAAAGAGACCATCCCAAAACCCCTGCTCATTTTCTACCCTTGCGTCCTATGTGGAAGACCACCGACGCGGCAGCACCAACCATCTACCAAGGAGGCGTCACACCGACGCACGCCGCAAGAGGAGGCTGCGATAGTAATCCGTGGCAGTCTACAGAGCAACTTACACCAGGAGGTTGTGGAAGAGGTGAGGCACGATGTCGTGCACCGCCGGTGATCAAGGGGTTGCGGTTGTCAACTGCGTAGGTCGGAAAAGGTAGAGACACATCAGGCGGTTGCAGATGGGAAAGATGCATGACCATTGCGCTGCCGGCCAGCAGAGGGCCTCAGCTGAATCTGCAGTGGAGGCAGAACCTGCGCCTACCCATCAGGTTCTGCGGAGACCAGGCAGTGCCCACATGGTGCCACTGTTTTACAAAACCAAATGGCATTTGGGCCATTCAGGATACTGGGGGACCCCTCCTGCGAGCAAAGGTGGACCGCGGGCTACCCCCCTTTTGGACCACGCCTCATGCAGCCACAACGCCTGCCCAGTGGGCCGCCCTTTTTCGGGCCACCCCCATGTGGTTCGTTCCAAGACAACTGCGGCCCAGACCAGACCAGGTTGGACCTGATGTCGGTATGGCTACTATGGGTTCTATGTTATTCCATTCATCATGACCAACGCCCCTATAGTGTTCATGGGACTCATTAACAAGAACTTTCAGCCAAACATCAATCACTTTGTGGTGTTTTTGAATGATGACATCTTGATTTTCGCGTCGTTTAAGGAGGAGTATGCCTCTCATATATAGGTAGTTTTGGATACACTCAGAGAGAACCAGCTTTATGGTAAGCTCTTGGAGTTCCTATTCTGGATACGTGAGGACCATTTTATATGACATGTTATCTCGAAGGATGATTTTATACTGGATCCATTGAAGATAGAGGATGTACTTTCTTGGGAGCCACCCAGCAGTTTGACTATGGTGCAGAGTTTCCTGGGGATAGCTGAATACTACAAGAGTTTCGTGTCAAGATTATCAATAGTTGTGTCACCCTTGTTAGTATTGATGATGAAGGGAAATCCATTTGTATGGATGAAGAGATTCCAGGAGTGTTTTCAAGAGATGAGGAAGAGAATGGAGAGTGCCCCCATATTGAGGCTATCAGAAAAAGGCATTGGGTATCTAGTATATTGTGACACATCAGGGAATAGACATGGGTGCGTCTAGATATAGGAGCGATAAGTGAACTCTTATGGCTCACGAAAGATGAGGCAACATTAGTAGAACAACGCTCCAATGTCATGGAGTTAGCAGTAGTGGTCTTCATCTTAAAGATGTGGTGACATTACTTGATAGGAGAACGTTTTATAGACTACTCTGATCGTAAGAGACTCATGCATATCAAGTAATAGAAAGACCTGAACCGGACACATCACCGATGGCTATAGTACTATAGGACAATGACTTTGAGATACTCTATCCATCTGCGCAGGGGAACATGGAAGCTGATGCACTCGACAAGATGTATGGTCTACACTTGCTGAGTGAGGAAATAGTGCACTTAGCTGTGATACAAATATCCTTTGTGGATATATGTGGAGAAACATATATAATCTATGATAGTCACAACCCCAATCCATTCCCATGTTTGGGAGGCACAACTCAAGGAAATTTCCTATGAGGGATGCCATTATCATATATCCACATGGCATTAACCTGATGGATTTTATGAATGCGGGGAGCACATCATCCTATTCTGAGGATGTATCATTCTACCGGTGGTGATATGGGAGGAGGTGTTGAGGGAGTACCATACGTCCCCTTTAGAGTTACATCCTGGGGTGGTGATGATGAACCAGGACCACTTGCATTAGCACTGTTGTCCATGGATGAAGAATGAAGTGGCATAGATTTTTTCTCAATGCCTCAATTGTCACCAAGTGAAGGTCGAGAATCAGTTTCTAGCTGTCTTAGGACAGCCACTAGAGGTGATAGAGTGTATATAGGATGGTATTTCCATGTACCTTGTGATAGGGAATCCACATACGTCCATGGGAAATGATTTTTAATGGGTGATCGTTGACAGACTCACCCTGTCAGCCAACTTCATACCTATTCAAGAGAAGGGATCTATAGAGGGGTTGGGATACCTCTACCTACAGGTGATTTTTCAACTTCTTATTGTGCCCTTAACGATCATATATGACTCTGATGCTTGTTTTACATCCCAACTGTGGATGTCATTACTGGAGGAATTCCGGACTCATAAACATTTGATCACCGCCATTCATCCACAGACAAATGGTCAGACAGAGTGGACCATTCTGATGCTGGAGGACATTCTTTTTGCATGCGTCCTAGATTTAGCCATGGTAACCACTTATCACCGATGTTTATTGGACCATTTCTGATTCATCGATGGATTGGTGAGTTTTCACACATCTTGTCAATTACACCGTAGATGTAGAGGGTTCAAGGATTCTTCCATACATCCAAGCTGAGGAGATACAAACATGATCCAAATCACATCATAGACCCAAATGAGCCAGACATTCAAAATGGGGCGTCATTTACAGAGGTTCCAGTAGAGATTGAGGATTGACATGACCGACTACTACGTGGGAAATCGATACCTCAGGTCCACATTCTTTGGAAGCATAGGAACATCCAAAGGAGCACATGAGAGTGTGAGGCTTAGATTTGTGCTCATTACACCCATTTGTTTCATTAGTCTATAGTGTTCCTTTTGGGAACAAAAATCAATAAGGTGATGAGAATTTAAAGACATGGGTTTTTTCATAATTTTTTTAATTAATGGAATTATTATAAGTCTGCAAAAATTGAAGAAATGTGATTCTGAGGCCTGGTGGGCCCAATGTAAATTTACCAAAATTTTTATATTACTTTCAATAAATGTGTGAGCATAATTTTCTATCTTTTGAACTAGTGCATGGATTAAAAATCAGAGGGAACCGTCGAATCTGCAGTGCTAGGACTCATCATGGGGGGCTTCAATTTGACCACAATAGATTTTTACAAAAAATTTTGTTTTGGGAATTTTTAAAATAATAATAAAAAACATTGTTAATTTTATTTTATATTTATTTTTTTATATCCTCCAACAGACAAGTGGAGTGTGGGGCCAGCAATGTGTTAAGACATTAAATGGCTTGAAAATTCAATCTAAGTAACAAAAAATGTGGGGGAATTAGGAAACATCCAAATTAATGAGCCACCATTAAATACCAATGTTATTACTTAAAAACCTTGTATCGTATTTGTATGGATATTTGGGAGAGATATCGACATGATTTCTACAAGCAAGGAAGTGCTGAAAAATTTCTGAGATACCAATCCCTTGGAGGATGGAGCTGGTTCTGGCGAGCAGTGACGAGAAACCACGAATCCCCGAACTAAATATCAATGTTCAACCGGAATCATGGGTAGCTTATTTCGGTGAATACGAACAACGAGACTTCCTAAATTCTAATCCCTCCCCAACGATTCATTGTAGGGGTTTTATTCATGTATATTTCAAGTGAATATCTTGAACCATTTAATCCTCCCTCTTGATTACTAGCTAACACGAATGGCCCATGCCTAATGAACCCATCCCGAACCCTATGCTACATTGCTACCCTTTCTCCCTCTGTGGTAGTCCACTAGTGTGACAGTACTAACCGGCTATGAATGAGGCAGTGCCCCAATGAACACCACAAGAGGTGGCCGTGACTCTAACCTGTAGAGGTCGACGAAGAGACTGGTACCGGTCAGCCGTAGATGAGGTGTGGCACACCATCCCACACCACTAGTGAGAAAGGGGGCACAGATCGTTAGTTGCAGCTATCAGAGAAGGTCACCCTCACATTGGACGACTGATAAAGGGATGGCGGTGCGACCAGCATGCCACCGGCGAGCATAGGGTCGTGGCTTAGGTAGAACACGCACCTACCCAGATAGTTCCATGGAGACGGTGCGACGCCCATGGGGAGTCTCTGATTCACAAAACTAAATAGACTCTTGGTCGTTTGTGATACTGAGGGAAAACACCCCCCCCCCAACATCATATGCAGCTCGGGGGGACAGCAAACCGCCCCCATTGCGGGCCGCGCCTCACACGGATGAGCCTCGTTTCTAGAGGGCCACCGTCCAACGAGTTTCCCCCTTACGGTCCACACTTTTCGGGCTACCCCCTATCATGTCGGGCCCAACCTCATCCCAACCCAGACTGGGTTGGGCTTGGTCTATCTAACCGGGTCGGACCGGACTGAGGTCCAACCAGACCCAGAAGTACTGAAAGGTAAATTACATAAAATTTGGGAATCCGTTAAATGAACCATCTGTGGTGTTGGTATCTTATGATCAATAAGGATGGTATACACCACATGAGATTCGTTGATTGTTGGAGTACATCCAGGTTGGATTGAACTCGAATCCAACCGGGCCCTAAGAACATAAACGCTTATAACTCACAGACCGGGCATCCGATTAACATAAGGTCTGACATGTTGGAGCCCTTACGAAATGGATGTCCATTGGGTTAATAATTTTTGGGTATTAGTGGCAGTAGATGTATTACTGATATCATGAGGTGAAAATTCTACAGAACTCGAGCGCACCAGGTTCAAGGAATCCTATGGCTGGCTGTAACAGGAAGAAAGAAAATCAATCTTTCATGGGTCAACATCTATCGATCCATAGTTGGTCACCTCTCAGAAATCCACTATGGGCCAACACATAGAAATCATGTGTGGGTTAGATCCTCTTTGGTTCAGCACTCAGCGATCCAATCTGGGTCACTGCATACTGTTCCTATGTGGGTCCGATCTTTTTTGGGTCAGCATGGGTAAGTTACCTATAAATACTATGTGGGTTAAAAGTAGTGATACCTAATAAAATTATATGATATATACTTATTAATAAACATCTAAACTATTTTTATAATGTAATAAATTATTGTGAGCTAAGTAACTTATATCATCGTGGTGTGACATGTGTGGTAATTCTACCTATGAGGTGTTACTAGTGTAGCACTTCTACCATTGTGGTGTTATTATCATGGTGTTATTGGTGTGGTACTCTTACCATTATGGTGTTACCTATGTGGAAAATGTACCATAGTTGAATTACATTTGTGGAACATATATATTTGTGGTGTTAGTTGTTTGGTACTTCTACTATCGTTGTGTTGTGTTCATGGTGTTGCTAGTGTGGTACATTGTCCTTTGTGGTGTAAACTATGTGGTATTCTTCCATCATGTATGAGATGAGTATGTCTTGATAAAAAATGTATATGTATTGGAATATACCTATGTATTGTTGATATCTATTGCTTCATGCTTTGAGATTTCGTTTTTGCTTTTTGGTATTTTCTTTGTGGAACTCTAGGAGACCTACGGGGGGTCTCGAGGTCCCTTCTGAGTATTGTTATACTCACCCCTACATGGGATACGCCCACACCTTGTTTTTTATTCTATAGATGGAATCTAACATTGATGGAGGTTGAGGGAGCCAGGACTGGACTGTACAAAGTGGTGGTTTATTTGACGTGATGTGATGAAAGTACTACAGTTCATGAGTGGTACCTACCCTTCATGTAAGAGCCTAGGTGGATGATCCAGGAGCAATTTTGTACTTTTCAGTTGTATTTTTACATTTCAGTTTTACTTGTAAATTCATTTGTGCTTGTATTCTGTACCCTTTACTTTATGTACACTTTTACTAGAGTAGTTTACATCATGGTTGCTTCTTATTGTGTTCTTAGATTATGTTTCTATATATGTTAAAAAGAAAATTCCTTCCCATTATTGGGATATTCCTTTCTAAAACTAGTCGCTAGCCCCTGTCCTATGGCATGAGGGTTTGGGGTACTCACAGAATGGGTCCTGACACACCTGTGGTGACATATTTATTACAACATATTACTATTTATTACTATTTATTACTATTTATTACTAAAAAATTCTAGTTATGACAATTTATTACTAATTATTCTTCATTATGACTATTTATTAATAATTACCACTATTTATAACTAATTATTACTAATTACCACTATTTATTTCCAATTACTTATAATTAGCTCTATTTATTATTTATTATTACTACATACCACTAATTATTACTAATTATTACTAATTACTGATAGTTATTAATATTTATTACTATTTACTACTATTAATTTCTAATTATTTCTAATTATTACTATATATTGGTAATTATTCGTAATACATTATAATTATTGCTAAATATTAGTAGTAATTACAATTTTTTACAAATTCTTACCAATTATCACAAATTATTATTAATTACCACTAATTATTACAAAATATATATAGTTTTTATAATTACCACTAATTATTACCAATTACAGCTAATTATTACTAATTATTAATAATTATTAATAATTATTATGAATTATTACAAATTATTACTATATATTACTATATATTACTAATTACATCTATATATTACTAATTATTCATTTTCATTACTAATTATTACTAATTACTGTGATTTATTACTATTTTCTACTATTCATTACTAATTAATATTATTTATTACAAATTATTTACAATTATTCCTAATTATTATTAATTATAATTAATCGGTACAAATTATTTTTAGTCATTAATATTTATTAGTTTTTATTACTATTTATTACTATTTAATGTTTTTTACTATTATTTATTACTAATTATTAATATTTATTTCTATTTATTTACATTTATTACTATTTATTAGAAATTATTATCAATTATTACTGTTTATTACTAATTTTTATTTAATATTAGAAACTAGTACTATTTATTATTAATTATTACTTTACAATTTATTTCTCACTATTTATTACAAATTTTTATTAATTTCATGTAATTACAGTTAATAGCCATTAGTTATCGCTAAATATTATAATTTATTACAATTTATTGTAATCTTTAATATTTATTTCTTATAATAACTAATTGTTACTAAATAATAATTAATATTATTGATTTATACCAATTTATTCTAATTCATTCGAATTAATTCTAATTACTACTAATTACTACTAATTAATACTAACTACACATCATTATTTTTAATTAATGATAATTAATCAAAATTATTAGAAATTAATACTATTTAGTATTAAATAATATCATTACATCTTAATGAAACTTCTATTGTCTACACTTAAAAAATAAACCAATCTAATTCTAATTTAATTTAATTACCACTAATTGATAATAATAATTATTAATATAAAAAAATTAATTAACCAATGAAATAAATGAAATAAATAAATAACTTAAAAAAGAATCATTCATTGGATCGAAATCCTAAAAATTTGTGTGCTGTAAAATTTACATGTTTGAAAAAACTAAAGAGATAACTATGAGAGGAGAGAAGGAGAGGGGATTTGAGTGAATTTTGAAATTGGAAAAAATCAAATTGGGTAATATATATGTTAGATCATTTGAGATAGATTTATTCCCGTAAAATATAGTTAGGGGTTGATTTCTTGAGGTGGCAGTAAAAAGTATTATTTCTAACAGGTCCCATCACAAATATTATCCTACGGATACAATATTATTGATGTAACCCGTCGAAAAGGGATCATTGATTTTAAATTGAGGCCATGGTAAAAGATAGTATCTACGACCAGACATGACTCCAATACTATAAAAACTACATATTTTTCCAACAAGGGGTTACTCCCAATCCCAAATACTCTTCCGTCGCTAATGAGTATATGGTGTGCATAACATACTTGCGATAAACTATTGAAATTACATCTTATTTATGGAATATTTGTTACTGCTCAAAATTCATGTCAAAATAGTTCATTTTTTGGAGCAGAATCGTTGCCAAAGGCATTAATCCAAAATAATATATTGATTATAGTGAAACCATTACCCTTTTTTCTATTCATGAATCAATATTAATCTTATCTGAGTTGATCTGCCATATTAATTTCTTACAATTTCAAATGGATGTTAAATTTTTTTAAATATGTTTTTATTTTAGAAGTATTTTTTGTTGAACAAATCCTAAATTTTGAGATCCCATTTTGATGAAAACTAATGGATTATATTGTTTAATATATTCCCCATGAGCATGTTATGAATGATTAACCTTCATTCATTTTCCAAATGATTTTAAATTGAAAATCAGCTTAAAAATTATTTGAAAATAATATTTCAAATGATATTTTAATCAATCAAATATCCATCAATGAAGATATTTTTTCACCAACATATGAATCTATTTTTATTTACTTTACAAATATTAAGAGAAAAGAATTTGAAATGTCTGTTATAGGTGAGTTAAAATTAATTTATCGTGTTCAAATATCTAAAAACCCAAATGAAACTATTCTAAGGAACATAAAAATAATAAAAATATTTTTAAATATTGTATTATCGATTAATCATATGAAATTTTTATACTTATAATTATATATTGTAATCTAACATTTAATGCTGATTGTGAACCCTTTGATGTATGATTTAGAGATATATGACTGGTAGTCAACATTACCTTATTGAAATCTTGATCAACATTATGTTCACTGTTTGTTTTTATTATCATTTAGTAGCCAATACCATAAATCTCATTTAAAATTTCAAAAAATGTTTTTTAAAAATTTCCAAAAATCATGATTAATTTTATCATAAAGGATACCAATTTATCCTTTTTAGTCATTCCTATGCAGATTTTGGATAAAGTAATCCGCAAGGGAAATGTACCAGTGGTCTTGGTCACCTTATTGGACATTCAGTAATCTATTGGGGGTGATAAATTAAATAATGTAGTATAAATTTGTACTTTTGATGTGAAATATTACAATTCACATTGTTATAAACCTCATTCATACACAATATTGTTTTATTATAATATTAAATAAGGTATTGTGATCATGAATAAGGGGGAGAAAATAAATGTTATAATGTTTTTTAATGATAACAGTAACTTATGGTGTTTCAAACCTTTTATTATTTTTTATTTACTTATTGTGTTATGAATTTATTCTACAAAATAAATCTGTCCAATAGATGACATGGTCTTGATTTTTATTATGAAGGAGATCATCACAATAGCTTCAACATCGACCAAGATAATTCATCAAGATAGTGTTGAGGATTACTATAACTGTAGTTGGTGACCACGCTATCTGAGGTGGGTAGTTTTATTTTTTAAATCACTCATGTGATTTAAACAATACATATGAAGGAATGTTTCAAGACATGGGGTCAGGTAAATAAACCAATGTAATAAGAAGGATGGAATAATAGCTATTGCAATGACCATGGAGTATTAGATGAGTTCACATAAAAAAAATATTTTAAAATAATTAAATGGACATAGTTCTCAGTGTTTTGAGGTAAAGTTAGTTAAAATTTTACGAAAATATGATTTTCTAATCAATTTTAGTGATTATTATGGTGAATAAGATAAAGTAATTATTTCATCAATGATGTATTTTAAAGAATTTACAACATCTCTTTAAATCCATATATCAACCCTTGAGTCCCTTAGCTCCTACAAGGGATATAGATATAAATCCAAGGATTCTTGAGTCTCATCATAAAACCTCTATGAAAAAAACTCCATTCCTAATGAATCCATAATTTTATTTAATAAGTTATCTTTATGCAATCCAAATATCAATAAGAAATTAGGTCTTTTAAAACATCAAACAAATTTATAGTCTCATATTTCACTTTGATCCCTTATTTATCCCTTATTTTTTTAATACAACGTCTTCTACCTTATATATATCTCTCTGTCTTTATTCATCATAATATTCAAATTTTCCTACATATAAGTAATTATTTTATAAATTCTTTAAAAAACAAATATATTTTTCATTTTTATCTATATTTTCTCACCACTATTATATTGAGGGATAATAGATTTTTTTTCTGTTAAAAAAAGGATCCCCATTTTTGTTCACAGTTTTTATTAGAACAACGAAATTTTTGTTGTTAATAATTGATTATTATTTTCGCCATAAAGAAATTTATATAATATAACCCTCTCAAGACATTTTTAATTGAAAAGACATTGATCCTCATTAATGGGATATTTAAAAACTCATATATCACTACCTAACATGTTCATTTCAATAATTATTTTCATATAAACTTAATGTTATTATTATTGATCTCTCATATTTGTTTTACTGTTTTAAAATTATATTTTTTTATGTTACTCATATAAATCTTATAGTGACATTTTAAAATTAGTTTTAATTGAAATTCCCCCCATCATGTATGAGAGAGAAAATATTTTAAATTAATTTATATTGAATATCATTGTTTTAAACCCAAAAAAGTGTTCCTCTATGATTAATTGTTTCATTTTTATGATAATGGTGTTATTTTGAGCTGAATAGTAAAAATTGGCCATTTTTGGATTTTTAACAATTTTAAATTATTTCTGTAGTTTGGACATAACATTATCTACACTGAGCCAAATTGAAAAATTCATTCTTTTCCAGATGCTACACATCCAAGGCTTCATTTACTATTTTTTGACTAAAAGCTGAATCGGCCATATGGAAGCTAAAAAGATGCTCACAAATGGGATACAAAAAACTGTTTTTAGTTCTGCCTAGTTTTCATGTGAGATCCATAACTCATCCATGGTGTGCCCAAATATTGTTAAATTCGGTGGGTGGAAGTGCAAGGGGTTTTGGAGGATCTTTTATGAAGGAATAAACGAGTGAATTGGCCGTTTATGGGGTCATTAAATCAGCCTAATACAGAGGATTTCGATTTGGAGATTATGACAGAACATAATAAATGCTCAGAGAAAACAGCCATAACTCTTGGAATACGTTTCTAAATCCTCTAAGATTTTGAGGGGACACGGCCAAGGGAATAATGAACAACATTCAAGAAGGTCTCAATGTGTGAATATGTAATTTAAAGGGTCTACATCACTGTCACGACCCGTCCTCGGGGCCCGTGCCGTGACTACCCCAAGCCCGCCTTCCATAGGCCAGGGGCTGGCGACTAGCACCAAGGCGTGAAATCCCAGTAAACAGGGAAGGCATTGCCTTTATAAGTAACAGCCACACAGAGTCAGCAAGCGGAAAGTAAAGTGCAGAAAAGAAAAGGGGCCGGAAATACAAGCCCAACTGTAAAGTACAACTGAAAAGTAAAGTACAGCAACTGAAGAAAAGACGGAGGCCTCGTGTCGTCCACTAGCAATCCCACCTGAAGGGTGGGTACAGATAGCCTCCCGGCTCCTCGGGTCCCACGTCCGCTCCGAGCACGTCCCGACCAGTGGTCCACCTCCAGGTACCGTCCTGCTCCACGCCCCAACCGTGATCAGCGCTGTCCGTCGTCTGCAACCAACACAACAAGGTGCGGGCATAGCCCGTGCAGGGGTGAGTACAACTACTCAGTAAGGACCCCGAGACCCCCGAAGGTCTCCCGAAATCCACAAAGGATATAGCACAAAAGAAAGATGCAATCACGAAGTAACATCTGACCCGACTTAGGTATATGCCCATACATATACCTAAGTCCCCAATTCTAGCTCTGCTCACGAGCTCAAGAACAACTCAATCCACAAAGGAAAGCAAGACTCAAATCCACAAGGAGAGTAAACAGTAAATCCACAAAGGATAGTTCAACACAATCCACAAAGGAGAGTAAATAGTAAATCCACATAGGATAGTTCAACACAATCCACAAAGGAGAGTGACATAAGGTTCAGCTCAACCAGGTATACTTTTTCAGATGACGTCAAAGACGATCACTGATCCGTCTAAGTCGTCGGACCCACGAAGGATCGATAGGTACTAACCCCCGCAGAAGACCCACACAGGATCGGGCTCACACAGAACCTGTAGGCAGTGGCTCACACAGAACCGGTAGGCAGTGGCTCACATAGAACCGGTAGTAGGACCCACACAGGATCGGCACTGATCCGCGTAGGATCGCTGAGTGCAGTAGTCGACGCAGTCCACTAAGGATCTCTGCACAGTCGTCGCCGCAGTCCACGAAGGATCTCTTCTCTGCCGTCGTCGCAGTCCACGGAGAATCTCTGCTCTGCCGTCGTCGCAGTCCATGGAGGATCTCTGCTCTGCCGTCGTCGCAGTCCACGGAGGATCTCTGCTCTTCCGTCGTCGCAGTCCACGGAGGATCTCTGCTCTGTCGTCGAGGTCACAGCCAGCGCTAGGGTTCCCGCACAAAGCGAGCTCGTTTAGGAGGGTCCGCTCCACGAGCCGAGAGGCTGATACATCAACTGACACGTAGTCCGAAGTTGATGTATCCAAAAGTTCCGTATCGACAACAGGATCTCAACGCGACAGACGGCGCGTCAATCGGACGCCCGGTCTGAGAGTTATTGGCATTTTCGTCCCAGGGGCCCGGTTGGTTTTTAGGGAAAAACCAACCCGACCGTACTCCGCCTGTATCCGATCCTCGGGCGGATTATGCCAAAAGTTCCGTCTCACTTAGAGGAAACTACCACAGCTGACGGTACGTCGATCGGACGTCCGTAGCTCAAGTTATGAGCGTTTCCGCTCCGAGGGCCCGGTTGGCTTCGTGTACGAACCAACCCGGCCGAACCCAAAGTTTTCCGAAACCTTGAGTATAATATACCGAAACGACCGTCTCGATCCAAGGATCGCGTAGCCGCTGACGGTTCGTCAATCGGAGGTCCCAGGCCCAAGATATGGGCGAAAGACCGTAGAGGGCCCGAAACGGGGGTACTGGGCCCGGGGCGACCCGGCCCGAACACCCCCTGGGGTCGGCCGAACCGGGTCGGCCCGAACCGGGTCGGCCCGACCCGGCCCGACCCGGCTCGGCCGGGTCCGGTCCGGCCTGGGCGCGGCCCGGCCGACCGGACCGGCCGGCTCGGCCTCGGCCGCGCGGCCGAACTGCCGCCGCCGCGGGGTTGAACCCGCGGCTTGAGAGAAACCGCGGCCCCGCGGGGGGCCGCCTGTCACGCGGACGCGGCCGGGCCGCCGCGTCCGTCCCGGTTCCGCGCGGCCACGGAACCGGCTGCCGCCGCCGCCGCGGCTTCAGCCGCCGCGGCTTCAGCCGCGGCGGATGATTTCCACGGCGGCGCGCCTGGCGCCGCCGCCTCCGGTCGCCGGCGCCGCCGCGTCGGCGACCCGCGCCGCCGCCGCCTTCCGCGGGCCGCCGGAGATGCTCCGGTGGCCCGATTTCTTTCCCGTCTGCGCCGATGCTCCTCCCGGGGGACGATCTTCACTGCGGAGCCAACAAATTTCCCTTGCCGCACGGTTCGTCGTCGTCCGCCAAATCCGCGCAAAAAGAGAAGATCGGCGGAGGGTTGTCGGGTCTTGTTCGTTAGACCCGCACCCTCCGCGTTAGTCATAAACGTCACCGGGAGGGAAAATCAACAACAATTTTAATTAAATTAAAATTGTCGGAGATTAAGTTCTTTACTTAAAAAGAATAAACACGGGAAAAAGATAAAACAATCCAGCATCCCTTACCTTATCGTCGTCGTCGGACGAGAGGTCGTCGCGGAATCGCTCGTCGCGGAGGAAGGAGATCGTCGCGTCGTCGCGGTATCCGGCGTCGCGTCGCCAATCTCCGGATCAAGATCAAACGGATTTAATTAGTTTAAATCCGTTGATATTGAAATTAAAAAGGGAGAAGAAAAGATCTGATTCTCACCTTAGTTGCCGAACGAGGATCGGCCGCGGAAGAAGAGGCGTCGCCGAAGAACGTCGCGGGTAGATCTCGTCGACGTCGCAGATCTTGGTGTGCGTCGTCGAATTCCGGTCGCCGGCGTTCTTCGCGTTCTTCGCGTTCTTCGCGTTCTTCGCGTTCTTCGCGTTCTTCGCGGAGAGGGTGGAGGAACGAAGATTCTTTCAAATCCTTTCCAAGGATTTTTGGGTTGGTCTTATTTTATAAACATGCCAACACACGAAACCGGTTAAGAAACGATCCATCAATTCGTTGAATTAATTCAACGAAAGAAACGACCCATTTAATTCACGAAGAAACAGTCCATTTAATTCACGAAATAAACCGCCCAATTAAATGGTCTGTTAAGAATTAAAGAAAACGCGTCGGTTGACTTTTCAGTTACTTTGACGGGTTTTCGCGGGTGCGTTACTTAGCGAAAGAAACGGCGGGGCTCGTGCGGGTCCCACCGCACAAATATCCTACCAAGGGGGTAGGATATTTCTAGATAGTATCCTATCCAGTTCAACTCAGTTCAAGCCGCCTTTAAGTGACTTTATGTGGCTTCCAAGCAGTTTAAGTGAAATAAAATAAAGTTGTCGCACAAACTTTATTTTTATTTCTGACTTAAAGCCGCAAAATCTAAAAACCACGTCTATGCAAACGCAACTCCGGAAGAGGCGTTTCTAAGCAAATACCGGCGCTGCGATTTCATCGGTGCCCTCAGAATTTGATTCCGGGCACCGGTTCAAAAGATAGAAAAACCCGCTCGTCCGTTCACTGAACGTACCCGAGCCAAACTTCGGAAATTGATTCCGGGCACACCGGGCCTCGGAATCAGGTGCCGTCTGAAGCTGCGCTCTTGTAAAATTCCAAAGAAAATTAAGAAAAAAAAAATTTCCTTGAAATTTGCGGGTCTTTACATTACTCCCACCTCAGGGCTTTACGTCCCCGTAAAGATACATCAAAAACTAGGGGAACAAATGGGGGTACTGAGCACGCATCTGAGCCTCCCGCTCCCAAGTGCTCTCCTGGAGGTTCCCGTGCTGCCATCTGACACGCACAAGAGGAATCGACCGCCCACGTAGGACCCGCTCCTGTCGATCCTCGATCTCCACTGGAACCTCCGCAAAAGTCGCCCCATCGTCCACGTCCAGCTCCCCAAAGTCGATGATGTGTGTCGGGTCGTGCACGTATCTCCTCAGCTGAGACACGTGGAAGACGTCGTGCACCCGGTGCAACTGAGGTGGTAGAGCCAGGCGATAAGCCACCTCTCCTATCCTGCTGAGGACCTGGAAAGGCCCGATGAAGCGTGGAGACAACTTGTCGCCTCGGCCAAATCTCCGTAATCCACGTCGAGGTGAGACACGCAAAAAGACGTGGTCGCCATCCTCGAACTCTAGTGGCCTCCGCCTCCTGTCAGCATATGACTTCTGCCGGCTCTGAGCTGTCCTCATCCTCTCCTGGATGACCTGGACCTTCTCTGTCGTGGCTCGGACCATCTCTGGTCCCACGAGTGCTGACTCCCCAGGGTCTGTCCAGCACAACGGTGATCTGCAGGGCCTGCCGTACAACGCCTCGTATGGTGCCATCCCGATGGTGGAGTGGTAGCTGTTGTTGTACGCGAACTCCACCAAGGGTAGGTGGTCCTCCCAGCTGCGACCAAGGTCGAGAACACATGCACGGAGCATGTCCTCGAGTGTCTGTATGGTCCTCTCCGTCTGACCATCCGTCTGAGGGTGGAAGGCTGTGCTCAGATGGAGCCGCGTCCCGAACGCCTCCTGCAACCCCTTCCAGAGCCGGGAAGTGAAACGAGCATCTCGATCGGGGACGATAGACGATGGCACACCGTGAAGCCGTACGATCTCCTGGACGTAAAGACGTCCCAAGCTCTCTACTGAGCCCTGCTCTCTGATGGGTAAGAAGTGTGCCGACTTGGTGAGTCGGTCGACAATCACCCAAATGGAGTCGTGACCTCTGGAAGTGCGTGGAAGTCCAGTCACGAAGTCCATAGATATGCCGTCCCACTTCCACTCCGGGACCTCCAAGGGCTGTACCAAGCCTGCTGGTACCTGGTGCTCTGCCTTCACCTGCTGGCAGGTGAGGCATCGTGAAACGAACTCTGCCACAGCTTTCTTCAAGCCCGGCCACCAGTGCTGTCGTCTGAGATCCTGGTACATCTTCACCACTCCGGGATGTACCGCCAAGGGAGAAGTGTGAAACTCTCTCAGCACCTCCTCTCGTAAAGCAACTGGTACGAAGGTACGCCCCCTGAAAAGGATGTCGTGCTCTGCTCCAAGGGAGAAACCATCAGGCGCCTGACCTGAGGATATCAGTGCACGCCGGGTCTCACAGTCAGCGTCCCCACGCTGAGCCTCTCTGACCCGCTGTAGAAGTGGAGGAGAGACTGTGAGAGACTGAAGAAAGGCTGCTCCATCTCTATCCACGGAGGATATCTGCAAGGAGGCTAGCTGCTCCGTCGCCTCCTCAAGCAGCTGAATGCCCGTCCTCCTGCTGAGGGCATCGGCTACCACGTTCCCCTTCCCAGGAGTATAGACTATCTCAAAGTCATAGTCCTGGAGGAACTCAAGCCATCTCCGCTGTCTCAGGTTCAGGTCCTTCTGAGAGAAGATATACCTGAGACTCTGGTGGTCATAAAAGACAGTGAAGCGCTCGCCCATCAGATAGTGCCGCCAAGTCTTCAGAGCGAAGACCACTGCTGCTAACTCCAGGTCATGAGTGGCGTAGTTCTGCTCATGCGGCCTCAACTGACGTGATCCGTAGGCGATCACGGCCCGCTCCTGCATCAGGACGCACCCGAGTCCAGTCCCTGATGCATCGCAGTAAACTACGTACCCAACTCCCTCCTCAGGCAACCTCAAGATAGGTGCGCTGGTCAATCTCTGTCTCAGCTCCTGGAAGCTCTGCTGACATCTGTCTGACCACACAAAGGGTTTCCCCTTCTTCGTCAAGGCTGAGAGTGGTGCTGCAACTCTGGAGAAGTCTGGCACGAATCTCCGATAATATCCCGCTAGGCCCAAGAAGCTCCGCACCTCTGTCCCGCTCCTGGGTGGCTCCCAAGCTAGCACTGCCTCGATCTTCGCGGGATCCACCGCAACTCCCGCCTCAGAAATGACGTGCCCCAAGAAATGGACCTCACGTAACCAGAACTGGCATTTTGAGAGCTTGCCATAAAGCTGGTGCTCTCGGAGTGTGTCTAGCAAAACTCGCAGGTGGTATGCATGCTCCTCCTCAGTCGTCGAGTATACCAAAATGTCGTCAATGAAGACAACGACAAATCGGTCGAGGTATGGCTGGAAGATCCTGTTCATGAGGCTCATGAACACTGCTGGAGCATTGGTTACGCCGAATGGCATAACCAAGAACTCATAATGGCCATACCGACACCTGAAGGCCGTCTTCTGTACGTCCTCGTCTCGAACTCTGAGCTGATGATAGCCTGACCGGAGGTCTATCTTCGAGAACCACCGCGCTCCCTTGAGCTGATCGAAGAGGTCATCAATCCGTGGCAGCGGATACTTGTTCCTCACTGTCACCTGGTTCAGGCGACGATAGTCGACACATAGTCGCAAGCTCCCGTCCGCCTTCTTGGCGAACAAAATCGGGGAAGCCCAGGGTGAAACACTGGGTCGGATAAACCCCTTGCTCTGCAAGTCCTCCAACTGTACCCGCAGCTCTCGAAGCTCGGCGGGGGCCATCCGATATGCTGGAGTAGATATCGGGGCTGTCCCGGGGTACAAGTCGATGTAAAAGTCTACCTCTCTACGAGGAGGTAGCCCTGGAACGTCGTCGGGAAAGACGTCCACGTACTGGTCCACCACTGCAGGAAAAGCCGGACTCCGCACATCCACTGCTCCTAGGATGAGGCTAGCCAACTGATGAGAGATGGGCTGCACTCTCCTCCGCGGAAGTCCATCCTGTGCTGCAAAGGTTCCCTTCTCGCCGGTGAAGGTAAACCTGCTCCCGTCGGTACGAACACATCGCACCTTGCGCCTAAAACAGTCGATCTGGGCATGAACCGTGGATAGCCAATCCATGCCCAAGATGACGTCGTAAGGCCTCGACGCCGCTACAAGGAGATCCCAGCCGAAGCTCTCGCCTCCTAGAGTAAGCTCACACTGCCGGCACCAGTGCGTAATCGTCGAGTCCGCTCCCGTAGGAGTCTCTAGCCGTAAGGATCGAGCCAACGGCTCAGTCGGAATCTCCGAGCTCCGAACAAGGGCAGAGGCTATGAAAGAGTGACTCGCTCCTGTGTCTATAAGTACTGCAGCAAGGGTGGAATAGACACAGATCGTACCTCGAATCATCTCTGGCATGTCGGGGTCGTAGGCCTCCACTGCCTGGAGCTGGGCCTGTCTCTGCCCGCCAGCTCCCTGTGGTCGAGGTGGCCCTCCTGGTGGTGGTGGGGGTAGAGCCTGGAAGCGTCGCCCACCACCCGCTGCTCGGCCAGCTCCTCTGCCTCGTCCGCCTCCTCCCTGCGGACCGCCACGGTCGACCCTCTGCCTCTGCCTGGGTGGCCCCTCCACCGTCTGCTGCTCCTCTGGTCGGCGAGTCGGGCAGTCACGAGCCATGTGACCCTGCCCGCCGCAAGAGTAGCACAGCCTGCCTCTCGAAAGGTTGGCACTCCGCTGTGTGCCCCGCACCGCTGAGCCGGTGTCCTGAGGCCGTCTGCGAGGGGGTCTGGTCTTCCTGGACCCGTGAGTCATCCGCCGGCTACCAGCTTCCGATGACTCAGCTACCTGCCGCCCTGCGCTAGGTCTCGCCGCTGAAGAAGGCTCTGCCAGGAAGCTCTCGATCAGGAGGGCTCGCTCCAGCACTCCCGCCTGGGTCGGAATGCTGAGGGAGATCAGCGACGCCCGAATCTCCTGTCGCAAGCCCTGCTCGAAGGTCCGGGCCCGGAAGAAGGGGTCCCGTACCATGTCGGTCGAGTAGCGAGATAGGTCCGTGAACCTCGCCGCGTACTGAGTGACCGTCATGCTGCCCTGGCGCAGCTGGAGAAGCTCCTGGATGCGCACCGCTCGGAGGGTGGCCGGGACGAACTCAGAGCGGAAGAGGCTCTCGAAGTCCGCCCAGAGCAAGGATGCCTCATCGTGAACCTGGAGCATCAGGCTCCACCATCGTCCTGCCGCCGCCTGCAGGAGGCTCGCTGCGAGAATCACCATGAGATCCGCTGGTGTCCTCACTAGCCTGAAGATCCGTACCACCGCCTCTAGCCAGTCCTCGGCGGCCTGGGGGTCCGCCTCACCGCGAAACCTGGGCGGTCGCTGGCTCTGAAACTCATGCAGTGCCCTGAGGCGACGTGCATCGTCAGCGTCTGGTACTGGAAGCATCGGTGGCTCGGCGGGTAAGGCTACCGCCGGTGCCACTGCTGGCAAAGGGCCCTGCACCGAGGCCTCGTCGCTCGGTGGGCTGCCGTCGCGCCCTACACTCGGAACCCTAGCTGGCAGTCGTCGCGGGGCCATCCTGAAAAGGAGAACAAGAGCACCACAGTCAGAACAGTATACCTGGTGAGCTGGCACAAGTAATCACAAGGAAAACTTGAGACTTTCATAAAGCAGATCAGTATACCCGGTGAGCTGACATAAGCAATCACAAAGAAAACTTGAAACATACACGCAATCAATGTTTTCATTCATTAAGTCGGAAATCAGGAGTCAGGGTCCTGGTGTACGGATACGTCGGCCGCCGCACCAACACTGGGCTCCCTGAACTGATAACCACACTCAATACACTAAACACTATTGCTTCACATAGAAAGAAAGGACGATCAGAGTCTGCGGTAGAACCGACCGCCTCTGATACCAATTTGTCACGACCCGTCCTCGGGGCCCGTGCCGTGACTACCCCAAGCCCGCCTTCCATAGGCCAGGGGCTGGCGACTAGCACCAAGGCGTGAAATCCCAGTAAACAGGGAAGGCATTGCCTTTATAAGTAACAGCCACACAGAGTCAGCAAGCGGAAAGTAAAGTGCAGAAAAGAAAAGGGGCCGGAAATACAAGCCCAACTGTAAAGTACAACTGAAAAGTAAAGTACAGCAACTGAAGAAAAGACGGAGGCCTCATGTCGTCCACTGGCAATCCCACCTGAAGGGTGGGTACAGATAGCCTCCCGGCTCCTCGGGTCCCACGTCCGCTCCGAGCACGTCCCGACCAGTGGTCCACCTCCAGGTACCGTCCTGCTCCACGCCCCAACCGTGATCAGCGCTGTCCGTCGTCTGCAACCAACACAACAAGGTGCGGGCATAGCCCGTGCAGGGGTGAGTACAACTACTCAGTAAGGACCCCGAGACCCCCGAAGGTCTCCCGAAATCCACAAAGGATATAGCACAAAAGAAAGATGCAATCACGAAGTAACATCTGACCCGACTTAGGTATATGCCCATACATATACCTAAGTCCCCAATTCTAGCTCTGCTCACGAGCTCAAGAACAACTCAATCCACAAAGGAAAGCAAGACTCAAATCCACAAGGAGAGTAAACAGTAAATCCACAAAGGATAGTTCAACACAATCCACAAAGGAGAGTAAATAGTAAATCCACATAGGATAGTTCAACATAATCCACAAAGGAGAGTGACATAAGGTTCAGCTCAACCAGGTATACTTTTTCAGATGACGTCAAAGACGATCACTGATCCGTCTAAGTCGTCGGACCCACGAAGGATCGATAGGTACTAACCCCCGCAGAAGACCCACACAGGATCGGGCTCACACAGAACCTGTAGGCAGTGGCTCACACAGAACCGGTAGGCAGTGGCTCACACAGAACCGGTAGTAGGACCCACACAGGATCGGCACTGATCCGCGTAGGATCGCTGAGTGCAGTAGTCGACGCAGTCCACTGAGGATCTCTGCACAGTCGTCGCCGCAGTCCACGAAGGATCTCTGCTCTGCCGTCGTCGCAGTCCACGGAGGATCTCTGCTCTGCCGTCGTCGCAGTCCACGGAGGATCTCTGCTCTGCCGTCGTCGCAGTCCACGGAGGATCTCTGCTCTGCCGTCGTCGCAGTCCACGGAGGATCTCTGCTCTGTCGTCGAGGTCACAGCCAGCGCTAGGGTTCCCGCACAAAGCGAGCTCGTTTAGGAGGGTCCGCTCCACGAGCCGAGAGGCTGATACATCAACTGACACGTAGTCCGAAGTTGATGTATCCAAAAGTTCCGTATCGACAACAGGATCTCAACGCGACAGACGGCGCGTCAATCGGACGCCCGGTCTGAGAGTTATTGGCATTTTCGTCCCAGGGGCCCGGTTGGTTTTTAGGGAAAAACCAACCCGACCGTACTCCGCCTGTATCCGATACTCGGGCGGAGTATGCCAAAAGTTCCGTCTCACTTAGAGGAAACTACCACAGCTGACGGTACGTCGATCGGACATCCGTAGCTCAAGTTATGAGCGTTTCCGCTCCGAGGGCCCGGTTGGCTTCGTGTACGAACCAACCCGGCCGAACCCAAAGTTTTCCGAAACCTTGAGTATAATATACCGAAACGACCGTCTCGATCCAAGGATCGCGTAGCCGCTGACGGTTCGTCAATCGGAGGTCCCAGGCCCAAGATATGGGCGAAAGACCGTAGAGGGCCCGAAACGGGGGTACTGGGCCCGGGGCGACCCGGCCCGAACCCCCCCTGGGGTCGGCCGAACCGGGTCGGCTCGAACCGGGTCGGCCCGACCCGGCCCGAACCGGCTCGGCCGGGTCCGGTCCGGCCTGGGCGCGGCCCGGCCGACCGGACCGGCCGGCTCGGCCTCGGCCGAGCGGCCGAACTGCCGCCGCCGCGGGGTTGAACCCGCGGCTTGAGAGAAACCGCGGCCCCGCGGGGGGCCGCCTGTCACGCGGACGCGGCCGGGCCGCCGCGTCCGTCCCGGTTCCGCGCGGCCGCGGAACCGGCTGCCGCCGCCGCCGCGGCTTCAGCCGCGGCGGAAGATTTCCACGGCGGCGCGCCTGGCGCCGCCGCCGCCTTCCGCGGGCCGCCGGAGATGCTCCGGTGGCCCGATTTCTTTCCCGTCTGCGCCGATGCTCCTCCCGGGGGACGATCTTCACTGCGGAGCCAACAAATTGCCCTTGCCGCACGGTTCGTCGTCGTCCGCCAAATCCGCGCAAAAAGAGAAGATCGGCGGAGGGTTGCCGGGTCTTGTTCGTTAGACCCGCACCCTCCGCGTTAGTCATAAACGTCACCGGGAGGGAAAATCAACAACAATTTTAATTAAATTAAAATTGTCGGAGATTAAGTTCTTTACTTAAAAAGAATAAACACGGGAAAATGATAAAACAATCCAGCATCCCTTACCTTATCGTCGTCGTCGGACGAGAGGTCGTCGCGGAATCGCTCGTCGCGGAGGAAGGAGATCGTCGCGTCGTCGCGGTATCCGGCGTCGCGTCGCCAATCTCCGGATCAAGATCAAACAGATTTAATTAGTTTAAATCCGTTGATATTGAAATTAAAAAGGGAGAAGAAAAGATCCGATTCTCACCTTAGTTGCCGAACGAGGATCGGCCGCGGAAGAAGAGGCGTCGCCGAAGAACGTCGCGGGTAGATCTCGTCGACGTCGCAGATCTTGGTGTGCGTCGTCGAATTCCGGTCGCCGGCGTTCTTCGCGTTCTTCGCGTTCTTCGCGTTCTTCGCGTTCTTCGCGTTCTTCGCGTTCTTCGCGGAGAGGGTGGAGGAACAAAGATTCTTTCAAATCCTTTCCAAGGATTTTTGGGTTGGTCTTATTTTATAAACATGCCAACACACGAAACCGGTTAAGAAACGATCCATCAATTCGTTGAATTAATTCAACGAAAGAAACGACCCATTTAATTCACGAAGAAACAGTCCATTTAATTCACGAAATAAACCGCCCAATTAAATGGTCTGTTAAGAATTAAAGAAAACGCGTCGGTTGACTTTTCAGTTACTTTGACGGGTTTTCGCGGGTGCGTTACTTAGCGAAAGAAACGGCGGGGCTCGTGCGGGTCCCACCGCACAAATATCCTACCAAGGGGGTAGGATATTTCTGGATAGTATCCTATCCAGTTCAACTCAGTTCAAGCCGCCTTTAAGTGACTTTAAGTGGCTTCCAAGCAGTTTAAGTGAAATAAAATAAAGTTGTCGCACAAACTTTATTTTTATTTCTGACTTAAAGCCGCAAAATCTAAAAACCACGTCTGTGCAAACGCAACTCCGGAAGAGGAGTTTCTAAGCAAATACCGGCGCTGCGATTTCATCGGTGCCCTCAGAATTCGATTCCGGGCACCGGTTCAAAAGATAGAAAAACCCGCTCGTCCGTTCACTGAAGGTACCCGAGCCAAACTTCGGAAATTGATTCCGGGCACACCGGGCCTCGGAATCAGGTGCCGTCTGAAGCTGCGCTCTTGTAAAATTCCAAAGAAAATTAAGAAAAAAAAATTTCCTTGAAATTTGCGGGTCTTTACAATCACGTCAGCATCTGGGGGACAAATTCTGGATATAAAAGGAGGAGAGCTCCACCCTCTCAAAGCATCCATTCTCCATCCCATTCCTTCCGGGACACCGAGAAGAAGATCTTTTCGGATTTATTTTTTATTTCTTTTCATTTTCATAGTTTTATAATGCCTTATTCTTCCCCATTCATCTCGATTACCCTTATCCTGGTGGCTTAATCTTTTGGAGTGATTGGGGAAGGGTTGGTTTTCTACATTGTAATGCCCGAGTTCTTGGACGCAATTGAATATCTTTCTTTCTTCTTCAAAGTTGTTTTCAATTTCTTATAGCGGATTTTATAATCAAGTGTGATCATTCTTTAATTTTAATTCCATTATTTAATTTTTCCTTGGTAAAATAATCATAATCTCCCTCCACTAATTTCAAGTTTATATACGATTGAATAAACCAGGAATTAGTGGTGAAGTACTCGACGATCGTCAGTACGTGTAAAAGGTGTAGTAAATGTTGTTGATTATTTGCGATTAAAAAAACCTGATCATGTATTTACCATTTCTATTAAGGATATTCAATACAAATATTTTACACATGGAAGGAGAGTTGACCGAACCATGATCTTGGTAAGGTTTTCACTCACAATAATATTTTCACCAACGAAGTGAGAGGAAACGATTTTGGAAATTCTCTTTAATCAACTAAGAAGAAGTGGTTTTAATTAAATTGAACAAGGATAGAATTATAATTAAGAAACCGACCCTGAACTAATCACCCTTTTAATTTCATAGTTTTTCAATCATTTGAATATCAAATTTCCTTTCACAACATTTGTACCCCCATTTTAAAGTGACAACCCGTTTTGTGTGCACTCCTCTTCGGGAGACATCCTAAGTCAACCAAATTAATACATTTTAACTTAGGAAATAATAGTTTTTCCACTCCCTATAACAGGCATGCGTCAATGTCATCTTGATATGTTACAAATTTACATTTGGTATAAAAAATTCTTTTTTAATCAACATAACCATTATTTCAAAAAAGTCATGTCTTTTCAATAGATTAACCAATTAAAATTTAATTTTTAAAATGTAATACATTTGGGATACCCATAATTACACTAATGGGGAATCTATATTCCATGCACCATATTTTTAGTGTTTAAATTATAATTATTGGATAAGTCATATGTCACCCATTATTATAACTATATGTTATCATTTATGGAAAATTATTATTCAAGGACATATTTGATCTATTGAAAAAGAAAAACAATGGACACCCGGTTATATTGTTTAAAGTTAATTTTATTGTAAATATATAAAATCATTTTATAATGGATTATCGAAAATCAATTTAATAATTAATCAACTTCAAAGAAGGAATATGAAATCAATAAATTAGTAGAAATTTAACATGAATGAAAAAATAAATAAAATGATATTAGAGATTATATGTATAGAAATGGCTTTCAATGTGATATTATGCATCCTAAAATATTTTTTAGAAATATTTTTTCATTATTTATTAACATATGCAATTATAGAGTTTTTCTTGGTGAGACTCTTAAAATATAAAATTATTTCATTAAAATACATCATGTCTTATCATGAAATTCATTGTAAAACCCCGAGATTTTATGAAAAATATTCTTTTTAATTTCATTAATGTCTTGTGTTATATGCTACACCAAAAGGAGCTTTCATAACACACATCTCTGACCTGGCTTGAATTATACGCAATCTAAACCTTTCACGATAGCGTGTGTTGTACGCAACACCAAGTTTCGCTAAACAACGATATTCTATTAAAATATTATTAAATCTAGCCGTTATGAATAGTAATAACCACTTTTTGAAATTTTTTAAATTTTATTTTTAAAAATAGACTTCATTTTTGGATTCGGAATATCGAAATTAGCTTACGGTGAAATTTTGGTAATTTTCTGATAACTTTCATATTTTGATGAATAGTGGAAATTACTAAATTTTAATTAAAAACAATTTTTTCAATCGAAATAATTAATAGTGATAAATTATTAATATTAGTGGTTTTAAAGTATATTTAGAAAATATTTTTAAAATTTAATACAATGATGGTCATTGGATATAATTTCACATTTATACCAGTTATAAACAAGTTTCAATCTTTTGATAGTTATTATCTCTTAAAAACACGCTATTTGATTTGATGACAGGAATTAATTTTTAAATTAGTTAATGTAACTGATATGTTTTGAATTTTGTAAAATAGACATCATTTTTGAGTTCATAATATCAAATATAGCTTAGGCCTAATTTTTGGTATTTTTCTGAAAACTTTCAATTTTTGATGAATAGTGAAACCACTAAGTGGTAGTTAAAAAAATGAATTGTTCATAAAACCTAATTTTACCACTTCTGTGAGTGGAATTTCAAAAATCCGAGAGACACGGTTGATTTCAGTAAGTAAAATGTTGTTCAATGAGATGAAAATAATTTTTTGGTGAATAGTAACTTTTTAATTTTATTTACCACGGTTAAAAGTAAATAGGGTAATTAAGGGTGGAAATGATATTATTATTACCCTTAAACATGTCCTAATTCTATTGGACAAGTGTAATTCGACCAAAAACAATATTAGGAATAAAATATGACCATTTAGGCCCACTTGGATTAGATTAGGACATTTATTATTAATTTATTTAAAGAAGGGTTAAAAGAGTTAAAATCAAAGTTCATTTACTAAAACATTTTTAATATAGGGTTATACATAAGATAATTTCGAATATAAATACTCATTAGAAAGATAAAAAGCTTTCCTACATAATGATGTTTTATTTATAATTTTTAGACATTAAATAAATTAATTTATTTATGACACAATGTTGATGCATTAATTACAATAATAGTGAATTTTTTTAATAATTGATAATATAAACACCCAAATAAATATAATTTGAGACTTTATAGTGTAAGAACACAAGAAGACACGGTAAAAGTAAAATTATTTAACTTAATGTTAAATCTAAATGATAAGGTTAAACTAGGAACCTAAACTTGTCTAAATTATATTGGATGTGAGGCTTTCGACCCATCCCCACCTTAGCCCCGAAATAAATCAATTTGGAGCTATTTGAAACCGAACTTGACTTTATAATAAAATAATATTTTTAGTTTTTCCAAAGGAGCCCCTCTCCTCCCTTATAAAAAGGCACCTCCTCCCTCTCTTCCTCACACCACATTGAGCCTTCAATCTCGCCCAACCCCTGCCAAATTCCCTTCTCCCCTTCCCTAGAAACATCCTATATGTTCTGGTCTTCCTCAAAGACCAATTTTAGTGCCCTAAAAGGAGATCTCAAAGAGGCGCTTCAAAGAAGTGGTAATTTCCGTTACCGATTCTTTCACCTTTATTTCTTCTTCCACTTCTTATTCTTAGTTTGTTTCATTATGAAGTAATAACATCAGTATCACTAATATACGGATATGTTATTATAAGTATGAAACAACCCTATATCACCATCTATCCATCCTACGGAAAACGAAATCACCGCGCGTGCGTACGTATGGAATACCGTCTCCACGCCGTGCTGTAATCTATTTTCCGCCACCACCTTAATTGGATGGGTATAATGGTGTAAATAATAACTATATATTATTATTTTAAAGTGATATTGATTCTGAAATAATATACATACACTCCAATACAGTCCCACGATCATGAGAACGATATCATCGCTCGTGCGTACGTACGGACTACCGTCTCCACGACGCGATGAGATTCATTTTCCACTTTAACCATTCATGAATTATTATAAAGTATATATATAATAAGTAATCATGAAATATATGACATAATAATGATACTGGATTTATGTGTATATATATGAATTTCATCTACTTAATTCCGTTCAACTCAATAAGGAAACGAAAACAGCGTTCATGCGTACGTACAGACTACCGTCTACCTGAACGGTGTGTTTCATTTCATTTATCTATTTATTATATATATATACTGAATATATATGATATATAAATCATGTTTTATATTCTGGAAGTATGTAAATCATGATATAAGTAATAATAATGTCAAGATCAACAAGTCCAAACACCTACGACAAATGAATCGATTCTACCCAAAACACTCTTTAACATTGAATTTACAAAAGAACGGTTAAAATAAAGTCAAAAGTGAACCATATATGATATAATAACAATTATTGTGATTCTGTAATAAGTCAATGACATTATTTAAATAATTATATAGGAGGTTCGGACACATACAAAGCAAATCGGACCTAAGATAAGGGAAATATCACAATCTCATTTTTATCCGAGATTGTTTATACTTTAGTATTTACTGGGGTGTATTTTTTCATCCAAATCCATGTTTCCTCAATATGTAATATTATATCCATCCACCTACAATTGTTCAAATCCTATTTTACCCTTCGGTGAGTTTTTAGTAAAAGATATGAAAGGAATCTTTTGTCGTTTTTCGTACGTGGTACTTTTTAACTTTTCTGACAAAAGTACGCGAAGAATGTTTTTTTAACATATACGGAATGAATGTATTTTTAAAACATTATTTCCAAGAATCTTCCTTTACATGTTTTCATGTTTATTTTTAAACAACTTCTTTTAGTTTATAATTGTATGACATATTAAGAAAAGAAAAAGTGTTTTTGAAATAGAAAAGATATTTTCCCCAAGAATGGATTTCAAGTGTTTTATCAAAATTATTTTCCATCTAAGATAATAAAGGGTTCTGTTTTTATCCCTATTATTACATTGATATGATTATTTTGTGATGGAATTATTTTTTTGAATTCCTTTATCTTATATGAATTGTTTTATGATGTCATGTTGTTTAAGAATCCCATTTTTATTACATGGGTTATGAAATGATGTATGATTTATGATTTTGTGGCACACATAAGATTGGTATCATTATGAGATGGGTGGGACCTATATCTCCCTCCAATGAATTGGGTAACAATTTTATATCTCATGAGATAGACATGGCTGGAATGGTAGGTTATACCGGTTCAGTGAAACAGGACTGAAACGAGGGTGACTCGGTTCAGAAAGGGACTTTGTCCACTATGATAGTCATGGAAATGAGTCTTGACTAACAAGAAATTATTCTCTATTATTATGTGTGAATTCCACAAAGTTTCATGTTTTATGTTATGATTATTGTCATTACATTTCACTGCCATGATTTATCCCATGTTATGAAATTATGCTCTTTTTCCAGGTTAAGATTTCCAAAATGTTATGTTCTTATGAATATGATGTGATTGATATTTCTTTTGTTTACCCTTACTGAGAATTTGAGCTCACCCTTTTATGTTTTCATTTACCCAGGATATAAAGAAAGGTTTTAGGTAATAAAAGGGAAGATCTTTATGGGAGATGTTGAAGATCTTTCACCACGATTAGAATATTATATTCTGAGTTTCCAAAGACACTAAAATATTACGATCATTGTGTGTGTGTTTTTGTTATGTACTAAGTATTCAGCAAAAGTAATGTAATTTCCATGTACGTCATGATACAGGTCTCTACAGTTGGTATCAGAGGAAAGGTTTAGTCAACCTTTGGAAACTAGGATGCGAGAACCTTAGTGAGATCCCAAGAGATATTTCTATGGGATGTCTAGGGATGTCTCTAAGGATAAGTATATGTATAGGATAGTCCTAGAACTATGGTAATGATCATAGAATTTAACCTAAGATGTTAGATATTGAAGTTACTCCCCCTTTATTATGATTTTTCCCTCTAACACTATTCTTTTTGGGTTTTAGAAAATGGCTCGAAACAAGGTAATTCATGATAATGGAGGACATGATGGAAAATGGAATGATATTTTTCATGAGAAACCAATTGAAATGGGATTTTGAAGTCCAAAAATCATTATTATGCCGAATCAGCAATCTCATAATATGATCAATAAAGTAAAATTTGGTAAGTTTCCTGAGTCGGCTAATATGATAAAGATGGAGTTTCATGATGATCATAGAGGAAAGAAAGTTCAATTTTACCCTATGTAAATCATGTGCGAAGAGGCATCAAGGAGAATGTTTCAAAGGAACTGGAAGATGCTTTGGGTGTGGAAAATAAGGACACAAATCCAGTAAGTGCAAAGGAAAAGGTTCATTTAACCCCAGGGATGAGGATAATGGTATTGCTACGACATCAACAAAGGTTAAATGTTTTAAATGTGGAATGTACCGGAATTATGCAAACCAATGCCCTAAGGTAAAGTCTCATGAAGAGAATCAGTATGGTCGTATGGGTAGTATTTATGTTGATGATGATGAAGAGACTACAAATCATATGTGAGATGAATGAATTGTTGAAGCTCGGTCAATGGTTTAAGAATGTAGTAGAATGATTACATCTTTATCTTGTGTAATGATGTATAAGTAATATCATGGTACTATGGAATGAAGAGACATCTAAGGATTGTTACACTGTTTTCTTTCCTTGAGTTTTGAAAGTGTATGATTAATGGTACTAGTATCCATTAAAGGATATTCAGATGTTTTTGGAATATATATGATATGCGCATAATGAAGGGAAAACGAGAAAACGAAATGTTTAAAAGTATTCATGAGCTCATGATTGGTATAAGGACTAAGTGATATCATGGTTTGAGTATATATAATTTTGAGGATTTTGGTATGTGGAAAGTGTTAAATTTTAACAGGACTCATGTTTTTAATAAGGTTCAATGGGAATTCAAGAGAGTACAATATTAAGGCCTTTGAATGGTTGGAATGTGACCAACAAGATATATCTTATGATATATGGGGATCAATGATGGAATTAAATATCTGAGAGTGGCCGGCAGTATTATGGATAAGCCTAAATATTGGACATAAGTTAGTATTATTGATGGGATTTTATAGTAATATAGCTTTAGAAAATGGACAACCTGCAGGACGGGCGACAGCCCATCACGTCAGACAAGGCTGTGGGAATCGAACCCACAACCAAAGTGAGACTGGCCTTTATCACCTACCACTAGCCTTCAGGAAGTCCCTGGTTAGTAGAAACTAGTTTTATTTTATTAAGCGGTATGATATATGAAGTATAAGTTCATTTTTGGAACCATATACGATTAACCATAAGATGTACTTATAACTTTTGCTAACCTTTTGTTTGAAAGAGATGGAATGACCCATCATTCTATCACATGATCTGATAACACATCACGAATAACAAATTAAACTACATTTATTTAAGAGATGAAGTGGAAATTGTCCAAAGAACGATAAACGGTGAGACTATACGAAAATCACAAAAGTATTTCTTCTAATTCCAATTTCATCAACTTTAGGGAAATGATCTTGAAAACCAAAAATGTTGTCTTAGTTATCTTATATCAGATGAATTAGATGGTACCTTAGATCGTCACAAATTTATGGCTTTGTGATTGCTGGCTTTTCTATAGCCATGTTCTCTACCACTCTCCATCAGAACATGATGGTTAGATTTCTCTTCCATATCCATATTTTCACCTATGTGGAAACCCAATGATTAGTTTATTTGGGTAACCGTTACATTTCATACTTTTGTTTTTAAAGATTGGTTTTGGTATTCCTTTTTACGATGTGGGTTTATGTTTATGAAACATTTGAATTGTAACACATTTATAACCCCGACGAATTTCGAGGGCGAAATTCATTTTAAAGGGGGTAGCATGTAACACCCCGAGATTTTATGAAAAATATTCTGTTTAATTTCATTAATGTATTGTGTTATACGCTACAACAAAAGGAGCATTCACATCACACATCTCTGACCTGGCTTGAATTTCACGCAATCGCTACCTTTCACGATAGCGTGTGTTGTACGCAACACCAAGTTTCGCTAAACAACGATATGCTATTAAAATATTATTAAAACAAGCCGTTATGAATAGTAATAACCACTTTTTGAAATTTTGAAAATTTAATTTTTTAAAATGGACTTCATTTTTTGATTCGGAATATCGAAATTAGCTTAGGGTGAAATTTTGGTAATTTTCGGATAACTTTCATATTTTGATGAATAGTGGAAATTACTAAATTTTAATTAAAAACAACTTTTTCATTCGAAATAATTAATAGTGATAAATTATTAATTATATTGGTTTTAATGTATATTTAGAATATATTTTTAAAATTTAATACAATTATGGTCATTGGATGTAATTTCACATTTAAACCAGTTATAAACATGTTTCAATCTTTTGATAGTTATTATCTCTTAAAAACATGCTATTTGTTTTGATGACAGGAATTAATTTTTAAATTAGTTAATGCAACTGATATGTTTTGAATTTGGTAAAATAGACATCATTTTTGAGTTCATAATATCAAATATAGCTTAGGCCTAATTTTTGATATTTTTCTGAAAACTTTCAATTTTTGATGAATTGTGAAACCACTAATTGGTAGTTAAAAAAACTGAATTGTTCATAAAACTTAATTTTACCGCTCTTGTGAGTGGAATTTCAAATATCCGAGAGACACGGTTGATGTCAGTAAGTAAAATGTGGTTCAATGAGATGAAAATAATTTTTTGATGAATAGTAACTTTTTACTTTTTTTTACCACGGTTAAAAGTAAATAGGGTAATGAAGGATAGAAATGATATTATTATTACCCTGACACATGTCCTAATTCTATTGGACAATTTTAAATCGACCAAAAAAAAATTTAAAAATAAAATATGACCATTTAGGCCCACTTGGATGAGATTAGGACATTTATTATTAATTTATTTAAAGAAGGGTTAAAAGAGTTAAAATCAAAGTTTATTTACTAAATAATTTTTAATATAGGGTTATACAAAACATAAATTCGAATATAAATACTCATTAGAAATTTAAAACGATTTCTTACCTAATGATATTTTATTTATAATTTTTAGACATTAAATAAATTAATTTATTTATGACACAATGATGATGCAGTAATTACCATAATAGTGAAATTTTTTAATAATTGATATTATAAATACCCAAATAAATATAATTTGAGACTTTTTATGATTTACAGTAATTTTCCTGGTTACTATTACTTGTTAGTATTGATTTAATTAACTTTGTTCGAACTTATCATTCTGTTATGATTTTCACAAAAATCAATTACTAAATAGTGTCAAAATTGACATAAAATAGTTTTTAAAACAAATATTATATTATTAATTGTTATTGTATTCCTAAAAATATACATATCGGCCAAATGACTTATATAAGGTTATATAAATTAATAATAAATAATTTGGGGTTCGTTTGGCTTCTTATAGTAAGGTTATTAACCTTATAGTGTAAGAACACAGGAAGACACGGTAAAAGTAAAATTATTTAACTTAATGTTAAATCTAAATGATAAGGTTAAATTAGGAAACTAAACTTGTCTAAATTAAATTGGATGAGAGTATTTCGACCCATCCCCACCTTATCCTCGAAATAAATCAATTTGGAGCTATTTAAAACCGAACATGACTTTATAATAAAATAATATTTTTAGTTTTTCCAAAGGAGCCCCTCTCCTCCCTTATAAAAGGGCACCTCCTCCCTCTCTTCCTCACACCACTATGAGCCTTAATTCCCAGCCAAACCCTTCAAAATTCCCTTATACACTTCCCTAGAAACAGAATATAGGTTCTGGTCTTCCTCAAAGACAAATTTTAGTGCCCTAAAAGGAGATCTCAAAGAGGCGCTTCAAAGAAGAGGTAATTTCCGTTACCGATTCTTTCACCTTTATTTCTTCTTCCACTTATTATTCTTAGGATGTTTCATTATGAAGTAATAACATCAGTATTACTCATATACTTATATGTTATTATAAGTATGAAACAACCCTATTTCACCATTAATCCATCCTACGGAAAACGAAATCACCGCGCGTGCGTACGTACGTAATACCGTCTCCACGCCGTGGTGTAATCTATTTTCCGCCACCACCTTACTTGGATGGGTATAATTGTATAAATAATAACTATATATTATTATTTTAAATTGATATTGATTCTTAAATAGTATACATACACTCCAATACAGTCCCATGATCATGAAAACGATATCATCGCTCGTGCGTACGTACGGCTACCGTCTCCACGACGCGATGAGATTCATTCTCCACTTTAACCATTCATGAATGATTATAAAGTATATATATAATAAGTAATCATGAAATATATGACATAATAATGATACTGGATTTTTGTGTATATATATGAATTTCATTTACTTAATTCCGTTCACCTCAATAAGGAAACGAAAACAGCGTTCATGCGTACGTACGGACTACCGTCTCCATGAACGGTGTGTTTCATTTCATTTATCTATCTATTATATATATATATATATACTGAATATATATGATATATAAATCATGTTTTATATTCTGGAATTAAGTAAATCATGATATAAGTAATAATAATGTGAAGAACAACAAGTCCAAACACCTACGACAAATGAATCGATTTTACCCAAAACACTCTGTAACATGGAATTTACAAAAGAATGGTTAAAATAAAGTCATAAGTGAACCATATATGATATAATAACAATGATTATGATTCTGGAATAAGTCAATTACATTATTTAAATCATTATACAGGAGGTTCGGACACTTAAGAAACAAATCAGACCTATGGTAAGGGAAATATCACAATCTCATTTTTATCCGAGATTATTTATACATTAGTATTTACTGGGGTATATTTTATCATCCAAATCCATATTTCCTCAATATGTAATATTATTTCCATCCACCTAAAATTTTTTAAATCCTATTTTACCCTTCGGTGAGTTTTTAGTAAAAGATATGAAAGGAATCTTTTTTCATTTTTCGTACGAGGTACTTTTTGACTTTTCCGACAACAATACGCGAAGAATGTTTTTTTAACATATACGGAATGAATGGATTTTTAAAACATTATTTCCAAGAATCTTCCTTTAAATGTTTTCATGTTTATTTTTACACAACTTATTTTTGTTTATAATTGTATGACATATTAAGAAAGGAAAAGTGTTTTTGAAATAGAAAGGATATTTTCCTCAAGAATGGATTTCAAGTGTTTTATCAAAATTATTTTCCATCTAAGATAATAAAGGGTTCTGTTTTTATCCCTATTATTACATTGATTTGATTATGTTGTGATGGAATTATTTTTATGAATTCCTTTATCTTATATGAATTGTTTTATGATGTCATGTTGTTTAAGAATCCCATTTTTATTTCATGGGTTATGTAATAATGTATAATTTATGATTTTGTGCCACACATAAGAATGGTATCATTATGAGATGGGTGGGACCTATATCTCCCTCCAATTCATTGGGTAAATATTTTATATCTCATGAGATAGACATGGCTGGAATGGTAGGTTATACCGGTTCAGTGAAACAGGACTGAAACGAGGGTGACTCGGTTCAGAAAGGGACTTTGTCCACTAAGATAGTCTTGGCAATGAGTCTTGACTAACAAGAAATGATTCTCTATGATTATGTGTGAATTCCACACAGTTTCATGTTTTAATTTATGATTATTGTGATTACATTTCACTACCATGATTTATCCCATGTTATGAAATTATGCTCTCTTTTGCAGGTTAAGATTTCCAAAATGTTATGTTCTTATGAATATGATGTGATTGATATTTCTTTTGTTTATCCTTATTAAGCATTTGAGCTCACCCTTTTAGGTTTTCCTTTCCCTATGATATAAATAATGTTTTTAGGTAAAAAATGGGAAGATCTTTATGGGAGATGTTGAAGATCTTTCACCAAGATTAGAAGATTATATTCCGAGTTTCCAAAGACACTAAACTATTACGATCCTTGTGTGTGTGTTTTTTTTATGTACTATGTATTGCGAAAAATTAATGTAATGTCCATGTACGTCAAGATACGGGTCTCAACATTCATAACATAATGTAATATAAATATATGAAATTATGTATAGAAATAACATGTCAGTCAAGGTGCATGATAGATCTATCATGACCTAGAAGGTCACAATGAAGAGATAAACTAATAAATAATCCAATGAATTTATGGAGAAAAATATAATTTCATTAAATAAAATTAATGATGGATCATAAAATGTTGAAAAATAGAAAATCTAGACCAAAACATGTATATATTACTTAAAATAAATAATTTATTCCATTATTTTAAAAATGTGTACAATCAAATTCAACAGGAGGTGTTGTGATTTGAATAAAAATAATAAGGGACATATAGGGTAAAAATAACCATTTATCTAAAATAGGAACAAGTATAAGAATATTAAAAGAATTAATTCCATTATTTTTTAAACATATAGTAGACGTTGTGTTTCTCTATTATCTAGAGAGTATATTGATGAATGTTCAAAGTGTATCATTTCATGAAAAATGTATTGTAATTATTTTAATAAAACTACAATTTTATTCATGAATGTAACTAAAATGATCATGATATAATAATACAATAATATATATCATTAATCACAATGAAACATCACAAAAATCATATTCCACACAAATTTGGGTACCAAAAGCATTATTATCTAGCATATTTGGAACCGGTATATGTGTATCTAAAAGATTTTTTTTAAAATTTTGAAGGAAAATTGTCAAAATAGTAAATACAAAAAATAATAATGGTACATGGATTTGGAAGGGTCATGAAATATTTTTTGCGACCCGTTATAATTTAATTAACTTCAAAATATCAATGGAGGATATATGAATTTTAGTGATAATTAGAACAGTAAAATCATCATTATAGGTAATTTTGATTTTCATAATTTAATGCTTATAAAATATTTTCTATTAATTTATGTTCAGTATAAAATATTATAACTTCTTTAAAATTTGTGAAAGAATGGGTTTCAAATGATTTTGAAAAATGAAATTTTAATGTCTTTAGTCTGGTTTGAAATAAATTATTTAATGCATTTTTTTAATTTTTTATCATATATTTATAAAAATAATATATTGAAAATGTTAAATTATTTGGGATTTCTAAAAAAAATAATCTTGAATTTCACATTGATGACTAGGTAATTATATCTCAAATAAAAAATTTCACCTCAATTGATATCATCTAGTAAAAGATTTATCAAAATACAATTTCAATAATATTTTTTCTTGAACATTTCTAACCCTATAAGAAAATAATATTTTCAATTAAACCGATAAAAAGTGTATCAACCACTAAATACATTGATCTATTTTTACCATATCATTTTTTATCTAAATATATTCGAATATATCATTGGAAAAGCATAATTTATTCTGATTACCTATTACGATATAGGATTCAATTTTAACTTTTTTCGGGAACACAAAAATGAGTGTTGTAATGTCTTCACAAGATATACCAATAAGATTTAGAATATAAATTGGAAATAATCATTTAAAATTCAAATTGATCATTGGAGATATATTTATTACATAGAGTTTTTTTTATCATTGTTCTATATTAGGTTATTATCATGATTTTTCCACATTGAAATGTCATATACCAAATTGGATATTCATAAAATGGAAAATAACTCTTCACGAAATCTTATGATCCCAAATGAATGACTTTAAACTCCCTCAACACATTTGGTAATATGTGGGTAATAAAACTTATAATTTTATATACTCTGTTCTAATAATACCCTTACTAAAATAATCATTTAGGATCATTAGAAAAATCATATTCCAAAATTGGCATTTTCAAATTGTTTGGATGAAAATATTATATTACTAACACTAATGTATTTAGTGAATATTGTTCCAGAAAGTGATGAGTGAATATTTATTAGGCAATAAAACTCATGATTATTTAATTTTTAACAAAATACCCAACAACTTTTAAGAATCTATTCATATCAAATTTGATGAAAACATAATTATTCCATTATAACAATAAAAATATGTCGATAACCATGAACAATTCAAATTAATTATTCCACTGTCTCCTAAATATTCTAACATTTTAATTAATTATATTTATATACCTAATGACTATATAAAATACATGGACCATGCCTTGGAAAATATTATTAGTGATTTTCAAGACGGTACTAGTAAGAGAATATCTTACTTAAATAATGTTAAGAATCATTTTTTTTAATTTTTATAACCTAAAAACCATGACGTTTCCACTAATGAGGAAAATTGTTTTAATTATATATAAGAATATATATATATAACTAAATGGAATAATTATTCGACTCTTATTGAATGACCAAAAATAATCCAATTATTGGTTACAGAATGGGTTTTTAGAAATAAATTTCACGAGAAAAGTATAATTACATGCAATAATGAAGGATTTATATCAAAATACTATATTTTTATGTGGTTTCCCTACCCCAAAATAATTTTTGTACATTTATTACTATTTATTTTGTACAATTTTCTATGAAAAAGTTTTCACATCCCCAATATCATGTTGATAGTCTTTCATCCACTTTAACTATTCAAATTTACATATATTTCATATTATATGAAATGTTTATTACTATTCCATAGAAACAATGATTATCCCAAGATACCACGATAGTAATTAGAAACATATTTCATATGGTATAAATAAATCATGATAAACATGAACAGATAGATTCTGACTATTAGATGTTGGTTGGATCATAAACATTGATACATCATCATGAAATTTATCAATTGGTGATTTTGTGTAGATGAGATCCTGAGGACTAACTCGCCAATAGGAGAACCACATATTTATTATGTCTTTGGTAGATATCCTCTATGAAAATGAATAATTCACTCATTAATGTGGAATATCATCAGTTCTTACTATTTGATTATGTGTTTTTATATAAAATGAAAACTATATCATTAATGTCATGGAAAGGAAGTTTTATTTTGGTGTTCCATTGCTGGGATGACAAAGAATTTAGGATCATGATTAAAACTGTAACTCCTTAATGGATCTAATTTCCTAATATAAGTTAATTAGGATTGAAATACATTCCCTAATTATATGGTGATGGAATAAGGTTGAAAATCTATATATTTAGGGCAAAAAATACTAAAATGATGATGACACAAAATGATCTTCCTAATTTATCTGATGTCATTCGATGAAGAGAATATATTATATGATGTCTGTTTATATTAATGGTTTACATTGTTACAAATTATCCTTATCTCCTTAAAGTCATTTATGTGTTCCTATAATATTCTCTCATTTTGGGAATTGTATTCACTTCTGTAGAGATATGGCCCAAGAGGATCACCCACACAACATATTCAATGGTCTATTCTATTTTAATGAGTACGAGTATAAGAGATGTTAGGTCCCCCATGGGGTTAAGGATATTTCCTATAAAAATTATTCACTAATGAATTCATAAATTCATTATATTTCATGTATAAAATAATTAGGGTTTAATTTATTAAATTTATGTATATACTAGTATTTAAGTGACACATGGTAAAAATATTTAAATATGTAGTATTTTTTCCATATTATGGGTTCATTTAATATTTGTGACAATAATGAGTTTAGTTAATGAATCTATTCTATCCTAAAATATATTTATTATATTACATATATGTGAAAACAATAAACTAAATTTATTAAATAGTTTGTTTCTAATTATAGGACATCTACAAATTATTTTGTGGTATTTACTTATATAGGGGATGAGGATCCCTTTTTAGGTGGTTAATATCTTCTATATAAGCAATCGGGAAATTTTTTTGGAGGGACGTTTAACCCACTAAAATATGAGTTCTCTTATATCATACTTCTCACATCATATAGAGGGAATAAATTATAACATGAAATGAATCATGGATAACATTTTAGGATATAAGTAACAATTATTTCTTTTCATTGGGACATTGAAACCATTATTGAAGAAATATTCAAACACAATAGTATTGAATGTTGGAATTCATATACACTTTCGTAGAATATTTCAATGATTTAGATTTATTATTGTTTTGAAAAATCAGTGGTCACTAGTATCATGTAGTTTTCGAATTTTACTTCAAATAAAAAAATGTAATTTTTTCAATATGTTTTTTACTTTAATCAATTCATATGAGATATTTAGCCTTTTAATAGAGTGCACGTTGCAAGAGGAGACAATGTTATTCAAATTTAAAGATGATATTTTTTTTAATTAATAAATCATATTGATCAAACATTTCATCCTGGGACCTTCATTTGGGAAAAATTGGTTGACAAGAATTCATAGACATCTGATAAACTAAATTTGTTTTTATTTTGTTTCAAGTGTGTCATCGCAGTCACATCACACCAAACTGGGCCTTGATCTGATCCCTTACAATAATGTTACAGCCATCCAATTATTCAGATCATACTAAATTCAATTTTATTTTAGGATTATAATGATGAATATGTATATATATATATAATAATAATTTTTTTCTTGGTCGGTAGGCTGTGGAGATTTAATGTGACATCTAAATGTAGGATGGATTTTGGAGGTCATACTATGATTTTTAGCTACTAGGTATACAATTACTTATGGAATTAATTATTATTCATTTTTTTATTTTTTTATAATAAAATATGGACTAGTAATATTGAATAATCTAAAAATATAAACACAAAAATATGATGTATGGTTACTCGTCAATCCAAATAATAAAAATAACAAAAAATGGGGTTTATCGAGTTTAGGGCTACAAAATATTTTAATAGGGATGTTTCATCCCCCAATGATAAAAATACCCCCCTCTGTAAGGGAGAGTAATGATATTTAGAAAAATCAACATGCATTTGTGGGTGGAATATTATAAAAAACATTATTTGGATACAACAAATGAGATTTCACCCATTCCCCTTTCCATCTCCCAATTCACCACTTGGAGTAATGTTGATTTCTTACATGGAGACCTAAACTAGTTGTTTTAACTTATCCAAAGGGGGTTCTTCCCTTCCCAATAGGTCCAGAATATTCTGGTCCAAAATTTGACTTTGAACTCCATTGTAGGTGTTTCTAGATAACAAGGGGCCTTAATTTTTTTTAAAAATTTCACAAATGACGAATATTATTAAAAGGTTCTAAAATTTTACAAGGGTCTATGAAATTATTATTATATAAATTAAAGATATTTAAATTTATTGGAATTAATTTAACATACATTGGTTATAATTTATTATAAAATTAATATTATATCATTTGTAGATTATATGAAATCTGATAATGAGAATCAGATAATCAATATACTCCAAGGAATGTTTTAACTTCATATAGTTATTACAATTAGTGTGATGTATTCCATAATTTATTTAATTTTATGGGTATTTGCATTTTCAATTTCATATTTAAATATATATTTGTTACTATATCAATGTTTCTAATTTTTTAGTTATTTAGTTCTTTATTGAGGATTTTAATATAATGAAAATGATTTTAGAGGATGAAAAACACAACGAGATGCGGTAGCATTCCAGAAAATGAACTATTTTGTTGAATAGTTGAGTGGGATATGATAAAAGACATTCATGACTCTCGTATTGATCCTCTATAGTCACAATTTATCAATTTATATGAATGGATCAACTAATCATAAATTTTAGTGATATCTGGGGTGGATAATTTAATTTATACATGTAGTATTAATTTTTTATGAATATTAATATTAACATCAAAACATAATATTATAATCTAAAATCGAGACATTAAATCATATAAATACTTGACTAATGTTTTCAATTTAATTTGTTTTTAGATATTTTCATTATAATATATTATGATAAAATGATATATAAAATTAATTCATTTATGAAGTATCAATAAACACTATCATAGTAATATTAATATTTATTTCCTCGCATCACTTACATTAAAAAAAACCAATTGTGGGTTCTGATATTATCAAGGATTTTTTTGATGTAACTTCCCCACCGACCCTTAATTCATATTCAATTCTATTTTAATAATTTTAATGAATTTTATGGATTTTTTTCATTATCCTTTTATTGAAATCACTTATATGTTTTTCTTGATCTTGTTGAGGCTTGTCTAGGACTCATGCCATTGGTAGGTGGTTCCGTATGTACAATATTTAATATGAACAATTTATTCACTTTATTTATAATTATATTCACTAAATTAATTGGAATTATATTTGAAATAATTTGTTTGACTTTAAACTACATTTAGAGAATAGATAGTTATTTTCCATATTTTTTATAAAACAATTGCGTTTTCCCTAAATTGTGAAATAGATTGTAAAATTTGTTTTCAAATAATGTTTTTGGTGAATAATTTGTTGTTTTTAATTATTTTTGTAATGTGGAATAAATTTTAAATTAATTTTATCTATAATGAACATGGAATCCACATGCGATTCATTTAAATGAATATTATCAGTCCTTTTCCCTTTGTATTGTGAGGAGTATTCTTTCAGGGGTGTTCCTCCAATCATAGATCATATATACATTGCCTCTATGAATATGATTGATATTATAATGGTTTTAGATTCTAGCGTGTTCCTCAATTACCTTGAAAATTTTACATGGAATATAGATTGCTTAGAGTTAAGTAGTATTTGATTATGATTGTGGTGTGGGTATCCTATTTATCCTGGCCATATTTTACCCAACTAGTGTTGAACATTGTCTGTTTGTTCATGTTTATAGAATGTAATTTATGTTATAAATGATTTGATAAACATATTTCCTTTTATTAATGTTTCAATTAATTTGTTTTACATAGATTGTTCTAGAGTTTCTAAAATCATGGAATTTATTTCCATACATTTAACATAAAACTATTTAACATATTTTTGTTCCTTGTTTTTATAGATGTTATCATATAGGGATTGATGAATATTGACTGGATATGAATCAAATTGGTCAGGGTCAAACTTATCCTATTTAGATCACACACATCACACTCCCATGTGTTTGTGTTGACCAATTAAAGTATTCTAGTTTTGGAATGGGCATGGAACCATAGTGAATTGTCGAGGCTTATATCAACTAATTATGTTTAGATATTGCTGATATGGTGGGTCATGGTCCACACTTATAACATGGAGTGTATTTTATCTATTTTAGATTGTTCCTCTGTATTTATTTGGGAATATACATTCATTATTTTGTTGATATATTTCAGTTATACAATTATCATTGGGATTTTTTTGATTATTAAATATTCCATTTATAGTTATATTTCTATTTATATATGAAATTTATTTTTATCAGACATGGAGAAATCATTCCATGTAGTTATTGTTTTAACCTCAGTTTCGAACACCAGATTGTGTGGATCTAGATTTATTTTAGTTCTTTTCAATGTTTGGTTCAATGCCTTACTTGATGGGTATTTGGTTTGGGGATTGTTAGGAAATTATAAATAATAATTTTACTTTTAATTAGGCAATAAAAATTTTAATACAATAATAGGTTATACTAGTTGAAATATGATATGATGAGAAACTAGAATCACGAGTTCCTTGAATTTTTTCATGAAAAATATAGATTAGTAGATTCTCTATACTTATTTCAGAGTAAAATTGATATTCTAATGAATAAAGATATGATTGTGATGATTTTGATTGTTAAATTAATAAATCAAAACTCATGATATAGTTATTTATATTTATGTAAAGGTTCTATTATATATAAATATTTTTTATTTTTATATTTGAGAGAGACTTTGAAAACCCCCAATATATAATTTCATTGGAAGCATTTATGTTATCTGACTAAGACACAAAGAAGGGAGAGGATAAAATGATAATAATAGATTTTATTGGAGCACAGGTAGATATATAAATGTCTATTTCTATCAGGTCTCAATGATTATGGGAATTTGAGGGTATGAAATTATATGATTCCAATATGAAATTTAATGAAAAATCACAAGGTTTAATGGAAGTCATGATTCCATATATATTTTAGAATATAGAAGGAATTTCTTTGAATTTGAAATATTTTATAGATTATTTGAAAAAATATGGGTTTTCTTGATCCCATGTATAGGACATTAGGTCTTACAAATTTGGGTAGTGATTTGGAGCAAATTTTATTAAAATATGTGGCATAAACGATGATAATATATTTAATGTATAATAATTATGCATTTATAGTATTTTTTATTGTTACATTTTTTTATCATTGTAGACCATTGGCAGAGTGTATAAATATCCCATTGAGAAAATTTTATGGATTTTCAAGAGACTTCATAGTTGTATACACATGTATTAAATAGTGAGAATCTATATCTCAGGATAATTAATTTACAATATAATTATATTGTTTATATACGAGGACCAAAATATAATACAATTTCCTAGAACTTCCATATGTGATGATGTCCCAAATAACCTCATGTAAACCTCCACATAGACTAGCGGCTATAGACTAACAGTCAGAGGCCAATCCATTTAATGGGGATTATATGCAAAAAAATAAGACTCATAAAACATCATACAACTTACTATAATATACCCATAATATTCAGAGTTTATATAATAAATTAAATATAATTATATAATAATTGGGAAATATTATAAATAACAATGGTCATACTGACATACAATGACCACCCACTCAGATGATCCCATATATAAAAAAAGAATACAAAAATAAACTACTACCATCCTCTTTCCCCACATCCGTATTTCAAAATAACTGTCAACATATCCCAACTAAATGTACTTCATGTATAATTCTAAACATGAAACCATATATATGATGTTCACAAATACCAATGTTACCATGTAGGGTTTTATAAAAACATCATAGTAGTGTCTCAATATTCAACCAAATTGTATGATAACATATACATGTATGAATGAGGAATAAAAATAAATACATGTAAAACATGTGCATTGGGAATTATGTATTAACCATTCCACCATAACTCCTCGTATTTCAATAAAACATGTACTAACTAGTCTATTAATAAACACAATCATACCGATATCATATTTATAATAGAATATTTTCATCACCTCATAATATAGAATCTAATAACCATTATGTACCCAATGACCCATGGAACGGAATTTCACATGTCCTTGATCAACTATATAATTTAATTTTTTATAGTCATACATCCAAATCCAAAAACATTACATTATCACTCAATATACATTCCATCAACTCTATCTCAAGTTATCTTATTACCCATCCCTATCACATGGATTCTCTAATTCCATTTGGGGAACCTACACATGGAATGTTCAGGTTCCCTGAACCAAGCCTCTTAAGGAATGATAAATAATTATTTTGAACAAGGAATCCATCCCTTAATTTTCAATATAACAAGTTATAGTTCATCAATGGTTGGTCTGGGACTGCCTATCCTCTCCCCCACTAGATATATCAACTTACATAACCATGATAATGGCATTGATGTCACTTATCATTACAAAAATCTCACCAATTGATCACATCACATTAGAAATTCATGACTTATCACCTCATCCTAATTGTCAATACCAACCGAGGTTCTTCAACCTTTGAATTATCCTAGACCAAACCACATGTGCCGATATAAACACCTCAAAACCATATGTTACATGTGATAATGATTCTATGGGATTATTTTTAAAAATTTCCCCTACGTCCACTGGGATCCTATATCCATTCCCCAATTAATTTTTAAAATACACACCTTGGTCATGTATCAGATATCTTATGTGAGATACCTCAACCATATAACATGATGAAGACCTCTCTATAACACACCCCATCAAATCATAATGGACTCAAACCACTTATAACTCCTTCTAAGTGACAATCCACCCAATATAGTGTTTCAATATGCTTGTGTGAGGTTTACAACTACATCACCCATCGTTTCTAGGGCAAATAATCACTCACGTGTCCAACTATACATTGTATAATATAAATAGTTTTTTCATAACTCATATCACTTAGTAAATCATAATTTCAGTATATTATTAGTAGATATGACACTCTATCACCATTGAGACACTATTACATGGAAATATATATCCCCTAATGTTCTACGGTGAACTCATCTATCTTTTGACAGACATATGACCAATATACCACTTTATCATATGAACTATTATTCTCTAATTCACTTTATTTTACCAATGAATCCAGAATTAATTATTATGTCATGCATAAAAATGTTTATGATATTGAATTTAAGTTTCTACATAATTATTGGACATAATTACTGGCCAAAACATATATTGAATTACATTTTCCATGCCTATATATACATCAACCTAGCACATACCACAACTACAGTTCTTATATCTTACAACAACTCATAATTAATTAATTATCCAATATTATAATTAATTATTTAAATTACACCAAAGATGAATAACAGCTAACAAACACACATAGAATAATTTCAACATTGAAACTACATGATACATCAGGTTCTTCCTCAAGGAACATCATTAGATATTTTTAGAAAATTTCTCTAAAATTGGGTATATTTCACCATGATCTAGGGAAATAATCATTAGATCTATATTCTAGATACCATGAAAATTTGTGTGATACAACGAGAGGAACGAATATATGATCAATTGGTGGATGTACTAGAAATAATTTACAGATAGAACCAGAAAAACAACCCAAACAAGGGAGGTCAATGGTAGGTAAATATGTGGAGTATCCAGACAAATTATCCTCCAAATTTCACCACATACCCTTAAAAATATAGTGTGTTTGCCTAATACATTTCTATTGTTTCCATTATTATAAAACATAATGGGACATTTTTTCCTATTTTGGACATTAAGGACATAACATATCCCTCCCTATAGAAAAATCCTAATTGGTAGTGGCAAAGACTACCAAAAAAGGTCGTGTTGTGGATTGGTATACATAGATATGGCATAGTCGGCCTCTAGAAGGCTCGTCCACCCTTTTACCTCTTATCAAATTTTGGATAGCCGAAATAATTAATCATATCCCACATAAAACAAGGATAACCTATGGAATAACCTCCATTATACAATGTATCCATCCCCTAATTAGAATGATGACTCTGGCAACTTAATCCCCCTTCTGTTGAGAACCACCTCATGATGTTCCTTAATATTGTCCTATATAATGGTAAATTTTTTAAACTTACATAATAACCTTATATAGTACCAAAATATGTTGAATAAGATGGAATATATTGTATCTCATTTCCCCTATGTACATTTCATCGTGATTAACCTTCACATAACAACACCATTGTATATCCCTTTGGACCACATTGTGGTCTCTATTTTTCTGTAAGGTTCATTGGAATCCTCTTGAAACAACCCCCCATGTTTTATCCCATCGAGTTTTACTATGGTCCTATAAAATATTTAAAAGTTCCCAAAGTTTATATCATGTGTTGGAATTTACCTACACTGTGGTCATTCTTGACATCATCCATTAAACTGCATCACCCATCGATAAAATGTCATGAAAACCAATGGCTGAACTTTTCATCTTTTGGGACACGAAACCACATTGTATAGATTTCCCAAGTCTCTTAACAACCCATCATGACTCAAAAAATTCCCAAAAGAATTATTATTATTATAAAATGATAATATTTAGGATCCAATTCATAATTCCCAATGAAACACCTACTCCAAAAAAGTATTTATTCATTACCTAGATTTTCATGGCTCGAAAATCAATCAAGAAATAAAAATTGATGATAATGACCATTCAAATCCCTGAGAAGTTGTATCATTAATCATAACACATAACATTACTATATAAGATCAGAAAATCATCACTAATGAAATATATTCTCCACTATAAATAAAAAACAATTAAAATTTGAAACCTGAATAACAATATAATATATTCACGAGAAATAGAGCCACATGCAATCCATAATCTGAAACATAGATGAATATCTAAAAACATATGAACACATAAATCACCATTACGTTCATCCTTAAATTCCTCATAATTCTTATGGTTCCCCCACCATAAGAATCATAATCACATAAGCTGATTCATAGAAAAGATTCTCCCTATATTAAAAATTACCTATAAAATCATGTTTTAAGTTGTCTAATGATGCACTCGATGCATTTTGCACCCATCCACATTAATATTTTACCAATAAGATTAGTATTTACTAATATTACTATCATTTCATGTAAATAAATGTTGGTTCCTAGTGATGCGTCATATTACAAGCTGATCGACATACCATAACACCTGAAAGAATCATAAGACAATATAATTCCCCACACTAATGACCAAAAATTATTTTTACTGGGATTCCTTGGTCAAAAAAATAATCTTCCTATTCCCCCATAGATTTATTGCTCTCGTAACCAGTGAAAATATAATCTATTTGACACTCGAATAACATGAACTCCACCCCGATCATGATATCAACACAACATCTCTACAAAAAACCAATTCATAATATCAAATATGATATTACCAATGGAAATAGATATCAATGGATCCTATGAAACAATGATATATCATTCCACTTCGACCACAACCAAACAGATCTCACCGCAGGCACGACCCATTCATTATGAGAATCATAAACCCATGAATGGTATGATTATCCCCTCCATAAAAGTATCATTGACTTTTCCACTCAGACCTAATCATGTAAACCCATTATCCTAAACTTTATAAATCACATATTTTAATGACCAGATATTTAAAACATGATCATATCCATTCGTTAACATAAAATCCAACATGTTCTATCCTCAGGATATTAGTATAGACATCCTCTAATATCCAAATGTGAATCTCATTCCTTATTTATTTCCTTAGACATCTCTTCGAGCATCAAACATGACATGTCAAATTAAAATGAATCACTATAAGTTTTTTTCAATACAAAAACACTGTTCATAAAGACTAAAACAACCCAATAAAATTTTACATATCACCCTAAAATCGTGGGATGCCTCCTAACTAATCATAACCTGAACATTAATGCCTATGAGTGTATCCCCACCAAACCACTCAAAAATGCTGAATGGGATCGTCAACAACACAAAAAAAATTCAATACACACACAGATAATCCTCCCCCACCACTTTTCAATCCATTATATATATACAAATAACTATAGAGTTTATTAAATAACACAATAATATTTTCCCTAAATATTCAATGAAAATGATCAATATCCCTCATGTTGAAGAGTTTCACACTCTAATATTACTGACTAGAGACACAGAATCATTATCCAATGAGTTTTGTATTAAATTTGTTAATATTAAAACACTACAGACTAGGATTCTCACAATTTTATATCCCATCACAAAACATTTTGCATCCAAATATTCCCTAGTCTAATTACCTGGACACCTATAACATAGGAATCATTTCATAACCATAAGCATCTAACCACATTCTTACAACACTAGTCAAATCAAAATACATAACCCGTAGGGCTAAGAATCTATCATATTCCACCCATAAAAACGATCCTAAATAACATAATAAATCATGGTTATTCACATCCCAAAGCACCACACCATATAACAATAATTTTCAGGACATTCATATTCATTTCTATAGAGTTCCACTAATACGATATATGTTATTAATTTATATAGGTTTTTTTGATAAAATAATTAACCGAAGATGTATGGTTGTGGTAAACTATACCCATAACCAAATCATTCATCATGAATCCAATGACTATTCTGACCCAATAAGAACCGCAATATATATCCCTCATGTAATGGATTTGTATATCTACCATTACTATAGAACGTGAAACACTAGTATCCATGTAACCTATCCTGAGAGGACATATAATTGTTCAACTAGTTTCAATTTAAAAAACATTTTAAATTTTCAAACTTCAGAGAATATGGTTTTGAAATTTTTGAAAACAATATCATTCTTCATAAAATACAATTTCACTGATGCAAGGGTTTGTTGTGTGATTCTAATGAGCCTAATATGATGAATTTAAACATACATATTTTTAATGGGAGAATATAATAAACCATAAATATTAACCTCCATTAACAACATCATATTCAATAGACATCCCAACCATAATAATGATATGTAATTACATCAATCCCATACACTTGATGACTAGTAATTCCCATCATAAATGTGTTAATGAAGAAATATTTTGAGTTCTACGACATGCTCCGAAACATTCCTACAATTAATTTATAATGTATACTCTATCAAAATACCAAAATAATGATGTGATTAAATTTTATATTCCTTGAACCTAAAATCTATTTTGATTCGGCTTTCCATAAGAGCTATGAAAAAAGTCACTAAATGCTAAAGGTCGTTATTTGGGGATGAGGGACTAATCCATTCAATGGAGATACAATTCCATTAGATCAGAGTCATAAAACACAATATAAATAAAAAAATTACTAAAAATAAATACACTATGTATAAAAAATTAAACAAGAAAATTATAATAAATGTAATTCTTTGTAAAAACCCATCATCATACAAATATAAACTGAACTCTAACAGATAAACCCAAAAAATCCATAATTATATCCATATGTCAAAAAATAATTTCTATATATAACTATGAATAACCCCATTCATATCTACATCAAATCATGTCTTCAACCTAAAATCATACATATGTCTATAAATGCAGCTCTGTTCCAATTTAGGGTGTGGGAAATAAATATCAGTTGGTTCTCACTAATATGTGAATGTATAAAAAATGAAAAACTATAATGGAAAATAAAATAATTATTTAAAATGTCCCAAATTCATGTTGGTCATCACGTTCAAGAAATACGATAATAAATCCCTATGCATTTGGCTACCATTAGATAAATATACCACAATATCACTCGACCATTCCAAAATCACTTCTATTCATGAATCCTATTAACACCTTTTCCCATCACTATTATTAGTAATTTCATACTCCAAGGAAATGTTTAGGGCTGCCTAAATGTAGTCAATCCACTACCCATATGAATAATGAATGTTCAAATATCCAAATCCAAAACCATTATAATATCACTTGTTATACGATCTATTATCCACATCTCACATAATCCCATTAGAAAAATCACTCTCACTTGTGTGGTCCATTATCATAATGCAATCCAACTCAAGGAGACTTCGAACACAAGGACCCAATACGATTGTGTATGTATCCACCCCTAATGCACATGAGGTCTTTATATTACCCTTAAATATAAATCCAATTTCATCAAACTCATTGATAAGGTATACCATAAGATCCTCACCTGATATAGTTTCACTACCTATCACAACCAAAAATCATAGAATTATCAGAAAACATCCCATTAATAAGCTCACTGTCAAATAGATAGAAACTAATTTCTCGATACATAGCCAATCATTTTCATAGACACAAAACAATGTTCATTTTAATTTAGTGAAACCACAAAAAACATGATTACATGATACTACACCAAATAAACTATAAAAACACCCTTGAAAACCAACACCAATCTTGGTAATGATTAATAAGTATATGCACATGAAATTACTCCCTAATACCATATAATAATCAATATATAGACCTGGATGGTTCCCTTAACCCACACATGGGTCCTATATTACATATCCTAATATAAATCCTATAGAATTTATCGAAAGGAAAATATCACACTAAAAAGCTCTATATATCCTCAATGGAATCATCCAAGTCATAGAACATATGAATCCTCAACACATTCTCAATAGTGTTTTGCTGACCAGGAATTAGATATACCAACATCGCCCCCATCATCTATAGGATGAAGCCTCACCCCCACAAAACATAGCCATGTGATAACCAAAACGGGATACTCACAACTCATCCTACAACCCAATACCAACTCGAGGTCACTTTTCAACAAATTTATCACAATATCCAATTACCGATATAATAATTTAGTGATTAAACCGACAAGGAGTTATTAGTTTAACTCATCCACTATCTAGGAGGACAATAGCCCCCATACCCATTCTATAGGGGCACTCCAGATCCATAATTATCATACTGATACCAATTTTACATATTTGAAGTATAAAATTGTGAAAAACATGAATATAATTTAGTAAATAACACAATAGCTACACATGGAATGTATTAAAACTCAAGGAATGATATGAAATTCATCGTATAGGCCAATCGATGAACTATAAAATATATAACATGCACTCATGGTATAATACATTACTATATCATGAAAATAATTAAGTATAATTTTTTATTTATTATTTGCATTTACCTAGTGCGGAATAATAGTTGATAAAACGCATCAGTTATCACACTCACACAGAAAGAACACATAAACTAATATATTTATACATTTAGACCCCCTAGAGATATTCTGAAGAAATTTAACTATATCATTGTTGTGATTTCACCATGATTTGGGAAAATTTAAAATTAATACTAATTTCAAAACCTCTAATATTAGAAATATATAACATGATAAAATAAACAAGGATTGAACGAATAATATACCTCTTATATGATTCCATATGTCACTAAAAAAATCCCAAAAATGGGTCATTCAATGGATTAAGGGAGTTTAAATACCTAACAGACTATCCCATCTGCATCACCTCTTACCCTGGAAAAAGAATGTGGGGTCGATTGATAAATATCCAGTCATCCATTTATGAATAAAATTGGGACATTCTCAGAGGAGAGGCCCTAATTTTAATCGATCCAGGACCATGGATATTGTATAGAGTAGGAATCAAAATGGAATCCCTCATTATATCCTCTAAGGGTACCCCCTTTCACATTCCAAATGGCTAGGGAGTCACCATAACTACTTCTCTAGGTGAAACTATGTTATTGCTTCATGTCAAATGATACAACCCATTATATGAAGGCTGAGTAAGCACAAAAATCACTTTGTAAAATATATTTTATCAAAAAGGATACTTTTAAGCCCTCATCAAGCAAGGATGCATAATGAAACAACCTCTAAGATATAACACAGTTAACCCCAAAATAGTAGACTGACAACAAAAACTCGATCAACCATTAGCTATATATGTCCTTTGGTTACATTATGGTCTTCATTAGTTCATGGTTATCATTGAAATTATTTATGTGACACCCATAAACATGGTTAATTTGTTCCCCTAGTCTCCATTATAATGATCATTCAAGATGTCATTCACAAAGTACCACCATAGTATAGACCAATGGGTTGTGTCGTGGTCTTCTTCTCCTATATTGTAGTTATTTAAACCCTCACATATAACCCATAGTATTTTAGTCATTTATTATGTTATTTGGTCCTCTCCCCTTAAAAAATTTCATAATTTTTTCATCCTTCAATGGTTCACCCTACATAGATCATTTCTGGTCCATCCTAAACATTGACACGACACCACAAACCCCATGATTGTCCTATGTTCACTACATGTGGATGAATTATCTTGGTCCAATTAACATTACACTTCTAAATCATTTACCTATGAAAAAAAACCCCCAACCTATCCCCATTATACATATGAAATAATATTATAAATTTTACAATGATTATATTATAGATCGAAACCTCTATTAATGAAATGGCCTTTGAGATCGATGAATTATTAAAACATTTAAAAAATTAAAAATCCTAGAAATATATGAGGTGTTATAAAATCCATCTAGAAACCTACTACACCATTTATTTTCCTGAATAAATAATTTATACATGTATGGGATCTAGTTAAAGTTGTTTGGATCAACATTATAAAAATAAATAGAGAAATAGTTTATGTTACAAAAGTAAAATGAACACCATTAAATCCCTCCCCCTTCATAGTGCTAAGTTATATTCATGGGAATATCAATTTTAATTAGAGAAAATGTTCCTCCCTTAACACATCAAATTATAAATATTTAAAAACTCAATATGTTTTGATATAGATGAATTATGTAGTTTGATGGATGAAATTACCATATATGAAATAATAAGATGATACAATATCATCAATAACATGGATGAGAAGTATTTAATGCAACTATAGTGGGTTTAAAAGATAGGTAGATTGATGATCCTAAGATTTATGAATGAAATTTAAACATAGATGATGATCATAATGTAACGAATGAAATTATTATTCCTTAATTAGATCATATATATACAACATTTATGGGACTCCAAATTAACAAGGAATATCTGGATAATATTTATATAAATTTTATAAGGGAATGATAATTAAAAAAAATAATGATCCAAATTTGATGAAATAATATTGTAATTGTGGGGATGAATGAAGAATAAACTATTAACATTCAGTCAATTAGAGTGAATAAAATTTTTAGTTATAACATATGATTAATATATGTCTTGTATTATTCAAATATTTTGAAGAAGTTATTGAGAATCTTTCTAGAGAGAATTGATACTAATGTAACTCAATTAGAAAATAGATATGATTTATCACTTAAGGAAATATTTAAATTATTTATGGAATGATAATATCAACCAATTTATCAATTAAAATCATGGAGTTATTAAACTTTTAATATATGTAGTGTCCTAAAATTATAATAAAAAATATTTATACAATGGTTATGGTGCGTAAGAATGATAAAAATTTCTATAAAATATATAAGGAAGAATTTTGTAGAGTATATTAATGATGATATATAATATTCTCCAAATATAAATAAGTTTTTAGAAATTATAAATAATATAAAAAATATATTGATGTTTGAAAGAGGTTTCCAAAAATAAAGAAACATATTGAGTAATTAATATGATTAAGGTTATAGTTTTAATAGTCGATAAAAAGATAATGTTCCTTAAAAGTTCATGAACATTAAGGATAATGGTTAATGGTCTAATGATAAATCAATAAATGAAGAAAAATATTTTCAAGAATAAATCATGAAATATATAATTTTTTAATTTTAACTTAATTATATTCTTTGTAAAAACACTAAAATCCAGAATGTGTTCATGTATTTCTTTTTTAAGGAAGATAGATGTAATCAGTATCAGTAATAATCTGACAACATGCACTATTATTTCAGTCCGTTTTTAGAATAATTTAATGATGATATTAAAATGGGAAATTTACATTACATCTCTTTTTTACATATCTTGTATATTATCACATCTATATTAATTTAATATTAGTCACTTTGTGAGATATGTAAGGGTTAAAAATTGATAAATTTATTATAGAATTTAAATAATATTCTCTTCATAATGAAATTTTTACAAATAATAAAGGTAGATATATATTATTTTTCAAAATAGAAATATTAATAGATAATTTGAATTGAAGAAAACATATTTCCCAATGTACAAAAACCAAAAAAAATTAATTAATGAAATGATATATTGAAAAATATCACAACTATATTATTATATCCTTTTTATACAATAATATGACACAAAATTTTATATCATTTTAGTGTGAATATAATTTAGTATAAAAAATGAATCCAAAAAATCTTAATTAGGAATTAAATTTATTCCAATTATTTAGAAATATAAAATATTTTTCATGAATAAAAAGTAATTTTAATTTTATTTATAATAAATGAATCAATAAACATATCATACAAAACACATGATATAAATATCAATTATTAATAACAATCAATAAAAATAACCTAATATTTTTTGAATAACATCTACATAATATTATAAAATTATTTTTTTCTCAGTTACTATTTGAGATTATATTTGATTCCGAAATAATATTTACATTTAAAAATAATAATAATCACGTGATAAATTATTATTCAAGTAAATGTGGGTAATTTTAAATAAACACGTAAGAGATAGTATTTGTATTTTTCAGAAACATTAATTGATTTAATTTATAAAAGTGCATGAGATAAATTTCATTTTTGTATGAAATGTATGTTTAAAAAATAATATCATAACTATATTTTTATGTCTATTATACTATATCATATATAAAAATAAATTACATTTTTTTCTATTAATTTTTTATCTCTAATGATTTATATTTCCAATATTTTTAGTATGAGTTTTTTTTCTTATTTTTATTTTAGGAAAGACACACTGAACATTATTTTTAGGTTGTTTGGATTCATCTTATCAATTGTAACCCGAACCATTATTATAGGGTTGGTCCTTGCTGATAGTTTTCTTTTTATTAAATTCTTATATCCCATGTTACATGATGATTCCTTAGCCTTCAATTGTTATTATACTCAATTATGATTTAATTGTAATTCATGGAACTAAGATGAGAAATAAATTATAATATCTTATAATTATTGATGTGTTTGTGTGCCATATCAATGGGCGTGTTTGAGAGGACTTCCCACGTTGAAATAAATTATTGCATCTTGTTATGACTATCAAATAGTCACCATAGTTATATTGAAATCATATTTTTAATAGGAAATTTGTTTTATATTATTTGTGGTTATCCGTTTGAGCTTTTTATACATTGATCACCTCATCGTCCTTTTTATAGAAGTGAGTTTTTAAATTAATTTTTCATTTAAGAGATATATATATATATATGAATGTATTTTTATAAGAACTACTATCTATTTTCCTTTTCACAGTGTGAATATATACAATATAAATGATATTTGGGAACATATATTTCTAAATACGATAATAGAATAAGATATTTTTCTACACAAAAACTACTCTAAAAATTTAAACATTTTTTAGTTCTAAATTTATTTCTGACATATGTTTAAATTTATCAGTGACATATTTAAAAATAAGAAAATCATATTTTTAGGGATATGTTTGTAATATATTATTGTCTACATTAATAGAAATATAAATAATGGTGATAAATTATATTCAGGGCTACACGAGACTTAGGATATATATATAGAACACCATAACATGTGATTAAAATATTAAGATCAATAATATTTTTTAGTAATTTAATATTTTTATATATTTTGTAATATATTAAAATTTATTAATTTTCATTTTAAATTTATCTTATTCTGTTTAATTATAGAAAATATACATTGAATTATTTTTTTATTGTATTTGGGGTTACACACACCTTTTTTTTAAATTCACTTAAAAAATAAAAATAATTACAACCCATATAAAAAAAACTATTAGGAGGCCATCTTTAATGATTATCTCCACTTCATACAAAAATAGAATCTATCTCAAATAAAAATAATCAATACCTTATTTAATAGTATTTAATTAAGGACAATAAAATTTTTCATTATAATTTTATATAATCCACTTTAAATGTCAATTTAAATGATATATGTTTGGTAAATAAGTTTTAGAATGGAAAGAAAAAAATTTCTATAAAATATAACGACAACAATAACATGTATTCATTGTTTTTTACTAATATGTATTTGTAAATTTGATTTCAATTTCAATTTTAAAATATATAGTTTTAGTTATACAAATCACGCAATGTATAAAATTAAAGTGAAATTAATTATTATGTATAAAAAAATAATTAGTCATTGTCCTAAATTATCAGGATAATTTGATAACTTTTTCATAGTTTTTAGTATATGACGTATGTGTTTAACTAAATCATTATATTTGAATGAAAAATGAAAAATTCGTCAAAAAATTCAAACTATGTATCAAATTCCAATATGATCAATTACTCCATATAATAAATGAATCATAGATCATTTTCAAAAATTATTAAGTGATTCTGATTCTGTTTTGTCACTCTTCAAGTTGTTATGGCCATTTATAAATAAAACGATATTGTTTAAACGTGAAACATTCACTATCATGCATAAAATACACATTGTTTATTAAATTGATTTAAATATAATTCCAACTAATCGAAAATGGATTACTGATAATTTTACCAATATTATATAAAAAACTCAATATTTTTTTCATTGTTTTGAGTATGTGAAATGTGTTTTTATTTCAATGTATCTTTTATACATAAAAAAATATGAGTCATTAAACCCAAAAGGTTTCTTCAATAAAACTGAATTTCATTCATATTTGTTAAAAATTAATAATATTTTATATATAGTGTAACAAAAATGGAAGTTTATTATATTGATTTTGAGTATTTGAGGTGTTAATGGATCTAAAATATGTCATTTTAACAAAAAAACCGAAAATATTAGTTAGATAGGGTACACCTTGTTTCGTGTTTACCAGAATTGAATTCTTATACATGAAAATTGAAATATATTTATTCCCTAACAAATCAGAAAAACTAATGTCTGTTTCCATATTTTCAACTACATAAAACATGTTATGATCTTAAATGGTACTTTTATAATAAAAACATTAACTATGATTCCTACACGAAACACCATGTGTTTTATTGATTCATGATGGACTATATTTCAATATTATTATAATAAAATAATCAATATATTCATTATAATTTTTATTAAAATAAAATACATTCAATTTTAATTTATGTCATCATATAACTATCTCAAAATGATAATTAAATTAATAAAATTAGTATTTATATAAAACAATTATTATTTCATTAAATGAAATAAAAAAAATTACAAATGTGATAGAATACATCCACTTCAATAATTATAAACATTCTATCTTTATATAACCATACTACTCAATCCTAAACAAAGAAACAATATATTTGGATCATTTTTGTTATTAAAAGACATGGTAGTAATGAAATAGATATAAATAGTTTTTTATTAAATATTTTAAATTAAATTAAAAATAAATATGAAAATAACTTTCGGAGATGATAAATTGTCGTTGGAATATGATATGTTTCATTAATATAAAAATTTAGAAATCACAATATTTGTATTTACTATTGAAATAACACATACATAAGATCTATGTGTGTATTGATTCCTAATTTGAAAGGATATGTAAGATCATAAATATCTCTTATCTTATATCAAACATCACCGTCCACTATTATTCAATTTGATTTAGCATCTTTGTATGTGGGCCTACAAGTTTGGATCAATTTTTTATAATGTAGAGCACTACAATGAGGTCAAGATACCATTATATGAGGTCCTATATTTTTAATCCAATAATCATTGACTTGAGACTCTAATCCTGACAAACATTACTTAAATTATTCTCTTCTATGAGTATAATTAACATCAAATATATATTGAAATGATCACCATGTTGTGTTAGAAAATATTCTTTTTCATTCTAAATTAATCCTATAATTTCGGGAATATAAATGGAACAAGAAAATTTATGACATATAAAGATATAGTTAATTAATTATGTGGTTTATATATACAAAAACATGTTAGGTTTTACAATAGAATAATATCCATGTTACATGAAGAATAAAATCGGATCTCCATGTGTTTCATGACCACACACTCACCATATGATGGAGATTCCACATAAATATTAACCAATCTAATTACCTGGTGGTGAGAAACACCCATTGGGACTAGGGTGTGGTTTTAATCCATTTATGACGAATTTTTTTTTCAAATTATTAAAAATGATTTTGAGGGCATTATCAATAACGTTTTCCTCATAAAACAAAATCTATATGGGAACACATTAGCCAATGAGGTATTGCAGTTCTTATAAATTAAATTTAATACTCGTTGACCCAAAATATACTTATGAATAAAATGTTATAGCATTTAGATTTTTATGATTTTTATGATGATGAAATATAGTCTTGTAATATATCTTTATTCACCATGCCTCATGCGCCTTGATCTCGGTTCTATGCATCATGAACTCAGATAAAAGAACATATCATTATGATTATCTTTATATTCCAGAGTCTTGGAACAATTCATTGATTGAGCATGTCTGCATTCTCCCAAGTCCAGGATCCTATGTCTAGGTACACCAAGGATATACACTATGTTGTATTATGTGAATTGTTTCACCATGGTCACTCAATGCCTATAAAACCCCATATTCTACAATTTTGATGAACATTAGAAGAGAAATGGAGGTACACTCTAAATTCTTTCTTATAATTATGTATCCCCCAGACTAGGGATTCATGTTCACCAGTAATCCCAAGGATTAGATATTAGGGAATCATGTTCCCTAACCACCGAGACATATCACAGTCCTCATTCAGTGAATAATCCTTCTCCGATGTCTCTAATAAAGGGGAGTATCTTTCCAAGTTTATATACAAGGGATCTTTCAAATATAGGTCTTAATATTTCTATGAACCTCATTCCCATGTCTCATAATATGAGTAATTATATATAAATACTAATATATAGGACAACCCTACCCCTTGGATTCATATTAGTGTAAACAATTCATCAATATCTCATACTAGGTAGAACCATTCACCATTCCCCATACTAGGGATACACATATCCCAACCATACATACATGAAATATCCCTTTTCTAGGTAATTTATATTAGGCCAAACCCATTTCCCATTCACATATGTTTGGAGGCCCCTCACAAAAAAATCTATTATTTTGTTCCATTTGTCTCAGTTCTCATACCATGGAATAAATGTCACCCAAGTCATGTGGTATTGAACCAAATTTATATTGATTAATATAGAGGGAACCTATCATCACCTGACCTATACTAGGGCTCGAGCTGCAACTAGTCCAAGCCTACCTCCATAGGCCAAGGGATAGAGACTAGTGTCAAAATTCACAACAAACTCAGAGAGGCCTTTTCCTAAGAACATGTACACACACACATAGCCAACTCAATGGAAAAGTGTAGAGGAATATAAAGAAAGGTATCACAATGCTATAAAAAGGGAACCAAAAAAATACACCAACCTCTAACCGTACATGTACATGAAAACTAAATCTGAATGGGAACGGTAAAAAATACACACCAAACTAGAAAAGTAACACAACACGTCAACATGTGATGAAGTAAAATATCAGGAAGTGTCCCACTCCTAAATCCCAAACAAAAACCACTGCATGTAGTCCAAACACCCTATATCCCTATGTTCTTATGATATCATGATCAACCTGTCTGTCTTCTGCAAAGGAACACCCAATGGGTGAAAATAAGAAGTAGGGGTGAGTATAAGAATACTCATTAGGATGCCCCGAAGGCTTGAGGAGCATCAAGATAGGTACAATATATGGTATCTATAAGGTAGAACACGTTACAAAAAGATTGAACAAAAAGGGTTCATCACCACCCAATATTAGATATGATCACTTAAAAAACCCATACAAGAGAGTCAGGGGATCTCTATCGCATAGATCATACAATGTATATTTCCATACATATGCACAGGGAAACCAGATATAGATGTAACTGAGACCCATATTCTAGAGAAATGTCACACAAACGAGTACCCACACTAGGTATCCATTACAAATATTCCAAGAATCACTCGTTCAGGAGAACACACTCCATGAGTCCGACAGCTCTGATTACATCCGTCTGAGATATACCATTCATCGGGAAATATCACAAGATACAGATACACTAATTCCAAGAGATCACACTCTAGAGTTGGGAAAGATCATGATACATATATGTGGATAATTGCGAGGGACATGGAGGATATCACGAATCATCCCGATTCACATACAAGGTAGTGGATCAGTGCCCAATGGGAATAGTCATGTTAATACCAATCTCTACATAGGGTCAAGAGTGGAATGATGATTTTAATCTGAGCCTCTCATAGGGATATCCGAATCTATATCTGGAAGTCCCACTAAAGGGATCATACTCTAGTGTATGCAAAAGACACCTCACCTCTAGGGGAACGAGCAGAAGTGGGACTATCCCAAACCAAACAAGTCCAAGATACGATGAACAAGAAGATCAAGCCATATGCTGAGAAGCAAACAATGTGTCGAAGTTTCAAACACCATGTCATCAAACTCCGGGTAGTACTCATGTACAATAACCTAATTCACAAGGCTTTCCATGTAGAAGAAGGTATACTCAACATGTAAGAGAGTGACACACCGTGTTCCTCTATACGAGGAGGAATCCATGTACGTTGTGCATGTTCCTATACATGGCTTCAACCCATGTGTCACAACCCATGTAACTGGTACACATGCTGACACATACAGCAAGCCTGGTTTGGCTGTTTGGTGGAGTACCGACTACAAATATCGGAAAACTATCTCAGGCGAAACCAAACCGACACTCAAGACATGGGGAGTCTATTCTCCACCGGAGAAGAGGAGTAAAGAATACACATTCATTGAGTCATCAAGTGAGTAGCCATCCTAACTCTCATGATAATAATAATCCTAGATATCCTCCTCATGTAATTGGTTATAACTCAACCTCTATAAATTTACACAAGGGAGTTACCCAGAGGGCCTCCATGTCATAAGGGTTACAACTTGATAGATAGTGCGTCAATAGAATGGCCAGTTTGTATGTTATAGGAATTATAGTACCGAGGGCTCAGTTGGATTCGTGTTTGATCAAACCTGGACATACATCCAATGAAACTAGATAACCGAACAGGTCAGACCGTTATGAACCACATGAAAATACAGACGAGATGGATTACTCATTTGTACAAAATGGATACCTTGTGAAAAAATTTCATTTCACCACAACACACGCGAAACGGGTTTTATAGGGATCATGGTTTAACATCGACATAAACATATCCATAATTGGTCTTGAAACATTTTTCATAATTTCAGGGTCACAATGTCACAGATGGTTCTCTATTCTGACACCGTATGTAGGAGATAGGTCGGATACAAGATCTAATAATAATAATGATAATGATAATATTTTTGGGTGTTTCATGTACATTATCCACCAAACAGAATTTAATATTCGACATTAGACTTGAATCTATCATATTAAGGGCAGGGACATGTTTTCGCTAACAACCAGTCAATCAGACGTCACATGCAAGAGTAATGGAGTGTATAAGATATAATAATAATAACATATTATTATTATTTGATAGTTTTGCATACCCAATCCGATAATGAAAACAATACATTCAGTATTGGAAATGGAATATCAGTCTCAATGTCAGGGTCGCAATGCCGCTTATGGTTCGTGAAACCGATGTCGCACAGATATGTTACGGACGAAATAGTGTTTTATCAACAAATTTAATAATATCAATATTTTATTCATATTAGTAATTGTTTATTTACTTATATTTCATAAATAAAAACCCATTTCATGAATAAAATCCCTATTGTTGCATGAGTCTCCATCACCCACTCATTCACTTTGTTATTTTTTAATAATTTTTCGTTTAATTTATTTCTCATATTTTGCCTTCTCTCTAATCCAATTATTTCCACACAATATTATACCACAAATTCATGTTGCCTCACCTAGCATCCCTTGACCCCGACCTTCTTCCCCATGGACGGAACTGCTTGCACTACTTCCAGCTAGAACACTACCTATTTATCACACGTATTCCACTGCATGCACCTCCGCTGACCTTCACTGTCCTCATCACGTACCACCGCTCCTGTAACCATATCCCTTCGGACTTCCTCAACTGCATTGGACCACCTTCCTGCCCTGGCCAGAATCTCACCGCCACAAAACCCCTTCTGTGGGCCACCGCGGCTTCATTCTAAGCCTTAAAGTTGTGGCGACTGCAAAATTAATGTTCCTTGGGTCGAGATCTCTGTGTTCGTACACAACGCTCAAATAAACTTGGAGTTATTAGTGCTCTTAATTATTTTTTGAGCCAAAGAACATTCTTAAAACAATATAGAAAATGGCATGGTATATGAGCATATCAATGGACGTGTTTGTTTATCCATCATAATTTGAAAATCAAGAAATTGAAAAATTGAAAAATATATATTTATCACACTTCAATATTTTCTATTTTAAAATAAATGAAAAATAAATTGATTAAATTCATTGTTTTTCGATCCGCAATTTAATTAATTTATTTCACGTTCGTCATGGAAATTCAATCAGGGTAAGGAATCCAAAAATATAGATCCTACCTTAGTTTTGTATCAATCATTTGTTAAAATGTCATTCATCAGGATCCATTAATTGTTCATGAGGATCACACTTTCACAATGATGAGAAGAAGATGTTTGGTTTTCCATGCTTCAATCTGCCTGGATCCAAGGATTCATCATCGCTCGTCAACAGAGATGATAGGAGAGGAGAGAAGAGAAGAGGAGAATTCGACGTTTGAAAAAATGGTTTTAAGGGAAATATGTCATAACCCTATATTTATAACCTCCATTCAAGATAAAGGAAATTAATTAACTAAATAAATAAATAATTATTTAATTATTTAACTATTATCCCATGATGGCGCATAAGCCGAACACCTGATGCCGACAAAGGTTATACCTTACGTAGGGTAAAACATACATTATGAGCTCATTGGTGGCCTCAGATATTTCATCCAATCCCTCATCCATGTGTTATTCGAGATTGGTCTATTAAAGAAATAAATTAATATTACAATTTATCCATTAAAAACAACCCCAACGACCTAGGGGTCTGAACATCCCGCACCGACGTATTCTATGTTGCACCTAAGGGAAACAATGAATTCCGGACCCAGTTGTGGTCTCATATTTCTGATCTGATCAACTGTTTAAGAGATATCCTAGTTTCTCTATTTTATCAAGCATTCATAATATAAAAACACTTCACATTTTTATAAAATTAATTCCAAGAACATCGGGTCTCTGAATTTCATGTCATCATTTCACCTGACTCTATGTATATTCTTATAAATATTTCAATGTATTATTAGGACACAAAAACATCTCTCAACATTATTCCGTACATAATTCTTTTTGTCCTCGAAAAGGAAAACTAGGGAAACCCCTTGGTATTCTAAGCCAACTCTTAGCTCTCACACTCCTAGGGAAACCTGTATGTTTTCATGAGGCCATGGAAAACAGACCAAAGGGGTGGTCCACCCTCATAAGGGTTTCTTCAATTGATGAAATTTGTAGGGACACATACATATCTTCTCATTTATGACACATGTAAGACATCGGTACCCACTCCAATTATATGGGGTGAAGAAAAGCAGTATTCCACCTCACAATCTTCTAGTACAGTCATGAAATACATGATAGAAATCGGGGAATAGTTTTCTTCCCCATCCAAACATCAACATCACATGTCACAATCGGAATCTCCATTGGTCACTAGAATAGGGTCTCATGATTCCGTCCTTCAAAAATATCCATATGGTGAAACACCTAATGATATATGATCACACATGATTTCACAGTCAATGAATATCAATCCGAGACTCTCTTACATGCTCGAGAAGTGAAGGAGTATTCATCATCGACTGAAGAAATGTTATAGCCTCCTCTACCAATAGGGTCAGCTGCAGGGAAGTAAACTCCTCTAAAACATCGAGATCTAGGTGAGTCTGGGACTTCTCGCACGTCCAGCTAAGGGAATTTCCTACACAATCACACATTGAGTAAAAAAATCAAAGGGATTATTCCAATATGCTTCTACTGAACTGTATGGGTCAAAAATGACCACATGACTATGAATTATCATGAAAAGAAATCCTACGGTGAGATCTCATCACATCGTGTCTGCTAGCTGCAATAGACATCTCAGCTCTAATGCACTCATTATCCCAACTAACTGTATGGCATGACATGAATAATTCTATAACCAGTGCATAGTATTGCCCCTTGGATTAGGAGGGAATGAAAAAGGGAACTATGATAGTATAAATCTATCTATAGTGTCCCCGCTCAAATGTATATTCTCAGGAACTACTGTTATAGACTAGCGGACCACCAACTCTAGCCAAACCACTACTGTCAGAGGGCCTGGTTTAATACAGAACCTCAGTGGTCTCTGGTGATGGAACTCATGATGTGCACTCAAAATGCACATTTACTTATCCTACTCAGCTGGGGATGTATTCCTATAAATAGGTAGGAGTTCTTCTACCTACCAACCTGTAGAATGGGTATCATGTGATGGGTACTGAACTGAGATCATGTCACTCACGAGATCATTGCCATGAACCGTAGCTAGTATCCTAGATGGATGTCATCCTAGTAACATTCGAATTTTATCATGGACTTTTATTGTCAGATGAGATTATCTATATATCCTAAAATATGGGGAGCTGACTCGATAAAAATAATCAATGACTCAACCCTATATGATGCATTTTCCATTGTTCCCTGCAACAGGTTTCTTAGGGTGCTGAGTCAACAAGCAGGTAATCAGGGTCTTGATGAATGGATTTGTCAGCTGCCTGTACCATCAATGGAATCTTTGGCCTAAGAGATGCTCTTGAGACACTTTCACACTATTTACCTAAACCCAACCAAGAACTTTTTAGGGAATCATCTGAACAAAATCACAATGGTCAAGACCACCTCTGATACAAATTTTTCAAGACTCGACCTGTACCAGGTCTCGAGTGAAAACTACCACAGTCCCACATCCATAGGCCATGGGCTAGTGAATATCACTGAAGGCACCGAAATCATGGGGAGGCATTTTCATAATATCTTATGCACACACACACACACACCCAACACGATGAAAAAGTGTAGATGAAAATATATAAAGGTACCACACTACTGTAAAAATGAAAAACAACCAAAAATACATCAACCTATATAAATACAAGTACTAGAAAAGTAACGCTGGATGTTAAAGGGGAAAAACACCCAACTCGAAAAGTTCTACAACCCGACAACATGTGAAAAAGTTAAACACCTGGAAGAATCCCACTCTTGAATCCCATGCTACGACCACCGCACGATGTTCAGGAACCCTGTATCCCAAAACTCTTCTGTTATCACGATAAACATATCCATTTTCCGCTAGGTTACACAAAATACATGAAAATCCTAGGTTGGGTGAGTATAGTAATACTCATTAGGATACCCTGAATGCTCGAGGGAGCAATAAGAGAGGTACTTAAGAGGGGACCAATAAGAGAGAACAAGGTACAACAAGAGTGAACAAAAAGAGTGCAACTCCACCCAATAATAGATATGATCTCTCAATGAAACCCATATGAGAGAGTAAGTGGATCTCCAACCCACAACTCACACTAGGTATATGACCATGAATGTTCCGAGGGCATCCATATATACATTTCACTCAAACTCTTTGTCTAGAGACAAGTCACACAACCACATACCCACACTAGGGATCCATTTCAAAGATTCCACGAAGCACTAATCCGGGAGAACTCACTCCACGAGTCTGATAGCTCGTATAATGTGCACCAGAGATGTAACGTTCATCAGGAAAGGTCACGAGATATAGATACACTCATTCTGGGAGAATATACTTCTCATTGTGGAAGGATCACAATACATAGGTAAGGATCAATTACAGGGCCTTGGCAAATTCCGCAAATCATCTAGATTCACCTGTTTGGTATCAGAATGGCGCATTATGGGAATAGTCACATTGATACCTGACTCTACATAGGGTAAATAATGGATATATGATCTTACTCCGAGCCTCACTGAGGGATACATGACTCTATCATGGGAAGTCCCACTGAAGGGATCATACTCTATTGAATTGAAATGATACGTAACCTCAATGGGAATGAGTAGAAGGGAACTAACCCAAACAAAACATGTCCATGATACAGAGGAAAAGAAGATCAAGTCATGTATTGGGAAGCACATGGAATGTAGAAGTGTCGCACGTTGTGTCTACTGAATCTGGGAATCACCCATGTACATCGGCTCATGGTATAAATATTGTCATGTAGAAGAAGATATACACATCGTGTAAGAGAGTTACACGATGTGTTCCTCTCTCTGGGGAGGCCTCCATGTACGCTGGCCATGTACTCGTACATGGCTTCAACCAGTGTTTCACTACAGTTGACTCCCCCTAGCTCCCTACCCTTGGTGATGTCCCTCTAAGTTTATAGACGTGAAGGTCTCCTCAATAGATTTTCATTGAAGTGTTCGTCTCCTGTTCGTCATGAGACAATGCTTACATCAGAGTACTGATTTGATGCTCTTTTGTATTCAATATTCTTCTTTAGTGAAATAACTGAATGCATTGTATCATCTTCTTCTCTTTCTTTGACTCCCAATACCGACACCTGGTTGTTTTGATATAATCCCCTCTTTCTGTGCAGATCTGAGTTTAGTTTCTTGAACAGTTATTCTTCTCTTCACAAAGCACAACGGGGGTGTTAAACATCCGTCATGTGTTTGCAGAACCACTTCTCTTCAAAGAACCAAAATTTTCACTGTTCTTCCGTCTTTGTAAATGAACACATCATCTGTTTCACCAAAAGTATCGTGCATTATTCTGGCTTTCGTGCAGCTCCACAAAGACGAGCGAGCTCCAACAACACTTGGCGCTCTTTTCCAAGCCTGGCGCGTAGGTCCCAAAATGGCGCGCAAGTCTTTGGTGTGCAGGTGAAACTAGAGCGCAAGTATCACCAAACCACCCGCGTGACAATACATTCCTCAACTTCTAACTTGCGCGACCCACTTCCTTTCACACCCAAACTGCCTAGGGCGGGCAACCCACAATCGGCGCGTAACATCAAACACTGGCGCGCAAGTCCACCTATGCCACAACACCCTTCTTGCATGACATCTACACCTGCGCGACGGGAGCTCTGATTTTTTATGTGTTCAACTCCATGAGAAATGAGGAGGGGTGGTCCTGTATTTATAGGCATTTTGTAAACCTACGCGGCGACATGCATGTCTCCCCTCGGCACGCAAGTTTCGGCGCGCACGTAACTTGCGCGAACCTCTTTCCTTTGCCATATTTTGATGTTCTGTTCATGAAAAACAATAGGCACGCAAGTTTTAATCCTCCTAGGAACCGGCACACAAGTCCTCTCTCGGTGCGCAAGTCACTTGCGTGACCAACCAAATACTTTCCAGACCCTTATCCATTTTCCATAAATTGATGTTATGATCTTGAAAAAAATATAGAGAACAAGTTGCATCTCCTTCAAATACATGTTTCACAAGTCTCTATGAGAAAATCACTTTTATCCATTTGTCAATTTTCAGGCCCAAACTTTTGGAAAACACTGCAAAATGGCACCACCTTGTATCTGTTATTTTTGTACCGTCTCCAGATCATCCATTCCCTTGTCGACATTCTTGAGACAAACATGGATCTTTAACCACATCTCTTGAACTCGATATCCCACCGTGAAATCCCATTTCTCAAAAAAATGGTATATCATGGATTTTCTTTGTCAAAAATGACAACACTTCAAATATGATTCTTTTCTATGACTTGAATTCTTCAAAAACTCTTCTGATTTCATCACAAACTCCACTATTGTGATACAAATCCTTTGAAATAACATCATTATCATCATCATATTTTGAGACAATGTGAAGTGCATCACGATCTCAGAATTCCAATCCCTTCCACACTGTCTTTTCTTCAACCGTCATTCCTCTACTTCATGCAGATCATACGATTCTATTCATCAAGAAGTTGCTTGCATGGTTCTCATGAAATCAAGAAGAAATGAATCGAGTTTCATGTATTCATCTTCGTCCATAGATGGATTATGTTTCACCATTCTTCACTGTTGTAAAAAATGTGTCACTTTTGACACTTGTTCATTAAACTTCTAATCACTACAACAATCATCTGAATTTCCATTCCTCTTTTTAATTGGATTACATCTTGATCTCCTTAATTTTGATCTTCATTGTAAACTGTTGACCACAAATACAACCTTATACACAAAGTGGTCCCAACAATATCCCCCTTTTTATTTTGTTTTAAATATATTACATATCTTCTGAAATGAATTATCCAATGTCAAATTGAGACTCCTCTCTTCAATCAACTATTATGTTCAAACATTAATTTCACTTTCCCTCCCCTTATTGACAAGAAATACAAAGCTCATGAAATTCATGGTATCGATCTATAGGTAATCAATGTTTCATGAATAATTTAACTCTATGTCTACATGAGCAATGCTTGATGTAGAAAATAAGTGGATTTGATTTATTCAAAAAGGTTTTCCATTATTCAATGGTCATGATACCACATGTGATGAGAAATCATGCACATTGTCTTCAATGTTTTTCCACTTTCATTTCAGGATAATGAAATCAAATGTGATTGGGAATAATCAACATGAAACTCCTGCACTCACATCAGCAAACAGATCAAAAACATTCATGTGAGATTGGCAGGATTAGTGGCCTTGGGGCACTTCCATTATTCTTATTTCACTAATAAACTCAGTTACTCCCCCTTTGTAGACTGATCTTTGTTTTGAGTAACAAGGGTTGAGAGATTTTGAAATGAAATACCTTCTCCAATGACATGTTCTTCATGAAATTAACAAGGTAACTACATTTCATACCAGATGGAGTTGATATTGATTGAAACAGTGATTTCAGAAGCTTCTTAATTTTTCCCTTCCTCAAGGGAAACACACCTCATCATCTTCATCAAGAGTGACCCTTCATCATCTTAATCATTGAATATCAATTGAAGAATAATCCATGGATGGAAACTTTTTCAGGTTAGCTATCAAGAGTTGACAAAATTCATTACTTCTCAGGGTTCTCCCCCTAAGAGCATGCTTCACCTTCAATTCCCTGAATTATTAGAACAAATAAAATACCCAAATGACTAAGGGAATAAGGTGGTTCCTCCGTGATTCATCAACATGAGATGCATGGTTGAGGTTTTTTTCTCAACAATGTTCCACTTTTTACTCCAGTCTTCATGCCTGCACATTTGAACATATGATCTGATATGTGTTGATGTGGAAGGGATCTCTTCATATTGTCTTCTCTATTGTGTGGGGAATCGTTCTGCTTAACATCCATCAAGAATGATACATTATTACTATTATTAAGGACTGCTCCTGCTCTAGTATTAATTTTAGAAAAACTTTTTCAATGTGACTATATTTCTTGCATCTCTCACACAGAACTTCTTTGACAAGCGTGTTTCTCTTGGATTTCAATATCTCTTGCACTCTGTCTTAATCATGTGAATGTTTTTGTTTTCCTTTCTCACCAGCCTTTTCCTTTTCATCTTCAGGATTCCTCATTCTTTTCAAATATTATGGCCAGATGACCAATATGTCGTTTGGAACTGTTGCAGATGATTTGGATCTTCCACATGGGTTCATCTGTGTTTCATCCCACATAGTTCTTATTTGGGATGAATGACCCTTCAATTTGATGGATCTAAAATTCTGGGTCTTCTCATCTTCCCTTCTTGAGATCTTCTTGGGGAATTGTGTGTTCACAACATTCTTCTGATTTCTTCCCAAGGAAGCTACTTTATACTCAGTCGGTATTGGAGGTATTCTATTCTTGTCAACATAGAATGCATGTATAGATGGGAATGTACCTACCACGTGACCACTGAGTTGCATACATCACATATGTTATCAATCATTCCAAATTTGTTTGTTGTAACCTGATGCTTATGAACCTGCAGATGTTTCTTCTTCTTCTCTGGATTACATCCCTTTGATACAAGCTTTCTTTGTGCTTTTTCATGAAATGGATTGTTCTAACAATCTATTACACAGTTCCAAAATCTGTTACAGCACCAACATTGACCCACAAATCTTTTCTTCTTTGTATCTTTTTTATGAGGTTGTTGAGACTTCTTCTCAATTTTTTGTTCTCTATTTGAGGAGATGACTTCCTCCTTTTTCATCCCCTTGAACCTAGACATAGTGGTAGGTGTCTTATCCTCCTATTTCATCACTCATACCATTTTAGAGTTTTTCTTCCAACCTGCACTTTTTGAAGAATCATTTTTAAAAACAATATTATAGGTTTGCATGGACGGTACCTTCACTTTCATAGTTTCTTGTGATAGATAAATGAGTGAAGTCATGATCTTCTTATCACATGATGGATGTCCTTTGACAGTAGAATCCTCTAGTGAGCATTGAGTACCAGCAACAACTGATTCTTGAGATGGATAATAAAGCGTTTCAAAAATCATTTTTTTCACATGTTGGAGGCATTTTAGCTTTATAATCCTCCATTGAACATTGTGTACAAGCGTCACATGTTTCATTCTTTTGTGAAGTCTCAATAAGTGTCTCCATAATATTTTTCAATTGGGATTCCAATTTTTGACCTTCAATATTGAGGATGATATTCTGATCTTCACTCATGACCTACATCTCTTCACAAATCTTCTTCAATCGTCCAACCTCATATTCATGCATCTTAACATTGTTTTGTAACAATGAGTCAAGTTCTGTGAATCTCTTGGAAGTTTCTTCCAAACAAAAACTCTTGACTTCAGTTCTATTATTCTACTCAGCTTCAAGTGCATGGATCATTTCTTTTAGATTCTTATTGACTCACTCTTTTTCTTCAATGACCTTAATCTATTTGGTGAGCTTTAAGAATTCAATAAGTATTCCTTCCAAACCCTTTTCCAAATTATCAGGTTCTCTTTCCAATTGATTGATCTAAGTCTGAGCCACCTACTCGATACTTTCCAAACCTGATATTTCTTAATTATAGGAAGAGAAATGAGAACCAGACACTACATCTTCTTTGTATAAGAGGGACTTCTTCAAAAAAATATTCTCTTTATTTTTCATTTTGTCTTTGTCTTGCTGGATGTTGAATTCTGCTCAGAAATGACTGAATCTTAGTCAAGATTTCACTTCATTGTTCACTCTAGGAATGAAAATCAAATCCCATCTGAATTGAATTACTGTATATTATCCAATATACGTGAACCTCCCTCTGATACGACTTGTAGGACCCCAGGACACCCAGAGAGGTAATGGGTGAATCAGGGCGTCAACTTTTTCTTTTAAAACCAAGGATCTTATTCCCACGTTGGTAGGAACTGGTTTAAACCTGTATGATGGATATAATTCATATTGAAACATACACATGAAAATAGATGACACATAAATTTTACTTGGTTCACCACTAAGGGATACGTCCAAGGAGCATACACCGACAAGTCACCAGTCGTACCAAATTCCACTTATAATCACTATGTGTGGATTACAATGGTTGGGGAACAGTCACTCTGTCCGAGGCTCACTTCCTTCACAAACGTTCATGGATAGCTCACTGCTTCCCTCGGGGCACTCCTGTTTACTCCCCCTGGCTCACTGCCCCTGGTGAAGTCCCACTCAGTTTATAGATGTGAAGGTCTCCTCAATAGATTTGCATTGAATTCTTCCTCTCTTATTCAGCATGAGACAATGCTTGCATCAGAGTACTGAGTTGATGCTCTTTTTAATTTAATCTTCATTGTTAGTGTAATAACTGAATGCACGATATCTTATTCTTTTATTCCATTGATTCCCAATACTGACACCCGAGTGTTTTCAAATAATCTCCTATTTCTATGCATATCTGATTTTAGTTGCTTGATCCGTTCTTCTTCTCTTCACAAAGCACAAAGAGGGTGTTAAACACCAGTCATGTGTGTGCAGAACCACTTCTCTTCAAAGAACCAAAATGTTCACTGTTCTTCCATCTTTGTAAATGATCACATCATTTGTTTCACCGAAGGCATCGGGAAATCTTCTGGCTTTCGTGCAGCTCCACAAAGACGAGTGAGCTCCAACAACACCTGGAGCTCTTCTCCAAGCATGGCATGAAGGTCCCAATACGGCACACAATTCTTCAGCACGTAGGTCCAGACCTGTGCGCATGTTTCACCAAACCACCTGGCCAACAATTCCTTCCTTAACTTGTAACCTGTATGACTCACTTCCTTTCTCGCCCAAACCGACTTATGTGCGCAACCAACAATCAGCGCGCAACTTCAAACACTTGCATGCAAGTCCACCTGTGCAACCACACACAGCTTCCATGACATCCACACCAATGCGACGGGAGCTCTTAATTTTCAATGTGTTGTACTCCATGAGAAATGATGTGGGGTGGTCATGTATTTATAGGCATTTGGTAATCCTACGCAGCGGCGCACAAGTCTCCCCTCAGCGTGCAAGTCTATACCCTTTTCACAGTCGCGCTACTCACCTGTTTGACCACACCAACACTTGCACGACCCTCTTTCCTTTGCGATATAATGAAGTTTTGTTCATGAAAAACAATAGACGTGTAACTTACAATCCTCCAAGGCGCCGACGTGCAAGTCCTTTCTCAGAGTGAAAGTCACTTGTGCGACCAACCCAATACTTGCGCGACCCTAATCCCATTTCCATAAATTGATATTCTGATCTTGAAAAACATATGGCGGGAAAGATTCAACTCCTTCAAATACACGCCGCGCAAGTCTCATTGCCAAAATCACTTTTCTCTATTTGTCAATTTTCAGGCCCAAAAACTTGGAAACACTAGAAAACGGTTCCACCTTGTATCTTTTCATTTTGTACCATCTCTAGATCATCCATTTCTTTGACGATGTTCTTGAATCAAACTTGGATCATTGTCCACAGCTCTTGAACTCGACATTCCACCATGAATTCCCCATTGTCAACAAAATTGTATATCATGGATTTTCTTTGTCAACAATCACAACACATCAAAGATGCATATTTCTATGACATGGATTATTCAACAACTCTTCTTCCTGCAGCACATACTCCACTATTGTGATATATATCCATTGAAAGAACAGTTTTAGCATCATCATATTTTTAGATAATGTGATGTGAATGGCCATCTCAGAAATCCAATCCCTTCCACATTGACTTTTTCTTCTACTGTCATTCCTCTACTTCATGCAAATCATACGATTCTATTCTTCAAGACGTATCTTGCATTGTTCTCATGAAATCAAGAATAATTTCATGGTCTTCATCAACTGTCATGTATTCTTCTTTATCTATATATGGATTATGTCTCACCATTCTTCACTGTTGTAAACAATGTGTCACTTTTGACACATGTTCATTGAACTTATGATCAGTACAACAATCATCTGAATTTCCATTCATCCATTTCATTAGAGTACTTCTTGATCTCATTCATTTTTATCTTCATTGTCAACTATTTTCAACAAATACAACCTTATAGAAAAAGTGGTCCCAACACCGGTGTGGTATGGAAATGTGGTGGAGTACCGACTCCAATTATAGGAAAATCATATCTGGTAAAATGAACCCACAATGAGGGTGTGGGTAGTCTTGAATCAACCGGATCAGAGGTGTAAAGAATACTCATGACATGAGTAATCAAGGGAGTATCCATTGTAACTCTCACTAATATAAATACCATAGTTATACTTCTCCGCTTATCGTTCATACCTCATCCACCACTAAGTTTAACTAGGGAGTAACCCGATGGACCGTTATGTCATAAGGTTTACAACACGATTGATGGTGCATGAATCAGATGCCTAGATTTTATGTTATAATAATTTTAGTACTGATGGATATGTTGGATTTGTGTTTGATCAAACCCAGCCGCACATCAACCGGAACCAGATAACCAAACAGGTCACACAATTGTGATCCACACGGAAAAAAACATGAGATGAAATATCCAATTGTATAAAATGGATACCCAGTGAAAAGACACATGTCACTGCCACATGAATGAACTGGTACTCGTGGTGCCCACGATTCCACCATGACATACAAATTAAAAAAATTGGTCTTTAAACATCCATCTAAATTTCAGGGTATCAACATCACAGATGATTCTCCATTATAACACCGTATGTGGGAGATATGTCAGATACAAGATCCTGTAATAATAATAATATTGTTATTATTTGCTGTTTTGTGGACCTGATCCAGGAACCATAATTTTATATTCATCATTTTACTTGAATCGATCATCTTAAAGACAAGGCCACGTTGTTGCTGACGACCTATGAATCAGACATCTTATGCAAGAGTTATGGTTGGTCCAATATATAATAATAATATATTATTATTATTATATATGAATTTTTGGTACCCAATCCGAAAACACTTAAATAAAGTTCAATATTGGACTCGGAGTGTTTGTCTCAGAGTCAGGGTCCCACTGCTGGTGATGGTTCGTTCACCAAGGTCGTATGGTTAATTTATAGACAAAATATTGTATTATCAATTAAATTAATAATTAAAATATTTTATTATTATTATTAATTTTTTTATTTGTTTAAATTTCTTAACTCCAAATCCATTCCACACATAAAATACCTATTGTTGCGTGAATATCCATCACCAACTCTCTCTCATTATTCTTTCCTATCTATTTTTCTTTTAATATATTTCTCTTATTTTTTCCTTATCCAGCATATCTCTTTCCCCACAATCCTCTCTCACAAATTTGCATTGCCTCTCCCTGCAACTCTAAAACTAGCCTTCTTCCACATGGCCAGAACTACTACCACTACCTATGACTTGTGCACTGCCTCTACACCTGGAACCACATCCCTTCATCCAACCGCAACCATGCCGGACAACCACTGTGAACTAGCCAAAATTGCACCGACACCACACCCCTTCTGCAGGCCACCACAGATTCATTCTAGGCACAAATATTGTGAAGACCAAAAACATGTGATACTCTAGTCGATATATCCTAGTTCTTATGCTAGACTAAAAGAATAATTTAGTTTTTACTGTGATTATTTATATTTCTTGTAGAAGAACGCGCACAAAACGAAATAGAAAAGGTCATCGTATTTGAGAGGATCAATGGATGAGTTAGTATGGCCATCGTCATTCAAAATCACGAATGAGAAGAACTGACAAATAGATATTTATCAAACTTCATGATTTTCAATTTCAGGATAAAATTGAAGAAAAATTGATTCAACCCATTGTTTTTCAATCTGTGAATTAATTCATTTAATTCTTGTTCATCATGAAAATTCAACTGGGGTAAGGAGTCCACAGTGATAAATCTGACCTCATGTTTGAGTTGATATTTTTTTATTATCTCAATCATCATGTTTCATTCGGGGTTGATGAGGATCAAACATGCACAATGATGAGATCAATATGTTGGGTTTTCCATGTTTCGATTAGCCTGGATCCATGGCTTCATCGTCTCTCGTCAACGGAGATGATAAGAGAGAATATGAGAAGTAGTCGTATGAAAAAAGGGTTGTGGGGCCAAGATCTCATAACCATGAATTTATAACCTCCCATCTGGTTAAATAAAATTAATTAAATATTTAAATTAACAATTATTTAATTATTTAATTATTATCTAATTATTGTGTATAAGTTGAACACCAAGACACCGAAAAAGGATACACATTTCATAGGGTAAAACCTATGTTCTAAGCTCATTAGTGCATTAGATTTGTCATTCGAGCCCTAGTTTATGATTTATTAGATTTAAATCAATTAAATGAACAAATAAATAGTCTAATTTATCCATTAAAAACTCCTCCATTGAGATAGGGGTCCGAACATACCTTGTCAGCATATTTTATGTCGCGCCTAGGGGAAAACCGCAATCCAGACCAAACCGTTGTCTTATATTTCCGATATGATCGACCGTTTAAGAAATATCTCATTTTTTCTAGTTATTCACGTGTGTTTAATATGAAAACATTTCACATTTATATAAAATTAATTCTGGGAACACCTGATCAGGTAATTTCATTCCGTCTCAGTGCCTAACTCTGGAAATATTCTTAGAAATATCTCATAGACTTATTAGGAAAAAACGGGGTCTCTACATCACCATATTTCTCATTTCCCAAGAACATGATCCAAATTAACCCTTTTTCATTTTTTATTAGTCATAATTCATCTCTTAACTAGGTAACCAACATATCTAGGTATTTTTATTGGAACCTAATTCATCCATTCCGATTTCTAAGCCATCCTACCCTATTACCAATTACATGAGTTCAAATATGGTTCTTAATTTCTATAGAAACCTCATGATTAAATAGTAATCTTATTTTCACAAAATAAGGTATCTTACATGGCGTAGTATTCTAAAATTCTCACCACCTTCCATATACATTTAAATATATACAAGTGGAATAGATGACCATATATGGTCCTCCTATAATGTGAAACAGACATCATTTCATGTAACCCATCATTATCTAGTCACTAATGTAAGGGAGGTAGAAAACCAACAATATAACCCAAATGATTAGTTAATAAAAAACAAGATAAATAATTATGGGTGTCTAAATGAATAATACCCCTTATATAGATTATATTCATGCATTTTATAGAACAAAAATAATTACCATATGATATTAAGCAGCATGGACATGTGTTTGTTACATGAATATAAATAATACAACTCGAACTAAATTTATTTTCCATTATTTCTACTATTTGATACATAATTCCCATATTGGAGCATCAATATAAATACCATCAAACATTCATTTTATATTATATGCCTTGAATAAGATAACACTATTTTTCTATATTACTAGACTGCACACACACAAGTTGTTTTCCTTATTAACACATATATATGAGATAGACATATCTTTTTCCTTTTATTTATTCTGTTAAGACACACCGCTTGGTTTCCTCATATATGTGAGTTCAGTTTGGTATAATCCCAAGCCTATTTCATATTCCTTCCTTGTAAAGTTACCATAAGAAAAGATGTTGAAAACCATATATAGGCATCCTTCTATGTGCAATCACTAACCAAACATACTCCTGTCTTTTACCAATAGATAAGAAGAACCGTTTGATCATCTAACAATTTTCAATCATCTAATATTCTATCCTACGTAGTTAACAAATAGTTGGATAATAGAGATGGTGTAATCATACATATGTACCACACACAAATTAATAAACTAAAATTCACCTAGATGTCATCTTTTATTGATAATAAACTTCATAAAATCAGTATTGTGCTAATAACCATAAATGGGACTCCATTTGGTTATAGATACCCTAACAATAAATGTCACCATATTATTTCACGGTTTATGACCATAGAAATGAATTACGTATCCTTTTATGTAGAATAAAACTATGTGTATTAATATTAACTTTATAGGTATATATTGGAAGAACATTTAATGGAATCTAACCCATATTCAAAAAACGTCATAACAACTTTCATAAGAGTCAAATGACACCATGTATAGTGATAAATTCAAGGGTAAATTCTTATATATCTGAAACATACACATTATCTTTATAATTGGATTAGATATGAAATAGTTTAGTTCTCATGTGTTGTATCCTCCAAAATAAATGTCACCCAATCATTTAATTAATTTATCATAACTGTTTATCATAAAAATTATATTTGTAAGGTTTGATCAATACATAGAAAATCAAAAATGTACTTCAACTGTAGTTAATAATTCCACCTAAAAGGGGTTTTGAATGATCCAAACATGTTTTCCTCTTACATAACATGATTTCCATGGTTTCAGTGTAAATTTGGAAGTCATTAGTTTCATTGGGAAATATGGTTTTTGTCAACTCAAAACACCATATTTGGAAATCACATTGGATATGAGGGTTATCAAATATAATGAAAATATCATAAACATTCTCAAAACATGCATTACATGTTATTAGAGAATTTATTTATCTTCTTCCATAAATGGGTTCCCTAACATTCCATTAATAATTTATCCTAATACATTTACATGTGAATGAAGGTAATTTTATTAATTTAAGTAAGGATTAATTTTAACCATTTATTTACGTTATCATCATACAATGTGAAACATGGATCCAATATTAATTTTAGAAATTCAGATAATTTTACCAAATAAATAGCAATATTATTTCCATATCTTTTAATCAAGGTATATGAAGAGACAATATAATGCAATTATGATTCAATTATAACCAATGAATATAGTTATAATTTTCTTGTATATTTGGCCATATAGTGTGAGAAATTTTTTTATCCAAAAGGATTCATTCCACCTCTAGATAGTTTGTAAAAGTGGTTCCATTGATAATTTAAAATTTTAGGATAATCAGGATCAATTTTCGTGAACTGAGATGAGCCTGATGAGGGATGAAGTTTCCCATATTTTATTTTTGTAACATCATTCAACCTTAATTTCATTATAGTATTCTCAATTTTATATTATCATCAAAACCATAATATGATTTAAAATTACCATACCGATTTTGATAGACTAGATTCATTCTTATTTTATTGAGCCACCCAACATATAGGAAATATTTTAAGTGATTTGTTGTTTATGGAATAAATATATAATAATTATTATGAATATATGTTTTTAGAGATCATACCATTTGAACATATCTTTTAGATGGAATAATTTCTTTGAAAAGGTAGTCATTTATCTTTCAAAATATATCATTCCAGAGATACATTAGTTTTATAAATATTGTGTTTATCCTTATATTGATAATATTAAACATATATATATTCAGTATGACTGATAATGGTTTAAAATTTGAGAAACTAGCATAGAATGGAATAATTTCATATCTCTTTTTTGTTTGAAACATCTTTGGACAATTTGGAATTTTATTTCCAACTATCATTCTAATTTTTTCAATTTGATAACAATCATCATATAAGGTTTTAATCATCTAAAAAACTCATAAAAATTACTTTTCTCCAATTAACTAGGTACATTCAGTCCCTTCCCATGTTTAGAAAAACATTTAAAACATTTTATATTCCAAAATATATCAATATTTCTTCATAATATTCTCGACATATTCATATTGAATAATAATAAGATAAATGTGGTAAAATTGTTATTGAAGGTCCATATTCATGATCTATTGAATAGAGGATGATGTTTTTAATCCCGACCATATAATATTTTTTCATTATATTAACGTTAATCCATTTTATAATCATATTAACCTTTTGGTTAAAAAATCATATTCTACATTAAAAAATCAATTAATAAATTGTATATACATTATCACATTTAATTTTGTAATAAAATTTTGTAATACATTAATATGTAATTTATGTAAATTAATAGATATAAATGATTTTATTTATAATAAATATAAAAATATATACCTATAAAAAATTATTTTCAAGAAAAATATAAATTTATTATATACAAATATATTTTTGTTACTATACATATGTTATATGTTTTTTCTTCAATGTTTTTTCCATAAATTCACTGTTGGAAGACTTTTCCATAAATTTATTTGTTGATTAATTATGAGTTTCATATAATATTTCATGAATTCAACATTTTTAATAATGATACTCATTCATTAAATGATCGTAAAATGTAATATTTATTCTTCTTATTTAATTATTATGTGTAGAATATTTAACTTTACTTATTCTAATTTGTTATTGAAATATTAAAAATATATATAATTGAAAATATTTATTGTAAATTCAAATAAAATTATTTCAATTTTTAAAACACATTCACTTCACAACTAAAAATAATAGCAATTAACATAATTCATATTAATTATAATAATTTTATAATTGTGTAAATATAGTAGTTCCATACATGATAACCATGGTCAACATTTTACATGCTATATGCTCATAAATTGTTCTTTAGGACTATCAGTATTATTTCAACATTCTTAAAAAAAATCAATAAGAATAAATATACTTAAAAATTGATCAATTAAATTTAGATGAAAAGTTTTTTCATTCTATTTGTTCTTTATATTTTAAAAAAGTAGATTTTTGTTTCATTATTTCGACTGATGATGATCAGTTATTAGTTATTAATTATCTAAAAGATTATTTATGTTATATTAATTTAAAATAAATTATTTTTTATGTAATTCTCTACTCACTTTTAATGTAACAATTTTATTATAATGTAAATTTATAACTATGTGGAAATTAAATACATTATCATAAATTTAAGAACACTTCAGTTTTAATGACATTGAATTCTATTACATTTAATCTGTTTCAATGCTTATTTCGTGGAGAAAAATAAAATCACCCCCTCAATGAACCAATATACCACCATTATAATTATAAAATATTATATAGTAATACCAAATTCTAGGATACAAATTTAATTATTTAAAAATCAATGAGTAAAAATAGAAAATTACCCAATTTAAAGATGAATGAAAATAAACAATAATTATAAATAAGAATAATATAGAAAATATGGTCATCTAATAAATAAATATCTTATAATTGAATATTTTTATAGGATGTTTTTATATATTTTTCAAATACTCTGTGAATGGTGTTGTAATCCTTATAGATGATACATTAGAACATTGTTTTCATAATAGAATATTTGAATAAAAACCAAATAAACAATGTAAACATCATTAATTATCTATTTATAAAAACTAAATAATGAATAATGAATTGAGTAAGATATGTTTTGATTATTAATTAATAAAAAATTTAACAATGGTTTCTATAATGTTTTGGTTGCATGATATTGTTAATTGTATATAGTGGAGCCGTGACTGTTAGGGTTCTTTCAAAAAAATTAAGAGATTTATATGATTAAAAAATGTGTTGATTAATATAAGCATTATTAGTGATAAAATTATATGTAATGATAAATAATTACTTTTACATAACTAAATTAAAAATTGATAATGGTATTGATTAATTATTGCTAATAAATATCTAATAATTTTACTCTTATTAAAACTATAATGTCATTAAACAATAAGGGATTTTTTATCATTGGTGAATTAGGTTATATAAAACACGTACAATGTAATAAAATTTATGAATTCATAATATAATACTGAAATGTATCGTTTTAAACACATAATGTAACTAGTATATTTTTAACGGATTATTTATTTATTTATTTATTTTATGATTTTCTATAGTTTGAGGTTGAAAAACATATTATTTGGGGAACTAGATCTGGGTGCACAGTTTGAAGACAATTTTTCTAAATGTATGGATAAAAATTTAATGGTATTGTTTTGGGGATAATATTATTTATAATTATTTTTTATACAATGTAATGATTTCCAGATATTGTGTGGGGTTTATCCTGGGGATACAGTAGCTCACACACATTTGGTGTGTGAGTTGTTTTATTATTTGATTATAAAATATGATTTATCTTTGAAATTAAAAATAGATTTTAACTATTTTCTAGTATTTATTTTTAATGGTTTAACCAACATTTCTCTCCCCATTTATGTGAATATATCTCCCCACACCTTGAATCATCTCCTCTATCCATGATAGTGCATTTCCCTTGAATCATTGGACCTTATGTTGAGGAAATATCATTTTCTCCATGATTTCCCTTTCTATAACCTAAATAATAATTTTTCATCAGTTATGGGAGCACTGATATTTAATTATTCTGAACCTGGAAGTGTTAATGGGGAATTCATGTTGATTACTTCTGATTTTTGTGTGTAAGGACCATATTTTATGGATTTAATTGGTTGTCTTCATTTGCAACGACATCTATATTTGGTATCATCGAACATAGATAGGGGTTATTGTTTCATTACATAAACTGACAAGACATTAATGTAATAATGATTCAAAATTGTGAATCTTTTAACAATAATCCTCTAGTAATTGGTGGATTTTTTTAATGGTTTTCAATTCATTTTTGGACATGTAAAAAGTAATTTACTGGAAATTTCTAGTGGTTCTTGAAGTACCAAATGTTTTTAAATGATTTTAAAATTGGTTCTAAATAATTTTTTTGTTCATTCACCTTATTTCATTCATGGAATTAAATGGATGTGTGGTTTTTAAAATATATAGTGAGTTTCCATGGGGATCAATAGGTTAATTGTTTTGAAACATTGATGATTTGATTAAATAGAGATTGTGTGATTTTAAAATTATTTAACAATTTTTGGGATATGAAATTATCTAAAAATTATTATTTTAATCCCATTTTCAATTCCAATAATAATTTTTTGGATTGTTAAAACAGTTCATCAAAATCAGTTTGAGTTATTTATTTTGGAATACGGTTTCTGAATGGATTTAAAGAGTTTTTTTAAATAATGACTAGGAGTGGAACTTCAAACAATTAATAAGTGTAATATAATTTAAAATGTCTAATAGAGGAACATTTTTTTACTTTTGGTTTATTGAAAATGGTATTCATGGGATACTTTATCAGTTCATGAACCTTCTTATTCTTGTATGATCATGTTTGATCATTAGAATTTTCTCCACTTTTTTCTATAATCCCACATATTCATTCTATAAATTATTAGTCCTATAATGGATGGATTTTTGGATCTTTTTCATGAAATCTTAAGATTTTTACCATTTCCTAATATTTTCATGATCCAAATTTATCTAATAAATTACTATTGGATATCTTTCAATTCATTTCATACAAAAAATTAATGATATTTTCTATTCATAGAATCTAATACCTTGTTTTAATTTTGAGGGTTGTAATGTTTTGAGTAGTCTTAATCATTGTATATCTATAACAACCTTATCTAGGGGAAGTATCAATTATTTATATGTAAATTTATATTTTAATTTTTTTTATCAATATATATATATATATAAGGAAACTTGGACTATTCGGATTATCCATCCGTATCTCCAATAGAAACAATTACTATGCCATATCCAAATCTGAATTAAGGTAATTATAATCATAAATTATCAATTAGGCACATGAATAGTACATTAACATACCTTTATATATGAGTATTCACCCCAATCCATTATTTTTTTAATTCCTATATATCATAATGTGTCCCCCTATAGGGTAATGTAACAAGAGGCGTAATTTCTACAACAACCTTGCACATTATTTCATATCTAATCATGATTTATTACAAAAAAATTCACTTAATAAAACTCATAACATCAAGTGTCTTAAGATTTTTTGTGTTTGGTTACATTACGTAACAACTTTAAGCCACAAATACCACATCATTATTGAAAATTTGTTTTACATGACCACAACATTCAATCATACTTAACACTTCATGAGATAGCCTAAAGACATACATATGAAAGGTGTGATGTATAAAGAATAGTAAGGGAATATAGATGATATAAAATGATGATAATACTAATTTATATAAATTTAATATCAATGACACTAAAGGAACCCTAATAATAAGGCATGATATAGTGTGATAATCAAAACACAGGAAACAATGAAAGAATATAAAACACTACATCATTATCATAAGTCAAAGCTAAACCACCTAGACCTCATAATGGAAAAAATTCCAATAATGGAATCAGGTATACCCCCTTCCCAATATGACATATCATGGTTCTTAACATGACCCAATGCATTGGATCACTATCAAGGAGAAGCCATCATAATCATTTCAACCTAATGTTTAAGTGTTCCACATAGTTCATATAACATGGTTTCATTGAACATGATCAATTTATTCCATGACCATGTAATGTGGAATAAATACATGTAAATAATAAATAAATAATTTTATGTAAATTATGGTTAATTAACTTAATCTAGAAATGTGTATGATATTCACTATATGATGGTTTTGGCATATAAAGTGCAGTGCAATTTCAGCTGCACAATATCATTATATATAAATTCACAAATTGTGTTAATGAGAGGTAACAAGGTATACCATGATTTAAAAATTATATGGAAAGTAAAATTTTCAGGGAAAGACATTTCCCCACATTATTAGACTGAAATAGAAGGAATAACATAATAAGGAAACATGGACAAAGAAGAGAAATGAATTAACCCTTCTAAATTTCCAGCATTGTAATAGGTTTACATGGGTGGCTTAATAAGTGACAAAGTGGTCTAACATAATTTATAAATCTGAAGTTATGTATGGTGGAGGAGAAAAAACATTTCCCACTAGTAGGAATTAAAAATAAAATGGAAAAACCTGTGTAAGATTGTTGAATAAAAGTGAGAAATAGATGATCCATTACATGGATTTTTGACCCCAATGGCTATGGAGAGGCATATTATCAACATGGGGAAACATGGGAGGACTAAATAGAGTAGGGAGAAGAGTGTGGATGGGGTTCATTTGGTTTTAATAATGGGAATTGAGTGACTGATTTGGTTTTTGTAAGAATAGTTCATGATTTGATTATTATTTTGGTTTTGGATACTACATAGTAATATATTAAAAACCAAATTCCATCCAATCGTTTCGGCCCATGGTATCTGTTGAAGTGGAGTGGAACAAATTATTTTATATTTCTGAGTTAAAAATATAATAAAATATTACCCTTTATTATATATTGGTGATCAACACATTAAAATAAATGATTTAAACATATAAAAATATATTATAAGTATTGGATTATTCTGTAAGGATTTACATAATAAATGAAATATACATAAAATAACATTACATAAATGAGAAACAACATTTTTTCAGGGTTACCATTTATTTTATTTATTAAATAACTGTTAGGCCATTATGACTTTATTATACAGACCTTATATTTATATAGTATTTAATTTTTACCCTCGAATTTGACCATCTCATAAAATTTTGAAAAAATCTATGTTAGATACTTTCAATTACTTTATTGAAGAAATAATTTTATATTTATGTAAATAATTTTATGAATATTTTAATTTTATCATTTAATATATTCACCTAAATTTATTTAAAATGATATACAGTTGAAAAATATTTGTTTTTTAACAATATAAATATTAATTTTGACATCAAAAAATTTATATGATTATTCAAAATTGATAAACATTATATAATAATATTATTATTATAGAACAATATTTATATAAAAAAACTCTTATTCCTTAAATTTATTAATAGAATTTGAATATTAAGTAAAAACTACAATTTTTATTTTAAAATCATTTATAAATTATCCATAATAGGGGAAATATATATTCATTATTCTATAAAAAATGTACATAATCTTATTAATAGGGTCCTGATGAATATCCCTGTATTCATCCACTATATTCACTAAAGTAAGGTGGAAGATTGAGAGGCATTAATGGGAACATTTGGTGAACATGGTTCGGTCTGTGATCTTGATGAACATGAACATATATCATTATCGTTTTCCATCATGCTTATATTTGGGATATTAGAATGGGATTGGTCTAGAGAAAATCCTAAAAACGTTATCTCCCATGGATTATACGATAGATGGGATTCATAGGGAACGATCTTATAGGTTTATTCCATCAATTACTTTGTCTGTGTGAAAAGTATTTTTTAACACCCTATATTTAAACTGGTCATGTGATCACTATTGAATGATTATATTTTCAATGATAATGATACATAATAATAATTTATGTCCTATTTGTTAAAAAAAATGTGTTCATGTGTTATCAATATCGATAAGAAATGTGAATAAACAAAATGAAATTGATTTTAATTTATAAATTTTTGGGTATTTACAACAATCCCACATTATGAAATTTTTACCGTTAAATATATTTTTCTTACACATAATATAGAAGATGGTTACCCTGCTTCGTCACATCCTCTGATTCCCACATTTGTTCTTCAATCATGTGGTTTTTTCAAAACATTTTAAGGAGGGGTATTTACGTATATCGTAGAACGATTTCACTATCTTCTAATATCAAAATTGGCTTTTTCTCTTAGGAAAGGTCATTGTACAATTGTATGACCTCTGGATTGAGTACATGTTATGGTTCGAGTATTTACTTTCCCAAGAGGGATTCATGGAATATATCATGTACATCAGATTAGTTTAGTAGGTGTTCTAATTGATATTCCTCTTCTATGATGCGATTTTGGATCCCAAATGGGCCGACATACCTTGTAAAAATCATTCCCCTCATGGAAAATATCACCAAACCCTTACATGGTGATATGTAAAAGAATACCATTTTTTCTGACATCAAACTCTAGTTATTAATTACGATTATCAACATAGATCATCTGTCATCTCTGGGAGACAATAAATTTCTATTGGATGGTCTTATCATTATCCACCATCACATGAATAATTTCATGACATAGAAGTTTTCCTTACCAAAAATATCCCATAATTCTTGTGTTCTACACCAATTCCTATAAAGAAATTAATAAGGGAAATTTTTTATTATAATACAAAAACTATTATTGTAATAGAAATCCACTAAAGGAGAATCTTGGACCTATCATCCTTTGAATTTCATTGAGAATGATCTTAAAATTTCCACATGTGTCTATATTTTGTTATTATATTATTATTTCGTTTGACGGTCAGATGTCACAATGATGTTCCACTTCGTGACCAGAGCATTCTGGCGGCTTTTCCAAAACATTTATGTGTACCATGAAACTCAACTAAACACAATTGACTGTGGTACTCCATGTTGCATTATATCTTCATTTATTTATATCAATAATAGTTGTCTGAATGAGAAATAATATTGAATCATAATAATGCGTGTATTCTTTATAATATGATCAGTAAAAACACATTTAGTATTTTTCCCATTGATTCCATTGGATGTCCGGTGACGAAGTCCACATTGATGTCTTCCCATATATTTGTTGGTATGGGTAATGGTTGCAGCATCCCATTAGACCTTTTACTTAAAAACATCACAGGATGAAATATAAAAAAATTTGGTCCATATAATGCGATCTAATTATTTAATTTATCCCACAAATTGAGCACTCAGTTATCTCAATACATAATTTTGTTTACTGAGTTAATAGAGAAAAATGAACTATATGAATCATCCAATAGTTATATCTTTAACTCAAAAATTTGTGTAACACATTATCTTGAATCAAATTTAACATTTAACTCAAAGTATTTCCCTTTTCTGATAGATATATCTATCTTCTAAACTAACACATCATCTCTTTCAGTATCCTTAAATCATTCAAGAGAGGTGGTTGAGAATGAATTTTTGGAATGATTAATTATGATCCATTTTTGTGATTCCCATGTACATTTTATTCATGACTAATAATATTTTACCATCCTAAATCCACTTCAGTTATATAATTCAATCGTTCTTTCAACATATGGAATACCCCACCAGGTTTTCATTACTAGAATGGTTGTGGAATAATAAGTAGTAATCCTTGAGGAACTCTAACTATCATAATTGGTTCATATTGAGTTATTTAAATTTGAATATATATTCGAGACTTTTATGATCTATATATATTTCATACTTATACACAATGAGATAATAAAACAAATTATTCAATGAAATGATCACAGCATCTAACTCCAAATAATTTGTTTGATAGTTCTGGTTATGAATTTTCAAATTCCATAAGGCAGAGGCAATGAATTTGTAATTTTTCATCAACACAAACCTAATACATTCTTCATAGGGTCACTGAAAATTATGTAAATATTCACACTTGTGATCAGTGTGAGAGCTTGGACGATGATAAGACTCTTTTCCCAATTCATTATGCTTTCTTCACATTTATCATTCCACGAAAATTTCAATCCGGTCTGATTTAGCATGGTATGTGGGTTTGAGAATTGTGACAATTTTCTCACAAATTGGTTGTAATATCCTGTTAACCTAAGGAATCTATAGGTATCTTTCATGAATTTGACCACATACATCCCTTAATCAATTTTTTCTAGGAAGGATCCAAATACATCACAATTCTTGTGATTATAGGCCACAAGAATTATAATTCCATCTTCTAGAACTCACATGTACTACACATTTACTATGTCTTCTTATTTTAAAAGGTCTTAAGAATATTTCAAGGATGATCCTCCTGATTATCATTCATATTGGATTATATTAGAAAATTATTTATAAAGGCTACGTCTATTTTTTCATGGTAATTTCTGAAGGCTGTATTCATAAAGTCTAGGAAAATTTCTAGAGCATAATGAGTCAAATGAAATGACTATGAAATCATAATGCCTTTAATTTATATGAAAAGTTTTCATGTATATATTTTCATTCTTCACCATTAAATGGTAATATCTAGAATGCAGATCCTCATTGTACAACTATTGTTATCCACATATCTGATCAAAAGAGCCATCAATTCATGGAAATGATTCTTGTTCTATACATTGATTTTTTAGGTCACAATATTCAATGTAAAGGCACATTAAACCTTCCTTATTCTTGAGGAAGGGGGCTAGTTCCCCCCATTGTGAATCACATTGAAATTAAACCCTTTATCCATATTAACTTGTACATGTTTACACAAATATTAATGCTACATTATGTATTATCTATATGTTGTATTTGATATTGGAAATGTACCATGTATAAGAGTGATTAAAAATTCAACATCAATGCTTGGAGGAAGACTGAGTAATTCCTCAATAACAAATAAGTTAATTGTCTCAAAATATTCATGTATTTAAAGATTATTTAATCCTTATACTCAATAATTTGAGATAGATATTCCTCCTCATAGGGTAATTATATATATAAGAGATTATGGTACTAAAGTAGATTCTTCCACTATAAGGCCCATACCTTAAGAAATACCCAATATTGAGATAATTCAATCCTTTGAATATAAATTTCATCATGGATCTTTTTATTATTGTATCATTATACAATCATTATGTTTATAAATAATAAAGATAGGTTAATTTAATCATTTTTTAGAACAATTATATTATTTATCATTGATTTTATATAACTTATTACCATGTAAAAAAAATTTAACAGTTATTTATGTTCATATCTTCCGTTTTTTTAATATTCATTACTTGAGTCGAAAAGGATCTTATTTTGATGAAAATTAAAAATGTGGTCATTAGTCCATAATCTCCGAAATATTATTATTCATGACGTAAATATCATATATATCCATTATATATGAATTTTATTATATCCACAATATTTGGAGAAATAAAATTAAGTGCACTGTTAATGGATATTGTAATCCGTACGTAGCTAGGAAAACTTCTTTCATTTTATTTCCAAGCTAAAAAAATTATAATAAAAATTTAAAATTTTATATTATAATAATAATATTATTTTATTATAATGAATTTCTCATAGGTTTAATAAAAACAACCTTTTGATATTACTTTTTTATAATGAACGTGTCGTTTAACTTTGAGGGTGCGATAGTCCAAAATTCCTAAAATGAAATTATGATATTAAATATATATGGATAGAATAAATGTATTTTGTAAATAAAAATTATAGAATAATAGAGAAAATATAAATATAATATATGCCAAATAAAAATATAGTTATATCATAGAGGCCAGTATGAGAGGTGGTATGAGAAAATTGAACAGTCATTTTTTCCTGTGGTAGTAGTTTACCATAAAAAGAAACAATATGTTAGTATCCATTAGATGTAGATGTGTGTAATTTTAGATCAAATAAATATAATTTAAAATGACTATTACATTGAGGATATTTTTTTTTCTTATATAATAATATAATAAAAGTATCATAGAGTTTGTAGAAGGAAAATAAAGGAAAGTATGTTGATAGAATACACCACCTTTAAATTGAGTAACTATTTTTGATTGGATCCAAATCACCAACATGAATTTCCTTTGACCAAAGGTATGTCTTCTAAGTGGAGAGGATGGATGTTTGGATTTTATTTGAGTATAATTTTTATGTTCCATGGGGATTTAGTGGTGTGTGTATGTGGGTAGAGGTGCTGTGCTTTTATAAGGGGGAGAAGGGGCAGTTTAGGATAGTCTTGAAATAATATTTTATTTTTAATTAATTTTTAAATTATAATAGTTCCAAAGTGATAAATTTAGAGGTTAATTTGAGAATGGATCTATCAAATGTCATAGAATAATCCTTAGACAAATTTAGGTGACATAATAAACCTTCCCTTTTAGCTTTAACCCTTAGTTAAAAAAACAAATCCTACAATGTCTTCTTGTATTTTCATATTATATGGTTACTATAGTTACTATAAAATTAAAATAGAACCACATGTGTACCATTAATGACATTTTTAAAATTAAAAATATTTGTTTTCAAAATCATTTTTTAGGACAGTTATATCATATATTAAATCATAATTTATTTTAAAATTCATTTATGTCAATTTTGACACTATTTTGTAATTTATTTTTGTTAAAGTCATAAAAACGTGATTCTATCAATTCAAAGAAAATAAATAATCCTTCTCAAGTCAATGGAATCAAAATAATATGTTTATGGAATCAAAATGATCAAATTACATTTATTTTAATATCTATAATATCATTTTTTAATGCTTAATTAATATAGTAATCACTGCATCATAATTTTGTCATAAATAAATTTATTTATCTAAATTATTAAAATTATTACTACTGTACCATGATGTAGGAAATAATTTTCTCATTTTTATTACGATTTATAGTCGAATAGATCATTTATATAAACCAAAATAAATTATTTTATTTAGGAGATACATGTTTATGTTATATTTCCTTTTCTTTAAAAACAAAATTATAAAAGTTCATTATCACATCCAGGGGAAAAAATGTGTTCTTAAAATAGATCCAAAGATTATAATGGTTGGATATATCTCATTAAATAGGTTTATTAAATGTGTTAGGGTGGTTTTATTTTATTATAAAATTATTGTTTTACCCCTATATACTTTATTTACACTTTAACCATAATAAAAAAAAATTACTAATGATACTATTAATATTGTCAAAAATAAAAGGTACAAATTTAAACAATTTAGAACTTCTAGTTATAAATATAGAATTAATGTTTTCATATTCATAACCAAGAAATAAAATTAATTAATGTATAATTAATTTCTGTTTTCAAATCCCGAAGGAGGGTTTTTAATAAATGATAACTATTAAATTATTGATATGTATTTCTCTCCAATTTAAATGTGAAATTACATCCAATGAAAGTCACATGATTAAATGATAAAAACATATATAAATAATATTTTAAAACAATTAAAAGGAAATTCTATGGATATAAATAAATTAGACGGTAATGAATTTTTGAATTAAAACGAATTGTTTTTTCACAAATTCATAAAAATATTGATTTTATCATAAAAATACCAATATTTCAATAGAAGTAAATTAGGACGTACAGATTCTAAAGATGAAGTTTATTTTTTCATGTATAACTTATATAAGAGATAAAATGATTTTTGAAGATTTGATTCGCCAAAAAATGTTGGTAAGGACACCTTTTAAAAATAGTTGTGTATTTTATGATTGAAATTGTATTATTTCTCAATTTAATAATATATTAATTCTATAAATGTAATAATATTTAAAAAATTATGTAATTTCATAATATACTTAATTCTAATAATTCCTTCCAATACAATGGCTTGACTATAAATCCCAATTAAAATAATAATATTATTGTTGTATTGTTTTTCAGTATAACATAGTGTTGTATGAAAAATAAGATTTTAGGGAAACCCATTGATGCATGTCAAATACACAATCATACATAGTGTCCCCTTTAAACTAAAATTAATATTAAATTACTAAATATAAATTTATGTGAAAATTTATTATTTAATAAATTCATTGGATGCTACATCATTCCCTAGTTTTTGGAAAATTCATCCTCAAAATTTAAAAATTTGGATTGCAATTTTTATTGAAAATATCACATTAGAAAAAGTATCAATACAAATACCACATTAAATGAGTGAAAGATAAGTAAAAAGGTCACATGAAGAAACATGTACTAGGATTCCATGTAGTAAAACATGGATACAGAAGAAAAACTAACCATCTTATTTTGATGGATAGTGATAGAAAACATGATCACGAGAAGGTTAACAATTAGAAAACCACCAACTATTGATGGGTTAAATTGTTTTGATTTCATTGTATAAAACGTAAATGGATAATGTTTTTTATATCCTTTTCATAATATAGTTGAAATATTTTATTACATAGAATAAGAACATAAGTAAATATAATTACATTAAAGGTATAGTATCATTCTTTAATAAATTTCCACCAAAAACTCATCAATCTCTTTAAATGATGAGTATTAAAGATGATTTTTTCACCTTGGAAGAACTAAACTCAACATATGAAAACTCATATCATCCCAGAAAAAGGTGAACTATTTATTTATCCAACATTTAATCATTATCCATAACCAAAATTCTTAGTACATGATTAGAAAATCCCCCCAAAAAATAATCCTTTATAAGGAGAAGGACCTCATTTAATCTCTCAAAATTCAACCATAATACACATGTTATACTTCACCCATTAAACATTCCATTGTCCTTAAAATTCCTTAAAATAATCTAAATTGATATTGACACCGTAAATTGATAAGGATTTGATCGTATATTCTTTCACGAAAAATCACAACACTTATCTTCACATTACGTCCTATACTCTAAATATCTCAAACGTAAATGTAATTAACCTAATCAAATATTCTATTTGATAGGTTAATCATTTCCACAAAAGCCACAAATAGACATATTTCTATAAGATAAATGTATATTCATCAAAAATAAAATTCAATCTGTACTCCTCCAATGAAATCCCATTATATATTATTTTCCATAGACATTTTCTGTTTACATAAGATAAAAAATCATCGTAAATAACATTTACAAATTTATCACCAAATTATTTTCCAAAAAAACGATATAAATATGATAAAATATAAGTAATGAAAAAAATTTAATCTTAATCCATAAAACAATTTAATATAATGGAATAAGTCATTCTAACTAGGGACATCATGATAGATAGTGGTAGTTGATATTCCCTTGTTACCCTACATTTGTGGGTGTGATTCCCACATCATTTCGAGACACGACAGGTTGTCACACAGTCTTAAGGATGTCCTTTATCAAAAACTATATAATTTTATAACATTATAAAAAATTATATAAAATCCTAAAAATAACCATATCATATTTTAATCACATGTTTACAAAAAGTCATTCACATAACATCCTAAAATGAAATAACCCACATTTGCCTCAAATTCATGGATCATATAAGCCGTAAAAAATCATTATAACTATATCCGCAAATGAAAAGACAATTATTCCCCATTTAACATATTTATATAAAAACATTAGGGTTATAAATTCTAGATGTCTTACAATTTAATCCCATCATTTATACATTTAATCATATTATCAACCGTACATCCCACATAACTCTTCAATTATAAAAATGTATACAACATCAGGATTGAAAATTCTTCATGATCATTGATCATACAATTAATTATAAAAATATTCCATGAAATAAATCATGCCCAATTTCCAGCTATTAGATAATGTCAAAACATGATCTAAGAAATAATCCATAACTTTGATAGGTTATTTTCAGTTTCCTCATATTCATTTTGAATGAAAATTACATAATGGTATTCAAATATTTTTATGCTCTTACTGATAAAATTCCCAAAATATCTCCATCGAACATCTATTCTCATAATGGAAATACACCCCACATTTATGTCATTTAATTGAATACTTGGAAATTACAACTTTTTCTTTCCTAGATTCCACTAATGCATCCCTTTTTCCTATACATGATATTTCATTATGACCATAATTTTTACTTCTATAACACCATCACGTCCCATTGAATCATTTTCCTAGGTGTTTCATTCAACAACCATAAAAAATAGGTTTTTTATTGTACTTATCATTATGATTATTACATGAACAACCCTATGGATTTATTTCAGACATATATGATTCCTTATGATAGTCTCCATGTTTCATGTGGTCAATAATGACTCTTCAAAGCTGGCATAGAATAACCACAAGAGTTGTCACTGATGCTCCAATTTTATTCTGTTTCATATTCTGAAAACCACTATAGTTTCTTCACATCCATTTTTACTTTGCATCCTCCTAGATTCAACCATTTACTAGTACATAAAAGCATAAGTGTCACTATATCAATAAAATAATCATATATTATCATATGAGGTGGATAAACACTAAGATATAATTCTTCATATTATCTCAAACTCATTCAATTTATCTAAAATAACAATGAATCATTCCAATAAGGTAACCATTCGATAATTATAAATGTAATATATATTTTACTATTAATTTTATATTATTTTTCATTCATTTACTTGATTATGAATTTGTTATATTTACAATTTTGTAAGAAATGGTGCTTCATAAGATTCCAAGGATGAAAGGATGAAAATATACAATAACAGAAAAGTAAACATCATGAAGGCCATGTACATATCGTGTACTTGATGATTATAGACTGCATGAAGCTGTGAAGCTGATGTCATAACCAACCACAATGACTAGTGGAATTTCCAGTTCACGTCGTGACACTCTACTACATTTCATGAAACCGGTCAACTCGAATGATATAAAAGACACTTGGATTCAATTCAAAGGGAAATCTAGGCTTGGGGTACGTATTGTGAACCAATTGTAAAAAACGATACCACAGTTATACATCATTAATTCGCTAAATATATGCATCCCATGAAAGAGATCCTCATCAAAATAGTGAGGATTAAGGATTCCCAACGTGACGATCATGTAGACATCGGGACCATTTCCACCTATATAAGGAGCAGCTCGACAACAGTATAGACACCACGTTGGGATCTATCCTCTCATTATTTTTTGTCTCCCTTCATAATTCACATCACATTCCCTTTCTAAACACTTAACTGTTTTTAATTTCTATACATATTCATCAAAGGTCCATTGATTCACTTTTCTTTAATGCCTTCAACTCTCGTTTTGTTACAATTATATTTCATTGATTTCAAGTGAGATTTTATTCAAAGTTTTTTTCCATATTCATTTCGTAGCAATTCATGTTCAATTCCATTAGTAATGATATCATGATTTCTTCTCTTCATTTTATTGATTTAATTAAAAACAACATTAGCTAAATTCTTTAGGGTAGGGATCATGATTTGATGTATGAAGAAACATAATTAAATATATATTTTTAAACAAGGAAAACATAAATGGATTATTAATTATGATATAAACCAATGATCAACCCCCTTTCGTGCCACTGTACTGTGACCATTGGATAGTAAAGAAAACAGCCCAATCAAAATTAAATTAATGTATGACAATGACCATTATCAAAGGGAAAATTCTACAATGGAATCTAAACGTAATTCATCTAGGAGTCTAGTTATCCTCCTTACCATGGAATAGATACAACCTATGTAGAATTAGAATACTGGACCAATGTTTACTAATGACTACCACATGCTTCACAGACTAATCATTTAGGACCTTGGCCTGATTAGAACTAAGATCACCCTTATCTATATACTCAGACTTGATTCTGAGGCCTCTATAATCATTTGAAGTCCAAAACAAAATTAGTTTGAAACCCCCAAACATTATTCAAATAGTAAGGACTCCATCAATGGATTTATGACCAGGTCTCTTTCATCCATAGAACATCATATTCCATGTGGGATAGACCCCAAACATCTACCATACATTTCCATATTACTTATGTAATGTTTGTGGAAAAATTAAATTTATAGTTTTACTCGTACCATAAGAAATTAACAACACTTGTCGGTGGCCAATCATATTTTGTTGTCTTTGATGGGTTGCAATGCTGTTTTTAAGTGATTACGAATATGGTCAAGGCCTAGGATTAGCTTTCCCTCACCCCATTAATTGGATTCTAGACTCCCTTTCGTCTTTTTGTTTATTTTTAATTCACCCAGTTCATGTACCCAGATCCTTCGACTCATTCAAGGACTATTGAAGAATAATAAATTTTGGCCTTCGATTTAATGAACGAACAACATATTAACATTATACTCTAGTTATTAATGACCAAGAAAGTCCACCATACAGGGCATAACCTACTAAACCCAAACCATCAATTCAACTACGGAGAACACCTCATAATGAAACAAGAGAAAAAAATCATTGATTTTGGATTGCAATCAATCTATGTTATGTTCCATAGACTTGTTCGACCCCTTATCCAAGACCATACCATTGAAATAAAACATGAAATCATTCATATGATCCATTATATGGGGATGTTTAGTGATCTTTTGTGCGACGAGCCGCATGAACATGTTTCCAACTTCTTGGACGTCTGAGATACCATTCAAAACTAGGGTGTCTCATCTGATGTAATAAGCCTACATGTCCCACAATTATCCTTACAAGATCGAGCCATGGACTATCTAAAAATTCAAGATCCCGAGTCAATTCGAACATGGGATGAATAAGGTATGAAATTTGTGGACATGTACATCACACCCATCCAAACCGAGATGATTGGGATGTACATTCAAAAAATTTAGAAATTTTTTGGAGAATCTATGTGGGAATAATATTACTGCATTAAAGAACTAATGATGAAGTGTCCGCATCTAGTACTGGATAAGGGGATACATAAAATACATTCTATCGAGGACTCCAACCAGTGTCACATTATGTTTTCGATGTAGACCCTATCAAAGGTCTCATGTTCAAGACTACCAAAGCCGAAAGAGAAATCCTAGATGAAGTCTCTCACATTTCTAGTATGTTGCAGAGTGATGTGGAAAACCATGGTCTGGAATCCACCAAATTGATGAGACCAAAAAACTAGCAGAGAAAGTGGAAGTCCTCACAAAAAAAATTTGAAGCATTTTTTTATACCAACTACTCATCGCCCTCCTGCCCCTATATATGAATTAAAAGTTAGAAAATTTGTGTGATGGCCTTCATTAATATCAAGATTGAAATACTGGATATGAATACCCACAACATGATTGTAATTACTCCAATTATAATCAAATTAACCAGCCATTAATGCATTTACCATATTATACAAAGAGGCCTACTCAGCGAAAACCTCGAAAAAATCAGTGTAATATTTAACTAAGAGGAGGAAAACCCCATTCAAAACTCATGAACCACTAGGATAACATCTGAGGAACCCTATACCAAGACCCAAAGATCAATAACAACCATTACGTCAAAAACCACAAAAATTTCATCCATGATCTCATCAAGCGCCTATGAAAAGAATCCTGGAGAACATCATGTTTTCATTAGTGTAGAAGTCTGATCATTGAATGAACACCAATGAGATAGATATGCAAAACTAGAGATCTCCGCTTAGGAACCTAGAAATGAAAATGGTTCAAATTTCAAAGACCATATTTGGGAAATTACCTGGTACCCAACATTTTAACATTGATACATACCCATGAGTGGAAACTAAGTCAATATTGATTATAATTTAATGATTCTGGACTTCCAACAACCCAAAAAAGGGAAATTGCATGAACAAGAGCTGAGAAAATAACATGTACCTGAAGAAAAAGCTGACGAATTCAATCCCACCATACCTCAAAAATAAGTACTAAAAAAGAAGGAACATATTAAAGAGAAACATAAGGAACATGTGTACGTATTCCCACCTACATACCAACCACATATTCCCTATCTAGACACAAAAAGACAACCTATGCTCGAGACAGAATACAAGAAGATCCTACATATGTTCATGCAATTATATATCCACATACCTTTTGCAGAAGCTATTTCCCAAATTCCCATTTATGCCATTTTCCTGAAAGACCTTTTATAAAATAAGAAAAATATAATTCCTAAGAGTCATCAATTATAATTTTGAATGATCTGATGTTGTATAACATAAAATTACACAAAATATAAGAGACCTGGAATCTTCTCCATCCCTTCGGAGATAATAACATACAAATTTGGAAGAGCACTCTGTGATCTTGGATAAAGAATTAACATCATACCAACAAGTAATTTTTAAATTCTTGGTCTCAAATAGATCAATGAAATAAGGTTGTATTTTCATTAAACTGATCGCTCAGTCAATTACCCTAGAGGCATTCTGGAAGTTGTTTTGGTAAAAGTTGAGAAGTTCATTTTCCTACATGATTTCCTTGTATTAGACAAGGAAGAAGAAGTTGTCATTCCCATTATTCTTGGATTATCATTCATAGCTATTGAAAAGTCATTGATTGATGTGAACCAATGACATATTATCTTTCTAGTAAGAGAAGAACAAGTTTTGTTAAACCTCATTCGCGCCATTCGTCCTTCAAATAACAACAAGGACTGAAGCATCATATACCTTCCCTAATCTGAGGAGGATTCCATGAAAATAAAGAAGTAAAATGATAACTGTGATAGAAAAAAAAGTTTTTTCGACTTTAAAAAATTCAACTTTATTGAACCACCCACTAGAGCGGTGGTCCCATCATTGATCTCATCTATTATTCATCCTAGTAATTAAAAGTACTCATTTCTAGTGTAATCCTCTTACTTACACATTATTGTCAAATATGGGTTATACATGGAAATATCACCATAAGTAATATATTATCATGTATTGAAGATTATTTATGAACCATTCCACGAGAACTATGTCATCTAATGAATCTTAATTGAGTCATGCTATTGAATATTAATGAAGCGCTGCTAGGGAGGCAACCTTGGCTATGAGATGGTTATGTTAGAATAGGTCAAGCCTCCTTTTAAGAATTATATTATTTTTAATAAAGGGGTAGGAAAAAATAGGAGGAAATCCAATGGAAACCATCAAAGTAAAGGTCGTGATCCAAAAGGTCATGATGTGGCCATTTTTCTCCCCAAACGGCCTGATTTTCCTCATGGTTCATGATGTGACCATAAGGTAAACATCAAGACCTGACTCGGGTCAGTTTTTAAAATAAAATGAAATGTCAAAACCCATGACCCCCAAACCCATATGAGACCCATCCTCATCTCACAACCCGTGTACAACACCTCCTCCCATCCCTTCCTTGTGTCAACCTCAACTACCCTCCTTTTCTTCTTCGAGTTGGAAAACTCCTCCTCCTCTCCATGGAATACACTAAGTGGATGAAACCTAATTATTATCCTACGTCATCAAGATCTTCCTCTCCCTCTGCAAGCTAGAAACCTCTTTCTATGATCCTAAACACACTATCTTCTTCGTAAGACTCAAGAACCTCCCCATATACGGATGATAATCGTCAAGTACACTCGATCTTTGCTTTGAAAACCCAAAACTCCATGTTAATATAAATCAAATCCAGGAAAAACCCATGATGACCAACAAGACATTAGATTGGAAATTCTTGTGAAGCTGAATGTCACATATGTATTCCTCAACTTATTGGAGGTGATTCACATTGATAGCATCATTGATTTCTAGGAGTAGATATACATGGAGTTTTTTCAAAGATCCTTGCCACCATCAAAATCTTGATGGATGCCATCCTATTCAAGCTAGGGGTAGGCTACACCAGCATAACATGTCCTAGTTTGGTGTAGGACTCAGTATCTACAATTAGGATTTCATGATCTCAAACATCTATCCTACCCTACTGATGATACATTCTTGAGGAGATGCATAGAGACTTTGGAATCTTATTTATCCTATCCCCTAATCCTATCGTGACCCATGCTGGAAAAGTCCCCCCTAATGAGGACACCATACCTGCATATATGACATCAAGAAATGGCACATGGATGGTTCATGTGAGGTGACACCAATGGGAGCATCATCCAACATGGCGTTCTTATCCTCTCTGCTACCGTGGGAAGACTATATATCTACATGGTGGATCTGTTCACCTCTTATTAAAGACTGATGACATAGAGGAGGCATGGAACACTTATTGTTGAGTCATTAATCACCAAATTTTCTATATACATTCATGTTTTTGATGTCTAATCCTATCACCTCAGTAGGCCATATCGAGTCAATTTATCATGTGCCCTATCATAGGGTGAGGATACTAGTGAAAGAGGACAAAGTCTATTTCTGGGCACCTAGATTTTATGATCTAGTGCCTTGGCCAGATGCACCAATGGCATTAGATCCACCGGAGCAGCCACCAACAGCAGTAGCAGACCCCTCTACATAGCCACCAACAGATCTGACCACCACCCCATCCACATAGCCAACACCTACCCATCCTACTCCTTCTGACCTATGGGTAATAATTCATAGCATCATAGAGAATCAGCACCATCTTGATACCCACCTTCACCTTCCCTTCATTTAAACATTCTCATTCACCCTTACACCACCTATTACTATTGGTCCTTCTTCATTATCACTTAATCCAACACCGTCTATACCCTCTAACCTACCTCTTGATGTCACAGACCCTACTACTCATCACTAATTCGAAGAAGAGTAGGCCCAGATGCGAAAGGGACCATCCTCTGAGCCCACTACCAATATCTCATTCATTGATCCTCCTACCAGAAAAATGATATTTGTATGGATTAAATATTCCACACCACAAATACCATCCTAGATACCAATATAAACCACACCTCGATCAGCCACAGCCCCACCAACCACTACTATTGCTACCAATAATTATTTAGATGCCCAGTTCATTCTAACTTTTGATGATGGTCTGACCATGGCGGAGTTTTTGGGCCCAGATTAGTGATTTATATTTCATACTTTTTGGGTTCTAGGAATATTTTTGTATGGTCGGTCTTCTTTCTTTATGATTCTTTTGTATTAAACTGGGATATTTACATTCATTATTGGATTATTTTTCCTGTTTTTATGTAAGTTTACTTTTTATTTTTTCCATTTATTTTTTCCTTAGAAATGTCTATCTTTATTGACTCATCTGATGTAAACGACATAGCCATTCCAACATCTTCTATTCTGTAAAGAGTAACCCATCTTTTCAAAGAGATCGCCAATAAACATCAGGATTTATCAGTGGAAATAATCTAGATGCACATCCACCTACACATATTATTCCATTTCTACCTCCTTTAGTATTATGTTGTGATGAAACTGAAGTTGTGAATCCAGTTAAGAGACCATGTAAACTTGACGACCCGGAAATGAATAGTTGTTAGCGTAAGAGGAGAGATTGAGCTGGTGGGACCACTCTTTGGATTTGATGGACCACCGGTCTGGATGATGACTTTAAAGTTTTATATTTATGGGTGGAAACCATTAGTTGTTTTTGAGTTATGTTGTAGTCTTGGAATTCTCAATTTTTCATTCCCGTACTTTGTACATACTATCATTCAATAAATAAAAAGGTTACCATTGTTCCTTATTATTAAACCTTTATGTTTCTCAATTATTCAAATGTTTAAATTTGTTGATTAATGTTTTTTTGATACTAAATGAATTTTCAACTATCATATTTTGCAGGTTCATCAAAACTTCAATGTTAATATAGCTCAGACACCCCCATGACATACCAATTAATCTCAAGGAGCTCTATATTCCCTCTTTTTAAATTCTTTCATCACTGGAATGTAGATTCAATTTTCATAAATCATTCCCACTCCAATCCCAACAATTATTTTATAGACAGTGGGGAAAATATCTCCTTTTATGTGTGGGATTTTTTTCCTCATATTTTCACAGAGATACACTTAATTTTTCTCTCTCGCTATTCTGGGAGAAAATTTTCAAATTGATAATCATGCTGCAAATTTGAAAACCAATATTACCATGTAAATTAAATTTAGTATTAAAAAGAATTATGTTAAAAACCAGGTTTCACCCGTGATTATAATTATATAATGAATTATGATCTTATACGTTTAATTCAAATTTTTAATATTTTTAAATAGGATTAATTAGCGTAGTATTTAGGATTTATATCGTTTATAATTGAGATTTATTATTTTATTCTCATTACCCGAGAGGATTTTAAGCATTTAATCTCATTTCCATTTTTATGGAAGTTTTTTGAGGTATACCTAGGACATGGAAAACTAATAGATCTTGCACGAATAAATTATAAAAATTATTTCTAAAAAAGTGTAATTTTAAAATGATTGATCCAGTCTTTGATAGACATTTTAATGGACCCCAACCAAACTTTATCCTTAGTTTAACCTATATTTTCCATGAATGACCTATCATAAGAAAAGTTCTTTAAAATCTATTTATCATCTTACCCTCATCATTCTACAATGAATGAATATTATATTTTGAAAACATGTGGGGGAGGGAATGTGAGGCGTTCACGTCTTGAGATGTACGGTTTACTCACATGACTACCAGTTTGTGATCCATATGAAATTATGTTGTATCTCATTCATATTATGTCCCTTTGAAAAATTATATAGAAAAAAATTCCATGGGTTGTGTACTATAAGGGTTAAAAATCACCATTTTTCCATACTGATTAATCCCTCGAAGTATAAAAAGTTGTTAGGTACTAGATATGAGATCAATTTTAGGAATAAATTTGGAAAAATAAAAATGAAAATGAAAAATGAAAGGAATATAATAAATTATTTTTATACATACATAAAGTACATATGGATCCGTCCTGGGTAGATGGAGTATAGAGCAGACTCACTAGATGGAGGAATTTTTTCACACTTATCTAGTTGCATCTGCATTGTACATTATATAGTACCCTCCGTTTGATCCTAATTTTAACATTCAAACAACCTAACTACATTCAAAGAGTCATCAGAATTTGATGATAAAAATCCTCAATATTATTTTTATACTTGTCATTTCAATGTGGAGAAGATATGACAAATTATATCCTATGGTTAGGAACATGAACTCAGAGTATGAGAATACCTTACATACATTTCACCTTGAGTGATGAGAGAATATCAGGGTGAGGTAGATAACAGCTGGGCATATAGCATATGGAATGGTTAAAATATAATGATTAAAATAATAGAATTTGTTTTGTAAATATGATATATGTTACATGTATAATTTACTCGGTTGGATTAAAACGAGAACTTGACTACTTTTAATTTTATACTTAATTTAATTTCATGGACATAACATACAATTATTGCTTTGAAAATTGCTTATCATTTTGAAATTATTGTTGAGATATTTTTCCTCAGGACAAGTATTGATTCATGTGTGGGAGGGACTTGATATGATTAAATTATATATATATTTTTCTATAAATTTTCCATTGTTTTTCATTAATTTATTGGATTATTCATGTAATATATTTTAAATTTTTTATGATATAGATATTCATAAGATTCCATATTTGAATGGTATAAAAGCTAAAAAAATCATGCACACATCGTGAAGGCCAAGTACACATTATGTACATGATGATCACTGCTTGCATCAAGACATGATGCTGAATTTGTGACCCACTTAGATGAATGGAGGAATTGAAATTTCACATCGTGACTCTCTACTAAATGTTGTGACACCTGTCAAACAGAATTCCTTGAAAGCTATGACGATTCCAAGAGAAAATCAATCTGTCTATGTGGTATACTTCATGAAACACCAGTACACAATGTGACCATGGTCAAACATAATTAATATTTTAATGATATGCATGAAATACTAGAGATCCTCATCGAAATAAAGTGGATTAAGGTTGAAAATCAAGTACATGTCAGGGTCATTTCCAGCTATATAATGAGAAGCTCTATAGAACCTCAGACGACAAGTTGTTATTAGTCCTCTCTCCCTATTTAGACACTCTTTGAAATTTTCACCTCTTTTCCCACTCTATAAATATTATTTTTTATAATTTATTTACATTTTCTATAAAAAAATTGATCCAATTTTATTCAATGCCTTTATTTCATGTGTTGATTCTGGTCCATTTCTATATTTTCAAGAAAAATTTTATTTAATATATTCTTGAATGTTCATTTCATATCATTTCATGTTCAATTATATTAGCATTGTCATAATGATTTCATCTATTCCTTTTATGGAATAAATTACCAACAGTAGTAGTTAAACACATCATGTTAGTGATCCTGATTCGATGTATCTAGATTTTTAGTTAGATCTCTAGTAATAAAATTTTCAAACCTAAAGGGATTAGTAATTTGGATGTAAACCAACAGAAAAACCCCATTTGTGAAACTGTACTGGGACCATAGAAAATCAAGAAAATGATTCACTCCTAATTGTAGTAAACTATGATTATGACCATATGCGTATGTAAATTTCTACAATAGATGCTAAAAATAATGCTTCTAGGACTATAGCTAGAAACCAGACCACAGAATAACTACATCATAGGAAAAAATAGAAGACCATACCAAGGTTGACTAGTGACTACTACTTGATTCTCATACTAATCACTTAGGACCCTTCCAAGATTATAACTAGTATCACATTTTTGTAGATACAAAAAATTGATACTGAACCCTCTATAATAATTTGAATTATAACCCAAAATTAGTTATAAACTCCCAAATAATAGTAAACTACTAAGGGATAAATCAAGGTATTGAAGACCTAATATATTTCACCCATATAACATCATCTTATTTGTGGGATCGACCCCATACTTCTACCATAAAACATCTGAGTAGTTAAAAAAATTATTGTACACATATAAATTTTTTATTTGAATCATGCCCTGAGGAATTAATGATGCCCATGGGTGTCCGATAACCATTGTTGTTATATAAAATTTGTCAATTTTTATTAAATAACACCATAACATCTAAGGTTATGTAAAAATACCTATGATACCAACTATAATTCCCTAGACATAAACATTACCTAATCTTGAAATAGATTACTAATTTGTATTTAATATAAATAGATGATCTTTTCTGGTTTACTGATTTAAGGATTTAATCATAAATCATACATAAAAACATAAATATTTCAAGTAGCCCCATATACTCACAACCCATTTTTTTCATAAAACAAATTCATTTAAATGAGATGCATTGTTAATTTAATGTAAAAACAACATGAATTTTCCTTCATCCCACACATGACTATATTATTAATTATGACCAATGAAAAAAATTCACAACATGTTATTAGGAAAAAAAATCTTATTATGGGTTAGACAATAAATGAAACATATTTGTCTTTTGAGAATATGAAATCTAGGAATTCATTATTATAAATTAATAAATATCAACATTCATAATTAGTAAAAATACTTCACTGAATATAAAATCATTTCTTACTATTATTTAACAAAAATATAACCATAATTACAATTGAAAAAAAAATATAACATATAAATTTACATGGGACTTAAAATTTCCAAATTAGGAAAACCATATGATTTACTTCGCCACATTTCACTAACTGGAATAACCATATGGCTGAATTCCATACCCAATGCATTGGAGGTTAAAAGATAACCACTTGTAGTCAGTTTATAATGGAACAACCTGAATTTTTATTATCATATAACAACCCATATTTCTTTTATAACATAACCACCCATTAAATTTCCCAAACAGCATTATATAACACTAACATGTAAAATATTTATGTTATATACATTTCACTAATAAAATTTCAGTTGCAATAAAAAAAAATAATTTCATGACATGGATATAGTAAATTAAATTTAAATTTTATTTTCAATAACCAAAGTCCAAAAATGGAAATATGGGATTACATTTCCTTTTTAAAAACATTAATTCTTATAAAGGAACCCAAATATCAAATAATGGTCATGGTAGCTGAATGGTCATTGTCGTTGTATACGTTTAAAAATAAATTTTTTAATTTACTAGAATTCCTCATAGAAAAAATATTCCTTTTGAAATACATTGGAAGAAATTATATGTTAAGGGGTTCACTATAAACAATATTAAATATTGATATGCATCTTATCAAATTATGCCTCAATTAAAGGAGATTGAGTAAAAATCCATTCCTTGAGTCTGACTCATCACATACAATTGAAATGTTCCGGAATAATAAATTTATGTTAATTTATACAAGCATGAGAACTTTTTTCTCATTTATTATTCATTTTATATATGTTATTGAGTTGTTATTAAACTTAAGAAATTTTTTAGGTTCAAATCCTTTGTTTTGTCCATATTCGTTACTATAGAAAAAACTAACTTTTTTTGATACAAATTATCGATGTGGTAATAAGTCCATAATGTTCTAAATAAAATTATTCATGATTAATATATCATTTATATCCATTATATATGATTTTATTATTTCCATCATATTCGGAGATAATAAATGAAATGCATGGTTCATGGAGATGGTAAGTCGTACGTATGCATGAACTCTAATTTCATATAATATTAATATTAAAAGAATAATAATATAATGATATAAATGTATATTATTATAAAAATATTATATTAATTATGTTTATGTTTCATGGGTTAAATAAAACGATCTATTATACAATTCATTTATATAATGGATGAGTCATATCACTTTTAGGGGGTATCAGCCCAGACATCCTTAATTTAAATTAACCTATTTACGCATTATGAAAACCATAAATGTATATTGTATATAAAAATTTAACAAGAATATAGATTATATATATAACATGTAACATATGAATATAGTTCCATCCTAATGGACACTATGATTTGAGGTAGGAGAAAATAGAACAATATCCATTTCGTGAGGCAGTAGTTCACCGTAAACAGAAACTGTATGTTCATATCCATTAGATTGAGGTGTGTGTATGTGTAGTTCAAATATTTATCATAAAATTTTTTATAATATTAGAAATACTAATATTGTAATGTAGTAAATTAAGATGAAGAGAAATGTTAGTGTAGAAGGAGAATAATGGAAAGGAGTTTGATTGAAGATGCAACCTCTAAATCGTGTAACACTTATTGATTATAGACAAAAGGATGTCTTGAATTTACTTCTGGCCATGATTGGGATTGTATAAGTAAAGGAGGGATGTTGGTAGATAATTTGAATAGATTTTGGCTGATAAAAGGGGATTTATAGATGTGTGTATGTTGGTAGTGATGGTGGGATTTTATAAAAATGAGGAGGGGCAGTTTAGATATGTTATGAAATATTATCTATTTATAATTTTTTAAGAATTATAATTGTTCTATAGTGATAAATTTATATTATAAGATGAGTATGTTTCTATAAAATATCAACCAATAGATTTTAGACATGATTTGGTCAAAAAATTAACTTCATCATTTAGCGTTAACCCTTAGCTGAAAACATTAACTCTTAACATGTATTTTTTTTATTTTCATAATATATGGTTACTATATTTACTATAATACGACTATCTACAAAAAATGGATAATTAATTAAATTATTAACATTACAGAAGTCAGTTTTCCAATTCATAGATTTCTAGGTCAATTTTATCATTTAATAAAATAGTATTTGTTTTAAAATCTCAAATGTGATAATATTTTCATTATTTAGTAATTGATTTTTTTTAATTAACAAAAAACAAGATTCATTAGATCCAAAGTAATTAAATCATTAATATAATATAAATATATTCTAGTAAATTCGTTTATAGAATTATAATGTTCAAAATAATTTTATTTTATAATTTATAATGTCATTTTTTTAAATCATTCATTAATAAGGTAATCATTGCATCATCATTGTGTCATAAATATTTTTTTTATATAATTTCGAAAATTTATAAAAAAATTAACAAGATATACAAAATATTTTTAGAATATTAATGGATATTTATAGTTGAATATATAATTAATAACAACAAACATAAAACAAATTGGTTAGATGAAGATTTTTTATGGTATATTTCCATTTTCATTTAAATTAATATTATAAAAGGCCATTATCACACCCTTGTGGCTAAATTGAGTCCTAAAATCGACACAATGACGCAAATTTTCAAACATATATCATCCAATAGGAGTATTTTTCATGTAAAAATGGTTTTATATTATTATAATATTATTATATTTATCCTTATTTACCTGATTTACACTTCAACAATGGTACATCAAAATAATTACTGAATTTACCATTCAGAATGTCCTAAAAATAAAACCCATCTATTTCCATAATTTGGATATTTTGATTCGAAATATGGAATCCATTTTTTTTTAAATTCAAATACTGAAATATGGGTAATAAAATTAATATTAATTGAAATTTCAAAACAAAAAAAACGTGTTTTTAATATGTCAAAATTATCAATTTATTTACATGTGTTTATGTCCATTTTAATTTTGAAATAATATCCAGTGAACATAGTTATATTCACTGATAAACTATTAATCATATTAGAAATTAAATCCTATTAAAATTACTATAAACATATATATATATATATATATATATTATGGACTTATAATATTGAATTAAAATTCATTATTTTTCACTATTCATAATAAATATGATATTTATCTGAAAAATATAAATATTTCAGCCAATGTGAATTCTAATGTACTGATTCGAAATAAAATGTTTATTTTATCAAATATAACATTCAATTAAGACATAAAATAATTTTATAAAATGGTTCCCCATCAAAACAAGTTAATTGACCATTTAAAAATATTAGAGTATTTTATTCATAAAATTTGATTCTTTCTCATATAAGATTCTAAAATTCATTGTATAAATTTAAAATCATTTAACAGGTATGTAAAATAATAATATTTGTAATTATGTTAACTCACACATATAGAATTTATAGGCTTTAAATACCATTTAAAATAATAATATTATTATTGTATTACAATTTAGTATAACTATGTGTTGTGTGCAATGTCAGATTTCAGAGAAACCCATTATTATTTTTGGGTAAACTATCATATGTAGTGACTCTTTTAAACTAAAACTAATATTATTTTCATAAATTTCATTGAATATGGTTATTTATTATTTTATAAATACATAGTTGGTTACATCATCCTCCTTCGATTTTCATAAAATTAGGGGTTTATTCTCAATATGGAGACTAATTTCCATACTGTGGAAAATTAAGTTGGATCTATATAGGGAATGATAATAAAAGACTTGAATTGTATAAAACTACACAATGTAATATTTTAAATTGTTTTCTAGGAAGTTAAATCCATAAATTTTGATAGGGGATGAGTTATGTACATGGGATTCAATAATTTCCCCTTTATCCATTTTATTAAACATCTCTAATTCCACACATTGTTTTAGGGATTGAATAATTACACTTAAATATCATGATATACAATAATGTGTAAAACCAGAATGAAAAATTTAATTCTCTATTTTTTAATTAATAAAAACTCTACTTATCATAAATTCCATATTGACATTCACTTCTATGATTGTGATGGAAAAATACATCTCTTGATTTTTTATAGGTAGTTTTTTTCCTCCGAAATCCCTTGGATTAGGGAACATGTTTTGAAATTTCTCTCATTCATTTCTATTGTTTCAATGTACAATGTATTGATGTTTGATTGGATTATTCAATTCCCCTATCACATTGGATGTTTTTTATCATCGGTAATCATTAGCAAGGTTCCCTTCTCTTCCGCACCTAAATCATTTCTTTATTCTCCATAGTCAATTACCATGGTTATTTTTTCCTCACCTTTGGAAAGTGGGATGATGGAATTTCTTATCACTTTTTATATTTATCCATCACACCACTATAATTAATTTCCTCCATCCTCATATCATTCCCTTGATATTCCGGAGATTCACTAATATCCTTATTGACTTTGAGGGAATATTAGAATTTTTTTTAATAAGAATCAAATTCATGGATTGCCGAATATATTCATAGGCTATGCTTTAGCCCAAAAAATAGGATTTCAATGTTGTATTTTTGGGTAATGACAATCCCATAGTCATATCATTAATGCAATGTGATATTTTCCTCATATTCACTAATAGATTCCTCATATTCACTAATATATACATAATCCATTTTCTTGAGTGAATTAAAATATATTTCGATGTAATGATGGAGGGTGTTGGTAATATATTCATCAAATAACATTTTATGGAACTGATTATATTCAATTTCAATGATATGTTCCTTAGGATATTTAATCATGATCAATGTCCACCGATAATAAGCCTAACCCTCCACATGATATAGATTCAAAATAATATTTTATTCATAAAAATTTTGGAGGATGGAGGTGACGATTTCAATGGAAAGGATCCATTTTCCTTGATTAATGGATTATATTTTACACTAAAAGTATGTGTTCATTGTAAAATGAAGTTCTTGACAACATGATTCTCTTTCTATGTGGTTTGGTAACTCTTATTTTTCCGTGATTCAATTCATAACATTAGATAAGATAGAGTGTATCATGACAATTTTTGTGATTCCCTCGACCACTGGGTTGGGTATCTGATTGGGGAAATCCTCAAACTTTCTTTAGCATATGATTTTATCACAATTCCTCCCATTTCTGACAATTTTATATAATTAATGGATAAAATGGGATGATTATCCTAAAATGATAATCATATAAAGGAGAATCCAATTACCTCCAACATATAAATTATAAATTACATTTATTTTCATAACTGTTGTGTTTATACACTTCAGTATATGTTTTCCATAATACAATTCCTAACATATATTATTGTGGGAATTTTTTTTGGAATGATTGTCTATATCAAGATTATGAACATACCAAATCCTCTTCATAGAGAGTGTCCTTATATGTCAGTAGAAAGGCCCTTTTTTTGTACCGGGTTACCATGAGATATGCCTAAACACCCTGTGAGAGTAGTTACTCCTAGGTACTTCTATTCAAGAACCATTTCTAGAGAGAGTATGATGAAATTGATTTATATTCTTAATAAAATACATACTCTATACTTAGGGATGTATTCAAACACATATTATTATCCTTAAGGGTTTCAATTGGTTTTTCAAATCATAATCCAACAAATAAGTAAACATATCATTTGATAGAAACTATTACAACAATTCTCTATATTTCATATATAAACATGGTTTATTAAATAAAATTTCTATTAAAATAAATATGGAAATCGATATTTTTGGTGTCTTTGTGGTCTTGGAACATTACATATCAACATAAAACCTGAAATACAACATCTTAATGGAAAACATCATTTACATGAGTACAAAATTCAATCATAATAAAGACTATATAACATATCCAAATGAAATACAAAATAATGGACTGAGGTATAGATCTTAGTAAATAAATAAACAAGGAATAATTTATAATAATAAATACATTTAAGGCAAGTCATATCATTGATTCATAGAGGTACCTCAATAATACTGCATGATATACCATTATAATCATATCAATGGAAATGTGGCAACAACTCAGGACACATCATCATTAAAATATGTTAATGATAAAAAACACAGACAACATGGTAGAAAATGTACCATAATATAATAACATCAAACCATGTCACTGCATGATTTATCATGACACTAAACATTACTTAAAGCATTGGAGCACTATTCAGGTGCACTCTTTGTAAACAGTTCAATGTCAAGCTTATGTGTGACACATAAATCATATGACATGGATTAATTAAAACTAATAACATTCTTCTAATACATATGCATATATAATACATATATGTAAGTCCCCAATAAATAATTATATGTGAATAAATTTGTGTACACTTGAAAGATAAATCGGTATGGTATTCACTACATGATGATTTGGCATAGAAATAATAGTGCAATTTCAGTAGAAAATAACATCATATAGAATTTCCTAAAATTTATTGTGGAGATTTTAAGTGTATTGTAAACATTTACACATGAAATAGACAGTAATCTAGAAATGGATGGACCTTCCACGAAAAAAGTATTCTAAATTAGAAGGTGTAACATAAGAAGGAAATATTATGTTTGAATAGAAAGGAAATAACCCTTATGGAATTTTGTCATGGTATCAAGTATACATGGGAGGGTTCAATTAGAGATAAATATGTCTATCATTTTTTATAATTAATATAGTCATTGTGGGGGATGTGAGAAAACATATCCCATCATTTGTAATTAAAAATAAAATGGCATAACATAGATGAGATTCTTGACAGAAAGTGAGATATATTTCCTTACATGGATGTGTGAATAAAAATCCATAAGAGACGCTTCATTGGAGGTTGGGGACCCATGGGGACTCTACATATTATAGATAAGAGTGTGGGTGAGATTCAATTAGTTTTTGGGAAGTTAAATGGGAACACGAGTTCATTTATTTAGGAATGGATTGAAATTTATTTGTTAATTTGGTTTTGGGAAATGCATAGTAAAGTATACTAAAACACAGACCATCCCCTTGTTTTTTGATAATGGTTTGAATTAAAGTGGTGTTTAATAAATTATTTTATAATGAAATGTTCAATATTAATTATAATATTTCCCTTTATTATGTGGTGGTGTGTCACACAGTCAAAGGAATGATTTCAAAATCATAAAATATATTCTCACGACCCGTCCCCCGGGGCACGTGCCGTGACTACCCAATGTCGGCCTTCTATAGGCGTGGGACTGGCGACTAGTTCCAAATTTGTAAATACCTAAAACTGGGAAGTAATTTCCTATATAAAGTGTAAACACATTCAATAGAGTACAAGCTTGAAGTAAAACAATATGAAAAATTGAATACAAAGGAGTGTTGAAATGTAAAAGGGCTGAAAATACTAGACCAACAGGAGAGTACAAGTACAATTGAAAAAGAAGTACAACTGAAGAAAATTAAGACAAATTTCGGGAAGACTGCCAGGGAATCCCATATGAAGGGTAGGTACAAGTGGCCTCCACGATGCTCCACATCCGTCCGACTCCTCTGTATACTTTCACACTGTGTGGACTACCTCCGGGTACCGTTCAGTACTACTACTCTCGGCCTCAGTCAGCATTGTCAATCATCTGCAATGAACACAATGAGGTGCAGGTGTTGCCTGTGTAGGGTTGAGTATAACAATACTCAGTAGGGACCTCGAGACCCTCAAGGTCTCACAAAATCAAAAAATGAAAAATTATATATTATGAAATCAACAGATAACCCCACTTAGGTATATGCCCATACATATACCTATGTTATCAAGTAACCCATCTGAATCATGAGGTAAACGCGAAAGTTACTAACTCAACTCAACCATATTTTCATTCTAGAGGATGTATCAATTTGAACCCATGGATGCTGGATTAATCTTCCTATATTGAGTATAGTTGGCATGCCGTGTTACACAGAGGCACTTCACACTAACCTTGGAATGCTAAGGTACTCCTCCTATAGAGTACTCTGTGTCTCCCATGTCACACAGAGGTGCTCCCCACCTTGGGTCTGCTGCGTCACACAGAGGAGCTTCCTCGCATAGACTACTGAGGTACTCCTCCTATTGAGTACCATGGGTTAGCTGTGACGCCAATACGCTCCCCACTACAGGTGTACCGTGACACCATGGCGCTCTCTGCTGGGCTAGTAGAATCATTCCGAGCCAAATAGTCATCAGTTGTCAGGTCTCTGCCAGCTTCTATGATCCCGAACAAAATCACGCTCGTCTTTAGAAGATCCGGTCCACAAGCTAGAATTCTATTCTCCAAATTCCCCTAAGTCCCTCAAAGATGTAACTCAATGGGATTCCATGTAATAGAGGTCTCAACGCAACTGATGGCGCGTCAATCAGACGCCCGATCTGTGAGTTGTTAGTCATTTAGTTCTGAGGGCCCGGTCGGATTATTACAAGATCCAACCTGACCATATCTCAACATTACCCCGAGATCCAGTGTGGTAAACTCAAAGGGACTATCGTGCTTTAAGAATACTAGTTCTGCTGACGGTACTTCAAACGATCATTCGGCGCGAAAGATATGGCCAAAGAAAGTAAACGTTTAGTACTGGGCACGGGACCAGCCCGACCAAGTAGGAAAGACCCGACCCGACTTAGTCTGGGCCGATCCAGTTTGGGTCGACCTGTGGTGACCCAGGGGGTCCGCCCGGACCATTGGCCGGGGCGGCCCTTTGGGATTGGCCCAAACCATTGGGCCAAGCCCGGTAGGCCGTGAGGGAAGTTCAGCCCGGGCTCGGGTACAATTCGGCCCAATGCACTGCGAGGGAGCGGTCCATCATGACTTGGCCTGGAGGGCACGACCGGTGCTGGTTCGGCCAAGGAACTATGAGGGGTCCAGGACACTGACTCGACCGGGAGACCATGAGGATTCTGAGACACAGGGTCGGTCGGGTGGCCGTGAGGCCGCGAGGACGCCGACTCAGGTGGGAGGCTACGGGGAGGCCTGGACACCAGCTCAACTGGGTGGCCGTGAGGGAGCCGGCATGCCGGCTTGGCCATGAGGTAGTGATGGGGATGTCTAGGGGAGATGGGTGGGGTGCACGGTGGCCGGTAGGCAGGCCTGTTCGGGGAGGTGCAAGGGGCGTGCATGGAAGCCGGTTGGCTGGTTATTTCAAGGAGGTGCGCGGGGCGCACGCAGGGGCCGGCAAGCGGGCTGGTGGCTTTCAACTGGGCATGTCACATCTATGAAGGCAAGCGGCCGGGTTGGCCAGTTCATCGTGGCTCGGACCGATGATGTTCGGCCGGGAGCACTAGAGCACTGCAAGGGCGGCGTGGATCGTAGATGCTGCATGTAGTGCGGCCTTTGCCGCCGCCTCCTTCATCATTCTATCACCTCATAGTTGTACCTATATTCATCATAAGCAAGATCATCGGATGGGTCAAGAAATGATTGTTTCTCCCATACCCTCCGTGTTTAGGTTGGTATCAATTGGTTCATAAAAGAAGTACGATGAACACAAATTATTTTACAATCTCCGCATCGATTCCTTTCCAACTAAAGATGAGGAATGAAAAAGAGATAACATACAAATAAAAAACACAGCCTTTGATCTTCGATCATCGTTCGTTGACATAGTCAGGGAATGTAGACGAAGATGATCGTCATTCGCTGCATCTGCCACATACTTCCATGCCTGAGTTGCGTCGTGTCATCGACGACGATGCAGAAATCGGTCATCGAAGACGTCTCAAGACGGTTGAAGCTTCGAGGAATAAGTCGAATAAGTTTGGCATTCTTTGATCTAAATTCATCATTGGGAGATAGGGTTCTTCTTTCGGTGATTTCTTCCAAAAATCCTCCACTCACTGATTCCTCCCAAATGAATATTCCAACTAAATAATAGATTAAAATATCTTATTAATTTCTTGAAACAATATTCAAATTGGAAAAATTAATTATGTAGGCTCCCCTTAATTAATTCAAGGTGTTGGCACAATTAATAAATTAGGGCAGGTGAAGAGGCTCTCCATCATTAATGATGGAGTTTTGAGTGGTTTTACTCCCCTCCATCCATAGGGGGGTTAGGCCCGTTGTGGACCCCACGTCGTGACCTCTCGCGGGAGGTTATGTTCAGTTGGTCCCCACAACAATAACCTCTCATGGGAGGTTACAGTGTGTTTTTCCCAACTCCAACTTCTTATGATGACGTTTTAACCCCAAACAATTACATGGAGGCTCAAATAAAAATAATTTGATGCTCACATTATTTTATTACTTTTCCCGAAATCCCAAAAAAAATATCTTCTATTCTCGACTCACTATCATCAATGGGAAATTCTTCTTAAGAAAATATCGGCGCTGCAAGTTCAATGGTGCCCTCAGATTTCAATTCCAATAACTAGTTCAACAATTATAAAAACCCGCTCATTCGTTTACTAAACGTACCTGAAGAACACTTCAGAAATTGATTCTAGGCACACCAAGCCTCAGAATCATGAACCGTCAATTTTTGCGGGCCTGTAAAATTACCATGTATTAAAAAAACAAATTATCAGAGAATATTTGGAACTTTAAATTCTCCCCACCTCAGGGCTTTAGTTCCCCATAAGCTTCAACTCGAACTAAGGAAACATGTTGGGGTACTGACACACAACTGATCCTCCCTCTCTCATGTGCTCTCTTAGAGGTTATCATGCTTCCAGCGAACACGAACAAGAGGTCTCGACCATCCACATAGGACCCGCTCTTGTCGATCCAAAATCTTCACTAGAACCTCTATTAAAGTCACACCATCGTCGATGTCCTTCTCTCCATCGTCAATGATGTGAGAAGGGTCATGCATGTAACTCATCAGCTGATATACATGGAAGACGTCGTGCACCCGGTGCAATTGAGGCGGAATAGCTATGTGGTATGACACTTTTCTAACCCTACCGAGGTCATAGAATGGTACGATGAATCTTATAGATTACTTTTATCCTCGGCCAAACCTCTATAAACCTCATCGAGTTGAGACCCATAGAAAGACGCGGTCGCCATCCTCAAACTCCCATGGTCTCCATCTCCTGTCAAAATAAAACTTTTTCCTTCATTGTGTAATATTCATCCTCTCCTGGATGATATACACCTTCTTTGTAGTAGCCAGTATCATCTATGGTCCCACCAGTGCTGACCTCCCTGGGTATGTCCAGTAGATGGGTGATCTGTAAGGTTGCCCATATAACACATCAGAAGGTTCCATCCCTATGGTGATGTGATAGTTGTTATTGTATGAAAACTCCACCAAATGTAGGTGATCCTCCTAGCTGCGACCAATGTTGAGGACACAAGAACGTAGCATGTTCTCAGGGGTCTGAATGGCATGCTCTGTCTGACCATCCATCTAGTGATGGAAGGTGGTGCTCAAACTAAACTGTGTCATGAAAGCCTCCTACACCCCTTTCATAGCCGGGAAGTAAACCATGTGTCATGATCAGAGACTATAGATGAGGTAAATCCATGTAGTGACACAATATTCTACACAATGAGACGTCCCATGATCTCTACTGAACCCTGCTGACTGATTGGTAAGAAGTGGGCTAACGTGGTGAGTCGGTCAGCGATCACCCAAATCGAGGCATAACCCATGCACGTGCGTGGAAGTCCTGTCACGAAGTCCATGTATACCCCATCCCACACCAACTCTAGGACCGATAAATTCTGAACCAAGCCTACTAGTACTTGGTTCTCCGCCTTCACATGCTAAAAAGTGAGGCATCAAGAGATGAACTCTACGACTGCTTTCATTATACCTGGCCACCAATGTTGTCATCGAAGGTCCTGGTACATCTTCTCCACTCCTGGATGTACTGCTAGAGGGGATGTGTGAAGCACCATCAACACATCCTCCTATAGTGACACTGGTACCATGGTACATCCTCTGAAAAGGATGACGTGCTACCCACCTTTAGAAAATCCATCAGTTGCATGCCCTATAGATATCTGAGCACGTCGAGTCTCACAGTCAGCGTCTCCAAGATCCGCCTCCCTAACTCACTGAATGAGTGGGGGAGTGAATGCAATATACTATAGAATGGATTCTCCACCCCAATCCATAATTGATATCTGTAAGGCAGCCATCTTCTCTATCACCTCTCCGAGCATCTGTATACCAGATCTCCTGCTGAGTGGATCTGCTGCAACGTTCCACTTTCCAGAAGTATAGACTATCTTGAAGTCATAGTCCTGGCGGAACTCAAGACATCGCTGTTGTCTCAGGTTCAGGTCCTTATGAGATGATATATACATGAGAATCTTTGGATCATAGTACATGATAAAATGAATGCCCATTAGATAGTGTGGCCACATCTTCAAGGCGAATACCACTGCAGCTAACTGCAGGTCTTGCGTTGTAGAGACCCGTATATTAACGTACATGGACATTACATTACTTTTGCGGAATACTTAGTACATAACAAAAACACACACACAAGGCTCGTAATAGTTTAGTGTCTTTGGAAACTTAGAATATAATCTTCTAATCGTGGTGAAATATCTTCAACATATCCCATAAAGATCTTCCCTTTTTTACCTAAAACCTTTCGTTATATCTTGAGGAAAAGAAAACATAAAAGGGTGAGCTCAAATTCTCAGTAAGGGTAAACAAAAGAAATATCAATCACATCATATTCATAAGAACATAAGATTTTGGAAATCTTAACCTACAAAAGAGAGAATAATCTCATAACATGGGATAAATCATGGCAGTGAAATATAATCACAATAATCATAACTTTAAACATGAAACTTTGTGTAATTCACACATAATCATAGAGAATAATTTCTTGTTAGTCAAGACTCATTTCCAAGACTATCTTAGTGAATAAAGTCCCTTTCTGAACAGAGTCACCCTCGTTTCAGTCCTGTTTCACTGAACCGATATAACCTACCATTCCAGCCATGTCTATCTCATGAGATATAAAATCTTTACCCAATGCATTGGAGGGAGATATAGGTCCCAACCATTTCTTAATGATACCATTATTATGTGTGCCACAAAATCATAAATCATACATCATTACATAACCCATGTAATAAAAATGGGATTCTTAAACAACATGACATCATAAAACAATTTATATAAGATAAAGGAATTCATAAAAATAATTCTATCACAACATATTCAAATCAATGTAATAATAGGGATAAAAACATAACCCTTTATTATCTTAGATGGAAAATAATTTTGATAAAACCCTTGAAATCCATTCTTGAGGAAAATATCCTTTCTCTTTCAAAAACACTTTTCCTTTCTTAATATGTCATTCAATTATAAACTAAAAGAAGTTGTTTAAAAATAATCTTCAAAAATTGTAAAGGAATATTCTTGGAAATAATGTTTTAAAAATCCATTCATGCCGTATAAGTTAAAAAAACATTCTTCGCGTACTTTTGTCGGAAAAGTCAAAAAGTACCTCGTACAAAAAATGACAAAAGATTCCTTTCATATCTTTTACTAAAAACTCACCTAAGGGTAAAATAGGATTTAAACGATTTTAGGTGGACGGAAATAATATTACATATTGAGGAAACATGGATTTGGATGATAAAATACAACCCTGTAAATACTAAAGTATAAACAATCTCGGATAAAAATGAGATTGTGATATTTCCCTTACCTTAGGTCTGATTTGCTTCGTAAGTGTCCGAACCTCCTGTATAACGATTTAAATAATGTCATTTACTTATTCCATATTCATACTCATTGTTATTATATCATATATGGTTCACTTATGACTTTATTTTAACCGTTCTTTTTTAAATTCCATGTTAAAGTGTGTTTTGGGTAAAATCGATTCATTTGTCGTAGGTGTTTGGACTTGTTGTTCTTGACATTATTATTACTTATATCATGATTTACATACTTCCAGAATATAAAACATGATTTATATATCATATATATTTAGTATATATATATATATAATAGATAGATAAATGAAATGAAACACACCGTTCATGGAGACAGTAGTCCGTACGTACGCATGAACGCTATTTTCGTTTCTTATTGAGTTGAACGAAATTAAGTAGATGACATTTATATATATACACATAAATCCAGTATCATTATTATGTCATATATTTAATTATTACTTATTATATATATACTTTATAATCATTCATTAATGGTTAAAGTGGAGAATGAATCTTATCGCGTCATGGAGACGGTAGTTCGTACGTACGCACGAGCGATGATATCGTTCTCATGATCGTGGGACTTTATTGGAGTGTATGTATACTATTTCAGAGTCAATATCACTTTAAAATAATAATATATAGTTATTATTTACATCATTATACCCATCCATGTAAGGTGGTGGCGGAAAATTGATTACACCACGACGTGGAGACGGTATTCTGTACGTACGCACGCGCGGTGATTTCGTTTTCCGTAGGATGGATAGATGGTGAAATAGGGTTGTTTCATACTTATAATAACATATAATTATATGAGTGATACTGATGTTATTACTTCATAATGAAAGAACCTAAGAAGAATAAGTGGAAGAATAAATAAAGGTGAACGAATCGGTAACAGAAATTACCTCTTCTTTGAAGCGCCTCTTTGAGATCTCCTTTTAGGGCACTAAAATTGGTCTTTGAGGAAGACCGGAACCTATAAGATGTTTCTAGGTAAGTGGAGAATGGAATTTTTTAGGGGATGGCCGAGCTTGAAGGCTCGAAGTGGTGTGAGGAAGAGTGGGAGGAGGTGCCCTTTTATAAGGGAGGAGAGGGGCTCCTTTGGAAAAACTAAAAATATTAATTTATTATAAAGTCAAGTTAGGTTTTAAATATCTAAAAATTGATTTATTTATAGGCTAAGGTGGGTATGGGTCGAAATCCTCTCATCCAATATAATTTAGAAAAGTTTAGCTTCCTATTTTCACCTTATCATTTAGATTTAACATTAAGATAAATAATTTTACTTTTACTGTATCTTCTTGTGTGTTCTTACAGTATAAGGTTAATAGACTTACTATAAGAAGCCAAAAGAACCCCAAATTGTTTATTATTAATATATATAACCTTATTTAAGTCATTTGGCCGAACCTTAGATTTTTAGGAATAAAATAACAATTAATAATATAATATTTGTTTTAAAAACTATTTTATGTCAATTTTGAAACTATTTAGTAATTGATTTTTGTGAAATTCATAACAGAATGATAAGTTCGATCAAAGTTAATTAAATCAACAATAAAATGTCATATTAACATAAATAATTAGTGTAAATCATAAAAAGTCTCAAATTATATTTATTTGGGTATTTATAATATCAATTATTAAAAATTTTCACTATTATGGTAATTACTGCATCAGCATTGTGTCATAAATAAATTAATTTATTTAATATATAAGAATTATAAATAAAATATCATTATGTAGGAAATCTTTTTATATTTCTAATTAGTATTTATATTCGAATTTATCTTATTTATAACCCTATATTAAAAATGTTTTAGTAAATAAACTTTGATTTTAACTCTTTTAACACTTCTTTAAATAAATTAATAATAAATGTCCTAATCTAATCCATGTGGGCCTAAATGGTCATATTTTATTCCAAAGATTGTTTTTGGTCGAATTGAACTTGTCCAATAGAATTAGTACATGTGTCAGGGTAATAATAATATCATTTCTACCCTTAATTACCCTATTTACTTTTAACCGTGGTAAAAAAAGTAAAAACATACTATTCACCAAAAAATTATTTTCATCTTATTGAACCACATTTTACTTACTGACATAAACCATGTCTCTCGGATTTTTAAAATTCCACTCAGAGAAGCGGTAAAATTATGTTTTATGAACAATTCAGTTTTTTAAACTACCACTTAGTGGTTTCACTATTCATAAAAAATTGAAAGTTTTCAGAAAAATACCAAAAATTAGGCCAAAGCTATATTTGATATTATGAACTAAAAAATGGTGTCTTTTTTAGAAAATTCAAAACATATCAGTTTCAGTAACTAATTTAAAAATTAATTCCCTTCAGCAAAACAAATAGCGTGTTTTTAAGAGATAATAACTATCAAAAGATTGAAACTTGTTTATAACTGTTTTAAATGTGAAATTACATCCAATGACCATAATTGTATTAAATTGTAAAAATATATTCTAAATATACTTTAAAACCCCTAAAATTAATAATTTATCATTATTAATTATTTCTATTGAAAAACTTGTTTTTAATTAAAATTTGGTAATTTCCACTATTCATCAAAATATGAAAGTTATCCGAAAATTACCAAAATTTCACCCTAAGCTAATTTCGATATTTCTAATCCAAAAATGAAGTCCATTTTAAAAAATAAAATTTAAAAAATTTCAAAAATTGGTTATTACTATTCATAACAGCTAGTTTTAATAATATTTAAATAGCATATCGTTGTTTAGCGAAACTTGGTGTTGCATACAACAAACGCTATCGTGAAAGGTCGCGATTGCGTGTAATTCAAACCAGGTCAGAGATGTGTGTTGTGAAAGCTCCTTTTGGTGTAGCGTATAACACAAGACATTAATGAAATTAAAAAGAATATTTTTCATAAAATCTTGGGGTGTTACATTCTACCCCCCTTAAAATGAATTTCACCCTCGAAATTCGTCAGGGTTATAAATGGCTTACTATTCAAAAGTTACTTTAATAGAAACCCACATCGTAAAAATGAATACCAAAACCAATCTCTAAAAACTAAAGTATGACACGTAACGGTTACCCAAATAAACTAATCACTGGGTTTCCACATAGGTAAAAATATGGATATGGAAGAGAAATCTAACCATCATGTTCTGATGGAGAGTGGTAGAGAACAAGGCTATAGAAAATCCAGCAATCACAAACCCATAAATTTGTAATGATCTAAGGTACCATCTGATTCATCAGATATAAGAGCACTAAGACAACATTTTTGGTTTTCAAGATCATTTCCCTAAAGTTGATGAAATTGGAATTAGAAGAAATACTTTCGTGATTTTGGTATAGTCTCAACGTTTGTCGTTCATTGGACAAATTCCACTTCATCTCTTAAAGAAATGAAGTTGAATTTGTCATTCGTGATGTGTTAGCAGATCATGTGATAGAATGATGGGTCATTCCATCTATTTCAAACAAAATGTTAGCAAAAGTTATAAGTCCATCTTATGGTTAATCGTATATGGTTCCAAAAATGAACTTATATATCATATATCATACCAATTAATAAAATAAAACTAGTTTCTACTAACCAGGGACTTCCTGTAGGCCAGTGGTAGGCGATAAAGGCCAGTCGCACATCAGTTGTGGGTTCGATTCCCACAGCCTTGTCCGACGCGATGGGCTATCGCCCGTCCTGCAGGTTGTCCTTTTTCTAAAGCTATATTACTATAACATCCCATCAATAATACTAACTTATTTCCAATATTTAGACTTATCCATAATACTTTCATCCACTCTCAGAGATTTAATACCATCATTGATCCCCATATATCATATGATATATCTTGTTGGTCACATTCCAACCATTCAAAGGCCTTAATCTTGTACTCTCTTGAATACCCATTGAACCTTATTGAAAACATGAGTGCTGTTAAAAGTTAACAGTTTCCACATACCAAAATCCTCAAAATTCTATATACTCAATCCATGATATCACTTATTCCTTATATCAATCATGACCTCATGAATAATGTTAAACATTTCGTTTTCTCGTTTTCCCTTCATTATGCGCATATCATATATATTCCAAAAATATCTGAATATCATTTAATGGATACTGGTACCATTAATCATACACTTTCAAAACTCAAGGAAAGAAAACTGTGTAACAATCCTTATATGTCTCTTTATTCCATATTACCCTGAGATTACTTATACAACATTACACATGATAAACATGTAATCATTCCACTACATTCTTAAACCATTGACCGAGCTTCAACAATTCTTTCATCTCACATATCATTTGTAGTCTCTTCCTCATCATCAACATAAATACTACCCATACGACCATACTGATTCTCTTCATGAGACTTTACCTTAGGGCATTGGTTTGCATAATTCCCATACATTCCACATTTAAAACATTTAACCATTGTTAATGTCGTAGCAATACCATTATCCTCATCCCTGGTGTTAACTGAACCTTTTCCTTTGCACTTACTAGATTTGTGTCCTTCTTTTCCACACCCAAGGAATATTCCAGTTCCTTTGAAACATACTCCTTGATTCCTCTTCCCACATGATTTACATAGGGGAAATTGAACTTTCTTTCCTCTATGATCATCATGAAACTCCATCTTTCTCTTATTAGCTGAGTCAGGAAACATACCAAATTTTACTTTATTGATCATATTATGAGATTGATGATTCGGAATAATAATGATGTTTGGACTTCCAAATCCCATTTCATTTGGTTTCTCATGAAAAATATCATTCCATTGTCCATCATATCCTCCATTATCATGAATCACCTTGTTTCCAGCCATTTTCTAAAACCCAAAAAGAATAGTTTTAGAGGCAAAAATCATAATAAAGGGGGAGTAACTTCAATATCTAACATCATAGGTTAAATTCTAAGATCGTTACCATAGTTCTCGGACTATCCTATACGTATACATATCCTTAGGGACATCCCTAGACATACCTTAGAAATATCTCTAGGGATCTCACTAACGTTCTCACATCCTACTTTCCAAAGGTTGACTAAAGCTTTCCTCTGATACCAACTGTAGAGACCCGTATCATTACGTACATGGACATTACATTACTTTTGTGGAATACTTAGTACATAACAAAAACACACACACAAGGATCGTAATAGTTTAGTGTCTTTGGAAACACTGAATATAATCTTCTAATCGTGGTGAAAGATCTTCAACATCTCCCATAAAGATCTTCCCTTTTCTTACCTAAAACCTTTCTTTATATCCTGGGGAAAAGAAAACATAAAAGGGTGAGCTCAAATGCTCAGTAAGGGTAAACAAATGAAATATCAATCACATCATATTCATAAGAACATATCATTTTGGAAATCTTAACCTGCAAAAGAGAGCATAATTTCATAACATGGGCTAAATCATGGAAGTGAAATGTAATCACAATAATCATAACATAAAACATGAAACTTTGTGGCATTCACACATAATCATAGAGAATCATTTCTTGTTAGTCAAGACTCATTTCCAAGACTATCTTAGTGGACAAAGTCCCTTTCTGAACCGAGTCACCCTCGTTTCAGTCCTGTTACACTGAACCGGTATAACCTACCATTCCAGCCATGTCTATCTCATGAGATATAAAATCATTACCCAATTCATTGGAGGGATATATAGGTCCCACCCATTTCATAATGATACCATTCTTATGTGTGCCACAAAATCATAAATCATGCATCATTACATAACCCATGTAATAAAAATGGGATTCTTAAACAACATGACATCATAAAAAAATTCATATAAGATAAAGGAATTCATAAAAATAATTCCATCAAAACATAATCAAATCAATGTAATAATAGGGATAAAAACAGAACCCTTTATTATCTTAGATGGAAAATAATTTTGATAAAACACTTGAAATCCATTCTTTAGGAAAATATGCTTTCTATTTCAAAAACACTTTTCCTTTCTTAATATGTCATAAAATTATAAACTAAAATAATTTGTTTAAAAATAAACTTGAAAACTTGTAAAGGATTATTCTTGGAAATAATGTTTTAAAAATCCATTCATGCCATATAAGTTAAAAAAACATTCTTCGCGTGCTTTTGTCGGAAATGTCAAAAAGTACCTCGTACGAAAAACAACAAAAGATTCCTTTCATATCTTTTACTAAAAACTCACCGAAGGGTAAAATAGGATTTAAACAACTGTAGTTGGATGGAAATAATATTACATATTGAGGAAACATGGATTTGGATGATAAAATACACCCCAGTAAATACTAAAGTATAAAAAATCTCGGATAAAAATGAGATTGTGATATTTCCCTTACCTTAGGTCTGATTTGCTTCGTAAGTGTCCGAAACTCCTGTATAATGATTTAAATAATGTCATTGACTTATTCCAGAATCAAACGCATTGTTGTTATATCATATATGGTTCACTTATGACTTTACTTTAACCGTTCTTTTCTAAATTCCATGTTAAAGAGTATTTTGGGTAAAATCGATTCATTTGTCGTAGGTGTTTGGACTTGTTGTTCTTGACATTATTATTACTTATATCATGATTTAAATACTTCCAGAATATAAAAAATGATTTATATACCATATATATTCAGTATATATATATATATAATAGATAGATAAATAAAATGAAACACATCGTTCATGGAGACGGTAGTCCGTACGTATGCATGAACGCTGTTTTCGTTTCCTTATTGAGTTGAACGGAATTAAGTAGATGAAATTCATATATATACACATAAATCCAGTATCATTATTATTTCATATATTTCATGATCACTTATTATATATATACTTTATAATCATTCATGAACGGTTAAAGTGGAGAATGAATCTAATCGCGTCGTGGAGACGGTAGTCCGTACGTATGCACGAGCGATGATATCGTTCTAATGATCGTGGGATTATATTGGAGTGTATGTATACTATTTAAGAATCAATATCACATTAAAATAATAATATATAGTTATTATTTACACCATTATACCCATCCAAGTATGGTGGTGGCCGAAAATAGATTACACCACGGCGTGGAGACAGTATTTCGTACGTACGCACACGCGGTGATTTCATTTTCCGTAGGATGGATAGATGGTGAAATAGGGTTGTTTCGTACTTATAATAACATATCAGTATATGAGTAATACTGATGTTATTACTTCATAATGAAACAACATAATAAGAAGAAGTAGAAGAAGAAATAAAGGTGAAAGAATCAGTAACAGAAATTACCTCTTCTTTGAAGCGCCTCTTTGAGATCTCCTTTTAGGGAACTAAAATTGGTCTTTGAGGAAGACCAGAACCTATTGGATGTATCTAGGTAAGTGGATAAGGGAATTTTTCAGGGGTTGGCCAAGCTTTAAGGCTCAATGTGGTGTGAGGAAGAGAGGGAGGCGGTGCCCTTTTATAAGGGAGGAGAGGGGCTTCTTTGGAAAAACTAAAAATATTATTTTATTATAAAGTCGGGTTCGGTTTTAAATAGCTCCAAATTGATTTATTTCGAGTATAAGGTGGGGATGGGTCGAAATACTTTCATCCAATAGAATTTAGACATGTTTAGGTTCCTATTTTAACCTTATCATTTAGATTTAATATTAAGTTAAATAATTTTACTTTTACCGTGTCTTCTAGTGTTCTTACACTATAAGGTTAATAAACATAATATAACAAGCCAAACGAACCCCAAATTGTTTATTATTAATATATATAACCTTATATAAGTCATTTGGCCGAATATTAGATTTTTAGGAATAAAATAACAATTAATAATATAATATTTTTTTTAAAAACTATTTTATGTCAATTTTGACACTATTTAGTAATTGATTTTTGTAAAAATCATAACAGAATGATAAGTTAAAAAAAAGTTAATTAAATCAATATTAACATGTCATTTTAACCTATAAAATTTGTGTAAATCATGAAAAGTCTAAAATTATTTTTATTTGTGTATTTATAATATCAATTATTGAAACTTTTCAATATTATGGTAATTACTGCATCATCATTGTGTCATAAATAACTTAATTTATTTAATCTCTAAAAATTATAAATAAAATATAATTATGTAGGAAATATTTTTATCTTTCTAATGAGTATGTATATTCGAATTTATCTTATGTATAACCCTATATTAAAAATGTTTTAGTAAATAAACTTTGATTTTAACTCTTTTAACCCTTCTTTAAATAAATTAATAATAAATGTCCTAATCTAATCCAAGTGGGCCTAAATGGTCATATTTTATTCCTAAGTTCGTTTTTGGTCGATTTACACTTGTACAATAGAATTAGGACATGTGTCAGGGTAATAATTATATCATTTCTACCCTTAATTACCCTATTTACTTTTAACCGTGGTAAAAAAAGTAAAAAGTTACTATTCACCAAAAAATTATTTTCAACTAATTGAACCACATTTTAATTACTAACATCAACCGTGTCACTCTCATTTTTTAAATTCCACTCACAGAAGCCGTAAAATTAAGTTTTATGAACAATTCTGTTTTTTTTAACTACCACTTAGTGGTTTCAGTATTCATCAAAAATTGAAAGTTTTCAGAAAAATACCAAAAATTAGGCCTAAGCTATATTTGATATTATGATCTCAAAAATGATGTCTATTTTACCGGATTCAAAACATATCAGTTGCATTAACTAATTTAAAAATTAATTCCCGTCATCAAAACAAATAGCGTGTTTTTAAGAGATTATAACTATCAAAATATTGAAAGTTGTTTATAATTGGTTTAAATGTGAAATTACATCCAATGACCATCATTGTATTAAATTGTAAAAATATATTCTAAATATACATTAAAACCACTAAAATTAATAATTTTTCACTATTTATTATTTCGATTGAAAAAGTTGTTTTAAATTAAAATTTAGTAATTTCCACTATTCATCAAAATATGAAAGTTATCCGAAAATTACCAAAATTTCACCCTAAGCTAATTTCGATATTACGAATCCAAAAATGAAATCCATTTAAAAAAAAATTTGCAAAATTGCAAAAAGTGGTTATTACTATTCATAACGGCTAGTTTTAATAATATTTTAATAGCATATCGTTTTTTAGCGAAACTTGGTGTTGCGTACAACACACGCTATCGTGAAAGGTCGTGATTGCATAAAATTCAATCCAGGTCAGAGATGTGTGTTGTGAAAGCTCCTTTTGGTGTAGCGTATAACACAAGGCATTAATGAAATTAAAAAGAATATTTTTCATAAAATCTCAGGGTGTTACATGCGTAGCATAGTTCAACTCATGTTGTCTAAGTTTCTGAGAACTATATGCGATCCCTGCTCACTCTTGATTTTGGACACACCCTAGTACTGTCTCTAATGTGTTAAATTAGACTAAGTACCCTATTAATTCCACTAGAATCCTCTAGATGGGGGTAGTAGTCTGCCTCTGACTCAGCTCCTAAAAGCTCTACTGGCATCTCTCTGACCACCCGAAGGTTTTTACCCTTCTTCGTCAAGGATGATAGTGGTGCTACAACTATGGAGTAGTCTGGAACAAATCTTGGGTAATATCCAGCCAAACCCAAGAAACTTCATACCTCCATAACACTCTTGGGTGGCTCCCAAACAAGTACCACCCCATTCATCGTTGGATCCACTACAACACCAGCCTCTGAGATGACATGTCCTAGAACGTGAAACTCTCGATTACAGAACTTGCACATCAAGAGCATACCATAATGATGGTGCTCTCAGAGTGTGTCTAGTACTACATGGAAATGGCAGGCATGCTCCTTCTCATTAATCTTGTAGATAATAAATGTCATCGATGAAGACTACGACAATGGGATCGAGGTGTGGCTGGGAAATCCTGTTCATGAGTCCCATGAATACTGCTGGTGCATTGGTCACGCCAAATGAAATAACCCAGAACTCTTAGTGGTCATACCGACATATGAAGTTCTTCTTCTGCACATCCTCGTCTGAAAATATGTGCTCTTGAAAGCTTCATCTAAGGTCTATCTTCAAGAACCACAATGCTCCCTTCATCTGATCAAAGTGGTCGTCAATCCTATGGAGTGGGTACTTGTTCTTCATGGTCAGCTGATTTAGGTGATGGTAGTCAACACAAAGCCTCAAGCTCCCATCCACCTTCATGGAAAATAGAATCAGTGCTGCCCATGGAGAAACACTATCCCTAATGAATCCTTTTTCTTGCAAGTCCTCTAGTTTTACCGGCAGCTCAAAAATCTCAGTGGGAGCCATCTGATATGCTAGTGAAGATATTGGTGCCATCATTGGGTATATGTCAATGTAAACGTCCAACTCTCTATGAGGATGGTGACCATAGAAACCACTAGGGAAAACATCCTTGTACTGGTCCTCCACTACAGGATATGTCAGATTATCCACATCAACTACTCTAAGGCTAAGGAAGCCAACTAGTGAGTGATCGGCTGCAACCTCCGAGTAGGTTCGTCCTCTACTTCAAAGGATTCATTCATTCCTGTAAAGGTAAACCTGGTTGCATCCATGCGGAAACACCACACTTTGTGCCAAATAGTGTCAATCTATTAATGGACTATAGATAACCATTCCATACCCAAGATATCATTGAAAGGCGTCGACACCGCTACTAAGAGATCCCAACCGAAGCTCTTTCCTCCTAGAGTAATCTCACGCTGTCAAAACTGGTTTGTAATCATCGATTCTTCTCTTGTAGGAGTCTCTAACCATAAGGATCAAGACCACGGCTCCGTCGGAATCTCTGAGCTCCGAACGAGGGCAATGGAAATGAAAAAGTGACTGGAACTAGTGACTATAAGAACCAAAACATAGTTAAAATAGACATATATCATACCCCGACTCCTCTCTGGATGGCCATGGTCATATGCTTCATCTTCTTAAAGATGAGCTCCTGCCTATTCACCTACTCTTTGAGGTCAGTGTAGACCTCCAAGTAGTGGCAGCGGTAACACCTTCAAACGTCTCCCACCAAAAGCTGGTCGACTATCTCATCGGCCACATCGGACTACATCCTTGGGACCACCTCGATCAAATCTATGTCTCTTCCTAGGTGGTCCTTCGACCATTTGCTTATCATTCGAATGGTGGGTCGAACAGTCACGATCCATGTGACCATGCCTGCCTCATTAGTAACACTTCCCATTGTTGGAATGTCTTTTTATTCCTCGGGTGCCCCGTACAACTGATCCCATGCCATGAAGTCTTCCCCTCGTTGGTATGGTCCTCTTGGACCACTGCAACATCTATCTAATTCCAGAAGCAGAAGACTCTGCTGCATGTCGACTATTGGTTGCTGTGGGAGACTGCTCAGCAAGGAAACTCTCCACTAAGAGGGCCTGATCTAACACCCATGCTTGTGTCAGTATGCTGAGGGAGATAATCGAAACCCTGATCTCTCGCATGAGCCCCCACTCGTAGGTCAGGGCGCTACAAAATGGGTATCTCACCATATCTGTGGAGTAGCAGATGAGGTTCGTGCACCTCGCTGAGTAATGTGCCACCGTCATGCTACCCTGCTATAGATGTAATAGTTGTTGTATCCGTACTCCATGTAGAGTGGCTGGGAAACACTCTACCCGAAATATTCTCTCCATGTATTCCTAGAGTAGGGTCTCCTCATAATTCACCTTGAGCATCAGGCTCTACCATCTTCTTATTGCTTTGTGTAGAAGGCTAGCAGTAAGAATCACCATGATGTCGGCTGGTTTCCCTACTAGTCTGTATACTCTCACCATAGTTTCCAGCCAATCCTCAGCTGCATGTGGGACCATCTCTCCCTAGATCCTTGGCGGCCTCTGGTGCTGGAACTCGTGCAATGTTCTCAAGCATCATGCAGCGTCCTCTACTAAGGATGGTGGCATCGGTGGCCCAACGTGAAGTTGTACCGCTGGTGCCTCTGCTAGAAAATGGCCCCTCTCCGAGAACTTGTCGCTCGGTGGGTTGTCACTTCGTATAACTCTCGAGACTCTCACTAGTCTTCCATAGAGAGGCATCCTGAAAGAAAGAGATATGAAACTGTAAAAGTATTATACCTGGTGAGCTAACCTAGTTGATCTGACTTAAATAAAACCTTTAAAAACACACATGCAATTCGTGTTTTCATGCACTGAGTCGGAAGTCAGTAGTCATGGTCCTGGTGTATGGATACATCGGTCGTCGCACCACCCCTGGTCTCCATGAACTGAAAACCACACTGAGTACCCTTAACACTATTGATTAACAGAAGAGAATGATCATATTCCTATGTTCTCCAGTAGAACTTACTCATCTAAAACAAATTTGTCATGACCCGTCCCCCAAGGATCGTGTCGTGACTACACCAAGCCCGCCTTCCATAGGACAAGGGATGGCGACTATCACCAAAGGCGTAAATCCATAAAACCAAGAAGGCATTGAATTTATAATGTGTAAACAAAAACAACAGAGTAAGAGATGAAGGTAAAATAATAAGCAAAACAGTATACAAAGGAGTGATGAAATGTAAAAGGGGACGGAAATACAATCTTAACAAGAAAGTACAAGTACAACTGAAAAACTATTACAACTGAAGAAAAGTAAAACAGTTGTCGCGGCGTCCTATAGGGAATCCAACATGAAGGGTAGGTACATATAGCTTCCATGGTGCTAGACGTCCATCGGTTTCCTCCATATATGTCCACGCCGTGTGGTCCACATCGGGGTGCCATCCAGTGGTGCTACTCTCGGCCTCTATCAGCATTGTCTGTCATCTGCAACCAACACAACGCGGTGAGGGCATAGCCCATGCAGGGGTAAGTATAACAATACTCAGTAGGGACCTCGAGACCCTCATGGTCTCACAAAATCCAACAAGGATAAATTATAATGTATGAAATTAACATATAACCCCTCTTAGGTATATACCCATACATATAGATAAGTTATCAATTAATCCTTCTCAAACATGAGGTAAAAACAATAGTTACTGAATCAGATGAACTATTATTTTATTCTAGGGGTATTACCAATCTGAACCCTCATCTTCTGAGGAACTCCTCCCTTATCGAGTACAGTGGTCCTTTCCCATCACACAGTGGAGCTTTACACTAACCTTGGACTGCTGAGGTACTTCTCTCATCAAGTACTGTGGGTCTACCGCGTCACAAAGAGGCGCTCCGAACCATGGGTCTACCGCATCACACAGACGCGCTCCCCCTCGTAGCCTGCTGAGGTACTCTTCCTGTCAAGTATCGTGGGTCTCCTGCAACACCAAGGCAATCCTCACTGTGGGTCTTCCGCGACACCATTGCGCTCCCTTCATGGATAGTAGATTCACTCCATGTCAAACGGTCAGTAGTCATCAGGTCTCATCCAGCTTCTAGGTTCCCGCAAAAAATCGCACTCGTCTCTGCATGATCTGCTTCACAAGATAATGTTCGATGCTCTAACTGTAACAAAGTCCCACGAAGAACAAACTCTATGGTCTTCCACGTCATAGAGGTCTCAACACAACTGATGGGACGTCAATCGGACGCCCGGTCTGTGAGTTATTCTCTTTTTAGACCTGGGGCCCCAGTTGTATTCGTGCATGATCCAACCTAACCATATTTCAACATTAACCCAAACAATAGTAGGGTATACTCAATGGGATCATCATGATTCATGAATACAATTGTTGATGAGGGTCCATCTAACGGTTTCCCGGTGCCAAATATATGGCCATAGAATATAAAGGGTTGGTAGTGGGCCCGTTTCTGTTCCCACCTGACCAGACCTAGTCTAGGCCGACTCAGTTCGGGTCGACCCATTATAACTCGAAGGGTCCAGACTGGCCCATTGGGTTTGCCCCGGCCCGCTGGGACCATCCTAGCTAGCCACGACGGTGGTCTGGCCCGGAGCACCTCGAGGGTGCAACTCGGTACCGCTGGGCCCGGAGGGCACGGCCAGGGCCAGTTCAACCAGGGAACTGAGAGGGGGATGTGACACTAGATCGAACAGAAGTATGCGATGAGGCCGGGTCACTAGCTCATCCTGGTGTCTGTGAGGGAGACGGTATTCCGGCTCTGCCGGGAGGCCACAAGGAGGCCCGGACAACGGCTCGTCTGGGTGCCCGTGAGGGAGCCAGGAAGCCGGCTCGGCCGGGAGGCCATTAGGGGGTCGGATCGGGTAGGCACGCAGGCCACGCTGAGGCTAATAGTTGGGCTCTATCGATGATATTTCCAATGAATTATTGTTACATAAATCATCATAGGAACCTTTAATTTTAATCACGTGCATGTTTCTAAACCACATAGGTGAATTTAAATCTTTTCATTTCATGATTTTCATGTGATTTTTGAGTGATCCTTGTGTTGTTTATATGATTTTTCTTCATTAATGATTTTATATAGTTTTTAATTGTTTCTACTCATCATGTGTGATGAGACCCCATGTGTTGTGATGATTGTTTAACAAAATCATGACTTTATTGAGAAATAAAAATGGGTGTTAATATCATCAATAAGAAGTATGTTCCCTGATTGTTTAGGACATGAATCTCATTTTATATGATCTATGATACATAGAAATAAAAAAATTAAATATAAAGTGTGAAAATTATCTTCTATAATGATATTTTTGTACATACATAGCCTACGATGTCATGGTTATGAAAAGTAAAGGTGTGAACCCATTAATTTAATTTTAAATGAATGATATGGTTTCTAACAAATGAAGTGGTATAGAATAGTTGAAACATCATCAAATGGAACGCATATAACATTTATTTGAGAAATTACCTATACATTTCTTTTTTAGTGGGTAGTGTGGGTAGAATTCTATGGGAACTGAGCCTTTCCATCAGACAACATTGGTCAGTGTTTCTACCCTTATGATTCAAATATTGATATGAGGCATGTGCTAGGTAGACAGCGAATGCCATGATGTCCTAGTTTCATGTGCCAGGAGGGTGCTGATGACCATGTTCTATAAATTATGATCCCGGAGATGTTGTTCATACCTTCATGGGGGCCACTAAAGGCATCACATGTTGGACCTAATCTATGAATTGATACCCAAGTTCCTCATAATTTATTAAGTTTAATACTTTCTATGCATAGTTCCCTATATACACCACCTATGATGGATGATCTGATTCATTAGTCCTAACTACAACATCCTCCCATATACTCATGGGATGCGGTCAATTGGAAGTTGATTATTAGCACGGGGATGCATTGTCTATCATTGAGCATATGGAGAAACCTCTAGAGGGATAGTCATGGGCGTTGCATACATGCTATATGATTAGGAAAAATGTTGGTTGGATGTAATTACCCATGGTGGTCACCATTTGGGCATGTTATCTATTGACTTCCTGACTGCCTTATATAATCATAACTTTCCTCATATTCGTAGTGCTGATAGATCCAGAGATTTCATTCATCACAAAAAAAATTCTATGATACTTGTGCAATATTTATTGTGTTTCATTGAGTTATTCTGATTCTCTACACTATAAAATTGTGGCAGGATTTGTTGAGCATGTAGTATTGAGGATTGAATTCCATATACCATCTGTAACGATGTGAATAACATCAACCTTCCTAAATTTTCTGAAATTTTCAATAACAATTTTATCACTATATACAACCTGAGGGATGATGACATTAATAAGAATAGAGGATGAGTTCCATGGAAGGCCAGAAATTCATTCATCAGTAGGAAACAATCCATTGATGTCTATAGTAAGAGATGTAGTAGCCATAGTTACAATGTCAATAGCTCCATATTTTTTCATTATTGTGGAAAATATAGGAATATGAATCCTTAGTGTAATATAGACCCACTAGTGTGTCAGCATTTCGATTGTATGGAGAATATATAGAAATTATGTTGAACCATTATATTATCTTCTAGTGTAAGAAGATCTCCACCAGATCCACCTTCAATGGAATGATATTATATGCCACTACAGTAGCTGAGTTTTGGAAGAACTATCAGGACTTGCTGAGGAAATGTTCATGGATGTATTTTCTTGGATCTTAATCACTGGATGCACTAATAGAAATTTTTTTATCAGTGTTTTCTAGAAATTGTACTTGGTCATGGATCATGTTAGTTTCTTTAATTCTAGACGATACATGAGGATCTCACTGTACGACCTTCTACATTATGAGGTACTTTTTTAGTAGGAATCAATTAAAGTATATGTTTTATTTGATATGGGTTTATAACACTATTTCATATCTCTCTATTATTTGAAAAGACTTAGACTTGATGAAAAACATTTCTATGTTGTAATGAACATAGATATACCATTTGGAGTATGAACAGAGTGAATACGCCAATGCAGGGACGATCCCGTAGCATTATAAAATTATCCTTTTTTATGAGACCTCGTCATTCAGGAGATGTATAGCATCGATGTTATTCTCAGTGTGAATTAGTTTGTTCCATATAATTCCATTGTAGAATTCTATCACTTCTAGGTATCATTTACATCACCATAGGGTTTCAATTATCTATATAATGGTGAGTGGGATGTTCTATCTTATTGAGGTGGACTGGAGAAATATTTCCATTCAAATCATAGAGGATAATGCCTTAAATCAAGCTTAATTCTATCTAGTAGTAAATCATTTAATGGACTTCATTAATGACGATTTTTTACATTACTTCCTTAGTGATTGAGGTATAGTTTATGGTTGTGATCATTCATGGAGTATCCTTAGTGTTTATTCCTCTATTTTGGATGGAACATATTTAAAAAGCGTAGTACAAACAACAAATAGAAGACATGGAAAAAAGTCTTCATATCACCCAGTACATTCTCTTAGGGTTCAAAAAGGATTTTCACCACGATGTTCGATGAGAAAATTCATATATTCATTTATTACAAATAGTTGAACTAGCTTATATTCAAGAATATATTTCCACTACTTAAAATATTTGATCTCTCGGAATGGATCTTAGGAGAAAGGGTTATCTCTTGGATTTTCCTTAGATAAGGATACCATTAGATTCGTGTTAGGACATTAGAAATACCTCATAAAATGATTCATATTATTTGTGTTCTATATGAGTTCCCTGTTATGTCTTTTAGTATTAAAGACATGACTTCTATTATCATTTCCTAAATAATTGGTATTTCCACCTCTATCATAATTACTCTATCAATGTACTTTAGGATTTCCTTTTTTTTACTCAAACATTCTTAGAGACCATGTTAACCATGTTGAGATAATTATGAGTACATCTATAGGTCAAAAAAGTTTTAACATTCTTGATAAGTGCTACTTCTAGATAAAAAATGATTAGTTCCTAGGTCATATTATTTAAAATCGGGAGTCTATATTATGAAAAATAAAGTTATTGTTGAATTCACATTGGACAATTCCATGAGTGCTATTGATATATAGAGTTTCTTGTGATGGATGGATATTAAAAACATTTAATATTAGACTTCTCATACCTTTCATCATTTTATACTTGACAAACAATGATAATTTTTATGTTCCAATGGTTAGAGAGATGTGATAAATCCTTTCTAGATTTGAGAGAGATGATAAAATGGGAATCTAATATGATTCTTCCAGATACTGTAATTGGTTACTCCATGTTATGTGTTGTATCATGCATCATATTGTGAGATGTGCAGATTTAGGAAGAATGTTTTGTTTCATAAATATCATGGTAGTTGAGACCTCCTGATAAAAATTATCAGATGCCCGACTATGGTAGAAACCCTATCCTTTTTGTGGATAACATTACATGATTTTAATCATAATTATAATCTGAGTACAGGTAATTTATCGTTAAGTCTAGTGTCTTCGAAGACTAGATACATAAATAATAAAACATGGGACTAAAAAACACCTCTTTATTTCATTTCCATAATTATCCACTCACATCCTTTGAGCCCAAACATCTTCATAGGGTACCTTGGGGATCACCTGAAAAAATGGATGAGATAAAAATCTCAGTAAGGGAATGAACATAATGGTACATCTTAATAAAATGATTTTGGAGGCATGAAATAATGATATCCAAATAATGGAACATAATAAATCATATCATATAGGTGTGGGGGAATATAAAAATGGTATCATATAAATGTTAAGAAACCATAAAACATTTCTTTAGTATCGGTCAAGGCTAAAGGACAATCTCATCTCCCATTTTAGTATGGGTCATGTGAAACCGACAATCCTAATTCCCATTTTAGTACTGGTCAAGGCTAACTGCCAATCCTATTTCACATCGCATCTCACGAGACTTAACGTTACCCAATGTAATGGAGTGCTATTTGGGAACACCAATATCAAAATTTTCATGAATATTATTTCTACAAAAATAATCATTCATAATCGACCATACATGAACATAAGGATTCAATGGAATGAATTGGGTACCACAATCATTACATAAAGCATAACCAGTGGGTGTATCATGAAAGTGTCCATGAATGAATGGTGTTAGAACATAAATGGACTTTCATATGGTAAAATAGAAATATTACATGGTAGGTTATGTCAAAAATAAGTGACAAAATATATGAAATGAATTTTAGAAACATTATCATTAAATCATTTTTTGGCAGTTTTAAGGAAAATACTACAGGGACATTAAAATAGAAATGAGGATAATATTTTATATAAACCCAGAAATGAACCAATAATATTTTAATAACAAAAAAATTATTTTATAAATAAAATTGTGCCTTAAATACTAGGTTATAGTGAACGCAAAATTGGGTAATAATTTGGGATGTTCTCTTTAAATAGGTTATCATGTCGGAAATTTCTAAGGAGTGAATCTTTTAAAAACATGTATATCCTCAAAAGATATAGATGAAAGGGTCTTAATAAATTAATTTTTTAAAAATATAAAACAAATTAAAATATTTACATGAAGAGATTAAATTACTCCATTTTAATATAAATAATGTTAAGGTAGTTTGAGAGAAAAATTTAGGGTTCGAGTTGAATATGTTACAGTTTATTAGCATGATGCCTTGTGTAGCTAAGAGTGGTTTATGAAAGTGAAATGGGATTAACATCACATTTAAAACATTAGGGAATTATGGGGGAGTTGTTAAAACATTCCCAAATCATTTGGTATTACCCATAAAAAGGAATAAAATAAAGGACAATCATTATTATGAGAGAAATGGAGGGGATCCCTTACCTTCAATCTGTTGGTGTTCTTCAATTGTTATTAAAGACATGAATAAACAAAATGGGATTATTAATTAATAATTCCAAAAACACTTATATATTGAATTGGTTTATTATACTCATTTTTGGTTTAGTTCTAACTATTTTTATTGGTTATGGGGTTCAATTTCATTATTTCTGATTGTTTGTTAACTTGGTTTTAATGATCAGTTCACTTTTATTCACGTTTGGATAAACATGTAAGATGAAATATATTATCCTTAATAAAAGTTATATGTTATTTTTTAACATCTAGGAGATTTCATAGTTTTAAATTTTAACTTGTTTACTTATATTAAAGTCAAATTATTATATAAAACCATAGTGACTACCTTATTTGATAATCGGTGGGGTTGATTACAAAGAACATGTTTTTCTATATAGACTAATACAACTTGTATAAAAGGATTATAGAACCAAATTTAGGATAAATTACATATATAGTAACCTGGTTCAACCACAACACAAATTTATTTATGACCATAATTAAGTATGATAATAGAAATTGATAAATCGTTGTCTGTGTATATGAAAAATTGTCTCATCTCAAACGGTTTTTTCATATCTTTCAAATAAAAGTCTAGGAATGGAGAGAAGAGAATTAAATATTCCATTATCATAAAAAATTATAATAAAAAAATTTACTATTGTAATCATACTATTTGTGTGAAAGGAGTTGAGTAAAGAATAAAAAATAAAATAACATAAATGAAATGAAGGTTTTTGAAATAGGAATTTACCTCTTGAGACTACCTCCATTGGGAACCTATTGATGGGACATGTTCTGGTATTTCGAAGAGTCTAGGGGATTTTGGAAGTGGGGGGATTAATTTGGGTTGATATTGGGAAAGATTATTGACATTGAACAAGGATTGAGAGTAGTGAAGAGAAGAGGTAACAATGCAGGGTATTTATAATTGAGGGGAGAGGGGGTTTCATAATATTATAATCATTAGTTTAGTAATTTCCCTCATGACCAGAAATAGTGATGATTACATGACCAAAAACCAAAATAAATGAATTTTACTTCTAACCAAATGGTCGTACATCAGCCAATCATCATTAATGACTCAATAAATGTCATATTTAGCATTTATCGTAAATTATTGTATATTACTATTCATCAAGAAATCCTTTATTTCAGAAAAATTCAAAAAAATCACCCAAACAATTTTTTGATGTCTAGAATCCAAAAATGAAATCCATTTTTAAAATATAATATTCTAAATATTACTATTTTAATATTTAAATAAAATATTAATTTATTATCGATATCCTATTTTGAAACAGTCATTTACTTATTAAAAAATATAGGTATATCGTACTTTCATCATGAATAATATTTATAAATTATCATAGGTAAGGTTACTATTCATTAGTGTATATCACTATTCCTAAGGGCATGTTAATATTTATAAGGGTATGTTACAATTCACTAAAAAATACGTTTTTCTTATCGAACTCCAAATAACATTCTGATTACAACCGTGTAAGAAGTGTTTTAATAAATCCAAACATAGAAGTGAAAAAAAAAATATTGAAAGGTCCCTTGTCACACAGTAGTTAATTATGTAGTGTTTTCATGTGATTTTATGTCATATTTATAAGAAACGTATTTCCATTGAAAAACATTGTGTCGTTACATTCTTCCCCCCTTAAGAAATGTCACCCTAAAAATTATCATTTTATATTCTAGGACAATAACAGGTGGGGTTCTTTTCCTTCATTTCTTCCTCCAGTTCCCATGTTTCCTCTTCATAAATATGGTTTCACCATTGTATCTTGACAATATGAGTAGTATTGTTGGGTAGAATTTTGTCTCTACCATTCAATATAATTACTAGTTCCTCCTTATAGGAAATATCATCCACAAACTATACAACCTCAGAAGAGAGTACATGTGAAGGGTCTGCTATGTACATCCATAAGAGGGGTACATGAAAGACATCATGTACTTTCAAGATTGTAGGTGGAAGTTCAAGTCTATAGGCCATAGCTCCGACTCGATCAAGGATCTCGAATGGGACCATGTACCTGGGACTTAACTTTCCATTCATTCCAAAACTCATGAAAATTTTTACATGGAGATATCCGTAATAATACTATATCTTCATCTTTAAACTCTTGGTCTCATTATCTCTTGTCTGTATAACATTTTTGTCGACTTTGGGTAGCCTTGTTATTCTACTAAATGGTTTTCACATTATCGACCATTTTTTTGACCATTTCAGTTCCTAGAATCTTACGCTCACCAGAGTCATACCAACAGATAGGTGTTCTTCAAATTTTCCCATAAACGGCCTCATATGATGCCATTCAGAAGCTCATGTGGAAACTATTGTTGTATGAGAATTCAACTAGTGTAAGATGTTGGTCTCATCCTCCTATGAATTCCATAGAACATGTTCTCATCATGTCTTCCAGTGTCAGAATACATCGCTCATATTGTCCATCATTTTGAGTATGGTAGGATCTATTGAAGTTCAGTTTAATGCTTTTCTCTTGTTGGAGACTTTTCCTGGACATCAAGGTGAATCTAGGATCACTGTCAGATACAATAGATAGTGGTACACCATAAAACCTTACCACTTCATTGATTTATATTAATTAAATTTGATCTAATTATAAGTCCTCTCAAATCATGATAAAGTAAGATGTCACTATAAGTAGATCCACAACAACCCACATAGCATTTGTTCTTCTAGATTTCCATGGAAGTCCAGTGACAATGTCCATGATAATGTTCTATGAATTCCATGTTGGTTTTGGTAGTAGTGTCATCATCCCCTTAGACGTTTTCCTCTTATAATTCACTTGCTGACAAATAAAAAACATTGAATTATATTCCACAATCTACCTTTTCATATTGTCCAATAAAAATATTTCTCTAATATCTAGATACATCTTTGATCACACTAGGTGGATAGTGAAGGTCGAGCAATGTGTATCATTTAGAAACTCCATCTTTATCTCTAGATTAGATGGTACACATAATCATGACCCAAATATTATAACTCCTTCCTCATCCACCTTAAACTCTATGTATTTACCATTTTTTGATATCATCTTCCCCTTTCATTATTTCCACATCATTTCATTGAGCATCTATTGTTTTCTCTATTAGAGATGGATGAGAAATCATTTGTTAAAGGATTTATGGTGTTCCTCCCTTAATTAATTCCATTTCCATCCTCTGTAAATATATATAGATCATATGCTTTTCAATTATCATCAATGATAAAGATGCATAATCCTTTCTACTAAGTGAAAATTCCACATTTTTACCGTAATAGGATTGTAGTGGATTGAGCAGGAATAATCCTTGATGAGCTCTATCCATAATTGATGGCTCATATTAAGATATATATGTGTGAATATATATTTGAGACTCTTTTAGTCAATGCATATATCACACTTCTCCCCATATAGATAATTACACATGATTTTCATCTACGAGATCACATCCACACACTCGAGATCATGTGTACGTTAGTTTTTGCTAATGTATTTTTAGCTACCTTTAGGAATATGCTACCAATTTATCATTTTTCATTATCACATAGCTTATGCCCTTAATTGAAGCATCATTATACACAAAAAATGTTCTCCACTTGTTTGGAGTGTGAGTACTAGTTCTATGATATGATTTTTTTTCAAATCCTTGAAACAGTATGCATATTCATGAGTCCAGACAAACATTACTCTCATTTGTTCCTTCTTAGTAATTGGGTTTGACAATCATTAAAACTCCTTAAAAAATCATCGATAATACCCAGCTAAACCGAAAAAGTGGTGGATCTCCACTACAGAAGTTGTCATGCGCTACTCTCCAATTTACATCATCTTTGAAGGGTTCACATATATACAATTTTTAGCTATTATATGACCCATGAATGATACATAAATCATACATAACTCAAATTTACTGTACATTTCATACAGATTATCCCTTTGCAAATTCTTTAACAAAATATTCAAATGCTCCTCATGTTCCTCCGTGATCATGGAGTATATCATAATATCATCAATAAAGACTTCAAGAAATATTTCGAGGCAATCTCTGAAGTCTCTATTCATAAATTAATGAAAATTTTTGGAGCATTAGTGATCCCTAAAAGAATCACTATGAAATCATAGTTTCCATACCTCATTTGAATGTCAGTCTTTGGAATATCTTCCTTACTCACCTTCAATTGGTGATATCCCGACCAAAGGTCCACCATATTGAAATAACTATCTCTACAAAGTTGATCAAACAATTAATCAATCCATGGAGGGTATACTTGTTATTTATCATTATTTTACTGATCTCACGATAATTCATGAAAAGGTGCATTGATCCCCCCTAATTCATGACGAAGAGGACTGGTTCACCCCACAGTGAGGCACTCGGGTTTATAAAACCCTTCTCTATATTCTTCTGTAAAAGATTATTCAGCTCCTCCAGCTCTATGGTGGAAATCATGTAAGGTGTCTTTGAGATAAGCAGAGATCTTGGGATAAGATAAATTGAATACTCATCCCTTCATTTAGGAGGAAGACCCGGAAACATTTCTGAGAATAGATTAGTGTAAACCCTCTCAGTGGTCATGTCATTAAGTATGATTCTCTCCATTGTCTCAATCATATGAGTAACATATGCCTTCTCACATGGTAACAATATGAAAACATGATATTAAGATTCTATAGGAGATTTATCTTCCTCTTTACACATGTATAGAATCAGAGGATTATTTGGGATGTGAACAGTGATTTCCCTTTCCCGACAGTTGATGATGTAATTGTATAAATATAGTCAATCCATGACTAAGATATAACCAAACATCACTAATGTAAGTATGATTATATTTGATGGGAGGTTGATTCCAAAAAAGTTAATCATGGACGAATTAATTAACACTTTTGATGTTCTCAATGAAAAAAATTCTCTCAAATGTTGAGGTGGTGTTTGAATATTTATACTAAATTCTCAGGATATGAATGATTGCATAGAACTAGAATCAAATAGTACATTCACTATTCAAGAATGAATAAATAGTGTACCTATCCATACATATTTCTATGTCTCCACCTCAGCATTAGTTATTGCATAATCCCTTCCATGATGCCTTGTAGATTGTAGTTTATTTCCTCCAACAATGCTCGTCTTACCGTAATTGTTCACATAATGCCCATGCTCCATGTACTTGAAACACTAAAATGCAGGATTATTGTTGATATGAACCATCCATATTTCTTCTATGTTAGTGGTATTTTTCATATCCCTTCAACAGTTGTTTTCCTGATGACCAAACACTCCACATTTGAAACAATTCTTGTAATCTTTTAGATAGTTCTAAATATGCTTCTTCGCATAACATTTACAAGGGGAAATGTCAGGTTTGTTTCCATAATGGGATATTTTTCATGAACTACCCATGTTTTTCACATTATCTGCCTCTTTTTACTAGGCCCCTGAGACCATAGAGAGTCTCTTATATCTATTTCATTCTTAAGGGCCCAACAAACAAAAACCTTATAACTATCAAAGTCTCCAGTCGCCAATGATTTTCATAGAGTCATCATTAGTATACTAATGAAGCAATCCACCTTTCATTCTATGATTCTGAAAAGAAATAAGAGCACCATGAATTCTTTGTAAAATTTACTTCATACGCCCTAGTGGACTCATCTTTCTTATGATTGAGTCTGAGGCACTCTCTTTCCATCATGATATGGAGGGTTCGAGGAAAATATTTCTTCAAAAAAATACTCTTTAATTTCTCCAAGTACATGGAATCAATATCCACATTGGACATTGTATTCTTGATCATTGTAATCAACTGATCAGCTTCAAAATCAATTCAATAGACCTCTAGTAAAACCTTCTCTTCTTTTGAGAACATGAGTATTAAAAATATCATTTAAATTTTGTTAATCCATTGTTCATTGAGGAGGGGATATGAAGATCCAATAAACATGGGATTACTTTTCCACATGAAGGATCTTATGGTAACATTATTGTTCCTTGGCGTAGGAGGTAGTTATGCATGATTCATGTTATTATTCATATATCGAGCAAGCTGAGAAGGTACTATCATGATGTTTTGAGCACCCTCTCCTGTTATATCGGGCATATCATTAGGGAAATCATCACATTGCCAATCACATTGTTTTTTGGAACATGTTCTTTTATTTCCTGCCATTAACTAAGGAAAATAACATATAATTATTGGTATTTTATACTTATCTTTTGAGTATAAAAATGAATATTTGTTCATATAATGATAATCCTGAAAATGAGAAGTTTATCCTAACTTGTGATTCATTAGTTTTTAATCTGGGTATCCTCGAACAATTTCGTAACATATATTCTTATGGGATTTTGTTGTCCATTATCAATGTTTTTTACTAAGCTCATGTATCTACAAAATCATATCCCCAGGGAGTGTCGTAACAAATAGTGCAACAATGCCAGTTTTCATCCAATAGTTCCCATTGGAGTCCAGCTCAATGCAGTGTTTTTGGTTTTTACCCCTAGATACATATGTGCCAGATATTCTTCCACATGCTCGTATTCATATATGGATGATTTTTTTTGATAATACTCTTAAAAAATATTAAAAAAAAATTATGAATGTTTTCTTATACATAGTCTCATACATTATGTTCTCACTAGGGTTCTGAATTCCTAAAATCCTAAATAACTAGACCATCCACTGATACCAAATGTATTGACTATAATCTTTTTCACATAAAATTACATGATTTTATGTGTAATTACACATTAGAGTAGAATAAATGGATCGTTATCTATTGTCATGGAATACTATGTACCTAAAACAAAAAACATGGGGCTAAAAATACTTCTTTATTTATTCCCAATATTGATCTCCTAACATCCTTTGAGCACTTATGTATGAATATGGTACCATGGGGAACACATGAACAGATGTATGATCTTAAAATCCCAATATAGTAATGAACATAAGGGTACATCTTAATCACATGAGTTAGGAGGCATGAAATAATGATTTCCAAAGCATGGAACATAAAAAATCATATCATATAAGAATGAGATCATATAAACATGGTATTTTATAAATATTTACGATTCATAAATAATATCTTTATTATGTTTCAAGGCTATATTTTAATCCCATTTCCCATTTTTGTACTTGTCAAGGCTATATTCCAATCCTGATTCCCATTTTAGTATGGTTCAAGGCTGACCGCCAATCCCATTTTAGAACGCATCTCTTGAGACATAACATTACCCAATGCATTGGGGTGATATATGGACTCACCCATCTCAACATTTTCATGAATATTGTTTCTAGATAAATAATCATACATAATCAAACATACATCAACGTAAGGGTACCCATGAAATGAATTGGGAACCACAATCCAGACATAAAGTATAACAAATGGGCGTATCATGAATGTGTCCATAAAGGAATGGTATTGGAACATAAATGCACATTCATTAGATAAAATAGTCATATAAAAAGGACGGTGATGTGAAACAGAAGTGACAACATATAATAAATGGATTTCAGAAACATTAGCATTAAATCATTTTTGTGTAGTTTTATGGAAATTACTATAGATACTTTAAAATAGAAAAGAGGAATATCATTTATATAAAACCAAAATTGAACAAATAATGTTTTAATAATAAAACAAAATGATTTTATAAATAAAATCGAGGTTTAGAATAGTTAATATAGTTCAATTGAAATTGTGTTAAAAATTGGGATGTTCCATTAAAACAGAATTTCATATAAGAAATTTCTAAGGAGGGAATCTTTTAAAAAAAGTATATCACCAAAAGTGAGTGATAAAAGGTTATTCATAAATCAAATTTTTTAAAACCAAATATAATATAAAATATGTGCGTTTATCAATAAAATAACTACATTTTGATATAATGAAAGTATGGAAACCCTAGTGAGCAAAGAAGAGTTTGGTTAGAATTCATTACAGTTAATTGGCTTGGTGTCGGGTGAATGTAAGAAGGATTTAGAAGTTTGGGAAGGGGTTTCTCATCACACATAAATCATTTTTTCTTTCTCTGGGAGGTGGTAAAACAAACCCCATGATTTTGTAATAACCATAAAAAGTCATACAATAGAGGACAATCATGATTAAGAGAGAAATAGAGAGGATTCCATACCTTTAATCCGTTTGTGATCTCCACATGTTATTAATGACCTGAATAAAAAAATTAGGTTTATTAATTTAAAATTTTAGATTCAGATATATATGTATTTTGTTTATTATAATAATTTTATGTTCATTTATATGCCTTTTTATTGGTAATGTGGTTCAATTTCATTGTTCAGGATCATTTGTTTACATTTTTTTTAATGATTGATTCACATATATTCAAATTTGTATAAACATGTAAGATGAAAGTGGTTGTCCAGAATTGAAGTTATATTTTCAGTTAGTGATCATACATAATATTACAAGGTTTTAATTTTAATTTTTTTTAATTATAGTGATGTCTATTTATAATATAAATTCATAGTGACAACAGATTTTGTTAATTGGTGGGATTGATTACAATGAAAATGTTTTATATTATAAAGTAATAACATTTTAAAAAAATGATTTGAAAACAAACAATAGGATATATTACAGATATAATAATATGGTTCAACTCTAACAAAAATGGTTTCATGACCATAATTAAGGATGATAATATAAATTGATAAAATGTTTTCCTTGAATGTTCTAAATAACACATCTCATACGGTGCTTTCATTTCCTTCAAACAATATGTGGGTAAAGGAGGGAATATAATTAAATATCCCATCAAAATAAAAACTGTCTAGTAAATGTTTGTTATAGGAGTTATCGTACTATTTTGTTTATGGGAGGTTAAGAAAGAATCAAAAATAAACGACCTTAATAGAAATGAAGGAATTGGGAAGAGGAACTTACCTATAGAGACTAACTCTTTTGAGAACATCTTAAGGGGATTGTTTCTGGAATTTTGAAGAGGCTAGGTGATTTTAGAAATGGGTAAGATATTGGGATGATATTTGGGAAAAATATTGGCAAGGCATAAGGCTTGAGAGTATTGAAGGGAAGAGGTAATATGGAGAGGGTATTTATAGTGGAGGGGAGAGGGGTTTTCATAATTTTATAATCATTAGTTTATTAATTTCCCTCATGACCAGAAATGAAATCCATTTTCCATAATAATTTTCTAACTATGATTATTTTATTATTTTTTGAAATAATTATTTATTATAAAAAACCAATATAAAATCAATCATTTATGTATTCTAAAATATAGTTATATTGTACTTTCAAATAGAATAATATTTATATATTATCATGGGTATTGTTACTATTAATTAGGTTATATCATTATTCATGTGGGAATGTTATTATTCATAAGGGTATGTTACTGTACACCAAAATTATGTTTTCCATATTAGACTCCAAATAACATACTAATTTCAATAGTGTATGTCAGATTTTCAAAATTTCAAACACATAAGTGACAAAATTATGTTTAAAGGTCCCTTAACACATAGTATTTAATTATGTTGTGTTTTATTGTGATTTTATTAGATATTTATGAGAAAATAATTTCCACAAAAATCATTGGGTTGTTACACCTTTGATCCTAAATCAAGTGTCCATGCCTTCTTTTTTAGAAGTCAATATCTAATGGGTGATATCTTTGTGGGGTATACAGACACCAACATACTAAAATATATATTTACATATTATGATAGGAATATAATATACCAAATATGTGTTGAATATATTCATTTGCTAGATATTGATCTCCCCTATATTATTCATTATTGTAATGTTGTAGCTAATGCAATGAGTGATTAAACTCAAGAACATCCCACAAAGGAAGAAAGTGATGAATGGAAAATTACCCTCTTGTCTGAGATGAATCTATAGTATCATGATTTTTGTGATTATTCCTGTCTCTTATAATTTATAGTTACCTCTTCATGCTATGAGAAGTTGAAGTGAGATCAATTTTTTATCCTGAGGAATTCTTTCACTACGAGAGTGTTGTTTGAGATTACCTACCAACAGATTGGTCTTCAGATAAAAACAAAATCCAGCATTGACAAGGGTGTGTTTGGATATAAATAGATATGATAGAGGAGTTTATGTGATAGTCACACACTTCTAAGTTAAAATTTCATCGATTCATCTCAATAATTTATAGAGACATGAAATGAATGTATGGGGACCCTAGAATGAATTGAAATATAGAAGATTTAACACATGTTGTTACACCTGTCTATAGGATAAGATGAAGAACCAGATACATGTAGGTGTTTTAAAATCACATATTGGACAGTAATTAAAATAGGAATTTAATGATATATATTTTTTAGTGGTCTTGCCTAGATTGCCTATGGGTAGCAATTTTCTATATGCATACATTGACCGACTGATGAATGTGGCTCACTTCATTACAATATAGGAAGCATTATCAGTTCAAAAGCATGAATTATTGGACATACCTGATAATATAAAACTAAATGTCACCCCTAGTATTATCATTTTAGATAGAGATTCTATCGTCACATCATGGTTCTGGAAGGGATTATAGACATCTATGGGTATTCATGTGCCTCTTTGTAAATCATTTCTCACATAGATTGACGGGCACTTGGAATAGATGATATTGGTTTTAAATGTCAGGATTTGGGCATGTGTCCAAATATTTTCGGGATAAAGTGAGAATAATATTCCACTCATCATGTTCACATATAATAAAATCATTAAGGAAACAATTTTGATATCTCCTTTTGAGTACCAGTATGGTTGGACATTCTGTTCATCCATATGCAAGTTAGATGTAGGTGAGGCATCCCTTCTGGGTTGTTGTCTCATTCAAGAGACTTCATATTTAGTTCAACTATTTAGGATGAGCATGTATTCTATTTAGTATAGATATAAATCATATCCCAATAATCATTCATAACCTAAGGAGTTCAATGTATGGGATCATTTTATTCTTTGAGTATCACCCAGGTTAGGCAATACACTGATACAATGGCATGAAAAACAGTCACTGTTCTTTTATAGGCTGCTAGTTAACCCATGGTTTCTTACGTAGATGTATAGTTCTATGTGGGATGTCATCCATGATTCCTAGATTTGCCGATATCATGTTGACCCATCACATACTATGGATCCTGAGGATTTTTAGTTAATTCTGATTCTTTGTTGGGGTAGTATATTATACGCATAAACAACTAGATAACGAAGGCTCTCTAGGCCCGATCTTCTTCTCAAATATGGGTGCAATTTCTGGATGATCGTGTACATGAGGATACATAGGAGAAGGATGCCAATGTATATGACTATTGGATGTAGTTTTTATCAAACACTATTTCCCTACACTTCAAATATGAAATTGGGGATGAGATATTATTGGTGGGGAAGAGCATAAGAACATAGACATTGAATTAGGTTTGGATACGTCAGATTTTTGGAAAATTCTATTTTATAGACCTTAATTGGATGCCTAATGAGTTCTTAGATGTCTCAGGGGTTTTAGGGTCTTGATTGAAGATTAGAAATTTTCTATTTATAGGAAAATGGAATTTCAAGACATTACAGTATCCCATGCAAGGTATGACGTATTTTTTTTAATCGTGCAAGGATGGATAGTGGGTTTGAATTGGGAAAATCATTAGTTAATAATGCATTACATGGACCACATGACCGAATGGAATGTTTCAGAAAATTTGAGTGGCATTTCACTTGATTGAAACCTAGTTTCCATAATAGTGTGGACTAACCATTCACTATGTTCCTTCATACATGTTCACATCCACAGTTTTCAAACTATATAGAAACTGATTGGCCAAACCCTTTACAATGTCAATGTTAGGTAAAAATATATTATTCCATTAATTCGTTTTATAATTAAACCCCTCACTCCATTTTTTATTCTAGGTATCAAAAATGTATTTCTCTCCTTTTTTAAACCTAAAAATGATATATTCATGGAAATTGGATAGATCATCCATCTGGAGTCTGAATCGACTGCCGCTTGACTAGTTGTATTCACACATGAATTTTCATAGTTTCTCATCAATAAGACATAAATATTCATCCTATCTAAAATTTTATATCGATACAGGCTCAATTCCCTCATATATTAGAGAATTTATCCACTCCTTAGATCTACTCCAATCCAAGTGAATCTGAGGGTTGATACTGGATGAGGATATTCTTACGATTTAAATGTGGATGTTTTATAACTATTTTCAAAATTGTTGTCATTCTAGAACTTTCTGAATAGTCACACCTATTTCATCAAGAATAATTTGTTGAAATGATATATCATACTTGTAGTAATTAAGAACATATATCATTTACCATTCTATTTACGTTAATCGTATTTTGTGGTTATGTCCACAATTGGATCCACCACATGAATTTTGTTATGAAATATTTTGTTTTTTATTATTTGGTCATCATTGAGCCTCCATTTATAAATTTTTGAGCATGACCATAATAACGGTATGAATCCTGTAAAAAGTGGCTATTGGATGAACTAACGTATAGTACCGTGGTCCCTTTCTACTTCAACATACCAAGGTAAGTGCTTTATTATTGATATGTAAATGCTAAATAAATGGGTATGAATGTTATATATAAATGACATGGCCTTATTAAATGAAATGAATATTAGATTATTGTTATATATCCCATTTCTATATATGATGGATGGTAGAGGATCCCTCATGAAGTAACTATGACTCTGATCAATGTATTAAAAGGATTCATGTCTGGGAATTCCTTTTCACTTTCATGCGAGGCATGGAATGAACATAAGACTTATTGAAAGGTGTAATTGTTATATTAGAAATTTAAATAAACTAACAAATGTATGGGGAGTAATCAAACATATGGACATATGCATTTTTATTGGAGGGGGTTGACTTGAGATCTACTTGGATTCCTGAGGGAAAGCCTTGAGAACATGATCTCACTATCCCGAATCAAGGATGCTAGTGGCATTGGTTGAGACCCACTTTTGAACATGGTCCTCATATATTAGTGGATTTGTGATATGATATTGTAGAATCCTTTTCATGGTATTATAAGATTCCATAGACACACTCCTTGATTCCAACATGGTTTCTTTTAACATGAGGTTCCTTGGTAATATATACGGGCCTAGCCATTTCATATCCTATTATACCTGGAAAAAGTTCCATGGACTTGGATAGATGATACTATTGTGGATTTCTTGGGACGAAGATCCTTATATAATAAAAATACCCTTATTTGTGTTCCATTTATTATTGAGATGGAGGAACTTTGTTTATAGCTTGACTTGGTGATTTGATTATAGTCATTCTTGATTTTAATCATGATGGATTCCTAATTGCATATGGAATCACTACTATTACTATAGTGAGGTGATGTTAGTGATGTATATGCCTCACATTACATACTTCTATAAACTAGAAATTAATTAATTAATGATAGGGTTACAAGTTCACACACCATCTATTTCATGATGAAGGTACTTGGGTATTTACATAACTGTACTTATTTACATTTATATAAGAATATCATACCCAAATTTTCAATTCCCTTATTTCATTCAAATCCTCTTTCAGTTCTCAACATTCTCATGGTTTTCTGGTGATCCGGGTAAGAAATTTTGTTGTCTCTTGTGTTTTTTATCTATGACCATGTTTTTTGGGGTATTGTGCGATACTGGTCCATCACATTTGTCAAAAGGATGGTATTAAATTGTGGTATATTGGAGTTTGTTTTGATACACTCATAGGGGGATAAATTATGGAGTATGTTATAGAGGTTGTTTATACCCCTGAGTTGGATAAGCATTAGGGTGAAAAATGTGATTTGTTTTTTGAAATTTTCTCCCCATTACTTGGAATATATTACCTCATTGGATTCCCCATTAGAAATCCAAAAATTTTGAGGATTGTGTCATGGTTTAGGGTGGCCAAAACATTATGAACGGTTTGGCCGCACTATTTACTAAACCGTGTAGCCAAGCCATGAAAGGATGTCCATGGAATTATGTTTTTTTTTGTAAATCTGACACTTTCCTTCTGGAATATACATAAATCCACTCCATTCATTCCCATTTAGTTCCCTTCCTCAATTTATAGCCTCCACGCTCTATCTACCTCCCTTGGGACTCAATATTGAAGGATTATGTCATGGGGGAAACATCAAAACCATGAATGTAAGTAATTATCTCTTTGATTTATTCCATTTACTTAAGGTTTCATTCATATTTTCACGCGTTATAAAATGTCAATAACCTAGGGTTTGAATGTAGTGTTTAAAATTCTGTCTTTTGGGTGAAATCATGAGGTTTTATATTGCTTTTAGCTTTTTTGTGATGCAGTTGTGGTGCGGTTGATGTTTTACACCAATATTTTAGGGTTTCGACACATTCGATTGGTGATTCCATGTGCAATCGTTATTTGATGAGTTATCATTATGGGATTAATTATTTTTCATGTTAAGAATATATTTTCTATTCTACGAAAACCATTTTTGATGGATTTGGTTATGCAATTAATTTTATTGTTTCAATTTTTCTTCAAATTGGGAGCTTTCCATGTGTAACTATTGTGGTAGTTTTATGAAATATGAAAGAGATTTATTATTTATTGAAAGGTGCTACCAATTCTGGTACAATTATTTTTTACTGTCATGTTGTCCTAAAAGGTGATACTTGAATGTGGTTGATGTGTAAAACCATGTTATACTTATTGAATGTGTTTTATGAAAATGCGTGTTTTCAGGTGCATTGTTTTATGTATTATTTGAGGTGATATTATAACACTTTAGAGTGGTTTAATAATATTTTTCTAGGGGAAATATTTCCATTTTGGACTGGTGTCAGTGTGATTTTGACCTGGAAAGACGGTTTTGAAATGGGTTTTCTTTGAAAAATATTGTTATAACAATTGGGATTTTTTATGAAAATTTTAAATGATTTGTTCAGTTAAACAATGTGGGAAAAGGATTTACATGTACATTAATTGAGATTTGTCACATAATATGGGCATGTGAATGTTATTGTGGTGATTTAAGATGAAAAACATTTTTTTAATGTTTTATATGTTGATAAAATGTAATTTCAAATTGAAAGAAAGTTGAGAAACGTGTTAGTGGGCTGCTTTTGTGAGTATGATATGAAAAAATAATTTTCATTGTGAAAGGATATTAATGTGACATGTATGTGGGATGTTTGATGAATTAGTAATGTGTAAGTGGTATTTTACTGTGAAAATTATTATTCATATATTGATGAACATGTTTGATCACAAGAGGGATAGCCAAGTATCTAGGTGGGTGGACGCGTACTAGTATACCAATGATCCCATAGAGATTGGCCTCAGTTTCACATAGAATGTTTGATGCTAACAAAAATAACTATACTATTATGATGATGATGATAAGGAACCACTTGTTTATGGGTTTGATCCATACTAGTGTCTCATGTGCATGAGAACAGATATTGTTATGGTTGATATCACCGAGATACATTGTACATGGGACCCACAACGTGCTATTGCCTATAGGTTATTTCCCATTGCTTGTGCTCATTAGATAATTTAATATTTCCATTAGAATGCGGTATAATTGGATGAAAAACATTAGTCACATTGGAATTTTTAAAATTAGTAGATTCATTATACATCCACACATGAACATTGTTTTTTTGTAATGTTGCATCTCTCTAAAATTCATAGTAGCATATCATGTTTATGAAATCTTGAAAACTTTTATTTTTTGAATGTTTATCTCATTGAATCTTTTAGTGGTGGCATCAATCTAGGATTTTGATAACACCCTAATTACACCATTGGGACTAAGTATACTTGGTTATTTTTGTTGCAAGTCTTGGTACAACTTTTGTTCTAATGGTTATAGTTGTTAGAAGACCGTCGGTATACGATGTTGTGGATATAGCTTGAGGGTGGTGCCTCATGCCATGAGGAGGTTCATGGGATGTATGTTTTGGGTTTCGTCATTTTATAATCTTTTAAAATTGTTTTAAATTATGTAATTCAGTTATGAATTTTTTTAAAAGGATGTTTGTTTTGAAACAACCAAATTTGGTTATATGTTATTTGGTTGTTGTTTTATGTTTTTATACTTTGGTAAATTGTTCCCAACCAAAATTTTAAGATACCCGAGATCTTGTTTCAGCCTGTGTGGATTAGGAACTCCCTTCGGGACATTCCACGATCCATGTTGGGTGGTGGTTTTTATGGTGTCTAGATTCAGATCGTGAAAAAATGGTATCTGAGGAGGTTCAGGTAAACCCTTTATGTCATGTTATTTGGGGAGAAGTCAGGATATTATAGAGCTAGGATTTTCGGGAAAATACATTTAGGTTATGTGTAGTGTGCCAGGCTAGAATATCTTCTGATGGTATTCATGTCACTAGGTGAAGTACTGATTTATGGGAGTCCTTTTCTTTTCATGGATTGATGATGATTATGTGAAATGGAAAGATAGTCCTGTTAATTGTATCAGTTATATGATAGGGGCTATAATGACTTGTTAATATGGAGATATTTCCCTAGAACACTCTCTGTGATGGTGATGTGATTGGAATATGGCCGCCAAATATATGTCTATTCCACCCACAAATACAATTTTATTCTCACATTGTCTTGTGTCCTTTAGATTTGAAATACTTGAAGATAGGTTTTAAATTAAAACTTACATGGTTTTAAGAGGTTTATAGTTATTTTGAAATGATTTTTTAATAAATAGTGAATGTTTTGATTTTTGAAATGGAGGATCAAAATTTTTAGAATTGTTTTGAAATGTAAAATGTTGTGTTTATAACTTTTTTTAAAGAAGGAAATTATGTTAACGTTTGTTTATGGAAAAGTGTTTCCAATATAGTTATCTAAACTATTGGAAGGTATTTTAATGGGATGATATTTTTTGATATTAATTTAATAGACTATAATGTTAGTTTTATTTTTAATTATTATTCCTTTATAAATGCTTTGTAAGATATAAACTGGGATTTTGATTTTGTGGTTAATTTTTTTGAGAAGAATGAGGTATTGGTTGATTGTTTAGTTTTTGAAATGTGGAAAAGAATTTTGTTTTATCCATTGATATTTCTATATGGTACCACATTCATGAGGATATATGGGATGACAGACGGTTTATGGAATGACTAGATGAGTGCTGCGAAGGATATGAGGATGTGCCCAGTGTGGCACTCAAACATGCATGTGTGAGGCCCATGGGGCACCATTAGTTGATATGATAATGGAAAAAAAATTAATTTAAATGATGTGAATTTAATAGAAAACATAATGGAATGGTGATTATATTGGGATGGTGTGTCTTATTTTTTTTCAGAAATGATGTTGTTGTTGTATTTTTTGAGTACATGAACCCCTCTTGTGTGAAAGGTGTTTTGGGATTATGTTTCTTTCATGAGTTGGGTTGAAGGAATAGTTTATGATATCATCTTATAAATGTTTTTCAATTTCATTATTGTGGATCCCTTCATGTGTTTGATCTATATTGTGTCATAGTATGACCAATGGACCATCTTAGTTGAGTACTTTTGTTCTCCTGTTGGATATGGTACTCCATCATTAAGGGTTAGTGAACAACTGAAGAGCATCCCAGATTGTTTCTCGATTAGAAGACCCTCTAGTTTATTAATAAAATGAATATTTTATTGATATTTGGATATTGAGTTGACACCATTTTTTTCATGGTTTTTATGATCCTCTTGTAGCGGGAGAGCACTCGTGGAAGGTTCAACAAGGCCTTTGTTTCCTAAACAGCCTGATTCGTCGAAGATGGATGTATCCTAGAGTTGTTAATGTTGATGGGGTCTAAGAGGTACATTGGGTCCTTCATAGATTATTCTATATAGGAGTACACATTAAACAAATAGTGTGGGAAATCTGGTCTTATGTGGCTAATATAGAAACATTATGAAAAGTCGTGTTGTTTGGGGACTTGGAATAAGGTCCCTTTAAATGTATTTTTTATATCAGTCTAAATGGTCATTTTTTGGTGATGCCTTGGGATGTCGTGTTCTCATTTGACAATAATGGTGATGGTCTAGCAATCATATGAGAGTCTATGTTATGTGGGGAGTTTGTATTCCATGTAAAAAAAATCAAAATCATCTGTTTTAGAGGAAGTTGGTTATATATTTCATTTCCTTATATTGTTTATCACCTAATGAAACAAGGAATGGTGTGTCTTTCGCTTCTACGCCCTTGTTTTATTGAAATTTCAGGTTTTGGTAAATTGTGTTTGGAGTTTGTTATGTATCTTGGAACCCATATGATATCAATGTATATTTTTCATGGATCCAAATGGAAATGTTCCATTAAGGAGTTTCTATAGCCTAATTATGTGGTAGAAGATTCTCCAATCATTTTATTTCCATCCATAAGACTAGTAGTGAAGCATGTGAGTATTCATGGGAAATACCAGGGTTTTAAAAACCCTTTTACAAAATCCAATCCTTAGATAGAAGTATTGGAATAGTTTAACATCTACTTACGTCATCTATATTTTGTTGTTATTATTCAGAACAATGAGGTGGGGGACCTCGTGTGCATGTTATTTTTGAATGTTATTACCTACCCCATTGGATTACAATATTTTTTAAATAATGTTTTGAAATATTTCTAGAAGGTATTTGTACATGGTTAGAAGTAACGGTTCCCCATTAAATAATGTAGATATAAGGATCCCCACGATTAGCGCATGTTCTACCGAACCATGGAGACTACCCTTGTTGTAGTCCCAACACATTAAATTTTGAGGTCTTTCTTTCTGGGAAGGTGGTGTTTTGTTAAGATGGGTGGTTCTTATTGTGGGGAGACCCACCATGAGTATTTTGTATGGTATTTTTTAATGTTCTAATGGAAGTCTACCCCTTGTACCGGAGAGTCTTTTAGGGCATCCCCCTATAAGTGTCTTCATTCTATTTTGGGAATGTATTTTTTGTCTCTTATGGTGGGGACCCCATTAGTCTATCCCCATACTACTACCTCAAATTTTCCATGGACTTGGATCAGAGGTAGGTAGTTTCTTTTAGAGATATATAACTACCAACAATATACAAAGGTAAAGGTTGGGATTGGAGATTGACCATATGTTTTGTTAAAGCAAGGAAAGTGTACCCTTGATTGTTGTTGTTGTTCATCTTGGTTGATTGCTTGGGGATTGTCCCAATTGTGTTTGTATAGTTTTAAATTTCAGATAATGATTGAATGTTCTTGATATTTTGGGGAAAATGGTGTATTCTTTTGTTCGTGAGTGTATTCCTTACTCAATTGATAACTAGAGTTATTTTGGAATTTGGGGGAAAAACATGCCAGAGGAGAATATTGTGGATTAACATATGTGTTTGGTTATTTATTTTATTCAAACTGTTGCTTTGTGGGTGCAGATATCATTATGGTGCAGTGAATTTTTAGAACCATATTTTCAACTACACACTATGATTCAAATCCTCTTTCTGTTCTTATCTTTATCTTGGTAACCATTTGTTCAGGGTTTGAAATTTTTATGTCTCATATATTCTTGAGATATTTACTTTGTGTTAAGTGTATTTTATGATACATGAGCTTCTATTTTTAAAAAACAATGGTATTAGGTTGTTTGGTTTTGTAGTTGGTTTTGTGATAGTCCAAGTGGAACCACTTGTGGTGTATGTTGTTGTGGTGGTTTGTACCCATGAGTTGGATGAGTATTGGGGTGAATAAAGTGATTTATTATGGAAATTTTTCTCACCAATAATTTTCCTATCATTCCTCTTTAGTTCTCCCCATTGGTAACCCTGAATGTTGATGAATATGGCATAGTTTTTGGGTTCCAAAACAAAATGAACGGTTGTCTATTTCATTGAAAAATTGTGTAATTCCAAAATTGCCTTTCCAGAATAAAAAAAAATCCACCCCATTATCCACCATTTTGGTCCCTTCCAAAATTTACACCCTCCAATATATCTCTCCCTCCCTTGGAAAGAAATTTTGAAGGGAGATTTGATGTGGGAAGCTTCAAAACCATTCATGTAAGTAATTATCTCATTGATTTATTCCATTTCCTTAGAGTATTTTTAACCCTAATATGAGTTCTAAAATGTCCAGAAACTGGAGTTCGTACATAGGGGTTAAATTATTTTCAATTGGGTGATATATTATGGTTTTATGTTTCATTTCACTTCATCGTGGTGCATCAGTGGTGTAGTTTATGTTTCACACCATGATTTGAGGGTTTCAATACTTTCGGTAGGAAATTCCATGTGTAAGAATTTATTGATTGGTTTTCATGCTATATTTCATTATTTATCATGTTCCACATATATTTTCTATGTTTTGAAAACATTTTTTATGGATTTGGTTAAGATATTAATATTATATATATTTTTTCTTAATGTTGGGTGTTTTCATGTGTCACTCTTGTGGCAGTTTTATGAAATATGAATGTTGTTTATTAGTTGTTGAAAGGGGCTTCAAATTCTCATTTCTTAATTATTTAGTGTCATGTAAACCTAATAAAGTTGTTTTTAATGGGTTTTATGTGTAAAATATTGATATACTTATAGAAATGGTTTTATGAAAATGTGTGTTTTTATGGGTATCGTTTGTTGTGTTATTCGAGGAGATTTCATAACAATTGAGTGTGGTATAAAAATTTTTCATGGGATTCCAATTATGTTTTGGACTTTTATTGGCATTATACTGGCCACATAAGTATGTTTTGAAGTCTTTTATATTTTTTCATAACATGGTTATAACCCTTGGTATTTTTTTATTAAAATTGTAAATAATATGTTAATATTAAAATAGTTGTAAAATGATGTACATGTATTGTTTTTGTGAGTATTTTCACATAAGATGGGTTTTGAATTTTAATATTTAGATATAACATTTCAATCATTTTGAGAATGTTTTTTATGTATTTGAAATGTTTTATCAAATTGGTAGAATGTTGAGAATCAAGTTTGTGGGCTAGTTTTTGTGAGTATGATGGGAAAAATGAATGTTTCATGTAAAAGGAGATTTATGTTACATGTAAGTGGTCTGTTTTGTGAATGTGTGATGTGTATGTGGTATTTTCATTTGAAAATTATATTTCATGGAATTTTGAACATGTTTGATCACAAGAGGAAAACAGGGGTATCTAGGTTGGTGGACATGTATTTGTATGCTAGTTATCTAGTGGGTGTTGGACTCAGTTTCACGTAGAATGTTTGACGCTAACAAGACTAACTAATCTATGATTATTATGATGATGGGGAACCACAAGGTTATGGTTTTTCTCCCTACTAGTGTCTCGTGTGCATGATAAAAAATTTTGTGATGGTTACATTAACAGAGATACGATGTACCTGTGACCGACAACAAGCTAGTTCCTAGGGGTTATATCACGTTTCTTGTGCTCATAAGATTATTTGGTCATAACACTGGCATAAAGAATGATTGGATGAATATTTCTAGTAGTTTTTTATTTTTATTAAAAAATTGTTTAGTCTTTAAAGTAACCAATAATAAAATAGTATTTGTCAAAGTTTCTTCTCTTTAAAATTCAAAGTAAATTCTAAGGTTTATGATAAACTGAAATGTTTGGATTTGATTGTTTATCATATGGAATCCTATAGTGGTGATATATAACTGGTCCTATGATCACACCCTACATACAACTTGGTGGGTAATTTGACTTGGTAATTTTTGTCGTAGGTTTTGATACAACTTTTCTGCTAATGGTTTGGGTAGTTTTCGGTTCATTGTGATGTAGTGTTGATGATATGGATTGAGGACGATGCCTCTTTCCTTGGGGAGGTTCTTGGTATGTCCATTTTGGGTTTCATAATTTTTTTCTACTCTTTTAGGATTTTTTTTAATTTTTTAATTGACTTTTGTATTTTTGTAATAGAAGGTTTGATTTGAAAAATTCATATTTTGTAATATTGGATTATGTTGTTGTTTTATGTTTATATCCTCAGGTTAATAATTCCCAAACATTATTATAAGATACTTGTGAACTTTTTTCCATCCCTTGGTGATTGGGAAAAACCATCGGGACTTGCCACAGGCTGAGTCAGGTGCCAGTTTTGATGGTTACCGAATTTGGTTTGTTATTGTGCATGATTGTACTGGTCATCTTTATATTACAGTAATATGATTTTATTTACACCATTTTTGGTGGCCTATTGAGATTTATCTAACATCATTTGTGGACACATTTGGTAATATAGTAGGCTATATAGATGTAGGTGTTAGAAAAGGGAAGAAGGTAGCTTTAGGCAAATTCTTTCTAGATGTATTATGTTTGATATGGAAGCTTAATAGCGAGATTGAGCTCATGATTCTTAGCATTTTATAATTAGGGAAAATCACTTTTTTTGGTTATTATGGAATCATTCCACAATCATCATATTACTTATCTTTATTCCATTATTTATCCCCAATTTTTATTACATTTCATGTAACACACATTGAAATCACTACAATTGAAATCCTATGATTGAAATTGATACGAGCTTGAGGACATATGGCCCATCATATTTGGGGAACATCTTTAGTGGCATCTTGGTCTTGGAGATCACAATATCCTCTTAATAAGATATGATGGTTAGTAAAAATATCTTATATAATATCACATAACTACTGTTATATGTTATATAACATTGTTGTAATGAGATTAAATGGATAAATAAAATAAGTATAAATAATTATAGTGACTAATAATAGCCATTGATCATAATAAATAGACTGATCAATCGAATGTTAAGTGAATCATAACCATTAATATATAATGATCGAGACCACTAATCTCTTCAATGAATTTCAATATAGTTGGGTTATGTTATCATAAAGTTGATTTATTCTTTTCATGTCAGATAATGTTTAGTAATATTCTTAGTTGAGGAGTTTCCATATCAAAAGATCAATTTCATAATATGTTTTTGGTTTGTTAAATTTCAAATTAATTCCTTATTCTATGAAATGAATATAAAATATATAATTGAAGCATAAAAATATAATTTTAATGGATAATAAGTCCTATAAAATATTGTATTTTTTTCATATATCTCAAAATATTTTCCAAAACCAACATGGTTATAAAATTTTTCCCATATAATATATTATTCAATAAGCCAAACTTGTAACACAAATGTTTCATCATTAATATTTATTCATAAAATTATGTAATTAAAAAAATTACATATTGACCATGACATCACATAGGATGATGGTAATCTATAAAATCATATTATCATTCAAATATCAGTTCATGTCCCATGGCAAAGACAGATTCAGTGGGTTGTAACTTAGAGTTCGTGTATTTTTTTCTAAACAACATTAATTTAATTTCTATTAATATTTATCAAATTATGATAGAAATCAATGAAATAATATTATTCATATAATAATTGTTTTTTTAATATGGTTTACAATATAAAATATTTTTACAATGTCTAATATTTCTAATTGACTATTGTTACAATTTCATTAATGATCATTTTAACCCAAAAGGTTATTGGTACCATTAAACTTATTTTTATAACTCTTAAAGGCATTATTCCTCAAATAATATTTATTCTAAAAAAATTTGAAATCCAATTGGTAATATTTCTGTAATTTGATCCTTGAATATCCTAAATATTTTAATAATGTTATCATATAAAACATAAAAGGGTTATTAAGAAAATGAACTTATGATCAATTCTAAAATCATAAACCCATTATGGTTTCTAAAACCTTTATGATTATGATGATATATATTCATGTCATATTTAGCACAATACATAAACGTTTCATGATTATTATAACAAAAATACCATTTGTAAAATTCATCGTTAATTAAAATCTTTAATCTCATTACATTAGTAATTCACCAATTTCATTTCCACAAAGTTCCTTACATAATCTATAGTTTAACATTTATATGTGAATATTGACATGGATAATCTAATGGATCATATGATCTATGAAAAAACTATAAATGGATCCCAAGAATAATATTTATTTCTATCTTTACAATACTCAATTTTCTTTAGAAATTCATAAAATTATTTACATATTTTCTATATAGAAAATATTTTCCAATTCCATTAAGACACCATATTATAAACCTATTAATCCTTATGTTTAACCGATATCATTTATTTTCATCCACTATTTTAATCCTTTTTGGTTATTTTTAAATATAATATCAATTATCCTAAGCACATAACCTAATACTATTATACAAGGTGTTGAATAAGGCTCTATTTCATGCACCTGGTGATAATTTCTTCAATCCCAATGCACCATTTTCATATTTATTACACAATGTTACATCAATCCTATAATAATATCGATGATTTATTTCAAAAAATATATAAATTTCAATGAAAAACTACATAATTTAACCCTTAAAAAAACTTATGGATGTTCTTATACACTTATACAAAAACTCAATCATCTTTTTATGATCCCTAATATATGTTTTCCGAAATCATGTTCCCATATATTCTACTATGTGTTATCTAATACCAACTATAGTGACCTTGAATATAATAGCTCGGAACCAATGTCTACTTTATTACATTGGTAAAGTATAAAATGAATTATATAATGAAGGACTGAATATTTTACTAGTATTCTTTATCTAAGAAGGTATATGATTCACATATTACCTATGAATAAAAAATTACAATATAATTTTAATTTTTTGAAAAACGTTATTCCATGTAGAATATGTTGAATGAAAATCAATGTACTCTTCATGGATTCATGTGTAAATGAAAAAAAATAAAGGGGATATCAAATTCTCATTTGGACTTATTTATGGCATAAGATATCATGATTCAATAAGAATAATAAACATATAAAAGTAAATATCTGAAACACGATCCCTTTAAAAGACAGGATAAGAAATATATAATACATAGAGATAAATAACTGAACAAAAATGCCATTTAAAAACCTTTATTAGAAATTATAAATGTAGAAATTTAATTAATTGAACACACATGCCATCAAAATAATTGGATAAGTAATAATCAACATGGAAATTTAAATAACAGAAATAACATTCCAATTAATTAATAAACTCATAATGAAATGCATCGAGAGGAAATATTCTTGTGAAAATATGACATATAATTATAACTAGTATCTTAAAGGAAGAAATAGTTAATTATAGGACATTACGTATCATGAACATGAAACCTATAATTTTAATATCATTCAAAAATAATGTTTAAAAATACTTTGTAAAAAAATTTAAGGATTTCGAACTCTATCTCTACTTTCATGACCCTTTATAAGACATTTTTTTACTATTGGGAAGAAAATCATAGTGTTTGGATAAATTTGATTTCATTAAGACACTTACTAACACCTAATGGTTATTTATATAAATAGTCCAGAACCTTGTCACAGAAGTCCAAAACCTACGTGATATATCATATAATAATTTTAATTTATAAAATGCTCCTTATTGAGAAAATATACCTATTGAAAAAAACATATGGATTTAAAAATATTTCACTAGTCAAATAAATAACTCTAAATGATGAAAAAATATTTCTATAAACGACTTATGGTTTACGAAATACGAATATAAATGATGAATAATATTTATATTTATTATAAATTTAATGCATATGAGAAAGTGAATAATTCAATGGAAAATTAATTAATTAAAAATTCAATAATGAAAGATGACATAAATTATTTCCCAAGAATAAATAATCAAAAAACATCTAGAGGAAGAGAAAAAATAATATCAATATAATATACCCACGGTTTAGTATATATAGAATAAATGGTTTCTCAATTTGATAAATAAAAATATCAAAAAAAAAAGATTATTATTGAAAATATCCTATAAATTTGGAAATTAACTTATTAAAAGTTCTATGATTTTGATAATAATTTTCATTGAAATTAAATTAACGAAAAAAAAGAATTTCAAAATTATTAGAAAAAAAATTTAAATTAACAGAATATAATAAAAAAGAAAATTAATTATTGTATAACATATACTGATGATGGAGTGTATTTTTTATAATTTAGTACATTTTATTATGAAAATTCCTTTCGAACTATAAAATGGTCAGAAAGGTGTAATTTTTTGAATGAGAGATGAAGGTTCCTCTCACATTTGTCTTAAAAGACAAAGAAGTTTTTCTTTTGAAAAAAACATTTAATTTCATTGAATGAATATATTAATATTTATAAATGTGTAAAAATTACTTTTAATATTTTATTTTATAAAGGATAAACCATTTATCAATTTATTTAGATATCGTTATTTATCAAGAAAATATATTAACAACCTAAGAGATAAATAAATCCATATTTTATAAAAAAACATTTTATAAATAATTTAATTACCAAATAGTGGGGAAACTGTACTATTAAATTAAAACAAAATATATGCAAATTTTATTATAAAATTATATTCGTTTATTTTAAAATTATAAAATAATTTCATTTAAAGTATATATAAGATAAAAACATCGATAATAATGATATTTTGAAACAAAACCCTCTTAATGTTTTTAAATTTTATGATATAATTAATAAAATTAAAAATAATTTTTATAAATAATATATAAAAATTAAAATATGTTAATAAAAAATAATTTTATATATGTTAAATACAAAGATAATATTAGAATATCATAGACATCATTGAAGTATATAAACAAATTATATTAAATTGATTCCTGAAATTATTTAACACATTGAAACTTTTAGGTAATTTAACATTACAAAACATATTTCAAATTGCAACATAATATAAAATTAATAATAAATTATTCATGATATTACATGTCAATGATGAATTATATACGCCATTTAATAAAAACATGGTTCATAATAATACAATATGCCTCAATAAAATTAAATTAAGATGAAATAATGTACCACATGATTCTTATAGGTTGAAGGTGATTTAAAAAATTTATATTGGTTTTAAACAAGTCATTATCCATATAAATAAGAATATTTATATTTATAATATCATATATGATCCTTTTATAACATATTTTCATCAAATACATTATAAACCGTTATTATTTGAATTACTTTTTTTGGTAATGGACATGTCCTCTCATGTGTGTCTCATCCTGAACGATCCAGTTATATTGAATATTATATAGATATATAAACTATAGAAAAAATAAAAAGAAATTTTTTTATATTAATGTGTCAATTATAATTTAAAAAATAATAATGGATGAACTTTTTGAGAAACTAATTATGATATGATCTTTGGAGAGTTTATATATATGTACACGTGGTTTAAATTTTCATTTTTCGACTGTTATTTTGGATAGATGGTAAGAAATATATCATATTAAAATAAGAATAAATAAATAATAATAAAATTATAACATAATTATTTATATATAGTCAATGTGGTGTTCTGATGAAAAGAGTTTCACATATCTACATTAAGGTAGTAGTCAAAACATAAAAACAAATGTTATCATCATAATGTTTCTGAAAATGTAAGAAATTAATGGATATATTATCTGTAAAGAATAAAATATATGTAATTATAATCCTAAATAATTTATTATTATCATATATAATAACAAAAATTATCGTTTTTATAATTAATGTAATGTATTAGTGAATTATTAATTATATTTCTTGGCGAGGCGGTAGTCTAAAGTATATAGGGGTGACATTATCGTATCTATTACATAATGGAAGGTATGAAATTCATAAATGATATAATAACTACATAGGTATAAATTTTTATAAATATAATATATACACAATATGTCAGTGAATATAACCACCCATGAATATTTGTTATTGGATAAAGAAAGACATCGATTTTCAAGGCGGTAGTCATCTGTATACATTAACGACAATTTCGTAACACATTTGATTGCCATGAAGATGGTTGTATTTCAAGTAAATAATATAAAAACATCACCATAAATGTAATTTTTTTTATATTATTCTAAATTAATAATATTAAAATTACATGGACGAAGAAATTTAATTAAAATGCTCGTTGATCGACATTACCTCTTATTCGGGAATACTCCTTAGGTTTTCAATAAATCCTCAATAAATTGGATTTATACCAAAAATAAGGAATAAAAGATGATGTGTGGGATTTTGGGAAGTTGGATTCCAAATAATTGGCCATGAAAAGTATTGGTTATGATGTAAATTTGAAAAGAGAGGGGTGTCCTTTTATATGTGATGTGACTGACAAACTTTTTTTTTAAAAATATTCATTCATACACATGTTTTGATTCTAAAAACATCCTAAATGGGTAATTACCGATAATAGAATATATATCATATATATATTTCCCCAAAGAGGATTTTTATAAAAAGGTAGGTAACTGTTACCCTAATCATCTTAGTTTATACCCCAATAAATCCATTTCTATGCCAAACACATTAATAATTTTATATTATTTTCACTTTTAATTTGAATCATAATCTAAAATTACATCATTAGATATTTTATATTATAATTACTAAATATATGAAAAAATTTCTAACTTAGACTCACATTATTTGAAATAGTAAATTGAAAATATAATCCCACAGACATGACTTTAATGTAGATTCTTAAAGAGAAAATGTTTAATTTTGTATAATTTTTTTATATAAAAAATCAATATAAAAATGATCGAAGTAACTGAAATTATATTAATTGATATAAAATAGAAATAAAATTTATATAAAACCAATTAATTTCTTGAATCATCATTTTGAATAACATATATGAAAATGTAGTTTTCAATTTAAAATATATGTTCATCATTATTATTCAAAAAACGAAACTATTAAGAGAAATACCAAAAATTATCCTTCACATTATTTTGGTATACCCATATCACAAGTGAATTTATTTTTTCTATTTAATATTATAAAATTGGTAAAAAAATATTTTTAAATTATGTACAAAATGCACAATTAAGACATCATTTTGGAAAATACATTTTTAAAGAAAATTTATTTTAAAAAAAACCATAATATTTAATTTATAATTTGTAAATAAAATTGAGAACATATAACAGATATATATATTAATAACATAGTTAATATTATTAATAACCTCCATTCTATCTTCTAGCTGATAACTATTACAATAATAATAATATTTTAATAACAATAATATTTATTTATCATGATGTAACATGTAATATAAAATAATATCATTATTTGTTGTAATTAAAGTATAAAGTAAGTACAACATATAATCAATAAATTTATATTGATTTGTGTTACAAAAAAAATATCATAATGTTTTTGGTTTTTATATTATCTTCTGTGGTCAGTGTTGTGTGTCACGTATGCTATTTAATTCAATGTTATTATTTCAAAATCATAGGGTGTTACATTATACCCACCATAAATAAACTAATTCCATTCAAATTAAACATGATTTCAATGATAAAGGGTTTTACATTATAAATTTATTTCATTTGGAACCCATGTAACAAAAATATAATAATATATAATCATAATATTATAGGAATGCATGTTTAAGGATTACATGGAATAACACATAACTAGGACTCTACATAGGATAAAATTATAGAATAATGAAGATATTAACATTTATGAAATGTGAATATAAATATATACAGTGATATAGGTAATTGATCATGTGAAAATGAGTGATCAATGGAATGTTAATGTCCCAAAAAACACAAATCGGTATTGATTATAGAGACCATTAGATTAATCATATATGAATAAAATAATGTAAAAAAATTTCCTAATTAATCTCATATTCTTTGGGAAATATTGTATTATATATGAATATATGGAAATATAAATGACATTTTTCTACTAAATGAGAATAATTTCAAACCATGGTTGTGCTTTGAACAATTTACAACTCATCTCTCAGACAATGAAATAAATATCCAATATTGAATTTTTAATTCTTATGTGACTAAAATTCGCTATAATGAAATATCTGATACATAAAATAGAGAAAATTAGTTCCATCACTCTCTAAATATTTCCTAAAACCAGTAGGTTCAGCATAAGTATTAAAATATAATATATAAATCTGTAAATTTCAAATGTATCATAACTATTTCATCATTAATATTTTTTAATCAAATTGTTTAACTAAAATAGAGACATATTAACATGGATATGTCATTGTATTGGGGTAGGTTCTAAATCTATATCGACCATCTATAATGGGTTAAAGACCAAATAACTTTATAGATAAGATAGTCTATCACCCAGAATGATTTTTTTCATATTTTCTAAAATATATTAATATAATTTCTTTAACATTACCAAAAAATTTAATTGACACAATTGGTGTAAAAAAATCATTGAATAACGTTTTTACTATTTATTTATGTACAAAAGAATTTTTCAATATCAAATTGTATTATTTAACTATGAATAAATTTTCATTAATGAAAATATGGACACTTAAATTTATCAATTCCATTAAACATATGTCTATAAAATGAAAGGGAATTATTCCTCAATGAATTGTTTCCACTAAATTATATACTAGTCCATTGGGTTTTATTGAAAAATGTCTCTCAAAAAATATCTAAAATCATTGTATAATTTCACAACATATATCCTTAATAAAGATATTAGATTATTGAACAAAACTTTAATCATAAACTCAAGAAACCCATGATTGTAACGCCCTGACCCTAGTTACCCAGAGTCTGTGAATTATTACATAACATAGGAATGATCAGAAGAGGTCATGTCTCAGTAAACCAATTAGTTTAGTAGACTTTTAATAACTAGATATAGACATAATATATAAATTACATCATCAAATAACAACATAGAAGAAACAATATTGATATAGACATAAAACTAATGTATTTTTAGAATACATGTAAGGAAAATAGTCTCGCTAATGCTCTAAGTCAAAAGAATCATTCTAAATTTTCCATTATTAATATTTATATAGACAAAAAACTATGTATTTTTATAATTAGTGTCAAAGAATAATTAGGATAAGGGATGGAAAATATATTTTTTTGAATTTTTTTAACAACGATTCCATGTGGTGATTAAGGATGAACATAAGGATGATGTGTTAGTATGGAAGAAGGAGGTGGATTTCCTTCAGTTCCACCATTATTGGTATAGATATATATTTTAAGTGTCCATACCTGATAAAACAATGGGGGTGGGGTGAATCAGTGGGATTTTTACATGTTTTACGTTTATCAAATTTAACCTAATGAAATTGTTAATGTTCTTGATCCATGACATATTATCTCCGAATCACACCACATGTGTCTTTTTTATAATATAGAGATATAAGAACATTGTATTTACAAGGGTTATCATAAAATATTAATAATTTTTTACAATGGTCTAACACCCCAATAAAAATTATTCACTACAAAAAAATTGATTACATCAATAAGAAATATTATTATGATCATCAAAAATTTTAACATTGTTCTTACACATCAAAATCAAAGTAAAAAACTTCTTTCCTTCTTTACAATTATGCCAAAACTATTAATACAATAATAAATTAGGATTATATCCTTCCCCTAAAAGCATATATAATATTATTTTTTTAATTTAAAAAATTCTATATGAATATAACAGATATATTGAGAAATTTATTTTTACCATTAATCTATTTTATTATGTTTAATGATATGATTCCTCAAAATATTAATACTCTAGTGTCTCTCCTTCAGGACTCCAGACATTATATCCATTTAATTCTTCAACACATTGCTCTATTAATATTCTCATAGATAATACTGAAATTAAAAAAATTTATCATTCACTATTTTCATAAAATCATCATCACTTTCATATATCATTTATATTATCAAAAAATAAGTAATATGATCCTCATTATTATTGTAATATTTTTTATTTAATATGCAAACATCGTGATTATATCAAGAATTTAACTTACTCATTTTATGTGTGAAATTACTTCCAAATATATCCCCTCAAATATTATTGAAAATATTTTATATTGAATTTCCTTGAATAATATTAAAATAAGTTCTTATTCATATTTCAAACTTTCTCAAGTCCTCTTATCCATTTTCCCTTAGCTTACATTAACATCATAATGGGCCTATTTATTTTTTTCATAAATCATGAACATGTATTGAGATATTATTCGTTGAAATATAGTGATAGTTGCATTTTAAAAATTCATCATTAACTCATTATTAGGGGTATAATTTCATAGATAAATACCCAAAACTATTCCTCCATAATTATATTAAAATTTTTCATCAAAACCTTATATAATCCATCAAAAAACGTTATGGGTATTTTTTCATTCTCTTTACCCCATATTAAATTTCCAAGATGTTTGGGTATTATCCATTATTATATTTTTATCTAATAAACAATCAACATTTGTTTATTTTTTCATTAAATCATTAATGAAATTAATTCATGCATCAAACTTATAGCATGCATTCATTATTTATTGAGTTTCATCAATGATTCATAATGAACAACATGCATCACGTGCTTCACCATTTTTATGGATTTATTATTTACCCACAGTATGCATTGAATATGAAATGTGAGTTTATTGAAAATTTAATAATGTGAGAACAAATAAAATATTAAACAACACACTATGTACGTTCCTATATTAAATTAATGAATTATTTGGTCGTTGTGTTTTCATATTTTATAAAAACCCTCATCTCATTATTCGTATAACCCTAAAAATACTATTTTCCAATGTTTAATGAACACATCGTGGAGAATTCATCAAAAAATATAAATTTCATAAGATAATAAATATACTCTCATTCATGAATGGGAATCTTCAATAATACAAAATTAAAAATAAAACACTCACCCCCTTTACTCATAAAAGAACATATAAACTATTTTTCATGACACACATACTCATAATCATTCATGGAATTATTATAGAATAGAATAATTAGATAATGATAAACTCACTATGTTATTCATGTAGTATCACATAACTCATATGGTCATACCAATACAGCCCAATTTATTAAAATAAGGTGTGGATAATTCAAGAATCCATGTAGTCACTTAGAGTATTTTACCACAAAAAAACCTATATTTGTGTCAATCATAAAATTTTGGTTCATCATCCTTAGCCTGATTGATCTATAAAAACAACGTAGTCGATTCATCACTTATAGTCCCAACAAGAATGCATTTAAGAAAAGATTATAGTCATGCTCGTTCATTATTATATAGTCGGTCCATGACAACATATTCATAAGATCAATGTGTATCCTTAGATATGTATTGTTACAAAGTAGATGATATCATTTTTATTTAACATTGAATAAATATATAATAAAATGGATGTTATTATATATTAATTTTTAATATTCATCTGTATTTTTTTCAAATATTGATATCCCCATTGAATCTTAGTTAATTGTAGCTTCCCATTATAATAATATTCATATCATTAGCTACTCCAGATGGAATCGTGGTCAACACTCATACACAGTTCACAAACAGATATGTGGTGCACACTTGCATATGCCTGGACACCACCTATTCACATCCCTATAGAAATTGTGCACCCACCATGATCCTATAAAATTATTATAGGTGTTATGAATTCTCACACACATACCAAACATTATGAAGGTTTCTCATGATTGGTATCCATTATGGTTTTGCTGCCTCCCATGACGAGGATGATTATGTTATCCCTTCTAACATATATTGTTCAATTTATTTTTAACTAAATCATATAAAGTAATTCATTTTTCCAAATATCCATAATACAAATTTCAATCCATAAGATCAATATTAATTCACAATCATAATTTATACATACATGGTCTTAATATAAGTTCATGGTCTTCTTCAAAACATTTCTCATACAAAAAAATACATCATGGTCTATAATAAAATCCTCTTTCAATAAATTTATTATTTGATATCCCAAAAATGAAATTATTAGGAAATAATTTTATACTATAATTCATTAATTAAAATATTTCATCTTTTATTTATCTGTTTTCATCAATGTGTGTTTCCCTAGAGTAATTTAAACATGTAATTTACATTAATAAATGATTATTAATCATGACATGTAGAATTTGTATTTCTCAAAAGTGACATCCAAAATCATTAAATGAATCACTATAAATACTATATTAATATCAAAATCATATTCACTAACAAAACTATATTTACTAAATGAAAACAAATGCAACACTTGGGATAAACAATCCACACATTTATATTTTAAAATAATTATATATTCACAATTTTTAAAATCAAAATTTTTGCTCAAAAATATCCCCCATAGAGACAGTTAAATTAAAACGTTAAGGTTGTGGTATATATTAACATATTTTATTCTATCCTTCCAAGTGATTAGGATTTTCTTACCCTTTTGAGAGATGATTGATACCACATGGTTGGCATAGAAAATATTTTTAGTTTCTGTACCCTATATAAATGTGGTTTAACCTAGTGTAAAAAAATATGCGTACAACCATGGATTACATTGATTTTCATTAACTACTATTCATGTGATATCCGGATCAAATTTTCGTAAGTAAAAAATTAGGGATGTAGGAAAAATATTTTAATCGAAAAATATATCCTACACACATCTGAAAAAACCACTCTAACAATTTATTTATAATTCAATAAACTCCACCTTTTTAATTATTTTCATCAATAAAAACACAATAAAAAAATGTCTTAAAAATAAATATATATTATAATATGTTTTATTGAAATAACTCTTTAATATAGTTCTATAATTTTCAAGAGTTTATGGATTCACTTGGATTTTTTAATTATGGATTCTTCTGAATTGTTTTTCAAGATTTATATCTTCACACAACATCTTCTGTTTTCATTTTAGATATATACCCTATAAGGAAAAATTTATACTTATTGTCTAGTAGTTAAGGACTCAATAATCTCCATCAATTCGCTAACTATTAGAAAAATAATAATAAAATAGAGAATATGTAGGGACCTCCTCTTTTCAGTGAAATAATATTCATAAAAATATTTTCCTCTCAATGTTGAAAATTATTTTACTCAAAATTATCCTTATGTTGATTTCTTAGGAAACTATTTCCTATTTTCTGTCTCATGTATTTGATAATCTTTTTACATCTATATAATTTCATCTTTAGGATGAATTAATAATTCAATTTAAATCTTATAGATCTCCATGGTTCCAATTAGGGATAAAAGAACAAAAAAATTTACATAGCCTTATGAAATAACATTATATTTATTATCCTAAAAAAATTGATGTTCAATCTAATTGTTTATCGAATTTGAATTATTTTGGTAAAACATCTATGAATTCATTCATGACATTCTCAATATGTTAATAATATTCACTCGATTTACCACTTGATTTCTATTAGAATAAAATCCCATTATTTCATATAGATCTTCTAAATATATTCATTTCAGGAATTACTTATCTTTATAACCTTTAAAATCTCATATCACCAAAAAATATTCCTAAATATAAATTTTTTTTGTGCATATAGTAAGTGGTGTACATATGGTAAAAATATATTGAATCTATTTTTTTACATTATATTTCCATGTAATCATAAATTAGATCATCCCTCATTCATGGTGAAGAAATATTAAACATGTAATAATATAGATTTTTTCATTGATAATCAAAACACATTTTAAATCTTTTAAACATTATTAATCCAAAATGGTTATAAAAAATATATATTTATTTGTTTTATTATTGAATATTGATCTTTATTTTTATTGTGGGTATTATTATCCTTACATATTCATTCCTTAAATTGATTTGGATGATTGTATGCCCATTTTCTTCACACACCCTTATACATTTTTGTTTTTGTGGCCTTCAATATTCACTATAAATAATATAAGATGTAAATTAAATGTACAATTTTTTACTTATTGATAGATTTATTAATCCTAATAGTTAGATAAAATGTTCCATTAACTCATATTGATTTATTAAAATCATCTCAAGAATATTTAAAATTGATGATTTGCTATTGAAAATTTATCAATTATTTTCTAAAAACATTCATGTTTTTTTGTCTTATTCAATTCAAGATCATATAACATCATTGAATGGCCGTCATAATATAATTTATGCTACATGAACACATAGATATTTGATTATGTCTTCTTACATATCTCTTACCCATCATTACATGAAATTTAATTTTCCTTATCAATATTCTTATTTTAATTATTTAGGTGTTGTATGTTACAATTAGAGATTTTTAATTTGTATTTATTCTCCCATTCACGTTTTTTTATCCTTCATCATAATCAATACTTCTTGATGAATCAGATCCATTAATTATATGATCAATGATTCCATTTTCAATATATGGAATAAAATTTATGATGTTTCTTTCTATTATATGATATTTAAATTCATATAATCCTTGCTGTGGTTGTTAATGTTGTTTATAAACAGTTCAGGATTGTGATGTCCCTCACCATATTATTTTGATTTTAATTTTTCCACCAATATTAAATAGAATTTTTTTATAAAATTGATAAGGGTAACCACAATAATAAAAATTTATTTATTTCTTACATTTTCACTTAAACATTAACTTGGTCGATCCATTTTATAAAATGGAACTAATTTTATTAATGTAATTAATATACTCATAACTATCTGAATTACCTGATTCACCAATCTAATATATATTATCTTTACCTTTTATTATTTTTTAAAGGAAATTGAAAAATTTTAGTTCTTCTCAAATGATTGAATTTTCTATATCTCATATAGTATGATAATTTTTTATAGTTCCTGTTTAGGAAAATAATTACCTATATTTTTGTAATGTTATTTTTTAAATAAAATTATATAGAACATTCCTCATCGATTTTTTTACAGTGATTGTGTCATCCCAATTATCCAAAAATTATCTGATTTTTTACAGATTCATTCACTCAATTAAAAAATAAAACAATTTTTTGTTAAAATTATTTATGACATCCTAAAACCATATCCTCCATAGATTACTTTTATTTTCATTTGACAATACATTTTATTAAATTATAATTATAAATTTTCCTTAGATAAACTTATCAGTCTAGAGAACCATGACCTTGGGGTATACGTTCTCAAAATAGAGATAAATTGATTTTAGATCCTTTCCATATGAATAGATATTTATATTATATTATTATGTCCTTTAAACATTAACATAAATTGATAGAAAACTGACTATTAGAGTATCTCTAACTTCTATGACATGTTATATGAGTTGGGGTAACATAATATTCCTAAATATATGATAATTCATCACATTTAATGCGTGAACAAATCTTCTATTGATTGGGTAATAATTATCCATTTCAAAAAATCGTTTTTTGATATTTATATGTGGCCTCACTATAATAAAAATTAATTTTCCCCATGTTGAATTATCCATTAATATGGAGGTTAACACATGGTTTCATTTTATGATTTCTATTTTTTAAAATAGCATCCTATTTTTTTGATAAGGTAATACATCCCCTTACTATTATATATCAATCGAAACTCATGTGAGGTTATAATAATAGATAGTGAATCAAAATTTATTTAAAAGGTTGGGTAAAAAAATATAATCTTTATTACATTAGTTAGTATCCATAGATCGATTCATTATTATCAACCAAGTGGATAAATGCACAGAAAATAAAGATTGATTAATATAGAATCCTGTTATGATCCTTCACTTCTAGAATGAAAATAAATAATTTATCACATCATAATGGTTTGTCCATAACTAGAACGATCAACTGCCTTTTTGATAATAGTATACCTCAATGAAACTAAATGATCTAGTTTTACTATAAAAATTATTTAAGATCATCAATAGAAACATATTGAATGTATGTTGGCCAGAAAATATTCTCATATCATTTATATTGGATTCTGTAAATCATTCTATTCTTAGGTGTGTCTCGATCTGGAACTTATATATTACTATCTCTTTCATTCCTCGATGAATTTTTCTATCATGTTCTCACATATTATCCTAAAACATGCATAATACATCTACTTGAAAATTTATATAAAACCAACATCTCTTACATATATCATTAATATTCATAATAATAGTACCTAAAATATAATCCTAAAAAATAACATAGTAATTTTCCATGAATATGAAAACAACATTATCATTGAAATATTGCACATTCCAAATTTTTTTTCGCCAATAAATTCCTAAAATATACCATCAATTTTTCTTAACGTTATTTAATGTTGATATTCCGAGAATAACTCCTCTAATAATTTACTATTCATCTACTCAATTTTATTCGGTATCTTCCAACTTAATCACATTGATTACTTTTATTAAATATTGCATCTCATTATTTTATTCACAAATATAATCTTATATCATGATATTATTAAATTAATTCATGTAATTTCTAAATAATCAGAAATATTTCATTAATAATTATTATGAATAGTATTTTATGATATATAATATTAAATAATTCTATAATTTTAATTTATGATATAATCACCAAAACCATATATAATTCATCATTAATACATTGAGAATTAATTCATCATTATATCCAGTTGTTAAATGTAAACACAGTTGTCTTAAAATTCATTCTTATTTAATAAACTTATGAATATACCATATTCATATAATTTCTTCATGAATTATGTCCTAAATCACACACATGAATAGAATCAAGAAAATGAATTTATTTTTATACTTATTATTCATGGATTCATAAATATCTACCTGTTTTTTATGATAATTATTTTTCAACACCTTAAATATATACTCATTTTAGCGAACAGTTATGGAATGTGAGTTTTATGAATATTTGATTTCATGAAATCATATGGAATATCACAAAAAACACCATGTTTATTTCTGAATTAAATTCATAAATGATTCAACCATTCATATTCATATCGTATGAACACCTCTAGATCATGATTCATGTAAGAACTGAAATCCACATTTTAAATTATAATGAAAATCATGATGGAACCAAAATCTATTGATATTAATGTATTTAAATCATAAAATCTTTTTTCATGAAGGTAATTCATGATTTGTGATATGTTAAACTGAATACACAAACCCCCTTCAATCGTTTAAGAATTTTTTCTCTATTTTTCAAAACACAAGGATTTAAACCAAGGAAAAATTTATTTGATAAGTAAATTTATGAGATTGAGATACATTCACTATAGTAAATATATGGTATCTCAAAATCCATATGGTTTGGTCTAAAATACCACGATCAATCAAAATAATGTGTTGCCAATTTTTTCCTTCATATGGTATCTTATAGAATATGAAAATAGAGAATCCTTTCTTGTGGTCCATCGTGAACTTATTTTCTATCTTCCTTATCCTTCACGTGTAGTGATTTTGATTATGTCTGCAGGTGAACCTTATTAATATTATCAATCCATAGATTGTGCTTGGATCATGATAAAAATTATGGTCAACCAAAGTGTTTGAATTTGGATAAAATTGGGGAAATTACACATACATGTTGTTAAAAAAGAGATAAATATTTTATCATATTCATGGTGTTATATAATTTTTTTTATAGATACACTAGATTATTATGAAAATAGTGAGTCCAACAGAAATTCACATCACGTCATCTCATTCCATTATAATACTACTCACATTGTGAGCTTCTCGTGATGGTATATTGGTTGTAATCTTGTCATAATACACACACATATACATGGAGCAGAAAACTACATTCCCCTACATTTCTACGATGAAAAACACTATGAAAACTATTAACCCAATATTCAGTTCGACTGTCTCAGTGAGCAATAAAAATGCTCACACTCATATATACAACCATTTTGTTTTCTCGAAATAGATCCCCCATTAGAATGATCTAGATTTAAATTTTTATTTGACTAAGCTAGAGGTTATACCTTTTATGGTTTGAAAAAATAATTATTAACACTTAACAAAATAAATCTAAATTTTAAATATTTCAAATATAAATTTAAAGACATAAATTATACTCTAGTTCAACATTTTATTTAAATTTATATAGTTTTAATAGAATTTCTTTCAAATAATCACACCATTTCATCATGAAAATAAATATTTACATTCTCATCAATAAAATCCTCATATAATAGAAGGGACATTAAATGGAATTTAGTAAATTATAACACATTATGAAATAATAAAAAATTTAATGGATTTGTAAAAAATATTTCATCATTAATTTATATGGAATAAAAAACGTTAATTATGTAATATAAATTGAGAATTTCAGTAATATTAGTAATAGTTAAACAATTATCATATATATATATGTTGAATTCATCAAGTATGTAATCAAATTCCATTAAATAAATTGATAATAAATTTACAACAATCACCGCCTCATCATCAATCACCAACACATAATGACTCATCGATAACAAACGAAGTAGTTAGGATCAAAAATATCATGCTCTATAAGTTGTTTCAATATATATTCATTTTTTTAATGTTAATAGTTATTCCAAAACACATTCACAATTATGGAAAGTCAATTAAAAATGGTAATTCATGGTTATTCTCATATATTCTTCTTATTTTCAATGAAGTTGATATTGTCTTCCGCCTTTTATGAGTATTGGTTCATACACAGTGGTTACTATAGAATATTGACATTTAATGGTATAATATAATAAAATTTTGGATAACCTAATGTATAAAAAAATATTTATAGAAATTTGGTTATCTATGACTTTCATTGACTACCATTAATTTGATATTTTTATTAGAATTTTTTATATCTCATATACCGGGTGGGTGAAAATACATTTCTTCAAAGGAAACATGTAACCCATACAAATTTGAACCAAAAATCATGAAGAAAATTGTACTTTCCATGGAACTCCCTCCTTATCTTATGACATTAATAAAAAACAGTATCCAAATATTTTTTATGCAATAATGATAGTTGATTATATGTGTGGTTGAAGAAAACCCATTACCGTAGTTATTTAATATATATATAATTTTATATACTTAATGCAATGATAAAATGAAATTATCTTTACAATTTCTTATCTCCAATAATTTATCGGACCAATTTTACTATTTCCAATTTATTTAGTATAATATATAAGGAAATATCCCTTATTTTTATCCTATATTGATATCCTCAGACCTCTCCATAACGAAACTATATAATATATCAAATCAAATATGAAATATATAATATAGGGGGACACTTGGTTTCAATGAATTAATATTCCCCCTCAAAGAATCATTTCCTAATGTGCCCTTATTTTCACAAAATCATTAAATCTAAATATTTTTAAATATTTTTCATTATTTGTTGACTCTAATATATTTGATTATAATTTTCAACCCTAAGAATTTTTCATTATGTGGAAAACAATTAACCATATTAGTCTTCTGTATCTCAATGTCTCTAATTATGGTTACCATCTCATAAATATTTATATATCTATCAATAATAAATTTTATTCATTTATTATGGAAATGTTTTTTAACACCAACAAATTTAATTGAGAATTCAATTTTTTTACAAAAAAAGTAGGTTCTTTATCGAGTCATTCTCAGTCTTCATGAAATCATCCCTTGACTATGAATTGAAATATTTTTAAATTTATTCACTTTAAATTAATAGGTATCCTATATTTCCATCATTTCAATTCATACATTAGATTGTGACATTCCAAAATTCTTCCTGTAAAATCATTTTTTGGGATATGAAAAAAAATTTGTCTATAGTTTTAGAGAAAATAAATTTAGAAGATACATTCTCTGTGAATTTTCCATAACTACTAATTTAATACCCCTATTATCTTTTCTCTTATCGTGTAAAAAAAATAAACCAACATGAATAATAATTATTTCATTTCTTACCAAAACAGCATAAATACTATGATTGATTATTCATAACTATCGGTTCTATAAAAATGTTTATTTTTGATGATGTTGTCATATTACAAACTGATATTCCATTTTCATTGGGCTTATAGCCACATTTTAATATCCATCCCTTCCATTTATTTTGTTAAATTAATCATTATTTTCTATTCCCAACCATGAATATGGTTATGTTTGTTAAAAACTCAACTAGATATAATAGATCAATCTTTAAAATAAAAAATTAAATATTTTTCATAATTGTTGAAAACCCCCTTATCAAAATCTTGATAATATTATCCCCTAACTTTAACTTATTTATTAATGACCCGTCAATATGATTTCATGAAAATTTAATTTGTGAAACAAATTGAATGAGTTTCTATAAACACTAATTTTTTTAATTCATTTTGATTTCATGATCACATACTATGTTTTCAATAACAATACAAAATAATTTATATTTCATGATCTTATAATCACCTTAAAATTCATTATTTCATAGGTAATCTTTCTAAGACATTGGAATATTATTTTAATTCCCAATATTTCACTTTAATTTATTTATATATCGTATCTTTCTCCTCTAGAAATATTATTTCCATTTTATATCCGAACCATGTTTTATTGTCTATTCTCTATCATCGTTACATCTATAAATATCATAATCATTCATTTCTTGATAAAAACCCAAGTTTATTATCCAATGTACAACATGATGATGAATCATTTTTTCATTCCTATCAAAAACATATTACTTCTGATAACGAATTTTTTCATCTTATTTTCTGGTTAATTTTTTGGGTTTCCCTAATTATCATATTCCACTAATTTTTTTTCACCCATCAACATTGGACTTTTTTTTCTGAATTTATGGAGACTCAAAATTTCATACACTTTTTTAGATTCTTACAAATTTTCATCTGAATTCCATTTTTGAGTATTTTTGAAATATGGTGAACAATATTATTGAATATATCATCATCCTTGTCACACTATAATTCAGCTATATTTGAGGTATTTTCATATTTATCATTACCTATTCATATTACATCAATGGCCATTAAACATTTTTCTTTTATCATAAAATTCAATAAATTTATTCATATCATATTACATTAGAATATTGTGTAGTTAATAAATAGGAAAATAAACTCTTTTATCCACATTTGAGTTTTTTATTTAAAACGATTATTAAAATTCATCATTAATTTTTTGACAATGAAAAAGTCAGAAAACATCCAACTAAATCCATTAATCTGATCGACCATCTCATTCAAACTAGTTAAATATTCAACATTGTTTTCAGTATCTTTCATTTAGATTTCCTAAAAATGGGTCCTCTGAGTTTTCATTTTTTCTTCCATGAAATTGATACCTCTAACACAACTACTGCATTGTTTTCCCAAAATCTGCATGGCATATTATAGACCATTTAACCATATATATATATTATCTTATAATGAAATGATGATATAATTTTGATCCTTTCAATAAAAAACAATTTAACCTTATCTTTTTATATAATAGAAACCTGATTTTTAATAGGTTGGAAACAAAAAATGATAGAACCACTCACTTTAATGGATATTGATAATATGTTAGACAACATCTTCTACTCCTAACCCTGATAATTCTTCAATTGAATGCCTGAACAACATGACTATTGATTTATTTAACACTCTCTATTACTCAAAAGTATTCACGGCTCATATGAGGGAAAACCACTTTGATCAAAATTTATGTTACCTAAGAAATATATACCATAATGATGGGGGCATGAATTTCTGGTTTATTTTTACATGTTCTCATTTTTCAAAATTTGGCATCCCAAAAATGTTAATGTACTTGAATAATTTAATCATATCTCTCAATATAACCTTATGTGAAGATGTAAAAATACAGGGAGGATTTAAAAATATTTACTGGGTCATCATTTAATACGAATAAATTTTCTATCTATTAGACCCACCAACCCTGATCATTTATGACCATTTTAATGGAATATAATGATAAATTTGTTTATTCTCAAGGGGGAGGTTGATTAATGATTTTATGGTTCGTTAACATGTATATAATTATTGGGGTTCTTTTCAAGTGGCACTAAAACATTATAATTAAATTGAAATTATATACAAGATCGTTAAATGGTCCCATTTATCCATTATTTGTTCTGATAGAATGATTAATTAATAAAAATAAATAGTTGTGTGGTTATCTATATTATGGTGCTTTACTGACCATCACGATCAAGAGTGATTTTATTTTTGTAAATGATAATTGGAATATTATATAATGTGAAATAATTTATAACATAATTATATATCACTTTCATCTATATAATATTTTTAATACCATCCTTGAAGGAAATAGAAAAAAAGAATGGGACATTTTCATGGTGGCGTTGAACCAATCATAATGTGACAAACATATTCATTTATCAAATAAAATGAATAGAGTGTAGAGGATGTATATTCAAAAAATAAAATTATACTCCAATATATTTATGATATTTGTGACATTTTGTCATTTTGGTTAAGGGGGTTGAAGAGAATTAGTGGTGAGGTGTGGTCCTTATAAGAGAATGATATGTGTGTTTTTGAATATTATATTCATCATTTTATTATTTATTTCTAAATAATATCTCTAATATTTGAAAATGTGAAAATATATATTAAATAATTTATCATAGTTAGATATATTTTCTGGTTATATCATTCATATCTATTTTTTTGATTATATTTTTAAATATCATAACTTACCATATATCACTATTCACATACAATTTAACTATTTTATAATTATAAAAATAACTCAAAATTTCTATTTCATGACATGGGGAACTCAAAAAATGGGTTCCATATTATGAAAATAATTTTTTAAATATTGAAAAAATTAATTTTTTAAATAAAATATTAAATTTATTTATAAATACAAATTTTAAAATTTCTATCAATTTCATAACCAATAAAAAATATCTTATGGTATCATAGAATTAAATAACCATAATTTTTTTTAAAATATATTAATTTAATGAATACATTTTATCACATAAATATTAATATTTATTAAATTAGTTTAATTGAAAAATTATTATATAATAAAATTAAAAATAAATATTATTTCTCATTTTGAAAACATTTCATCACATTGAAAAATGTTTAAATATATAATATTTGTATTTTTAAGACACTAAAACACAATTATTCACATACATAATTGAGTATTATATTATATTGGTCAATATACAATTCAGAATTTTCAAATTAGTGTTCCCATAGTCATTTTATTAATCCAACAGTCAGATTAATATTATAAGTGTCACTTTTTTATTTTAAATATTGGATCAATATATTCTATAAATATCTATTATTTTATTCATTATTCATTAAATTTCATATTCTTTCAAGGTTAAAAGTTTTTATTTTTTAAATTTCATATATAGTTACTAATATTCTACTTTATTTCAACAGTTTTTTTCATCAGTGGTATTATCCTAGAGGATCAGGCATATCAATTTGTTCTTATTATTGTTGTCCTATTTTCAATTTTTTAATTATTGTTTATAATTTAAAATAATATGATCATTTTAATCTTAAAATTTAATATTAAAACTAATATAGTAAATGGTTTTTGTTTTCCTCTTGTGGTGAATGTTCCTTATACCACATTATAAGGAACGAAATTCTGAGGACATAATTAACATTCAATTAATTAATCTGCATTTGTGAAATTTAAAACTATCTATTTTTGTTTGACATAATTAGTTTAAAAAGATTAAGTGTACTTATTCTTTATGAATTTATCCCAATCATATGTCACCTCCCCATGTGTATGGTTTCTCTATTGTATATTAACTTTGTGAGTTTTCATATTGTGTTGAACATTATCTACATAGTCCATGATCTCCATCGAAAACACCTAATAATATTGGACATTTTCTAGTTGTACTATCTCTGAATTCAGTTCAATTGAAGGAACATGAATGTATATACATAAAAGGGATACATTGAATAATCCTTGTCGATTAGATAGTGTTGGTGGTAATTCTAGTTGACAATCCAATTAACTTATTAAATTGAGAATCACAATGGAGAAAACATTATTAGGACATAGCTTAACCTTCCTCATAAATCTCATTACTATTTCCGAAGGATATACATAGAGGAATAAAATATCTCTTACATCAAAATCATGGTCTCATAGACCATTAATGAAATATCTTTTCCATCATCTATGAATGACAATTATGTTTTTTTGAATGGTCAGGACTATTTCAACCATTCCCTTGACCACCTATGGTCCCAAAAAATCTAGTTCTCCATCATTATCATATCATGATGGTGTTCTACATCACTTATAATAATTATCATTATTTTTATACATTTCGACGATTGAGTGAATTATATAAATGAATTATAACCCAACCATAATAATTTTCAACTCCCATTTTTCGCTAATGTATATAAAGAATTCTTCCAAAATTTCAACAAATTTAGGAAATTCCCATATGTTTTCCATTATTTTTTGATAGATAAACCACATTGTAGTTAAATTTTGTGCTTAGAGTGTCATCGAGACTCAATTAAAACGATGATGTAATTCATGGATCTTAGTCAATTATAATTGATCATTTTGTTCTATGAAGCCTCACCACTTCATTGATGTATATAATTACATGATGATAAGGTGATAAGTCTTCCCTTATTGAAATAAAGTTATGTTTCGTTATATGACAACCCATGAAGACCCATTCAAAAATATTACCTCTTGATTTCATCATAATACTAGTGATAATGACCAAAATTATGGTTTCTTGTTTCCATATTGTAATTTCTAATCAATGCATAATTTATTTTTATATTTCCTTTTATCCATCACATGATGGAAGCCTAGAAACAATGATGTATATTATAGGATCCACATTATGATGTTTTCCCATCAATAGTGTTCTTGGATATATCGATACATATTCATGATCACAAGGTGGATGGTGAAAATTTAGCTATGTGAAACAATCATTGTCTCAATATTTATCATAAGATTCAATTGTATACATAGATGTGAGACAAATATTAAAACACATTATTCATCAATTTTTAACACAATAGATTTTAATTTTCTTATACCTTTCAAATTCTTCTGTATTTCCAAAATAGCTCATTTAACACCATTTAACTTCTCTATATGGTATAGTTGTGTAATTAATAAATGAATGATGGTGTTACATACTTTATATTCCCAATGTTCATACATTATATTCCCAAGGTATTAGATCGTTCTCAATTATTATCATTAATAATGTATCTATATCCTTTTTTACATTGATCATATTAAAATTTATTATATTTCAGATTGATGGTAGTGTATATTTTAATCATAGTACTTGAGAATATCTAAGAAACATATCCATTGATTAATAATATCTTTCTAATTAATTACATAGTTTATAATCGTCTTATGGGCATATATATCACAAAAATATCTACAGTGATAGTGCCAGAAAAATTTTCGATGAGAAAATTTCTATAGCCATATCCAGATCATTTGTTGGATAGTTATACACATTAACATTCAATTTTCATTTGTAATAACTTCATGAACTGAACCAAATTTTTCTATTGTGGTTGGTATAGATCTATGTGTGATGTCACACCACATTCAACAATATGTCAATGGATAGTGTACTGTATCGAGTTGGCATATCCAACATATTTCAGTTCATAGCCTATGGTACCTATTCACACCCAAACACATCCATATCCATGAAATAGTTTAGAGATAACACTAAAACTAATAGAAAATATGGATGAAAAAATCTACCACAAAATCATATTACTAAAATAGTAATAATATAATAATAATAGAAAAAATAAAATCCCACAATAAAATGAAATATTATCCAACAATATTCGATGGAGGGGAAGGTTCTCTATTTTATCCAATGGTCCACACTCAAAATTTTATATTTTTATAATCACAACCTATTCCATGTCCTCCATGAAAACTGAAAAATGTATTTTAATCTATATAAATCATTACATTTGTGGTATGATTTAATGATGTGATGACTAACACAATATACACTAGGTGAAAAAATAAAAAAAAATATGATACACAATGAAAGGGGTTATATTTCACGACCCCAATATGGCGGAGAACCCACAAGTGATTGTACTAGAAACTCATTCTCGACCATTACATGGTTATTCAATACTTTTCATCTCATATACACATGATTTTCTTATCATAAAACACTGGAAGGACACCCAAAATGACATAAAAATAATCACCTTATACTGAAACTCCCATGATCTAAATAATTCTACCTATCATTAGAATCTATTTAGGACTATGATGTATCATTTAACCATGATAACTAACTCCATATTCCCTACCATCCTAGTTGCGAATTTTTTGAGAGATCTCAGCCATCAGGTGTATCATTGGAAACCATGATTGATGTAATCTGAGAGATTTCACTCATAAGGTATCACATTGATGAAAAAACATCCGCAATGTCCTATATTGAATACATCTAATTCGAAAAGTTTTTTACAATCTCTATGATGGATGTAATACTTGCACCTCGAGGATAATGATATTTATCTTGGAGATCTCACCTATGTCTCACTTGGAAATACACAAACCCAATAGGGACCTATATGACCTCAAAACAATGACAATGGAGCACACTTAAGATTGATGGGGGATACCATCAACCTAATATATAATTGAAGAGGTCGTGGCGATTTCTTCGTGGATCTCACCTAAGACTGCTATGGGACAACAAATAACTTAATGAGAGTCCGAAATACGATGCATATGGGATAACAACCATGTCAACTAGGGGATGTAGAAAAACCCTGGCCTAAAATAGCTACTAGGTATATAATATTTTATATTAATATTACTCTATCCCTACTGAAGAATCCCTCCATTTAGTGGATCATAAAAATGATGACCCCCTAACCCCATTGAAACTAATTCTATGTATACGATCATATAGATGATGATATAAAAGACCCTAATGGGGAAACATTTATGCAATGGGATTTATAAAAGTATACGGTAAACATGATTCCACAAACACTACCTTTTGAATAATATGTTATGAGACACCCCTATATCCTACAACAGGGATACACAAACACTCTATGTGGTCATGATATAATGGGAATTACAATCCTATACATTGGATGCAATTCCACTTTTCACCCTTATTGGAGTAGACTAATGGAACCCTGTCAACTTATACAGGTCTACATTAAACTAAAAGACCCTTCCTACCGGAATCAACTTGTATGGAATATCCAAATCCAAAACCATGTAAAAAGTTAGTTTCAGGTAGAAATATACTTGTGATAGGATACTCATGGGCCTCCATCTATGCCCTTGTAATTGATAGGTGCAAGTAGAAATATCTGATGGGAGTAAAATATGCGACCATTATAAAATGAAATTTCTCTAAGAACCATTTCAATCTATGTCCCCTTCCATAACTCAGTAAGTATATGAATAATATATGGATTATACCCCATGTCAGATGGTGTGTGATATCACCCAAACACACCGTTGTGTCCTCATACTCACATGGCGTAGATGACTATGTAACTATAAAAGGTGTGTAACATCAATACATGGGTTGTTCCTCTTTCCATTGAACAGGACATTGTCCATGACAATGATTATTTATGTCAACAAGTGACTATATCATCTGGTTAAGTACATCCACACTACTATGTCCCATTACAGAATAAGTAATTCCATTCCCTCATCCACACACCCTTAGATCACTACACAACATATAGAAGATGTACAATGGGAATAGTCCACAAAACATCTTGTTAACAAAACAATAAAATCACATGGAATGCACTCCTGTAATACAGATCGTGTGATTGATGTTTTTGAACATGAATCAGTATGATCTTCCCAAAATCTCTTCATTACTCAAGAAACCAAAAAATATACCCCAGGAGATCATTACCAAATTTATTATTGGTATTAAATATGAATATAATTAATAAATATTTATTGAGATATAATTCACACAATTAATCCTACCATGTCGTGAAATACCGATGATTTGGTTCTAAACCAATGAAAATAAGCCGATTCACCCTAATCTAGTGATGATGGACATCAATCATAATTCCTAGTTGTGGATTCATTCCATTCGTTCCACCTAAGTTCATCTTTCATGCATGGATGAAACCTCACCCCATACATATACATATAGAACATATTGTGTTTGGATATATTATATTAATTAATTTTAATTAAATTAATATATTTTCAAGAAGACTGTCAATAATCTCCCTTAACAAGGCATGTGATTCCAACACTTCTTATAACACACAAAGGGAAAACCAATGTTCTAAACTCAACCTTTGTCTCAAATTATTGATCTGAGACTCCAAGTGGGATTTAATAAAATTTTCATTATATATTGTATTTGTTTTTTGATATATTATAATAATTACAATGGACCTAAGTCTCTTCCTACCTCAAAATTCCACTTTGACTCATTTTATATGATATGGAAATATTCCTATAAATATTTATGTTCCCTATTGGGAAATAACTTATTCATTAATCTTGGACCACATTTATATTTTTCATCCTAAAAAGTTAATTCATAATAAAAATGTTGAAAAATAATCTTACAATTATATATCCCCATATAATGGACTATTTAGAGGGTTCTAATATTTTCTAAACACATGAACTTAGGGGAACCCGAAGGCAAAAAATATAATTCCTTGAAAAGGTCACAAAAACCACAAGGTACCTAATAATTCCACCACATAGTTAACATCTAGCTCAAATTCGGATGAAATATGGAAAAAATGTGTGCACATATCTCATACAATGTTATTGATAAAAACACTAAGCAACAAGTCAATATATGATCAGAGGGTACATAGTTAAACCACCTGAATAAATCGATGAATATACTTATGTGACCAGGTTGTCATCATCTACCCCTAAATGAACTACACCTGCAAGATCAATCAATTGCACTAACACTATACCAATAAATGAAACCTCTTACTAGCCCTGGAAAGTATGGTGATATCAAAAATGGGCCTAAAAAATATGCCTGAAAATGTTGTGATTATTATAGTGGAATCAAAAAATTCACAAGCCAACATGAAAACATGATGTACGTTCTTCATAACCAAACTAATTAGATCTACTTTGAACAAAAATAATTCCATATTATCATTCTAATTAATAATATACAATTTGTTTGAGAATTGTAGGAAACAATTCATGAATATTATGGTATATGAATACGATTGATACCAATAACCTTTTATTACTAATGAAAATGGAAAATCTCTTGTGTCTGAGACCACTGAGGTGGGATTGGTGAATGATTTGATGAATTCTAGAATTATAATCCATTCTATAACAATATATTCATAATCTGATTATACATATATTGACACTTTTCTATATATGGGTATCATATTACCAGATCAATTATTAGAAGTTATATTAGTTATGAGACATCCTTATGATTCATTGATTACATTAAATGTATATAGTACCTCTTACATTAATGATTATGAACCTTTCCTCCTAAATATCATTTGATTAATTATCTATTTGAATTTTATGTGATTCAAGGAAGTAATTTAAATTACTTATATATATGCAATATAATTTTTCATGGGGATGATGAAACATTTTATATTCATATTTAAGCTATTATAATTTATCATTGTGGGGATGAAAACAAAAATCAAATTGAAATCAATTGTATTTTTTGTGTTTTAATTCAAATCCATGAGTAGTATATATCTCAGAAGGTTGGGAATAAACTGAACACATAGTATATTACTATTTTGGGTGAGTTATTTGATGTATTTAATGAATAGATTACTAGGCTTCAACTAACACCTGATGTGGAGTTTTTACTAGAAATCATCATCTGTTCTACATATTTATCAACATATACAAATATAATTACCTCATTTTTATTTAATAATTGATTAATGAACTCATGGAAAATCATGAGAAGGTATTCATATTCCATATTGTGTCACCATCGGGTAAACCAGTTCTTTATGATAAGAACAAAGATGGGAGATTCATTCTCTGTATATATCACCAGAAACATAACTGGAGGGCTACCAATAAGAAGCATCATCTACAATAAATAAATAGTTATTTTTCTAAATTTTTTATTATGATTTTTATATATGATTAAACCGTGTTTTCTATTTCATATATTGGTGTTTAATAAGGACTATATTGAATAAATAATATTTAATATTATTTATCAACATTATAAATTCATAGTGAATCTATACGGAATTGATAAGGATTTTTCCATCATCATGAATTTAATGAGTAGAGATTTTTCAAATTAACTAGATCAGTTTTATGAAGTATAAATAAATGATAATATTATATATTCAATGAAAAATAAATATCATGAAAATCATTTTTGGTTTTTGTGGAAGACCATATAGAATGAGAACTCATATGCATAATTTAAAAAGATTCAGTTTTGGCATCATACAGATTCATTCATGGGTCAATCAATCTTATGTGAGGTAATATTGTTGGATCCATTTCATATCTATTTTAATGAGAAATCTACTAGTACACATAATAAGATGAATCAGAATAGGGTTAAGTACATCTTGATAGATTACTATGAATAAATATTCAATTTTTTGAGGGATGAAAGGTCACTAAACCATGCTCATTTTACACTATAGTGGTGAAAGGGATTTTATTTATAGTGGTGCATTAAAAAATTAAATTTCACATGTCCATATTAAAAACCATTTCCTGATAGAATATTTTCCACTTTAACTAAAATATTTTTAAAAAATTAATCAAATTATTATTTGTAGCTAGAAACAATATTTCTTTCATCATTAATGTAGAGTAATTATCATTATGGTGAATGGTGTGACATTCATACAGACCATAATATCTTTATATACGTATTATTACAATTTTTTTAAATTTTGAGGATATTAAATAGTTGGAGATGATTAAAGAACACAATTTTCGGATAAATTACCACCCATGGGAGGAAAATAATCTCTCTAATTCACTGAGTCAAAAGGATCATTCTAGTTTTTCAATGATGTGTATTAATATATACATAGAACTAATGTATTTTTAGAATATGTGTCAATTAATGATGAGGATAAGGGATTCATAATATATTTTTCAGTTAATTTTTAACAATCATTCCTTGTGAGGATTAAGGATTCATAGAATTATGGTGCGATATTATTGAAGAAGGAGGTATATGTCCTTCAGTTCCACCATTATTGGTGTTGAATTTTATATTAAGTGTATATTCCTGATAAAACACATGGGGTGGGGTGAATTAGTGGTTTTTGACATGTTTTATGTTTATCAAATTTATCGTCATGAAATTGTTAATGTTCTTGATCCACACCATATTATCTCCCAATCACACAACATATTTCTTTTTTATAATATAGAGATATAATAACATTGTATTTACAATGTTCATAATAAAATATTAATAATTTTTACAATGGTTTGACCAGACAATACAAATTACTCACAACCAAAATTGATTACATCAATAGAAAATACTATTTTGATCAAAACAGAGTCTAACAATGTTCCTACACTTCAAAATCCAAAATATTCATTCATTCCTTCTTTATAGTTGTTCCTAAACTATTAATTCAATAAAAATTTAGGATTATATCCTTCCCCCAAAAGCCTATATAATCCTATTTTTAAAAAAAAATAAAAAATGAATATAACATGTATATTGACAAATTAATTTCCTCATTAATCCCATTTAATACGTTGAAAGATATGATTCCCCAAATATTTTAATACAATAGTGTGTCTCTTTCAGGACTCCTAAAAACATATCCATTTAATTCTTCAACACATTGGTCAATTCATATTCTCATAAATAATTATGAAATTTAAAAAAAGTTCTCATTCACTATTTTTATAAAATAATCATCACATTCATATATCATTTATATTAATAACAAAAAATAATTAATATGATCCTCATAATTAATGTGATAATTTATATTGAATATGAAAACATCATGATAATATAAAGTATTTACCCATCTCATTTTAGGTGTTAAATTAATTCAAAAAATATCCCCTCCACTGTTATAGAAAATATTTTATATTGAATTTCATTGAATAATTTCTATATAAAAATTTCTCATTAATATACTTGACTTTCTCAGGTCCCCTTAACCTTTATCCCTTAGATTACATTAACTACATAATTGGTCTGTTTATTTTTTGTATAAATCATGAACACGTATTGTCATTTTATTCCATGAAATCTAGTAATAGTTACATTGTAAAAATTCATCATTGAATAATTATTATGTTTATCATTTCATATAAAAATACCCATAAATATTTCCTCCATTATTAAATTAATATTTTTCATCAAAAACTTTTAAAATCCCTCAAATTACATTATCAGAATTATTTTATTCTTATTACCCCATATTAAATTTCCAAGGAGTTTGGGTATTCTCCTTTATTATATTTGTATCTAATAAACAAACCACATTCATTTATTTTTTCATTCACTCATTCAGGATATAAATTCATGCATCAAACCTATAGTATGCATTCATTATTTATTGAGTTTCATAAAAAATTCATAAAGACCAACATGCATAAAGGGTTTCTCCTTTATTTATGGATTATTTATTTACCCATGGTATACATGCAATATGAAAATTGATTTTATTGAAAATTTAATAATGTGAGAACAAATGAAATATTAAACAACAATATATGTATGATCATATGTTAAATTAATGAATTATTTGGCCATTCTTCTTAATATTGTATAAATACCCTCATCTCATTATTAGTATAACCCTAACAATACAGTATTCCAATGGTTACTGAACACATCCTGAAGAATTGTTCAAAAAATATAACTTTCATAAAATAATATATCAATTCTCATTCATAAATGTGAATATTCAATAATACTGAATTAAAAATAACACACTCTCCCCCTTTACTCATACAAGAACATATACCCTATTTTTCCCGACACACATACTCATAATCATTCATGGTATTCATATGGAATAGAATCATTAAATAATGATAAACTCAGTATGTTCCTCATGTAGTATCTCATAACTCATATGGTCATACCAATATAGCCCAATTTATTAATATAAGGTGTTGCTGATACAAGAGACAATTTAGTCACTAAGAGTATTTTCGCATAGAAAATCATGGCATTGTGTCAATCGTAATATTTTGGTTCATCATCCATAACATGATTGATCTATTACAACAACGTTGTCGATTCATAACTTATAGTCCCATCAAGAATGCATTTAAGAAAAGATTTTAGGCATGGTCATTCATTATTATATAGTCGGTCCATGACAACATATGCAGAAGACCTATGTGTATCTGTAGATATGTATTGTTACAAAGTAGATGATCTCTTTTTTATTTAATATTGAATAAATATTTCATAAAATTAATGTTGTTATATATTATCTTTTAATATTATGGTGTAGTTTTGTTCAAATACTGATAGCCCCATTGAATCTTACATAACTCCATCTTCCCATTACAATAATATTCATATCATTAGCTACTCCAGATGGAATCATGGTCATCACTCATACACAGTTCACACACTGATATGTGGTGCACACTTGTATACCCCTGCACACCACCTATGCACATCCCTATAAAAATGGTGCACCCACCATGATCCTATGAATTTATTATAGGTGTTATGAATTCTCGCACACATACCAAACACCATGGAGGTAGCTCAATATTGACAACCATTGTGGTTTTGATGCCTCCCATGATGAGGTTTATTATGTAATACCCTCTAATATATACTGTTAGATTTATTTTTTTCTAAATATTATAAAATAATTCATTATTCCAAATATCCTTAAATTAAATTTAAATCCATAAGATCAATATTAATTCACAATATTAATTTATACCTTTATGGTCTTAAATTAATTGTGTTGTCTTCTTCAAATCATTTCTCATACAGATAAATACATTCCTGGAATACAAAATAAAACCTCTATCTATATTATTCTTATTTGATGTCCCAATGAAATTAAATTCTCATGAAATAATTTTATAGTATAATTCATTAATTAAAATATTTCTTCTTTATTTAACTATTTTCATCAATGTGTGTTTCCCTATAGTGATTTAAAATTGTAATTAGCATTAATAAATGATTAATAATCATGACATGTATAAATTTTATTTCTCAAATGTGACAAACCACAACATTAAATGAATCTCTATCAATACGATACTAATATCAAAATCATATTCACTACCCAAACTATATTTACTAAATGAAATCAAATGCAACACTAGAGATAAACAATCCAACCATTTATATTTTAACATCATTATATCTTTAGAGTTTTTAAAATAAAAAATCATGCTAAAAAATTATCCAACTTATAGATAATTATATGCAAAGGTTAATGTTGGGGTATATATTCACATATTTTTATCTAACATTCCAGGAGATCAGGATTTTCTTCCCCTTTTCTGAGAGATGAATGATACAACATGGTTAAAATATAAAAGATTCATTGTTTCTATACACTATATAAATGTGGTTTAACCTAGTGTAAAAAAATATACATGCAACCACTAATTACATTGATGTCCATTAACTACCATTCATGTGATATCATGATCAAATTTTCCTAATTAAAAAATTAGGCATGTAGGAAAAATAATTTAAATGAAAAATTTATCCTACAGAAATCTGAAAAACCACTATAACAATTTATTTATAATTCAATACACTCCTCTATTTTAATGAGTTTCATCAATCAAAACACACCACAAAAATAACTGTCTTAAAATCAATAGATATTATCACATGTTTTATTGGAATAACTCATTACTCTTGTTCTAAATTTTTTATATATTGTATGGATTCAAAATGATATATTAATGATAGATTCTTCTCTAATGTTTTCTAAAATTTATTGATTCACACAACATTCTATGTTTTCATTGTTGATAGTCGACCATATGAGGAAAAATATATTCATGATGTCTAGTAGAGAAGGCCTCAATAATCTCCATCAATTACGTACCTATAAAAAAATAATAGAGAATATGTAGGGTCCTATAGTTTTCATAGAAATAACATTCATACTAATATTTTCCCCTCAATATTGGAAATTATTTTCCTCCAATTTCTCCTTAAGATGTTTTCGTGGGAAACAAATTCTTATTTTGTGTCACATCTATTTGATTACAATATTTCATCCATATAAGTTCTTTTTTAGGATGAATTCAACTTTACATTTATATATTCTATATCTCTATGTTTCCAATTATTTATAAAATAACACAAACATTCATCTAGCCTTCTGAAAAAACATTATTTTCATTATACTCTATAAAATAAGCTTACTCTAATTGTTTATCCAATTTCAATTATTTTGGGAAAACATCTCAAAACTCATTCATGATATTCTCAATATTTTAATAATATTCAAGTGATTGATAACTTTATTTCTTGTAGAATTTCATCCCATTAATAGTAAACCGATAATATAAATATATTTTTTATGATTACTTATTCTTATAACTTTCAAAATATCATCTCCCAAAGACGTCTTCCAAAATATGAAATTTTTTGTGAATATATTTAGTCATTTATATATGGTCAAAATAGGTTTTCACTATTATTTTATTATAATATTTCTACAAAACCAGCAATAAGATCATCCCACATTCACAAAGAAGGAATATTAAACATGTAGGAATATGAATTTTTTCATTGATAATAAAAAAAATTATCTATATTTTAAACATTATTCATACAAATTGGTTTTAAAAAATATATATATTCTTTATTTCTTATTGAATATTGATCCTTATTTTTATGTTGTGTTGTAGTCTCCTTAAATATTCTTTCATTACATTGATGTGGATGATTGTCTCACACTTTTCTTCACACACCCTTATAATGTTTTGTTTGTATGACCTTAAATATTTATTATAAACAATATAGATGAAAATTAAAAGTACCATTTTTTACTTATTGATTGATGAATTCATACTACTAGTAAGATAAAATTTCCAATAACTCCTATTGATTTATTCAAATCATCTCATGAATATTTCAAAAGATGATGTACTATTGAAAACATGTCAATTAATTTCTAAAAAAATTCATGATTTTTTTTCTTATTCTATTCAGGATCACTTAACATCATTGAATGACCACCATAAACTAATTTATGCTATGTGACCACATCAATATATGATTAGGTATTCTTACTTTTCTCTACCCCCTCATTATATGAAATTTAATTTTCCTTATCAATATTCTTATTTTAATTATTGAGGTGTTGTATGTTAAAAATTATGATTTATAAAATGTATTTATGCCCTCATTAACGTTTTTTCCATCCTTCTACATAATCTATACTTCTTGATGAATTAGATCATTTAATTATATGATCAATGAGTATATTTTCATTTTATGCATAGAAAATTTATGATGAGTCCTTCTATTATGGGATATTTAAATTCATATACGTGTAGCTAAGGATGTTATTGTTGTTTGTAAACATTTTAAGATTGTGATGTCCCTCATCATATGATTTTTATTTTAAAATTTCAACCAATATTAAATAAATTTTTTTATAAAAGTTATGAGGGTAACAAAAATATTAACAATTCAGTTGTTTCTTAATCCTTCACATCAATATTAACATGGTCAATAATTATTATATAATAAAAATAATTTTATTAAATTAATTAATATACTCATACCTATCTAAATTACATGATTCACTAATATCATATACATTATCTTTCCCTTTTATTTTTTTAACGGAAATTCAAAATTTTTATTTCTTCTCAAATGATTGAAATTTCCACATCTCATATAGTATGGAAATTTATTGTAGTTCATCAAGGAGAAAATAATTATTTATATTCAAGTAATGATATTTTTGAATTAAAATGATATAGAACATTCCTAATTGATTTTTTTCACCATGATTGTGTCATCCCACTTATCACAAAATTATCATATTTTTTTACAGTTTCATTCACTCAATTAAAATATAAATCAATTTTATGTTAAAACATATTTATGATATCCTAAAACAATATCTTCCAGACAATCGTTTTATCATCATTGGATGTGACATAATATTAATTTATAATTATCAATTTTACTTAGATTAACTTGTATGTATAGAGAACCATGACCTTGTATTAGAACTTCTCACATATATATAAATTTAATTTTGTTTATTTCCATATGAATAATTATTTCAATTATAATATTATTTCCTTTAACCATTATCATCAATGGATGGAAAACCCACTATTAAAGTATCTCTAACTTCTATGACATTTTATATGAGTTTGGGTACCATCATATTCCTCAATATATGATAATTCATCACATCTAATGTGGGATCACATCTTCTATTTACAGGGTAATAATTATCCATTTCTAAAATTTGTTTTTTGATCTTTATATATAGCCTCACAATAATACCAATTAATGTTTCCCATGCCGAATTATTCATTAAGTGGGAGGTTAACACATTGTTTCATTTTATGATTTCTATTTTCTATAATTGCATCCTATATATCTTCATAAGGTTATCAATTCACATATTATTATCTATCAATCAAAACTCATGTGATGTTATAATAATAGATAGTTAAACAAACATTATTTAAAAGCTTTGGTAAAAAAATATACTCTTTAATATATTTCTTAGTATCCATTGTTAGATTCTTCATTTTCAACCAAGTGGATAAATGCACTAAAAATAATTACTTATTAATATATAATCCCACTATGATCCTTCACTTATAGAATAAAAATAAATAATTTATCACTTCTTAATGGTTTATACCTAACTAGAATGATGAACTTAAATTTTTTAAAAAGTATGCCTCAATGAACCTATAGGATCTAGTTTTCCTATGAAAAATTATTCAATATCATCAATAGAAAAATATTGAATGTATGTGGGCCAAAAAATATTCTCTTATCATTGACATTGGATTTCATCAATACTTTTATTCTTAGGTGTGTCTCGATCAGGAACATATAGATTTCAATCTCTTTCATTCCTTGATGCATTAGTTTATCATGATCTACCATTTTATCCTGAAACATGCAAAATAATTCTACTTGAGAATTTATATAAAACCATTATCAACTACATATATCATTAATATTCACAAAAATAATACCAAGAATATAATCCTAAAAAATAACATAGTAATTTTCCATGAATATGGAAACACCATTATCATTGAAATATTGTACTATCCATATTTTTAGTCATTGATAAATTCCAATAATATACCATCAATTATTATTAACATTATTTCATGTTGATATTCCAAGACTAATTCCTCTAAAAATTTCTCATTCATATACTAAACTTTATTGGGTATCTTACCACTTAATCACATTGATTAAATTTATTAAATATTGCATCTCAAAATTTTATTCACAAATCGAAACTTATATCATGTTATTATTAAATTAAATCATGTAATAGATATATAATAACAAATATTTAATTAATAATTATTATAAATACTATCTCATGATCAAAAATATTAAATTATTCTATAATTATTATATAACATATAATCAAAAATCCATATATAATTCATCATTAATACCATGAGAGTTAAATCTTGTCTAATACCACCTGTTAAATGTAAACATAGTTGTAGAAAACTTCCTAATTATTTATTAAATTAATGAATAAACCATATCTATACAATTTCATCATGCACTGAATCTAATATCACACACATGCATAGAACCTAGAACATGAATTAATTTCTATACTTCTTATTCATTGATTCTTAAATATCAGCATGTTTTTTGTGATAATTTTTTATTAAAACCTTAAATATATACTCATTTTTGGGAATAATTATGGAATTTGAGACTCAGGAAAAAACTATTTCATGAAATCATAGGGAATATCAAAAAACAAACCATCTTATTTTCTGAATTAAATTCAAAAATGATTCAACCATTCATATTCATATCGTATGAACACCTCTGGATCATGAATAGTGAATGAACTGAAATCCAAATTTTCAATGATGATGAAAATCATGATGGAATCGAAATCTAATGATATTAATGTAATCAAATCATAAAAAAACATTTCCATGAAATATAATCTTTATTTGTGATTCATAAAACTGAATACACACACCCCCTTAAATAATGTAGGAATTTGTATGCTGTTTTCATAACACATAGATTCAAACCTATGAAAAAAAAAATTTAGGAGTAAATTTTTGTGATTGAGATACATTCACTATCTTCGTTATGTGCTATCTCACATGACATATGGTTTGTTATAAAATACCACGATCAATCAAAAAAATATGTGGCCAATTTTTTTCCATCATGTGGTAGCTTAGACATTATGAAAATAGATAAGCCATTATTTTGGTCCATCGTGAAAATATTTTCTATCTTCCATAGCCTACATGTGTAGTGATTTTGAGTACGTGTGCAGGTGAACCTTATTAATATGGTCAATCCATATCTTTTGATTGGATAATGATAAAACTTATGGTCAACCAAAGTGTTTGAATTTGGATAAAATTAGGGAAATGACACGTTCTTCTTATTCAAAATGAAAAACATATATTAATATATTATTGGTGTCATATCAATTTTTATAAAAATCCACTACAATGTAATGAATATAACGAGTCCCACATAAATTACCATCATGTCATCATTTTCCATTATAATACTCCCCCACATTGTGAGCTCCTCATGATGGTATAGGGTTTTGGAACCTGGTCATAAAAGAATCATATATACATGGAACACACAACTACATTCCCCAACATTTCTCCCTAGAAAAACACTATATAAACTATGCATCAAATATTCACATCGACTGTCTCAGTGAGCAATATAAATCCTCTAACTCTTATATACAACGAACATGGTTACTTGAGATGGACCCCCCGTGAGATTGATCTAGAATTCAGTGTTTATTTGACTAAGATAGCCCTTATGTCTTGAATGGTTTAGAATAAAAAATAACTGTCAATTAAAAAATAAATATGAATATTAAATATTTCAAATATAAATTTTAAGGAATAAATTATACTTCAATTCCTCATTTTATTTTAATTTTTAGTGTGTTAATATTATTTCATTCAAATAATCTCACCATTTAATCATGAATAAAAATAATTATATTTTCATAAAAAAACTCCTCCTATAATATAAGGGGTATTAAATGGAATTTAGTAAATTATAACAGTTCTTGTAATAATAAAAAATTTAATGGATTTCTAAAAAATATTTCATCACTTATTTAAATGTTATAATCATCATTAATTATGTAATATAAATTTGAAAAATTCAATAACATTATTAATATATAACCAATTATCATATAAATATTTGTATAATTCATCAAAAATGTAATCAAATTCCATTAAATGAATCGATAATAATTTTACAACAATCACCACATCATCATTACTCACCAACAAATACTAACTCAATGATAACAAATGAAACAGATATGATCACAAGTATCATTCTTTTTATATTTTTTCAATATATATTAAATTATTTAATGATATTAGGTATTCCAAAAATGTTTCACCATTATGGGAAGTCAATTAAAATGGAAATTCGTGGTTTTTCTCAGGTATTCTTCTAATTTTCAATGAAATAGATATTTTGTTCCCACTTTTATGAGTGGTGGTTCATACCCATTGGTTCCAATAGAATATTGACCTTGAATGGTATAAGATAATCCAATGTGGGATAACATAATTTTGAAAAAAATATTTATTGAATTTTGGTTATTTACGACTTCCATTTTCAACCATTACATTGATATTATTATTAGAATTTTTTACTTTTCATATAGAGGGATGGTGAAAATATATTTATTCAATGGAAACATGTAACCCATAATAATTTTGAACCAAAAATCAAGAAGAAAATTGTACTTTTCATGTAATTCCCTCCTCATAACATTACATTCATCAAAAAACACTATCCAAATATTTTTTATGCATTAATAATAGTTGATTATATGTGTGATTGAAAAAAACCATTACTCTAGTTATTTAATATACCTAGAATTTTATATATTTAATGTAATGATATAATGAAAATTCCATTACAATTTTTTATCTCCAATAATTTATCGAATCCTATTCTACAATTTCCCATTTATTTAGTAGAATAAATTAGGTAAATCCCTTATTTTTATCAAATATTGGTCGCCTCAGACCTCTCCTTTAAAAAACTATATGATATATCAAGTCAAATAAGAAATATTTAATATAGAGGGACATTTGGTTTCAATAAAATAATATTCACCCTAAAAGATTTTTTTTCAACATGTACCCTTATTTTCATGAAATTATAACATATGAATATTTTTAAAGATTCTTCGTCATGTTTTGAGTCTAATAAATTTGATTATAATTTTCAACCCTAGGAATACCTCATTATGTGGAACACATATTCCAATATTAGTCTTCTAGATCTCAATGGCTATAATTAAGTTTACCATCTAATAAAAATTCACTTAACTATCTAAAATAAATTTTATTCCTTTATTAATGAAATTATTTTTAACATCTAAAAATTTTATAGACAATATGATATTTTTTCCCAAAAATTATGTTCTTTATTGAGACATTCTTGGTCTTCATGGAATCATCCTCTAACTATAAAATTATTTATTTTACAATTATTAACTTTAAATGAATAGGTAGCCTATCCGTCCATCATTTCCATTCATACATTAGCTGATGACATTCCAAAATTCATCTTATAAATTCTTTTTCTGGGATATGAACTTTTTTTGTGTATATAGTTTTAAGGAAAATATATTAAAAAGATGCATTATATATGACTTTTCCTTGACTTCTAATTTAATACCCCCACTATCTTTTCAAATTTTATTTAAAATCAAATTAAACCAACATGGATAATAATTATTTCTATGCATACCAGGACACCATAAAAACTATGACTGATTATTCTAAAAAATTGGTTCTATAAAAATCTATATTTTTGATTATGTTGTCATATTACAAACTAATATTCCATTTCCATAGGTTTTTTTATCCACATTTTAATATTCATCTCTTCCATTGATTTGGTTTAATTAATCATTATTTTCTATTCCCAACTAGCCATATGGTTATGTTTGTTAAAAACACAACTAGATATGACAGATCTATCTTGAAAATTAAAAATAAAATATTTTTCATTATTGTTGTAACCCCTTATATCAACATCATGAGAATATTATCTCTTAACATTAACTGATTTATTAATGAACCGTCATTATGTTTTCATGAAAATTTGATATTTGAAACAAATGGAATGATTTTCTATAAACACATATTATATTTAATTCATTTTGATTTCATGATCACATACTATCTTTTAAATCATAATAAAAAATAATTTATATTTCATGATATCATTATCACCGTAATCTATATTCCTATATAGCTCATCTTTCTAAGATATTAGAATATTATTTTAATTCCCAATATTTTCTATTTATTTAGTTATATATTGTATCTTTCTCCTCTAGAAATATTAATTCCATTTTATATCCCCCATGTTTTCTTCTTTATTCTCCATCATCGCTACAATTCTATGTATTAGAATCATTAATTACCTGAACAAAAACATTAGTTTATTATATAATATACAACATGATTATGAAACCTTTTTTTCTTTCCAATCAAAATTATATTAATTCTGATGAGGAATTTATTCTTATAATTTTGTTGTTAATTTTTGTGCTTTCTCTAATTATCATAATTCTATTATTTTCATTCATCCATCTTTATTGTTTTTTTTTTCAAAATTTATGGATCCTCTAAATTGGTAGTTTTTTTAAATTTCTCACACATTTTCATCTAAATTCGAGTTTTTAGTATTTTCAATATATAGTGAACAATATTATTGAATTTATTATCATCCTTATCACACTATAATTCGCCTAATTTGAATATCTTTTCATATTTATCATTACCTATTAGTATTTCATCAATGGCCATTTCCCATTTTACATTTTCCTTAAATTAAATTATTTTTTTCACCTCATATTATATGATAATATTGTGTTGTTATTAAATAGGAAAATAAACTCATTCTTCTACATATGAGTTTTTTGGAATGATTATTTAAATTCATGATTACTTTTTTCATAATGAAAAAGTCAAAAAACATCAAACTGAATCCCCTAATCTGATCAACCATCTCATTAAATATAGTTAAATAATCATCATTATTTTCTTTATCATTCATTTATATTTCTTAAAAATGGATCCTCTATGTTTACATTTTCTATTCCATGATATTGATACCTCTAAAATAACTACTTCATTTTTCCCAAATCAGCATGGCATATTATAGACCTGTGATCCATTTATAGATATTCACTAATAATGAATCCGTGATATATTATTAATACATTACATAAAACAACAATTTTACCTTATCTTATTATATCATATAAAAAATATTTTTAATAGGTTGGAATCCTAAAATGGTACGACCACTCATTTTATGAATACAAATAAAAATATGGTCAACATCTTCTACCACTATATATGACAATTCTTCCCTTGAATGTCAGAACATCTTTACTATTTATTTAGTTAAGACTCTCTGTTACTCAAAATTATCCACAGGTAATATGAGGTAACATCACATTGATCAAAATTGATTTTACCCAGGAAATATGTAACATTAATATTGGGGGCATGAATTAGTGTTTTTTGTAAAATTTCTCATTATTTCATATTTGGTATGCCAAACATGTTAATGTACTTGATCAACTTAATCATATCTCTAAAACTAACCTTATCTGAAGTTGTAAAAATAGAGGGAGGATTTCACAATATTTATTGGGTCATCATTTAATTCAAATACTTTTTATATCTATTAGACCCACCAACACTGATCAATTATATCCATTTTAATGGGATATTATGATCAATTTTTTTATTCTCAAGGGGGTGGTTGATTAATGATTTTATAGTCAGTTAACATGTATATAAATAAAATTCTTCTTTTCAAGTTGGACTAAAACATTATTAGTGAATTGAAATTATATACATGACCATTAAATGGTCCCATTTAGCATTATGTGTTCTGATATAAAGATTAATCATTAATATAAAATAAAATCTTTCGTGGTTATCTATATTACGATGCTTTACCGACCATCACGATATATAGTCATTTTATTTATGTAAATCAAAATTACACAATTTTATAATGTAATGTAATTTATAACATTATTATATATCACATTAATCTATAATCTTTTTGTTATAACCATCCTTGAAGGAAATATAAAAAATAAATGTGACTTTTTCATGGTGGTGGTCAACCAATCATAATCTGACCAATATATTCATTTATAAATAAAATGAATATAGGGTAGAGGATATATATTCAAAAAATAAAATTACGTTCTGATATATTGATGATATTTGTGAAATTTTTTCATTTTGGTTAAGGGGTTTGAGGAGAATTAGTGGTGATGTGAGGTCCTTATAAGAGAATGATATCAGTGTTTTTAAATATTATATTCATTAGATTATTATTTCTTTTCTAAATAATATATTTTATATTTATTAATTTTAATATATATTTTAAATAATTTATCTTAGTATGATATATTTAGGAATATATCATTCATATCTAATTTTTAAAATATATTTTTAAATATCATATTTTACCTTATATCATTATTCACCCAAAATTATACTATTCAATACATATACAAATAATTCAAAATATCCATTTTTTGACAAGCGGAACTCAAAATATGGAATCTATATTATGAAAATAATTATTTAAATATAAATTTTTTTATTTTTTATATAAAATTTTAAATTTATTTATAAATACAAATTTTAAAATTTCAATCAATTTTATATCCAATAAAGAAATATCTTATCGTATCAAAGAATAAAATGACCACTTTTATAAAAACAATCTATTAATTGAATGAATAAATATTTTCAACTAAATCATAATATTTATTATAATAGTTCAATAAATAAATTATTATTTAATAACATTAAAAATAAATATAATTTGTCAATTTGAAAACATTTCTTCACAATGAAAAATGTTCAAATATATAATATTTTCATTTTATAAGATAGTAAAACACTATTATTTGCATACATAATTGAGGAATCAATTATATTTATCAAAATACAATTCATAATGTTAAAATATTTTTCCCATAGTAAATATATTACTCCAAATGTCAGATAAAAATTCAAATTGTCATATTTTTATTTGTAATATGGGATCAATATATTCTATAAATACCACCCGTTGTATTCATTATTCAATAAATTTCATATTTATTCAAGGTTATATATTTTTATTTTATAAATATCATCTATTGTTACTAATTTTTTACTTTATTTCAATAGTTATTTTAATCAGTGTGGTTATCCTAGAGGATCAGGCTGATCCATTTTTTTGTATTATTTTTATCCTAGTTTAAATTTTTAACTTCTTTTTTATAATTTAAATTAATCTGGACATTTCTATTCTCAAAATTTAATATTAAAATTAATATATTAAATGGTTTTCGGTTTCCTCGTGTGGTGAATGTTCTTTATACTACATTATAAGGAATGAAATATTAATAGAAACGAAATATTGATGAAATAATTACCATTCAATGAATTCTTCCGCATTTATAAAATTTAGAACTATTATTTTTTTTAGATAATTAGTTTAAAAAAATTTTGGGTACATCTTCATTTTGAATTTATCTAGTTCATATGTCACCTCCCATGTGTACGGTTTTTCTAGAGTATATTTACAATGTGAGTTTTCATGTTGTGTAGAACATTATCTACATTGTCCAAGATCTTCATCAAAAAATCATAATAATATTTAACATTTTCTAGATGTACTAACTCAGAATTAAATGAATTGATGGATCTTGAATGTATATACATTAAAGGGATACATTTAACAATTAATTTTCATCAGAGATAGTTGGTGGTAGTTCTAGTTGATATTATAGTTCTCAGATTAAATTAAGGATCGAAAAGTGGACAACGTAATTAGGAAATAGATTAACCTTCTTCATAAATATCATTACTCTTTTAGAAGTATATATACAGAAGAATTCAATATCTCTGACATCAAAATCATGGTCTCTTAGACCACTGATAAAATATATTTTCCATCATCTTTGAATAAATATTATGTTATTTTGTATGGTCATGAATATTTCCACCATGTCCGTGACCACTTCTGGCGCCAAGAAATCTAGTTCTCCAACATCGTTATTTTTAGCCATTTGGATGATTGACTAAATGCAATAACTGAATGATAATCCAATCATAATAATTTCCAACTCACATTCATCGCTATTTTACATAAAGAATAATTTCAAAATTTCATATAATGATGGATATTCCCCTGTGTTTTCTGTTATTTTTGGTTAGATAAACCACATTGTGGTTCAATTTTCTGCTTAGAGTGTCTTTGAGACTCAATTAAAACAAGGAGGTAATTCATGGATCATTGTCAATTATAATTGATCACTGTGTTCTATGAAGCCTCACCACATCTTTGATGTATATCATTTCTTGCTGATAAGTTGAGAAGTATTCTCTTATTGAAATTATGTTATAATTCGTTATATGAAAACCCACCACAACCCATACATAAATCTTACCTCTAGATTTCATAATAATACTACTGATAATGTCCATAAGTATGGTTTATCATTTCCATGTTGTAACCTATAATCCATGCTTCATTTATTTACATATTTCCTTTCATCCATCACATGATGATTGACTAAAAATATTGTTGTATATTACAATATCCTCATTATCATGTGTTCCCATCGATTGTACTCTTTGATATATTGATACATCTTCATGATACCAAGGTGGATAGAGAACATTTAGCTAGTTGAAACATTCATTTTCTCAATATTTATCATATTATTCAATGGTACACATAGATGTGAGAAAAATATTAAAAATCATTCTTCATCAATTTCTAACACAATAAATTTCAATTTTCTTATAGCTTCCAACTTCTTGTGTATTTCCAAAATAGATCATTTAACAACGTTTATCTTATCTTGAAGGTATATTTGTGTAATTAAGAAATGAATGATGTTGTTACGTCTTTTATATTCCCTATTTTCATACTTTATATGTATAAGGGGATTAGATCCTTCCCAATTATAATAATTAATAATGTGTCTATATACTTTGTACTTTTATCATATTCTAATTTATTATATTTCTGATTGATGGTAGAGGATATTTTAATTATTGTCCATTGGAATATATAAGATATATATCCATTGAATAATAATATCATTCTAATTAATTATATACTTGAGAACAACCTAAGCTGCATTTATTTCACACATATCTCTATAGTGTTATTGCCACAAAATTTTCAATTAGAAAACTTATATAGATTTCGTCATTGGATAGTTATACTCATTTACATTCAAATTCCTTGGGGAATTATTTCATGAAATAAACCAAATGTGTCTATCAAGGATAGTATTGATCTATGTGTGATTCCACATCACCTTCTACAATAGGTCAAGTGGTAGAGAACAATGTCGAGTTGGCATATCGCACATATTTCAGTCCTTATCATGTTTTACCTATTCACACCCACACACATCCATATCCATGAAATAGTGTAGAGATAACACAACAACTAATAAAAAATCTATCCGAAAAAATCTATCACAAAATAGGATTACTAAAATAGTAATAATAGAATAAAAATGGAAAAAATACAATCCCACAAAAAACTAGAAAATAATCCTAAAATATCATATTTAGGGGACTATTATCTAATTTAACCAATAGACCACACCCAAAAATGTAAATTTTTATAATCTCTACATGCTCCATGTCCTCTGAGAACACTGCAAAAATTATTTTTTTCTATATAAATCATTGCATTTGTGGTAATATTTAATGTTTTGATGAGTAAAACAATACAAACCTTGTGAAAAAATAAAAAAAAAATTGATACAAACTGAAAGTGGTTAGAATTTGCTACCATGAGAAGGAGGAGAACCCACAAGTGAGTGTACTAGAAACTCCTTCTCGACCATTATATGGTTATTCTGGACTTTTCTTCTCATATAAACATGGTCTTCTAGTCATAAAACACTGGATGGACTCCAAAATGATGTTAAAATAATCACCTTATATATAAAATCCCATGATATAAACCATTAAACCTACCATAAGAATCTATTTAGGGATATGATGTATCAGTTAACCATGATAACAAACTCTATAAGACCTACCATCCATGTTTGGAATTTTTTAAGAGATCTCACTCATTGGGTCTATCCCTGGAATCCCTGATTTAAGTAATATGAGATATTTCACTCATAAGGTATCACATTGATGATAGAACATTGCCAATTTCATTGATTGAATAAATATAATTCGACATGTTTTGAACAATCACTATGCTGGAAGTAACACTAGAACCCAATTTATAATGATATTTAGCCTTGGGATCTCACATATGTCTCATGGAGAAATCCACAAACCCAATGGGGACATTGATGACCTCTAAACATAGAAAACGAATCTCACTCATGATTGATGGGTGATACCATAAACCCAATATAGACCAGAAGAGGATGTGAATAATACTTCATGGATCTCACCGAGGACTGATAGAGTACCAAAAATACCATACTGAGAGTCCGAACTGTGATGCATAGAGGATAACACCCATGTCAACTAGGGGATATAGAAAAACACAAGTAGGAAATAACTAATATGTATATGATTATTTATATTAGTATTCATTTGTCCCATCGGATGAATCCCTCCATATAGGGGATTTTAAAAATTATGACACCCCAACCCCCACTGAAACTACTAAAAATTATAGGATCTTATAGATGATGATACAAAAAACCTTAAATGATAATACTTTAAGCAATCTAATTTAGAAAAGTGTATGGTAAACACGATTCCACTAAAACTACCTAGAGAATACGTTATGTTATGAGATCCCTCCATATCCTACCATAATGATATGCAAATACTATATGTGGTCATCTTATAATTGGGATTACAATCCTATAAATTGGATGTAATTCCACATTTCATCATAATATGAGGAGACTAATATAACCCTGTCAGCTTATACTGTTCTACATTAAACTGAATAAAGCATCCTACCAGAATTAACTTGCATCACATATATAAATCCAAAACCATGTTACAAATCTGTATCATGAAGAAATATACTTGTGATAGTATAATCATGGGCCTTCGTCTATGTCCTTGTAATTGATAGGTTCAAGTGGAAATCTATGATGGAGTACAATATGTGTCCATTATAAAATTGAATTTATCTCAGAACCATTTCCTATCCATGTCCCCTCTAATAACACGGTTTGTATAGGAATAATACATGACATGTACCCCATGTCACAATGTGTGTGACCCCACCCAAACACTAGGTTGTGTCCTCATCCTCACATGGACTAGATGACTATGTAACAATACAAGATGTGTAAAAGAAATGCATGGTGTGTTCCTAATTCCGTTGTACAAGACCGTGCCCTTGATCATGATTATTTATGTCAGCATGTGACTATATCATCTAGTTAGGTACATCCACACTACTATGTCCCATTACACAATAATTAATTTATTTCCCTCATCCACACAGACTCAGAACACTACACAACATATACAGCAAGTACAAGGGGATTAGTACCCAAAACATCTTCTTAACAAAACAAGAATATCACATGTCATGTCCTCCGACAATACAAATCATGTGGTTGTTGTTTATGAATTGGAAATCTATAGTATCCTCCCAAAATTTCTTATTTACACATGAAACCCAAAAATCATCCCCAGGGGATCATTACCAGTTTTAATATTTGTATTAAAAATTAAAATAATTTATAAATAATTATTGAGATATAATTCAAATAATTAAACATACCATGTAGTGAAATACCAAATATTTGGTTCTGGGACAATGCTAATACGATACTTCACCCGAATCTAGTGATGATCGACATAAATCATGATGTCTAGTGGTAGATTCATTCCATCAGTTCAACCTCATTTCATCTTTCATGCATGGTAGAATCCTCACCCAATCTATCTATATGTGGAACCAATAGGGTTTGGATATAATAGATTAATTATTTTTAAATAAACTAGTATATTATCTACAATACTATCAATTCTCTCCCTCAACAAGGCATGTGATGCCAACACATCTTATATTGAACCACAGGAAAACCCAAGTTCAAAACACAACCATTGTCTCGAATTATTGATCTAAGACTCCAAGTGGGATATAATAAAATGTTCATTGTATATTGTAATTTTTTATATATTATATTATTTATAATGGCACTAAGGCTCCCCCAGCCTCAAAATTCGTCTTCGACTAATTTCCTATGATATGGAAATATTCCTATCAATATTTATGTGTCCCATTGGTAAACACATTATTCATTAATCTCACCCCACATTCATATTTTTCATCATAAAAAGTGAATTCCAAAAAAATGTGGAAAAATAATCATTCAATTATGTATCCCAAGACAATTAACTATCTATAGGGTTCTAATATTTTCTAAAAAAATATACTTAGGGTAACCCCAAGGATAAAAATATAATTCCTTAGAAATTCCACAAACACCACAAGACACATAATAATTCCACCACATACATATCATTTAGCTCAAATTAGGATGAAATCCGGAAATAAGGTGTGTACATATCTTCTACAATGTTATAGATAAAAAACACTAATCACCATGTCGATATTTGATCAGAGGTTATATAGTTAAACCACCTCACTAAATCGATGAATATACTTATGTAACCAGGTAGTCATCATCTACTCCTAAATGAACTGCACCGACAAGATAAATCACTAGCACTAACATTATTCCCTTAAAAGAAACCTCATACTAGCCTCGGAAAGTATGGTGATAACCAACATCTACCTCCTAAATATGCAATAAATGGTTGTGATGATAATAGTGGAGTGAAAAAATCATCAAGACAACATGAAAACTCGATGTATGTTCTTCAGAACCAAACTAACTAGATCTACATTGAACAAATACCCCACCCCTTGATTTACCATTTACTATAAAATAACTCCTTAACACTATGACTCCTTGTGTGACTAGTTTTATAGATAATACTCAGAGGGTTTATGTACTTATCACCTTTGAAAAATCCAAAATGATATATATATACTAGAAATCCATCCATGTGAGACTTCACTACGAAAATTACGATGTTTCTTCTCCTTGTCTCCATGAAAAAGATAATTTGTAACAATAAAAAATTATGGACATGTCACGACACCTAAATTATAAGGGATAACAAAAAAGATTTAAAATAAACCATTTTATCTCACATAAATATTATACATAAATCTTATATATTATCACCAACTTTTATTTCAACACACATAGGTGTCGCTCCAGCAGTCATGACCCCAACCATTATATTTTCCACCATCACCATCAAGTCTCAGACGACATGTCCCGAGTACTGGACCTCCGTAATCTTTAACACCCTCTATTATATCCCCCATGGAATATCATTCTATAATAGTTTGTATAGAATATAAATTTGTTTTTTAAAATTCAACTCTATCATCAAAAACATGATGGTTCTAATGAATAAGACACCCATGTTGATATGTGACAAAGAACCTGGTGCATGATTCTATTGTATAGAATTCAAGAAAACATAGGTTTTAATTTTATACAAATTTTTTCATAATAGACCCTCTATGATTGTACCTCTGACCGAAATACTGCTTCAGAAGCTCCATGGGAGTCGACATATATGCTGACAGAAAAACATACATGGTCCCTATGTTCCAGTCATTAAGAATACCATAAAACCAATAAGTTGGTATACATGTCATGTCCTCAATAAGGAATCCACAAAAATATATCTATATGAGGGAACATATAGCTCATTACACGATTTCTCATAGGGGCATACTATCCTTTTTTAAAATTCAGTTTTATCATCCAATGATTGAGATCATCCATCTTTTTCGAGGTTAATCCTACTAAAAGTGATGGAAACAATATACCAAAATTGATTAGACTTCCACACTAACTAGTGTAAAATATTTGATAAGGGATTCTATGTAACTAATCCACATTGAGGGAAGCATAATAGAGTCTCACCACCACATTAAATATATTCATTGTAATGCTATCTCCTCACAATTCTGGTCACACTACTAATAAATGTTCTTGACATTGATACTCTATTCGAGATCCTTCTAGTACATTGGTTGAGGCAAAGTCTTCAATATTATCACTAGGACATAGAAAATGGCTATATTCCGAGAAAACCGGTTCACGGATTTTTGTAACAACATCCACGAATGAAATGAAAAAATCTACTGAAATGAACCATTCTTCATTCCCTAGGCTATAAGTCTGTTTTTTCTGCGGTTCAACCATTAAATTAACCATATTTCAAGAACATGTAGGGCCTTCCCTACTACCATTACAAAAATAGATGTCAATAACAATTTTAATTGTAATAAACCATAATACCATGACACTCTCATCTTTAGGAGTCATTGACTCACCCACACAGTTTTAATCATTTAATAAAAATATTTGATTTTTGGGGAAGTATCCTCCATTATTGTGAGTCAGAATCCATGTAAAACAACACCCTCATGTGGTACTATTGATGGACCTCATCACCATCAATTTTCCATGATACATAATTTTATGGAAGATGATATCTCATAAAAAATTCTGTTCCCATTATTCTACCTCATCAATGGTGGTCAAATGTCCACCTCCTTCTCTAAATCACAACATTTCAAAACAATATCATTTGATATATCCCGATCATTCACAAGAGAAACATAACAGATATTATGGATGACTATATTCAAATTGTGAGCCTTGTGTAAAAGACACTCCATAACAAGATTGTCTCTTAAATCATATCTCACATCAGGATCCTTAAGACTATCATCAGCTACCAACTTCGACAGTATCATCTCTAATGTTATTAGATCCAATAGAAGGATTGTTCTCTGATAGAAATCTCAACACCACCATGTCCCATTCGTCAACTACAACAGAAGTTGGAATGTATAAAGATATCAGTGAATCCTGGATATCATTGTGTAAATAATTATTGAAATACCATTCTTAGAAAAAAAAATTTATTGAACCATATTTTGAGAGTACCTTTAATTCCTTATTATCATCAATAAATAATATTCCACAGTAATTGTACCTGATCGATGATAGAGAAGATCATAGATACACACAATTTTAAATGTTTCTAGATAAAATTCTTCCCTGAAGACTGAATAAAATATTAACATATGGAAAATTTCTCATCATTAATAAGAATAACAAGAATCCACCATACGTAGTCTATCCATTTAAAATACCCTCCAATAGGATCACCATTAGATTAGGAAGTTTCCTTACTATGTGGAAAAAAAATGTGATAACATCAAGATTTTTATAATCTATTAGAGGTACTGATCAACCTGATTGATGATATGTATATACATATGAAAATATTTGAGTGCAATCTATCTACATTCACCCACCTCCTAATAATTAAGAAAAAATTTCTTATCAATGGGTGGTTGCTCGACTATAAAATTACATATATATAAAACCTCTTGGGTATACCCATGCACCAAATCCACATCACATGGGTAAGCATCATTAAAACCCACTGAGGATCCATGGTTAGTTATCACTATGGTGGAATCCAAAAATTGAGTCAAGAATCACCACAATCAATGTGTATATCATGTGAGGTAACTGAATATGAAAATGGAAAAAAACCAGGTCCTATATGAAATATGAACCTATGATTCACTTAATCCACTACCTACATGATCTTAGTTAACAAGTAGGTTAACTAAGTACCTATGAATGGATACTTAAGAATCTACGAAAACACCGGTTTCTCTATCATAAAGGTCGAACATGATATACTATTACATCATTACAAAAAAACCCAAAACATTTCACAACAAGACAGCTGCTAAACCAAGTCCTAAGGATGAACCTTATTTGGTACTAAATTTTCATTATGAAACCAAAAAGGCCCTTTTTGGATTGTAATGGTCCATGTGTGACTCCAACAATACCACCTCCATTAGGGCCTGGATTGTGAACTTTGTCAACTAGGAATATCACACTCATGGAACACATTAACAAATTTTACCTATATTCATGCAGAAAAATACATTTATATGAATCATTAGTGTGTTAATAAAATCTAATAAGAAAATATAATGTATATATCTATCCCTCAATAATAATACATAAATATTTATGAGAGAGAAAAAATACAAAAATCAATTCCCACAAAAATTAAAATAAGTCTCTAACATACATAAATATAGGGGAATTCTATGAAATACAACCATTGGTACAAACCTCAGTCAGTCAACAATGCAATGTTACACCTTATCTAGGTCCTCCTAGGAAACCTAAAAATGTCCAATCTTTCATATAATTCATGAAATGTTTGGGAAGATCCCATGAATGTGTGATTGTGAAAATTTCTAGTAGGCACCCAAAAACCCAAAATAAAAGGGAGAATCTAAAGATAAACACTCCACCAAAACATATTCTAGAAAAGAACCCAAGTGAGAGATAATATAGGAAACTATATATTGACCATTAATTAGTCATACATGTCTAGTCAGCTTATCACAACATAGTGGGTAAACTATAAAACATTTCTTGTAATCCCATAATTTACATAATATACACTTCACATACTCCATTTATCTTAGTACTAACCATATAGCCTACAAAAATATTCTAAAATACTCTCTAGTGTATTTCTCAATTAGGGGAACTCACCCCATGATCCATGACATCATAGATAGAACTCATATGAGATCTTAATCACAATGAATATAGGTCTTCTATCCTTGATGGAAGTCATCTAAGAGATCGCACTCGTCAAGTTCAATTGATATAATGGAAATCATCGCCATCCTTGATGGGGTATATCATAAAATACACTCTAGTTATGTGTCTCCATAAATTGTATAATTTTGGAACCAACTTGATCATGATACTCAAATAGGGGATCTCCCAAATTTCACATTGTAAATCATTAAACCCTAAAGCAACCCAAAATATATTAAAAATATATAGGGGATCACACATAGGAATTATGGGGGAACCATGAACATAATATGGATATTTGTAGATCATAATGATTATATAAGGTAAAACACCTAAGACAACTAGGGGAAACCAAAAACACTACTAAGTCTTATAACTACTATAAACCATTGTATTTTGGAGGATGATAAAAAAAATCTAAAAATAACTTCCTTGAAGGGTATTGTATATACAAAAATCCTATGAATCCTACTAAAACCACCCACTAATTATTGGATATTATTAATGATGTTACAAGTACTATAATTAGTATGAATAAATTTAGTGGAACATTTAAATTGTAAAACCTCAAAACCTATTTGGAGAACCTTTTATATATAGAATAAATTTAATGTATATGGCCCCAATGATAACAATATCTATACCTCACAAAGATGATATGATAGATGATATAACTACGAACTTTTAGAGGGATATATGATCACAATCTGATCTCATCCTATAAAGGATATCACAATCATGTAATAAGGATGAAACTACACGAAGTGAAATCATAGGAATAGACAGTGGAAACATAGTCAACAAACACTGGTTGACATGATGCTGACATTAGTGTCCCATTAGAATCACATTGGCCCATATCTGTACTATCAATACCAAGGCCACAATAATGTAATACATGTAATACTACTCATTAAAGGAAACTAATGGAACTCTATCCAAATACCAATAATTTATATACACAAGGGTAATGTATATGAGTAGGCCACATGGGGTGTACATATAGTTTAAGGGATTCTATCACAACTAACCTCTAGTCAATTCTCTAGTTGGTACATGATTTGTATAAGATTTATAAATGGAATTTCCCAAATGTCACATTATTTGTTACTTCATCTAGAATCCTAGGTGCATCCCCACCATCACATAGCCTTGATAGCCTTATATCTATTCAATGGATGTATTTTCTGAAAATAGATTGATCATTTTCACTAAGACCATGACCATTAATGTTTATGTCAACCTATTCTAGTTTCATCTAGTTTTTTATTCCCCATAACTATGTTAAATAACATAGAATTTATGTAAATATTAATCAATGAACATACTAGGATAACTACATGGAGTGTACCCATGTAAAATGACACATAGTTTGAAAAATATCATCTTCCTCGGATACAATGAACACATACTTTGTTCTCATTTAGTATACACCATGTGATAAGGAATTTAAAATAGGAAATCCTATCAAGAATCATAAAACCACCAATATCCTCCTAAAAATCATAAATAGTCCTATAGAGGATCTCAAATTGATAAAACTAGGAAACATAAGAATTAATAAATGAGGGTTATTAGATTAGGATTGAAATAATTAAAATATTCCTACCTTAAAATAAATTTCTATTCTATTGGTACAACACGACACCAAGGAGTGGATTCAAAATGATCTTGTGACTATCGATAACAAAAACAAGGTTTGATAGTGAATCCTCTCCACTAGTTCCACCTTGGTTCATCCAAAATGGAATGTAAAAATATCCCCCATTATCTCATCATGCGGAACCTAATGGGTAATCATATATTAAAATTTTTATTATATGAAGTAATTAATCATCAATACACTAAACAATACACACCCCCAACTTGGAACCTAAAGCCTACAAACCATATATAGATTCTAAGGTAATCCCCACTATCTAAACACAGACAATATCACATGTTTTATATTTAATAATCAAATCATTAATTAATAAAAATTAACTAAAAACATCATTTATGCTATAACATATTAATTATTTTCGTATTTTGGCTCTTTAGGAACCAGATATCCCACATACTCAGTGATGGGATCCAAAACAATTCTCTAATATTTTCAATATTTTTGTATGGATGAAACTGATTCATTACACAATGGTTATCCATTTTTCATCATATATTATTACATAGATCAATACCATCTTTTATGTGTATTTCTGTACCATGAATATTTCCCCACATGTCTGTATTATGAGTAATATTTAACTAATATTTTTATTTTTAGTTTCTCTATGATAATTTCAAATTCATTAGTATAGAAATAATTTACACCACATGAATCAACTTTGGGAGTTGTTTTGAAAAACATAGAATGTTTCATGCAAATAATCATAAACACAAATTATTCCATGTATATTATTAATAATAACTAATGGTCTTATTCTGGGCCACTACAAAACTTACGTTATCATTGAATATACCATATATATACTTCTTATAGTAGTAAAATTATATAATAATGATAGTTCATCTATCTTGAAAAATCATATAATGTACTTTTCAAATAGCTTATTCTTTCTCAGTGTTTTTGACATATTATTCAAACTCTTCTAATGATCCTCCAAAATCGTAGAGAATATATGAATATCATTTGTAATGACTACCATATATTTTCAAGGTATTATCTAAAACACCATTCATTAAATCTATGATAATTTTTGGATAATTAATTAGTATATAGGGATCTTTCTAAACCTATAATGTCTATGCCTTATTTGGATGGAATCCTTCATGATATATACCTTTGTAGAATTTTACTGGTGATTTATAGAACAATGGTCCACCATGGAGTAATAAAAGGCTCCATGATGTTCATTTAACTAGAAAAATATCTATATAAATGGATAATTATTATTTACCATGATTTTTTTGTAGTTCACAAAAATAATCAAAGATGTGTACTGATATATTCTTCTTCAATAATAAAATGGAAATACACCACACGGTAAATAACTAAAGAATATAAAACCCTTCTTCAAAGTCAGTAATAACTATTTTTTAGTTCCTCCAAATCAATGGTTATTATTATATATAAATTACATTATTTATTATGATATCTAGGAGATATTTCAATTGAGAACTCATCCCCTATGTCAAGAGGAATATTAGAAATAGTTTTAGATAATAAATTTGTATAATCCCTCACAATGGGATTGAAATCATGAAAATTATCACATTAATTTAATAATTTTATCTTGAAATTATTTCTCATAATGAATTAATATCAAAATTGTATAAGGATATTTCAATTAGGATTCATCTGCATCTATAAACATTTAAAAAAATCATAGTATGGACCAAGATGTTGAGAACTATCTCTCAATATTTGCTGATGATGATGGCCTTATATAATTTTTTAAATGGATTCCGTATATATAATAAAAATCATCTAAAATATCCGTGATTATTTTTTAGTAGGTATATTTTACAAAACATTAACTACGTGGGAGTTATATTCCTAGGCTAAAATAGTTGATCATTTTTATATAATAATAGATATATTAACCCCCATATTTTTTGGTGGTATTAGAATTATTCTAAATAATATAAATGATTTAAAATAATGATTAGTTATGTAATCAAAAAATATATTTACTATTCTATGAAGAAAAACAACCATACCTATCACCACATCATTATTGCGATCCACCTCAACATCCGTGATATAATATTACCTTCTTCGCTCTCTGTACATATAGTTGGTTATCATTTTTTGTATATGAAAACCCTTGGATTAGTGAATTGGAATGAATAATTATTTTTTTCCTTGTACTATTGATATTGTAAAAATATCTATCTTTTGAAATGGTCCATGTTTTATTCATTTACCTGAGTGGGATTATTCTTTTCCCATCAACCCTAATTAACCTAACACTACACTTTATCACATTTGAAGTATCTCTTAGTTCGATTGAGATTGTTTCAAGGATTATTTTTCACAAAATTTTAAATATGGGATGTTTGGTTGTTATTCCTCCTATAGTTCTATCCTTATATCACCTCAAATTTGATTTGATTTTCTTATTTTTATCTTTCTGAACAAATAACTCTATATGTCCCAAATGCCATACCCAACCATAAGTATAAGGCCCCGGCCTTAAACCTTACTTAATCTTGAGTTATTAGAAGATTACACATTGAGGATCTTTTCAGGTTTAGAGTTTTAGAGAATTAGATCATGAATCTTGCATTACATTCCACATTTAAACAAATTGGTTACATAAAAGACAGTATTAATTTTTCCCATCAATAGAAACATATTTAAAATAAAACATGGATTATTTCTTGACACTTCCTTGACACTATCATCATATCAGGTATCTTTCCCTTGACCTGTGAAAAACATTTCAAAAACCAAGGGAAGAGAATAAAAAGCTCTGTAAGGGTTATAAAAAATATGGAAAGGAAACATGTGTTCATATATACATAAGAATGAAATCATACTTTACCCATAAAACATAGGCACTTTAAAATACCTCATCAAATCATGAATAAATCATAGAAATCATAAGACATAAAAGGTAACTTGAGGCATTCATAACATTCTTAAGTAGGGAGTAACCCTCTTGGTTACGTTCGGAATACCCACCACAGTATATTCCCTAAATCTCTTCGTAGAAACCTTAATGTTTCGCTGCTTCGTGTTACCCAATGCATTGGAGAGCTATATCGGGCTCACCCGCCCTTAGTTTATCACATAACCAACTGTCTTCATAACAATGCCCAAGAACCACAACATAATCGTATCACATAAAACTTGCATAAAGGAAACATAACATTTCCACTTTTCAATCACAAGTTATCAATACAAAAAATTCATATAAAAACATTATGAAAACCATTTTAAATACCAAAATAAATGAAATGTAAAACATGGTATTTATTTTTCTTTTAAAAAGAACATATGGGTTGTAGAGGAAGCCGAAACTCAAATAATGGTCATGGCGGCAGAGAAGTCATTGTCGCCAGATACGTATGACAAAAACATTCCCTTTTGTCGTTTAGTAAACACTTCGTATAAAAATGAATCATTTTGTATAAACATAAAAGTCAAAGGGGTTTATACACCGTATAAAATAAAGTTGTGTATAATACAAAATATGCCCCAATGAATGGATATTGAGATGAAGTCCCATACAAAGACAGTATCCTTGGATTAAGGATAAATCAATTACATAATTATGTGTGACAAATGAATACATGAAATATAAGTGGATATTAAGTGTAAAACAATCAGAGTTTATTCACACATATTCATAGAACGACATATTCAAGGAGTACAAGTTTGTCCCAAAGAATCAAATTTGGGTTTTGAAGTTCCCTTGCAAAAATTTGACAGCCTGACGACGTCACTACAAAATTCAGAAAATGATTTGATGAGAGATAAAAAAGGGTATCTCATCACATGTACATAAAATTTAATTCATTAAGGATATAGAAGAACATATCCCAACATAATAGTATGTGGAATAAATGACATAACAAAAGATGTCTTTTAAAAAGAGGAGGATGAAAGGTTCCCTTACCGACAAGGGTATCTTTCAAGACATGCACCCCGTGAAATAAGGACAATACAAAATTGATGTAATTACTCATAAATTAAATTATATTACACAATGAGTAAAATAATGAGCAGTACATACACCACTAAAAGGAAATTGTGGCAAATGTATCATAAATCTCCCAGGAATAAAAGTGAGATTAAAAATCCCTTACAAAAACTCGACAGCCTAACAGCGCCACTTAAAACATACAAAAATGGATTTATGAGATCAAATAGGGTATCCCATAATATTAACATAAAAATAAAAGTATGGGTAATATAAAATAACATCCCCAAACATATGAATGATGAGCTTAAAAGAAATGACATAAATGAGAGTACTTAAAAAGAAAGAGAGAGGTTGGATCTCTCACGAAAATTCGGCAGCCTAACGGCGCCACTCAAAACATCCAAAATTGATTGATGAGAGACAATAGGGTATCTAATTATATGAAAAATAAAAATTACAGTAAGTTTAATATAAAATAACATCCCAATAACAAGAAATATGAGCTTTAAAAGGAATAACATAAAAGTGTGTACTTAAAAAGAAAGAGAGGAGTATGATCCCTTACCTCAAGTCCGACTTGTCTTGTTGGTTTCTTTATATTCCTGAATAATAAACATTGGTCAATTTATAATTGCTTATGGAACTCCTATAATGATTATTATTCTTTTCATATCACATATTTTAATGTTATAATAATTGGTTAGTAATATGAGTTCATATCAGGCGTATTTGTTGATGTTTGGTACATGAGTCAAAAATTGAACTGGTTGGAAAATAATTTTCCATGTAGTTATAGGTACATCAGATCAAGAATAGTATTTATGTTTTAAATATCATATATATCCAGTATATATTCATTTTATACTATTACATAGCATTTGGTGATAAAAATTAAATGCACCGTTCATGGAGATGATAGGTCGTACGTACGCATGAACGCTACTTTAATTTTTTGTCATATAAATGGAATTAAAAAAATGAGATATATATATATATATATGTTATAATTCCAGAATGATATCCATCATTTATATGTAATATATTACATATATATCCATTATATATATGTACTTATAATAGTATATAACATTTTGAGACAAGAAATGAAATGTACCGTTCATGGAGACGGTAAGCCGTACGTACGCATGAACGCTACTTCCATTTCTATTTCATTTTTAATGGAATTAAAACATAATGACACATAACAGTATTATAATTCCAGTATGGTATAATATATAATATAATTAAATATATCCTTTATACGTACCACATATGGTATTAACGAATCAAATCACTTTGAGGGGGCGGTAGTCCGCACTTCCTTAAATGAATATATCGCGTTTACCCATAATAGAAACCATAAAGGTATGCCATAAATGAAAAATACAGAAGATTAAGTAAAACATAAACATATTATATATCATATATAAATATATTTTCATCTAAATGGCCACCTTTTATGGTGTTAGAATAATGTTGAACAATCTTCGTTTCGTGAGGCAGAAAATCACCAACCACAGAAATAGTATGTTCTTTAACTATTAGATGAAGGTGTGTGTAAGTGTAACTTGAATCCTTTTTATAATAAAATCCTAGTATATTTAAGATACTGTAGTTTTTACAAATGAAATTAATAAAAATATTTTAGGGGGTTGGAGAAGCAAAATAAAACAAAAGGACACAAGTGAGGCATTACCTTAAAATCGGGTAACTCTATTTGGTTTGAGCTCAAAGGCTTTCTTGGGAAGACTTCTGCCCAATGTGAGGATTCAAGGAGTTATAGAGGGATTTGGAGAGAAAAAATGGACAGGTTTTGGCCAATAAAAAGGATTTGGGAGTGTGGGTAAGGAGGTAGATGTGGGGGCCTTTTATAAGAGGAGGGGAGGGGCACTCTTGGAAAGTAAGGAAATGTTACTTTATTTTAGAATGAGTTTCGGATTTTAATAGTCCCACATTGATGTGTTTCTGGGATAAGGTTATAAGGGTTATAAATCCACCCATAAAATAGTTTTTGGACATGTGTAGGTCTTATATTTTACATTATCTTTCCATTTTATTTAAATCGTTAAATAATGAGGTCATCGTTGTATCATCATGATGTCATAAATAATTTAATTTATTTTATGTCTAAAAATTAAAAAAATACTATGATGTGGGAAATATTATTAAATTTCCAGTGACTATTTATAGTCAAAAATCTGATTTTTATACCCCCATGTAAAATTTGTTTTAGTAAAACATTTCATGTTTGTGTCATTTTTACTTTAACATTAAATAAAAATGTATTTATGTCATTTTCCAACCAATGTGGCTCCATGGGGTCCCCAAGTTGACCCATGGATTTTCTTGGTCGGCCATGACACGTCCAATGAGGGTAGGACATGTTTCTAGGTCATTTCTTTTTATTAAAACATTATTTTTACCTTAACTACACTAATTACCTCAAAGCGCGATTAAAAACTTAATAAGTTACTATTCACCAAAAAATTATTCTAATCCCAATGAACAACATTTTAATTCTTAATGAAAACCATTTCTGTCAGATTTTTGAAATTCAAAACACAGAGATGGAAATTTTTCTTTTAAATAGAAAATCAGTTTTTATAAGTACCACTTAGTGGTTTCACTATTCATCAAAATTGAAGTTTTTTAAAAAATTACAAAAAATTCACCCAAAGCTATATTTGATATTCCGAATTAAAAAATGATGTATATTTTACAAAATTCATAACATATAAGTTTAATTAATTAATTTAATAATTAATTCCCACTGTCAAAACAAATAGCGTGTTTTTATGAAACAAAATGTATCAAATGATTAACACTAGTTTAAATCCGATTTCAAAGTGAAATTAATTCCAACGACCACTATTGGATTAAATGCTAAAAATATATTAAAATTTCACTTTAAATCCAATTCAAATGATAATCTATTCATATAAATAAATTAGATTAAAAAGCGGTTTTGAATTAAAATACAACATTTTTCACTATTCATTAAAAATTGAACTTTTTCGGAAAAAAACCAAAAATTTACACAATGTAAATGTTGATGTCCCGATTCTAAAGAAGAATTTTATTTTGTCAAATATAACACCTAAAATTGTGAAAAAGTGGATTTAAAATAGGTTCTCCATCAAAAGGCGGTTAATCGACCTTTTAAAAAATATCAGAATGTTTACGCTTAAAATTGTATTCATTCGCATTTTTAATCCTTTAACATTTATTGTAAAAAGTAAAAATATTTTACAATCATATATAATCATTTTGTAGTTACTTATGTTCATTCTCGCCATTATAATGGCTAGGCATTAACTACTATTTAAAATAATATTATTTTATTATTAGAGTGCAACGTAAGATTCCCAAGAAACTCGTTGTTGCGTATTGGGTACGCCATCGTTCATAGCATCCCCTTTAAAGACATATTAATATTTTATTCACAAATACGTATAAATATGAAAATGTCATATTATTTATTTACCTTGGGTGTTTCAATAATGGAACAAGAGATAATATCTGAGAATATTTTAATTCCATAAATTTATATATATTATTATATACTATGATTAACCCCACCTGATATGTGGTGGATCAAAATTTTGATGCTGATGAAAATGATAGAGTCCTATCAACTAATCCAAAAAAATATCTATTGAAAAAATTATTTTGATTCATTATCTTTCAATGGTATCAAATTCCCCTTTGGACTTCTTATTCATGATAAGTGTATACCACTAACTAGCTTATCATATAATATGATAGATATCCAAAATTAGATTATATTATATCAAATAGTGGATGGCTTAGAATATATTATAAAATAGTCTTCTCCATTTTTTCTCAAAAAGGGAGTATATGTCGATCCACTAAATGTATGAGTCCTTTATCACATAATAGAATTTAGCAAGACATCCTCGTTATTAGGAAAAAAATAGTGTTCAACATGATTCAAGTATTTATTTATAGAATGAGTCATATAGGATAGTACTAACATGAGGGTCATATTATATTATACCTTGTGTTTAGGTGTATAAATCTTGAAATTATCATATTTTTTATAACATTGGTTATTGTAATGGTTCCTCCAATTTCAATTCATTAAAAAATAAATGAAAAAACGGATGAGAAAACATCATAAATTAAAAATATAAAGGCGAAAATGTTAAAATAGAAGGAATAAATGATAAATGTATTTTATATAATATCTTATGACTCTATATGGTTCAACATTAATTATCATTAGTCCCCTTATTACAATATTTTATGAAAAACCATTCTATTCAATTAATTCATATTCATTTCTAAAGATATTGAAAATTTCATAAAACATATACCTATGGAGTGTCAAACCTAGTGTGTATTAAGTCCTCATTATAGTGAACATTGTGAAGCTTAGGTTACTTCTCCATGTGTCTTTTTCATGGTTATTAGCTCAAGTTACAAATGTTCTAGAGGCTCACTGACTTGTATAATATAATGAGGAGTGTAAATTCAATTTAACCACACATACTATTATTCACTAAAATTCTATGATACATTTCTATTTTGATAATTAAAATTACAGTTATCATCATAGTTTTTCATTTATAATCCCCAATTATTAATGGATCATCTTTTGTTAATAACTATATCTAAAAATATATATTAGACATATTGTTAACTTATTCTCAATAGAAATAAAAAATTACCACTAATGGGTCAAAAATATAATTTTCAATGGAATGCATGCTTTAGATAACATCAATATCTAACTGAAACAAATTTACATAATTTCAATATCTCTAATGAGTTCATAAGACCATCTAATCCTAAAAAAACCTTGAATAACCTATGGAATATAAAAACCTAGGGTTTGAGCTAAAATTACTAGTCCAGGAAAACATGAAAAAAATCCTAACATGTTAGTCCAATAGAAAAACATTATAACCTAAAATATTATTCTCATGCTTAATTACAATAGATAATAACATGGGGAAATTGGTAAAAAAAATTACTAGAATGTAGTGATGACAAATAAAAATACATGAGCATAGTTTATGTCTAACTTATATGAAAATATTAAATTGTTTACAGAGTCTTATACTGTATTATACATACCCCATAATCCCATACACAATGTCTCATGAGTCAAAACAATCACCCAATACACATGACAATATTCATGGAACTCCCAACATAACATGTACAGATTTATGTGTTCAACAATTTGAAATTACTCATAAGTCATAATCATAATATTTAATGATCAAAATAAATGGGTTTCATAATCATTACTCATATCATAATCAAATGATATATTATAATGATGGTATTTTTGAAATAAAAATAAGGAAAGTATTAACACTTCAAGGATGGGAGAATAGCTTATCTATTTATAAGAGATAAACATATACCAAATTTAGTAGCATTCAATATCTTTTAGGAGATATATAAATGGAGTTTGATATATGATGTCACAACCCAATGAAATTGGGGGGTTTGGAGATATCACAAACCTAATATCCCCAAATCAATCAACATTTTTACAAAACATATAAAATAAATAAATTAGACTAAACAATTAAACATTTTACTAATATTTCCACAAACATATTATTTAATAAACATCTATTATGCCACATTTTACTATTTATATGATTCATGATACTTGTAAAAAATGAATAAAAAAACATGAAGTTGAATTAAATTGTGGTAATTTATTTATATAAATATTGGGAAAATTATATGTATCTATATGTATTCCGATATAAATATGATTCATCTTCCAAACACATTATTGTTTTTTTGTTTGTTAGACTTGGTAATTTTACAAAACACCATGAACATGAATAATTTACATTGATAAAATTATTATTGAAAGATTGAATATCACTAAATAATTTAAAACTTAATTAATATTATCATATTTAACATTAATTATATCATTATAAACATCATTTTTGGTTGTAGAGAAAAAATGTGTGTTTTTTTATGGTGGTGGGGAACCAACCATATTATGAAAATACATATTAACTTAAGAATAAAATTATTTTCATGTTGATTTTGTATATTCCATTAGAACAATATCATTCCAATATATTTATTAATCTGGATTAATTATGTCTATTTTTATTAGGGTCCTCAGGAGAAGTGGTGTTGACTTATGGTATTCAAATGGGAGGTGAGTGGTTTTTGTTAATATTGTTATCATTAGATTATTATTTTATCAACTCCCTATTAATTTTATTTATTATTATTAAAATATTTATTAAATAGGGAATGTGAGTTTTAACTAGTGGGTTCTTACATTAGAAATTACTCAATAATACTTTTATTTATCTTATAAAATACATTATTTTACTGTATTTCACTATTAAAAAAAGTTCAGTATTCAAGAAAAAACATACAATCACCCTAAAGATATTTAAAGGATTAGATTTATAGAATTAAATAAATTTTTTTAAAATTATTTTCTAATTACAATAAATATGATATTAAAATCATGTACTAATTTATTTCAAAAAAAAATTATATATAACATTGAATTTTTTGAAATGATGAAAAATAATTGAATTCCCACAAAATAATGATCTCATAATATAAAAACTAAATATTACTTTATAACTCCAGATCATGAAAATAATATTTCATTTAATAAATTAATCTTTTTATAATGGTTTAATTAATACATGAATGTTTCACAAAAATAAAAACAAATAATTTATCATTTTTAAATTTTTTATTTACATATTGCACTATACTGATATATAATAGTTTAATTTTAAAATATATGTTAATATTATATTTACCATCCATAATTGATGATAATATTCTAATAGTATGGTTACTATTCATAATAGCCTGATTATTATTTCAATGGCAAGATTTCTAATTGTCAATTGAGATCACTATGTTCTATAACTACACCATTTAAAATTCATTATATATTCACTTAAATTTATTCTAAGGGTTTTATATTATCATTTTAAAATTTATACTACATTACTAGGTTTTTTTCATTATTCACATAGTGTTATTCGTACTGCATTACTAGGTGTTTTCATTATTCACATAGTGTTATTCATTAGTGTGATTATTCTAATGGATCATGCTGATAAAAACCGTCCTATTACATCTCTATTATTTTAATATTTTCAAATTATAATACATTAAATTCTAATGGGATTTTATATTCAATGAATGGAAAGTTCAAATTAATATAATAACATTATATTTGTTTCACCATCTAGTTATTTTTATTTATAATTTTTAAATGAAATGTGACATAATTATTTGAAGGGAAAATTCATTGATAAAAATCATTACACCTACCATCTCAAAAATCTCCTTGCATCTTGTGGAAACTACACTAATCCAATATCTTCCCAACCTAGTATTCTGTATCTTTCCTGGATTCAATTGGAACCCGAGGTTAATATACATATAAATGGGGCCTTGGATGTAATATTAGGGGAATGTTCCCCATGGATTTATCCATAATACCCCATATCCCCCTTGGTTCCTTGTTTACATTAGATTTATCTATATATTCCATAATTTTCACATTATAATTTATCTAATAAATGTGAAATGTATTTAATGGTCATTTATATTTTAAATTAATTCCAACAAAAATTTATAAAAAAATCAATAAATTTAATTATCTTTCTCTAAAATCACATAACATTTTTAAAAATGAAATATATTTAGAAACATTGGTATTTCAAGGTAATTCCCAAATTCCAATTTCGCCAAAATATTTTTCCACATTAAAAATGGAACTCCTAAAAAGATTTAATATTCATGGGCAATGTAAAAAGGTGTAAAACCAAAAAAGATCCCTAGGTTTCCATATTTTTCATAAATAAGAAAAATACATGTTTTATATAGCATGAAATTGTTCATGGTATATGGTTTTGTAAAAAGAATGAATTTTATAATGGTTAATAGATTAAAAATACTCATATATAGTTTTAGGGATAAGATAAAAGGGTCAATAATATGATATTATGGGTGACCTTACTTAGTATATATAATCCTATAACATCAAATATCATGAAATGGGTCGATGAAAAAATGTAAATTTTGAGAATCCAGATGATGGCCCGTAAATTATGATACATATATTAAACATAGAGTTTGAGAACGCAGTAGTGATGATAGCGTCAAATAGAATTTACCAATGTTATAGCCTTATTGTTGTCCATTCAACAAAAAAATGATGTAGAAATATAGGAGGGTTAAAGGATACAATTCCATTAATTAATAAAGGGAGAGGATGGATCCAACAAACTACTACTATCCAGATAATGGCCTAAAATATGGATTAATGAATAAAATATCATTATGGATGAAATTTGATAGTTAAACCTTCTTATAGGGGTGTGTATTTTGGCTACCCCATTTTCAAAACTATGTTTTGAACTATAAATTTTCACTATCATGGAAAACAATATTTTTTATTGTTATACAACCCAAAAAAATAATGTGAATTGTGTGTTCAATAATTTTTTGTTTTTCCATAGTTTTCTAGAAGCAACCACATTTTATTACATACAATTATCTTCCAATTTCAAACAACATGAATATGGTAAATATTGGGTATAATTTATTCTATAACCATGCTTCATATTCAATGTCCATAACACCTAAAATTTAGAGCCTATAACCTCAGAATCACTATCAATATAGCCACTAATCCATTAGAAACTCATTAAGGATAAATATAAGTGTTATTTTGGATAATTTAGTGGAATTAGTGCCTCACTATAGAGATATGGTTTTTAAAAAATCATAGTAGAACATTAGTATGTCCTTTTTTATTTTTTCCTCTTATGTAATGTTTCCATAGTTTATTTTTGTTATTCATCTAATGTAGTTAACCATTTTGATTTTGAGAATATAACTCTGGATAGTCGTGTTATATAACAATCACTTCCCCATTGGGATTTTCCTTAATTCTATATTATAAATCCTAAAATAAATTTGATCAATAAAATTTGTCACATGATATGGATTGTGGTGGGTGGGATAATGCTGAATTATCTTATTTTCCAGGAATCATTTTTAATTAAAAAGTTATTTTCATCACATTTATTCAAATATTATTGGTTTTCAACACCTATTTAATTCCTATATATAAGGCCCCAGCCTTAAACCTTACATAATCTTGAGTTATTACAAGATTACACCATGAGGATCTTTTCGGGTTTAGAGTTTTAGAGAATTAGATCATAAAACTTGCATTACATTCCACATATAAACAAAATGGTTACATAAAGATAGTATTCTTCATTCCCATCAATGGAAACACATTTAAAATAAAACATGGATTATTTCTTGACACATCCTTTACACTATCATCATATCATGTACCTTTCCCTTGACCTGTGAAAAACATTTCAAAAAAACATGGGATGAGCATAAAAAGCTCTGTATGGGTTATAAAAACATGGAAAGGAAACATGGGTACATATATACATAAGAGTGAAATCATAATTTACCCATAAATCATAAGCACATTAACATACCTCATTAAATCATGAGTAAATCATTGAAATCATAAGACATAAAGGTAACTTGAGGCATTCATAACATTCTTACGTAGGGAGTAACCCTCTTGGTTACGTTTGGAATACCCATCACAGTATATTCCCTAAAATCTCTTCGGAAAAACCTTAACATTTCACTCTTTCATGTTACCCAATGCATTGGAGAGCTATATCGGGCTCACCCGCCCTTAGTTTATCATGGAACCACCCGTCTTCATAATAATGGCCAAGAACCATAACATAATCGTATCACATAAAACATGAAAAAAGGAAACATAACATTTCCACATTTCAATCACAATATATCAATACAACACAAAAAACATTGTGAAAACCATTTTCAATACCAAAATAAAAGAAAAGTGAAACATGGTATTTATTTTTCTTTTAAAAAGAAGGTATGGCTTGTAGAGGAAGCCGAAACTCAAATAACGGTTAGGACGGCGAAGAAGTCGTTGACGCCGCATACGTACGACAAAAACATTCCCTTTTTTCGTTTAGTAAAAAAATCGTATAAAAAAGATTCCTGTTGAATAAACGGAAAAGTTAAAGGGTTTTATACACCGTATAAAAGAAAGATGTGTATAAAATAAAATATGCCTCAATGAAAGGAGATTGAGACGATGTCCCATACCTCGTATCCGACTTGACCCGACCATTCTTTAATCTCCTGAATAATAAACTTGAGTTAATATATACTTTCTTATAAACCTTTTTCAAGTTAATTATTCCTTTTATACCATGTTATGAACATCATGTGATCATTTAAGTTAATAGTGTTCATTTTGTCGGTATTTGGTTCTTCAGTCAAAAATAGACTTCTTACACTTACATGTTGTTAATTTGGTAAAAGGTTCGTTATATCCAGAATGATATTAATTATTTTGATAACATATATATCATATATATTCATCATATACATGTATTTATAATATTACATCACATTTGGAGGTAAGAAATGAAATGCACCATTCATGGAGACGGTAAGCCGTACGTACGCATGAACGCTACTTCCATTTCTATTTCATATTTTTTGGAATGGAATCATATTGATATAATAGTATATTATAATTCCGGTATAATAACATTTATAATATCATTAACTTTATCCTTTACACATCCCACATATGGTATTAACGAATCAAATCACTTTCAGGGGGCGGTAGTCCGCACATCCTAAAATGAAGATATCGTGTTTACCCATAATGGAAACCATAAAGGTATGCCCAAAATGAAAAAAAAACAGAAGCTTAAGGAAACAATAAACATATTATATATCATATATAAAAATAGTGACATCATAATGGCCACCATTGAAGGTGTTAAATGAGTATTGAACAATCATCGTTTCGGGAGGCAGAATTTCGCCATCCACGGAAAACCGTATGTTCATTAAGAATTTGATGTAGTTGTGTGAGAGTGTAGCTCAAATAAATATTATAACAACATCCTTTTATATTTAAGATACTGGTGTTGTTACAAAATAATTAAATAAAAAGTGTTTAGGGGGTTGGAGAAGCAAAATAAAACAAATGAACATGAGAGAATGAATTACAATCAAACGTGTAACTCCTTTTGATTTGAGCCTAAAGGCTTCCTTTGAAAGGATTCGTCCCAAATGGAATCCTGTAGGATTAGGAGAGGGATGTGGAGAGAGTAAATGGGCAGGGGTTGGCCGAGCCAAAGGCTTGAGGAGTGTGTGAAATGAGGTAGAGGTGGTGGCCTTTTATAAGAGGAGAGGAGGGGCACTTTTGGAAAGTAAAGAAATATTACTTTATTTGAAAATGTATTTCGGTTTCAAAAGGTCCCACATTGATATAATTCATGGATAAGGTGATTAGGGTTATAAATCCACTCATCCAATTGGTTTTGGCCATGTTTAGGTTTTAGATTTTTCAATATCTTTCCATTTTATTTAAATCGTTAAATAATGAGGTCATCGATGAATCATCATGATGTCATAAATAATGTAATTTATTTAACGTCTAAATATTATAAACAAAATACTATGATTTAGTAAATATTTCTATCTTTCCAATGACTATTTATAATCAAAAATCTGATCTTTATAACCCCACATAAAAATTGTTTTCGTAAAACATATGATGTTTGTCTCATTTTTACTTTTACATTAAATAAAAAGTTATTTATGTCATTTCCCAACCAAAGTGCCTCAATGGGGTCCCCAAGTTGACCCATGGCTTTTCCTGGTCGGCCATGACACAACCAATGAGGGTAGGACATGTGTCAAGCTCATCTTATTTTATTAAAAAATTATTTTTACCTTAAACTACACTAATTACCACTAATCGCGATTAAAAACTTAATAAGTTACTATTGACCAAAAAATTATTTTAATCTCATTTAACCACATTTAAATTTTTAATGACAACCATGTATGTCAGATTTTTTAAATTCAAAACACATTGATTGGAAGATTTCATTTAAACGGAAAAATCAGTTTTTATAAGTACCACTTAGTGGTTTCACTATTCATCAAAACTTGAAGTTTTTCAGAAAATTACCAAAAATTCACCCTAAGATATATTTGATATTAAAAATTCAAAAATGAAGTCTATTTTACAAAATTCAAAACATATAAGTCACATTAATTAATTTAATAATTAATTCCCGCTGTCATAGCAAATAGCGTGTTTTTATAAAACAATAAGTATCAAAAAATTGACACCAGTTTAAGTCTAATTACAAAGTGAAATTGATTCCAATGACCACCATTGGATTAAATGGTAAAAATATATTCTAATTTCACTTCAAAACCAATTAAAAACATAATCTAATTATATAAATAAATTAGATTAAAATGCAGTTTTGAATTAAAATGCAGTATTTTTCACTATTCATTAAAAAATGAACATTGTCCGAAAAATACCAAAAATTCACACAAAGTAAATTTTGATGAACCAATCATAAAGAATTTGTTTATTTTGACAAAAATAGTTTATAAAATTGTCAAACGATAGAATTAAAAAGGGTTTTCCATCATAAGGAAATAAAACAAACTTTTAAGAATATTAGTGTATTCCATGCTTAAGATTGGATTTATTTTCAATTTAAGCCTCGAAAACACTATCTTAATCATTAATAGACATAGATAAAAATATCTATTATTAATTACTTACTTGGGATGTTACACTATATGAGGATGAAATCTCTCCACACATTCAGTAAGAGATATTATCATATAAATAATTTAATATTTTTTATTAAATACTTGATATTCACCACAATCATCTTTGTCATACTGTATAAACTAATGATGATTCATTTTATTATAACATAGTGTGTAAGGAATAATAGTATTTTCCATGCATCGGTAATTGATTTTGTTACATTCATGTTATTTATGAACTATTTTACCATTTATCGCAATTTGATAATCCGTAGAATAGTGAAATATTTTTATCACTTTTGTTACATAGTGTTTTCATTGATGGGAAGTATTTTTCCATAATCTCTTTACAACAACATTACATAAATTTATTGATCTAGAAAACAAAAACCTGAACCAATATAAATAATGATCCATTAGATAGAATAAAATGAAATTTATCTTTAATAATTCATTTGATAGATCCATATTTTTTAATGCCTACTAATATTTGGAAACAGAATATATAGTAATATGGAACATTTTTATTGATGTTACCACGTTATCAGGTGTTTTGGAAAATTTAATGTTTGTTTGAATTTACCAAAAAAATCACTTTCATTTGTTAGTCGAAACATGATACTAATAATATCTCCATGAATCCAGTGTTTTTAAAATTATATCAAATGCCATATAAGATTTTTATCTTGGGACTCCATCAATAACATTACCTTATTTACCATTCTCATCATTGAAATTTAATATAAATGAAATTTAAAATTTTATTGTTTTATAGTAAGGGTGGCTCATAATAATATAACCATAATTGAAAATAACTCAATATAAATTATGTATTTAATAATTAATTAAATTTAAAAAAATTACATATTTAAAAAATAATATATTTTTTATATTGTTTTATTTCTATGTTATCCCTAAAAATGGATCCCAAAAGATGGTTTAACCATGGTTTACATATAATTCTGAGAAACATAGTCATATTTTAAAAAATTTTATCCCGACATTTTATATACTGAAGATAATAACTTATTTATTAGTAATAATGTAACTTAGAAAATCCAAATACCATAGTTCAGTTGTAAATTCTTAGTAAATTGTAAAAAATAATAAATTAAAATAAAAAAAACAATAATATATTTTATAAAAATGATTGAAATGGTAAACATATATATTGAAAATTGAGTTGGTAAAATAATTTTAAAATATGGATTAAAATTAATTTAATTGTTTAGCTATATTATGGATAACATTTATTGGTCATTTGTGATATTAAATATGTTTAGTTATTCACCATTGATTCATTTTTTATTAGTACTGTAACTATTTTTTCAATTGCCCGTGAACAAAGGAATCAAATTAATATATTTTTTACTATGTAATATTCCTAAATAAATGGTCTAATAAAGACATCTATCATAGTCCAACACATATCTACGAAATCAGTTTTTTCCTACCATATTCATTATGTCTCTCTATGAACGAATATTAACAGAGATATGAAATATCCAAAAAAAGATATTCAATGAAATCAACAAACCCCTGATCATTAATATCCTCTTATTCTTCATTGAAAATCATATAATATACAATAGACTTATGATCGAATTAGAATCCATCATTATTTATGAGTAAAACTTATGATATGGGAGAATATTATGAAGGGAAGGGTGAAATATTGAAATAATACAAGTGAATTAGATACACTCAACTGGAATTAAATAAATAAATCCCTAAAATCTATATAATATATATCCCCATGATTTTTCATTAAGAGTAGTGAATGAAATATAAATTATGTATCTATCATAAATGAGTCAAAAAAATATATATTTATAATGATAATATATATTGTTTACTAAGGGTATTTATTTTGGAATGATGTATTGTCAATGATATATCACATCCTATATTTTCTTCCCAATGGGAATGACTATGTAATATGAAACTTGTTTTCTGTTTTATGTGTTTTATCCACTTCTGCAAAATTTTAATCCCAAATGTTCATATTATAAAACTAAATAATTTATAAATGGACTGAATTTCAAATCATGACGTCATCATTGTTGTGTTATAATTTATAGTTTGGTTGTGTTGTTATATATTTATTCATTAGTGGTTGAGAAAAACTTTCACATTTATCAAATAATATATGTTTTATTGTATAAAAGGTCTTATTATAGTATTTATTTTATTCTTAAATGACCATATTTTAGCAAAGAACTCAATGTCAAGGTAAAAAATACACAATAATTAATATTTAAATTTAATAATATATAGGTACATTATATTATATATTTAGAAATTACACCCTAGTTGATTTTAAGTATATAATTTAAATAGATCTTTGATTATAATACATAATGATACCTTCTATTACATTTTAACCTAGAAATTTTTATAAAATAATTAAAATAATTAAAATAATATAATCATTTATAAAATATCCATAAATATTTTATTTTAAAATAATTATTAATATTAACATAATTAAATTATTATCTAAAATATTATTCAGAATTTTAATTTTTTATATGCATGTAGACTCTAAAATTGAATAAGAAACAATAATATATGTTAAACTAATCATACTATAAGGTGTTAATGTGACAACCATTATGGTTATTTGTTACCCAAATCATCTAAATCTATCATAATGGGATGTAAATTTTAATATCGTGTATGGTATGGTATTAACTTGAGATTCATAGTTTCAATGAATTAATCATTTCAATACTATCATATCAAAAACTGTTATATAACAGTGGTATGGAAGTGTGATCCTACTAAAATCATCCTCATCTCATTATCATTTAGATAACCAATCATGGACAGATTTTGTGATGTAAAATTATCAGATGAAACTCCACATAGATTTTCGTTAATTGATGTTTATAAAAAAGAACCGTAAAAAAAATTATCACTATAGATATTAAATCATGGATTAATAAGAAAAAAGGGTGAAAATATTTATATTTAAATAATCCTCGCATGAAAATAGATATTTAAATTATTCATTCATTTTTGTTATCGATTATCTATTATTATTCTTAAATAGTTTTGATCCCAATGTATTCATTAATAAAGTTGGATTAATAATAACATATGTTTTATAATAAGTATTTGATATATAATTTTATTTTCAAAATTATACATACGGTCCTTCAAAATTTAATAAACACTTAACATCATTATTTATGTTCCTAAAAGGTCGTTCAATCATGAAACCATAGTTTTCTATAGAATCCCACCCACATAATCACAAGAATTTACCTACGAACATTTGGTTAACAATGTAAATAATTTTTTCATGAAAAACAATTTTAAAAATTATTAATATAATACATACATCACAAAAATAGCTAGGGTCAAACATATTGTATTATAAATGGTAAAATAAATGTTTAATAACAATGATTTCATATCTTACTTAATTAATCATATTCATGTTTCAATTATTATCAATAAAAAACCATCAAAAGTCAACATGGAATAATGAGGTTGGCCACATTTTATTGCACCATAAGACTAAAACTGAAAGGGCATTGTATTGAGTATTTTCCACCTTGATAAAGGAATAAAATTATTTCCCATTATACCTTTCATTAAACCTTGAGTTGTTTTTACACTAGTCATAAATGTTATGTTTTTATCCCCGTAATACATTAACCAGAAACTGAATAAACATTAACAAGGAAATTTTTTATATTTAGTCATTGAATAAAAAGGACCACAATGAATAAATATAGATTCACCATGAAAATATTCTTCTGTTTCAATGAACCAAAAAATTATAAATTTTTATTTCCACTTATTTTCATCATTTCCATTTTTCACACGCACACCACGTTATGTTTTATTTTTCACAATGGATTTGTTTTGTCCTCCACATCTTTCACCATTCCATTGCAACTAGATCATCTTCAATCATCATGAAACTAATTAATTACAATTTTATATTAAAATAAATTATAACAACAAAATCAATAATCATTTATAAGTCATAATTTGGGGAATTTTATAAAATTATCCAAATGTGGATATAATCAATATTCCACACCAATGGATATAATAGAAACAGTACTAATTCAACTATTTGGTGAATTTGTTAACATACACAAAACATATTTATTTATTTAATCTTATTATAATTAATTAAATTTAATGACCACCTACATATTTATCGTTTTGTATTAAATATCTATATTTTTTTACCATCAATCATTCCTTGGACGAGTAGAATAATATATTTTCTTTTTGTTATCACATCAAATCAATAATGTGTATGTATCATTGACACCAAAGTTCCCATGTTGTTATATAGTTAATGATATTTTTATTAGGGATTATAATACTAAAACATATTCATTTTTAACATTTCTTAAGTTTTCTATGTTCTAATTCATCTTGTTCGAAGAATTAAACCTTTCAATAGTAATTATTATACCTTTATTAGTCTTCTTTAAATAACCAAAATAAAATTCTTGACACACATCATTATAAGCATAAAGGAGAAATGATTTGACAATCAGACATCTCATTCCAAGGCCACTAAATCCTTTTAAAATCTACTCTATTAATCTCACTTATAGTATATGTGACACATTATGATTAATATAGAATCATTAAGAATGATTAACAGACAACATGATATCCAATACTAAAACTATCTTCTAATATTATCTTAATGTTATTAAAGTAATATTTTGTTTGATTCTTCTATTGATATATTTGTCCTATCTATGATTTGAAATGAGAACATCATTAGTTAATGAAATCAATATTTTTTGAAAAACTCATGATTATGAATTTATTATGAGGGAATGATTCATGATTCAAAATATTAAAAACTATTTCCAATCACAAATCATTAATATCTTAATGGAAGTTTATATTTAGTAACTAATCGTGTAATATGTGTTAACTTTTATTCTATATAAAAAAATATTTTAATTTTTATATAATCACACATTTTGAATTTTGGATATCTCTCTTAATATAATTTCATCATCTATCATCTTATACTCGAACTTAATCTATATCTATCATCTATAAAATATACAATCAATTTATTTGGATTTTTTTCTAATATACATGTATTTTTATTTTAAGGAATATAAATGATTGTATTAAATTAAAAATCCATTTAATCTATAAATATGAACCTTTATATCATGTTCAATAACCACATTTACATTATATCCATTTTAAATAATTTCTTATTCCTTTGATAATATATTTCGTTTAATAGATTATTATTTTTTGTGTTGAGGCTAGAGAAAAATCCACATCAATATATATAAATTTAATTATTTTTTGTTCTATTTATAAATGATAAGATTTATATATGGATACTACTCCATTATCATTGAATATATTTAAAAAATATACTTCATTTCAATTGAATTATTACAAATTTTTATTGAATTATGATGAAATTTTCATGATTGATAATTTGATTAACATCTTCTTCCACCACATCAATACAGTACTAATTATTTATTTCTTTCGTATACATATTCTTTTAATCTAGTAAATTTGTATTAGTATGCCTAAAAAATCTTTAGGATCTAATAAAAAAATTATTTCTCCAATAATGTATTTTTTTCTCTAAATACTTTATTTAAATTGATTTTATATTTCATCCTTTATTTTGATATACTTCATAACTAAAGATTTCATATTAATTTTTATAATGATGAAAATGTATCATTGTATTTAAATAACATGAATTTTCTCTAAAATATTCTTCATAAAATTAATAAAATTGTCATAAATATGATATTATGTCTCTATGTGTATTTAAATTATTTAATAAAATCATATTTTTTTCAATGATTTTTTTTGAAATATTGTTGTTACACTATTATCTCATTATTTTAATTTTTAATAATATTCTTCAAATAAAACATGAATTGAACTAGTCTAAATATCATATTTTAATTTTCATCTTACATTGGAAACAAAATACCATTCAGATAATGAAATTTATATTTATTTAAAAATACATCACATAATTTGTATTGACCATATTTGGTTATACTAGACACAAAATTTTCATATAGATAGACACAATTGTTCCTAGTCATGAAAAATATATTCATATTCCATTTGTGGATAAAAAATATACACATATCCACCTAACATTAATTATTTTGATTATCTCATTAATATTATTAGGGTGTGAATGGAAATAAATAATAGTGTCTTATTATATGCTACTCATAAATTTCTAAAAACACCGCATTATTCTATTGAAATCCCTTTCAAAGAAAAAATATTATAATAATTTAGTAAATATTGTATTTAAAATTTATTTAAATATTCATAAATATCAATTGATGTTATTATTTTAGAAAAATATAATAAATATATTCCAAGTGATTAATATTTTTTACTAATATAAATATGTAGATGTATTATTTTTATTTTCATCTCATAAGTCAACCCACATCAAAATTTATTATTCTAATAGGATAATTTACCATGATTTCGATAAAATTTTGTTTATTTTTTACTATTATAAAATATTGACACACAAAATACATATATATCATATAAAAAATATGAATCAATAAATAACTTATTGAATAATATTTCATGTGTGTTTCAATTTTCATTTGAACTAAATTATAATAACTTTTTTTCCATAGAACTTTTTCTTACAAATTTTGTATTCAAATATATTTTTATATTTTAAAAAATATAATAGAACATCTTATTTCATTATGGGGATTATTCCATCAATAATCCTTATAATGTAACATTAATGTTTTTGAAAAATCACCCCTAACTAATTTACAAAACCCTATAATAACAGCAGTAGTTTGTTACCAAACTCATTAGAAATGTGAATATTATTAAATTGAAAATTATATTCCAATTTTTTTTAAATCCAACAACATTGAAATTAAATTTCTCATTATATTTAATCGTATACCTCCTCTATATTACCATTTATTACATTTTATTTTTTTTATTTACAATATTTGTTAATGAAAATCTATAATCATGAATCGATGATTTTCATCCTTTAAAAAATATTTAATATGTCTATACTGCCACTAATTTCACATGAATATATTTCTACATGATATATTTAATGTTATCAATATGTTTATCTATTTGAATCTTATTTTTAGAAACATTTTACAATTTTTTGTTTGTTGATAAAACCTCTATAATGTTTTCTAAAAGAATAAAAAAATATTAATGTTTGATAATTAAATTTCATAATTTTATTGGATTTATTCTATTAACATCATATTATATAACAATAAATTAAATAAATGTCATTAATTATATGAATATCATATTTTAAATGTATATCCATAATTTTTTTCTTCACACACATCCTTAATCACATATTACAAAAAATGTAAATCCTTGTAATTGGAAATATTCACTCTAAATAATAACTTATTGAATACTTTAATGATTTGAAAATGACATATATAATGAAACATGTTAACTAATAGGAATATACTGCTATATATATTAATTTTTTTGAAAATTTAATGATGTAGTATGATTTATCAATTCCTCACAGATTTTTTTTTTCAACTATAATAGTTGAGATAAAATTGTGTGTTTATCAATTTTTAGGTGAAATGTAAAACTTTTATCTCTCTTAAATACTATTTAAATTAACATTATTCAATAATGAAAATTCTAAATTATATTTCAAGGAATAATATAAAAATATCATAGTTTTATAATAGGAAAAAAATTATCTGATGAAGAGGATTTACTTATATTCATGATATAATATTGAAACACATGTTTTATAAATTGATTCAATATTTTTTTAATTTCAACAATATTTAATTCATTTATTACTACATTAATATTTATAGTTATAAAATTCGATACATTAATCATAGAAATATATTCTCTTACATTATGTATTTCATTAATAACACCCTTCATTCTTATAAGCTATATTTTTTAATAAATTTTAATAGAACTGGATTCATCTAAATATTTAATCAAAGAATATTTCTAATTATTTAGTTATATATTTAAAATTTCTGGAGTTTTATTTTCTATCAGTCATACAATGTGCCCTATAATCAATTAAAACCACTTTAATCTCACATAATGAAATCATTTTTTCTACTATAACTATATTATATATTTATTGATACATTGTTAGACTATTTTAATATACAAATAAATGATCGTGATCCTTAATTATATATGACCTCTTCCTCTCTTTCACATATAATATAGCATGACATTATGTAAATACCCATAAAATTGAAGGGAATTTATTTTCATAATTTCTTTGGAATTTTACGAGTACATAGTTTCTGACGGAACATGATTCCGATGCCCAGTGTGCCCGGAATAATTTTCTGAAGTCTTGTTAAGATTAAATTAACGCGCGTAAGCAGTTTTTCTGAAAAAGTTTAATAACTCTTAAATGGTTACTCGGACCAGAAATATGAGGGCACCGTTGCGCTCAGGATGGCAGGTTTATCCTAGGAGTGACTTAAGTTAAGTCGGTGCGAGCCTCCTGTGAGAAATTCCAAAAATGGCATAACCGTAAATAAAATAATTAAGTAAATTATTTTATTTTTCAAATGCTTATAACTCAAAAACTGTAGCTCAGATTAAAAATCTGAGACAACCTCTTAACTTATGAGGGCATCGTTTATTTAAGGAGATACTAACATTGGCCGGCACGGGCCACCAGAAAAAGTTAGTTTTTGTCCGCAAATAAAATAATTAAATGAAAATTATTTTATTGTAAAATTCGTATCATTTAAACAGTAACCCGAATTGAAAATCCGAGAGTAATATTGGATTCGTTGGGGCCTGTTTCACTTAGACAGAGCCTAACCCTGACCGGCGCGGGTGGAGGGTGACTGATAATAATTTTCCTAACTTTTTTTTCTGGTACGTTCAGCAAACGTACGTGTGGGTTTTCCTATCTTTTGAACCGATACTCAGAATTAAAATCTGAGGGCACTGATGAACTCGAAGCACTGGTAAACGCTTAAGGGGACCTTTACCGTAGTTGCAATTGAAGTTGGTTGATAATTAATAATTGGGGATTTAGAATTAAATAAATAAAATTGGTGGTACACAATTTTATTTATTTGGTAGTTATACCCTACAAAGGGTAGTTAAGGGTGAGACCCATAACCACCAACTACCCATGTGAGGATAAATGAGAGGTGGGGTACACACAAGACCCTATCTATTCACCTCCCCCTCAACTCCCTAAACCCCCCTTTATCACACCTTAAATTAATTTGTAAACTCCCCTTTAATTATGTGAACTCCTCACCTGATTCTCTATCTCCCATATGTTTTCCCAACTTGATTTCAATTAATTAATTGGCTCCTCTTAGTTTTGAATTGCTAGTAATTGTTAAATTAATACTAAGCCTTTCATTTTATTGTTGGGCAATTAATCTGTGGAGAAGATTCGTAGGATTAGAAGGAAAATATTACTTTCCACAAAGAAAGCAATCTTCCTCTCGGCTAAGGGAATATCCTTCAACCGAGGCAAGAATGTGAGGTGACGCCATGAGGAGAACCGTTCTTCCGCGATGCCCGACCACCACGATGCTTTCCTCTTTCCGCGGTTCGACGACATGCGACGTCTTTTCGAGGAAAGGTTTTTTATATATGATTGAATTCGTATTACTGATTCTTCATATCTTAAATTCACGATGATGATGACCAAATGAACATGGACATCGTCTAGCACATAAACCATTCTCCTTTTTCTTTTTATTCTCCACATGTTCTTCGTGTGTTCTTCAATGCCTACTATTTATTGACGCTGGAAACACGAAGTTTTGTTGGGTGCAATATATGGATGCGAAGCCCTCGACGCAAGGAACACAAATATGTGATCGTTTAATTTTTCGGGCTTGGAACAAAGCTACAATGGCTCGCGGATGGAGGCATCCAAATATTTATTGACGCGGGAAACTCAATGTTTCTCTGAGCGTGACATATGGTCACGAAGATCACGACCCGAGGATCAAGGATATGTGTTCGTATCTTTATTCCAAGTTAAATCAAAGTTGAAATGGAGTGCGGAAGGATCTGGAGGCGCAGTTGGGTGGGCAGCCAAAGGTGGTAGTCATGCGTAAAGAAGGGTGGTGCGGGAAGAAGGGTGGTGTGTGACATGGGGTATTTGATAGAAATCAATTAAAATTAATAATATAATAATGGTATTATTAATTTTGATGATAAAACACTTTTTTTCCGTAAATTCTTCGTGCAATCTCGGATTCACAAACCGTCAGTGGCAGTGCGACCATGACTTCGAGACGAATTTTATGAGTCCAATATTGGATTGCCGTCAGTGGTGATATAATCCCATCATTAATACAGTAGATTAAAGTCTATTGTTGGATACTAAATTCTAGTTCATGGTGCGGGGCCTCGAAACACCAAATATTAATTTTATTATTATTATTACGGGATCTTGTATCAGACATATCTCTCTCATACGATGTCGGAATGACGAGCCTCCTTCGACATTGCGACCCTAGAATTATGACGGATTTTTCAAGGTAATTTTGGATATTTTTGTCAAGGTTGAGGTGTGGGTCCCACGAGGCCCGGTTCGCGCATGATGCGGTGAAATGCAACTTTTTCACCGGCTATCCGTTTGGGACCAATAGGTAGTCCATCTTGTGTGTTTTTTCATATGGATCACAATGGTGTAACCGGTTTGGTTAACCGGTGTCATTTGTAGTACGACTGGGTGGGATCGAACATGAATCCAACCGGGCCGTCGGAGCAGAAACGCTTATAACATGAGCTCCGGACGTCCGATTGACGTGCCGTCGACTTTTTTGGATTCCTCTTGATGAGTCGGAACTTTAGGTATACTTCGCCTGAGGTTTGGACGCTGTTGGAATATGGCCTGGTTGGATTGTACCCGAAATCCAACCAGGCCCATGGAAAGGAAAAGATGATAACATTCAGACTTGAAGTCCATTTAACGAACCGTCAGCAACGTTGGTGATCTTGTTGAGAAACGGTCCATTTGAGTATACCCTATGAGAGTTTGGGGCACAGTTGAGATACGGCCGGGTTGGTTCTCACATGAAACCAACCGGGCCCCTGGGATGAAAAGGCTAATGTCTTGCATACCAGGAGTCTGATTGACGCATCGTCCGTTGCGTTGAGACCCCTATGACGAGGCGTTCCATTGAGATACTTCTTTGTAAGACTTTGAGATACTTGGAGTATAGACCTATAGCTCATGGAGCAGACCCTCCCGGAGATGAGTGTTCGAAGTACAGAGACCGTGTAGCCGATTGAGACCTGACGACTGCTTGACCGACTCGACCAGGAGTGAGTCTACTAGCCCAGTGGACGGAGCACTACTTTGTTGGTTGTAGACCCATGGCGGACGGAGCACTACCTGTGTGACAATGCAGACCCGCGGTACTCATCCGGAGAGTACCTCTGCAGGCTATTAGGGGTTCTGCACTACTGTGTTTGGGTGGCATACCCAGGCGGGAAGCACTACTGTGTTTGGCTGGCTAGCCCGCGGTACTCGACAGGACGAGTACCTCAGTCGTCTTACGTTAGTGAGCAATACCTCGGAGTCATGACCAGACCACTGTACACTCCAGAGACGGGAATCTTCAGTAGGTATGGTTTCGATAATGAAAATCCTGGTTTGAGGTGAGTCTATGACCTTTGTGTTTACATCATGATTGAGATGGGTAACATGATAACATAGTTATATGTATGGGAATATACCTGGGTAGTGGTTATCCGATGATTTCATAATCTTTGTGTTTCCTCATGATTGAGATGGGTTACTTGATAACATGGGTATATGTGTGGGCATATACCTAGGTAGTGGTTATCTGTTGAGATCTTCTTTGTGGTTATCCTCATTGGATTTAGTGAGACCTTGAGGGTCTCGGGGTCCCAACTGAGTATCGTTATACTCACCCCGGCACGGGATATGCCCACACCTCGTTGTGTTGGTTGCAGACGACCTGAAGCGCAGACAGATGCTGAGTGTTCGAGGGCTGGATGGTACTCGGAGGTGGACCTCATGACGAGACAGTATTTGGTGGTGGACTTCATGACTAGAAGACACTCAGAGGAGGTTCACGGGTGAGAGAGTTGTGGAGGCTATATGTACCTACCCTTTAGGTAGGATCCGTGGTGGACAATCCAAGAGCTGCGCTATCTGTACCTACCTTTCAGTAGGATCCTTGGTTGATGATCTAGGAGCTTCTTTTCACCTTTCAGTTGTTTTATCTTTTTCCATGTACTTTATAGTTGGTCTTGTATTTCAGGCCCCGTTACTTTCACCCCAGCTTGTTTCAGTTTTACTTTGTGTTTAACTTCCGCATGTACTCTGTGGTGTTTTGTTTACTTTTATAAAGGCAGTTCCTTCCCAGTTATCGAGATTTACAGCTTTGGTGCTAGTCGACAGCCCCTGGCCTATGGAAGGAGAGATTGGGTTAGTCACAACACGGGCCCCGATGATGGGTCGTGAAAAATTGGTATCAGGGGAGTCGGTTATACCGTAGGACTTATAACTCTGATTTTTTTTTCTGTGAAGAAATAGTGTTAATAGTACCGAGTGGGGTCTTCAGTTCAGGGAGTCTAGTGTTGGTGCGGTGGCCGACGTGTCCGTACACCAGGACCTTGACTACTGATTTCTGACATTGTGCACGAAAACACTGATTGCGTGTGTGATTCCAAAATTTTTAAAGTCAGCTCAAACCAGGTCAGCTCACCAGGTATAAGACGTTGAATTTGTCACAACTGTTCAGGATGTCTCCATGCAGACAGTCAGTTGGAGTTCGGAGAGAGTACTCGATGACGGCTCACCGAGCGATGAGGCTCTGGTGCAGGGCCCTGTTTACTATGTTGGAACTGTTGGGTGGTGTCCCAGTAGCACCACCGTATTTTGGGTAGCAGATGCCAACAACTATACTAGCGAACAGTGCATGCTAGCAGAGAGCGTTACACGAGTTCTAGCAGTAGAGGCCTCTGAGGTTACGAGACGAGGCAGATTCCTAGACAGCCGAGGACTGGCTGGAGGCAATTGCTAGAGTTTTCTGCCTAGCTGAGACATCACGAGAGTGGATGGTGGACTTGGCCACTAGTGTTTTCCAGTGAATGACCATGAGGATGGTCCTCATAGTGATGAGGATTCAGTACGTGGACTGATGCCTAAGGTAGTGCCTTTAGGTAGTGTGTCAGCTATAAAACACTACCTGTTGGTTAGCAATTACAACCGGCAGCACCGGTAGGTGACACATGTAAGCTTACTGACTTACATGTTTTCTATCATCAGATACCCTCATGTTCTGAGGGGAACCTCATTCACTGGCGGCTAAGGACTGGCTTGAGGAGGTGGCTGAGAGTTTTCTAGAGCTTATACAACTTCGGCTGGATGATGTGTCGGTAGCTGAGAATTCATCGAGGCATACCGAACATTCTGGGTACTCGATGAATACGATTTGAGGCATTACTTTTTCCTCTATGCATTCCTACTCATTTTAGGGTGCTAGAGAGAAACTTTAGGTTGAATGTTATTTGGGTGAATGAATACAGCTAGAGAATGTTAGAAGTTGGAACACAGCGACCCGGTGCCAGTCTCAGAGACTTGGGCATGCGAATGTTTTGAGAAGAGGAAATGTTAAGGTCAGATAAATCTGTAGAGCATCAGACATGGAGGCAGAGCTAGGAGAGCAGCATGAGGTGGTGTACATTTCAAAAAATTAGAACCACCCGCCTTTGTGGTCCCCTCCAGGCTCAGGGAGCTGGAGGGCAGGGGAAAAGAGTAGCCGCATGCGGTCAAATATTGCGACCGAAATGGCTCTAAGGTAGATTCGAAGTGCCGAATTTGACTTCTAATAGATATTGTAGCCACAGACATCGATATGAATCATCCCTTACTTCCATGAATCAAGTCCCAGACCTAGAGTTTCCGGTAAGACGTTGACTTGACTCTTATGTCTGGAGATACCTTTTGGAGGAGACTCGATAGTCACACTTACGCCGACAGTGTGATCTGACCGTTGATGCGAGAGTCTCAATTGGGACCTCTTAGTGGAAGTGTCGAGGCTGTATGGCGTTAGATTGAGTATGGATTGGGAAATCACTTCTTATACTCAAATTGACGGTATTAGGCAAAGATCGGGATGGGTTTTCCTTGGTCCGCAAAAAGGAAACCCCAGGAACCACAAGATAAACTCGTGCATGGGAGGGTGTAGCCAATCCTTCTTGGGTCGGCCAACCTTACCCTCGTGGTAGGAGTTGTTTTGAGTTTCAGTTCTAATAAGGAAAGGGATACCTCTAGAGTTTGGGGATAGAGACCACGTTCTTATATGGGTCTCACCTCGAAGATGTTTACGCAGATGTAGCCGAGGCGGCGAGATATCTCCGAGGATCAACAGAACATTCTAGATCCCCAGTAGGGTAGGCGAGGTGGTTTACCGCTTCACCATTGCACCTCAGTTGCACCGGGTGAATGAAATCTTCCACGTACCTCAGCTGAGGAGATACGTGCAAGATCCTTCACACATCATCGACATCAGGGAGTTGGACGTCGATGACAGGGCGACATGCACAGAGGTTCCAGTGGGGATTGAGGATCGATAGGAGCGGGTCCTGTGTGAACAATCTATTCCACAGGTACGCTTTCACTGCAAGCACGAGAACCTCCTAGAAAGCACATGGGAGTAGAATGATCATATGGGTGCTCAGTACCACTTTTGTTTCCCTAGTTTGTGTTATAGATTTACGGGGACATAAATACCTGAGGTTGGAGTAATGTAAATACCCATATAATTCAAGGGAATTTTTTTCTTCTTAATTTTGTTGGAATTTTACAAGTACGACGTTTCTGACGGCACTTGATTCCGAAGCCCAGTGTGCCCGGAATAATTTTCTGAAGTCTTGTTAAGATTATTTTAACGCGCGTAAGCAGTTTTACTAAAAAAGTGAAATATCTCTTAAACGGTTACTTGGATCAGAAATCTGAGGGTACCGTTGCACTCAGGATGGCTGGTTTATCCTAGATGCGACTTACGTTTAGTCAGCGCGGGCCTCCTGTGACAAATTCCAAAAATGGCATAACCGTAAATAAAATAATTAAATAAATTATTTTATTTTTCAAATGCTTATAACTCACAAACGGTAGCTCGGATTAAAAATTCGAGACAGCCGCTGAACTCGTGAGGGCATGTTTTATTTAAGCAGATACTAACATTGGACGGTGCGTGCCACCAGAAAAAGTTAGTTTTTGGCCGCAAATAAAATAATTAAATGAAAATTATTTTATGGTAAAATTCGTATCTTTTAAACCGTAACCCGGATTGAAAATCCGAGAGTACCGTTGGATTCGTTGGGGCGTGTTTCACTGAGGCAGAGCCTGACCTTGACCGGCGCGGGTCGAAGGTGACTGATAATAATTTAAGAACTTTTTTTGGGGTACGTTCAGTAAACATAAGTGTGGGTATTCCTATCTTTTGAACCGGTACTCGGAATTGAAATCTGAGGGCATCGATGAACTCGAAGCACCCGTAAATGATTAAGGGGACCTTTACTGCAGTTTCATTTGATGTGGGTTGAGAATTAATAATTGGGGATTTATAATTAAATAAATTAAATTGGTGGTACACAATTTTATTTATATGGTAGTTATACCCTACAATGGGGAGTTAAGGGTGAGTCCCATAACCACAAACTACCCGTGTGAGGATAAATGAAAGGTGGGGTCCACACGAGATCCTAACTCCTCACCTCCCCCTCAACTCCCTAATCCCCCCTTTATCACCCCTTAAATTAATATGTAAACTCACCTTTAATTATGTGAACACCTCACCTTCTTCTCTCTCTCCCATATGTTTTTCCATCTTTATTTCAATTAATTAATTATCTCCTCTTAGTTTTTAATTTCTTGGCATTATTAAATTAAGAGGAAGCCTTTCATTTTATTGTTTGGCAATTAATTCGTGGAGAAGTATTAGAGGATTGGAAGGAAAAGATTACTTTCCATGAAGAACACAATTTTCCACTCAGTAAAGGGAATCTCCTTCAACCGAGGCAAGAATGTCAGGTGACACCAAGAGGAGCACCATTCTTCTGCGATGCCTGACCACCACGATGCTTGCCTCTTTCTGCGGTTCGACGACGGGCGGCGTCTTTTCAAGGTAGGGGTTTTTATATATGATTGAATTCGTTTTATTGATTATTCATATCTTAAATTCACGATGATGATGACAAAATGAACATGGAAATCGTCCCGCACATAAACCATTCTCCTTTTTCTTTTTATTCTTCACGTGTTCTTCGTGCGTTCTTCAATGCCTAATATTTATTGGCGCTGGAAACACGATGTTTTGCTGAGCGCAATATATGGATGTGAAGCCCTCGACGCAAGGATCACAAATATGCGATCATTTAATTTTTCGGGCTTGGAACGAATCCGCAATGGCTCACGGAAGGAGGCGTCCAAATATTTATTAATGCTGGAAACTCAATGTTTCCCTGGGCGCGACATACGGACACGAAGATCTCGAACCGAGGATCAAGGATATGTGTTCGTATCTTTTTTTCGAGTTAAATCGAAGTCAAAATGGAGTGCGGAGGGATCTGGAGGTGCAGCCGGGCAGGCAGCCAAAGGTGGTGGCCATGCGTAATGAAGGGTGGTACATGAATAAAGGTTGTGTGTAACATGGGGTATTTGAACGAAATCAATTAAAATTAACAATATAATAATGGTATTATTAATTTTGATGATAAAACACTTTTTTGTCCGTAACTTCTTCGTGTGATATCGGTTTCACGAACCGTCAGTGGCAGTGCGACCATGACTTCGAGATGGAATTTATGAGTCCATTATTGGATGTCTTTTTTGGGTTTTTGGATCGGGTACCTAAAGATCTCGAAAAATAATTGATTTATTATTATTATTAAATCTTCGACCCACCATAAATCATGTGTGAGACATCCCATTGGCTTGCCGTCAATGGCGATATAATCCCATCATTAATACGGTCTATTCAAGTCTAATGTTGGATACTAAATTCTAGATCGTGGTGCGGGGCCCCGAAACACCGAATAATAATAATATTTTTATTATTATGGGATCTTGTATCGGATATATCTATCTCATACGTTGTCGGAATGACGAACCGTCTGCAATATTGTGACCCTGGAATTACGACGGATGTTTCAAGACTAGTTTTGGATATTAAAGTCGAGGTTGAGGCGCGGGCCCCACGAGGCCAGGTTCGCGCATGATGTGGTGAAATGAAACTTTTTCACCGGTTATCCGTTTGGGAACAATGGGTAGTCAATCACGTGTGTTTTTTCGTATGGATCGCAATGGTGTGACTGGTTTGGTAAACCTATGTCATTTGAAGTACAACTGGGTTGGATCGAACATGAATCCAACTGGGCCGTCGGAGAAGAAACGCTTATAACTTGAGCTTATGATGTTCGATTGATGTGTCATCTACTTTGTTGGATTCCTCTTGATAAGGCGGAACTTTTGGTATACTTGGCCAATGGTTTGGGATGATGTTGGAATATGGCCGAGTTGGATTGTACACAAAATCCAACCAGGCCCCTGGAACGAAAAAGCTGATAACTTTCAGACTGGACGTCTGTCTGATGAACCATCAGCGACGTTGGTGATCTTGTTGAGAAATGGTCCCTTTGAGTATACCGTATGAGAGTTAGGGGTATAGTTGAGATACGGCCGGGTTGGTTCGCACATGAAACCAACTAGGCCCCGGGGACAAAAAGGCTAATAACTCATATACCAGACGTCTGATTGACATGTTGTCTGTTGCGTTGAGACCCCTATGAGGAGGAAGTCCTTCGAGATACTTCTTCATGGGACTTTGAGATACTTGGATTATCGACCTGTAGCTCGTGGAGCATACCCTCTCAGAGATGATCGTTCAGAGTACAGTGACCATGTAGCCGGCTGAGACCTGGCGACTTCTTGACTGAATCAACATGGAGTGAGTCGACTAGCCCAGTGGATGGAGCACTACATTGTTGGGTGCAGACCCATGGCGGATGGAGCACTACCTCTGTGACAGTTCAGACGCGCTTTACTCGTCTAGAGAGTACCTCTGCAGGCTATTAGGGGGTGTGCAATGCTGTGTTTGGGTGGCATACCCCGGCGGGAAGCACTGCTGTGTTTGGGTGGCTGGCCCGTGGTACTCGACAGAAGGAGTACCTCAACAGTCTTAGGTTAGTGAGAAGTACCTCGGAGTCGTGACAGGACCACTGTACACTCCAAAGGCGGGACTCTTCTGCAATTATGCTTTCGATAATGAAAATCTTGGTTTGGGCTGAGTCTATGACCTTTGTGTTTACCTCATGATTGAAATGGGTCACTTGATAACTTATGTATATGTTTGGGCACATAACTGGGTAGTCGTTATCCGTTCATTTCATAATCATTGTGTTTCCTCATGATTGAGATGGGTTACTTGATAACTTGGGTATATGTATGGGCATATACTTAGGTAGAGGTTATCTATTGAGATCTTCTTTGTGGTTATCCTTTTTTGATTTAGTGATACCTTGAGGGTCTCGAAGTCCCTACTGAGTATCGTTATACTCACCCCTACACGGGCTATGCCCGCACCTCGTTGTGTTGGTTTCAGATGACATGCAGCGCAGATAGAGGCCGAGTGTTCGAGGACTAGACGGTACCCGGAGCTGGTCCTCATGAAGAGACAGTATCTTGTGGTGGAATTCACGACGAATTGACATTCGGAGGAGGTTGACGGGCGAGAGCATTCTGGAGGCTGTCTGTACCTACCCTTCAGGTAGGATCCGTGGTGGACAATCCAGGTGCTGTGATATCTGTACCTACCCTTCACGTGGGATCCTTGGTGGACAATCCAAGAGCTCCCTGTCACCTTTCGGTTGTTTTATCTTTTTCCTTGAACGTTACAGTTGGGCTTGAATTTCTGGCCCCTTTACTTTCAGCACAGCTTGTTTCAGTTTTACATAGTGTTTTTCTTCCGCTGATACTCTATGGTGTTTTGTTTACATTTATAAAGGCAATTCCTTCCCATTTCTCTGGATTTACGCCTTTGGTGCTAGTCACCAGCACCTACCCTATGGAAGGTGGGCTTGAGGTAGTCATAGCACGGGCCTCGAGGATGGGTCGTAACACATTATGTCTTACTTGCAGATAAAATTTTTCTATGATGAATAACATGTTCTATAATATAATTTGATGAGTTTTCGCCCACATTGTCCTGTTTAAATATTATTTACCATTTATCATATATAAGATTAATCATTGTTAACATCTCAATCTTCCCTCTCAAAGAAACAAGATGATTTTTTATCTAATATAACCATAGTTGAAAAACTAATAAGGTAGAATTTTTTATTATACACATTAAATTCCATTTAAAAATATTTATATTCACTCACATAAATTTATGGATTCATCTTTACTATTGATTTCTTCTTCATAAGACTATTTATATTAAATATATATTTAACATTTTGACAAATTTAATGTATTATCATTTTATATTTTTCATTCTCACTCAATGTATGACCCATCCATATCATATAAAAATTAACGATACTGTTTTAATTTAAATGGTCTACACATTCAATTATTTTTAATAACATGATATTTTAGGAAACATATTTTCGAAATAAATTAAATTTCACTGATAGCATGTGTCAAACATAACAATATTTTTAAATAAATCATGATTTAAAATTATAATTTTATTACTTTTAATAGTTATAAACTATTTTATAAATGGGACCATATGAATATTATAATATAAATTATAAAATATGTATTTATTTATTATACATAATATTAATGTAATAATAAATTCTTAGTAAATAATCACTATATTTTTAGTTGAGTCGTTTTATTCCTAAAAAATACTTTTTCTTTAATAATTATTTTATGTTTATGACATACTATTAGATATATATTTTTTTAATTATTTAAATTTTATTTTATAAAGAGTAAATATTATTTCAAATCTAAATAATAAAATTATATTTGGTTTAAATTATTATACTTTTCAGAAAATATATAGTTTATAGTGAATGGTGAAAATTCTGATATTTATGAAAACATAATGTAAAAATCTGCATTACAGTATAAATTTATTTCATTATAAAATTATTATTATTATATTTTAAATAATCCATGTATGTTCACTAAAATAAATTATTTTTTTAATTTAGTAAAAAAAATTTGATAGGTTAAACTGTTATTTTATTGAAAAGTATTTTAGTGCAGATAATTTTTTTTAGTATAATAAATCAAATTGATTATGATTACTATATTCTATGTTTCCTTCTAGGTAGAAGAGACATAAAAATGTCATTTTATAATTTTTGGTCACGATTGAAATGACCTTATTGTAGTAATCTTTTGTCATTAGTAGGTTCTTAATTGATAGCACAATGATTTTGTGGTTGAGTAACATTATTACATCAATTGTAATGGGTTATATATTTTAAGGAAGTAGGATTATGTTGTCACTAATATCCTCATTATTGTGTTATTTTTTTCAAAGATTCATATCCTTACCAATATCTTCTACTATGTTTTCATGGGAGTGACTTTGGTCATTTGAAGACTATTCATCTAATATTAGTATAATCTTGGAAAAATTTCTATCATTATTTATATCAAATCATTGTATGTGTACATTGATACAACATTGGTTTTACACCAACCAATTTTAAAATCCACTGGGCTTGTATAGGGGTATCTATAAGAGTTCACATTGACATGATGATTGACCATAATGGAACAATTTATCCTAAGATGCTTCTGGGAATCCTATTCGAAACACAATGGATGGACTCATATACAATACATTTTTAACATTTTTCCATGATCAGTAAGAGGAGTCCTCTTGTGGATCAAAAAGATTTTTTAGAACATCTGCTTTGTACCTATATCTATCTTTTGGAATTTTTGTTAAGGTTATCCATTCATGTTATTCTAGAACACCATTTGATGAACCTATAGTTACCTCCAATTAAATTCACGATAAAATGATTTATTCAAAAAAAGTGTATATATAAAAGTGTGTTTAATTGGGTATATTCCCATGATTAGACATATAACAATAGTTTATATGGGCATTTTGGCTGAAGACGTAACAAAATGTTGGTTACCGGCTTTAGTGAGCGTGCTCAGATAAATCATGAGGTTCCACCATCTGAGAGTCACTAGGATTGGTATAGGTGTACCCTGTCTATTTAATCATATTCCTTAGGGGGAAGCTAATAAAAGAAATTTTGATTGGTTATCCCTCCTTATATTATCATATTAATATTCTTAGGAACCACCCATTAGCATGTTGCCATTTTGTGGAATTTTTGGGCACATCAACAATAGTTTTACATGAAAATTCAGTACATTCAAGACATTGTGGTCAATTGGGGGTCCGTCGACCATTATGGAAATTGATATTTCATGAAGTGAGATTTTAGTGTTGATGGAATTGTTAAATCGATAGTTCTATAATTGTGATGTTGTGACATGGTCTGGTCATACAAATTCAAGAACCTGGAGGTAAATATTAAGATGATATAATTAGTTCTTAGGTCAAACAGGCCTTGATATGTTCCATCTTAGTGTTTTAGTTCAAAAACATATGGGTTGGATTGAGTTTTTGAGGCATATGTTCCTTATTCTTAAGTGATTTTAGTTGGTGAGTTATGTTATTGGAAATATAATTCATCAATTTGAAAAATAATCTTAACTCGAGTATGAAATATTTTTCATTCTTTTATTAACTCAGGATTATCTAGGATGATAGTTTTTATAATGGGGATACTATATCATCTCATGTTTTATTACATGATTAAAATCTATCATTATTTTAATTTATTTGTTTGGTTAGTGACCCATTATATATACATGATATTTGAATGAACTTTGGAGATTTCAAAAACATCAAAGCGTTTCTATTAATAGTTTTTGATGGTATAAGGGTTTCCTCAAGTGATCTAGTGTGTTTTGGGAGTGTCCTACCATAAAAACTGAAAATCGGACAAGATTGACGGGTGAAATCCATTTGTCTAAAATAGTTTTACCCACCAGCAAGGACCGTGTGAGATGTAAAGGTGAGAAGATGTGGTCTACATGGACTACACATAGATTCCTTGAATATATTCCCATTCAATATGATTAGTTCCACTTCCAATGTAGGTGTTAACTACGTAGAAAATTGTTAAAATATAGTTATGAAAAACAATGTGAGGGAATTGTGTGAGGATGGGTTCATATGTAGTGAGATCTTCAATGTTGTTTCCCAGTTTTTTCAACAATGCAACCAAAAAATACAGCCCAATTTGCCTAGTGTAATTATCAGTTTACACATTATTAACCATTAAAATTCCTTTAAATTTCATCCTGATTTATTTTCCCCCAACGTGTGCAGCTCCCTCCCCCTCAGGTTTCCCCTCTAAGGCCTAACCTATGTATTGATCGATTTCCCACAGCCGGTGTCAAATTCTAGCACTGTTGTTGTAACATCCCATGTAAATAAAGAATAATACATTTTCATATTTATTAATATTTTATAATTGAATATTAATTTTACATTAATGGGGTTACAATGTTCGATATCATACCCAATACGCAACAAAGAGTTTCTTTGAAATCTTACGTTGCACACTAGTAATAAAATAATATTATTTTAAATGGTAGTTAACACATAGCTGTTGTATTGGCGGGAATGAATAGAAATAACTAAAATATTATTATATATGTTAAATGTTTTTACATTTACCCAATAATTGATAAAGTCTTAATATAAGAAAAGAATTCAATTTTAGGCATAGATAGTCTAATATTCACTAAATGTCCACTTATCACCTTTTGATGGAGAAATTTCATTAAATATAGTTTTGGTCACTCTTATACATTCTATTGGATCAAATAAAACTCTCCTTTAGAATCAGGACATCAAAATTTACTTTGTGTAGATTTTTGGTATTTTTCCGATAAAGTTCATTTTTTAATGAATAGTGAAAAATGTTGTATTTTAATTCAAAAACTCCATTTAATATTATTTATTTAAATGATTAGATTATCTTTTTAATTTGTTTTAAATTTAAATTAGAATATATTTTTATCATTTAATCCAATGTTGGTCACTGGATTTAATTTCACTTTGAAATCGGACTTAAACTAGTGTCAATCTTTTGATACTTTTTGTTTCATAAAAACACGCTATTTGTATTGACAGCGGGAATTAATTATCAAATAACTTAATGGAACATACATGTTTTGAATTTTGTAAAATAGAAATCATTTTTCAATTCGGAATATCAAATATGGCTTTGGGTGAATTTTTGGTATTTTTCTGAAAAACCTCAATTTTTGATGAATAGTGCATCCAGTAAGTGGTACATAAAAAACTGATTTTTCATTTAAATGAAATTTTACCACCTATGTTATTTGAATTTCAAAAATCCTACATACATGGTTGTCATTAAGAATTAAAATGTTGTTTAATGGGATTAGAATAATTTTTTGCTGAATAGTAACTTTTATGTTTATTAATCGCGATTAGAGGTAATTAGTGTAGTTTAAGATAAAAATAATGTTTTAATAATATGAAATGAACATGACACATGACCTACACTTATTGGATGTGTCATGGCCGCCCATGATAATCAATGGGTCATCTTGGGGATCCCATGGAGTCACATTGGTAGGAAAATGACATTAAAAACTATTTATTTAATGTTAAAATTAAAATGTCACAAACATGAGTTGTTTTACTAAAAAAAATTTAAATAGGGTTATAAAAGTCATAGTTTTGACTATAAATATTCATTAGAAATATAAAAATATTTCCTACATCATTATATTTTTTTTATAATTTTTAGACATTAAATAAATTATATTATTTATGACATCATGCTGATACACATATTACCTCATTAATGAACGATTTAAATAAAATGAAAATATAATGTAAAATATAAGACATTAACATGTCAAATACCTATTGTATGAGTATATTTCTAACCCTTATCTCCTTATTATCTAATTATATCAATGTGGGACCATTAAAATCCGAAAATCATTTTATAATAATGTAATATTTTATAACGTTCCAAGAGTGCCCCTCCTCTCCTCTTATAAAAGCCCCCCACCTCTACAACATTAACCACACCAATAAAGACTATTTTTAGTCCAATATCTGCCCATTTTGTCTCTCCAAATTCCTATCTTACTCCTAGATGGCTCACATTGGACATAAGTCTTCCCAAGAATGCCTTTGACCTTAAATCAAAAAAAGTTACCTGTTTTAAAGGTAGTGTTTTATCTTGTGTTCTTTTGTTTTATTTTGCTTCTCCAACACCCAAAACTATTTTTATTCCTTTATTTTTTAACAAAAAAAGTATCTTAAATATACTATGATGTTGTTATAAGAATGATTAGAGATACACCTACACACACCTCTTTCAAATGGTTAAAGAACATACTGTTTCTGTGGTTGGCGAATTTCTGCCTCACGAAACGATGATTGTTCAATCTTCTTTTAACACCTTTAATGGTCGACATTAAGATGTCACTCTATTTATAAATTATATATATTATGTTAATGTTTTCCTTATGCTTATTTATTTTTCATTTGTGGTATACCTTTATGGAATCCATTATTGGTATACGTGATATCATCATTTTAGGAAGTGCGGACTACCGCCCCCTCAAACTGATTTGATTCGTTAATGCCATATGTGGGATGTATAAATAATGGATTTAAAGTTATTATATATGATGTATGTTACATATAAATGATGAATATAATTCTAGAATTAAAATATACATACCTCTAATTTAGTTTTAATTCCATTAATACGATGTAGAAATGAAAGTAGCATTCATGCGTACATACTTCTTACCGTCTCCATGAACTGTGCATTTCATTTCTTACCTATAAATGATTATGTAATATTATAATTACATTTATATGATGGATATATATGATATATATGATATCAAAATCATGAATATCATTCTAGATATAGAGAACCTTTGACCACATGAACAACATGTAATTGTAAGAAGTGCACTTTCGACTTAAGAACCAAATATCGTCAAAATAATCATTATTAACATAAATGATTACATAATGTTTATAAAATGTTAATAAGTGATATAAAAGTTATAAATAACTTGAAAAAGGTACTTATGAATGTAGAAATTAAGTCATGTTTATTATTCAGGACGTTAAAGAACGATCGAGTCAAGTCGGACCCGAGGTAAGGGACTTCGTCTCAATCTCTTTTCATTGAGGCATAATTAGTTTTATACACAACATTCTTTTATACGGTGTATAAACTCCTTTGAATTTTACTTTTATAAAAAATGAATCTTTTTCTACGAATCATTTTACTAAATGACAAAAAGGAATGTTTCTTTTAACATACGCGGTGATAACGACCTTTTTCGCCGCCGTAAGTATTATTTGGTCTTTGGCTTCCTCAAAAAGCCGTAATGTTATTAAAATGAAATAAATACCATATACTCTTTATGTATTTTGATATTGAAATGTTTTTTATAATGGATTTGTTATGTCAACATATTTATGTGAAATATTGTGATCAAAGTGTGGAAATGTTTTGTTTCCATTATATTTGTTTTCTGTCTTATGATTTTATAATGGTACCTGGAAATTTGACGGGTGGTTACATGATAAACCCTATGACGGGTGGTGCCGTGAATTACAGGATGAGTTGTTACGTTATAACCACCAATGCATTGGTTATGGAAGTCTTCCATATAGCTATTCCATTAAGTGATATGTGTGGAAGTCGACCGTATGGTTATTCCATTTAAGTATGTTTATGTCCCAAGTTACCTTTATATGGTATGTGATCATTATATGGGTTTTATGGTAATCTTTTGGTTACAAAAGGGTAAGTAATGATCTTTTATTCAGTGATGAGTTTGTACTTCTTCATAAAGGTGAAAATTATTACTTTGATAATGTATACATGGTTTACTTGTTGTTTTGATAAACTAACCGTTTTTATTCTTTGTGTATCATTTACTGAGCTTTTTATGCTCACCCCAAGTATTTTTTAAATGTTTTTCACAAGACATAATGTGGAATTGGGTCAAGTATTGGATCAAGGGAAAGACATGCTATCTAAAACATGGAACTAGACATGTTTCGTTTTATGAGTTTTTATTTTATGGAAACTTAGTAGATGTTTCTACTTTTTAATATTTTGAGTTGTAATAGTTATGTCCTAATTTTCTAAAACTCTAAACCGTGAAACGATCCTCATTGTGAAATATTAATTTAATTCAATATTAAGTAAGGTTTAAGGTCGGAGCCTTATATTTGTTATCATAGGTTGGTTTAGACAACATTAAGAGTTAGAAAAGTGTTAAATTATTATTTAATTAATGGTATGATTGAAATGATATAGCATTTAAAGATTACCATGTTTCTTCGCCTAAGATATTTCTGTATTCAGAATGGTTTTCCGCAGAGGAAACAAAGCATCTATGTTGGGATGACATCAAGAGGAAGACATCCTTCCAAATCAGCAACCTGATATGGTCGGAATCGGAAGTGAATAGTTTTTTGCAATGATGGGAAAATTGACTCAGGCTATAAATGGTGGTGGTATCCATGCACGAGATTAGCTAGATCAACCGTAAAGGAACATGTCAGTGGTGGAGCATTTCATGTGGCAACATCCCCCATCATTCAGAGGATCATCTGACCATGGGCCAACTGAAGGGTGGATTAAAGCACTGGAGAAGATTTTTGATGTCATGGGGTGTTCAGAACATCGAAAGGATAGTCTTTTTGTTTACCATTTTGAAGGTGAAGCTGATCAGTGGTGGTCGATGGTGAAAAATATTAGGGATATTGATGAGATTTATGGTCTTCACTGGGACAAATTCAAAGGTATGTTTCTTGAGAAATATTTTCCTAAGGTTGTTCGTCATAGAATGGAAAGGAAATTTCTAGAATTGAGGAAGGGGGATGACTTAGTGGCTACTTATGAAGCAATGTTCACTCGACTTGAAAGGTATGCTCCAATCTTCAGACGATATCATGATAGTAAAATCATCATTTTTTACTCAAGGTTAAAGCCAAATTATCAAAGTGCATTAGCTTCTTGTGAGTTCAAAAGTTATGAAAAACATGTTCGATGTGTGGAGAAGGTGGAAATGGAGTTTTCCGATGATTAGGTGTTCTTTGACAAACAATTGATTAAGAGGTCCATTTGGCAGGAAAAGTGGATGAATTCATCAAAGAAGCAAGGAGGTAAGAAAACCAAATATCCATCCTATGAGAAGTGTGGTAAAATGAATCCTGGAGAATGTTTATCCAAGTCTGGAAAGTGCTTTCCGTGTGGTATGTCTGGTAATATTTCTCGTAACTGTAATGAAGATGATCAATCAGGCAATGAAAAGCCAGCGGTAAGATGTCTTAAGTGTAATGAAATGGGTCATTATGCAAATGAGTGTCTAACGAATAACTAAACTGGGGAAATGCATCCAGACTACAAGCAGAAAGGGGTGGTGAAATCCCCTGCAACTACTTCATCAGATGTTGGGCCATCGAATAAATTATTATCAGGTACACTGTTTTTTTGTTCAGATTATGCCAATGTGTTGTTTGATTTAGGGTCTACACATTCTTTCATCTCTGAGAAGTTTTCTAGTAAATTGGAAATTCCATCACAAGATATGAATCCTGAACATATGGTAAGAACACCCAGAGGGAACGTTGAGACAAAAATGTATTATAAGAACCTTCCTATCCTTGTGTGCGGAAAGAATCTACCTGAAAACCATATTTTTATGCCTCTAGTAGAGTTTTATGTTATTTTGAGCATGGATTGGATTTCTATTTATCATGCTAATATTGAATTTAGAGCTAAAATGGTTTCTATTAAGATTTATTTTCAGTTTGTGTACAACAATGATCCCTTGATTCTGATAGCATATCGAGATGTTGAGAAACTAGTAAAATATGGAAATGAATGTTACCTTGAACATTAACCTACCTTTGACACCATTTTCTCCCAAACCAAATCGGGTCGACACTAATCCCAGCACAAAACCTAGCCCATGGAAAGGCCCAAAGGGAATTCCCTATCCCCATGAGCTGGAACAGGTGCCCGAGTATCATTAATTTAGGTTTGGGAATGATTTAACTGAGTTTTAAAAAAGAAATTTTAAACAATTGAATAATTAAATTAGAAAAAATCATAATTTCATGGTTTATAAAAAATACAGAACTAAATACAAAAGATCAAATTAAATATATTAGGTCCAAATACACAATGAAACAGTAGAAAATAGCCCCATTGACTCCACATGACAAGGGTTCATTACCCACAAGCCGTCTGGACAACACTATCCCAAGGATTTGGAACATACACCCTAAACTGCCATCCCCCATAGTCATCCCTTTACCTGAGTCAATCATAATAAAGTATACATACACCAAAGGTGTGTAATTAGGGTGTGAGCCTCATCCCAATAGGAGCTCAGCAAATTATTCCAATGATCATGCAATGTAATGTGAAAAAAATTATTCTAATATGAAAAGAAAATTAGTGATAAATTCCAAGAAATGTAATATTCAATTGAAAACAGTTTTCAAGATAAAATTTTCTGAATTTTCACAAATTTAAATATAAATGAATGATGTTATAGATTACTGCAAAAAACACCCCAATACAAGGGAAAATACCTCAAGTACAATGAGAAAAAAAATCAAGAACCCCCTGAGGAACTAGATAGTATCGGGCCCTATATAACTCCTACCTCGATGTAAAGTAACCATAGTAAAATACATTCTAATGAAAAATCCACTAGTAAGGAATATAACCATAAAATATTTGTCCCCAGTCATCATCCATAATGATTAGATAGAGTTGTCTTTATCCAAATGCTATGTGATACTAGGAAAAAACCTATATAGTCTACTAGCTGTAATAGTACACATCCGTCCCACCAAGGTAGACAGGCTTCTCGCTTTGTGCTAAAATAATTTCAGAATGATAAATAAACCCATGTTTATAGAAAACCACACTAATTGTAACATACAATAATTATAGTATCTACACACATTTTTAATCACTTAAAACACAAAACCAAACACTTAGATTCTCAATAAAACATCATCTCAAAACCCCGTATTTTTTTCACCCAAAACTCATTAAATCCCACTATTTTCACAATATGTGAAATCATTTAAATTAAAACAATGTAAATGGAATCCCAATATATTTCATTGAATCCAATAAAAACAATTTTTGGGTAACCCCCTATAATCCAGGAAATGATAACATTGTAAACCCCTTATTTTCAAACAAACATGGCACTTAAAAATTACATGATCCACAAAAACCATTAAATCCCATTTTCATAGAAACAAACAAAGGGGATAAACATTTAACAGATGCAATTATGACCTATTATAGTTCAATAAAATCAACTATGTATTTATAGATCATTCCCAATTGAACCCTTAAAATATTTCAAGTAATAACACCCAATTTCAACTTAAAATGGCACTTCAAACTCAAATTAAATAAAACACCACTAATACTAATTCATGATGCCATAATAAAATTCACATAAATTTCATAAAAATGGAACCACCTACAAATTTACCGAAAACCATCGAATCTCCATGCAAAAATCAAATTGCACCACTATTTCCCCAAGAGAGACCTTCATCATACATAAAACCACAATAATTGACGAAGAAAACCCTATGATAAACCATATGTTCGAAATTCTACCCAATTTTCAGTTTGAACATCACAAAAATAGAATGAAACATCATAGAAAGAGGGATAATTAATGGGGAGAGACACTTACTTGAGATTCTTTGATGTTCCTCCACCAAGTCCCCCTTTAAATTGGGTCCCATAGAGTTTTTGAGAGTTTTGGAGGGATTCCATGGGTTTTAGGTTTGTAGATGAAGATTAAGGGTCACATTAAAAATTAGAATGGAGGGAAAATAGTAATAATTTTGAGAGTAATGATGGAATGGACTTAACTCTTCAAATCAAGATGTTTTTAGAAACCCTATGACGGTTGTTCCACAATCTCGATTCAAATGATCTCCAAAGGGGGGGGGGGGGTGGGAAGATAATGGGAGTGCGGGTGGGTTCAGTTGTTTCTTGTGATGGGTGGAATTTCAAAAATATTCATTTATATTAAATAACATAATTATTAAAAAATATTTGTTTTTAAAATAATAAATGGGCTTACAGGATGGCCCAATTCCATAAATAAAAACACCAAATACATCAATATTATGGATTACTAAAAGTTCCAAATTTCAATGGTGGTGTTAATAGGTTAGGTAAGGACATTTATGAATTTTAATGTTTGAAAAATATAGAACAATGAAAATTTTATAAAATAAATAATATTGGATTTTAACATCTATAATTTGGCTTAGTGTTTGGCCCAAATTATGAAAACTCACCCATTCCTCCCAAAATGCATGGTAAACAACCTAAAAAATGAAAAATATATGAAAAATAATGTTAAAATGAGTCATGTATGTGACAATTTTCCATATGAGCCCACAATTTCATCCCCACCATCAAATCGATTATTTGATATTTGGATTCCTCTATAATCCTAAATGTATTTGTTAAAAATAAATGAAATACCTTATTTTGTATTTGGGTGTTTCGGTATTGAAAATGATTTTTAAAATGGATTAAATCCTTCAAAATATAGAAATGATTTCTTGTGGTAAAAAATGAATTTTTTTAGTTAATTTTTAATAAATGAATTCATTTATGTTTTAATATTATATAATGGAAGGTGGACCATTGACGAGTGGCTACGTGATAAAACATATATGGGTCATTACCAAATAAACCAAACATTGGTGATTACATTATAAACCAATTATGGGTAGTCAAATTATAACCTCTAATGCCTAGGTTATTGATATTGAACTTATGGAAATTCCATTTTTTAGAATGATATTTGGAAGTCAATCATATGGTTATTACATTTATGTGTGATTATGTCCCATGTAACCCTTTATATGTTATATGTTCGATCAATGGGTTATATGGAAATATTTTGGTTATAAAAAGTGATGCAATGATATTATATTTAGTGATAAGAATTTTCTAATTCATAATGGTTTAATGTTATAATTTATTATAATGTATTCATGGTTTACCTGATTTTAATAGGGATAAGTGTCTTTCCTTATTTGTTTATCCCTTAATGAGATTGTTATGCTCACCACAAGATTGGAATTTTTTTATGATATTTAAATAGAGACCTGAGTCATGGATATGATTAATGAAATGTTATGACGTCTAAACATGAAACAAAAACATGTTTAATACAATATATTTTCTATTATAATATCAAGGATAGCATTTAGATGTGTTTAATTTATAATATATTTTATGTTATATAATAGTTATATCATTATTCTCTAAATCTATAAACCTGAAAAGATCATAAATATAAATTAATATTTTAACTCAAGTTTATGTAATATTTAAGGTAGTGGATTTGTCGTTGGTATTATATTCTGGTTTAGTCAACATTAGGTATTAGATGTTTTGGTTAAACATATAGTAACATTATATATTTATTATTTTTGTTACATCCATCTTCTCTAACTTTTTCTGAAAAAGGAAATTTAGTTTCAAATCGAAGGAGTAATAAACAACATTTCTATATGTATCTATTTACATTCATGAAATAATTTTTAAAAATGCATGTCTAGATGATTCAGAAACCTTTTATATCATTCAACTCAATTTCAAGAAGATGTTTCATATACGAAACATCCCCCCACTATACCACAATATCATCCAGGATCATGGGTTGTTTTTAATCAAATACTATTTTTACAATATTCTCATATATTGAAAAAATGTAAATATTTTCATGTAATTTTCATATATTTTACCTTAACAAAAGATTTTGAAGCATACTATGTTTTTGGAAAAGATACAGAGTAAGGATACCCATGTGAAACATATTTATAAATGCTTTTAAAATATAATATTTTCTCACATATTTATGGTATCTTAAATGGAACATTGATTGAATGATTCAAATCAAACTATGTCCAGGTGTTTTTTACAAACCAATTCTTAGTTGATGTTTTGTAATTATATTTCATAGATGATATTTTCAAAAACAATTTTTCTATGAAAACCCATGAAACCGAAGATGTAAATAGTGTATTTGGATAAATGAATAAAGTGATTTTGAAAAATCTCTAAATAATATTTCCATTTCATAGTCCTTTTATCTATGTGAAAAGAATGATGATGAAACCAGGTGGACACCATGATCAATGTATGATGTTATTTCTGTTAAAATTTGTTTTTTTAAATCAAACGGTGGTGAAATAAAAAAATGTTACATCATATAAGACATCATGATTTATGATGTTAAGGTCATTATGAGTTTTCATGAATATGAGAGGTCTAAGACAAAATTTGATGGTAAAACATGTGTCTTCATTTTTTGGTTATTAAAAAATGGAAAAACCTCATGATGGGTAACAACCCGTCGCATCTGGAATGTCTATTGTAATCGAACCCACAACCGAAGGGCAACAAAGGAATAATGCCTACAACACACATACGTGATGTCCCTGGTTTGTATGATTTTTTCTTTTTAGCTAAAAAAGATTATTGAAAAAGAATAAGTTTATTTTGGGAACTTCTTTTTTACAACTTGGATATCATTGTTATTGGAAAATATTGGGGATTACGTGATAATTATTTTTATAAGACTTTCACTATTTTTGGAACATTATATGATTAAGATAAATGGAATAAAATGGGAAATTATTTGATGAGTAATGGTTTGAATTATATTTTGGAAGAATCTTTGATATAATAGTATAATTATAATGATTTTTATTAACTATGGAAATGATTAATCTTTCTTAGAAAATTTTTCATTTTGGAAAATAGTTTTTTGTATGATCCGTTAGGAGTGGATTATTGTTTGGAGATAAAAGATAAAATTTATCTTGGAAGTCTACATGAAACAAACCTTGTGAAATTTTATGTTGCAAATGTTGATTATATTCTTTAAACAATTATATTTATATTTATTTTTTGAATAGATTTTGAAAATCATTGCATATAAATATTGAATTTTGGAGAATAATGTAATTTTTATCATATAACGGTTCATTAATTTTGGAGAATTATCATAACATGTACTAAATATTTTTGTTTGGGTTAATTTTCATATATGGGAGAAATATATAGTTTATCTTTTTTTTATTAATAAGTTTATTCATCCATAATACACATCTATTTGAGAAAAAGATGATTTTGTGGGGGAATTTTATTAAAGAATAATACTCAACATTTCATGTAAGTATAATTTCGTATATTCTTCTTCGAATTAGTTACATAATTCCTCAACATAATCAAAAGAATCTAAAAAACATTTTACATACAATTTTATTACTATGAAATCAATGAATGATTAACCAATCACATGTTTGTGGTTTTATGATTGTTAACATTATCTTGATCATATTTTCTGTCACCATCAAGGAGAACATAATGGAATGTTTTTTCTTCTGTATCCATTTTATCATATATGGAACCATAGTCTGTGTTATCTCGGTTGACCATTGTTCTTTACATTATAACTTTTAAAAGGTAATTTTTATTTTCCATTTTTCTGATATGATTTTTCAATGAAGGTGTTTTGAAAAGTCATAACGTAGTTATCAAACCCAAATTTTAAAATTTTTAAGATGCAATTTCAAAAAGTGGAGAAGGATAAAATATTCTAGGTAATGATAGAATAATACATTTCAATTTTATTAATATTTAAGAATTATAAGGTTAATTTACATTAATTAGTAAACTATTTTATTATTTCAGATGCTTTTTAAATGTTTTTACATTTACCAAATGAATTTTAGAGTTTTAAAATAAGATTAATTACAATTTTAAGCATTAGATTCTCTAAAACAAATTATTTATTTTTACAACTTTTTATGGAAACCCCATCATAAAAAATTACATTAAATGTTTTATAAGATATATTTGACATAAAAAATTATTTAGAAGAAGGACATAAAAATTCATTTATGTTCAATTTTTTGTATTTATCTCATAAGTTTCATATTTTAATGAATAGTGAAATATATTGCATTTTAATTCAAAAATTCATTTCCATCTAATTTATTTATATTGTTAAATTATCCGTTAAATTGGTTTTAATGTTTAGTTTGAATAAGATTTTATAATTTAATCCAATTTTGTTCATTGGAAGTAATATTATATTAAAACTGGACATGAACTCATATCAATATTTTTATAGATTTTATCTCTTCAAATCCCGCTTTCTGGTTTTGACAATAGGAATTAATTTAAAATTAATTAATTAAAATAGATTAATTTAAATTTGAATAAAGGGATTCTATATTTGTAATTAGAATTTCCATAATTAATAAATGTAGTCCTTTTAATTAAGAACATTATCAATAGTAACTTTATTAATCATTTTTATTTACCACGGTTAAAGGGTAAATTTGTTAAATAATGGTAAAAATAATATCAGATTAATATAAAATACTATAACACATATCTCAATCCTATTTTATGATTCATGAGTGACCTAATAAATTTTTATTCTGATCATTTGGAATTTAAGAGTCACTTGGGTGAGATAATGACATGTTATAATAATTAATTTATAGAATAGAAAAATATAGCATAATCATGTATCATTTTACAAAAAGAAATTACCTTGGGTAATATAATCATTCTACATGACTATAAATAGTATCATGAAAGATAAAAATATTTTATACATCATTGTATTTTATTAAAAATTTATAATCTTGGAATAAATAAATTTATTTATGAGACAATGATGATTTAGTGATTACCTTATTAATAAATGATTCAAACAAATGATATTATAAATATTAAAATAAATGTAATTTGAATGTATTGATTCCATAATCAATTTTTTTTGATGAATATGTCATTTTTTACTTTAGTTCATGTAGTTTATTCTAATGTAACCTGTTTTTTGGAATTTAAAAATTTCCATTACAAAATTGTGTCACAATTGAAAAAAATGTGTGTTTAAAAACATTATATTTTATTAAATGATACAATAGTGTAAAAATATTTGTTTCATAAAAAAAACATATATAATTTTAAAAATTTCAGCAATTATAAAAAATGAGGTTATCGTTCAGAATTATTATAAATATATTAACCTTATGGTGATAGAATACCAGTAGAATGGGTAAGAGTTAATTATTTTTACTAAGGGTTAAATACAATGATAAGGTTATATTAGCGAGATAATATTTTCTAAAACCTATTGGTTGATATGATTTAGACCCATCCTTTTTATCATTGATATTTATAACTTTGGATCTATTACAATTTGATAATATATTTATAATAAAATAACATTTCAAAACATTCGTAAAGTGCCCCTCTTCCCCCTTATAAAAGGCCACCTCCTCTACCCACATACTCACACCTATCAAGAAACATTTCTCATAAAACGTTATCTCAAATAAGATCCAAAAATCTTTTAATTACTCCAAGGATCCTTACCATGGGAAGAATAAAATTCAAGAAATCCCTTTGGCTCAAATCAAAAGGTTTTTTTATTAAGAGGTAACATTTTCTCACAAGCTATTTTCATTTTTTTTTCATATACACTCCCTTTGAAATTATTATTTTATTATTACAAAACATAAACAATATCATAAATATACTATAATGTTTTTATGAAAAGGGTTAAATCTAAAATTACACACACCTTCATCTAATGTATATAGAACATATTGTTTCAGTTTACGGCAAACTACTGCCTGATGAAACGATGATTGTTCTATTTTCATCTACAACATCTGATGGGGTACATTATAATTTAATTGTGTTTATGTCAGATATATTTTATATTTATACTTTCTCTTTTATGATATATTTTTTATATCATACATATATTTATTCCATTATGTGTAAATATGATAACTTCATTTGAGAAAGCGTGGACTATTTCCCCCTCAAAGTGATATGACTCGTTCATTCCATACATGGAACCTATAAAGGATAGAGAAAATTAACTTAATCACCACATATAACAAATTTTTTATACTTTAATTATTATATACCTATGTATCATTTAATTTTTATACATAAAATTTGTTAGAAAAATAAAATTTGTATTCAGGCGTAAGTACGACCTACCGCCTCCATGAGCATTGAATGTTATTTATAATCTCCAAATATTATTGATTATTAAAAATACATATATACTGGATATATATCTGATATATAAATCATGAATACCATTCTGGAGATAATGGAATTTTTATCACATGGACAATTTGTATTCTTAACATGTACATTTTTGACTAATGTACCGAACATCGACAAAACATCAGATAAGAACATAAATAAATATGTAATTTTTCTAAAATTTTTATATGTGATATAAAAGGAATAATAATAATTAAATATATTTTCATTATAATATAAATTAAAATAATGTTTTTATTCAGGAACAAATCGATGATATGTTATGAGTCAAACTCAAGGTAAGGGACATCGTCTCAATCTCCATTCACTGTGAAATATTTCAATTTATAAAAAAAACATATTTATATGGTATATAATAAACCCCTTTAACATTTAATATCATTTAATAGGAATAATTTTCTGTGAATAATTTTTCTAAATAAGGAACTGAATGTTTTTGATAGAAGTGGTGACAATTACCAATCCTCCATCGAAACCATTATTTGATATTTTGATTTATCTATAAGACTTAATGTTTTTGTTAAAAGGAAATGAAATACCCTATTAACTTTCTTGGTAATTGGTTATGGAAAAAGGTTTTGAATGTTAATTGAAAATTTCATTCTCATGAAATGATTTCATGTGATAGCAAAGGATATTATATGGGTGAAATTATTAAAATTGATATCATGTATTTTGTATGATTATATAATGATTAACGGAAATTTAATGGGTGGTTGAATGATAATCCACTGACATCTGCTAAATTGATAAACCAAATATGGGTTGTTCCATGATAAACCATGGAGGGGTTGTTATATTATAACCTATTATGCACTAGGTATTAAATTCATCCATATGGAAATTCCATTTGTAGAAATTATTTTTATATGTCGACCGTATGGTTATTCCATTTAATTTTGATTGTTTATCATGCTACTATTTATAGGTTACATGTTGTCTCTATGTGTTAATTAGAAATATTTTAGTTACAAACGTGGTAATCAATGAGTATATATTATGTGATGAGTATTTACTACTTCATAATGGTGAAAAGATTTACATTAGTATAATGTATTCACAATATATATGTATTCACATGGCTAATGGTTTATCATTATTTGTGTATCTCATATTGATCTTGCCATGCTCAACCAAAGATTTGTATTTTATTTCATTTGATGTTAATAGAGAATTGAGTAATTGATGGGATTAAAAAATCATGTGTAGTATAAACATGAATCAAAATCTTGTTTCTTTTAATTTTTTTGTTTTATAAAATTATTGGATTCCATGTAGACATGTGTACATTGTAATATTTGAGATGTTATGTAATAGTTATGGGAAAATTCCATAATGTGATAAACATTAATAGATCCACATTGTGAATTCCTGATTTAAATCAAGGTAATGTTGCACTTAAATATTGGGCCTTATACAGTATCCCATCACTCATAATAATATGGGGAATTCCCCAGAATAAACCATAATATCTCTATCATTATCAGAAGTTAGTTCTTTCATGGTTACAATTCAAATAAATATCATCCCTAAATAATTATACATATGTACTCAAATGGAAATATATATACTAGAGTGTAAAAATATTGATATAACCCCTCTATATTTTCTATTTTTTATATTATTCCCTAGAAGGACTCAGATATCCTAATTAGAAACCATACCTGGGATACTAATCCTTACATATCAATCTAAAAATTAATGATCGATCTTACTCATCACCTGATGTATAGTACTCCATTATCTAATCGATTAATAATATATAACAAAAAATCATATATTTTAAAATCCAAAATCACTCTTGATTATAAATCTATAGGTGTTACTTTAATAATTTTACCCACAAATCATTTTTTGTATATTATTTTTTAGTATGAATGTCCACTCATTATTTTTTATAAACAGAAATTGAATATATTTTTTCACATGCACTATATTGTAAATATATAAAAAACATTATCACTTTTTGGTATAACAATACTATAGAAAGTAATTTCAATATTAATATATTTCATGATCTATATCTAAAACCTAATTATGAAAATTACAAGATGAATGAATTAACAGGTAAATAACAATCTGAATGATTGAAATATTATTGGTTCTATTCTATTTTGGAGATAATACTACCATGTATTAATATAAAAACAAAATAAAATATTTAAAATATAATTGAAATTTGATGAAGAAAATATGTGATGGATATGATCTCTTAATAGTTTCATTCAAGGATATATGTATATATAGTTAATTCAAATATTTATTCTAAACATATATATAGGAACTTGTATTTTACACCATTTGGGTAAATGTTATTGATGTGGTAAAATATATTAATATGTGGCTGGATGGGGAGATCTGATAACATTAAAAATATAATCATGTAATTTTACAATTATAATTATATCATTGATATTATATGTATATATTTTTGTAATCATTGTAAAACTTATATGATGAATAAGAATTTATAACACAATGTAAGAAAATTCACATATATGAGGATAATTTTTCAAATAATTTGAAGCATTTATCATAATTTGGGTTTAACATTGACAAATATAATATTTACATTCAATTTGAGTGACAAGAATATATTCATTTTTTACAAAACGTCAGGTTAATAAATTTCAGTATAAGATCCACAAATTCTAAAACATAGACTATATATTTTAACATTTAATATATCCGACCAAAGTCATTTATTGATTTTTTGATGGGTTGTATAATTTTAAAATATAGTGTTTTCAATATGTAGTTATAAGTACTATAACCGTATTTTTTTTAAATTTATTTTATAAATTATTGTATACAATAATAATTAAAATTATAAATATATTAATAGTAATAATCTGTATTTGTATTAATAAATATATAATTCAATGCGAACAATTTTGTAACGATAATAAGTAATCACCCCTCACTGAACATGAATTTTTTTAAATCATAAAAAAAATTATATGTAATGTATTTATTTAGTTTTTAAATTACACAAACTAAGATGTAGAATTAATAAAAATATGTCATATTTTGAATGGAAATGTTTATTGTAGGAAAATAGTTAAATATTTAATTGTTTTAAAACAAATTATTTAGTAAAATGTTTAAATAATAGAGAACATTATAAATAGGAAATGACATGAATTTAAATAAATTAAATTTATAGTTATCTCTTATAAAATACCTTTGTTTGGTAAATAATAAAATTTGGCCAATCCAACAAATATTTCACTATCTTACTCAAAAAACCTCACATTTATTTTAATATTTTCTTCCACTTATCTAATGGTTGAAATGATATGTCCATATATATAACTAATCAAATGGGTCACTCTAAAATAATTCAAAACAAAATATTTTGTTTACTTTATTCATTCCAAATTCTATCCCAATAAATACATACTGATGTTTTGGAACGTTTTTCACTAGATTTATTCCCTAGGACGTCAAAAAACAATTTGTCATGAAATTATTCAACATCATTAGTATAAAGAGCCAATGTTTTTCCAAATGATCAAAAAGTTATTATAACTCGATTATTGTCTTACAATCACTTCTAAGGGTAATATTCTATCCACATTATATATATTATTCCATATTTTTTTTATAAAAATATGTGTTTATTCACACATGAATGATACATAGAAGGCCCAAGGACTTGACCTAATGACCTGCACCAAATACCACAACTCCCCATCCACCCCATCGACGTACGGGGGAAATATATTTTATAAAAAAAATTATTATTTTAATAGTTAGGGGATAGAAATTAAATTAACACATTATGAGAATATATTAATTCATTTCCCAGTAATTTTGATAATTTTCCTTCATCATATATGTAATATCTATAACTAGTCCTTAATGGATATGAAATTATGTTTTCCAGACGTGACTCTCTTAAAATTCATTTATTTTTAATTATAAATGTCATATAATCCTTTGATGATATATTTCCTTCATTAAATTTAAATAAAACGAATACATGACTTCATTCCATTATAGAAATATAAAATAATTTGTATCATTATATATTACTCAGTTCATATGTCAACATAGTTTTAGACTTATAATGATATATTTTCCTCCCCTCCATATTAAAATTATAATTCATTTCAATATTCATGTTACTTATATTTAATTCATTTATATTTGAATGCCTTAGTTGATAAATGCATATAACATAAGGATAAGGGTTGAATTCACGATCAATTATCCGAAAAATAATATTCTCCCATTAAAAAAAATAATTCCCTAATATTTTTTTAGTTCCTAATTCAAAAACAATCTTAATTGGAAATCATGGTTTGGATCATATATTTTAGTAAAATAAAAATGTATATACAAAATATTGACTAACAAGGTTCTCAAACTATTTAAATCATGGTACCATGTCATTATTGTTCAATTAATATTTTCTCATCTTCAAAATATATTTTTTATTATCATTAATGAAATTGTTTCCAGTAAAGGATGAAATTAATTGATTCATTCATGTATTAAAAATCTTCAAAATGATGATAAAATAAATAATGAACCATATATAGACAATATAATCTATTTTTAAATTTCACGAGAATCTTCAATCTATGGTAGTTTATTGAGTTGTTTTTCTCTAATAAATACTAGATAGGGAAAATTATTTTTCCATACATAATACATTACATGATTGTAAACATTGGAATAAATTAAAAATAAAATCGTCCAACATATTGAAATATTTCTCATCTATACTTCCTCTTAAATTTTTCTATTTATTCCTTGTATTTATAATATTACAACGTTTATATTTATAAAATATCAATATAATACGTATATATATTTTCTTAAACACCAATAAAACTAACCCATAAATATCCATGATGCATCCATAAATGATTGGATATTTATATTAATATATTTTCAAGAATCTCACAAAACATGGATGAAAAATATTTAATATGGCATGTTTTTTTAACCGTTATTTGAGATTTATGCAATATATCATAAAATTATATTCATATATTCTTCAACTTGATCCACCAAATTTATTTATACTAAAAATCCGTTATAGTATTATGAGTTTTCTTAAAATTAAACTATTTTTTCATTGTGATTCTTATTAAAATATATTGAAATTCCTAATAATATACTTGATAATAATTATAGTATTACAGTTTAACCATTATTTCTAAAAATGATATAAATTTTATACTAATAATATTTAATTCTCCATGAAATACTATAGAAAACTATAACATAAAATTTTATAAATAACAATAAGTAGTGAACCATAAGAATTACATTAACCTGCATAAACAACAACATGAAATTAATGAATAACATATGCAAAAAATTGAATTCATAATACTATCTCATCAACTAAATATTTTAGGTAATGTATATTGTTCTAGGATTATCATGTATGTAGAAATTATTAAATTATAATTAAATCCTAACATTACATATGTTCATTATGGTATTATTTTCTTGAGTATATAATTATAACTATTTTCACTCGACTATAAGTCAATGGTTCAAATTAGTTAAATGTTATCATCCATAATAAAAATAAATTTTTTGAATTATATTTGTAGATGATTTTTACACAAAATTTTAATTTGAGTTACTTTTAATTATTTTCCATCAAACAAGTGATAATTGTATTTGATGAAACATGAATATTGTCATAAACTGTGATATATTCTAAAAAGTGTGTGTATTATGGAGATATAGGCTGTTTGATTATGATTTCTGTAATTCTTTTATGAACATCACATTGTTGGAAAATTCCATATACATCTTTATTTACACGATGGTTCCATCACACCATCTTTTGTATCGTGATATTGAGATATCATCATCAACAAAAAACATGGTAATCATGTCGTATTGTGAAACACCATTCATTAATGCATGGGATCAAAATATCAATATGATCATTATACATTGGCTGAAACATAAAACATGTTGTTATATTTATATATCATATATCATGACTTATGACAGTTATAAATCTCTTCATTGACTTTCCTATATAGCCTAGAAAATCCATTCATGATCACATCATGAATTATGAAATATCATCAATGATATATATAAAAAAATACACATTATTGATACCCATTTTTGAAAAATTTTATTATCCTTAAATCAACAACATATTCAATATGGTATATGATTCAACAAATAAGGCCTGATGTTTTAAATCTAATAACCACTATCAATATTCCATTTGGAACCATTTCCATGCCTATGATGCCTCAAAACCCAATTTTTAAGGTACAAGACTACATTTCACAATTCATATTTTAAGACTCCATGTTTAATTTGAATTCGGAATGCTACATTGAAACTGATGGATTTCAATTGAAATTATTTTTAACATTATGAAAAACAAAAATAAAATTTAAACACCATAAAATTTTCATTTGGTTTATTTAACCATAATTTATTAACCAACAAGACTCCAAAAATCTAAATTGCCCAAGAACAAAATAATTCATCTCTAGATGAATCAATCAAAATTGATAAGAAATGGAAATAATTGTACAAAAATTCCTAAACAATTTAATTCTTGTCAAATGTAATCATCTGGATGAAAAACCCAAAATTATTGACTAAATTTCATAATTGATTCATTTATGATATTTAATAAACACCTATAATTAAAAATTATTTCTTACAGACAAAACATGAGTGTATGTATTTTATCAAATCCCAAATCGAATTATAATAAAATATTAAAAATACAATAATTTTTCTGAAATCATACATTAAAATACCAAGAACGATCAGAATTTCTGGAAATGAAAAATTTATTCAACCACCTACACCAAACCACTATCAAATAAAATGAAACACTTAAACACATAAATAACTGAATGCATACATGTCTTACAACCCCGAACATCAATAATCTCTACACATTAATTCCATCAGTATCCATATTGGTTGTTTAATAAATTGAAAAGTCCTGAGGAAGAAGTGGAACGCTAAAATATGTAAGATTAAATGAGAAATGAATCAAAAAATAAATAGATATTCAAAATAATTTATAAGAGATGCCTCAAAAATGAAGGATAATATAAGGGGGTGTTATTAGTTCTCCAACCATTTTTTGTTTTCATTTGTGAGGAATGGAGTGAAAATGGGTTTCTAAATTCGTGAGGGTAAAATATGAATAAATTGTTTGAAATATTCATGGATTTTCACAAGGTTTTTCTATATGGTTTTTAAAATTGTGTACCAACTTCTCTCTACTCATAGGAAACACATTAGAAGCTGTCGAATTTGGTCTCTGTGTTTGGATAACTATTATCTAACAGTTTTAAATGGTTTGACGAAACAAATATAGGTCACTCTCAAACATCTCCCATTATTTTGACTATTCTTGTGTAAACCATTAACAATAAACTATTGGATCAGAAACAATCACACAATTTATAATGATATCACCAAGTTTGGGCCCAAAATTTCACTAATAGGGTAAATAAATTTGGAAAAGTAATAAACTATAATGGCACTTATATAATGTTGATAACATTATTTATCCAAATCCATGCAAGTTGATTTTTCAAAAAAATAAAATACTATACAAAACACATAATTTTCACCCAAAACTTTTAAAAATGAAATCCTGGAAAAATATTAATAGCTAAATAAAATAATATGAACATAAATATCTATTTTTGACAATTATTCAATAATTAATTCTTTATTCCCTATAAAATTCATCGATTCATAAAATAAATAAAAAGTGATGGAATATTAATGTTTTTAAAAATAAATTACTTATGGGATTCAAATTATGAAAAGTATTTATTTACTATATAGAGCCCTCACATAAATAACATGGACTGTCTCCCATAATAAATATTGTATTGAAGGTTTTTTTATCACCTCTGAATGAATGTTTAGAACTAAAAAATTTAACAAAATATACATCACACAAGAGGTATTGTTCTTATAGAAAACATGTGACACCATAATTATATCCACGAAACACCAATTCCTTTATATTATACTACTCAAAAAATCATTAACTGTAAATGTAAATAATGTAAATATAAATAAATTCCTATTATAAATAGGTGGTCCTTCATGATTTTATTAGAGAAATATTAGAATAAATGGGATCTAGATAACTAAAGTGGATAATGTACAACATCACTATTTGTGGAACATATAAGCAAATCCTACACTCATCCACCTTCATCATGATGAATACCTTTAGATAGAAATATTTTGGGAACATGGTTGTTAATAACCACTTCATTATCATATCCTGAAACTATGATGGAATGTCAATCATCCATTGATCCTGACTTGGACCCCAAAGACAATGATAATTATCACCCATAGACCATCAATATATCACATAAACACTTAAAGTAACTAAAGATACTCATAATTACATTATTATTTGAAATAATATATGAAAATAATTAGAGGAAAATATCTCCACCACTATATCACGAGTCTGGGTAGAATATTAAGGTTTAAGATAAACACACAAACCATTATATAATTTTCCCCAATGATTATTAAATAATTTATTATTAGGAATATTCCAAATAAAAGAGGAAAAAACATTGTTAATGATTATTCATATAATAATCATACCCAATAGTAAATAAATGACCCTCAAAATAAATAACCAATAATAATTTACAATGATCACTTATAGTGAATTGGAAAAAAATTAATCTATAAGAAGAATTTCTGAGTACATTTTGAAATCATAAATATTAATTTTAATAAAAATAGTAAACACTATGTATTAATTAAATAATCTAATTTCCAAATTTAAATCATCTAAAAAACACACACACTCATAATCTAACAAATTTATGAACCATTTATAAATTAAATATTTTAAATTGTTTTAAAATATATTCCTTAATTATATTTATACTGACATTACATATTCAACATTGATATTTTTATTTAAAAAAATACCGAATTAAATCTAGATAACACCAATATAAAATATAAATATTTTCAAATAATCCTATGTAACACATAAATAATCCCACAATCTACGAAAATTTAAAATGGAATAAAAAATAAAAAATTTAAGGGAGCTACTCATTATGTAAAGTTTATCCTCATATTTTTTTAAACAAAACACCAACCCTGATATTATCAACATAAAGAAATTATAACCAATCACAATGTATAAACATAGTTTTTCAAAATATCTAGGATAACAATGTGTGACATGTTCTTCTATCCATTTCATCCACATAACATATAGGAACATCAAATTTCCTAGAAAATAAAAAATTAATTAAAAATACCATCAATTTGAACAACTATTGACTAAATCGGAACTATATAAACAACCAAAAAACTCAAAAACATATATCTAATTAAAATATAAGGCATTGAATGTGAAAGATCATATGAGTTCCTCCAAACACTAGCCTCTCAAGTTATGATAGTCATAAAACTAATCCCCTATACTCACATAAATAATAGAGGGATTTTTAATATCTTATTCCTTATAAAAACCTAGAAAGTAGAATAATTTTATCACAATAAAACAATAGTACATCCTTTACCATACAATCTAAGATATCCCATGGAATAACTGAGCGGTGTTCCCAATTACCTCGAGTAGGATATCTGTGTCATGGAATTAATAAAAATACATTATAAATGATTTGTTTCAATTAAAAAATAATAATTGAGAATCCACATGGAATATATAAATGAAAACTCCACAAATCATTTTCCAATAGGATATAATAATAACGTGATAAATAATGATAAAAAATACAGGACAAAATAAAAACAAAAAACAAAAAATCCTGATAAATATACAATAATGATAGAACAAATACAATATCAACAAAAAAAACACTATCCTATATAAAAAATATATGATAATAAATGAAAACTTCAAATAACCAATATAATCTCAACATGAACTCTAACATAAACATAATCATTGAAAATAATTATCTCTATAAATTATCATCAATTATAATAGAACCTCCAAGCCAAGATTTTTTCTACTATCACTAAGTGGCATACAAAGGGTATGTGAATAATAACCCACTACGATGTAACTATAGTGAATATGAATTTCCATTACAAATAAAACATATATTACATTTTTAAAATAATTTTATATGAAATTAATTTATCTTTTATGAAAAAAGATATGATATTCTCCACATAAAATATTATTTTATGAACCTAATCATTATTTTAAGATAATTTTCATTAAAATAATTAATTAAAATGGTTTCTAAAGAACATCAATATGAAACCAATTTTAAATAATCACAAAAAACAATAACAATTGAACATATAATCATCATATTATTATATATCAATGGGTTAAAAGAATAGAATCATGAATAAAATAAATATATCAATGGTTCAGACGATATTCAAAAAACTTAACAAAAAAATTTAAATAATGAATAATGGTACTTTATGGTAATTATTTAAAACATTATTGTACTGATATAATATTTCATGAAATAATAATGATAGTGTGGAACATTAATTAAAATTATTATAGGAAAAATAAAATTAAAAAATTATATATAATTACAAGATATTCTCAAAAATCCTACAATGAAATCCTAGATATACTCAAGTGGAATTATATATCTACTAATCGAGGCATTCCACGAATATAAAAAACTAGTATTTCTCAACTAGGTATAATAGTGTCAATCCACAATGGATGCATCTCATTCACAAGATGACACAATCCATCTAGTTTAGTGAAGATAGAAACCACTTTTCAATACCTCAATAAGAAGTCTTGGATCCACAATCGTAAAACATATTGGAGGTGGGTGATAGTAAAAAATGTCATGAGAAATCAAAATATTGACTCACATACTAAAATATGCCTTTTAATACCCACCAATAAATTCACAACATTGGAATTAGTAATAAAAAATAAAGTGTATTAGTAATCAATCTCATACAATAAATGATATTATAGTCTCCAAATAATGATATAACCATTAATATAACTTCATTTAAATAGTGAAAATATAAAATATATTCAAATATTTATATCCTTTTATAAATCTCTTAAAATACCTTTGCAAATAATAGACACCTTAGAAACTCAGTTGATTTAACAAAAAAGCATTATTTGTTCATTATGGGAAACCTTCCATTCAATTTCTATTTAACAATAATCTTTTAAATATATTTTCTCAAATATAACACTAATTTTATTTAAAATAAGTATTTAAATAAAAACAACATCCATGAAGAATACATGGCATCCAAGAAGCAATAAATCATTATAAGTGGGCAAAAACACAAATGAAAAATTATAAAAATATTAATTCACAATATTAATTTATCGAAACATGTAGGAATTAAATGTATAAGAAATATAATACCTCAAATGTTTATTATAAATAAAATGGAAACATATATAATTTAAATCACCAACTTTTTTGGAAAATTATATAAGAAGTATATTAATAAAATTTCACCAATAAATATCATATAACAACCCTTAATTTTCATATGTATATAATAAATCATGTTATATAAAAATTAATTTCAAAAATAATGACTCATGTTATAACTCTATAGGTTTTTTTATTTGGAGAAAAGATACACAATCTTATTATTTCATGAAATAACTTCAAAATCTCCCACAATTATCTACCTACATAGTATTATTCATAGAAATTCCATACTTGAAATCATTATTTATTTCCTGGGGAATAAAAACATAATGATGTTCAATATTTGATGATAGGTCAGGGTAACATTTTATATATTACTAAAAATTTCAAAATAAGGTGATCTAAAAGGGTAATTGTAAATTATATTAATAATTGAAAATTATATGTACCATTTCTTATATATTGAATATTACTCTTCAAATAAACCACGTGAGTTCATAATAATTGAATCATAAATGGATCATAGAACAAGATCCGTAAAATCATGACATTTATAAATGATCTAGCATCAATGTGTCAAATATATTGTGGTATAATCATAATCATTGATATCTTATATTGAGGATTATGACTAAGAGTATCATTGAAATTTATTCTTGGGATAACTAGATGTGTAAATGTACCAGTCGTGGGATATTATCCCATGTACCATCCTTCAAGATTGGGATAACCTCTTGGTACCCTCATCTGAGATTATGATAACCTCCCTTGTACCCTCTTGTTAACCATGTCTATCCTCTCATGTTCCCTCATTAGGTAATGTGATAACCAATAATTTACCATTTTAGCTTATAATTCATTAATAATTATCCAAATCATTTGATCATTATATATCTCAAGTACCACTCATCATGTACTCATAAATTCATTCCTATATATGCAACTAGATCATAAAATCAACCATCATAACTTACCCAATTGATAATAAAATGGGTTTCATTGATAAATCATCATCATAACCATAGCCCATCTATAGAATCTACAAATATGATATCATTGGATCGAATCCCGAGAAAATTATATATAACCTCAATGAATGCTAGCATATGTGAGTGCTTCTTTAAAAGATCAATGATATTTTTCAAGAGGAATATTAATTTTCTTATTTATAAATGAAATTTCAAAATATAAACATATTTCATATATCGAGGGAATAATTTTATAGGAAATAGATTATTGTAACATTAAAATGAATCTTTAAGAAATTAAATGGTCATGATGATGTGAAATTCTATTCATTCCATATAGGTTAAAGAACATTCCATTAATATTTTCAATCAATCACTGAATGCACGTCATTCGAAAAAGTACAACAATATTCCTTCTTAAAAAATTTATAAAAATTAAAAACCCGAATTAAATGGATTTAAAATGTCATATATTAATAATAATATCATTTCATAAATTAGTATTTGTGGAAATAGGAATGGAATAAAATGTATTTTGAAAAGAATAGTTAAAATTTCAGCTTTTCCTTAATAATAATATCATTATATCTATAATAAAACAAGGAAATGAAGCTACAATTAAAATTCTTTATAAATATCAATTATAGAATAAATTTAATGAGATCCATGAGATGTAGATCATGAAATTTTGGAAATGTAAACATAATCATAAATAATCGGGATAATCAATGAGGTTCTAACTGAAGACTCTTACCTAAAGGTCAACATGCTTCAATATCACTATAACCTCAAGTATATAAAATATATGTTTACTATAAATATTTAAAATATTCATTTTATTATTACAGAATTATTTTTCGTACACTTAAACACTGTAACACCCATTTCATAATAATTCATTTTTGAAATTCATGTTTCTGGAATTCCGCTATTACATTCATCATTAGAATTTGGATTCTGTAGTTTAGGTCCTTGTAGTTTTATAAGGGATAAAAAATATATTGAATTTTCAAAATTATATAAAGATCATATATATTACGTATATATATATATATATTGATCCATTAATTATGGATATTAAAAAATGAATCAACTCATTCATGGATACGATATGAGGAATGTAAAAATGAATTATATTTTCACATTTCTATTGATGGAACGGAAGAAAGGTACGTAATAATTCACCATTCTATAATTAATGCTATACCATAAATGTTATTTATATTCATCAAATCTCACAATTTTACAATCAATTTAAATATAACAAAAAAACATAATCACATTTCTGTGTGGAGTTGGTAGTCCATTCTTACGCAGAAGTGATGTTATAATTTTCTAAAGAAATGGATGGTAAGATGGAATATATTGTTTTAAAATACGAAAATATAAATTATTTCATTATATTTTTTATAAATATTAAATCCATCATAATAAACAGTTAGGAATTATTTAGGTGGAAAACAAATTTTTCATGATGTGGGTGTAACATTTCACTTGTAGGCACATGAAATTCTTCTATATTAAATTTTATGGAATAGAGGGTTGATATTGGAGGTTTCTTAATAATAATTTAATTTTTACTATTTTGAATGTATTTAATATATTAATTCATGATGAATACAAGTGATCTAGATGAGGTATAAGTTTAACAAAATTAAAATAGGTCTCATAAGATAATTCCATATTTATTAGTAGTCCTCTACTAAATCCTTTCATAAGGTCCATATGAATGATAATTAGAGAAGAAAAGAAATATTATTTCATGTATATGGATTTTAATATTGAATTTGGTATAGTATGGTCATGATATATGGATCACTTTTGTGGAATGAAAATGGATAATGGGTTTTCATTTATAATGGAGGGAAAAGAAAACACAAGGAATTAAAAAAAATGGTAATATTATAAATAATTTCTTTTTAATATAAAATAATAAAAATGGAATGAGATTCAAAAAAATATTATAAAGTTTAAACTTCATCATAAAATTAAATATAAATGAGTTTTCATTCAATTAATGGTGTATCTTTTGGATCAATCCATTTGTTAACCAATTATTGTAATTCACTTATTAATATTACAGAGATATTATTTTTCTTATAATGTATAAATTTGTTCAAAAATGTAAATGGGTTGATGTTTTCATCCATTTATAATCTTACATGTACTCTTTATATACATTTATAATTTCTTAATAATTTAATAATAAAATACATAAAATAATAATGTAATTTTAAAAACTATTCACATAAGATGGAATTTTAAACAACATAAAAATATGTAAATTTTAGATATTTTTCATATTATTTATTTTATTATTATATTAATTTAAAATTAATGTGGCATCATTGTTTAAGATTTGTAGGTAAATATTTAGTCACATAAAATTAAAAAGTAATATATAAAATAAAATATGAAAAAATTATTTCTTTTCGGTAGAATGATGACATTACTTAAAGAAAACCCATCCATTATTAAAATAAAACAATGTTACCAAATTCAACGATGTGGTTTATTATATTAAAAATTATGCTAAAAAGTAAAAATATATCGAGTAACATTGTAGAGAAATGTTTATCCCTTTTTTAATTATGAATTATTTTACAATACCTCAACCACATATTTTGATTAAATAACTATATGTGTAAAAATATAATTCATAGATGAAAGAGATTACACGATGTTAATCTAAATTGAAGTGATAGTGAGTTTCCATGAAAAATAAATTATATCATTTCTAATTTCTTGAACCATGGTGTTAGATTCACATTCAATCCATATGTTAGACCATAATTTTTGTTTGTTACATAAACTAAAATATAATACCAAGACATTACGTATCCAATTATATAATCCATAAGGGCCATAGAGACATCCTCTAGTACTGAATGTTTGGTGTCAAAAGATAACACTATATCCAAAGAAACCAGAATTACATAATAAGGAACCATTTCAGTTACATTAAACCAAGTTAATAAATATATGGCATCATAAGACATCCAATGTTACTCAAGTAGGATAATAATTATGTTTAATTGAAAGAAATTAAAGAATAAAATCATTTAATGAGTTATCACATTTACCATTGTGAATGGAGATCACCCCTTTTACTACTATGATGATGTGTTCTGAAGCACACTAAAGGAAGAATGGAATTATATAATGAATATATATTTTATGGCTAATATCTATTATAAAAAAAAATTCTAGGATGGTTTCATTAAATTATTTCTACATTTTCCTCAACAACTAAACTTGTAGAAGTAAAACTAGGAGATATCTAATCGAGTGACAATAAAGAAGATGAACCTCAAACAAATCTACATTATATATCTGTGAGGTAGCTGTCATGACAAAACTAAGGATGAGATGATAAATTAATTCCCCACTATTATTAAAATAACCCTTTTAGATCAAATATAAATCCCAATAATTTGAATTAAATTATATGGGTAAAATATTTAATTAAACACACTCCAAGAAATTATAAATGTGTATTGTAGAATCCATGACATGTTGAGGTTTATTCTCCATTTTAATTTTCTTGGGAATAATATATTAAATACATTATAAGTCCTTTGTGGATGAAATTACATTGATATCATCACTAAATTTTTAGTTTCAACTCCACCTGTGATGGAAAACCATTTTCATAAAAATAAATTTTTATGATTAAACTACATTTATTCTTATTAGAAGACAAGAAAACCATTTAAATTAATTAAAAAAAATGATTCAATATATAATATATAAATGTCACAAAAATAATTCACACTTAGTGGTAAAATTTATATATTATGATAAATTAACATTGGATGCATAAAATAGTTATATAGAAAATCATATCAATTAAATAAAAAGTATTTTTCTATTCAATTATAATAAATTTATGTCCAATTAATAAATTTTATACATTTTCAATCAATAAAATTTTCTTAATTTAGTTATTCATTTTCATATCTTGCAATCAACCATCTGTTTTGTAACCCTATGACCCCAGTTACCTACAGTTGTTGCATTATATTAATACATTGGCATGATTACAAGGGAACATGTCTTTAAGTACCGATCAGTTTAGTAATCTTACAAAATGATTAAATACATGAATGTTACATTACACATTATAACATACCATACAACATATATAATATTTTTTGAATTCCTTCTTCACTTATCATAGCCCTGCATATAAATCATAATACACTTCTCAGAATCGTGGGAAAATAAAACATAAAAAATGGGTGAACATGGATTCTCACTAAGGATAAAAAATATTGCAGAATATATGGACATTTAAGGAAAGATGTGTAATAAAAAATACGTTTTAACATAAAATTTACCAACTAATAGAAATAATAATTCAAAAATTTCCATATAAACATGCACATCGATATTCTTCTAGTCAAATAATCAAATGTAACAAATAATTTCATAATATGGGAATGCATAATACCGGACATCATAACCACTTATTTGAGGAATAGTGCTAATAATAATAATACAAATTTTATCAAGGCCTTATTCCAAGACACTAGTTTGTTTCATTAGACCAACTGATGCATTGAGGGTCTATTGCGGGCCCTTCCCATCACTTACTTAGTCCAATGCATTCGTCATTTAAAAAGGGTGAGACATAAGATAATCATTCATATTAAAACTAGAATATGAAATTTCAATATATTAATTTTAAAACATGAATGATATAAAAATATCACATCCATAGTCAAAAATATCACAAAAAATTAGATACAATATATAATATTATATTATAATAAATAAACCTCAATCAGAATTATTATCCATTAAAGGATGTTTACATAGTCGAAATTGTTCAGTATAACTTTTTGGTATAAATTTCAATTTTTTAGGAAATAATTTAAAATTCACTTATTTTAGAAAGTAATCCATTTAAATGACATATTTGAATCAAGGTTTCTTATAAATCTATGAAAATATTTAATGGAATAATTATTTTAAAACATTTATGTGTCTATAAATAAATCATTAAATCCATTCTGAAAATATCGACAATAATGAGAATGATTTACAAGAACAATTATTGAAACCATTTAAAATGAATTTTTAGTTGAATAGTATCTTAAAAAAATCATTTTAAAATTTATATTATGAAAAATATACATGGATAAAAAATATGACCCTGTAAAAACTTACAAATAAATAATCTTGGATAATAACGAGATTGATGAATTAACCCATACCCTGTACACTACTTTGGTCGAGGGTACTTTTTACATCCTTTATAATGATTAAATTATTTTATCAAATTATTTCATAAAAATATTAATATTAATGATATCATACATGTTTGTTTTATGACATTATACTACCCATTTAATAATGATGTTCATGTTAAAGTAGCATTTCGGGTAATAATATCTTTCTTTATCATACATGTTTTAAGTTGTTATTATTGATTGTATCACATAGATCATGATTTAGATAAATCTAGAATATAAAACATGATTTAAATAACTTAAATATTCTGAATAAAAATACTTATAATACATACATATAAGAAATGAAAACACCATTCATGGAGACGGTTGTCTGTACCTAAAGATGTATGTTATTTCTATTTTCTTTTAGTATAGTATGGATGTAAGTAATCTCCATATATTTATATACATAAATATATATAATTCCATTAAATATATTATTTAATATATAACATAATTAATATATATATATATATATATATATTTTTAAAAATTTTCAATTGTGATCAGTGAAGATGAATCTTATCGCGTCGTGGAGACGGAAAACCGTACATACGCATGAGTAACAATATCATTTTATTGATGGTGAAATTCTGTGTAATTGGATAGTATATTATATATCCATATTCATTAACATGTGAAATTTATCTTTTTAATCATTTATTATAATTAATATACCCATCCAAATAATTATGTGTTTAACAACAAACTACACCATTATGTGTTGACAGTAAGCCATATGCACGCGCGTATGGTGTCTTTGTAATTCAATGCATGGAATGAAAACCGAATATGGTTATAGCATATTTATTTTGACATATAATTATGTATAAGTTATGAGAGTTATTATTTTAGTATGGAAATAACAAAGAAATAATATGTAGAGTAAGAAAAGAACTTTGAATGAGGTGATGATTCAATTACCGCTTATTTGGGTGTTCCGGTTTCATTTGATCAAAAAGGCTACATAAGATGGATTTATGATAAATTTATGAACTATAGGATTATGTTAGGGTTATTGGGAGGACATTTTATTTGGGTTTGGAAGACCCAAATGGCTTTGGAGATGTTTATATGAGATAAGGGGAAGTACCCTTTTATAAGAGAGATTAGGGGAACATTAGGAAAATATTGAAATATTATTTTATTGTAATGCAATTTTTAGTTTGAAATATATAAAAATGAATTTATTTAGATTATATGGTGGGTATGGGTATAGTTATTCTCATCGATTAGGTTTTAGACAATTTTAGTTCATCATATTAACCTTATCTTTTAGATTTATCTCTTAGTTATATAGATTGACATTTACCATGTCACCTTGTATTTTTATAATAAATGGTTAATAACCTAACTATAAAATGACACGAGGACCTCAACTAGTTAATTAATTATATTTATATATAATTAAATAATTCCTTTGTCTGAACATAAATTTGTTAATAACATTAAATATTTTAATAAAATAGTATTTGTTTTATAAACCCATTTTGTCAACTTTGACACTACTTTTTGTTTTGTTTTATTGAAAGATTTAAAAACATTATCACTTCGAAAAAAAATTATTTATTATACCCTAACATGTCATATTATTATATAAAATTCGTGTAATGCATTAAATATCTCAATTTACATTTTTTTTTATTTTTATAATATCAATTGTTTTTATCATTCATTAATAAGCTAATTACTTCATCATAAATATTTCATAAATAAATTTTATTATATAATATCTATAAATAATACATAAACTACCATTATTTATGAAATCATTTATTATTTCTATTAAATATTAATAATCTAATATATCTTATTTGTATCCCTGTATTAAAAATGGTTTAGTTATTAAACATTGAATTTAACACATTTAACTCTTCTTTAAATAAAATATAATAAAAAGACAAATCTAATACAAGTGGATAAAAAGTATGATATTTTATTCCTAAGGTTTATCTTGGTAAAAATACACTTATCCAAAAGAATTAGGACATGTGTTGGGGTAATTATAATATAATTTTTACAATTAATTACCCTATTTATTTTTAACTGTGGTAAATAAAATTTAAGAGATATTATTCACGAAAAATTATTTCCATCTCATTGAACAAAATTTTACTTGTTGATGTCATTCGAGTGTCTCAAATTATTGATATTCAATTCACAGAAGCAGTAAAATTACGTTTTCTGTAAATATTATAATGTACCAAGAAGGTGGGTAAAAGAGGTTAAAATGTTCATTAAAATTTTATAAATCTAATATTATTATAAAATGACTCTAATGACATACATTTTACTAATATATGTATTATTTATCAATTTTTTAAATTTTAAAAAAATTATATAATAATAAAAATTATTTAAATAAAAAGACATAGAAGTTGAATTAATTAATTATAAATTCAAAATTGATTTCTATTTTACCTTATAAAAAACATAGAAGTTGAATTAATTAATTAAAAATTAATTTTTGTTATCAAAACCAGATAACTGGTTTTTGATAAATAAAAATTAGCAAACGATTGATATGTGTTTATGTCCAATTTAAATGTAAAATTACATCAAATAAAAAACATTGGAATAAATGATAAAAATATAATATAATTATACATCCAAAACATTCAAATTTATAATTTAACAGTATAAATGATTTTGATTAAACAAGTTGTTTTCAATTAAAATTTAGTATTTTTCACAATTCATGAAAATATAAATGTTATCATAAAACCACATAAAATATATTAAAACTAAATTTTTATGTCATGCATATAAAGAATAAAAATATTTTGTCAAATTGAATATATAAAAGTGTCAAATATTTGATTTTAAAATGGTTCTCCATTACAAGGTGGTAAAATATATTTTTTTAAAAATACTTCTTTTATTTGAAAAATATATTTTGTTCATATATTATGTCTATAAAGCAGAGAATATGTATGTAAAAATTATATGGATTCTATAAAATTCAAAATTAAATTATTTCTTTTCATAATCGATTTTTGAACAGCTAGTTTGTTATGTTTTGGTGTGCTCGAACTCGGTGAAGTGTGTGGAGCAAGCTATTGATGTATTTTAAAGAGATAACTTACTATGATATCATATGTTTTTACATATGCGATAATAGACACATTAAATAAAAATAATTCAATAGTATATTCATTTTATTTTGAACTCAGTGTTACATAAATAAAATTCTATCAAATAAATAAAATTTATTTTTAGAGGAACATATAATAACATAATTGGGTGTTACATTGAATTATACCTTTTTCGTAAAACAAAATTTAGTTTCTAGGTATCATATCAAATAATTAGAAGTATTATCTTATTGATTAAAAAAATAGTTTATAGGAATAATTTTTTAATGTTTATGAATGATTGGCGTGTCAGTGAAATGACATGCTAACTCTACGTTACATGAGACTTCAACGAGTCTTTACATTGCCTTAGTTGACATCCCCAAGATTCGAAAGGTTTGAAATAATTGTTAAAGGGTTTCAAATATAGATGGATGATGATTTATCATTTATAAATAATATCATTCACCAAAAATATCACTAAATGATACATGAACAAAAGAAAGGAAACACAACAATTATATATATATATATCAAAAACACATCAATGTTTGCAACATTGGAAGGATAAATATTCCTCAAAGTAATAAGTGGAAGAATATCTAATTACTCCAAAAATACCACAAGACTCCATTTTCCAAAAGCTCTAAGCTCCACATTCAACGAACTTGTCCATTATCACGAGGTGGTGCTAAATAATGTGGTACTTTAACATTACCCATGTACCAAAAGATAACATCATAAAATACTCCAATGAAATAATGAATGGGTAATACTAAAACTCAATAGGACTTCACCAATGAAATACATATTCATTCCACTAGGATAGTTGAGTTATTAACTATTATATAAAACAATTTATATAAATAAGTTTCTGAGAACAGTTAATAACTAAATATAATAATGTTTCCAAAACAAGTTATAAAAAAATAATCAAAGTGTTATTGATACAATTTTTCCCATCAATTTATTTTCCATGAAATATAACTAATAAACAATTTAAAATAATTTCACAATACTTTTTGGAATGCCCAATCTATTCGACACATCCATACAACTAAACATGCATGGTTTTCAATGAGAGTTCAGTACACATGATCGGTTTATCATCGATCTACCAAGTAATCATATGTTAATTGTATCCCATGTGACATTAACCCTTTAGCACTGAGCACAAGGTCTTATTTCAATGAATCCTCATATATGAAACATGGACACATAAACAACCTATGCCAAAAGATCATTCAAAAAAACCATTTCAATAAAATAACATCTTTTATTGAATTGTTTTCAATAAAACCATTATAATTCCAACTCATTTCCACATAACATTTTTTTTGAAAACCCCTTCCCAATAAAAAAATTATGTAGTTCCTAAAGTTCCACTATTTAATATCACCATTTTAAATTCACAAAACATGAACATCTTTCACAACAAGTTATCAAGTTTTCATGAATATACCAAAAATGATAAATCATCACTAATGAAATTTATTCCATGTATCAACCCAATAATTAAGAATAAATATTTTCCAATTTAATAAAAATAAAACTAGTACAATAATTTCTAGAAATTTTAGATGAGATTGAAGCCACATACATCGAATGTTTTGATAAAATTTGGCAATAGATGAAGAACACTCTACAAAACTATGTCGATTAATCACCAATCATCCTTAGATATATTATCCTTAAAATAACCAAATAAATATAAACTTATTTTTCATTCACACAAATAGATTTAGATATGATGACTGTAGATATTATAAACCGATAATAGAGAAGAATTATATCTATTTAGATCAATGAAACAAATCATGAATGATGAAGAACAATCACGTAACTCTATAATCTGGATTCGAATCACCAAGGTAATCCTTTGTATTGACTCAAAAACTCAATGGATAGGATGTCATACATTTAATGACAATAAATAAAAATTTAGGTATGCATATGATAAAGAAAAATAATCTTATAAAAAACATGTGAAAACCCCTTTTTTGGATTTCAATTAAACAATGTGCATGGTTAGTTCAGACAGTTAGACAAACTATATGTTACCTTTTATTTAGATACAATATAGGGTGACCCTTTGATAACCTCCATGCATGGTCTTGTTACCCTTGGGAACATCATTCAAAACCTCTCTTCTTGATGCTTTCGATTCTTCCATGTTTATCCTTAAATTTCCACATGTTTTGGATAGACAATGCAACACCCAAGGTCCTCTCATTTATCCCCAAAATCATTTTGAAATATTACCATACACTACCAACATACCCCATTATACTTTATAAAACTTAATATCACAATGAAAGGGTTACATACCTAACATCAAGGGTATTTCATTCTCACCACCATCTATCAATCCAACCCCATAAAGTAGAAATCCATCAATACCCTAATAGAGTTATGGATATTTTCCATTCATTTCCTTCACATGTTGTTACGTTTATTCCTAAATATGACCAATTTAAATAAAACATGAACTATACAAATGATTTTTTCTAGTAATGAGTTTTTTTTTCTATCAAAAATACACACTGGGATATGATCCAATGAATCATCCGACTCTAGGTCAATGTGATTCCATCAGATCACATGTTCAGGATCAGGTAACACAATTTAAACTAAGATACATGGAACACATTATTCATCGAGTTGAACCATTGTGGTAGTTCCAAATGGTATTCCACCTCTTCAACCCATTACAATATCTCAAAGGGGCATATGTATCATGCAGATAACATGTCCGGCTTTTTAAAAATTCAATTTCCATGCCATGGAGAGAACCTCAAGAACACATGATCAATCATTTAAAATGAATGAGACCACAGATGATGGTCTAAATAATATTTATAATTAATAAAATATGTCTATATTCTCTTTCCAATTAACTGTAACTTCTCCATTGCTTCCTGAACAGGTCTCAGCCCAACTTTTGACGTTTCAGCTGTTTCAACCCAGTATAGTGTGGAATTATAAGGTTCTCCATACCATTATTCAAAAGGGTCAATGTGTATTTATACATGATAACTTTTATTATATGTGAACTCAACCAACAATATTTTCTCCTTCCATGAGCCACAAAATTACATTACACAAAACCCACAACATGTCATCCCACAATTGTATCATCCATTCGGATTTCCCATCCATATGTGTTTCATACACCATTCTCATACTCAACTATGTCTCAAGGGATTTCTATAAGTATTTCGATAAATGTGATGTGAATCTGGAATCTCTATCTGTGAATATTGGAATTGGAATGCCATGTATCATTAACACCTCTTGAATATAGATTTTGGATATATTCTCCACTATATGGGTTTCATGAATTGGAATGAAATGAGCTGACATGGAAATCAGAACCACTATTTCCAATATGGAAGCATGTATCCAAACTGTTCTTGGGAGACCTATAACCAAATCTATCTCCATATTCTCCCATTTCCACATTAGGATAGGTAAATACTGAAACATAATTGATGGAATTTGATTCTATGGATTAAATTGATAACAAGTTTAGCACCACAAGAAGAACATGACAACATTCCATTTCACGCCTCTCAACCAAAATTTATCCATAATTTACATATACATATTCGGTGTTCCCAGATGTATATCTCATCTCAAATGGTTGTAAGGATGAAGATATTTTTCATGAAAATGAATTTGAACAAATATTTGACCTCATAAAAATAAAATTGAACTGCCATTATGTTTACAACCCTCAATGGTCTCCCCACCATTGAGTTTTGAACACATAACCAGGAACTATGTATTAGAAGTTTGTGACCCTTTGACGATATTTAAAAAACCAAGAACAAACATAGCTTAAATTAATTCTACAACCTCACCTTGGTATTGAAATTCCACAAGCATATATATTAAGACCTACATTAAAAACCATTCATCTGAAACATATTTCACTAACTGAGTATATTTTTTTCATCTCAATTCATCTTCCACCATGTTTTTTTCCCAATGAATACATCATGTAAAATTCATAAAATTAGATATACTCCATCCATATTATTTTATTCATATTCATATATAACTAGGATAAAATGTGTTTCAAACTTTTGGGGTCCCTGAATATAATAAATTTCTCACCAAATATATAATGACTCAATGTATTCAATGAATGAACGACTGCTACTTATTTTAAGTCAAGTGTTAGCTAATTATTCTCATTAACTCTCAACTACAATGAACCAAAAGTCACACCATGGTCTTCTTTCATAAGAACACAACCCAACCCTGATCTGGAAGCATAAAAATTCACAACATATCCCCGTAATGATTATAAAAAATCATGATAGGTTATGATGTAAGATTAATATCCAGCTCCTGGAAAGACTTCTGGTATTCAACTTTCCATTGGAATGGAGTGTTCTTCTTTTTCAATGCTTTCATTGTCAAGGCCAGTTTCAAGAAGCCACATACAAAGCATCGATAATAACCAACTTGACCAATAAAACATTGTACCTTAAAGAATTTATTTAGCGGTTTCCATAATATCACAACCTATATCATTCCAAGATACACCAAAATACATATTTTTAGAAATCACATGGATAATAAATAGCACCACCTATATCTAAATTCACATTTAGATAGTTTCCCATTCAAATTGTGATTTCTAACTATTTTTAACAATTTCACCAACTTTTCCTTACACTCAGTCATTGAATTTTAATACACCATGATTTCATCTACAAACACCACAATCAAATGGTTCTAAATATTTCTAAAATATTCAATTCATCAAATTCATGAAAACAACTAGTGCATTCATGATACTGAAAAGAATGACCATATATTCTTAGTGGCCACATCTTCATCTGAATGTTTTCATCATAATATAATCCTTATATATTCAAAATTGGTGTTATCCTGATCACATGCCAATTTTAGAGAACAACTGAGCAACACTCAATTTATCAATAAAAGCATTGATACGAGGATGTTGATACTGAATCTCTTAGGTAAATTTATTAATAATTTTATAATTGACGCACAACCAAAGAGTTCCATCAGCTTTATTCATGATCAAATCTGGGGAAGCTCAATGAGATTTACATGGTTGAATAAATCCGTTTTTTCCATATCATCCAATTGCACATTCAATTCCCTTAACTCTGTCGGTGCCATCCTATATGATTGAAGGGAAATAGGAACGGTCCCTGGAAATAGATCAATTGTAATTTTCAATTACCTTATAGGTGTTAACCATGAGTAGTTATATGGAAAAAATTGTAAATTGATCCACCACTACTAGAAAAATGAAATCATAGATCTCTTATATCGATTACAAAGTCAATGCCACCAACTGGTAATAGATTGTTCCCACCGCCTGTGCCAACAATCTAGTTTCACCATTCTTCCCGACTATAACAACCCAAATATTTATAACACACTAATACATGATTTATTAACTAAAAAAATTCACATGGGAAAAATTAGATTATCGAGAGGCCTAATGTATTTGGATATTATGAACATTAAATAACAACTTAGAATAAAAAAATGCAACATCATTATGGAAAACATCCATTACATGAAAACTACATTCATTCGTACATAGAATTGCATGGGATAACTTGATGACATGCATAAGAAAACGGTCATCTATAAAGCCCAATAAGGGAGTAAAAACATCATAACAAGAAGAATATAATACATGTTATGAAATATGAATATCAATAGAGCATATGAAAAACACGAACATAGTGGCATTTTATAAATCGGTTAACATAACATGGAAATTTGGAAACAACATTTAACATGATAGAATCATACAAGGCCCATTGAAAATGTATCCTGAGTAAAACCTCATTTAAATTGAATTATAATGACTAAACCCACATTTCACATGAAAAATCAAGATACTAATCATTACCCTATTCGTTGGATCACTTTCAGGGTTCACCCTTCATAATCATTTCATTTCATGCATAAGTGTGCCACATGGAACATATAACATGGATTCATAAAAAATCACCATCTACAAAATTATAAAATAACGAGAAACAAATTCATGAATCTCTATTATAAATATATAAATGTTCATAATGGTGAATTTCATTGACAAGGAAATTTTCATGGTATTCACTACACAATGACTTTGGCTTGTAAAATCATGGTGCAATATCTGCAGCATAACAACAAGACATAAGAATTCATAAAAATTGTTAATGGGAAAAAAGGTAGTGTCCCATCATATTTAAATTAAATGTTGGTTAAGGGGTCATATATATAAATGTTCTTACAAATGTAATGGAAATTATATTTATATACAAAACAATTTCTTCATTGTGAATGAGAAAAGAGAAATTCCATACGGAATTTTTTTATGGTAACAGTTGCACACAGAAGGTATTAATGTGGGAGAAAGGGGTCTCCAATCATTCAAACATAATTAGGTATGTATGTGGGATGTGATAAATCACACCCCAAATATATAATTGAAAATAAAAGAGCATAACAATATTAAGAAACATGGATAAAATGAGAAATGAAAGAATCCTTTACTTGGTAGTGTGATCCCAAAGGCTTGGGAGAGGATTAGGAGAGGATGATTGGGACTAGGGGGAACCTTTCCAGTATTATTTATAATAGAGGGAATGGTTTGGTCTATCCTGAAATTTTTTTAGTGATGAGTATGTGGAAGCATGGGTGGATCTATATAGGGAAGCAGAGAGAATTATTTATTATTTAGGTTTTGGACCGTACACCATAAAAAAATCAAAACCACAACCCATATAAGGGTTATTGAACATGTTTTTTTCCAAATGGGAGTGGAAAAAAATAGTTTATAAGTCTAATGGCAGATATTATTAAAATATTATACATTTATATGTAGAGGTGAGTCACACTCTTAAGGAAATCAATTTAAGAAGATAAAATGTTATATAAGTCTTGGAGGGTCTACTAAGGCTATGTAATATAAATAAAATAAACCTAAAATCACATTATTTTATTGGTAAAAAAAATTGTCCTAACATTTCATTTATATTATTGTATTACATCATTATTGGGACATTATGATGTCATAAAACACAATGTATATTTAAACAGTATTTAATTTTTAACCAAAAAATCGACTGTCATAGAAAATTAAGAAAAACATTCCATTATATAATTTTGAAGTCCTAAATCCAAAAATAATATTCAATTTTTCAAAATAATTTTCTAAATATTGGAATTTTTCACTTTAAAAATAAAAACTGATATTTATCATTTTTTTTGACAAAAACCAAAACCTCTTTCAATCCTTAATAAAAATTACAATTGTATTAATGAAAATTGTATTTTTATAAATATTTAATAAAAAGTAAATTAATAATTATAATATTATATTAAAATATTATTTATTTAAAAAAACAATTAATTTATCAAAATATATTTCCTAGTTTAATATGAACTAAAAATTCTATTTGTCTTTTACAAATGATTTACGACGTAACGATAATAAATTGAATGTATATTCTTTATTAAAAAAATAATGCACATAATCATAGTGTTTGGTTATCGTTACATAACCCCTTAAACATTCCACATGTGTCCATAAGGTATGGTGTGCGATGGTGACAGGCTCTTGCGGTGGCTCGGATAACGTCGATCGAGTGGTAATCCCTATCACCTTCCACATATCCCATAGGAAGTTCAACTGAAGATTTACATATTCAAGATTATATTGGGCATGGTCAACAGTGAATCCCAATGATGTAACCTATTTTTCGAGCTCTATCAAATGTGATTCATACAGAGCAATTATACTAGATGAGGTCATCACTTACATTGTCTAACTAAATTGGATGTGACACATCACTATCTTTATAATAATCATTCAATCATTGTTCAACAACTATATTAGAAATGATAAAAGTTTTCAAATATACATTGAAATCAAAAAACATACACCCATGTAAGTGAATATGTGTCATATAATCATTCAACATAATAAGACATTTAATTTGATCAAGATGGATATTCATTAACAAATGTTTGGGTCATTACAATATTCCCCCTTTAAAAAATTTCACTCTCTATATTTCTATTTCCATCACTAAAATAGATGAGGGTAACTCTGTGTCATCCCTTCCTTGGATTCCCATGTTTCTTCTTAAAACTGTTGGTTTCACCACAACACCTTGACGACATGAATTGTATTATTTTGGAAAACATTTCCTTATGATCTAAATTGATCACCAGATTATCTTAATTTTTGTGGTCATTATATAATTGGACCACATCTGGATTGAGTACATGTGATAGGTTAGGTATGTACATCATGAATAGTGATACAGGGAGTACTTCATCTACTTGAGACAGGTTTCGTGGTCGTTCTAGTCAATATTCATCTGCTTCAATGAGATTAAGGATCTCAATATAGCCATTGTACCTTGGACTAAGCATTCCCTTATTCCCAAATCTCATAAATCTCTTCCACAATGATATGTGGAAGAATAACATGTCTCTGATATCATACTTTAGGTCTCGTCAATGATAATCAGTATAGCCCCTTTGTTGAATCTGAGAAACATTAATGCGATGTTGGATTGTCTTAACTTTCTATAAAATTTCTTTGACCATTTATGGACCTAGGAGTTTTCTATCCCCATATTCATCCCAACATGCCAGTGTTCTTCACCACATACCATAAATGGATTCATAAGGATCCATTTGGATTCTTGGCTGGAAACTGTAATTGTAATAGAACTCAACTATTGGAAGATGTTGATACCATCCTCTTTTGAAGTCCATTGAGAACACTCTCAACATTTATTCTAGTGTCTGGATAGTTTTCTCATATTTTCCATCATTTTGAGGATGATAATCCATACATAGATTCTACTCAATATTCAGAGCATGTTGGAGACTATTACAAAACATATAGGCAAATCAGGGATCATGATCGTATATAATCGATAGTGGTACACCATACAGCCTTACCACATATCTGATGTATATCCGTTTCAGTGGATCAAATGAGAAATTTATGCAAATTGAAATGAATTTTTCAATATTTGTATAATGTTCCATAACAACCAAGATAGCATGTTTTCCTTTCAATGTCTTCAGATGTCTGGGGACAATGTTCATGGTGATGTTTTCCCATTTACATACAGGTATAGGCATTGGTTGCATCATCCCCTTATGATTCTACCTCTCATCATTCTATTTTTGACATAACAGACACATTGATGTAAACATAGCAATCTCTTTCTTCTTTTTATCCCACTAATAAGTCTTTCGGTGATCGTGGTACATAATGTTTTTCCTTGGGTGGATGGGGTAATTTGAACTAAGTGAATACACAAAAATTTCATTCATTTTCTCTGGATTTTACTAAAGACAATGTCATGACCCAAATATCACACTTCCTTCTTCATTGACATTAAACTATGAAGAATTCATTTTTTCTAATAGTTTCCACTTTCTTCTGAATTCCCATATCTTCCTTTTGAGCATCAATTAACCTTTCCAAACAATACAGTTGAGAATTAATTTGTGAATGTATTTATAATGTTCCTTTTATTATGAATACCATGTCCATATACATCAAATCTATGAATATAAGATCCTTTTTCATTCTCATCAGTTATAGAATTGTTGGTTCCATTCTACATAGAGAATCTCTTAACATGTTTTCTTTCAAATGGTGGTAATGGATTGAGCGGTCAAAGTTCTTTATCACCTCTAACCATCTTCGTTGGTGCATGTTCAACTCTTTCGGTGTTAATAATTTTTAAGTCTTTTGTGGTCTATATATATTTCACACTTCTCCCCATGGAGTTAATGTAGCCAATATTTGAAGTGATGATCACCACAACCAACTCTAGATGATGTGTTGGACAGTTCTGTCATGAATATTAAATTTTCATGAAGCATAGGCAATGAATTTGTCATTTTTCATCAACACACAACCCAAGATCGTTTTTCAACCATCACTAAATACCAAAAAAAGTTCTCAAATTGTGGGTTGTATGAGCACGAGCATAGTGATAAGCCTCCTTTTCAACTCCTTGAAACTCCCTTCACATTCATAAATCCATGTAATATTTACGCCTTTCCATGTTATCTTGGTAAGTGGTTTGGACATTCATGATAAATTTATATGAAATCAACTATTATATACTGCTAACCACAAGAAGCTATAGATATTCGTTACCGATGTTGGATTCGGACATCCCTATATTGAAAATGTCTTTAAGGGATCCACAGATAACCCCTTACTTGTGATTATATGACCCAATAATGGGACCTATTTCAAACAGAACTCACACATGATGTACATTGTATAGATCTTCTCCATTTTCATGATCTCCAGTATAGTTCTTAGATGCTCCTCATGCTTCTCAATGGTTTTTTACTATATTATAAAATCTTCTATAACTACTATCAAATATTTTTCAAGGTAATATCTAAAAATTATATTCATGAAGTCCATGAATATTTATGGAGAATTAATATTTTCCCAAGGCATTAATATGAATTCAGATTACATGTATCTTTTACGAAAATAATTTTTCGGGATATCATCCTTGTTCACCCATACCTTATAATATCCCGACTACATATCCTACATGGAGAAGAATTGTGATCCATGTGATCGATTGAACAAGTCATTTATTCGAGAAAGAGGATACTAGTTCATTGTTGTGATATTATTGAGCTCGCTATAATCAATGAAAAGGTGCATTGACCAATCCTACTTCTTGATAAAGAGGACTAGAGCACACCCTAGTGAAACACTTGGGTGTATAAAATCATTATCCAGATTCTCTTGTAGTTATTTTTTAATCTCCTCAATACCCACAATAGACATTATATATGAATTATTTGATATTGGAAATGCGTAAGGTATGAGATCAACTGTTAATACAAAATCACTTCTGGGAGGAAGACCAGACAATTCCTCGAGAAATACTTATGTTAATCCCCTCACAGTAGGCATGCATTCAATGATTTTTTCTTCCTTAGAGTCATTAATTAGTGTAGAATTTACATGATAATAGGGACATAATATTCAGTCAAGATATGATGGTGCTAAACATGATTCAACCACTTCCTTACACTTGTACGGAATCAGGGGTCAATTCATCACCTAGAGAGTGATTTCCCTCTAATGAAAATTTATATTGGCTCTATTTAAGGAAGTACAATAAATGCCAATAATTTCATTATATTCCACTAGAGGGAGTGTGAAGATGATCTATCAGAATTTAATCCAAAAATTATGATAGGGGATGAGTTATATTCATGGGATGCATTGATTTCCATATTTTCCGCACTCACCAACATCATTACATCCATGAATTCTAGTGGTGTTTGGATTATTATACTAAACATATGGGATACAAAATAATGCATCAAAATAGAATTGGAAATATGTTTTCATTAATTAATGAATAGCTGGTGTACCTTTCACCACTTCATTGTCGGGGTTCAATTTAGTGGTAGTGATGGAGAAACCCTTCCTTTTCTACCTTGGAGGTTACTGTTTTCTTCCAAAAACCCTTGGATTAGTGAACTGATTTGTAATGTGCCGTAGTAATTTGTAGTTTAATCATTGAACAGTGCACTGGGGGTCGAGCATAACATACCTATCCTATAATTCTACCTCTAATTTTTTTTCATACTGATAGTTAATATCCAGGTTCCCTTCTCTTCAACACCTAATGCATTTCCTCATCCACTTCAGGCATATTCCAGGGTACTTCTTTCAACTCATTTTGATAGTGGGGTTTTGTATTTTCTTAGAACTGTTGTATTTATCCATATGACCACTAGAATTGAATTCAATAATACAATTCATATCCCAATGATAGCATTAAGAATCACTGATATCCATTTCAAATTTGAGGGCACATCAGAAAACATCCCCATAGCTCTCAATGTCACAGACAGCTAGGGATTTTCATAGGATACGATATATCCACCCATAAAAGAATTCAACCTTGCATTCAGGGTTAATGACAAACCAGAGGAATAACTTTCATTCCTTATAATGTTTTCCTCGTATCCTCCGATGGATTCATCATCATTTAGAATGAGGAAAAGGAAGTCCTTTCCAACTTATGTTGGAAGGTGCGAGGAATATATTTATAGGAAAAAAATTTCTCGAAATCATTCCATTCCAAAGCCTTGATCTCTTCATCATGGTTTATATTTTTTATCAATTTCAACCATTGATCAGCATCACCTTCCATACGATAAGCAGGCAGATGTTACATATCTTGTTCGGAACATTGATGGATGTAGAAGATCTTCTCAGTGGAGTTGATCCATTGTTTGGAGATTGAGGGATCAGATGATCCATTAAATGTGGGAGGACTTTGTCTCATGAACCTATCGATTGCGACCTTTTCATTCTTAGAGAGGGATGGACATTCCACATGACCGATACTTATATTAAATTCATGAGATAACTGAGAGAGGATTGTGATAGAGATCGCAATTCCTTCTCCCATCGGATTGGGCATCTCATTAGAACAATCATCACATTGGTCATCACATAAGTTTTCAGCCCGAGACATCCTATTAATGGACATTGGATGGAATAAAAGGAAAGACAAGGGTAACACATAAAGGGAAATCGAAAAAAAATGATATGGCTTATAAATAACTATTAATTCCTTAACTTATGAATTTATAGGGGTCAATCTATGATATCCATGATCTACTTCCAAAAACATATTCATAGGGGAATGTTTTTATTTCCATAATATGGGTTCATACTAATATTTTGAATTTACCAAAACATATCCCCTAGGAGTGTCGTATCCAAGAGAGCAGCAAGGCGCGTTGTCAGGTACTAGGATACCGCAGGTCAAGCCCAGAACTCCTCGTTAGAGTTGTCACTCTGACGTACATCTATGCTAGAGTTTATTCTACATGCTCTCATCCAAGGATGGATTTATATTATTGATAAACCACTTACTCAATACCCACCAATGAATAGGGCTGTTTTTATTTAATGTAGTGTTATCTCTATGGCTTCTCTAGTTTTTTGTTTTTGTAATCCAAAAAATAACTAAACATATCCTCTGATACCAATTATAACATCTTGAGATCTTAATTAAACACTTAAACATGATTTAATACATAAAAAACTTCACTTGGTACAACAATTTAATATTGATAGGTCTACTGTGTTTGTGGATTTGTTACATTACATATCAAGTCATAACATAAAACAAAACATCTTTATTGAAAATTTTTTTTAGATGACCACTACATTCATTCTTACTTAGCATTGCATGGGATGACTTGAGGAAATGCATAAGAAAAGGGTGTTTTATGAATACCAGTAAGGGATTGAACAACGAATAACAAGAAGAATAAAATACATGTTAGTAAATATTCATAACAATAGAGAATAAGTGAAACACGAACATAAAGGCATGATATAACATGAATAAATTAACATGGAAATGTAGAAACAAAATTTAACATGATAGCATGAGACAAGGCCCACTGCCAAATGAGAATGAGTAATCCCTCATTTCTCTTGAATTATCATTATTAAATTCTCATTGCACATGATGTATTAGGTTTCTAATATTTACCCAATTCATTGAAGCACTATCATGGCCCAACCTTCATAGTCATTTCATTGCATGCATAACTGTGCATTATGGATCATATAACATTGATTCATAAAACAAAATCATTTAATCCAAAATAATTGAATGTATAATACATACATTAAACTATATAATCAATAATTAAATTTTCATAAAGTTGAATACCCACAATAGAAAATGGACATCGTATTTAATACACATTGACTTTTGTTTGGAAAATCATGGTGAAATTTCAGAAGCATAATGGTGTGACATTTGAACTCAAAAAAGTGGTCGATGGGAGAGAATGGGGAGTATAGAAATATTTAAATTAAATTTAAAGATATGGTTTATATAGATACATTTACCAAAAAATGTAATGGAAATAATATTCATAATACAAAACAATTTCATGAATGTGAATGAGAAAAGAGAAATTCATTATGGAATTTCGGCATGGTAACATGTGCACATTGAAGGTATTAGTGTGGGAGAAAGGGGTCTCCAATAATTCAAAAATAAGGAGTTATATATGGGGGAGGTGAGAAATCATACCCCGAAATTTATAATTGAAATAAAATGGAATAAAAATACTAATAAACTTGGATAAACTGAGAAATTATAGAATCCCTTACATGAAAGAGTGATCCCAAAGGCTTGGGAGTGGTTTGAGAGAGGCTTATTAGGAGCATGTATCACCTGGGGATGATTCTAAAGAGAGTTGGGAAGGGGCTGATAAAGCTAAAAATGATTTTATTTAAGAGGAAGTTGGATCTTTAGTGGTTTTATATAGGAAAGGAGATGAAATTCATTATTATTTACGATTTGGACCCAACACTGTAAACAAATCAAAACCACAACACGTATAAGGGTTTTCCGACATGTGTTTTTGCATAGAAGAGTGTAAAACAATATTTTATATGGCCAATGTCCGAATGTCTTAAAATAATGTTCTTTCATATGTGAAGGTGAGTCATAGTCTTGAGGAAATCATTTTAAAAACATAAAATGTTTTCTATGTCTGGGAGGGTCCACTAAGGATTGTTAAAATAAATAAAATAAACCTCAAATAACGTTATTTTAATGTTAAATAATACATTGGTCAAAAATATCAATTATTGTATTTTATTAAATCACAATTTTGTTATTATGATGTCATAAAACACATTATATTTTTAAACAGAATTTATTTTTTTACGGAAAAAAATTTGATTGTCTCAGAATATTATGAAAAATTAACCATTATATAATTTCAACATCCTCCTTCCAAAAAACTATTAATTTTATCTAAACAATTTTCTAAATATTTTAATATTCACTTTTATAATAAAAAGTGACATTTATAAAAAAAATTCGGGTTTCACAAAAAACATTTAAACCTTAATAAAATTACAATAGTAACCATAAATTTTATATAATAAATTATATTTAATCAAAACTAATTTAATTATAATAATATGTTATTAAAAGAATAATTAATTCAAAAAAACATTAATTTATAATAATAGATTTCTTAGTTGAATATTAACTAAAAATATTATTTGTGGTTTAAAAACTATTTACAAAGTAAAAATTGTATATTCTTGGTAACAAAATAATGCACATAATCATAGTGCTAGGTTATTGTTACATAACCCCCTAAAACATCTTCATGAGAACATAGGGTAAGGTGTGCGATGGTGAAAAACTGTTGGGGTGGCTCGGATTACATCACTCCAGTGGTAATCATAATCAACTTCCACTTATCCCAAAGGCAGTTCCCGTCAAGACTAACATATTAAAGATTGGGTTGGGCATGGTAATGATTAAAGACCAATGACGCTACCTCTTTTCAGAGCTCTGACATATGGGCTTCGTATTGAGCAATTCTATTGGATGAGGCTATCACTACCTTTGTCTGAGTAAATTGGATTTGTTAAGGCCCTATATTTATAATAATCACGTGATCATTGTTCAATGGTTATATTAGAAATGGTAAAAATTATTAACATTACATTGAAATCCAAAAAAATACATCCATGGAAGTGCATAAGTTTTATATGATCATTCTATTTAAGAAGACATTTAATTGGATCAAGTTGGATTTTTATTAATTAAAAATTGGATAGTTACACCAACCTTTTTTCCATTGATGAGATGTTGAGTTCCATCCTAAGTCATGAATCTAACTATACTCTTATAAATGTTGATGTGAGCCTTGAACATTTTCAATTAATCCATACCTAAGATTACATCACAGAAATGAATCTTCTACATCGAGAAGTCCCATTTCAACTCAAATCTGTCAACCATTATAAAACATTCTCATCGCAAAAGGGATTGGAATTCTATTTCACCAAGAGGAGTTTTTAGTTTATTTATAAAGGGCATCGGTTAACATTTTAAACAAATCTTTTATACAAAATTAGATGAAATGAAGGAATGAAATGAAGTGGTATCCAAAGACAATTTCACAAAGGTAGATTTAAAAAGAATCATACATGTCACTGTAAATGGTCCAACATGATTATCCACAATCATCAACTTATCTACAAATAGTTTATTCATCGCTGGAGTTTTCTCATTATGGTCTTATTGAGATTTACCTTGTGGAGGAGTCACGGTATTCTGAGAATCACCATTCCTAGGTTTTTTCTGCTGGTGAAATTTGTTCTGATGGACATGTCCTATGAAATCATATGATACCTATGACACATGAGATGTGTCACAAACACCAATACAAAGAGAACTATGAAAAAAGAACATAAGGTGTACCATAATATAAAAAATATGGAATGATCTTGGGGCTTCCATACAATCCCATTTTATGTGGTCGAAGGTACCACATTGGTTGCATCTCAATTGGATCTTTTTTCATGGATGAAGATTTACTGATCCAGCTGTTAGATTCTGATTCCTTCTCCAAACAAGAAAATTGATAGATCTTCTAAAAATTCACATAGAATTTTATTTTCAACTATTTCTTTTAGGGATCAACATACAACCTCCTCCAATCACTCCTTAGATTCTTCTCTCATCCACTGTCACCCTGTTCACTATAATTATATAGTCATTTATATCGACCACCACAATATTCTATTAAATTTCCTATGTTAACCCTCATTCGAATATGCATTCCTTCATGGACGCAATATTAAATACTTCTAGTCTGAAGTGTACTATATTAATATATTTAGATTCATACTCAGTGACATAGAGACTATCAAACTCCAGGTTAAGGAATATTGACGTCCTTCAGAACGTGAACATGTGAGGATATAATTGTTTATAAAAAATTCCTCAATATCCTCCCAAATATCGTTAATCTACTTTATCGTCCATTAATTGTTACCAAAAATATTGTGAAATATCTTCAAGTATATATGTTTCCACCATGACTTTTAGCTCCATCAGTGTGTTGATAAAGTCAATGATATGATTCATCATAATGATCCACACCTCCACCTTATCGTGTTCACAATCACTCAAGAATATGGGTAGATTATGCTCCATGAACTAGATGAAATGATCCAAATGCCATATATTATCCCATTGTTTCCCCATATCCATATCATAATATCATTTGATGATGCTCTGAAGTAGCTAATGGTTCAAATGTGGCTCATATGAAACCATGTTCTATGCATCTTCTTCCATTTGGTTTCAATGATGCCTACCTGTTTCCATTTTCTAAACAACAAAAAATGTGGTAATCCTCAATCCATAGAAGGGGATTAGCTTAGCATTTAAAATTCTCCCACATCATATATCCAAACAATTTTTTATAAAAATATATTTTCAACGTTGTCCAATTTTTTTTTAAAAATCACAATTTTTACTATTTAAAATTAATATATTTTCTAAATACATCTATCCTTCTCTTTTCAAAATAATTAATTTGAATATAATATTCATTTTTTAAAAACATAAACCTTCAAAAAAAAAAAAATAATTTATCCAAAATAATTATGAAATAGTAGTGTGGATTAATTCCTCCAAATTTCATGTTTTTCTCGTCTCATGGGATAAACCCATGACAGTTAGATTTTGGTAGCTAATAGGTGTCTCCAAAAGAATTATGTTCCAAAAATCTTGTAATATGAATTTTAGGATAATCGTGTTAGCAATGTCCTTTTATTCTATACATATTATGTTCTGACAATCCTACTCCTTTATATGATCACAACCCATAGAATAGATAAGGATGAGTCAACTGCAATACCATGAATGTGAAACCTACTTGTTAGGAAAGTACCAATAAAGATGAAAGCATTTGTAAGGACCTAGTAATTCTCAGTGGCTTGAGAGTACAATATGTCGTTACATGGGCTTAGGTGACATCCCCTAGATTCCAGAGGCTTGAAATAACCGTCGAAGGGTTACATATACATGTGGGGATGATTTACACATTAAAAATAAAACTATTCACTGAACAACTCACTAAATGACACAAGATGAAAATAAAGGAAACAAAATTATATTATATATATATATATATATATCCAAACCACATCAATGTATGAAAGAATAGCAGACCAAACATTTATAAAATAAGGTAGTGGAAGAAAATATAATGACTCCAAAAATACCACATGAATCCATGTTCTATATGCTCCAATATCCATAATCACAGAACAAATCAAATATCATGAGGTGGTTCTAAAAACATGTGATACATCACCTTTTCTTATATCCCAGAAGATAGCACTACTAAAAGAACCATTGTTCCAATGAAAGGGTGAGTATATAACTCAATAGGTTTTTAGCAATAACACCCATACTCACCCACTATGATATAATAGTTTCAAACAATTATATAAAATTGTATATATAAAACAATATCTCAAAACAGTTTATAACAAAATATACCCATTTTTGGAAAACCATTTATAACCAAACTCATACAAGAGAAACTGAAACCCATTTTTTAAAAAAATTATTTTTCTACAAAGTAACTAAACAATACTATAAAACCATTTATCCATATTCTTTTGGAATACCCAATAGATTCACTAAATCCATACAACCAACCAAGCATGCTACATGATGATAGTCAAATGTTCTTGAGTGGTTTCTCATCGATTTACATAGTCATCACAAGGTAATTGTTTCCCATGTTACATTAAACCTTTCTTAATGAGGAAAATTTCATATTTCAATCAAGACCCAAACATACAAAAATGAACTCACACACCACCTATTCCCAAATATCATTCCAAAATAACACCTTCAATAAAATCACTTTTTTTGTTGAAAAATGTTTTTTATTAAAACCCTTAAGATGAGAAACATTTTTCATAAAAACACTTCCCAATCAACCCATTTAGAGTTTCCATAAAATCCACCATTTAAAATCACCATTTTAAATTCATGAAACTAATACAATTCTCATTGTAATTTATCAAGATTTCACAAATCTACTAAAAATAATAAATCATAACTAAATATATTTATTCTATTTATCAACACATTATTTAACAATCATTATTATCCAATTTACTAAATTTGATACTACTCTAAAAAATTCTTGAAAGTGGAGATGAGTGAAAATCCCCCTACCTCGAAGGTTTTAGCAATAATCAACCGCTGGAAAAGAATGCTAAATAAATACATGTCTATTCTTCATGAAATCTCCTTAGATATATTCTCATAGAACAGTTTGGAAAAAAATATCAACTATTTTGGAATACACACACACATATCTACCAATAAATGGATTAGACATGAGAAAACAAGAATAAATTATAAGTATATCTATGTAGATCTATGAATCTGTTCAAGAATGATTATGAATGATTAAATACCTCAATAATCTTAAAATAAAATCCCCATAGGAATCATGAAGATTGACTCCAAAATGATTTTGAGGGGTTATACTATCTTCATGGAAGATCAATACATAGTTGGGAAATATATTATGAAAAAACAAGCAACATAGAGACAATAACATGTGAGATACACTTTTTTAGGATCCCAATTTTACCACATGCACGGTTAGTTCACACAGTTAGACATACCATCAACTAACCTTGTGCTAGATACTATCTAGACAGACCATTGAAAGAATTCCTCACATGGTCTGCTGAACATTTATCTCATCATTCCATGGATCTCTACATCAAGCCTCCTATTAGTTATGGTTTCACCTATGATTTCCACATAGTTTGGATTATCATTGTGCAACCCGTACACATCTCCTTTTTCCACCATTTATTATTGAAATGTAAAAAAACTCTCCCAACATACACACTTATACTATGTAATCGTAAAACATAATAAAATGGTTACATACCATAAACTAGGAGTAATTTAGTCATTTAAAGATAATTGAATAAAAACACAGACCATAAAAATAATCAAAAACAAAACCCATGGGAGAACCCAAACACAAATCCAAGGGTAATTTTATGAATAAATAATTAATTTATGAAGATAATGATGTAAAAAAATTCCAAACATTCTAAGATAAATAATCAAAAATCATTAGGGACAACCCAAAACCATGGTTTTTTCTATGAATAGAATAAGGGAAGAGGAAGATCAAAAAAAATTAATAGGTAAGAGAAGAGAAGAAAAGATAATTACCTCAACAAAAACACTACAATAATAAAATGGAGTTCCATCAATAAATAGACGAGTTAATAATGATACATTTTAGATTCCATTTTATGACTTAGTCGAGTATGGAGATGGTGATATCAAATGTGGGGTTTCATTTGGAATGGTATAATACAAATCTCACCTATTTATGACTTTAACAGTCCACATAACATTCCAAATCATGTGCCAACATGTACTCATCATTATACACAGCATAGAATATATACAGATTTCAACACTTTTATTTAACCAATGCAACATCCATAAATAATTACCCTACTTAAATATTTATATCACGGACATGGTTATTTTTTGATTTTTGTTTCCCATTTAAATTATGTGCATTGGAAGCATTATACACAAAATTACTAAAATGGATTCCAGTAATATAAAATGGTTTGGATCCATGAATGACCTGAATATCCTATAAAAATATGCAAAAACCAAAAATAATTGTAGATACAGATGTGTATGGTAATCCACATGGATTCCCCGTAATTATGTTCTGTAACCATTATCAATTTTTTTTCCAAACTAGTAAATTAGAAAAAAAAACTGTTGAAACAAAATATTACTAACAAAATAATCATAAATTAACCAATTTTGGTTGGAAATGATTTCTATAAAATGTAAAAATCATTCAAATAGATTAATATTAAATCCAAAATTTCATTTCACTTATAGGATTCAATTGTAGAATACTATTAGTTTTAATCCACACATTCTCATATGATCTGTAAAAATGATGATGTTTTTCTAGGTGTTATAGTGGAAGTTCAATCATCATTCAATTTTCTTCTGGTTTAAAATGATGATATCTTATTGACTAAATAACCATCCATTCATTCTTAGTCTTTCGATAATAAAGGTGATATGGGAATCAGTATATAATTCTTCAATATTGAGAGAGACCACCACATCTCAGAGTGCTTAATGATTCTCTATTTAGGAAAATATCTATAAAATATATATAGTATTGTATATAATTACATATTCTTAGAATTATAATATTATTTAATTTCTAAATAGAATATAAATGATATATTAAAGAAATTTAACCACATTCCATGTAAAAATTATATTAATATTATTTTCTTAATGCATGCACTAATTGGAATTATGAAAAATATTACCATAGAATATTTAAAATTAATATGTATAATAATAAAAAATATAATTCTAATAGTCCTCATCATCATATATAACATTAAAAAATAAATATTCATTAATTCAATTAAAAATAATAATTTTTTATATACAAATAAAAACCATGAGAATAAAATTTTATGTAATTTAAATGTAAATAAAAAATTAATAAATGTATTCATTTGAAAAGATAATAATATTTCTTCTAATAATAAAATACATATATAAAAATTAATTAATATGAAAAGAAATACATAATTTTTACAGTTTATTATTCAATTTTATTCGAATTATATAAGATTTTATAATGCCTGTAATCATTTTATAGTAATGGTTTAAGGAACCCTTGATTAAAAAATTAATGTCACAATTTCATGAACTATATACTAGTTATAAACATGTGTTATAATCCCTTTATAATAATAAATCTTTAATAAGTTCAAACATCCTTGTCATTAACCAGTATGCTAGAGATGTCTTTTATGCAATATCAACCATAAAAACGTCATTACAACATAGAAATTCAATTTAATGATAATGATCAATTTCAGTCATAGGGATGAGATCTCAAAAAACATAAATATGGAATGGAAATATCCAATCTAGAATTATTCGTTATAAATATGTTCTTTTTGGTTCACCCAACTTCTATAGTAATTGGTTTCATGATGGTTTAAATCTATAAATCTTGAATTTTTAGTCATGAAAAATGTTAATAATAATATAAATATCATTTTTCCATTAAACACTCTAAAAAATTGGATCTTATAATTAAACAAAAAAAGTAAAAATTCATAATAACAGGTTTTCCACATATTCTCATGTCTTAGAGACCACTAATAACAAATTTTTAACCACCACGATTTTTATCAATGTAATTTTCATTCTTATAATATTGTAATGAAGTAAAAAACACATATATCACATATAAAACTGATTAAAACCATTATTCTAATAAATTATAATTGATTATTTATTCAAAAAATTCCAATAATAATTCCAAATACTATTTCCAGTATGTAAAATGAAAAATTGGATCTTCTCAGTCCACTAGAATAAAAAAAATGATTAAAAAATATTTAGAAATAAAATTTTATTTTAATATAAAATATGTATATCATTGGGATAAAATATAAGTGATTGATTTTTGAAATAATAGTTATTTATTAGAAGTAGTAAATAATTTTGTCTCATTGAAATATGACCGTTGGAATAGTAACCTTAAGAGTGGAATACTAATGTGACTGTTAAGGATAGTAGTGTAGTCGTTAGAATATTAACCTCCCATGATAATGTATAAATAATTTATTGTTATCCTATAAATGAAAATATGATATATTAGTTTCATTAAATGAGTAAATATATGATAAATTAATTTTTGATATTGTTAGGAAACATAAATGTTTATTTGCAATTTTGTAAAAAATATATTGATTAAAAACAACATTTCATTCCATAATATAGATTCATAAAATAATTTTTTGATGTGTTGTTATTATTATATAAATTTAGGGGACCTTAATTAATATTTCAATGTTTCATAAAATCAGTTATAATATTAAATTCATTAATTTTCAAATAACTAGTGATTTTAATTAAAACATAAAATTCTCATATTTATAAAAAATTTGTAAAATTGTTTCATTTGTTGAAATCTAAATATAATTTTTTTTTATTTTTTTTATTTTTTAATTTTTCTAAAATATTTTATTTTTGTGAATAGTGAAATATGATAATTTATGGTATTTTGATATTTTATGAAAAATAACTGAATTTTGGAATCATCGATGATGTAATCACCAATTAGTTCAATCATACATGCACTAATTACTATATTTAGTTAAAATAATGAACATTATTTATAGTCTTGCACCAAAATAATAAATAAATTAATAAAATAATCAAATCACCCATCTTCTACCTATATAAATACCACACCTTACCATCACTTATCCTCGATCCTTTTTAGATTTTGGTGTCGATAGCATTCTACCTGACTCAAATTCAAAGATCATACCCCACATCCTATTATTTTTTGGTCTCACCAAAAATCTAAACCCAAGTTCCTTAAGGCTGTTCTTAAGGAGAGGACCATCAATAGCTTAAATATTTTTCCATTCTCTATTAAATTATTTCATTATTCTACCTAATACATTCCCTATATTTTTCAATGTGACATGATAACTCCAATATCATACATATACTATGATCTTATTATGTTAATTAAATACCCATTGTCAAATCACTTCTGTTAACCAATATCATAAAAACAAAAACACGGCCTGTGATGTGTTGACTCACTACCTTTTTGGATGAAGTATATTGATTTTACATTACCTCCATCAATGATGTTAATAAATCCATTACAATAGTTTACAGATATTGTTAAATTTATATTATAACATCTCCATGTTCTGAAACAAATATATATATAAATAATATTAAATAAAAAAAAAATACTATTTCAGGATTATTGAAAAAAATCGAAAATAAACAAAAAATTTATCAAAAAAAATTATCAAATTAATCATCCACATAATAGAACAAATGGTATATGAGACCACTTAAATTTATGGATGTATATTAATACCATTTCATTCAACTTCTATACTTTTTCATCCATTTGACATGAACATCCATTATTATACTCATGGGAACCAATCAAAAAATCATAATACGAATGATACTAGAACTACGACATTAAACATTATTACTTCTAAAAATGACCATAAATGAAAAAAAAATTAAAAAAATATTGAAGTGGGTTTGAATAAATTTTTTGATTAATCTAATATTAATATCTTCGATATAATGTGAAATTACTGAACATAGTTGTACATAAGTTTTGGGATCTCCACAAACTGACATATTTTCTTTGGGTTACACCTTTCCTTAATTTACTCAATCTTATTTCCACATTTGTAATATGTACTTATAAAAAATGAATTTATATGATATAATGATTTGTTTATAGTATAATTCAACTTTATTTATGGGGTAGAACATGTTTTATAACATTCCCTTCACAATTCACCCTAATAATATTTCACAATTAACGGTAACTCCCCCATTTCTTAACCATTTTCAAGTGCATTACATAATCTGTTTTATGCCACCATTAATGTTATATGATAACTCATTTTATCATGAGAAAACTATCTTAGATTATTTTGGGATCTTTAAACTGAATTATTTCTTTTAACACTTTATAGTTTCTTTAATATTTTATCATAAACCACACTAAAGTGACTTATTTATAATTTATCTGAAAAAACATTTTATACGTTTTTTACTTTACCTGGACAACATTTATCATGATCAATTCCTATTTTCTCTTATTAATTTTAATTTATTATTTTTGTCCTTTCTTCCATAATCACTGTAATGATATTCCCTTTGGTTATAAATATTTATAGGGTTATGATACTTATTTCCTTCCATAGGTGACCCATGTATTTATTATTTATGTCATATTCTTTAAGTAGAAGTCATATTCATGAACATGTAATCATGGTTTCTCTCAGATAGCACTCCAATGAATTTGATAATTTTTAGTATCATGAAATTTTATGTATAGGATTAGTGTGTAAACCAAATCCATTATGTTACATAGTCCACAATGTTACATAGTCTGGTTAATTAGTCTTGACTCATGTTTATGTCATGTTATATATTTCTACCACATTAATATGTTTTCATGATCACATGATCCCATGTTCTATATGGTATTATTCCATGTGTTTATTCATGTTCTATTCCTTTTAAAGTCATCATGTTATGCCTTCTAACTCATCAGTTATGATTTATTTGTATATTTACTCCCTTTATAGGATTTTTATCACTTTCTACATTTCTCTGTATTTCCCATGTTATCCTATATAGTTTTAGTATTTAAATGGATGTTGGGAGCACATTAAAAAATATTAAAATAAATATTCTTCATTCAATTTATAATTTTTGAATTTTATTACATATACCTCACAAGAAAATAGAATATTCTATCCAGGGTTTGTATGTAATGAGAACATATACTTAAATTTAAGCATTATTATGTGTAAAAGTATAGGGTATCTCTTTTTGGTATGAAGGAAAATCAAGGTATCTAATTGTTGGGGACCCTAGTTTGTGAGGCTTGTATAAAGCATGAATCTTCCCTATAGGGATTCATGCAGAAAGGGCTACCACTAGGGATGGTATTCCATCAAACACAATAGTATTATCCACCCATGAAGTGATTTTTTAGGTATCGAATATAGTTTACATGAAATAATAATAGACCACTATTGTTGGTATCAGATCACAAACAATTTATTTTTTGTTATTTGGATAATAAAAATTTACTAAGAACCATAGGTATAATACTATCACCATGGATAACCTTGATTTAAACATAAGGTATCAAATGTCTACATATATTTTTCATTTAAATTTTTCCCTCTATGTTCATAGTTTATTTTTTATATGTTTAGTATCTATGTATTGAACCCCCCCTCAGAATTTTATTTTATTTTTCTTAGTTAATGGAGGGAAATATGATAACTCATTCCAATTTTAAATGTGATAATAAATGTGATTGTTTACCTAATGAAGTGAGAAATTTGATGTGAACATGAGTTCAAAAAATCAAGTTAGTATTTACTTAACGGTGTCATGTTATGAATAATAATGTGTAACATGTGGACAAACAACCTTATCCTACGAAGAGAAACTTGTGATAAAAAAATTATATGACAATTTCCGCCAATATTTTGATCATATTTAGATCACCTCATTTTTTAAAATTTATTATGTCCATTGTTGTGATACTATTTTTCCTACAATGGTAAGAAGAACATAATTTCGTTGTGGTTGGCTATAGCTTTCATGGGGAAGTGGATCAGTGGTCGACAATGATAAAGAAGAAATATTTTAATGGTAAAACGGGTTTAATGGAATGTGATAAATTCATGATAATATCTTGTAATAAATATTCCCTCGAACATTCACCTTTAATACTAATATTGTGTGCGTCTATTTAATGAAAAAATAAATTTTAACTATTGTATCATATGAGGGAAAATTCCCAATGAATTTTGGTATTATTATGGAATTTTTATGAGGTGGAAATCGAAAACTTTACTGTGGAATGTATGTCGGATAATCATTCAATAATATATATTTTTCTTTTTAAATATTATTCTATGTATTCTTTAATACCATTCAAGTTTAGTAGAACTATTCAAACACCATCTCAAATTATGAAATTCGGGTTATCATTGAGAACAAAAAATTGTAAAATTATATTATCTAAAGTATATAAATCATCCCATATTAATGTTCCTAGATTGGACCTCTAAGAAAGTTTCATATAACATCCTTCTGAGGAGTTAGATTCCTTATTGGCTATATATTTCATTTCTTTTCATAAATACAAAAAATAATAATAATGAAAGTCAAATACCTCGTCACATCCTAAAGAACCCTCTAATTCTAGACAAGTGTTAGAAGGTTGATTAATCTCAATCAGATCCATTTTTTAAATTTTGGATATTATTTACGAATTATAAATCATATCTAGCTCACATTAATGAGAAACACGAGAGGACCATGCTCTAATACATGCCTACTATGAGGGACTAAACTAACATGTTCCTGGAATAATTTTGTGATCTCCCCCCAGACCACGAGCATGAATTAATTATAGATCATATAAATAAAAATATATCTATATAAAATATGAATATAAATACAACCAATGAGATGGTGGAACTAAAGAAGTAGTTATAAGAGAAACTGTAAAAGGGTTATATCTACCTTAGTGAAATGCTATATGGTAGGATAGACTTTTTTATCAGGAATAAAGATAGATCAATGAACCACTGCATTGATACTCATGATATCAACAAAATCACACTAATAGTGAATGATCCCCTTACATGGATATATTACTTGATCAAATATCTACATGAGGCCAAGTTCTTATCTATGTTTGAACATCAGTCGGGATATCACCAAATAATGTTGAGGAAGAATGAAATTCCCAAGGATTACATTCGAACGAGCTATATATACTATGAATTCATGTTGATTCCCTTATGAATCAAAAATTATATATAATTAATCATGTACATAATGAGTATAGTCTATATAAATATCATCAATAAATTTGTAATTTTATTTATGGATTTTATCGAATATAATCCATTAAAAAGGAGTATCATGAGGAAAATTTTAATACAATGGTGAAGGATTTATGAATGGATAAATTAAATGAAAATTATTAAAATTGTGGGTTTTCGATCGAGGAAGTACCTTTCATGGGGAATGTTATCATTAGTAATGTTATATTTGTGTATTTTTCTAAAACAAAAGATATTGAGGAATGGACTAGAATAAGATCTATAATTAATATCCATAGTATCCATTTCATAGATAGATAACACTAATGATTTGTGATGAAATGTTCATGATTTTATATCCCATTAACCATGATGACTCAGAAGGGAGGAATTTTTATCTAGACTAGTGAATATCATTACTGATTTATTGATGTGAAAAATAATCATTTCACGTCATGAATAATGACACTATTGATAAGTGGGGAAATACTTATGTTATAAAACAATGCATTTAAATGGGGTATTTTTCTCTATAATAATTAAAAATGACAAACTGATATCCTACACTTTAAGGTTGGTGAATATTGATGATCAATACTATCCCACAAATGTTCTGGAGTTTTTAGCTGTTAACTTCATGAGGAAAATATAGCATCATTATATCTATTGGTGGATGTGTGGGATATATAATAATTATAAGAGACCAAAATATATATTCCCATATAATGATCATAATATGATGTCAAGATGATAGATAGATCTCATCATGGATGATTACATATCAATCTAAATCATCCAGGTAATGAAAATAACGTGGTAGATTCACGAATTACAAAGGATTATGAAACATTATTATTGATGATAATGTAAAAGGAGTCAATATTTTGATCCATTCAGAGAATGTACATTGGACTCATTTAGAATGAGTATCATCAATCCTTTAACAAATTATTTTTTAAATAGCCCGTATAGTGAAGATAAATGACTCTTAAAGAGATGATGTGGAAAATTCTTATATGTTTGGAAGGTATCAAAAATATATAAATACTTATAGTTGAAAATTGAATAAGAATGATTCTTATGATTTAGGTCTGGATTCTGGTTACCATCCAATATAGAGACAATGATTGATATTTTTAATGATTCATATAGATCAAAATTATATATTCACCTAGGAATCATGAATGTGTATAGATATCTCTATGATAAATATTGGTTGGAAATATTATGAAATAGATTATTGAATATACATCATTTCCCATTGTGTGTCTATAACTGAATATTAAAATAAAAAAGAATACAGTGACGATGAATCCATTACCCATACCGACATTGAAATATGAAATAATAACCATGGACACATTCATTGTACTACCAAAGGCATCCATAGTAAATAATGCTATATGAGTATTTTTTGGTTATCTTAAAAATAGAAATAACATATCCATAATTTTAGAGGACTTATCAGATTAAAAAACATGCATACATATAAATAAGAGAAGTGGTGAGAGTTCATATATTACATTTATCGATTTTGATTTATTAAGATCTTATATTTACATCGATTCTCTAGAATAGTTTCCAACATTCTCTACAAACTCATTTGAACTTTAATATGGCTTACCAACCTCATACTAATGGCCATTTAGTACAGAATATTTATAAATGTGATTATATATGATATCTTGTTATATGTAATTTAATGGAATATATGACCACTAGCTACAATTTATCAGGTTCTAGTACACCAACAGATTATACTAAAGCTTTCAAATGCCTCTATACGAATACCTTTATGGGAAAAATTATGATCAGTATCATGTTGGGAGAATGTCAATGAACCGAAGAAGCTGGTACTAGATATGGTCATTTTAATTGTTGAAAAGGTGAAAATAATTAATAATATAACCATGAAACAAAAAATTAAATATAATATATCTAAATATAATCATAGAAGAGACATAGAGCCTGAGGATGGATAAAAGGTATTCCTATTCATATCTCAAATGAATTGAGTAATGATATTTGTAATGATAGGAAATCTATTCCCGAGGTACATTGTCCCCATTCATATTCTTGATCATGTTAGTATTGGGACCTATTAACTATCTATTCCCCCAATAATGTCACAAGTCATAATGCATTCAATATATCCATCTTGATTATGTACTTACTATATACCATGAATAAAGTAAATACATAAGTGGTAAAGTTGGATAATGATTTCTCTAATGAGGTGAAATTGATAATGATATTGAACTATGAAGATAATTTTTAATGAAATAAGAAAAATAACCAAGTCAAAGTACTATGAAGGAACCATGTCTTTGATAAGTGATATGGGAACCATATGAAGGGGTGAAGGGGTAGTACCCTCGCCTATTTATCACTTTAGTATATAAAAGAAAATTTCATGGGATAAATTTCACAAGGGGAAAGAATTTTATGACGCATAATTTTATCATTGAAATTCCAATTTATATAATAATGTCAGGGAGAAGAAAACACATATATCACATAGATAAACCGATTAAAAAATTAATCTCATAAATTAATACTAATAGTATAGTTTTAAAATAAATCATTAAGAATGAAAAATTTTATAGCAAGTAAATAAATGGAAAATTATGATAATAAGAATAGGAAAATTAAGATCTTCTCGATCCATAGAGAATGACTAAAATATTGAAATATTGTTTAAAAATAAAAAATAACGATAATATTAAATTATATATAACCTTGGGATAATATATAAGTGACTGATTAATGAAATAAGAGGGATTTGTAGCATTTTGTAAATCCTTATGACTATTAGGAATCTAACCATTGGAATAGTAACTTTTCCATTGGAATAGTAATGTAATGCATAGGAATAATAACATAGATGAAAAATTAGTGACCTCCCATATGAGTGTATTAATAAAATATAGGTATCTTCTCAATGAATATATATATATATATAACATGGAATATGTAAATAAATGTAACATTAACCATTGGTATTTTTGTGAATCCCAGAGGATTATTTATAAGTTAATAATTAATATAATTATTTAAAAGATAATTTATTATCCTAAAATAGAATCAGAAAATAATTTTTTTTATCACAAATATTTGATCATTTTAAAAGTCCATAATTTATTTTTCAATGATTAATAAAATCTATTATAATATTTAAATGTGTATTTTTTGGTTAAATGTGTATTTTAACATAAAATTAAATTTCTCATATATAGAAAAATATTTTCCTATAAAAGAGTGAATTTTAGAAATTTATATGTCAAGAAATTATTATGGACAGTTTTTTTAATATTTCTAAAATACAAGAATTTTTGGGAAACAATAAATACAGTAATTTACATTATTTATCATTTCAACCCAAATACAATAATTCTTTATTTAATGGTGATTTAATAATCCATTATTTCTAATTAATATTAAACTGTAACTATATTATGTCATAATAATCAATACCATTGATAGTTTGGAGCCAAAAAAAAACAAATCAATAAAATAATCAAAAAAACTTCTATCCTCCCTTTATAAAGAAATCCCTAAACACACATTCTGCTCACTCCATTTATTTTTTAGAGATTCCAAATATAATGAAAATTTATTTTTGGAAGACAAATTCCTAGTGTTTTTTCCTAAAAAAAGAACAATCCCTAGTTTTTTTAGGAGGTACTCAAAGAGATGAAATTCCAGAGATAAAATTATATGTATTTATCATTTAAATTATCTCTTTCATAAACCACATCCTTACCCCCACCATCCAATATGACTAGATAATGAATGTATCAATTATATTCTGTAATTTTATTATTTTAATGTAATATCCATAATCAAAACTCTTCTCTAACTTTTTTATCTTATAAATGAAACATTATATGTGATTTTTTGACTCACCAGCTTCATGGATGAAGTTTTTTTTTTCAATACATCCTTCAAGGATGGTTATAAAACAGTTATATTCAATAAAAAATATAAGAAAATTTATTGAAAAAATCATGTTCTGCATCTAAAATATATACGTATATTATATAATAAAATAAAACTAGATTATGATGTTGGAAAAATAATAGAATAAACAAAATCTTTCTCATTTACATTTTAAAAAATGGACTGTCATCATATTAGAAATAAATGATATATGTGTCCATTAAGAAATTTTTTTGTATAATTTAACTCGTTCATTCCACTTCTTCAGTTTTTATTGCATTTTACAATATGTTTTAAAATTTATTCAAGGGAACCAATCAGAATATCATTAATGTAACTCTCTCAGAACAATGAAATTAAACATTATTACTTATCTAAATGAACATAAATGAACCTAAGAAAATTAAAATAAATAAAATCATTAGGGAAGAGGTTCTTTATTTACTTATTAATTAGTCTAATTTGATTATCAAGGACATTTGGTAGATGTTCATAACTTATTCGGACATATGATATGGGACAGGTATGGAGTACCGTTTTTTACCTTTATGTTACATTAGTGACCCAAATCTTGACGTACATGGAAATTACATTTCTTTGCGGTAATACTTAATACATAACAATAATAGACATCCAAGGACCGTAATATTTTAGTTTCTTTGGAAACTTCAAACATTGACTTCTAATCATGATGAAGGATCTTCAAAATCTCCCTTAAAGATCTTCCTCTTTTGTTTTCATACCTAAAACCTTTATTTATATCCTAGGGAAAATAAAACATAAAAAGGGGTGAGCTCAAATTTACAGTAAGGGTAAACATAGTGAAAATAATGAAAACATATACATTTAAACTTAAAAAAATGAACACAAAGTTTAAAATTAAATATCTAGAGCAATGACATTAGACATGGTATTACGTAAGGCATAGATAATAATATAACACCAATCATTATAAAATAAAATGGGAGTAAAACATGTAACTGTGGAAAACCTTTTATCACATGATATGATTTCCATAGTAGCAAAGATATTTATTCCAAGACAATCATAGTGGACAAAGTCCCTTACTGAATCGAGTTCACTCGTCGTTGCAGTCCTGTATAACTGAACCAGATTAACATGTGGTTCCATCCATGTGTATATCATGAGATACAAAGCTTTAACCAATTCATTTGTGGGGAGATACAGGACCCACCCATCTCATAATGAAATCATTCTTACGTGTTCCACGACATAAACATAAATCATTCATCATAACCCAAAGAATAAAATGGGCATCATAACCATCATCACATCATAAAACAACCCATATAAAACAAATGGAAGTCATTTCATCATAATAAATGTGAAACAATTTAAATAATTGTGATATTATACTTGAAACATAAACATACTAAATAATTTCATCTTATATGGAAAATAGTTTTTATAATACACTTGAAATGAACTCTTGAGGAAAATATCATTTCTTCTTCAAATTAATTTTATTTTCAAAAAAATCCAATAAATAATAATATAAAAAGATTTTATTGAACATAATAGTTAAATATTGTCAAGTAATCTTTCTCAAAATAAGGCATTATGAAACCATAAAAATCCATTCATGCCGTATAAGTCAAAAAAACATTCTCCTCGTACTTTTAACATAAAAATCAAAAAGTACCAAGTATGGTAATCAAAATAAATATTCCTTCCATAACACAAATTAAAATATAAATAGGGGTAAACATGACATTAAACATAAATGGAATAATATTAAACACTTTATGAAATAAATTTTTATGGACATGAATGAAAAATATAACCCTAGTAAATACTCACGTATAAGCAATCTCTGATAAAAATGATATTGAAACATTATCCTTTACCTTAGGTCCGACATAATTTATACGTATTCTAACCTCCTGTATAATGATTTAAATAAAGTCATTGACTTATTATAGAATCATATTCATTGTTATGATATCATATATGGTTAATTTATGAATTTATATTACATGTTCATTTGTAAATTCCATGTTAAAGTAGCGGTTTGTGAAAAATCGTTTCATTTATTGTACATGTGTAGACCTATTTTCTTTGTTAATATTTTTTATATCGTGATTTACTTAATTCCATAATTTAAAACATGATTTATATATAATATATATTCAGAATATTTATGATATATCGATAAACGGAATGAAATACACCGTTCATGTATATGGTAGGCCGTACATAAGAATGAACGATGTTTTCATTTCCTTATTGAATTGAAAGGATTTAAATTAATGAAACATATATGTACATAAATACATTATCATTATTATGTAATATCATTCATTTTTATTTATTAAATATAAATTATAATCATAATTGAATGGTTAATCTTGGAAAATGAATCTCATTGCGTTCTTGGAGACGGTAGTCCGTACATACGCACGAGCGATGATATAATTATTTTGTTATTAAAATCGTATATAATTGCATTTTATATCATATATATAGAATCATAATAATGTTATATTTATTATTTATATAATTTATACTCATTATTATACCCATCCAAAAGATGAAATGTTTCAATGACAAACTACACCACGACGTGGAGACGGTGAGCCGTACGTACGCATGTGTGGTGACTTTTTCATTCATTGGATGGATAGAATAACTAATATGGTTTTACCATTTTTATAATAACAACATTGTATATAGAATATATTGGAGTTATTATTTAATCACGGTAACAATAATGAAGGAGGAATAGGAAGAAAAAAGAAACATGAATGAATTGGTAGAAGATATTACCTCTTCTTCGACATGACTCTATTAAAAATCCTCTTAGGGAACTAGGGTTGGTCTTTATTGAAGACCAGAACCTTTATGATATATCTAGAGATGATGATAAGAGGAATTGGCATGGTTTGGCTGAGCATGAAAGTTCAAAATTGTGTGAAGAGGAGAGGGAGGAGGTTCCCTTTTATAAGGGAGGAGAGGGGCACCTTAGGAAAAACATAAATTATTATTTTATAATAAATTCATATTCAGTTTATAATGGTTCCAAAGTGACTTATTTATAGGCTTGCATTGTGTCATTAATTTACACACCCAAAGCTTCTTCTAGTTCCATTGAAACACTCTCTTTGATGCCTCTTCCCATATAATTTTCATGAGGGAAATTGAACATTCTTTCTTATTTGATTGTTTACTACTTGAAAGTTTCATTAAAAGAAACTCACATCGTATAAAGGAATACTAAAATATCATTTTAAAAATTAATGTTAAAAACATAATGGATAACCAAAGTAACTCATCACCTGGTTTCCACATAGGATTACATAGGTGAAAACATGGATATTGATGAGAAAAATAACCATCAAGTTATGATGGAAAGTGGTAGAGATCATGTCTATGAAAAAGAAAAAAATCACAAAGCCATAAATTTGTGATGATATAAGGTACCATCTGATTCAAAATATATGAGAGCACTAGGAAAATATTTTTGGTTTTGAAGATCATTTCACTAATGGAGAGGAATTTTTTAATCAAAAGAAATACTTTATTGATTTTGGTAAAATCTCACTATTGTTTGTGCCATGAACAACATCCACTTCATCACCTAATGAAATGATGTTGAATTTTTCATTCGTGAAGTGTGAGAACAACATGAAATATAATGATAGGTCATTCCATCTATCTCAATCATAAGGTTATAAAAATATAGTAAGTATACATATGTCCATCGATGGTGAGATTAATCATATATGAAATTATACTTCATCTATCATACCTATTAATAAAATAAAATTAATTTATACTAACGAGGAAATTCTTGTTGGCCAGTGTTAGGAAATAAAGGCATGTCGCACTTCGGTTGTGGGTTCGATTCCGACAACCCTGTCCGATGGGACAGGTTGTCGCCCGTCCTGTAGGTTGTCCATTTTCTAAAACTACACTATTATGACATTCGGGAAATAATATCGAAAAAAGGATATATACATGAACAATATTATCTTATGTCCAACATAATCCATTTCAAATTTTTAGAGTTATCTAAAATAATTTTATCCAAGATCATAGTATAATGAAAATGATTACTAGAAATTTCATCAACCAAGCATGTAAATACCATAATTTATCACCCATGTATCATAAGATATATCTTGTTGGTCACATTCCATACATTTTAATACCTTAATAATGTATTATCTTGAAAAATTAATATCCACTAATCATTATTGAAAACATGATTGCTGTAAAAAGTTAACTATTTCCACATACCAAAATCCCAAAAATTCATTATACTCAAACCATGATGTCACTTTTTCCTTTTATCAGTTATGATCTCATTAATAATATCAAAGAAATTATTTTCTCCTTATCACTTAATTATTCGCATATCATCTACTTTCCAACAGTATTTCATTCACTTTTCACGATTACTGGTACCATTCATCATATACTTTCAAATACTCAAGGAAAGACAATAGTGTAACAATCCTTTTATTTTTCTTTATTCCATTATACCATACATTATTATTGATAAACATGAAATCATTCCACTACCATTTCAATCCATTGATCGAGCTTCATCATCTTATTTCTCAACATGTCTTTCATCTCATATATCATTTGTATTGTTTTCATCATCATCAACATAAATACTACCCATGCAACAGTGTTGATTATCTTCAGGAGATTTTACCATAGGGAATTGGTTTTCATAATTTCCATAAATTCCACATATAAAACATTTAACCATTGTTGATGTCTTAGAAATACCATTATCATTTTCCATTGTGTTAACTAAACATTTTCCATTGTAATTACTAGCTTTGTGTCTGTCGTTTCCACACCCAAAGCATCATCCAGTTCCATTGAAACATTCTTTTTGATGCCTCTTCCCACATAATTTACATGATGGAAATTGAACTTATATATGTATTATGAATCTATTTTAGCCAAAAATGTATTTTAATAATATAAATGATTATTTAAATAAAAATTCATTTTTAACCAATAACTCATTGTTTTCACTTTTCATCAAAATTTGAATGTTTTCAAAAAAATAACAAAAATTCACCTTAAGCTAATTTCAATATTCCTATTCCAAAAATGAAGTCCATTTTGAAAGATTAAAATTATTAAATTTTAAAAAGTTGGTATTACTATTCGTAACGGCTAGTTTATATAATATTTTAATAACATATCGTTGTCTTTTGAAACTCGGTATGGCGTACAACGCAAGCTATCAATGAAGGTTGCTCTTGCATGTAATGTAAGGAAAGAATAGTGTTGTGTATAATAAAACCTAATACAGTTTTTCATATAGATAAAGAAAATCATTGAGGAGCGTATTACAAAACATATCTATGAATTCTAAAAGAATAATTTTCATAAAATCTCGAGATGTTACATTCTACACCTCTTAAAATGTATTTCGCCCTCGAAATTCGTCAGGGTTATGAATCATTTACTTCTTGAAAGTTTCTTTTATATATAACCAAACATAAAAAGTATTACTAAAATATCATTTTAAAAAGGAACGTTATAAACATAATGGATTCCCAATGCAACTCGTCATAGGGTCTCCACATATGATAACATAGGTGAAAACATGGATATGGAAGTTAAATATAACCAAACAATTCTTATGGAGAGTGGTAGAGAACATGGCTATGAAAAAGTCAAGAATCAAAAAGCCGTAAATTTGTGATGATATAAGGTACAATCTAATTCATCAGATATGAGGGAACTATGAAAATATTATTGGTTTTCAAGATCATTTCCCTATTGTTAAATAATTTTTTAATTAAATGAAATACATACATTATTTTCATACAATCTCATTATTGTTCGTGACTTGAAAAATCTACATTTAATCTCATAATTAAATGAAGTTGAATCTGTCATTATTGATGTGAGAGAAGATCATTCTATATAATGATAGGTCATTCCACCTATCTAAAACATAAGGTTAGTAGAAGATATTAAATATAAATAAGTCCATCTATAATTAGATTAATCGTATATGGAATTATACTTCATCTATCATACCTCTTACTAAAATAAAACATGTTTCTACTAACCAGGGACATCTTGTAGGCTAGTGGTAGGTGACAAAGTCCTGTCGCACTTCGGTTGTGGGTTTGATTCCCGCAACCATGTCTTACGCGACGGGTTGTCTCCCGTCATGCAGGTTCTCCTTTTACTAAAAACACACTATTAAAACATTCCAGAAATAATATCGAAATAAGTTTCCATCCTTAAACAATATTATCTTCTGTCCAAAATATTCCATTTCAAATCATTAGATATATAAAAAATACTTCTATCCAAGCTCATAGGATAATGAAAATGATTACTATAAATTTCATCAACCAAGAATGTAAATACAATTATTTATCTCCCATATATCATAATATATATCTTGTGGTCACATTCAAAATATGTGAAAAACTTTATCATTTATTCTCTTTTGAAATAAATACCCATTGAACTTTATTGAAAAAATTAACGATATAAAAAGTTAACTCTTTCCACATACCAAAATCCAAAAAATTTATTATACTCAATCGATGATGTCACTTTGTCCTTTTATCAGTCATGAGCTCATTAATACTATCAAACATATTATTTCCCCTTATCCCTTCATTATTTTCATATCATCTGCTTTCCAAAAATATTTCAATCACTTTTCATGGGTACTAGTACCATTCATTATATACTTTCAAATACTCGAGGAATGAAAACAGTGTAACAATCTTTAGATTTTTCTTTTTTAAATAGTACCATACATTAGTCATGTTAAACATGTAATCATTCCACTACCTTTTCAAACCATTGACAGGTCATAATCATTTTAATCCTCAACACTTATTTCATCTCATATATCATTTATAGTTTCTTCATCACCATCAAAATAAATACTACCCATGCGTCTGTGGTGATTATCAACATGATATTTTCTCTTAGGGAATTTTTTTCATAATTCCCATCCATTCCACATTTAAAACATTTAACTATTGTTGTTTTTCATAGAAATATCATTATCCTTGTCCATTGTGTTAACTAAACCTTTTCTCTTGCAATTTCTAGCTTTGTGTCCTTTTCCAAACCCAAATAATCTTCTAGTTCCTTTGAAACATTCTCCATGATTCCTCTTCCGACATAATTTACATGAGGGAAACTGATCTTTCTTTCCATTGTCCATTAGATTCTCTATTAACATGAATCATCATATTTCATTAAATTTCATAAAACCCAAAAAGAATAGTATGAGAGGAAAAACTAGTACTAGAAAAAAACATAATCAAGGCGGGGTACATCTAATCTCTAACATCTTAGGTTTAGTTCTATGATCGTTATGATAATTCTAGGACTATAGCCTACAGTTATACTAATCCTTAGGGACATCCCTTGTCATTCTTTATAAATATCTCTAACGATCTCACTAATTTTTTCACATCCTAGTTTACCAATCTTAACTAAACCATTCCTCTGATACCAACCGTGGGGACCCAAAGCATGACTTACATGAACATTACATTTCTTTGAAAGAATATTTAATAATAAAAAAACTAATATCCATGGACCGTAATAGTTTAGTGTCTTTAGTAACGTGGAACATAATCTTATAATCATGTTGAAGGATCTTCAACATCTCCCATAAAGATCTTCGCCTTTTGTATTCATTCCTAAAAACGTTCATTATATCTTTGGGAAAGGAAAACATAACAATGGGTGAGCCCAAATTCTCAGTAATGGTAAAAAAGGAGAAAATAAAACAAACCATATACATTTAAAATTTAAAACATGAACATAATGTTTAAACATCAAAATCATGAGAAATGACATTATACATGGTAGTACGTAAGGCATAGATCATAATAGAAAATCAATCATGATAAAATAGCATGGGAATATAACATGTAATTGTTTCAAACCATTATGGACATGATATGATTATGATAGTAGCCAAGACAATTATTCCAAGACCATCATAGTGGACAAAGTCCCTTAAGGATTCGAGTTTACTCCTCATTATAGTCCTGTATCACTAAACTGGATTAACCTGCCGTTCTAGCCATGTCTGTCTTATGAGATATAAATCTTTACCCAATGCATTGGAGGGAGATATAGGTCCCACCCATCTCATAATTAAATCATTATTACATGTTCCACAACATAAACATAAATCATTCATCATAACCCAATGAATATAATGGATTTCATTAACAGCAATCCATCATAACATAATCCATATAAATCAAGTGGATATCATTTCATCGTATGAAAAATCAAACCATGTAGATAATGGAGACATTATACTTGAAACATAATCATACTAAATAATGTCATCTTAGATGGAAAATAGTTTTGATAAAACACTTGAAATGAATTCTTGAGAACAATATTCTTACTTCTTTAAAATCAGTTTCATTCACAAAATTCCACGCAATCATAAAGGAAATTGATTTTATTGAAAATAATCCTGAAATCATGTAGAGGAATCTTCATTTAAATAAGGCGTTAGAAAACCGTAAAAATACATTCATGACGTATATGTTAAATAAACATTTTCCTTTTACATTTAACAAAAAAGTCAAAAAGTACCAGGTATGGTAATCAAGAGAAAGATTCCTTACATTACACAATGTAAAAGTCAAATTGGGGTAATCATGACTTTAAACATAAAATCATTTCAAGAGCGTTTTGGTTAAATTCCATGTTAAAGGATCATTTTGGGTAAAATCGTATCATTTATCGTACGTGTTTCAACTTGTTGTTCTTGATATTATTACTTATATTATAAATTACTTAATTCCAGAATGTAAAACATGATTTATATATAATACATATTTAGAATATATATGATAGATCGAAAAACGGAAGGAAATACCGCGTTTATGGAGACGGTAGGCGGTACGTACGCATGAACACAATTTTCATTTCCTTATTGAATTGAATGGAATTATGTAAATGAAAAATATATGTACATAAATACAATATCATTTTTAGGTAACATCTTTCATGTTTATTTATTGTATATTCATTATAATCATAATTGAATGGTTAATCATGGAAAATGAATCTCATCGCGTTCGTGGAGGCGGTAGTCTGTACGTACGCACGAGCGATGATATCATTATTTTGATATTAAAATCGTATATAATTGGATGGTATATCACATATATAAAGAATAATAATAATGTTATATTTATTATTTATTTAATTTATTCTCATTACTATACCCATCCATATGATTAATTTTTTAAATAAAAAACTACAGCACGACGTGGAGACGGTAAGCCGTACGTACGCACGTGTGGTGACTTTTTCAATCATAGGATGGATAAAATAACTAATATGGTTGTAACAAATTTATAAAAACATAAATTTATATAGAATATACTGGATTTTTTATTTTATAATTGAAAAAAAATGAAGCAGGAAGTGGAAGAAAAAAGAAACTTGAATGATTCGGTATAAGAGATTACTTCTTCTTCGACGTGCCTCTTTTAAACATCTTCTTAGGGATCTAGGGTTGGTATTTTGATAAGACCAAAACCTCTATGATATAAATAGAGAGCTTGAGAAGAGAAATTTTCAGGGTTTTTACGAGCTTGAAGGCTCAAAATGGTGTAATGAGGAGAGGGAGGAGGTGTCCTTTTATAAGGGAGGAGAGAGGCACCTTAGGAAAAACGGGAATTATTATTTCATAATAAATTCATATTAGGTTTATAACGGCTCCAATGTGACTTATTTATAGTCCAAGGTTGGGATGAGTCGAAATAATCTCATCCTATAGGTTTTAGACCTGTTTAGGTTACCATTTTACCCTTATCATTTATATTTAACTCTATGTTAAATAATTAATCTTTTACCGTGTCTTCTTGTATTATTACACTATATGGTTAATAAACATAATATAAACTTTAAATAGCACCCCAATTCGTTCAATAATGTCATATATATTATTATATAAGTTTTTTGAATGATCTTTATATTTTTATTACCATTATATAAATTAATAATATAATATGTTTTTTAAAAAACTTTTATGTCAATTTTGACACTATTTGGTATTTAGTTTTCTCTAAATTCATAACAACACTATTACATAGAAAATAAATTCATCTAAACAACCCCAATATTTTATATTATCCTATAAAAATAGTTTAATTAATAAAAAGACTCAAATAACATTTATTTTGTTATATATAATATCAATCATGTTAATATTTCATTAATAAGGTAATTACCACATCATTATTGTGCCATAAATTAAATAATTTATTTATTGTAAAAAAATGTAAATGAAATACGATTATGTATGAAATCTTTTTATCTTTCTAGTTAATATGTATATTAGTATTTATATTATGTATATTTAAATATTAAATATTTTTTAGTTATTAAACATTGATTTTAACTATTTTAAGTCTTCTTTAAAAACTAATAATAAAAAATGTCTTAATCTAATCCAATTGGACCTAAAGGTTAATAATATATTCCTAAAGTTATTTTTTGTCGAATTAAACTTATACAATAGAATTAGGTCTTGTTTTATGGTAATAATAATATCAATTTTACCCTTAATTATGCTATTTACTTTTAACCGTGGTAAATAAAAGTAAAAAAGATACTATTCACCAAAAATTATTTTGATCTTATTGAACAAAATTTTACTCCTTGATATTTACCGTTTCTATTAGATTTAAGAAATTCAACTCATAGAAGTAGTAAAAGTAAGATTAATGTAAATTTGCAAATGCTCCAAGGATGTGGGTAAAAACGGTAAAATGTTCAATAAATTTTTTATATATATAAAATTATTATAAAATGAATCCAATGAAATACATTGAAATTACATAGATATTATGTACATATTTTGACCTAAAATAAATTTAAATAAAATAAATTATTATTTAAATAAAAATACTATTTTAACCAATAACATAGTGTTTTCACTATTCATCAAAAATTGAATGTTTTCAGAAAAATACTAAACATTCACCCTAATCTAATTTCGATATTCCGATTCAATAAATGAAGACCATTTTGAATGATACAATTTATAAAATTTTAAAATGTCATTATTACTATTCATAACAGATAATTTATTTAAATTTTTACTAACATATCGTTTTTTAGTGAAGCTCGGTATTGCGTACAATACATGCTATCGAAGAAAGATGCTCTTGAATGTAATGCAACCCAAGAATAGTGTTGTCAATACTAGATGAAAATGAGGTGTTGTGTATAGAACAAGATAATCATGGTGTAACATACAAAAAAATACATCAATGAAATTAAAAAGAATAATTCTCATAAAATCTCGGGGTGTTACTGTTACACTTTCTCTCTCTTTACAACAGTGTATTTCATCACTCTTTTTATTTAAATCAAAAAAAATTATGTATATATTCCAAGAATGTTTATATATCTAAATTAATAATTATTTTATGGGTAAATAAAATTTTTATAAGTGTCTATTCTCATTTCCAAAAGATAAGAACAACCAGTATAAGGGAACTCCTCCATATCATAGCCATTTTTTATTAATCTCCATAATCAATTTTAATATGCCATTAAATTTTAAAAAACCCATATTATCAAGAAAATATATCTTATTTCATTTATGGTTACATATATATAAGTATTCAATTTTCCTATTTAAATAACCTTTATTATTTTCCTCTCAATCACACTAAACTGTCTCATTTCAATCTCACTATGTGTCTCAAAATAATTTTTTGATGAAAATGATGTTTTTTAATAATAAATGTTTTTTCTAAAAGTATTGATAAAGGTAATGTTATAACATATCTATAGTGTACCAAGGAAAATTTGTTTCAGGTTGGAGATGCACAGAGTTCCTGGTCTCATGGAATGATGGATGTGAACCAATTATATAAAAAATTATTGTACATATGTTCCATAGTTTTATAAAAATATATAATATTGATTAAGTATCCATTATATCTACAGAATTATTAGAATGGGTGGAAAGTAGTTTTTTATATTCTATAAATGAGTTATTCCATACTCTTAACACAAGAGGGTTGGGAAACATTTAATTTAGTCATTATAGCTTAATAATTCATACATTTTTTAGACCACGAGAATGAAATAAACAATTATAGTTAATTACATTATTTCATTTATTTATTATTTCATTAATATTATAAGTATTATGTTTTGAGACCCAAATCAGAGGTTCAAATAAAATTTTCGAGTTTAAAGAGATGTTGGAAAATGTATTTTGATATTCCAAGAAGATGATTTAAAATAATAATGTTAATAAATTCTCATGTGGGGATTTTAAAGAAAATATTTAAATGAATGAAATTATATATAAATTTGTTGATACATACACAAGAATAAAAATGTGTTTTTTGGAATGAAATAATAGATGATTGGTTGAATTGAAGTGAAATATATTTATTGATGACGATACATATTACTTATCTTAGTTAAATTTTATTGAAGAAGAACAAAATAATAAGTATAATTACTTTTGTTTTATGATAATTGAAATGACTCCTCGTGAGATATATTACACAGATACCCCGTTTTTAAAATAATCAATTCTATTCACATACCAAATATAATTAACTTAAATGGAGAAAATGTTGGGATATTTGATCAAATAGATATTGATCGTATCTTCATAGGTTTCCCACGTACTAATAGATTACATCGGTGTTCAATGAAGGAAACTAGAATTATTTTTCAACATAAAGATGTAAATTTTCTTCATAAATATGATAGATATGTTCCACATTCAGAAATATATATATATATATATATATAATGTGATGAAAATATGATGTTTTTGCTATTAAACAAAATTTCAATGTTTTTGATAGTTTATACGATATATTATATATACAAGGAGAATACATTTACTATATAATTAAATGTTATTAGTTACCACTACATTCATATAAATAAATTATTTTATGAGTAGTGGAAAAAAGTATCATTTGAAGTTATGTAAAATAGGTTAATCCCTAATATCATTGAGGATTCATTCACATAAATATTTGTTTTCAGAGGTTTACCCTAGAGATGTTGATGATTATCCATAAAAACAAGAATGGTGTGATGTCATAAATATATAATATGATGAAAATAAGAAATATAGACATTAAAACATTCTCCCACCCCTAAAAAACAGATTCTTACATTTTTATTTTTCCAAAAAATGATAAATATAATAGTTGAATTGATAAAAAAATGAAATTATAAATTATAATTGATAATCATATGTTGAATGTAATTATTTTTATAACACTATTTTTATAGTATAAATACGTGAAACCATCATAATATTTGTTACTATTGTAACACAGAGAAGATATATGAAATTCCAAATGGATTTAAAGTTATCATTTCATTATTGGGAAGTAGATGAATCATTTAATATTTAGTAACCATGTGTATTCATTCTTGTTAAAAAAAATTATCATAAATGAAATTTTCTTATAGATTCAACCCCCCACCCTGAGAGTATGATATTATAAAATAGATACAATCATGAAAAGTATAATTTCAAAAAATAAATATTTGATAACAATCACCACTGAAATATAATCAATTTATATATATCTAATGATTATTTATTGTTGATGATATTTTATTCATAATGACTAATGATGCAGTGTGTGGAAAAAAATTATTAGCATATATGAAGAAGTTATCGGAAATGTATATTTCTGTAGAGATAAAATAAATTCACGCCTTACAAATAATTAAAAATAAACAGCCTACTATTCTCTCTCAAGAGATGTATTCACATTTACTCTTGATGAATTTCATCATGAATGATTTAAAAATTGTTCCAACACCAACATATTTTGGAAATATTCTATGAAAATTAGCTAAAGGAAATCATTTTTAAATTGGGGAAATTATAAAAATAGGTTTTACAAATGAAATATCTAAATAATTAAATGCCAGATCTAGTGTATGTCATTATAATTATTTATGGTAATAATGTTTGGAAAAGAAGTGTAATGTTGTGGGGAATAAATAATTTGTAGATATTTTAATGATATAAATGATTTCAACAAAAAATATGATAGTAGTGGAATGATTAACCAACTTTGTTACACATATATAGATTGGTATCATTAGGACAATGATAGAGGATCAACACCTTCAAGAGATTTTCTTTTCGAAGAAATAAGTACTATTCATCTTTCAAAATTGAAAGGGAAATCAGTTTTCTTATCCAAGAGGTTCTTCTTTGTGAACTCAGACATCATATATATATATTTTTACTAGTTCCCCTTCTATAGATTCCCAAGAGAACACCTCATGTAGATGTAAGGTATGATTAGGATCATAATTTGGACTTGTTCAGTTATTGAATAGAAATAGATAAATGTATAATTAAACCACTATATTAAAACCATTGAAATGGGGGACATGGTATTACTGATCCTAAAATTATCAATGATGGTCTCATGGAAAAATCACCAGTAATATATTATCTACTAATGAACTATATTTTTACATTTTATCATGTATGATTAAGAGGAGGTTTTCTGATGGTTATAACTTCTACCTTTGGTCTTTAGGGTGGCATTAAATCAATCACTTCATCGATGATATTTTTTTATCATAAAAAATAGTTGGTCTGTATGAGATATAACAAAAATTTATGGAATACTCTTTTTCCTGATATACCACTAAGGGAACTACTTTTCATTCCAACTTGGTATTGAATGATTACTATTTGGTAACTCGTGGTTACATGAAATTCCATTAAAATTGTCTGCATTTAGGATATGATGGATATTCAATATCACACATTCATTAATAATGAAACCCTTGTATGGAATCCATGTACCAATGTTTGATTTAATATCAAAGATTAATACATGGAATTTATTGTGATCACTTATATGATACCTTGTTGGATTTCCATGTTTAAGGCTCACATAATCTAGCCCTTGAGGTAAAAGCTCCAATGGATAATCATTAAAAAACGTGACTCACATCACATAAACATCTATATAAAACTAGAATGTGTATTGATCTTAAATTATTCACTTTCCTCAAGATATAAGATAATGAAAAACATATTCTTATTAATAATGAATATGTGATGAAACTGTGGGATTGTGCTTGTTGGATTTTTGGATTGAATATTGGAGCATGTAGACAATAGGATGATCGTATGAAATTCATCACCATCACTGAATAGTGAATAGAAATTTATCACCTCATACATGAATAGGAACCATTATTTATTACGTCGATCTACATAGATATTAATGGAACCATGTTTGAGGGTCATACACCATAGATCCATTCTACAATCATGGATAGGGATAAAAATATGTGTGCTACTAAAAAGGTGAAAATTGGGGAAATGAAAAAAAACATTAAGTGATGTTAAAATTCACCGATTGTTGGGAGTTTTATGCCTAACCAAGAAACCCATGGTCCTAAAATCTATACAATATATCCCGCTGATTTCTTCTTGGATTGAATTCTACGTGGATGGCGCAGCCTCTAGAATGATCAGATCTTCCGGCTGTGGAGGTATTTTCTAAACCCACTATGGATTTCTCATAGGTCACTTTTACAATTAGATTGAATTTCTAATTTCATAAAATGTTGAGTTTTGGGGGATGATTCATGTCTTCAAGTATGCTCCCCAATATAAATGGACAAATATATGAATTCAATCGGACTCTGATACTTTGGCCACATCTATAAAGATGCTAAGTAAAAATATACCATTTATAATTATGTCTCACAAGAATGAATGTATTATTTATGCCACTATGCTAAATATAAATATTTCACATGTGTATATATAGTAAAATCAGGTTGTGTATGATCATTCCAAAAGACAAAACATAGAAGTAAGTATAATGTGTTCTTTCGGAGCACTTGAATATTGCACATCACATGTGGACGATTACATGCATGTAGTGGCTCACTCAAGCCTTTGTAATCTCTCCAGCAATGTATGTCATCATTTATATTTCCTAATTATAAAATTTGCTGACCATATTTTTCTAGATCTTAGATATTCTTGGTATATATCTTCCAGGAAAGTCACAACATAGTTATATTAGATGGTGGAAAATCTAGATGATTTGTATATTGATTTTAATCTACCCCATATATTTGGCTTTGATAATCAATGTGATATAAATCTCACTAGGAATCCAATGAAACAATATAAATATTGGAAAATTAACATTAAATATCATCTCATAAAATAGAAGGTTGAAATAAAAGAACTAAACCTTCATTTTTTCTAAAATAGATCCTGTTGTTGATATTTCCACTATTTCATTCTCAAAAGAAAAATTTCTGATGATACAATCTCTTATGTCTATTCAATATCGATCAATTAAAGGATTATTTTTGTGATATTTGTCCCAACACCCATATTGTATTTGGATGTTTCTTCTGATGGGGGAGAAAATTTGTAACAGAAATAAATAGAATTATATGTTCAGAATATATGAAGTCATTTCATATATTTATGTGGAAATATTAATAGTTTTAATAATTGATAACATCATGTTTGTGATATTTTAACTTTTTGTTAATGTTCATATTTGAATTATGTATTACCTGTATCAATTATGATGATATAGAACAGGAAGAATTTACTGATTAATATGAATCCCAATTTTATGGATAAAATTTATTTTTTGTTTAATTATTATTATTTCATACACTATGTTCCCACATGTAGGTTAATAATTTTTGGATAGTGATCCATTTCATGAGATAAATATTTCTATGAATTATTTTAGTTTTTAATAAAAAAATATAAATTGGAAGATTATTAAAATCGATAAATTTTTTGAAATTATCTTATGATGAAGAAGATTATGAAGGAATAATTTTTTTCATATGTTTTTTCTTTTCTTTTCAATTAAAAAATAGAATATTAATATTAACTAGACATATTTTAATGTACATAGTCCTATGTAATTCAGATATCAGACAGAGACGAATATACCATTCTATCCAAATAATGACTAATGGATAAAATTATCCATGAAATAAAATAAGTTGATTATTTTCTAATAGTTAAATTACAAAATATCATGAAAAAAAATATTTTTTTTCATTAATATTTATAATAATACATGAATGAAAATGTTGTTGTGATGTGGTGGAGAAAATCCTGTTGAAAATGGTATCCGGGTTATTCTTCCATTCTCAGTTTAGAATATCTAAATGGTTATAAATTTTTTTTCCTTGATAGATTCCATAAAATGATGACTGTGTATAATTCCATTGGATATATTTTACATAACAAGGGGATCAGAATGATGATTCCTAGTGATTTTATCATATATAAGAATATATGTAACGATAAAAAGATAGTAGTCTTGAATAATATTTATCATCGAGATCTATTGGATGGAGTAACAAAAAAATATATAGAAAATGGTATCATAAAAATCACACATGGATGGAGAGGGTTGAAATTCCATCGATGGTGTGGTACCCAAAAAATATTTTCCTATTATTTTCTATCATAAAATTATTAAAATAAGTTATAATTTCATTGTAAATAAAATTATTTTGAAAATTTAGTGCAATACATTATAAAAAAAATAAGGAAAATGATGAATCATGATTCTCACTAGGATTTACTTATCATTTAGATATTTATTTTTTCCAATCATTAATGAACATTCAAATCAATCCGCATGATTTATTTTGAAACAGTAAAGGATGTTTTGAGTAGGTTCTTCAATGTTTGAGTAGGATGATGGAATTGGTAGTTCTATCATCAAAATTATTTTTCAATGGAATACTACATATACCTAGGGGTGAAGTTAAAATAAATGTGTGATTTCTATTGGTGTATTTTCTTCTATGTGTAATATTGCAGAACTGAGGTCCTGAAGGGAGATCATAAAAAATATTTTATACTAAATCATTAGACATAATTTTAATAGTTATATTGATTCTGGGAAGATATTTTCAATTAGTTTTTTTATAAAAATTTATTAATAAAGTGCTCATATGAAAATGATATCAAACCAAGAACAATGTAAATGGAGTTTCATATAGAGTCTAAATGAAAAATGTTTTGGACAATGTAGTTTCAAGATATGTTCTTTCATATGGAATTTTAATGAAATTTATGTAAATGAAGAAGATCATAAAGAAATCTATGAGTTAATATTATTTAATAATCCCAATAATATCAAATCGAAATTTTTTTGGGATTTTTAATTTATGGCTATGAAAAATCTATATAATATTATCTCTGTGTGGAGCACCTACACTATTGAAGGAAATAGTTCAATGAAAGTGATGGTTTCTCCATACATGATATAGAAAAATAATAATTAATTTATAATTTTTGTGTATAATTATATATTCTCCAAACATTTTTATGGACTAGATAATCAAATTGAATAGTAAACCAAGTAAATACATACGTTCCATTGGTTGTACATATAATTTTATTCATAGAAAATTTATTTCTCACTAATTAGAGGTGAAGGATTTTATTAAATAATACAAAAATTAATCATTGATTCCACCCCTCTAAGAGATCACATAGATCCAGATAGGTCAATTCAATAGAATCACTTGATAATATCCATTAATTTTTTCGAGATCCATATGTGGAAGGGATCCATCAACTATATATGTTGAATCAGAATACATATTATTGAAAAAGAATTTAAACATAAAAGGATCATATGATGTAATATATTATCCCTATAAACATGACTAGATTTAGAAAATTCTGAATCATAAGGATTCAATAATGATTAAATAGATATATTATATATTCTAACTATTAAGGGATAAGAGGTTGCCAATAAAAAATGGGTTCCCTGTTAACAGAAGGGTTGTTGTGGATAAAATATCAATCATCAAAATCGAAAAAAAACTGAATGTTTTCCTTAAGAAATAGTTGATTTTGATGATATATTTTCCATTGTGTTGAGGATGGATTTAGTCCAATTAATTTTCAAATTGTCTATTATCTAATATATGGAGGTCGATTATATTTATGTGATGACTAAAATTCATAAGGATGAAATTATCAAGAAGATCTACATGATGCATTCTATGGGTTTTGGGGTTTCATATTAAGAAAAGCATATGTGAGAATTAATAAATTACTTATATGGTGTCATGACCCGTCCTTGGGACCCGTTCCGTGACTACCCCAAGCCCGCCTTCCATAGGCCAGGGGCTGGCGACTAGCACCAAGGCGTAAAAAAATCTCGGTAAAAAGGGAAGGAATTGCCTTTGAAAAGTAAACAAGCACTACAGAGTAAGCAAGAAGAAAGGTAAACACTAAATAAAAGCTGGTACAACAGTAAGTGCAGAAAAGTAAAGGGGGCCGGAAATACAACCCCAACTGTAAAGTACAACTGAAAGGGGAAAAACAGCAACATCAATCCTTCCTCTGGATGTCCCACCTGAAGGGTGGGTGCAGGAAGCATCCACTGCTCCTCGGGTCCAGCCGACTGCTCCGAGTGCGTCCCGCCTAGTTGTCCACTTCCAGGTATCGTCCTGCTCTGCAAGCCCCCCCCCCCCACGATCAGCTCTGTCCATCGTCTTCATCCAAAACAATAAAGTGCGGGCATAGCCCGTGCAAGGGTGAGTATAAGCTACTCAGTAGGGACACCGAGACCCCCCAAGGTCTCCCGAAATCCACAAAGTAAAGATACAATCACGAAGTATCATCCGACACGGCATGGGTATATGCCCATACATATACCTAAGTCATAAATACTTGCTCGGCTCCAACATCTGAGCTCAAGTACAACCCAGTCCACACACGAAAGTGTTGGTCAGAGTGTACACTCAAGAGGGGGGTGAATTGAGTTCCAATTAAAATTTCTGTTAAAAACAATTTCTATTAAAATCCCCCAATTTCAAAACAACAGATTAAACATTAGTGAATATATACAGATTATAAAGGTTCAATTAGTTTCTCAAATATTGATTAGTTGTCAGTTAACTTATTCTTATGATCAATTTAACTTTGGAAACTAACTTACTGGTTTACAATAAATATAAACACTTGTGAGTTTAACTATCAAAGTAGCTTTGAAAATAAATTATATTTCAAAGTAATAGCATCGGAATATGAAATAAGTATGTACTGTATGGATATAAACGTTAACTAAGAACACAGTGGAGTTAACCAAGAGGTTTAGTCTCAAGCCGAGACTTTGTCCTCTCAAAAGTTTATATAAGGATGATCCACACCCTGGATCGGGGTTCAACAGTTTAAAATTGTCCAGGTCCAAGACCTCTACCACTGTTATTCGTGGGAAACAAAACAACAGCAACCAGCTGTCCAGGTCACACACGAACTCTACCACTATCCACAGTGGGAAAATGAATGAAAAGATAGTGAGTGAGGATTGATAAATCCTCCAGTTAAGGTTCAGGAGACAGAGTGTGTGTAAAATACAACAGATAACATACACTGCTCGTAATGTAAAAAAGTAAATCACAAAGATAAAGATTTAGGGATTAGAAATGGCTCTAGTGATCTTCGTGAAGCTCTTGACTCCTTTTGTTGATTAGAATTCATTCTAAGTCTTCTTCTGGTTTTTGTCTGGAAAACAGAGTATCATCTGTTTCTATGACTTCCAGGTTCAGCTTGCTTATCGGCTCAAAGAATGAAGAGTTTTGTGTAGTTCTTCTTTAGCATAGATTGCTCGATGTATGCTCTATGTTCTGGAGGCTGGTAGTAGTAGTCTCGTGAGTGCAAGTTCTCCAGTTGTTCTTGGCACGTTTTGAGCTTGATCGCAAGTGTGTTCTGTGTGCTTGATCTCTTCAAGTCTATTGTCTCTCACGCCTTTTTTATACATACACGATGTCCTTTTTTATGACTTTTTTTGTCTTTCTGAGAAGAAGGAATGATTATTATTTTTGATCATACTTGGTACGGTTTCCTGAAATGGAAAGATAAATCATTTAATAACATTAAATGCATCAAAAGTAACAAATGTAACCATTAGTATAATTAACAAATAGTGTCGAGTTCATTTTAGGTAGTTGTTTTTTTGTAGACGTGTACGGTTGACTCAGTGTAGGATCTTCCATCGGTAGCTCTTCAAACTCTTATCAGTGGCTCTTATCGGTAGTTATTTGCATCGGTAGCTCCGTGCATCGGTAGCTCTCTGTGCATCAGTAGCTCTCTGTGCATCAGTAGCTCTATGTCCATCGGTAGCTCTATGTCCATTGGTAGCTCTGGCTATCCGTAGCTCTGGCTATCCGTAGCTCTGGTTATCAGTAGCTCTGGCTATCGGTAGCTCTGGCTATCGATAGCTCTGGCTATCGGTAGCTCTGGCTATCGGTATCTCTGGCTATCGGTAGCTCTGGCTATCGGTAGATCTGGCTATCGGTAGCTCTGGCTATCAGTATCTCTGGCTATCGGTAGCTCTGGCTATCGGTAGCTCTGGATATCGGTAGCTCTGGCAATCAGTAGCAATGGCTATCGGTAGCTCTCTGTGTGTCTTATGAAAACCACATCTAATTGACTTAGAACTGTTTCAAAGCTTATATAAACAAGGATAATCGAGATTAACATAAATCAGAGATTATTTAAACATTATTATTAACTTGATCACTAATTTGAAAGAATTAAAATGTAGATCAACAGTAATTGAGAATAGCATAATATATGAACACATAATTGGGATTATCAAAACAGATGAGGTCAACAATCTCCCCCTTTTTGATAATCACAACTTATGACATGACCAAAAATAGTGATAATATAGTATAAGAGAATAAAACATTTAAATTCGAATTTCTCAAGGAAAGTAGTATCAGAGGAAATAGAGGAAATAGTACTAGAATGAGATAGATCAAAAATTAACATAGTCAGTATTGAATACAATAGAATCAGAGATAAGTTTTGAAAGAATTGGTACCGAAAAAGGAAATGTAAGAATAGTATCAAAGGCCCAAATTTCCCCCCTTTGGTATTTCTCCCCCTCTATTTATATTTTCTCCCCCTTTCTTTATATTTTTCTCCCCCTTGGTGATAATCAAAAAGTGGGAAAGCAGACATAGAAAACTGATAAATAGAGATACTGTAAAGAAAAGCATTTATAGTAGACCATAAAAAACGTACATAAACAGAAGAGAAAAGAGAAGAAAAAAATTCCTATCAAACAGCCTAGCCACTTTAGCAATCCTGATCATCAACATGAGATCTTCCTTGTGGATCAGAAGAGGATGCAGGAGGTGAGGATGTGGGTGAGGGATTAGGAATTCCAGAAATGATCACAGGAGGCTGAGCCACTGATATAGTGCCTGGCCTGAATGGGGAAGTTCGTTGAGTGATCATAGGTGTGAGGCTTCTAATGGCCTGAGCAGGATTCATCTGGATGGGAGACTCAGTAGAGGCAGAGGCAGGCAAGGCAGGAGGGACAATAATTGGTCTGGCATTAACATGCAAAAAGGGCAGCAACAAATTTCTGAAATCCATAATGATTCCTCCTCCTCTTTCTATAGCAGATATAAAATCATCTTTGTTCTCCATGAATTTCTCTAAGGCAGGAGTCAGCTGCCTTAGCTTGCTCACTTGTTCTCGGAAGGCTTGAGTTACAGGGGGTAACTTCATGTTTTCCAACATCATCTTGAAATGATGGTTGAGTTGTTGCTTGGTAAAAATCCTTTGGAATTAATAATCCACCTTGTTCTTGATTTCCTCCTGAGAGTCAGAGGCCTCTTTCATATGGTCGTGGACGATTTTCACTATTTCCCTGACTGAATCTCCTGTAGAGATCACTACTCGACTTAGATCATATGAGTTCATAGAGCCACTGGTTGAAATAGAACCAAGCTCATCCTTCATCATAGCTCGTAATTGATTCAAATCAAATGAAGGTTTTGAAGCTAGAGGACCAACTGAGAAAGATACAGTTTCTTTGAAACTTTTGGTCAAACCACTAATCAGAGTTTGCAGTTGAGAGTCCTTATTTTTAACATGATCCTTTATAGAAGATCTGAAATCTTCAAATACTAAGACCATTTGGCTTACAACACATTTCACATAGGCTAAATCCTTATCATCTTGAGGCTTTGAGCTCATGTAAGAATCTAAAGCAGTAACAGACTTCTTTAACGCTTCATGATCTGCTTCTATTCTAGAAGATTGGGTCTGGCACTCTTTGACTGCTTCCATTAGCTCACCCATAAAAGTTGACAGATTGAAACCAAGAGAAAGCTCAAGAGATTTTTATAACCACTTCATTTCATCACGAAAACAGTGCTTCATCTGAGCAACTGAGGCACTGAAGGATTCTTTCATCTCATTCTTCATGGATTAGAGATCAGACTTTGTAACAAAATCAGTAGGAGCAACTTTAGTAGATATTCTTGCAGAAGCTAAACTGACTACAGAATCATTCATGACTGATTGAATCGAGGATACTAAAAAAGATTCCATTGTCTTTACTTCTTCTATAAAACTGACTGAGATTTTCATTCAGCACATCTAAATAATGTACTCGGACCACATGATCAGGTAATAACTCAGAATTGATGTCATAACTGATCATTGGTCTATTCAAGGATTCTTCATTATCCGAATCAGGATAATCCAAACCACAGACTATAAAACCTGGGTCTTCTACCCAGTTTTCAATCTCAACAGCCACTATAACATTTCCAAGATTGGAATGATGCTCCCCCTCAATGGGTGCATTATTATGTACAACAACTACATTCTCTACTGGTATTTCTTCATTAGAATCTTCCACAACAACTTCCATCTCAGCCGCAGTAAAGAGATTTTCTGGAAAAGGTACAACTTCTTCTCTTTCTTTTTCTACTTCAGAAATAGGCACAACTGAGTTTCAAATCAATGGACTCAGACTCAACCTAAAAGAATCAGACGATTCAAATACATTCTCTTTTTCTCCTTCTTGCTGAGGAACTGGATGGTCTTCCTCATGAATAGATAACACTTCCTCTACATTTCCTTTTCTTGAGTATACAAACTCAGTAACAGGACTTGGGGGCAAGTCTGGATCTCCTCCAATATCCATATGAGTTTCTTCCACTTCTTCTTCTTCTAACTCATCACTGTAGTCGGGTTCCTCTTCATCAGGTCCTAAACCTGGATCTCTTTTATCCTTTGGCCTTGAAGGATAATACACAGGATTAAATTTATCATACACCTTCTGGTCATCACTGACCCATTCTTCTTTCCACGGGTTCCAATTGATTTTCATGTACTTACAAACTGTAGTAGTGATACAGAAGTAATTCTTAACTACAACTGTCTCATCCTGAGATTCAGCTATCCCTTTCACTTTTATCATCACAGAGATCATTTTGGCAATGAATAAAGCATTAGTCTTTGATTTCGGCCTCATCATGTCTTCCATTTGACTCAACAGCAGTCTGCACAGATTAACTTTCACACCATGTATTAACAGATGTAGAAGATAAATATCTTGATATATCAGATTAGAAAAATCTCCTCTCCTCGGTATCAAAACATGTTGAACAAATTTGAAAAGCAATATGTTCTCTCCATCCAATTTAGTAGAAACCACTTGCCTTTGACTTCCATTACCCGTTAGTTCTTTTAAAGCGGTCTCATAGTCAAAGATGTTACTGGTAGGTGGAATTTCTCTTGAGAAATACCCGGATACACCTTCATGTGGGACTTTGAAACATTCAGCCCACTCTACTGAAGAAAACGACATTTCATTTCCATTTAAAAAAGAACATACACAATTCTCATTCTCAGACTTCTCGAAGCATACGAATTCGTAGAACTGTTTCACTATCTTCCGGTAGTAGGGACCATTGTTATTTGAAAAACAATCTACCCATCTTTGATCTTCCAGAATTTCAAGCACCAACGACTTCCATGGTAGCAGAAAATCTACGCATATCTCCTTTTCAATCACAATATCTCTATTCTGCAAATGAGGGTTTACTGGTCGCTTTCCTGACCTAGTTCTGATACTTCCACTAGCTTCTTGCAGAACTTTATGCTTCTTTGTTTTAGTCTCTACATTGTCATCTCTGCTGGCAGGAATCTTGGTTTTTTCCCTCGCGGATTTAGGGTTCTCATTCGATTAGGGAGCTAAGATTCAAAGGTGAAAGGTTTTGGGTCCGGTGGAGTGAGAAGCGGCTTAGGCTTAGTTTTATCATGTAGGAATCATAAATAAACGAATAAAGTAAAATAAAATAAAAATAAAATGATTTGTATTCTTGGCGGTAGATAGAAGTTATAAAATATTGCATCAGTGAGAATTTCCACATCGGCGAGAATTTCAACATCGGTGAGAATTTCAACATCGGTGAGAATTTCAACATCGGTGACAATTTCAACATCGGTGACAATTTCAACATCGGTGAGAATTTCAACAACGGTGAAAATTTCAACATCTGTGAGAATTTCAACATCGGTGAGAATTTCAACATCGGTGAGAATTTCAACATCGGTGAGAATTTCATCATCGGTGAGAATTTCAACATCGGTGAGAATTTCAACATCGGTGAGGATTTCAACATCGGTGAGAATTTCAACATCGGTGAGAATTAAACATCCCCAGCTCGTGCCTAATGTAACTTAACCTATCAGAACATAAAGTTTTAGTGAAAATATTGGCCAATTGATGTTCAGTGCCAATAAATTCAAGAGTAATATCACCTTTTTGATAATGATCTCTCAAAAAATGATGTCTTACATCTATGTGTTTGGTTCTAGAGTGAGATACAGGGTTCTTAGATATGTTTATTGCACTAGTGTTGTCACAGTTAATTGAAACATGTTTAAACTCAAGTCCATAGTCCAATAAAGTGTGTTTAATCCACAGAATTTGTGCACAGCAACTACCAGCAGCTATATACTCTTCTTCGGTAGTAGACAATGCAACGGAGTTCTGTTTCTTACTACACCATGACACTAGGGATTTCCCAAGTAAATGACATGTTCCAGATGCGCTCTTCCTTTCTAACTTACATCCAGCAAAGTTAGCATCTGAATAGCTAGTTAAGTCAAATGATTGTCCTTTTGGATAAAACAAACCTAAATTTACAGTATTCTTAAGATATTTAAAAATCCATTTAACATCCAGTAAGAGTGATTCTTTAGGATTAGCTAGAAATCTAGCGCACATACATACACTGAACATAATGTCTGGTTGACAGGCAGTAAGATAAAGTATGCTCCCAATCATACCTCTGTAATTGGTTTGATCCACTGGTTTCCCAGCTTCATCTGTATCCAACTTACAGGTAGTACTCATAGGTGTATCATTTTCCTTAATACTATCCAATCCAAAACGTTTTAAAAGATCTTTTTTATATTTAATTTGATTTAAAATAATTCCATCTCTAGTTTGAAAAATTTGAAAACCAAGAAAATACTTAAGCTCTCCCATTAAGCTCATTTCAAATTCATTTTGCATACTTTTTGAAAAATCAGTACATAAAGAGTGTTTAGAAGATCCAAATATAATATCATCAACATGGATTTGTACAACTAAAACATCTTTAGAAATTCTTTTAATAAAAATAGTTCGATCAGCAATCCCTTTAGTAAAACCTTTTGAAATATGAAAATTGCTGAGTCTATCATTCCAAGCTCTTGGAGCTTGTTTTAAACCATATAAAGCTTTAGAAAGTTTAAAAACTTGATTTGGAAAATGGGGGTTTGTAAATCCATGTGGCTGTTCCACAAAAATATCTTCAATTATAAAACCATTTAGAAATGCACTTTTGACATCCATTTGATATAACTTGAAATTCAGATGTGATGCATATGCAAGTAAGATCCTAATAGCTTCCAGTCGAGCTACAGGTGCAAATGTTTCTCCATAGTCTATACCCTCTTCTTGACTATATCCCTGTGCAACTAGTCTAGCTTTGTTTCTAACTATGTTTCTTGATTCATCAACTTTATTTCTAAAAACCCATTTTGTGCCTATTGTCAAGGTGTCCTTGGGTCTGTCAACTAATTCCCAGACATTGTTTCTTTCAAATTGATTTAACTCTTATTGCATGGCTATTACCCAGAATTCATCATTGATAGCGTCATTGATATTTTTGGGTTCTAGCTGTGACAGAAAAGCTTTATGTTCAACCTGGTTCCTTAGAGAAGCTCTAGTTTGTGTTCCTCTATCAAGATTACCAACAATGCATCTAAAGGATGATTCTTTAGAATCTTAGTCTAATTGGTAAAGGTTGGACTAGAAACATCAGGTTCATCTATAGGTTCGGGTTCAACAGAAGTGGATTCTCGAAAAAGTCTAGAACTGGATGTTTTTATAACAGGTTCTTTAGATTTATCATTAAGTTCCATAATAGAAAAATCATCTTCAATATTTTCAAGAGAGGTTTTAGGCTCATGTGGATCAGTTTCATCGAATTTGATGTGAACAGATTCTTCCACACATTTGGTTCTCTTATTGAAAACTCTATAAGCTTTACTTGAAATAGAGTAGCCGAGAAAAATTCCTTCATCACTCTTGGATGAAAATTTGTCCAGATTGTCTTTGATATTGAGAATAAAGACTTTGCACCCAAAAACTCTGAAGTAGTTAACCTTAGGTTTCCTATGGTTCCACAACTCATAAGGAGTCCTCTTAGGAACATGTCTGATCAAGACTCTATTGATAACAAAACAAGCTGTATTAAAAGCTTCATCCCAAAAGTAAATAGGCAGTTCATATTTATTGAGCATGGTTCTAGCAATTTCTTGAAGGGTTCGGTATCTCCTTTCTACTACACCATTTTTTTGGGGTGTCCTAGGGGCAGAGAAATTGTGACTATAGCCATTGTGTGAGCAGTAAGATTCAAACTCATGATTTTCAAACTCACGACCATGATCACTTCTTTGGGTTTTAATCTTAAGTCCACTAAGGTTCTCTACAGACTTCGAATATTTAACAAAGCAAGGACAAGCTTCACTTTTGTGAGCTAGAAAGTATACCCAAGTATATCTAGAAAAGTCATCTACAAGGACATAGACATAATGCTTCCCATATAAACTAGAAACTCTTGATGGTCCAAACAAATACATGTGAACCAACTCAAGTAGTTTAGAAGTTGAGACTTCTTTCTTTGATTTAAAAGAAACTTTGTGTTGTTTTCCTTTTTGATAGGGATTACACACTTTGTCATTTGGGAAATCTAATTTAGGTAAGTCTCTAACTAAGTTTTTCCTAGCCAGTTTTCTGAGTGAGTGAATGTTGCACTGTCCTAATCTTCTGTGCCATAGCCATGATTCTTTATGAAAAGCATTCAAACAAGAAATATTTTGTTTGGCTAAATAATTTAAATCAACAGCATAAACATTTTCATTCCTTAGAGAAGAAAATACTAACGAATTTTTGGAGTTAAAAACATCACATGAGTCATTTTCAAACTTGACATTGAAACCATTGTCACATAATTGAGATATACTAAGAAAGTTATATTTAAGTCCATCATCGAATAAAACATTAGAAATTAATACTGAGTCACTGTTACCAATCTGGCCTAGGCCGATGATTTTTCCTTTAGAGTTGTCACCAAAGGTGACATGACCTCCATCAACCTTTATTAAGCTCTTGAAGCAAGAATAATCTCCAATCATGTGTCTTGAGCACCCACTGTCTAAATACTATATCTTCTTTTGACAGCTCTTCAAGCAGGTCTCCTATAAAACAGATTTAAACAGGAAATGACTTTGGTACCCAGATTTTCATGGGTCCAGATAGGTTAGCAGTCAGGGATTTAGGTACCCAGATTTGTTTTATTGGTTTTATACAATTAACAGACGTAACCGATTTTGAAAGATAGACTTTATTTGGTCTATAACCATATGAATATCCTGTTGAATCATATGAATTTCCAAAACTGGAACTAGCAATATTTTTTTTAGACTTAGGAATAATTCGGGTTCTGGTGAACTGTCTCTGTCCTGGTTGGTATCCTAAACCAGTAGCATATCTAGGTGCAACTTGCTTTCCTAGCATTTGAGTTAGAGCATACTTTCCATTTGTGAATTTTTCTAAATCCTTTCTAAGTTGCTCATTTTATAGTTTCAGTTCTATATTTTCCTTTAGTAGTTGAGCATTCTTTTCCTTTTCTATATCAAGATCAGATTTATGCTTAACACTTAAAGCATACCATTTCTTTAAACATTTGTATTTGTCTTTAAGCTCATTACAGGGTTCTTCCAACATATCACAGTACTCAAATAGTTCATATTTTGACATGTTTTGCAAATCAGAATCATCTCCAGAATAATATAAATTTAAAACAGGAGTGTCAGATGTTACCTCAGAAGTATTTGTCATGAAACACATGTTGGCTCGATTACTTTCAGAGTCTTAAGATTCGGCTTCACTAGTGCTGTCTTCTGAAGCACTCCAGGTAGCCTTCATGGAATTCTTGTACTTCTTGTCATTGTAATCATATTTCTTTTTGAATTTTAGCCCTGGACAGTCTGCTTTGATATGTCCTTTTCGCTTGCATTCATAGTAGACAACTTCATCAGTTCTGTCAGCCTTCTTCCAATCCTTTTTCCATTTTCCTTGTTTATCATACATTCCTTTGTAATTTGTTTTCCTAAAGAATTTCATTTTCCTATAAAACTTCTTGAATCTCCTGGATATTTGAGCCATCTCGGCATCACTGTCAGATTCTGAGTTTTCACTCGTTGAACTCTCAGTCTCCATTTGTAGTTTATCCTTGTCTTTACTCTTAAAGGCAGTAGTTTTAAACGCTATAGATTTTCTTTTGGGTTCCTCATCTTCTTCTTTATTTAATTTAAGATCTTCTTCATACATCATCAGCTTACCGATTAACTCCTTGACAGGCAGTGCTCCAATGTCACAAGATTCTCTAATTGAAATGGATGTACCTCTCCATCTATCTGGAAAACATATCAGTATTCTCATAATTTGTTCTTTTGCAGGAACAATCTTTCCGAGTGAGCTCATTGTGTTTACTATATCATTGAACCTGAGATACATGTCAGAAATAGGTTCATCAGGCTTCATTTTGAAATTATCATATTTAATAGTATAAGTGTTTAATCTCATTTCTTTAACATTAGTTGTTCCTTCGTGAGAAACAGGCAAGATATCCCAAATATCAAAAGAAGTTTTGCATGCAGAAATTCTATTGAAATCTTCATCTCCTAGAGCACAATACAGAGTATTCATATCTTTACAATTATTATTGTAAGCAGTATTTGTAGGTTCATCGCAAGTAGATCTATAAGTAGTGGGAATTTTGTATTCAGATTCAATAGCAGTCCAAATATCAAAACTCGTGCTTTCAAGATAAATTTTCATTTTATGTTTCCACTGAGCATAGTTATTTCCATTAATGAAAGGTGTCTGGTTAGTAGCAGCACCCTCAAGTCTATTATCCATTATAAACAAAATTTAAAGAGATAAAAAATTATAAATAACAGAAATTTTAAGAACTTTAAAATACAACTAAAATAACAGTTGAAAACAGAGTAATTTAGAAGATATTAACCACCCTCTGATACCAAATGTTGGTCGGAGTGGACACTCAAGAGGGGGTGAATTGAGTTCCAATTAAAATTTCTGTTAAAAACAATTTCTATTAAAATCCCCCAATTTCAAAAAAACAGATTAAACTGTAGTGAATTTATACAGATTATAAAGGATCAATTAGTTTCTCAAAGATTGATTAGTTCTCAGTTAACTTAATCTTATGATCAATTTAACTTTTGAAACTAACTTACTGGTTTACAATAAATATAAACACTTGCGTGTTTAACTATCAAAGTATCTTTGAAAATAAATTATGTTTCAAAGTAATAGCAGCGGAATATGAAATAAGTATGTATTGTATAGATATAAACATTAACTAAGAACACAGAGGAGTTAACCAAGAGGTTCAGTATCATGCCGAGACATAGTCCTCTCAAAAGTTTATATAAGTATGATCCACACACTGGATCGGGGTTCAACAGTTTAAAACTGTCCAGGTCCAAGACCTCTACCACTGTTATTCGTGGGAAACAAAACAACATCAACCAGCTGTCCAGGTCACACATGACCTCTACCACTATCCACAGTGGGAAAATGAATGAAACGATAGTGAGTGAGGATTGAAAAATCGTCCAGTTAAGGTTCAGGAGACAGTGTGTGTGTAAAATACAACAGATTACACACACTGCTCATAATGTAAAATGTAAATGACAAAGATAAAGATTTAGGGATTAGAAATGGCTCTTGTGATCTTCGTGCAGCTCTTGACTCCTTTTGTTCATTAGAATTCGTTCTGAGTCTTCTTCTGGTTTTTGTCTGGAAAACAGAGTATCATTTGTTTCCTTGACTTCCAGGTTCAGCTTGCTATCGGCTCAACGAATGAAGAGTTTTGTGTAGTTATTCATTAGCATAGATTTCTCGATGTATGCTCTATGTTCTGGAGGCTGGTAGTAGTAGTCTCGTGAGTGAAAGTTCTCCAGTGGTTCTTGTCAAGTTTTGAGATTGATCGCAAGTGTGTTCTGTGTGCTTGATCTCTTCAAGTCTATTGTCTCTCACGCCTTTTTGATACATACATGATGTACTTTTTTATGCCCTTTTTTTGTCTTTCTGAGAAGAAGGAATGATTATTCTTTTTTATCGTACTTGGTACGGTTTCCTGAAATGGCAACATAAATCATTTAATAACATTAAATGCATCAAAAGTAACAAATTTAACCATTAGTATAACAAACAAATAGTGTCGAGTTCATTTTAGGTAGTCGTTTGTTTGTAGACATGTACGGTTGACTCGGTGTAGGATCTTCCATCGGTAGCTCTTCAAACTCATATCGGTGGCTCTTATCGGTAGATCTTTGCATCTGTAGCTTTGTGCATCAGTAGCTCTCTGTGCATCAGTAGCTCTCTGTGCATTGGTAGCTCTATGTCCATCGGTATCTCGGTGTCCATCGGTAGCTCTGGCTATCGGTAGCTCTGGCTATCGGTAGCTCTGGCTATCAGTAGATCTTGCTATCGGTAGCTCTGGCTATCGGTAGCTCTGGCTAGCGGTAGCTCTGGCTATCGGTAGCTCTGGCTATCGATAGATCTGGCTATCGGTAGCTCTGGCTATCGGTAGCTCTGGCTATCGGTAGCTCTGGCTGTCGGTAGCTCTGGCTATCGGTAGCTCTGGATATCGGTAGCTCTTTGTGTGTCTTATGAAAACCACATCTAATTGACGTAGAACTGTTTCAATGCTTGTATAAACAAGGATAATCGAGATTAACATATATCAGAGATTATTTAAACATTATTATTAACATGATCACAGATTTGAAAGAATTAAAATGTAGATCAACAGTAATTGAGAATAGTATAATATATGAACACATAATTGGGATTATCAAAACAGGTGAGGTCAACAGAAATCCAAATGTAAAATCCACACAGGATAGCTCAACACAATCCACAAAGGAATGTAAAACGTAAATCCACAAAGGATAGCTCAACACAATCCACAAAGGAAGGTAAAATAGAGTTTCAGATCACACATGTTATACTTCTTCGTAAGACGATGGAGATGATCAGATGTATCCACTGATTCATCTAAGATGTCGGACCCACAAATGATCGATAGGTACAAACCCCCGCAATGACCCACATAGGATCGATCATGAAGTTGAAACCATAGCTATTGGGAAACTTCTTCTCCCTCAAGCAGGGTGGTTATGCCACTACAACCAAGCGCTTCCCTCCAACCTTAGACTAATGTAGTACTCCACCTATCGAGTACTGCGGGCCTGCTGCTACAACCAAGCACTCTCTTGTGCCGCTACAACCAAGCGCTCCTCCTTTGTGGGTCTACCGCTATAACCAAGCGCTCCCCTATACCGCTACAACCAAGGGCACCTCTTTCGTGGGTCTGCCGCTACAACCAAGCGCTCCCTTGTGCCGCTACAACCAAGTGCACCTCTGTCGTGGGTCTGACGCTACAACCAAGCGCTCCCCTGTGCCGCTACAACCAAGGGAACCTCTGTCATGGGTCTGCCACTACAACCAAGCGCTCCCCCTCATAGCCTCCAGAGGTATTTCTTCTGTTGAGTACCGTGGGTCTACCGCTACTACCAAGCGCTCCTCCACCGTGGGTCTGCCGCTGCAACCAAACGCTCCCCACTAGGCTATCCATAACTCACCGATTCATTAGATCAGCAGTCGTCAAGTCTCAACCGGCTCTAGGGTTTCCGCACACAGCATGCTCGTTCCGGGGGGGTCCACTCCACGAGCTAAGTGGTCGATGCATCAACTGACATGCAGTCCGGATTTGATGAATCCCAAGATGTACCGTAGTGGTCACTACCGAAAACACGGAGGATTCCTGTACTTTTCTCATCATCGTCACAGTCGAATCCACCGAGGATCCCTGTATAGTCATCGTAGTCGAAGTTGCAGCCAGCATTAGGGTCCCCGCACACAGCAAGCTCATTCGGGAGGGTCCGCTCCACAAGCCGAGAGGATGATACATCAACTGACACAAATTCCAGAGTTGATGTATCCAAAAGTTCTGTATCGTCAATAGGAACCCAACGCCGCAGACGGCGCGTCAATCGGACGCCCGGTCTGAGAGTTATTATCTTTTTTCGTCCCAGGGGCCCGGTTGGTTTTTAAGGAAAAACCAACCGTACCGTACTTCACCTACGTCCAAACCTCGGGCGGAGTATGCCAAAAGATCCGTCTCACTTAGAGGAATTCAACGATGTTGACGGCACGTCAATCGGACGTCTGATGCTCAAGATATGAGTGTTTCCGCTCTGAGGTCCAGGTTGGTTTCGTGAACGAACCAACCCGGCCGAACCTAATGTTTCTTGAAACCTTGAGTGCGATATACCGAAACGACCGCCTCGGCCAAGGATCGCATCGCCACTGCCGGTGCGTCGTTCGGAGGCTCGTAGCTCATGTTACGGGAAAAATACCGAAAACGGTCCGAATAAGGGGGGTCTAGGCCCGGGCCAACCTGGCCCGACCCCCCCTGGGTCGACCGAACCGGGTCGACCCGAACTGGGTCGACCCGACCCGATCCGATCTGGTTGGACCCGGTCCGGTCCGGCCATGGCGCGGCCCGGCCCGGCCGGCCAGGCTCGCTTCGGCCGAGCGGTCGAGCGTGGCAGCACCGCGGGGCGCCACCCCCATTGGATGAGGATGTCGCGGCCCTGGAGGGGCCGCGCCGGACATCAGTGGACGTGGCTTCTGCCGCGTACCGTGCGGGTGAGCCGGACCCACGCGGTGGCAGGTCCGCTGGCCACCACAGCCGCGACGACCCTATCCGGCGGCGCGCCGGCGCGCCGCCGCCACCGGAGTTGCTCTGGTGGTCCGTTTTCCTTCCCATCTGCGCTGCTGCTCCTCCCGGGACCCGCTCTTCTCTACGGAATCATCAAATCTCCCTTGCATCACGTTTTGTTGTCGCCCGCCGAATCCATACAACAACGAATAACGGCGGAGGGTTGTCGGGCCGTGTGCGTTTAGACCGCACCCTCCGCGTTAGGCAATATCCTTTGGGAGGATTAATCAACACATAGAAAACATAACCAAAACAATTTTAATAAACTAAAATTGTTCTTATGATCCGGGTTCTTTTATCTTAAAAGAAACATTCACGGGAAATAAGGATTGTTCTCAAATAATAAACCCTACCTCGTCAAGTGTCGCACACGCGTTCTTCGCGGAATTGATCCCCGCGGATGGAGGCGATCGTCGCGTCGCGGAAGGCGTCACGTCATCACGGAAGGGCGTCGCGTCGTCACAGAAGGGCGTCGTGTCGTCGCGGAATACGGTGCACGTCGATGAACTCAACAGATGATCGAAGATTTTGTTGCGGATTTGGGAACGTCGCCGAAGAACGTCGCGGGAGAGGAAATGTCGGCATCGTGGCACACGACGTCACGCCGTCGATTTCCACGGGTTCGGCGTCCTTCGTCGGAGGCTGGCGTTCTTCGCGTTCTTCACTAAGGAGGATGAAGAATTCTTGGTTTCTGTCAAATCCTCTCCACGAACATTTTTCTTGAAGTCGTGTGTTGTTCTTATTTTATTAATACGCCAACGGATTGAAAACAGGTTAAGAAACGAATAAATTAATTCATAGAATTAATTAAACCAATAAAACTTCCCAATTAATTCATCGAATAAAACTTCCCAATTAATTGGAGCGTTAAGAATTTAAGAAAACGCGTTAGTTGACTTTCATAATGATGGTTTTTTTGGGTTTGTTACTTAGCGGAATGAAACGGTGGGGCTCCTGCGGGCCCCACCTCACAAATATCCTACCAGGAGGGTAGGATATTTCCGGATAGCACCCTATCCACATCAACTCTACTTAAGCTGCTTTAATTGGCTTACTAGCAGCTTAAGTGAAATAAAATAAAGTTTGTCATACAATTTATTTTATTTCTTAACTTTAAGCCCAAAAATTAAAAACCACACCCGAGCAAACGCAACTCCTGAAGAGGCGTTTCTAAGAAAATACCGGCGCTGTGATTCCATCGGTACCCTCAGAATTCGATTCCGGACACCGGTTCAAAAGTTAGAAAAACCCGCTCGTCTGTTCACTGAACGTACCTGAGCCAAACGTCTGAAAATGATTCCGGCCACACCGGGCCTCAGAATCAGGTGCCGTCAAAAACTGCGTTCTTGTAAAATTGCAAAGAAAATTAAGAAAAAAATTTCCTTGAAATTTACGGGTCTTTACATTACTCCCACCATAGGGCTTTACGTCCCTGTAAAGCTTCACCACAAACTTAGGGATAAAAAGGCGGTACTGAGCATGCATCTGAGCCTCCTGCTCCAAAGTACTCTCCTAGAGGATCCCGTGCTGCTATCTGATGCGCACAACAGGAATCGATCGTCCACGTAGGACACGCTCCTGTTGATCCTCGATCTCCACTGGGACCCCGCAATGGTCGCCCCATCATCAACGTCCAGCTCCCCATGGTCAATGATGTGTGTCGGTTCGTGAACGTATCTCCTCAGCTGAGATACGTGGACGACTTCGTGCACCTGGTGCAACTGAGGTGGTAGATCCAGGCGATAAGCCACCTCGCCAAATTTCCATAAACCCCGTCGAGGTGAGGCCCGCAAGAAGACGTGGTCGCCATCCTCGAACTCTAGTGGCCTCTGCCTCCTGTTAGTAAAAGTCTTATGTCGGCTCTGAGATGTCCTCATCCGCTCCTGGATGACATGGACCTTCTCTGTCGTGGCCTGGACCATCTTCGGTCCAACAAGAGCTGCTAAGATTTCTTCTTTTCCGATAAGAGAAATCTGGTCACATCCCATGGATGAACCACTTTCGTTGCCTAATACAGTCAATCCTGACATGGATGGTACTAATCCATACCAAGGATGACGTCGTAAGGCCTTGACGCTACTACAAAGAGATCCAACTGTTACTATACCCACCAAGGGTTGAGTCACACTGTCGGCATCAGTGTGTGGTAACTGGGTCTCCTCCAGTAGATGTCTCACAAGTGAGGGTCAAGTCAACAGTCTAAACTGGAACCTCTTAGTAACAACACAAATTAGGATAGGAATTAAAAAAACATCACCAAGGTATGCATCTTTTGTTATTGCAACTCATAATACAAAGACACTACACCATAGAAACATGGAACTAGAAGTACAAAAGACGTATCCACAAGTTATGCTCCTGTCCATCTGCTCCCAGAGCTCTATGATCGAAGGCCAAAGCTGCCTGAATCTGAGCTCTCGCATGTCCACCAACTCCCTGGGGTCGGGGTGGACCTCCTGGTGGTGGTGGTGGCAACACCCCGAAGAGTCGTCCACCTCCAGCTACACGAACATCTCCACTGCCATGGCCACCTGCTCCTTGCGGCCCGCCCTGATCGAACCTCTACCTCTGCTTGGGGGGGTTATTCATTCATATGCTGGTCATCTGTATGGCAGGTCAGACAATCACGAGCCAGGTGACCAACCCCGTCGCAGGAGTAACACTATCCGATCATAGTAAGTCGTTTTCCACCTCGAGGGCGTAGCACAAATGATCCTGTGTCACGCGGTCGACCATTGGTAGTTCTAGTCCTCTTGGACCCCTGTGTCATCTGTCTACTGCCCACTGCAGAAGACTCTGCCACATGCCGACCATTGGTGGGTCCTGCTGGTGGAAACTGCTCAGCAATGAAACTCTCCACTAAAAGGGCTCGCTCCAACACCCCTTCCTGTGTCGGAATGATGAGGGAGATCATCGAAGCCCTGATCTCACGCCTCAGTCCTTTATCGGAGGTCCAGGCCCGGAAGAACTGGTCTGGTACCATATCTGTGGAGTAGCACGAGAGATCAGCAAAACCTCTCCGCGTACAGGGCTACTGTCATGCTGACCTGCCGTAGCTGTAGTAGCTCCTGAATGCGCACTGCTCGGAGGGTGGATGGGATGTACTCTGAGCGAAAAAGGCTCTCAATGTTCGTCCAAAAGAGTGATGCCTCGTCGTGCATCTGGAGCATCAAAATCCACCATCGTCCTACTGCTGTGTGCAGTAGGCTCGCCGTGAGGATCACCATGAGGTCTGATGGTGTCCTCACAAGCTGGAAAAATCGCACCACTTCCACCAACCAGTCCTCGGCTGCCTAGGGGTCCTTCTCCCCACGAAACCTGGGTGGTTGCAGGTGCTGAAACTCGTGAATTTCACTAAGGCGACGTGCATCGTCAGCAGTTGTGGCTGGTAGCATCGGTGGCTCGGCGGGTAAAGGTACCTCTGGTGCCTCTGCTGTCAAAGGGCCCTGTACCGAAGCCTCATCGCTCGGTGGGCTGTCGCCACGCACAACGCTTGGAAACCTAGCTGGCTGCCTTCGTGGGGCCATCCTGAAAAGAAACAGGTGTGCCACGGTCAGAACAGTGTACCTGGTGAGCTAAGACAAAGTAATCACACAGAAGACTTGTAACACACACGCAATCAATGTTTTCATGCATTAAGTCAGAAATCAGAAGTCAGGGTCCTGGTGTACGGATACGTCGGCCGCCGCACCAACACTGGGCTCCCTGGACTGATAACCACATTTAATACGCTTAACACTATTGCTTCATATTGAAGAAAGATCAGAGTCTGCGGTAGAACCGAACTCCTCTGATACCAATTGTCACGACCCGTCCTCAGGACCCATTCCGTGACTACCCCAACCCCGCCTTCCATAGGCCAGGGGCTAGCGACTAGCACCAAGACATAAAAAAATCCCGGTAAAAATGGATGTCATTGCCTTTGAAAAGTAAACAAGCACTACAGAGTAAGCAAGTGGAAAGGTAAACACTAAGTAAAAGCTGGTACAACAGTAAGTGTGGAAAAGTAAAGGGGGGAGGAAATACATGCCCAACTGTAAAGTACAACTGAATGGGGAAAAACAGCAACTGAAATGTAAAGCCGCAACGTCCAGCCGTCCTCTGGAAGTCCCACCTGGAGGGTGGGTACAGGAAGCCTCCACTACTCCTCGGGTCCAGCCGACCGCTCCGAGTGCGTCCCGCCCAGTGGTCCACCTCCAGGTACTGTCCTGCTCCGCAAGACTCCCCCACGATAAGTGATGTCCGTCGTCTGCATCCAACACAACGAAGTGCGGGCATAGCCCGTGCATGGGTGAGTATAAGCTACTCAGTAGGGACCCAGAGACCCCCCAAGGTCTCCCGAAATCTACAAAGGAAAGATACAATGACGAAGTAACATTCGACACGGCTTAGGTATATGCCCATACATATACCTAAGTGAACAATACTCGCTCGGCTCCAACATCCAAGATCAAGTACAACCCAGTCCACATAGGAAAGCCAAATGTAAAATCCACACAGGATAGCTCAACACAATCCACAAAGGAATGTAAAACGTAAATCCACACAGGATAGCTCAACACAATCCACAAAGGAAGGTAAAACAGAGTTTCAGCTCACACAGTTTATAATTCTTCGTAAGACGATAGAGATGATCAGATGTAGCCACTGATTCCTCTAAACCGTCAGACCCACAAAGGATTGGTAGGTACTAACCCCCGCAATGACCCACATAGGATCGATCATGAAGTTGAAACCATAGCTATTGGGAAACTTCTTCTCCCTCAAGCACAGTGCTTATGCCGCTACAACCAAGCGCTTCCCTCCAACCTTGGACTGTTGTAGTACTCCACCTATCAAGTACTGCGGGCCTGCTGCTACAACAAAGCGCTCTTTCGTGCCGCTACAACCAAGCGCTCCTCCGTCGTGGTTTTTCCTCTACAACCAAGCGCTCCCCGGTGCCGCTACAACAAAGCACACCTCTGTCGTGGGTATGTCGCTACAACCAAGCGCTCCACTGTGTCGCTACAACCAAGCGCACCTCTGTCGTGGGTCTACAACTAAAACCATGCGCTCCCCTATGCCGCTACAACCAAGCGCACCTGTGTCGTGGGTCTGCCGCTACAGCCAAGCTCTCCTCCTCATAGCCTCCAGAAGTATTCCTTCTGTTGAGTACTGCAGGTCTACGGCTACAACCAAGCGCTCCTCCACCATGGGTCTGCCGTTGCAACCAAGCGCTCCCCACTGGGTTATCCATAACACACCGAGTCGTTCGATCAGCAGTCGTCAAGTCTCAACCGACTCTAGGGTTTCCGCACACAGCATGCTCGTTCCGGGAGGGTCCACTCCACGAGCTAAGTGGTCGATGCATCAACTGACATGCAGTCCAGAGTTGATGTATCCCAAGATGTACCGTAGTGGTCACTGCCGAAAACACGGAGGATTCTTGTACTGTTCTCATCATCGTCGCAGTCGAATCCACAGAGGATCTCTGTATAGTCGTCGTCGTGGAAGTCACAGCCAGCACTAGGGTCCCCGCACACAGCATGCTCGTTTGGGAGGGTCCGCTCCACGAGCCGAGAGGCTGATACATCAACTGACACAAAGTCTAGAGTTGATGTATCCAAAATTTTTGTATCGTCAACAGGAACTCAACGCCGCAGACGGCACGTCAATCAGACGCCCAGTCTGAGAGTTATTAGTTTTTTCGTCCCAGGGGCCCTGTTGGTTTTTAAGGCAAAACCAACCCGACCGTACTTCACCTGCGTCCATACCTCGGGCGGAGTATGTCAAAAGATCCGTATCACTTATTAGGATTCAACGAAGTCGACAACACGTCAATCAGACGTCCGTAGCCCAAGATATGAGCGTTTCCACTCCGAGGGCCCGGTTGGTTTCGTGAACGAACCAACCCGTCCGAACCCAATGTTTCTCGAAATCTTGAGTGTGATATACAGAATCGACCGGTTCGATCCAAGGATCACATCTCCACTGACGGTGCGTCGTTCTGAGGCTCGTAGCTCATGTTATGGGTAAAAGACCGAAAATGGTCCGAAGACGGGGGGTCTGGTCCTGGGCCGACCCGTCCCGACCCCCCATGGGTCGACCGAACCGGGTCGACCCGAACTGGGTCGACCTGACCCGGTCCGATCTGGCTCGACCCGGTCCGGTCCGGCCAGGGCGCGGCGCGGCCCGGCCGGCCTGGCTCGCCTCGGCCGAGCGGTCGAGCGTGGCAGCACCGCAGGGCGCCGCCCCCGCGGGATGAGGATGACGCGGCCCTCGAGGGTGCGCGCTGGACATCAGCGGACGCGGCTTCTGCTGCGTCCCATGCGGGCAAGCCGCACCCGCGCGGCCGCGGGTCCTCTGGCCACCGCCGCCTCCGGCCGCTGGCACCGCCGCGCCGGCGACCCGCGCCGCCGGAGACTTCTGCGGGCCACCGGAGTTGCTCTGGTGGTCCGTTTTCCTTCCCGTCTGCGCCGTTGCTCCTCCCGGGACCCGCATTTCTCTGTGGAATCATCAAATCGCCCTTGCATAACGTTTTTTTGTCGCCCTCTAAATCCATACAACAATGAAGAACGGCAGATGGTTGTCGGTCCGTGTTCGTTTGGCCCGCACCCTCCGCGTTAGGCAATAAGCGTTGGGAGGATTAATCGACACATAGAAAACATAACCAAAACAATTTTAATAAATAAAAATTGTTCTTATGATCCGGGTTCTTTTATCTTAAAAGAAACAATCAAGGGAAATAAGGATTCTTCTCAAATAAAAACCCCTACCTCTTCAAGTGTCGCACACGCGTTCTTCGCAGAATTGATCGCCGCGGAAGGAGGTGATCTTCGCGTCGCGGAAGGCGTCGTGTCGTCGCGGAAGGGCGTCGCGTCGTCAGGGAAGGGCGTCGTGTCGTCGAGGAATACGGTGCACATCGACGAACTCAACGGATGATCAAAGAATTTGTTGCGGATTAGCGAACATCGCCGAAGAACTTCGCGGGAGAGGAAACATCGGCGTCGCGGCACACGACGTCACGTCGTCGATTTCCGCGGGTTCGGCGTTCTTCGTCGGAGGCCGGCGTTCTTCACATTCTTCGCGAAGGAGGATGAAGAATTATTGGTTTCTGTCAAATCACCTCCAGGATCATTTTTCCTGAATTCGTGCGTTGGTCTTATTTTATTAATATGCCAACGGATTGAAAACATGTTAAAAACAATTAAATTAATTCATAAAATTAATTCAAAGAATAAAACCGCCCAATTAATTCAACGAATAAAACTTTCCAATTAATTGGTGCGTTAAGAATTTAAGAAAACGCACCAGTTGACTTTCATAATGACGGTTTTCGCTGGTGCGTTACTTAGCGGAAAGAAACGGTGGGGCTCGTGCGGGCCCCACATCACAAATATCCTACCAGGAGGGTAGGATATTTCTGGATAGCACCCTATCCGCATCAACTCAGCTTAAGCTACTTTAAGTGGCTTCCAAGTGACTTAAGTGAAATAAAGTAATGTTTGTCATACAATTTATTTTATTTCTTAACTTTAAGCCCAAAAATTAAAAACCACACCCGAGCAAACACAACTCCGGAAGAGGCGTTTCTAAGAAAATATCGGCACTGCGATTCCATCAGTGCCCTCAGAATTCGATTCCAGACACCAGTTCAATAGTTTGAAAAACCCGCTCGTCCGTTCACTGAACGTACCCGAGCCAATCTTCGGAAAATGATTCCGGGCACACCGGGCCTCGGAATCAGGTGCCGTTAGAAACTGCGTTCTTGTAAAATTCCAAAAAAACTAAGAAAAAAATTTCATTGAAATTTACGGGTCTTTACATATGGACTAAAATTATACCCAATATAGTGATACACGATGATTTAATCAGTCATTTTTATTCATAGATACATGAGAACATACGAAACCAATGTGTATACCTCCAATGATTTTTGGATAAAAAAATATTTTATCTCTTACTCTATATTGATGACATGCTTGTTATTAGGATGGATGATGAAATATCCATCTACATAAAGAATAAATTATTCATTCTATATAATGTGACATGATTGTGTAAATATATATATTTTATTGGTGAAATTCACTATATACATAAAAACTATGATGTTTTTTCATATCAACAAGAAAAGCGTGTTGAAAATATTCTGATTGATTTTTACATTTATTTATTGAATATCATGAATATTAAACATTCATACAACCTAATACTGAGGATATTTTAATTATTTTTCCCAAAAAAATCAATGAGATATAAATGATACCATACATCTCAAATATTAATGAACGACATGGTTTAAACGCGGAAATACATTTCGTATATAGTACTAAATTTGTTCTAGTTTCCTAAATTCATGGAATGAGTATTGGGATGAAATCAACTATATTTTGAGGTATCCTAATGTTTCATAAAATATATGTTTGTTCTATAGGGGGAGTTAAAACACTCTTGGATTCCTATACATATATAAATATGGTTTGTGATCTAGATAGCTTGTTTTCATAGGAATAGAGCATCTATATGTTTTAAGGAATGTTATTTATACTTGGATTCAATGTTGTTAAAATTTATCTTATCAGTTAACATTTAATTAGGTTAAGTAATCTTGACATGGTGGATAAGTACACTATTTAATGTTGTATCAACCTCATATGTATTATATTATTATTATTTTTTATATATATTAATTCAACATTCTCATGTCAGTGTGTAAAAATTTTCTGAATGTTACCTATATTTTATTGATATAGTTCATTTTTTATTCTAATTAATTTGGATGAAATAATGATGAAACATAAGGTTTTATTACTAATGGTTACCTGGGAAATGATAATATTTACTTCGTATCATTGTATTTTGGTTGGATTGGGACGAGATTCAATCATGTTATATTTTCCCCCTATCATCACTAATAACACCCATATTGAGAAAAATTAATTGGTATTTCTAATATTATTTAGAAAAGAAGGTATGTGATAAAAATTTAATGAAATTGAATTGGAGTTACTAAAATACCATAGATTTGTGTTACTCATTAGTTTAATTAATTAATCATTATTTAAATAACTGATATTTAAAAAAGGACACTATGGGGTCCTAATGTAAAGGATGTAGAATTTACCATTGATGTTAATAGGGATATTGGTAAATGTTTGATCCATTGTATAAGTCAAACAAACAAATTAATATTATTATCTTGTTGTCATTTTATCTATGATAAAAGTAATTCCAAATATATTATTATTTTGAAATATAACATCAACGATGAAAATGAAATATCCAATGATATGAGGATTATGTCTCAAGTTCCTATACCGTAGGTGAAGAGGTTAGTTGAATATAATATAAATTTTGTCATGTTTCATATAGTTAATCCTAAAAAAAGAATACTAAAAAATTGGTTGTATTTACCCATACAGAGGTGGGTTATTATAGACATATGGATTATACAATTATATTATTCTATCGTGGTCACGTTTAAATTTTCATATTGATATGTTAGTGATTCGTGATTAGATAGTGTATGTTTAATGATTCATTACATTTTACATCTATAATCATCTCTTGACTGATCGTTATTAATGAATTTTAATATCATGATCTAAATATCTTCGATTCAAGTGAAGATGAATTATTATATTTATGATGAATTGTTTTAAAATTATAGATTTTTTCAACACAGAAAACAAATATAATATATGATATGGTTGATTAATCTCAATTTTTACCATATGACTATTCCTCTTCAATGACAAAACATTCAATATTTCATCCTAAAAAATGTGTTTTTTGTAACAACGTAGAAAATGATGATTAGGAAAATTAAATGTATAAATTGTTTATGAGACAGTAATATGATATCATATATATAATATATTCATAGACAGACAAACAATGATCCATTTATTGTCATTTTTCATTTATAATATCATTAATTATAATTTTTTTGACACATTTACAATATTCTAGTTCATCTAGACTGAAATAATTCAAATAAATAAATAAATTTATGTATATTAGCATATAAACAACTCATAAGACCCCACCTCTTCCATCACATTTAGTTGATATTAATGCTTCTACTATACCAAAGACATTTAGTGAGCAACTGTCTTCCAGATATGTTATTGGTGACTCACGATCTGATTCTCCTCCAATAATGGTGCGGTTGGTCACTCCTCTATATAGGTGATGTTGCTGAGTCACCACTAGTGGTATGTATGTCATCATAGAAAGATATAAATTTTTATTAACTATTAATTTAATTTGATTAATATATCAAAATAATTGTAATGGATATTTAAAAATGAATCTATAAAATATATGGTATCTCAAATACATTAAAATTATAATTTCAATAGATGATTTTTGGGTGTTAACTTATGATGATACTGAAATATTTTGATATAATATACCGATTATTTAATGTAAAATAGTGAACCATTAAATAAACTATAAAATTTATATAAATGATTACATTGTTCAAAAAATATTTCTATCAATCTAAATAATGGTATAAATAATTTAACAACCATTTATGAATAAATTGAGAAGTGTGAGTAAAAATATTTATATAATTATAAATATCTATGTTTTTATTTCAATTTGTTTTTCATTGCGATATACCAACATAAATTTCATCAATTGACCTAAAAAATAGAAATAAATAGATAGATGTTTTATGGATATCATGGTATGAGTTTATTGAAAATTATTTATACACTGAACCAATTTATGTGAACGTTCATGAAGGTGTATAATAGGTGTAGTAAATGCAATTTTTTGATATTAAAATTGTTCAATTTATTTATTTTTCATCTTCTTTTATAGTAAATTTTTAATTTAAACATATGAAAATATTATATTTTTGTAATTCTGTTAATTTTCATTGTAAATTTCTACAAAAATTTCGTTATTGTTGAAAAATAACCCATTCCGGATATCATCGGGTTGTATAATTTTTCAATATATGATTAATCATGGTTATATTTTAGTCGTTATAATTTCAATATTCCTCATAATGATGGGGATTCCTAGGGGAATAGTATTTGTATTATTTCTGATTTTTATGAGAATAAGACATGTAAAATTATCATTTCATCTTCTAAAAAAAACTATTTAATTTGTTTTTAATGATATAAATGTATTTCAAAACATGAATCATGTGATCAAATACAAGAAAAGGAACTAAAATTAAAATAAAATCATTAAAAATTATATACAATTATTTTTCAAATTCAGAAACTATAAACCCTTAATTTAATTGTAATTTTTATTGAGTATTTCTACAAATTAATTTTTTGTTTTTTAAAACTCCAAAACAAGAATGATACATTCAAAAAAATAAAATGAACATTTTATATTAACATGAAATTAGTTGAATCATTCGCTAAATTTTTTTTCTGTAGGACAAGAGGACATGACGATTCAATATATACAGTTCTTGAAATGACTGAATAAAATTTTTATTATAATATGAATGGCATTAAAAAATTTAGATATAAATTTTCGTAAACAACCCAGAATATTTAATGAAATAATTGGAAAAATAAAATAAAATTATTTTTCCAATATGGTATGTCACAAACAGAATTTGTTCACCTTTTATACCGGCACAAAAAATGTTCTTCGACAAGAAACGAAGGGTGTTCCCAATCACCACGGGCAGTAACAACTGTTTGGTTATCATAAACTGATTATTGGGAATAATTTAAACGAGTTTATTAACATTAAAAAACAAAAAATTTCAATATTACCAATATGGATTTTTCAAAACAAACCATCTTTTACAAAACACCAGAATTGAATTACATAGTTTAAAATGATTATAAATCACTCAAAAACTATATAAATCCACAATGGATAGCCCAAAAACCATCCTCATAGGAAGAGGCACCACCCTCCAGCCATCACTAAAAGATAACACAATAGAGGGCCTTCAGAATCCCAGACCACTATCACTAAAAATTGTACCCAAACCTATGATAGTCAAAACCAAGTATAATTACACCCAAATGTGTTAGTAGTGTGTGAGGAAAATACAATAAGGACCCCACCACTAAGAGATTACATGTGATAAACATTTAAAGGAAAAAACCACACATGTTTAAAAAAAAGAAATGCCACCAACAATTTATGAAAGGTGAAACATTAAAAAAAAATTGGTTTCATGTGGGTTAATTTAATGAATAAAAACTTTTAAAATTAATTCCATAGATGCTGAATTTTTCCGCCAATAATACTTTATGGTAATGGTAAGAAAAACCTATCTATTAAGGACAAGAAATGGGAAATAACCCTTAGGCACTAGCTTGATGAGGGTCCCAGGTACCTCTTATCTCGGTGAATGAAACCATCACATATATCCATTCATGTGAACAATAAAGTAGTAGAGAATATAACCATAACCTAGTGGTCCTCCATCATCATCATCATAGTTTATTTATCTTTGTGTGTGCTAATATTTCTATGTGAAACTAAGGCTAAAACCCACTGGATCACTAGAAAACTAGTACGCGTCGACCCACCTACATAACTGGGCTTCCCTTTTGTGAGAAAACAAGTTCAACATTCCATGAAATTTAATTTACACTTAAAAATACCACATTCACATAAAAAATTCACCAAACAGCCAACATGAACATCACACAAGTCACATCATGGTAACGCCCCGCCCCAGATACCCAGATTCGGTGCATTATTACATAACATTGGAATGATCACAAGAATGATCAAGTCTCGAAGGACTGATTAGTTTAGTAGCCTTGGAGACACCAGATATATTCATAAAGTTTACATTACATCATAAAAATAAAACTATAACAATATAGTCTCCATAGTCCACACTCTTATCCCCTCATACTATCCCTACTTATCATTCATAAATTACTTCTTCAAATCCTGGGAAAAATAAAACATAGAAAAGGGGTGACCTCAAATGCCCAGTATGGATAACAATATAGCGGAAAAATTCATAACTAACAATAAACATTTAAGGCAATGTATAACTAAAACAAAATCCTTTTAAACTTAAACATCAACATAGTATGGAAAAAATAAAAAGAAACAATACAATTTACATATTCACATGGATATTCTACTTATCGAATAATCACATTGAATATCATTAACCACTTTCAAAATGATAGAATGCATAATTCCATACTATAATAACCACATAGCCAAGGCCTTGTGCCAAGACTACCAATAAGATTTTTCCAAGGCCTTCTGCCAAGACACTAGTTTGTCTCATGAGACCTACCGATGCATCGAGGAACTATAGCAGGCTCAATCAGTCACATATTATGTCCAATTCATTCCCATATGAAATTGTTCAAACATAACATAAACATTCGTATTAAAACAATCATGCGAAATGTAAATACTTAATCCATAAACCACGAATGGTATAAGAATAACACATTCATAGTCAAACATATCAAAAAACATCAAAACAATATGGAAGTATTGTATCATAATAAATCAACTTTAAATAAACATAAAATCTATCATAGGATGTTGACATAGATGAAATCAAAACTATTTGAGAGAAATATCTCTTTTTTTAAATTCTTTTAAAAGTCACACATTTATTAAGGAAGTAATCTAAAAGAGATTTTTGGATCAAAGTGTACCATACAACTTCGAAACTTTTTAAAATGAAAATAATTTCAATACATTAATGTCCATATAAATGAATCCTTAATATAATTTAGAAAACATTGACATTAATTAAAATGATTTAGAAAGATAAATCTTTAAAACATTTAAAATTCTGATTTTGATAAAGAGTACCTTTCAGGAATTCGTAAAATATTCATTTTGAAATCATTTAAAACTCACATAATTATAAAATAAAAAATTCACTATGAAAATATCTTTATAAGATTGTAAGGTAAGCTTCAAAAATTTTATAACGGCAGAAAATAGCCGCACCTGCCATGTAAGTCAAAAAAATACATTCTTACCTTAATTCTGTCGAAAAGGTTAAAAAAGTCCTTGTTCAGAAAAAAAAGGAAATATTCCTTTATAAACATATTATAAAAATAAAAACAAGGCTATAAATGACTTTAACCCATATTATATAAAATAGTAAGAATATTTTGAAAGAAACTTTCAAGAAACAAGGATGTGGATGATAAATAGGTCCCATTAGATTATTACGTATAAACAACAACGAATAATGAAGAGATTGCAAAATAAACCCTTAAATTGTACATTTCCTTGGTTGGGGGTAGGTTAAACTCTTGTATAATGGTGAAATAACTATTATTAAATTATACAAGAATCATATACATTAATATGATATCATAAATGATCTTTTAATATTTATTTGTTAATAATATCTTAGTATTATCGTTGTTTCGGGTGTTAACTTACTCATTTTATTTTATATGTTTTGTTACGTAGGCCATGTTTGTCATGGATAGGTTGTATATTAATCATATCCATAATGATATCAAGTCCTTAGATACTATTATTAATCATCAAATGAGAATTATACTTGAATGGATACGATGGAGAATGAATCTAATCGCGTTCGTGGAGACGGTAGTCCGTACGTACGCACGAGCGACAATATCATTCTTTTGATATTAAAATAATATATAATTGGATGGTATATCAAATATAGTGAATCATTATCATGTTATATTTATTATTTATACGAATTAAACATCATTATTATACCCATCCAAATAATAATTAATTGAATGACAATTACACCACAATGTGGAGACGGTAAGCCGTACGTACGCACGTAAGGTGACATGCCATTCAAAGGATGGATAGAATACTTAACATGGCTGTACCATATTTATAATAACATCATAGTATATAGACGATACTGGAGTTATTATTTTAGAATAGGAATAACAAATAAAGAAGAAGTTGAAGAAGAAAGAAACATGAAAGAGGGTGGTGAAAACATTACCTCTTTTTCGGGTTCTTCCTTTTGATTTGATCAATAGGGATCCATAGGATAGATTTATGATCAAACAAAGGCCTATAGGTTGTAGTGAAGGAATATTAGTGAGTATTTGGGCAGGTTTTGGCCGAGAAAAAATGCTTTTAATGTGTGAATTAGTGAGAAGGGGGAGTTACCTTTTATAAGAGGGGTGAGGGGCACCTTTGGAAAAGCTAAAAATATTATTTTATAATAAATTCATATTAGATTTATAATGGCCCCAAAGTGGATTAATTAATGTTTATGGTTGGGATGGGTCGAAAACCTATCAAAAAATAGAATTTAGATAGGTTTGTGTCATTATATTAACCTTATCATTAAGTATTAACTTTTATTTAATTAGTTTCACTTTTACAATGTCTCTTTGTATTTTTATATTATATGGTTAATAAACATATTATATACATCCAATAGATCCCCAAGTGGTCCATTAATGATACAAATATCATCATATAAGTCTCTTAGTGAACATTAGATTTTTCTTAATTTAATATCAATTAATAATATAATATTTGTTTTAAAAACTCTTTTATGTCAATTTTGGAACTATTCAATAATTGATATTTTTAAAAATCATAATAGAATGGTTACTTATAAATATTTAATTAAATCAATCCTAACATGTCATGTTAACCTAGAAAAGTAATGTTATTTATGAAAAGTCTAAAATTACATTTATTTGGGTATTTATAATATCAATTATTCTAATTTTTCATTAATTAGGTAATTACTTCATCACCATTGTGTTATAAATAAATTAAATTATTTAATGTCTAAAAATTATAAATAAAATTCCATTATGTAGGAAAATTTTTTACTTTTCTAATGAATATTTACAATTGAATTTATCTTATGTATAAACCCATATTAAAAATGTTTTAGTAAATAAACTTTTATTTTAACTCTTTTATCTCTTCTTGGAATTAAATAATAATAAATGTCCTAATCTAATACAAGTAGACCTAAATTATAATATTTTACTTCTAATTTTGTTTTTGGTCGAGATACACTTGTCCAATGGAATTAGGACATGTGTTAGGGAAATATTAATATCATTTTTACCCTTAATTACCCTATTCATTTTTAACCGTGGTAAATAAAAGTAAAAAGTTACTACTCACCAAAAATTATTTTCATCTCATTGAACAAAATTTTACTCCATGATATTAACCGTGTCTCTCGGATTTTTATAATTCCACTCATAGAAGCGGTAAAATTAAGTTTTATGAAAAATTCAGTTTTTTAACTACCACATAGTGGTTTTACTATTAATCAAAAAATGAATGTTTCCAGATAAATACCAACAATTAGGCCTAATCTATATTTCATATTGAGAATTCAAAAATTATGTCTATTTTACCAAATTCAAAACATATCAGTTTCAATAATTAATATAAAAATTAATTCCCATCGTCAATACAAATAGTGTGTTTTTAAGAGATAATAACTGTCAAAATATTGACAGTAGTTTATTTCTGTTTTAATTGTGAAATTATGTACAATGACCAAAATTATATTAAATGGTAAAAATATATTCTAAATATAATTTAAAACCACTCAAATTCATAATTTATCAATATAATTTATTTCGATTCAAAAATTTGTTTTTAACTAAAATTTATTAATTTTCATTATTCATCAAAATATAAATGTTATCCGAAAAGATCCCAAATTTCTCCTTAGGGTAAATTCGATAATCAGAATCCAAAAATGAAGTACATTTTGAGAGATAAAATTTATAAAATCTCAAAAAGAGGGTATTACTATTCATAACGGCTTCTTTGATTGGTTGTGGTGTGTGTTTGGACTCGAAGTTGCGTACAACACACACTACTGTATTATTCAAAGGAAAGCATTCCGTGGAAGCTTGGGATGTTTCCTTATAAATTTTTATTTTTATGTCCCCATTCTAAAAAGTAAATTTATTTAGTCAAATTAAATATATAAATGTTTAAAATATTGGATTTAAAAAGGGTTCACTATTAAATGATGGTAAAAGTGCA